>OW121851.1:138577304-139827304 GCA_933228895.1 Platycnemis pennipes
GGGCCGCGCGGAAGAAACTGACCGCGTCCAATACGATGCTAAAAGTTATTAACTATTTAAATGAGCAACAATTTATTACCGCCATTGTATCACACGTTCTAAGAGAATTACGGGCGTCTTTTGATCGACGTTCTACGATAAAAATTAACGTTTTTCATGCATTCTTCAGAAAGATACCGTTTACACTTGGCAACGTTGCATTTTCTGGAGGTTAAAGGCGGTGGTTTTAAACCGCTAACAGCGTTGATAGAGGGAGATCTTGATGGAATAATGTAATAATAACTGTTGAAACATAAGTTTTAATATGTTAAAGTAGTTTAATACATTTTAACTGTTGAGTGCTTGAAATACATTCAAGTTATTGCCTGGAAGATGCCCTATTTGTTAAGTTAAGTATGTTATTAATCGAGACATTCATCCATTGTTCTAACTTCAACAGTGAATGAAATTATTAAAAATAGTACGATATTTTTCGAACTTATTTAAAGATTCTTACGCCATTATCAACTCCCAAGGATTGACTAGTAACAATTGCGAATCTCCGTGAACTCGGTCGCGTAAATGTTGACGTTTTTGAGCCTTCGATAACATTTGTTTCTCTGAATGTGTTGAGAGTTTATTTTAGCACATTTTCACGGAACCAAATAAACAACAAATCATGGAAAATCACATCCGAGACGTTCAAATAAAAATTTTACATGAGAGGAAGTATTGTTTCTACTGTGATCTTCTAGTCACTACCATTAACTCGCGCGCAACTAGGCTGCTACATGGAAGCATGCTAGACAATAGATCTAGCCAATAGACAGTATCGATTAGGTTAGTATCTACATAGTATTAAAGGGAAAATTGGTTACAATATCATTTATCTACGTATTTTTATCTGCATTTACCTACCATGAATGGGTGCGTGCAGCATGCATTGCAGACTACTCGAGCAATATCTCACCTACCTATCTCTTTGCTATCCTGCTTATTGTGTTCTCTTACAGTACGGGGGAAAAATGATATTTTGAGTCTATCGGTGAGACAACCTATCTCTCTTACGTTATTTATCTGGTTTAATCTAGCATAATACTCTGGTGTTTTTAATATATGCTAAACATCTTCACTAAAGCCTTCTGATTAAAATTTCTCAAGTAGATTTAAACTGCACTTTAACCTACGCTCTGATAATGATTCCCACCCTAATTCTTGTATTAATTCTGAAACGCTACTCAATCTATCGTAACACCTTTTAACGAACCTAGCTGCTCTACGCTGCACACTGTCTAGTTCTCTGATCAAACCTAATTCATTAGGATCCCATACACTGGCTGCATACTCAAGGTGGGGCCTAACTATTGAAAAGTAACATCGCCCTTTTGTCTTCTCATCACATTTCCCAAGTACTCTTTTTATATATCCTAGCTTTCTCTTCGCTCGGCCGCATATTTCCCTAATGTGTCTTCCCCAATATAAATCCTTAGTCATTGTTACACCTACATATCTTATGGTTTCAACGTTTTCGATCCTCGTGTTACTAATTTTATAGGTACGGTCTACCGAATTATTCCTCCTCCACAAATTGATAGCTACACACATTTTAAGGTTAAATTGTTACTGCAATTTGTCGCACGGCTCTTGAATTGCATCTAAATCCTTGCTAAGCGATTTCCTGTCTTCTTCTTTTGATATACCCCTATACACTACCGCATCGTCTGCAATAAGTCTAAGCTTACTACTAACTACGGTATCCAAATCGTTTATGTATAAAAGAAGTAAAAGCCGACCTACTACGCTACCCTGGGGAACTCCCGACGTCGCTTTGATTGTGTCCGACATGATACCATCTATGACAACCCTCTGCTCTCGCCCACTTAAGAATTCTTTTACCCAAAATACAACGTCTTTATTTATACCAAAACTCTCTTACTTCAAGATTAATTTATCATGAGGAACTTTATTGAATGCCTTTTTAAAATCTAAAAATATCACATCAACTTCAGTACTGTTTTCGCCGTAGACTAAAATATCGTGTACGAATAAAGCTAATTGTGTCTCGCAAGATCTACCTTTCCGGAATCCATGTTGGCTGTTTATGAGCAATCTCTAACTATCCAAATGCCCCATGATCGAACTGACTACAATGTGCTCAAATATCTTACAAGAGATTGACTTGAGTGAATTGGGTCTGTAGTTACTAGGTTCTTCCCTGTCACCGCTTTTAAAAATTGGTGTAATAATAGCTACTTTCCAATCCTTGGGTACTGTGTGGTTCTTTAGTGTTTTATTGAATATTATTTCCATTATGTAAGCGATCTATTTCTCGAATTATCTTTCTACTTTTATATATATCAGACTCGGTTCTCCTTTTATTTCTGCTATTTATACTATTTATACTCCTTCCTTCACATTCCATGGTTCCCTGGCATTCATTCCACCCTCAACCGTTGCAAACCCAATATCCCATCACTTCTTTTGTCTCATTCATACGCAACTTTTGACGATTGGCACCCTAATTCTTCTATTAATTCTTAAACGCTCCAAAATCAATCGTAACACCTTTTAACGAAACTAGCTGCTCCACGCTGAACACTTTCTAGCTCTCTAATCAAACCTATTTCATTCGGATACCATACACTACTATAGCTACATAATTAATGTGGGGCCTGAGTAGTGAAAAGTAACATCGCCTTTTTGTCTTCTCATCAGTTTCCAAGTAATCTTTTTATAAATCCTAGCTTTCTCTTGTCTCGGCGGCATATGTGTCCTCCCCACGAAAAACCTTTAGGGATTTTTACACCTAAGTTCCTACTTCTGGCTACAACGCTTTCGATTTTCGAGTCACTAACGCTATAGAATCGCTCTATCGAATTATTCCTCTTCAAAAATATAATAATTACACACTTTTTAAGGCTAATTTCTGACTGCCATTTGTCGCACCACTCTTGATATGCATCTAAATCCTTGATAAGTGATTCTCTATCTTGTTTTGTTAAACCCCTGTGAACTACCACCTAGTCTGCAAAAAGTCTAAGCCTACCACTAACTACGGTACCCAAATCGTTTTTGTATAAAAGAAATAGGAGCGGACCTATTACACTACCCAGAGTACTCCCGATGTGACTCTGATTGTGTCCGACATTATGCCATCTATAATAAACCTTCTTCTCTCACCCACTTAAGGATTATTTTACACACCACACAACGACTTTATTTTTACCAATACTCTCTAACTTCAAGATTAATTCGTTATGAGGAACTTTATCAAATATCTTTCTATAATACCTCACGATTCTTCTTCTCATATCATACTTGATGGTGGACTAATGGTTTTCAATGTACTGAGTTGCGCTTCCTTATCCCCGGGGTTAACGAAATGTAGGGAAGGATTAATAGTTTCGTGGATGTACCCTAATTAATTTAATCTGGAGTAACTCATCAACACTCTCTCAACATTTTTATACAACTGCCTTCACGAAGCTCTGAATTGCCTTGAGAAGCGCTCTTAGCCTGCTTAAAGAGAAGAGATTGGAGAGGAACGAACAGAGGTTATTTGCATTTGTGGAATTCGAGAATCATTTTGATAACGTGGATAGCAATTTAATGCTTCAATTTAGCTTGGAATTTTGAAAATAATTCCAAGCTGAATTTGAATTCTGAAAGGAATCTGAAGACACGATGGCCAGATGAAGACAATTGCCTTGGGAATAGTGAGTGGCAAATGAAGGCCACGTATGAGATATATGGAACAGTAAGATATGTGAAAGAGAGGAATTAAATTAATATAAAGAGGTTGGCCGATAGAAGAATCGAGTGGAGGGGTGTGTCAAACCAATCCTAGGATTGTTTGCCGAAGATGATGATGATGATTAATATATTAAGTCGGGGGTAAAATATATATAAGAAGGTCTGAGATGGTATTGATGAGATAAACAATGTGAGAGTGATAGATTGTCGGATAGATGTTTCCATGTAGTTTTATCCTGGCAGCTCTTAGTTGTTTGCCAGTAGTGCATGTTTTCTTCGTACTGATAGATTCAAAATCCCATTCTTCCCCCACACTATAAGGGATTTGTTGTCTACATCTACATAATACCCTGCGAGCCACCACTACGGTGTGTTGCAGGAGGCATAAGAGAACAGAATAGGAAGCATAGCAAAGGAATAGTTAGGGGAAATATTTTAGAGTAGTTTTGTAGTCATGTAGTGCATGATGCAGGTATTAACAACCAATCCCTTATTACTATGTAGATACTAATAATCTAGTTGCCTGAGACCCTATAGTAGCACGTTTGCATGCTTACAGCGCATGCTTGGTGATTTCACCCCTTGCCACATATCCTCCCGGTGGCTTGCAGGGTATCGTGTACATTTAGATTAACAAATGTTCACAAATCCAGCTCATCTCCTCTGAATTTTAATTAATTCTTAAATAATCCGTTTTTCCTCGGGTTCTAAATAAGGAAGACATATTTCACCTCCTTTACTATTTGTGCTTTGCCCATGTGTGGAGAAAACTCATCTATTGCAACACATCCTCGAGGATAGTCAGTACTGAGCCGAACTGACAGATTAAAAATGTCCTTTTTTCCTCGCACAATTAGGGATATGAATAAGGGTAAATATATCCAATACGAATGTAGCAATGGATAACATTGGTAGCTGCATGTTGTTATAAGGACTTGAAGTTAACCCAACTAACAGCATGTTTTTGCATGTTTGATTTGCTATTTTTATCTTTTTTAAAATAGTGTAGTTTAGAACAGTATATAAATACTAATCCTTTTTTATGAATGATATGTAGTGCATGTTTGGTGAGAATTCACCCCGTGCCACAAACCTTTATGGTGGCTTGCAGGGTATTATGTAGATGTAGATGTAAATAATAATATAGATGCCAATTCGATTACTGATTTTAGAAAAACGCCTTTTCAACATCATCGATGAAATCCTTTTTGAAATGCCAGGGATGCAACTTGTCAGTTGTCAGTCCGCATTTGGTATATGCTCTGGTGTGCTCGGAGATATGGAAGTTTCTCGACATTCATAGACAGGTAGGCGTTGAATGGTCGGAAGGGGACAGCGGGGGGTTAATAGGAGGGAAGGAAGCGATCGAAGACAGCGGACTCCCCACTGTTTCTCTTCTGCAAAAACTAGCCCTCTCTCCTTTCCCTTGGCCACTGGAGGCACCTTCGGTGTCATTACATTGCTATCAGGGTAGGTACCTTCCCGCCAACTTGTATGCATGCTTGTTATTTCAAAGGACGCTTGCCGCCCCGAGATAGTCGTAGCGTCATAGTTAAACGTGACTGTTATATCAAACTTGTTGCCATGGAGTACACATCCTCATCTAGATGGTAGGGTAGAGAGTAGGTCATGTAGTGGGGTAAATAACTTCTCGTTGCCAGTCGCTTTATCGGCTAACATTCATGAAAGCAGAATTGAACCTCAAAATACTTCAGACATGACTAGAGCTCTCCCTTGTAGCCTTAATAACAGTCGAGGTGAAAATATTTCCGTTGCGGTAGTTAATTGCCGAAGTCTTAAAAACAAGATACCTGAGTTCCATCACCTTATTCATACTACTGATGCAGATGTAATTATAGGAACTGAAAGTTGGCTGACAGATGACATTCCTGACTCAGAAATATTCCCCAAATCTTTTAAAATATATAGAAAAGATAGACATAACAGAGCAGGTGGTGGTGTTTTCATTGCAGTCAAGAACTCAATCATTAGCAAAGCAGTAATATTTCCCGACAACCCCTTAGAATGTGTTTGGTGTTCATTAACATGCCCTAAATCCAGATCAATATCTGTCTGCGCCTTCTATAGGCCCCCAAACACTGATGTTGAGTCATTATTAGAACTGGGAAACCAGATAAATACTATAACGTCCCGTAACAGCGAACGTAATATAATAATAGGTGGAGATTTCAATGCACCATCAATAGACTGGAGAACATACTGCTTCAAAGCTGGAGGAAGGGACAAAGACATTTGTGAGACTCTATTAGATGTTTTCTCCAATAACTCCCTGACACAATTAGCTACAGCACCTAATAGAGGGGACAACACTCTTGATTTACTGGCAACCAATATCCCACAACATGTGACAATGATTGACACGGTTGATGGAATCAGTGACCACAGAGTTATAACTGCAAAACTCTCGCTATCTTTAGATAAAAATTTTAAACAAAAAAGAAAGTTTTACATTTTTAAAAGAGCAGACTTTGCTAACTTTAAAATTTATTTAAGAGATTCCTTATCGGATTTCAAAAAGTCTTCCATAAAGGTATGTACCAACGATTCATGGAAGTCGTTCATTAATATCATGCGCTCTGGGATCAACAGATTTATCCCTTGTAAATTCAAAAAAGAAAGCACTGAACCTAGGTGGTACAATGCCGAAGTGAGAAAATCCCTGAGACGGCAGCGAATATGTCATGCTAAAATGAAAAAAATTAGTAAACATATGCCCACTGATGAGCGTAATGTAATTATTGAAAATTATAAAATTTCAAAATCCACTGCAAAGTCAGCCCTTAGTAATGCATTTGCAGAATTCAAAAGAAAAACACTTGGGGAACAATTGAAAGAAAATCCAAAAGTCTTCTGGTCGTACGTAAGGGAAGTGCAAGGCCATAAGTCTGCCGTCCATTCACTTAAAAATGATAGAGGTGAAATGACCACAAACACACTCGACAAAGTTAACTTGCTAAATTCCTTCTTCCAAACCGTTTTTAACCCACCTTCCGGGGATTCAACTGTCGTGTTACCTGACCTCTTTCAGCGGTTGATGCAACCAATTGACATTTCCTGTAATGGTATTGAAAAATTACTTAAAGATATAAGCCCCAACAAATCTCCTGGCCCTGATCAAATTCCCTCCCGCGTGTATAGAGAGTTAGCATCCGAAATTTCCCCCTACCTTGAAATAGTATTTAATAAATCCCTGACCGAACACGTCGTACCGATGGACTGGAAAGCAGCCGATGTAACACCCATTTTTAAAAGTGGCGATAGGGAGCAGCCATCTAACTACAGATCTATATCCCTCACATCCATTTCATGCAAGGTCCTAGAACATATAATTGTCAGTTCAGTCATGGGACACCTAGATAGCCAGAATTTATTGTCCAATGTCCAGCATGGCTTCCGAAAGAGCAGATCGTGTGAAACCCAACTTGCTCTCTTTTCCCACGATATTTTAGTTTCTGGCGAAAATAATATTCCAGTGGATGCTATATTTCTCGACTTCAAGAAGGCTTTTGACAAGGTTTCTCACAGCAAACTAATTTTGAAGTTAAAATCTTATGGGTTAGACAGTAACATTATATCATGGATTAATGATTTTCTGCATGATCGGGTTCAAAGGGTTGTTTTGGGCGGTGTTTCCTCACCGGCAATTAAAGTCACTTCGGGTGTCCCACAAGGTAGTGTGATAGGTCCACTCCTATTCCTTTTGTATATTAATGATATCCAAAAGGTGGTAAAAAGTAAGCTTCGTCTATTTGCCGATGACGCAGTAGTGTACAGGGAAATTCTATGCCCGAACGATAAAGAATATTTAAATATTGACCTACAAGCAATTGAAACTTGGTGTGATACATGGCAGTTAGAATTAAACTTTAAGAAATGTCTTGTAATGAATTTTTGGAAAAAGAATAGCTCTCCTCCTACCACTTACAAAATAAGTAATAATGAATTAACAAACGTGGAATCTATTAAATATCTTGGAATAAGACTGACAAATGATCTTTCCTGGGGTAAACACATTCGTGAAATAATGGGTCAAGCGAATCGCAAACTGGGTTTCATTAAAAGAGTATTGGGTAAATGTGACGATCATGTACGAGAAATCAGCTACTTTTCCCTTGTTAGACCTCATTTGGAATATGCTGCCAGTGTATGGGATCCCTACGAAATCGGTCTAAGTAATGAACTTGAACGTGTGCAGCGAAGATCGGCAAGATTTGTAAAGGGACGATACGATAATTATATTAGCGTAACCAGTCTATTAAATGAATTGAAATGGGAATCATTGTCAGATCGCAGGTTGAAATTTAGACTTAATCTCTTCCACAAATTCCAAGGCAATATTTTCAGTGATGATGTTAAAAATATTTTACGAACCCCAACTTACTATGGCAGACTGGACCATAATCATAAAGTTAGAGAAATTGATTGCCGAACTGACCGATTCAAAATGTCCTTTTTCCCTCGCACAATAAGAGATACGAATAACGGTAAATATGTCCTATTGGAGAGTAGCAATGAATAGCATTGGTAGCTGCATGTTGGTATGAGTACTTAAAGCTAACCCTACTAACAGAATGTTTTTGCATGTTTTCTTTGCAATTTCTATTTTTTTTAAATAGTGTAGTTCTGACTACTATATTAATACTATTCCTTTTTTATGCATGATATGTAGTGCATGTTTGGTGAGAAATCACCCCCTGCCACACACCCTTGTGGTGGCTTGCAGGGTATTATGTAGATGTAGATCTACATAATACATCCACATCTACATCTACACGATGCTCTGCAAGCCACCACGAGAGTGTGTGGCAGGGGGTGAAGATCACCAAGCATGAACTACTAACATGCAAACAAGCAAATCTGCAATCCACCATAAAAGCGTGTGACAGAGGGTGAATTCACACCCCACACACACCTTTCACATCCCTACCACACATACTCCATGTTGCTCACGGGATGTTATGTAGTAGTATATCTACTGTATAACCTGAAATTACTGAAATAACGAGGAATGAGGAGGTAAGTGAATTGCTTAATGTATTTAGCGACGAAACAAAGAATTAGAACAGAAGATTCGTGGAGAGTGAATTTCCTGAGGTCACCCGTAAAGTTGTCAAAGAATACACACCAAGCAAATTGAGAAGTATACAGTGCCAAAGTGGTATAACACGGATGTTATGAATTCATTAAAGAAAGGACAAAGGGTATGCCACGCTAGCATAAAGAATGCAAGAGAGGGCCTTTCGGTACAGGAAAAAAAGGGTTAGTTCAAAACTACAACAAATCGAAGTGTTAGTAAGGAAAGCATGTTGGCAAGCGTCATCGTACTTCAAGAGCAAGATGTTAGGAGAATATTTAGAAAGCAATCCTAAAGCGTTTTGGTCATATGTGAGAGAGAGAACTTCAGGGAAATAGGTCCACAGTATGTTTACACACCTAAAAAAGATAAAGGAATCAGAGTCACCAGCAGTGTAGAAAAATCCAATACTTTAAACACCGTCTTCCGAAGCGTATTCAACTCATCGTCACACAAACAGTGGAACCACCGCCGAAGACATTCTGTGAGCAAATGCCCGAAATAGTTATTTCATATCGCGGAATAGAGTAGCAGTTAAAAAACATTAGTAAAAACTTATCACCAGGTCCGGATCTAATTCCTTCCAGAGTATATAATACATAAGCTTCTGAAATAGCCCCCTATCTAGAAATAATATTCAATATAACACTAAAGAACCACACAGTACCAAGAGTTGGAAAGTAGCTAACATTACACCAATTTTTAAAAGCGGTGATCGGGAAGAACCTAGAAACTACAGACCCATTTCACTCAAGTCAATCTCTTGTTAGGAACTTGAGCACATTGTAGTCAGCTCAATCATGGGGCATTTGGATAGTTAGAGATTGCTCATAAACAGCCAACATGGATTCCGGAAAGGTAGGTCTTGCGAGACACAATTAGCTTTATTCGTATATGATATTTTAGTCTACGGTGAAAACAGTACTGAAGTTGATGCGATATTTTTAGACTTTAAAAAGGCATTCAATAAAGTTCCTCATGATAAATTATTCTTGAAATTAGAGAGTTTTGGTATAAATAAAGACGTTGTATTTTGGGTAAAAGAATTCTTAAGTGGGCGAGAGCAGAGGGTTGTCATAGATGGTATCATGTCGGACACAATCAAAGCGACGTCGGGAGTTCCCCAGGGTAGCGTAGTAGGTCGGCTTTTACTTCTTTTATACATAAACGATTTGGATACCGTAGTTAGTAGTAAGCTTAGACTTATTGCAGACGATGCGGTAGTGTATAGGGGTATATCAAAAGAAGAAGACAGGAAATCGCTTAGCAAGGATTTAGATGCAATTCAAGAGCCGTGCGACAAATTGCAGTAACAATTTAACCTTAAAATGTGTGTAGCTATCAATTTGTGGAGGAGGAATAATTCGGTAGACCGTACCTATAAAATTAGTAACACGAGGATCGAAAACGTTGAAACCATAAGATATGTAGGTGTAACAATGACTAAGGATTTATATTGGGGAAGACACATTAGGGAAATATGCGGCCGAGCGAAGAGAAAGCTAGGATATATAAAAAGAGTACTTGGGAAATGTGATGAGAAGACAAAAGGGCGATGTTACTTTTCAATAGTTAGGCCCCACCTTGAGTATGCAGCCAGTGTATGGGATCCTAATGAATTAGGTTTGATCAGAGAACTAGACAGTGTGCAGCGTAGAGCAGCTAGGTTCGTTAAAAGGTGTTACGATAGATTGAGTAGCGTTTCAGAATTAATACAAGAATTATGGTGGGAATCATTATCAGAGCGTAGGTTAAGGTGCAGTTTAAATCTACTTGAGAAATTTTAATCAGAAGGCTTTAGTGAAGATGTTAGGCACAAATTAAGAACTCCAGCATATTATCCTAGATTCGACCAGATAAACAAGATTAGATAGATAGAGTGTCGTACTGATAGATTTAAATTGGCATATTCCCCGTACTATAAGAGAACAGAATAGGCAGTATAGCAAAGGGATAGTTAGGGGAAATATTGTAGAGTAGTTATATTGCATGATGCATTTTTCAATCCCTTAATACTAAGATACTAACAATCTAGTTGCATGAGACCCTATAGTTGCTTGTTTGCATGACGGTAGTACATGCTTGGTGATCTTTATCCCCTGCCACACCCTCGCGGTGGCTTACAGAGTATCGTGTAGATATAGATGTAGATGAAAATGTTATGCATACATTAAAAACACCAGCGTGATTAGATTAAACCAGGTAAATAAGGTAAGAGAGAGAGATTGTCGCACCGATGAATTAAAAATGTCATTTTTCCCCCTAACTGTAAGAGAGCACAATAAGCAGCATAGCAAAGGAATAGGTAGGGGAAATATTTTAGACTAGTCTGTAGTGCATGTATTAACAACCAATCCCTTATTACTATGTAGACCTGCAGACCTGCTGCCTGTCATTCGGGCACTTCTCATAAGCATTTCGTATGCAGAGAGAAGGAAATTGCTATTTTATAAATAGAGAAATGTGTCCCACTCTGGTTATTTTTGTACTTTTTTCTACACCATATTTTCATTATATGTTGTCTCCCACTCTCAAAAATCATGTTTTTTGCATTATTTCTATACTACAAACTGCTAAAAACCCAAAACTACTACCAAATCTTGCAGACAGAGAATTCACAGTCAACGCACCAAACATCACTCTTTTAGCTGAAAACTTGATAGACAGCAAAACAAAACGGATACTGAATGACTGACTGACACGTGTAACGTCTGATGAGACTTGTTTTGTTTGATTGAGAGATGTTGGTGGGTTGCTGGGGGAGTGAAGCGGGGGATTGTTGTTTTCTTGATGGGTTGTTGATTTTGTGCGGAGAAGGAAGAATAAAGGAGTCTGAAAAGTAGCGTCTTCTTTATTGAAATGAGTTGTCTCCCGTAGTATTTGTCCGACGTTACACACGCTACAAAATTAATATAGTATATAGATACTAAAAATATAGTTACCTGAGATCATATAGTATTATGTATGCTTGTTTAAAGTGCGCGCTTGGTGATTATCACCCTCTGCCAAAGACCTTATCGGTGCCTTGCAGGGTATCGTATAAACGTAGATGTAGATAACAAATAAGGCATCTTCCAGGCAATAACTTTAATTTATTTCAAGCACTCAACAGTTAAAATGTATTAAACTACTTTAACATATTAAAACTTATGTTTCAACAGTTATTATTACATTATTCCATCAAGATCTCCCTCTATCAACGCTGTTAGCGGTTTAAAACCACCGCCTTTAACCTCCAGAAAATGCAACGTTGCCAAGTGTAAACGGTATCTTTCTGAAGAATGCATGAAAAACGTTAATTTTTATCGTAGAACGTCGATCAAAAGACGCCCGTAATTCTCTTAGAACGTGTGATACAATGGCGGTAATAAATTGTTGCTCATTTAAATAGTTAATAACTTTTAACATCGTATTGGACGCGGTCAGTTTCGTCCGCGCGGCCCCTTGCCGCGAGAGTCCGGTCGCTGATGAGGGTCGAAGCCGAGCGAGGGACGGATTAGGACGATCGCGAGCAGAGACCCTCGCTAATGACCGTCTACCTGCTCTGCCCCCCAGAAAACTACCATTAACCATAATTGTTTTTCAGAGCTTTTCCCTATACAATTAACTGGCAAGCCCATGTAGTATACACTATAATCATATGTAATCTTATAGGTATTTTTATATAGGCATTCACCTAGTGAAGTTCTTCAATTAATCACGTTTTGGCGAAGGTTGAGTTGAAAGTAATATATTATGTAGGTATTCTATGATTTGATCATTCTTGTGACCAGTAGGTATAGAGCAATAAAGTATTAGAACAGAACATGAAAATTATAACTGAAAACAATACATTGAAATATCTCCATCGGCACTTGTCCGTTGTCTCTCATGCCATTCATGAGGATGTCACCTGTTGTAATTTTTATCACAGCTACCACGAACTGGATTAATTAGAACAAATAGCACGTATCTACCCTTTAAATAGTACACTATCTATTATGATAGATATTCCTCCACACTTCATGCATAATTAAACTTATTTTACCCTCATGAATTCTTGCTGTGTAATCAGGGAACGCTATATCCGTATACGGTCATGCATGACCGTAATCGTATCTATATGGATACGATTCGCCCGTCGAAAAAAGTCTTAGCGTAACAGCAAGCCAGAAACGAAATGCAAAATGTCAATATAATTATAAACATCTATATCAAAGGTTAAATTAGGATCTCTTGTCACAGTAATTGCTTCTCTCGTCGTCGTGTCCGACGTTTCATAATCATGTCTGGTGAGATTTAATATAGTATGAAATTTCTCCAGCGTCTTTCTTAATGAATTACGATAGGCCTCACAGTGCTATAATAACAGTTCATTTTGAATCAGGCCTAGCATGCCTTGACCTCTATCTCTCCTCTCTTCTTCTGGCTTTCTCCGGCAAAATTTCATGTCATTTTCGTGAGCCATATCTAAAGCAGAGATGAAGTGGTTTGTTTGAGACAATGACCGCAGAAATCGATTAACGATTAACAAATAACTATATCAGGGAAAATGTTGCCAGAAATATGCGATCATGGATAAAAGAATAGAATTTATATAAGGTACATGAAATAGTAAAGCAGAGGAGCGGAGATACTTTTAATAAGCCGGCCAACCACTATGGAAAAGCACTTTGATTGGACATGGGAACTATATTAGCAAAGTAGCCTTCGTAAAAACCCAATTGGAATTTTCAGGAAGAACACTTTGAGAAGCTAGGTGATCGCAAGCGATCCGTGCGGGGCCCAAAAAGAATACAATTATTTTTTTCTTTTTTCATAGATTTTGTTGTTATTACCCTTAAAAATATTCGTGGCCTATTTCTATCATAGGTTTATTAAGTAGGATAGTAGTAAGTATTCTCCTTGTTTGATAATACAGCATGGTGAAATGCCGCCACTGCCACACACCATTGCGGTGGCTTGCAGGATATTGTGTAAATGTAGGCGTTTTATGAATACTTAACTTCTAAACCGTATTGAACCGGCATTTTTTTGACTCGATTAGATGATACCCTATTGATTTAGAGAGTGGAAATACATACTGTTCTATGTTTGTAATAATCTTAAGTCTTCCACTCATTCTCTGTACTGATGAGAGAGGCACAATTGATGTCGCTGAGTTATCTACGAAATGAGTGTACAATATGTTTCACCATTTCAGTTCCTGAAAAGGAGCATTCTTCGGATTCTGAAAGTTGAAACCAGGGCATATTGTACATTAGCATTAGCATTAAGGGATTAGCATTCACAAAAGAGTTCTCGTAAAATCTAACCGGCCTAAGTGATTCATCAGTTAGGATCTGGCGGGGAAAGACACGCTTCTACGCAATGACTGTTCGCTGTCAAGCTTACATAAGGAGGGCTGGGCTTAATTCATAGGGTCCTAGGAAATGAAAAATTTTATTTATTTTAACTGCCATAAGCGTGTTATAATACGTCAAAAATTTTCTGAAATCCGAATAACATAATTTTATTGAATAGAGAAATGAAATAGGAATATTAAATTTAATTAAATAAGAAGAAACGTATCCACTCAACATTCTATTAATATTATTTGCGACAATTCACACCATGCTGGAAAACATACATGCACACCGTGTTCATTTAATAAAAACGCCCAATAAAATTTCCCTTGACTTTCGAGTTTCATTGAGTTAAGAAATTAGAAGCCAAATCGTCATTAGCGCAATTTTTAGCTGCGTTTTGACCTAAGTGCACATTTGGTATATGTATGATACTTTGTTTCTCTCATGGTTCATTGCATTACCTATCGTAAACTCAACTCCGTGATACCGAACAACTACTGCTTGTAATCGCGGTCTAAATATCTGTACAATATTTACCATCATTGCAAATTCAAGGTGGGACGAGTCATTATTTCGTAATAGAAAGTGAAACGATGCCCAAGCAAGAAACAGGAAGATTTGAGACCCCTTCATTTGGTCATATATAAGAAAGGGTCGGGTTCTAAGAATCTCGAGTGACCGCGCTCCAGATATCTCCCGAGAGGAGTAGCTCGGACCTCTATCATGTTACATCTAGAGGAGGGAGAGAAGAGGTGGAGAAGGCCCCCCATTCCACTTTTTTATACCGCCACCTATGCGGGGAATCGTAGAACTAATCCCAAAAATCCGTTACATCTGAGAAAGGGTGGAAGTATAGAGCAGCCTTAATTGGCCACATCTTGAGACGCGATGGCCTGATGAAGACTATCGTCGAGGGAAAAGTGAACGGGAAGATTGGGAAAGGCAGGCCTCGCAGAGATACATGGAACAGGTTGTGAAGAGTGTAAAAGAGAAGAATTACGTCACAATGAAAAGGTTGAAATAGAAGAATCGAGTGGGAAGCTGCGTGAAACCAATCCTAGGATTGTTGACCAATGATGATGAGCATTTGATTAATTGTCTTCGATAGATAAATAAGTCACATGCTGAGTTTGACATTTGAAAACCAAACAGTTCCGCTCTCACAGTCGTTTGACGTTTCGATTTGAATTCCGCGCCGAAAACGCATTTCTCGACCGAAAAATTGTCGATGACGTGGATAGTATACGTTATCGCTGTTGCTAGCCAATGAGAGTGCACTTGTAGTGTTGCTTTCAAGACGTTGAAGTGGGTAGTGTGTCCGTTTGTGTCAAAATGAATGCTGCGTGAAAAACATGTGTACGAGCACCAAAGGTGTGTCCCGAGATGTAGGTAGTATGTACATAAATCTACGTCGCTCGCTATTAAATATTTTTTCATGCAAACAGATGGTGACTTCCTTGAATCAGCACAAAAATCACCGTGTTCCTCAGCCGTGATTTGTCTACTCATAAGCTAAGCATCTGTCTCAAGACCGTTCGTCCTGAATCCTCCTGCGAAGGGCATGAACTTCTCCCGTCACGATGGAGCCAGCCAATGGGGTCGTTTACCATATTTTTTTAATTGCCGAAATGATAGAGTTTGTAAAGTAAAAAGATCCGTAGTTTTCCGTATTTTGATCCGTCAATTATTTCTCGAGTTATAGTCGGCGGAAAACTGATATTTCGGAAAAGTGGGTGTGTTGCAACCTCTGACGTATTCGACTTCGTCCAATCACAACTGACCCCGCGAAGCTACTTCGCCTTATCGCAATGAAGGGACACAGCTGACTCGGCCAATAGGAGCGGTTTCGACAGGATCTGTGAGAGCAGACGAACCGAGAACCCCTCTCCACTCCCTTCCCTTCTCCTAAAAGTAGTCAAGGACGGGAGGAAAATGACTTCAATGTTATCACAGCGGCTTTTTCGGTGGGCGTCACCTTTTGCTTATTTTAATTTTTGAGATATTAGTGAATGGTTGTGGTTAAAAGATTATTTTTTTTCACAAACATTCATTTTTCGTTTCCATCTTACGATTTCGTGTACCCCATTTGTGGGGTGGGCGTGGTTAAAGCCGAATTTCAAGGTTGTACATATCTCTCTTGTAGAAATGGATGAAAATACTCCAAACTTTGCAGGGTGCGTGTTATATGCATTCACTATTGTTTCGAAGGGTTCAAAATTCCTATTTATAAATCTGAGGGATCTCTTCTATTCTAAAATTCATTTGGATCCATGGATAAACTTTCCGGCCACACTTGCTTCTTTGGGTCAGTTTCAGATGGCCATTAGTTTGTGCAGTCGATGAGAGGTTTATAACACCCTTCCGTAAATGCGGTGGAATCGCCGCTGCATAGTTTGGTGCGCCTCCAGAAGTATTTCCGTGGACGAGGCGCCATAACTTCTCACCCAGGCACTCCAGGAATGCCCTCTCACCCTCTCGGGGAGGGAAACCTCTAGTGACGAGGAACGACAACCATTTCCAATGACCCTCTCTGATATCTCATCTCGATTATTTTCCCGTTGGGGTTGCTTGCTTTTAGCTCTGTTTCCAGCTCTGATGCCGTGGGAATAATCATTATTTGGCCAGAAACGCACCTGTGCAGCATTTTTAAGTTAAATGGGGGTCGTTTACATATTTTTTTATTGCCGAATCTGATAGAGTTTGTAAAATAAAAATACCCGTATTTTTCCGTTTTTTTGATCTGTAAATTATTTCTCGAGTTATAAGCGGTAAAAACTGATGTTTTTAACCCTTTCGGAAAAGTGGGCGTGGGACAGCCTCTGACGTATATCGACTTCGTCCAATCACAACTGAGCCCACGAAGCTATATCGCCTTATCGCAATGGGGGGGGGGGGGGACACAGCTGACTCTGCCAAAACAAGCAGTTGCGACAACATCTGTGCGAGCAGACCTTCCGAGAAACCCCCTCCACTCCCTTCCCTTCCCCTAAAAGCAGTCGAGGACGGGAGGAAAATGACGTCAATGTTATCACAGCAGCTTTTTCGGTGGGTGTCACCTTTTGCTTATTTTAATTTTTGATTCATTAGTGAATGGTTGTGGTTAGAAGATTAATTTTTTCACTAAAATTCGTTTTTCGTTTCCATCTAACAATTTCGTGCACAAAATCGCGATTTCGGTTCCGAGTAAACGCCCCCATTGACGCACTAATTTTGCGTAATCCACTCGATCTGGTGAAGATCAATGGAAGTGTATTTCTTGAATTTATCTGAATATTTAATGCGAAAAATACAGCTTCATCAATACGCTCCAACATTCAAGCGAAGCAAGTCTCCCCGTGTTTGGCCAATCCACTTCTCGAGTCTTGTGGAAAGTCTTCTCGTGTGTTTCATTGATGCCGAGTTATTGTCAAGACAGTGAGCAAGTTCGGTTCTCGGTGGGACGGAAGGGAAAAACAACTAAACTTTATGGTTTGAGGCTCAATTTTGGGGAGTGGGGAATTTGGGAAAATTGGGGCAATTTTTTTCATCTTCAATTATATTAAAAACTTTGTATATTCCACATTTTGATTAAAAACACCGAACACGATTGGTTCCATCCACAAGAGGTTATCCTGGGGCCAATTGAGGATGAAATAGGTCGTTTTTATGTTTTTTTAATTAAAGTGTGGCGTATACAAAGTTTTTAATTTAACTGAAGAAAACCAACTGTTGAAGAACCCCGAATTATTTGACAAGTGTTTCCTCCCATATCTCCCGTGAGTCTAAAATTATGGTGAATGCATAATATTTTCCGTAGTACCGTGAACCTTGGTTTCATGAAAGTAGTGTTGAAACGGGGTAGTTTTTTGCGTGTTTGCGTGGTAGTTAGTGTTCTCTCCGGTTGACAATGAGTGCCTGACGCTGGTTCACCCTCTGCCACACACCCTTGCGGTGACTTGCTGGGCAGTATGTGGATGAAGAGTCGCAAGGGACGAACAATTGTCTTCTTGGCAGCGTCAGCCCGAGCGACCCAATTCTGCACGGCGTTTTTCATCTTCATCTACATCTACACAATACCCCGCAAGCCACCGCGAGGGTGTGTGGCAGGGGGTGAAGACCACCAAGCATGCACTACTAACATGCAAACAGCAACTATATTGTCTCATGCAACTTGATTGTTAGTATCTATAGTATTTAAGGGGTTAATACATGCATCATGCACTACAGAATACTCTAAAATATTTCCCCTACCTATCCTATGCTGCCTATTCTTATCTCTTATAGTACGGGGGAAAAATGCCATTTTGAATCTATCAGTACGACAATCTATCTCTCTAATCTTATTTATCTGGTCGAATCTAGCATAATACGCTGGTTTTTTTAATGTTCCTAACATCTTCAGTGAAGCTATCCGATTGAAATTTCTCTGATAGATTTAATCTGTAAATTCTTTTATTAATTCTGAAACGCTACTCCACCTATTCTAACACCTTTTAACGAACCTAGGCAGTTAACGAAGCCCTAAGCAAACGTTTTTCTTGTCTCGATCGAGGGCCCCCTGCTCAGGTGAGTGCATTGCAACCGAAAGCAATATCAACGCCGAAAGCAATATCAACGTGCCTAAGCGTATATTAGTATAGAAAAATTTCCTTGTGAGATTGTAAATAATGCGGTGGCAAGGGGCGGCGACAGGGCAGAGTCATTGAATGGAGCGATCGTCCTCGCCTCCAGCATCGTCAAACTCCACCCCTCTCGCCCCCTAATGGACCGATAACTGAGAATAACGCAATTTGCGCCCTCCGCATCGCGACCCTCCTGCCTCGTTGGATCGTCAGACAAAAGACGCGCGATGGGGTGGGAAGCGCGCCTTGCTGCAGGGTGAACACAATTAGCGCTCACCCGCTCAGCCCCCGAGCACAACCGCTCCACTTTTCCCTCAAACAGGGTTTTGACGGAAACTCCCTCGCCCTACCTACTTAGGGTCAAGCCTTTCAATTTCTTAATTCGTATTGTTTGAAACCTAAGTACGCATGCATAAAATTTCTTTTATTTTTTCACAATAAATAATGCCTAACATTACTGCTCCTTCATTACAAAGAAATCCACCGACCTCGGCCCTAAAGTTACGGGCATGATACGTGATGCAGGTATAGCAGAGCACTGTCAAATTTTAAAAATTATTACGAAACATCATTTAATGCAGTTTTCGAATTCCTGGACTGTTTCAATGTATGCTCGTGAATTCCAAACTTTGGTTTTGTCCTCAGAGTGTTGTATATCTGCTGTTTAAATGGATCAACTGAAAGGAATTTTAGTTTCCCTTTAACACTAGGACGACCGGACTTTTCGACATCATTCAACGCCCAAATGGGGTCATTTTGACCCCCGATAATTAATAAGTTAATTTATCGCAAGGCATTTATATTTTTACATTTTTAGTGTTTTTTCGTTAAATGATGTCCTAATTCTTCACATTCATCGATTTTTTCAGTTCATTATAGTAATATTTTTCTCGATATAACTATGTATTGAAACACCAACTTTGAGTGTTGGAATCATTTTCTCGATTTTCTTCAATTTCATTTTTTCTTGCCTGAAATGGTGACACACAGTAAACAACAAATGTCATCTACTTTATTTAAATGTATTTATTTATTGTTCTACCAAAATAAGAAATACCATCAGAAAAAATGTAAAAAAAATTTAGTAGCCTAATGAAAATAGTTTTCATCATCATCACTATTTCAATCCCATGATTTGTTTACTGCAGCCCTCCATTATGCCCTATTTAGTGTTAATTCCCACACGTTCTGGTATGTTTCCTCTTTCACGTCCTTCTTTATTTGCCCTTGGTCTTCCTCGCGGGACCTTCCCTTCAATCTTCCCGTCTAATATATTTCTAACTAATTCATTGTGCCTCCAGGTATATCCAATCCATCTGTTTTTTTATGCCGTAGGGTTTTCCATATTGTCCTTTCTTCATCTGCTCCTCTGTACACCTCTTCGTTCCACACTTTATCTGTCCATTTAATCTTCAACATTCTCCTCCAGCACCATGTTTCAAAGGCTTCAATTCTTCGCTGGTCTGCTTTCCCGATTTTCCATGTCTCTGATCCATAGAGTACCACGCTCCATACCTACGGCTGCAAACAAGGGCTTCCTTGTTTGCAGCCGTAGGTTCTTTGAGCACAGTAGTTGTCTCTTCTTTATAAAAGCTTCCTTAGCTTGTGCTATTCTTTGCTTGATGTCCATTGAGCTTCTTCCATCCCAGGTTATAGTGCTGCTGAGGTAGGTGAATTTCTCCACTTGTACCAATTTCACTCAAATTGTGATATTTGCCCTAAGCTTCTCTCTTCCGCACACTAGGATTTTACTTTTCATGCTTGATGCTCATATTATATTCTTGTTGATGCTCATATTATATTCTTGAAGTACTTGGTCCATAGGGGTCAGGGATGCTTGTAGGTCCTCTCGACTTTGTTCTACAACTGCGATGTCATCAGCAAACCAGAGCATGTTTATTTCTTCGTCATTCACCTTGATGACCTTGATACCAATTTTCTCTGTGTCTCTTATTACTTCTTTCAAGTATACATTGAATAACACTGGGGAGAGGTTGCATCCTTATCTGAATACTTCATTTATTTTGTCTTCTATCTTCCTTCCGTCTTTTATTTGTATTGTGGTGACCTGGTTCTTGTAGAGACTACATTTTTTTCTTCTATCCTTGTAGTCCATTCCAATAGCTTCCAGTATCTTGAACAACTTGTTCCATTCGAAGTTATCAAAGGCCTTTTCCAAGTCCACGAATGTCACATACAACGGCTTGTTTACGTGTATCATTTTCTCGGCCAGTATCCTTCAGCTGAGCATTGCCTCCCTAGCTTCTTGGTTTTTCGTAAATACGAATTGATTTTCCGAAGGATTCCCTTCGATCTTCCCTTCCATTCTTCTGCTTATAATCTTAGTAAGTATTTTCGATGTGTGTGACACCAGGCTAAAGGTACTCTATTCTTCGCATTTCTCTGTCCTTGGCTTCTTCGGGATAGCAATCATTTCACGCTTCTGGAAATTCTCTGCTGGCCATCCACTGTCATAGCTATCTTTGATTATTCCAAGGGTATCTATTGCTTTGACCCCGAGTGCCTTGAAAATAGTGAATGAATATTATATCAAATAGTGAGCTTACTTTTAGATCCGCCCCTCCTTGTGTCTCTACTGAGATCATCAAACGGGTACTTATCGTCACATTCTGAGGATTATGTTTATTCTTCACAAGTTTCAAATCTCAGCCTGCCGTCGGAATTGTCAAATGAACACACTCCACAATCTGACTCATCTTATTGAATCTTATACAGCTCCGCAAGAATGTCAGCAGAACATTATGCTGGTCTTTGAGAAATGTTTGATTACAGCTATCTTCAAAATAACGAGCACACCGCATATTCGTCCCTAGAAGCCACGATCAATGGGCAACATATACACGAACTTCACTTATTGCAACTGTGAGAATGAGTTCTAAGTTCGAGGGTTTACATTGTGGAACCACTCGATCGGAAAATAAAAACCACTATGTACATTCCACGCAAAGGTTTTATAGATTCTACCATGGTTTCGTCAATATCAATCTTGATAATGACATATATTGCCGAAATCATGGTAGAAACCAATAAAACCTTTGTTTGGAATGTACAAAGTGGTTTTTCTTTTCCGTTGTGAGAACGAGTTTTATTCTCCACTCGTCATCCGAAAAGAGATAATCAGATTTGAAGTCAACTAAGTAGATAAATTCCGTGCGAAAGTGGTAAACAAAATTGCATTCTCACCCCGCAGAGATTGACAATGTATGATGATGTCAACAAAGTAATTACTAAATACTTCCACATGCAAGAAAAACGAAAAGTGAGGACGTGATTGGGAAAGGAAACAAAACTGTTTTGGAAAATGATACGAACTTAGAAGATAAGTAACTGAATGAAAAAGATAAGATGAGAGAGCAGTGAAGACATACGCAGCAGAATGATACAAAAATGCAAATAAAACGACCTTTAGCAGAGATAAAGTGCGGAAATGAACGCTTGGGTCAAAATGACCCCATTTGGGCGTTCAAGGTAAAATATAACTTAACTCCTCAATGGATTATTTTAGGAATGTAAAAATGTATGCAATTGAACACCTATTAAAATTATTAAAAGTCACGAGAGGAAATTCTGTTCTCTTAAAAAATGAGATCAAAAAATAAATTTAAAAATACGATTGGGTCAAAATGACCCCTATGGGCGTTCTAGTGTTAATGTGACCCTTGTATGCATTCAATTGGTATCACCATGACGCTCATGTAACACTCGGTTGCCAAGACACCGGGGATGGTATGGGAATTATGGCCAATCAGGCCGCACCGACGCAATGCAAGCACATTGGCTTTCTTCACATCATGAGACACACGATGGCCTGGTGAAGACAATCGTTGAAGGACAAGTCAACTGGAAGAACGGCAAAGGAAGGCCTCGTCTGAGATACATGGAATAAGTGTTTAAAGATGTGACAGAGAAGAATGGGGTCGTTTACCATATTTTTTATTGCCGTATCTGATACAGTTCGTAAAATAAAAAGACCCGTATTGTTCCGTATTCTGATCCGTCAATTATTTCTGGAGTTATAAGCGGCGAAAAACTTATGTTATTAACCCTTTCGGAAAAGTGGGCGTGGTGCAACATATGACGTATATCGACTTCGTCAAGTCACAACTGAGCCCGCGAAGCTACTTTGCCTTATCGTAATGGGAAGTGCACAGCTGACTCTGCCAACCGGAGCGGTTGCGACAGGAACAGTGCGAGCAGACCTTCCGAGAAACCCCCTCCACTCCCTTCCCTTCCCCTAAAAGCAGTCTAGGACGGGAGGAAAATGACGTCAATGATATCAAAGCAGCTTTTTCGGGTGGCGTCACCTTTTGCTTATTTTAATTTTTGGTTTATTAGTGAATGGTTGTGGATAGAAGTTTAATTTTTTCACTAAAATTCGTTTTTCGTTTCCATCTAACGATTTCGCGTACAAAATTGCGATTTTGGTTCCGAGTAAACGCCTCCATTGCGTAAATATGAAGAGATTAGCCAATAGAAGAACTCAGTGGAGAGCTGCGTCACACCAATCTTAGGCTTGTTGACTGATG
The DNA here is from genome assembly GCA_933228895.1 of Platycnemis pennipes. Taxonomy (NCBI): domain Eukaryota; kingdom Metazoa; phylum Arthropoda; class Insecta; order Odonata; family Platycnemididae; genus Platycnemis; species Platycnemis pennipes. The sequence continues at coordinate 138,600,607 of OW121851.1, forward strand.
ACGACGGTGAAGTTTATTGCGCATTAAAACGCTTAATACTTTGAGGAAAGAGGCGTCGGGAGACACTCAGAGAGGAGACTTGCTCGTATATTGATGAGAGATACTTGCGTATGCTCTTGGAGTGAGCAGGGGGTGTGGGAGGGATATGAGGGGGGAGGGGGAAGGGGGCGAGAAGGGGAGAGGGTCTGGAAATTGTTCGGGTGGGGCCCAGGGAACGATTCCTTCAGCTCTCGTAATTGGGTCCAAGGTTTTGCTGAGGTCTCGGGGCGCTACATAAATGAAAGCGTCGTCCTTGGCCCACCACGGGGCCCCTCTGTTATTGGTCCTTCGTGCCCATTATGGTGAGACTAAGGGAAAGGGATGAATTAGGGGAAGATGAATTGTTGAGGGGTGTTCTTCTAAGGACGAGAGTGGTTCACTCGGTGGTGAATTCTGGGCCTTGGTCAGGGGCATCAAGAAGAGAGGGCAGGGAGAGAGATTGGATTGCGTGGGGATGGCGCCATCGAGCGCCGGGGTCTTATGGGAGGAGCGCCTTTCATATGTGTGTACATGCCTTCGGGGCCCATGGCCCTCGGCGGGGACCCTCCTGCAGCAACGGTGAGGGTGAAGCGGAGGACGAGACATGAAGGGGGGAGCCGCGATTCGGTTGAAGTATTTTAAAAGAAACGAGAGTTCAGTGCAAGGTTTCTAATGATGTTGTTTACGTTTGCTCGTAGGTTTCCGCGGAGTTGGTTAGATGTTCTCTGCATTTTTTTCGGGATGCCTCAGCGTCGTTTGACAGTTGTGACAATTGTTTCGCCAACTTTCCTGTTGTCGTCTTCAGGTCGAAGTGGTTGAGAAGTCACGCCAGCCTTACATAACTTCGGCGCCGCTGACAAAACAACTGTCCCGATGAGAAGTACACACCTTAACCAGTTTTATTTAAAAAAAAGTGAAGGGGAAATCGCGGTTGAAGTGACTGTAATGTGAGAAGTGTAAGTGTTTGCGTGAAAAGTGGAGACTTAAATATTGATTGCAAGAGAATGAAAAGAATAAACAAAAGGAACATAAAATAGACAAAGACAAAATACAGTAGCAATAAGAGAAACAATCACATGCCAAATAGACAACAAGGTGGAATAAATGAAAACATTATTTTTTAATTTAATTTTAACAATTTTTTTGATATTATTATCATCATTCATTTTTTTTAATTTAATGTTTTTCCATTATTTATTTTTTGGTTGAGAAGTCCTTTTCGTCGTCCTTATATAGGCCTGGTTGTATGAGTGCTGCCCTCTGATTGGCCGGAATTGTTTTGATGACCCTTTTCCAAGCAGAATGCAAAGGGTATCCGTCTTCTATGTTTATGTTCCTCGGTGTCTTTATTAGAGAGGCGATAGAAGTAATATAGACACTGATGAACATAAACAGAGAGGACGGTTAGTAAAGGGTTTTTCAGTGGTTCATGAGCATACTTCAGATGACAAGTTAAGGTAATATGCATAGTATGACTCCCATGAACTTAGTGCATTCAGCTTATAAATGGAATCACTATCATTTCCACCACAATAAAATTATTACAGAGTCCGTCACCGGCGTCGGAAGTGGGGGGCAGGAGGGGCCGAATTCTGCCCCCTCCCCAGAATTTGCCCCGGACCCTTGGTGAATTAGTCTTCACTGATAGAAATTAAATTTCACTTGTTTCCAGCTTGCTTTTTCCCTTCTCACACACATTCTACCACCTTCATATGCTCTTTTAGCGGAATTCTAGTCTCTACCCCCTCCTATCCGCAAAAAAAATGCAGGCCCTTTTCATAGGCGCTGGGCCCTTTTCAAGGTTGGCCCTTCCCAGCGAAAATACGACCCTGGAGTCCGTTTGAAAATAGTTTTAAAAAATTTCTTAGTCAATTAAGTATCTCAATTAATTTAAGGGAATTTATTAGTTTATTATAAAACATTTTGTGAGTCGCCCAGTACTAGGAAAAATAGCAATATTTGGTGCATGCGCAGTAGTGAGTGAGGCAACCTTATACTTTAAGGACCTTGAGTACCATCCACGGCTTGGACAAATACTAGACTTCATCTCATGAGCCAATTCGCGGTTTATTGTCTTCATCTGCGGGTTTATCGTGTTAGGGATGTGAATCTATTCTGTTTAATGAGAATACCTGCTCCCGTGATGTGAGGGAAGGGAGGTGACGCCCTCCAGCTGCGGAGTTATTTCATCTACATAACATCATGCAAGCCACCATAAAGGTGTGTGGCAGGGGTGAATTCACACCTAAAATGCATATAATGCATAAAAAACGTATTAGTAATAAAGATCCTATGACTTGTGACTAGTACTACCGATGTTCAAGTCCGAACTTAACAATAAAAAAACGAAAGAAATAGCAAATCCGGCATGAAGAGGCATGCTGCAGGCTGGATTGGCTTTAAGTCCTTATACCAACATGCATCTACCTATGCTATCCGTTTTCTCGAAGGTGCTGCGTGCTTCCTCACCAATGTGATTTTGCATATTATGTAGGTACTCTGGATCCCTTTCCGGCCTTCGTAAAGGGAGAGGACTAATGTCGACTCTGCCGTTTGTTCGTAACTTTGCGTTGCCACCGTTACGTATTTTGTCTGCATGTCAATAGTGCAATTTTGGTGACCTTTACCTCCTGCCACTCACCCTCGCGGTGACGTGCAGGGTATCGCGTAGATTAAAATGTAGGGTAAATGGTAGGATATTGATTTTTTGGTAATTAGTTCGAGGAAAGAAATGTTTCGGTCACTTACGGGCAAGCATTCCGCATGCCGACACGCATATCACTGATATCACAAGTTCAGCTTGTGAAGCCAAATTCACAAAGATGAAGAAAAATTGTCGCACTCTGCATTACTAGTAAAACACCTTGTGATGTCTTCATTGAGAAATTACTTTGAGAATAATCGAATTCACATTATTGTTATGAAATTGAGTATTGAGTGATTTTGTGGATGTGCTGGCTGAATTCCTCGAATAAAATGGCAGTCAGTTTCATAATAATATCAATGGAGGCAGGCGATACTTGGTGGAATTTAGTTGCACTGAACATGTTAAGAAAATTGACTTTGTGCAATTCCAGAAAATGATTAATTTTTCCGATCGATTTCGACGTCTGAGCGTCATTGTCAAGGTACACTTACATCTGGCACAGTTCGGGGTCCTTATATACACCAGAAGAGGAGATGGGGTAAGTGCTAAAGTTGGGTTTTGGTATTGGGATTGGGCCTTTTTCAGGAGGGAAGGGAGGTTGGGATAGTTGACTGGTTGTGGTGAATGTGGGGTCCGGGTGTTGTGGTATTTTAGGTTAGGTTTGAGCAAGGTTAAACACGTTGAAAGCAGCTGGGAACATTTGAATTCCGTTACGTCATTTAACATTTGAAAATTTGGTAGCACTTTATGTCTCAACATTTATAGTTTTTCAAGAGTATCTAGTTTCCAACTTTTGTCATGTACATGTAACACTTCTAGGTTAAAATCACTGTTATGACCCATTTATATCAGGCGTTTTGCAAATAAGGATTTACAATCATTATATTTTAAACATCTTTTGTGTTCTTTGATTCTTGTTTTGAATTTTCTTCCAGTCTGTCCCACATACACAACGTCACAATCGCTGCATTTGAGCAGGTACACACCACTTTTGTCTCGGATGTCAGCTCGATCTTTAGAGTTAAAAAGCACTTTCCCAATGGTGAGTGGGGAGTCGGGATGTGTTTCAATAGTGAGTATGAAATGTGTCCGTGGAACGGTAACTTACACCACTTTTTTAGTTTTTCTCTCTGGATAAACCTGAAGGATTGTCAAAGACTTGGTTGTATTGCCATTCACTTTTTTGCGGAGAAGTTTATGTATTAAATGCTCAGTTTCATAAGATATTTTTCAGCCTAGTGAAAAGAAATGGGTGAGAAGTTCGAATTGTGTGGGGGTGCATGGTTATGCACCCCTACACAATCCGAACATTTATGTTATGGGCGAAAGCCTCCTTGTCAGGGGAAAAACTGTTTTCTTGCAAAGCACTTCAGACTATGAAAAAACAGCTGCTTTCCATCCGACATAGGTATTTCATAAGAAGCTGCTTCGTTTCCTTGGTGATTTGAGAGCTGAATCGATAGTGCAAGCGGCATAAATGATTAGCGATAGGATTGCCCGCTTGATGGGAGCGCGGAGTTGCGTCCCGTCCTCCCAGTGTCCGTGACATGGCAATCGTGTCGTGACGTGAAGTCACGCCGTGATCGATCTGCCTCTGCGAGAGCCGTCCGCTTCCTTCCGAAGGTGAGCCACGCTCTGCACATCACGGCTCGCACCTTCAGTCGTTCACTCAGGGTGTGCTAAGAAGATTATCTCGTCGCGTTGAGATCACCTAGATGATATGTCCTGTCCTTGCGTGCTTTCCGAGCTACACTGCTCGCAGGAAGATGGACTGCGGAATACACATCTACATCTACGCGATACCCTGCAAGCTTCCGCGAGGGTGTGTGGCAGGGGGTGAAGACCACCAAGCATGCACTACCGACATGCAAACAAGCAACTATAGGGTCTCATGCATCTAGATTGTTAGTATCTATAGTATTTTAGGGATTAATACATGCACTACAGACTACTCTAAAATATTTCCCCTAACAGTTCATTTGATATGTTGCCTATTCTGTTCCCTTATAGTACGGGGGAAAAATGACATTTTTAATCTATCACTGAGACAATATATGTCTCTAATCTTGTTTTCCTGGTCGAATCTAGCATAAAACGCTGGTGTTTTTAATATGTGCCTGACATCTTTAGTAAAGCTATCCGATTGAAATTTCTCTAATAGATTTAATCTGTACGTTAACCTACACTCCGATAGTGATTCCCACCCTAATTCTTGTATTAATTCTGATACACTACTCAACCTATCGTAAGACCTTTTAACGAACCTGGCTGCTCTACGCTGCACACTGTCTAGTTCTCTGATCAAACCTAATTCATTCGGATCCCATACACTGGCTGCATACTCAAGATGGGGCCTAACTAGTGAAAAGTAGCATCGTTCTTTTGTCTTCTCATCACATTTCCCAAGTACTCTTTCTATAAATCCCAGCTTTCTCTTCGCTCGGCCGCATATTTCCCGTATGTGTTTTCCCCACGATAAATCTTTAGTGTTTGTTACATCTTGTGGTTTCAACGCTTTCGATCTTCGTGTTATTTATTTTATATGTACGCTCTATCGAATTATTCCTCCTCCAAAAATTGATAGCTACACACTTTTTAAGGTTACGTTCAAACTGTCATTTGTCGCACCACTCTTGAATTGCATCTAAATCCTTGCTAAGCGATTTCCTGTCTTCTTCTTTTGATATACCCCTATACACTACCGCATCGTCTGCAAAAATTCTAAGCTTACTACTAACTACGGTACCCAAATCGTTTATGTATAAAAGAAATAAAAGCGGACCTACTACGCTACCCTGGGGAACTCCCGAAGTGACTTTGATTGTTTCCGTTCATTGGGAGAAATTCCAAAGGGAAAAAGGGGTTGTCTTGGTTGTTGAAGCACCTGGCCAGTAATTACTTGGGTCCAAGACGAATTATTTTTTCTCTGTGAAATTTCGCCATTGATGACCAGGTGCTTCTCCACTATATCCGTCCACGGTAAGGGTACCGCACGTGCGTGGCCTCGAAGGCCCTTATCGCCCCTCGCAGGGCCCTCGGAGGGAGCAGTTTTAGTGCCGTCGCCTCGCAACCGCACTTCCCACGTCATCTTTCCGCTAGTCACTCGGGTATGTTCATTCCGATCGTGGATTACGAGCGAAGAACGACCCTCTCTCTCTCTCTCTCTCTCTCTCTCTCTCTCTCTCTCTCTCTCTCTCTCTCTCTATCGGGGGAGGGCACGAGCACTTCCACACACACGTGCAGAACGTGACCTTTTGAGCCGTCCGCTCCTCTTGTAGAACACATTAACCTTGCCCCGATATACTACCGGCGGCACTTTGATGGCCAGAAAATAAACAGGACGAGCACCACATAAAAAGGCAGTTCTGGGATAAATTTCGGTATCGGACGCATGCGTAACACGAGAATGTAATTTGATCGTCTGTTTTAGTGTGTGAATTTTAATTTAACGTGTTAACTGTCTCGTTTCTATATGTTTGTTCCTGTAGAGAAAACTTTTGAACTCAACAATCCGGCGAATTGTGCATTATTTACAGATCTTTCAAGCCGAAAAAAATTCAGATGTCGTGAAATGGTCGATGCCTTTTCACGACAGGTGTAAATCAAAGAGTGCATTTTTTAATATTCCTCCTAGGCCGTTTTTTGAATGCATAACTGACACGTTTCAAAATAAAAGCTTCATTTGTGGACGAAATTATCATCATATAATGTTTTAAGCCAGGGGGAGAGAGAGAGAGAGAGCATTCAGGATCTTTACGCATGGAATGGTCATTTAATTGAAACTTCTTGGATAAATGTACTGCAAAAAGCTTTAAAAGTTATTAAACTCTTTATAATCATTTCAATGTTTGCAGGAAAAAATACTACTGCATACAATATTTACATTTTTATACTTAAATGCCATGAATGAATGAAAATACCGCAGTTAATGATGAGAAGGTTATTGAGATATCTATTGCAGCTACCTCAAGTGAGTTAATGAAAGTAGCGATTAGTAGGCATATGAAATTGAAGAAGTTTTCAAGTTTGGCAACATCTGGTTATCAGCCAAAGTCGACAGCCAATAAGTCTCGCTGAGCGAGTGTGGCTTCATTTTTCCACCTTCTTCGAGTAAATTAGACCATTTTTTGGTTCCCTTTGATAACCAAAGGATTGTTTGCTCGTAAATGAACTCTTTCACTCCATGATTGATAAAAAATGGCTAAAACTGAGAAGCGGTTCCGCGTAAGATCCCATGCTACTTGTACAGCAACATAGAAAATGTTGGCCATTTTATTTAAATTTGTGATAAAATTTCGTATTAAGTTCGCCATTTATGCACCAGGAACGAATTTCATCCAAATTTCCCAATTTAGTAGGTAGCGCTGTTAATGTTTTTGCGGCAAGGTCACGATGCTTGAATTTGTTCCGCTAGTGGTCTTGCGGTTGTGATCGCCCCAATATTCTTCTATTCTCCCACCCTGCCTACGGAAAATAATGTCCAATTTCCATATTTAAAAGGATGTCTCTAAAATGTACTGCTTTCTTCGGAAAGTACGTCAAAGTTATCAAGCAAACAATATCCACATCTACGGACTGCCTGGCTGGTCGGGGGTGAGTTATCACCAAATATGTATCTAGGTTTACTAATACTATGAACTTGAAGGAGAGTTCGCTGCAAACATCTCACAGGACACACATTATCAGTTATACTCTTCATCCAACACGCAGCGAAGCATTTAAGAAGTACTGCAGACATGCTATTACACTTGTAAGTGTTTCATGTGTACCTAATCCTAAAAATAAAAAAATAAGAACATTTTAATTTCATCTCTGTACGAATCTAATGTGTTTAGTAAACATTACTGCAACGGCTGTAGTATTGCGATGTGGATGGCGTGGGAAAATCAGCACTTTTTTTGTGTTAAGAGGAGGTAATGCCGGAAATGATAAATGAGCGTAGAAAAATGTTTATGCAAAACACAATCGCTGATGGAAATATATATGTTGCCTTTATGATAACGACTAACCACTTAAAGGAACATGAGGAAAGATACGACACTAATCGTGATAAAATTGGAGAAATTTTATCAGAACAACGGAAAGAGATGAAAGGGAAATACTGTGTAGCCATGCAATGAATGTTATGCATAGGTGATGAAAGTAAGATATGAGTAAGTTGAGGAGGGTGATTTGAGAAACTCGGTATAGGACACTTCTTCAAATACTTGAGTATCCCAAACTTATCGTTCTTCCAAGATTATTGACGATGCTAGAGATGCTAGATGCCAAGTTCACAAAAACATCTGTGAACTGCTCTCATTTGGTGAGATACCGAAGGACTTTAAAAAGAACATCACCATCCTTATACATATACAGAAATAAAAAATGATGAGGAAAATGGAAGCATAAGAATGATTACCCTGACGATAAATGTCCCGAAGATACTGATAGGGATCATCCACTAAAGGATGAAAATAAAATAACATGTGTCCTTCGATAAAGATTAGTTTTGATGCACCGAAATTAATTGCCTTACTCTTTCATTAATTAATTAATTAATGCAAGAGTAAGGCAATTTTGCCCGCTCACAGAGAAAGAGAGGAAAAGCTCAAACCATTATTCGTTTTCACTTGGAAATATCGCATGCTATCGTTGACTGGAATTCAATGCTTCGAGTCGAAAGTGAATCGGTGAGATGCACGAACGAAGAGATGAGATACAGACGAGAATCGAGTGGAGAGGTGCCCTTAAGGAGGCTCCACCGAATTATGAAGTAGATGTCATTTTTGTGAAAATTTCAGGACATATCATTATTTGGGCCTTCTATCGATTGGCAATAAAATAATTAGGCCTTTCCATAATATATTTGCAGAAAAAAGACGCTGAAGATCGGATATTTTATACGTAGTTATACGGCAGAGCAAAGCTCTTGCAGTAAAATTTGCAGATTAATAATGTAAAGTGAAATGTCGTTTTGACGAAAAACTAATATAAGATGCATGATTTTACGTAGAATTTGGCATTATGAAAAAGTGCTCCTCTTACCTCACTTGTTTAATTGTTATTAATAAATGTTTGCCCGAAAGAAAAGCAGAAATGCCTTAGTTACGTGAAAGTGGCGCTACAGTATGTTGTTATCATTGGCAACGCTACTTGTGACGGAACGTGCTTACAAGCTTATTTACCGACTTAATTATGGAATATTCCTTACCAAGATCATTCTTATATTTTTTATGTAATTTAAATTTTTCATTGGCTATTGACATGGTGTAATTAATACCAATGCTTCCAAATGGCAGCAGCGTTATTGTTGCCAAACAATTTTCAAAAATACGAATATTAATAAAATTCAAAACAAAGAGTTGTATTTGCAAGGGAGTAGTTTAAACCAAGTAAAAAAATATTTAACCTATTTTAGAATACGTATTAGCGGAATTGAGCATGTATTCTCATTTTGTAAATTAAACGTGGCAACAACACGTCAGTCATGTTTCGAAGTAAACATGAGTTAAAAGAGCTTGTAAAAAATAGAATGTAACTACAACGCGCTATAAAATAGCATACTCATACAATTATTGTGCATGGGTTATCACCCTATAGATGATTTTCCATATAGGTTTTTTTCTGGATCGGTATTTATTCATTAAATAACATAGCTCTTTTACGCGATATTAAATCGCGGAGTCACGGTAGAACCTCCTTAAAGCAATCCCATGGCTACTTAATGATGGTGATATTTCTCTCAGCCCCAACCACCTAAACTCCAGCGGCGCTTTCTCCATATTGCAGTTTTCATTTTTTACATTTTGGGAACATATGTAGCTGGCATAACTCTTTATCCGTCAATGACTATCATTGTTGCGCGACAACGCAACTGTTTTCTGTTCGTGAAGGTCACTATTATTCGTAAGCGGAGTGTAATTTTAAGCATACAGTAGAACCTCGCTTACACGACCCTCAATAACACGACAACCTCAATTACAAATGCAATTTTCTAATCCCCTTGACATTGCCATAACACATCATGTTAAATTAACCTCTATAAAGCGGCTATTATCATCCAAACAACCTCAATGACAAGGACTTTTTCCAATTCACACCGTAACTCAGAACCTCTATAACAAGCCGCTTTGCGAAGCCAACCTCGATAACGCGACTCTATGCATGAATGGGTCAACCTTTAAGGCTGTCGGATACCACTGCCAAAAACGCTTCTGCAGACGTCTACGCCTCTTGACTTGAAGGCCCTGCTTCGCTACTTAAACAAAAGTATTCTGCCCAAACTTCGAGAATAAGGATTGATCTAGTAAAAAGGTTGAGTAATTTTTCACTCGTTGCTTTCCTCACAATTCTGTTGACCTCAGAAGTAAAAGTAAAAGTAGTAACGCAAAAAAGATATATGTAGGTGCATATTACAGGCCACCGGACGCAGACGTCAATTCTATAATAGAGCTAGAGTCAGAGATACGCACATTACTTTCTGGGAAGAATGATAGAGGAATAATAGTAGGCGGAGATTTCAATCTCCCCTCGATAGACTGGAATACGTGTAGTTTCATTGCAGGAGGTAAGGATAAGGAACATTGCGAATCACTGTTGAACACCTTTACGACACATTCTCTACAACAGCTAGTAACAGAGCCGACCAGGGGTAACAACATTCTAGACTTATTAGCAACAAATATACCCGAGAGAGTTCTAAATACAGTTACAGACACAGGAATTAGTGACCATAAAATAGTGCATGCGAAATTTATTGTAGGCGTTGAAAGACATTATAAACCAAGGAGGAGGGTGTACTTATTTGGCAAGGCAAATTACGACGGTATGAAAGAGGAATTAAGGGAAGCGTTTACTGTATTCAGCGAACAAAGCAAAGGATTAAATACAGAGGATTCGTGGAGAGAATTTCTTGAGGTCACCCGTAACGCAGTTCATAAATACATACCAAGTAAATATATTAGTGATAATACAGAGCCAAGGTGGTATAACGCGGAGGTTAGGAAATCACTAAAGCGACAAAGGGTATGCCACGCTAAGATGAAAAATGCCAGACGGGGTCTATCGGTAGAGGAAAAAAATGAGCTAGTTCAAAACTATAAAAAATCGAGAGCATTAGCAAGGAAATCATGTCGGCAAGCGTTATCACATTTCAAGAGCAAGATGTTAGGAGAATATTTAGATAGCAATCCTAAAGCGTTTTGGTCATATGTGAGAGAGCTTCAGGGAAATAAGTCCACAGTGCACACACTTAAAAATGATAAAGGAATCAGAGTCACCAGCAGTGTAGAAAAAGCCAACACTTTAAACACCTTCTTCCAAAGTGTATTCAACTCATCGTCACAAAACGCAGTGGAACCACCGCCGAACACTTTCAGTGAGCAAATGCCCGAAATAAACATTTCATGTCGCGGAATAGAGCAGCAGTTAAAAAGCATAAGTAAAAACAAAGCACCAGGTCCCGATCAAATTCCTTCCAGAGTTTATAAAACATTAGCTTCTGAAATAGCCCCCTATCTAGAAATAATATTCAATAAAACACTAAAGAACCACACAGTACCCAAGGATTGGAAAGTAGCTAACATTACACCTATATTTAAAAGCGGTGATAGGGAAGAACCTAGTAACTACAGACCCATTTCACTCACGTCAATCTCTTGTAAGATATTTGAGCACATAGTAGTCAGTTCGATCATGGGGCATTTGGATAGTCAGGGATTACTCATAAACAGCCAGCATGGGTTCCGGAAAGGTAGATCTTGCGAGACACAATTAGCTTTATTCGTACACGATATTTTAGTCCACGGCGAAAGCAGTACTGAAGTTGATGCGATATTTTTAGATTTCAAAAAGGCTTTCGATAAAGTTCCTCATGACAAATTAATCTTGAAGTTAGAGAGTTTTGGTATAAATAAAGACGTTGTATGTTGGGTAAAAGAATTCTTAAGTGGGCGAGAGCAGAGGGTTGTCATAGATGGTATCATGTCGGACACAATCGAAGTCACATCGGGAGTTCCCCAGGGTAGCGTAGTAGGTCCGCTTCTATTTCTTTTATACATAAACGATTTGGGTACCGTAGTTAGTAGTAACCTTAGACTTTTTGCAGACGATGCGGTGGTGTACAGGGGTATATCAAACGAAGAGGACATGAAATCACTTAGCAAGGATTTAGATGCAATTGAAGAGTGGTGCGACAAATGGCAGTTAGAACTCAACCTTAAAAAGTGTGTAGCTATCAATTTTTGGAGGAGGAATAATTCGATAGAGCGATCCTATAGAATTAATAACACGAAGATCGAAAACGTTGAAACCGTAAGATATTTAGGTGTAACAATCACTAAAGATTTATCGTGGGGAAGACACATAAGGGAAATATGCGGCCGAGCGAAGAGAAAGCTAGGATTTATAAAAAGAGTACTTGGGAAATGTGATGAGAAGACAAAAGAGCGATGCTACTTTTCACTAGTTAGGCCCCACCTTGAGTATGCAGCCAGTGTATGGGATCCTAATGAATTAGGTTTGATGAGAGAACTAGACAGTGTGCAGCGTAGAGCAGCTAGGTTCGTCAAAAGGTGTTACGATAGGTTGAGTAGTGTATCAGAATTAATACAAGAATTAGGGTGGGAATCATTATCAGAGCGTAGATTAAAGTTCAGATTTAATCTATTGCAGAAATTTCAATCGGATAGCTTTACTGAAGATGTTAGGCACATATTAAAAACACCAGCGTATTATGCTAGATTCGACCAGATAAATAAGATTAGAGAGATAGATTGTCGTACAGATAGATTCAAAATGGCATTTTTCCCCCGTACTATAAGAGAACAGAATAGGCAGCATAGGAAAGGGATAGGTAGGGGAAATATTTTAGAGTATTCTGTAGTGCATGATGCATGTATTAACCCCTCAAATACTATAGATACTAACAATCTAGTTGCATGAGACCCTTTAGTTGCTTGCTTGCATGCTAGTAGTGAATGCTTGGTGACCTTCACCCCCTGCCACACACCCTCGCGGTGGCTTGCAGGGTATCGTGTAGATGTAGATGTAGATGAAAAACGCAAATTTTGACGAAAATAAGCTGATTTCCATGGCGTGTATGAAGTTAAATTCCGGACATAATGAATAATTATGACACTCCTTAATAGCGGGAATCCTTCATCTCCATGTGGGACTAATTGTAAGAATTCGTATTTCTTACCTTGAAATTTAAACGAATAAAACAATTCCATTGCAAGAATTCTGTATTCTTGGCGATATGAGAATTGATAATAAAAAGACTTGGTTCGGAATTGCCATATTTCAGATGTACAGAATTGTTTTTCTTTAGAAACTTTAAATGTCTTTTTATTGCCGTTTCCATCATATCTTTTAGATTTTTGATAATCATTCAACTATGACAAAGCACTGTAATTTTATTATGTATCTTAACGCCAAAATTAAATTGTGTTTTTGTTTAAATGTGAATTTTATTTACCAGCCTATTTCAAACTTTGTTACACAATATAACAATACTATAAATTATACTTTAAACAAAACGTGTTAGCAAGGGTTGCTCTAAAATGCACTCGTTATGAAGGGATTTAGTGATTCCATTTAACCTCGATAACACGACTGATAGCCAAAATAACCTTGATAACACGACCCTCAACAAAAAGAGCACCTCGATAACAAGACTGTTTCCCTAATCCCCTTGAGACACTTCTTAATCGAGATTCTACTGTATTATATGGAAAATTGTCCGGTTGTGTTGGATTGAAGAGTTTTAACTTGCTTGCGCGGCAAATGGTAAACTTAGGTCTGCCTCTATCTCTCTCTCTCTCCATCCACTCATCCTCATCTGCTCCTCACCTCTCCTTCCCGCCTTCTTCCGTTTTTCGTATTCCAGTTTCATTCTCTCATTTTGCGCTCAAATTATGAAGCAGTCGCAAGTGTCTGCAGTTCTCGTGACATAAAGTAATTGGATGAGACAAGTCCCCTCGGAATCCTTTCTGGAGTGTTTCCCCTTTCTCCGCAGGCAGGCAGCGTATATTTTCGAGTGGATTTGAAACAGCAATTTGTCATGTGCATTACAGCAAATTAGGATTCATGTATTTGAAAAATACGTCTTAGATAAAGTAGTGCGAATGGGGTGGAAACTCAATAACTACTTACTAGTGGAAGCCTCATTGAAAAAAATAAAGACGCCCATTCCTCATATCTCTCATAAATTGAACATGTGCAGCGAAGATCGGCAAGATTTGTAAAGGGACGGTACGATAACTATATTAGCGTAACCAGTCTATTAAATGAATTAAAATGAGAACCATTCTCAGATCGCAGGTTGGAATTTAGACTTTATCTCTTAAATAAATTCCGATACAATATTTTCAGTAATGACGATAAAAATATTTTGCGAACCCCAACTTACTATGGTAGACTGGACCATAATGACAAAATTAGAGAAATTGATTGCCGAACTGACAGATTCAAAAATGTCCTTTTTCCCTCGTACAATTAGGGATATGAATATCGGTAAATATGTCCAATACGAGTGATTGAATCTATAGCATAGGTAGTTGCATAGTTGCATGTTGGTGTAAGGACTTGAAGGTAACCACTCTAACAGCACATTTTTGCATGCGTAGTTTGCTATTTTTATATTTGTAAATATTGCAGTTTAGACTAATATATTAATACTAATCCTTTTAAACGCATGATATGTAGTGCATGTTTGGTGAGAATTCACCCCCTGTCATACACATTTGAGGTGGTTTGCAGGGTATCATGTAGATGTAGATGTATCTCCTAAAGATTACCATGAGTCATTCTTTCCATGTTGAAGATGAAAATCCCTGTTGGCACTTAGACGAGGAATACTATGGATTAAATGCATGCATTGAAGCTGCAATTTGCTTTATTGTGGTGACAGCAGTACCGGAAAATGAGTTTACAAGCTCCTTCAGCAGACAATGTGACTCTGAGCAAGTGAGGCATGAAATACGTCTCTGAATATAAGAGCATTTCATTTGGAGAATTTTGGTCTCTGAAATGGTCACGCGAGCTGAATTCATTCTCATGGCGGGATATTCCCATGACAGTATTCTTCAGTTCGACTAATTTGACCACTGCAGACGCGGGAGAGCAGCAGAATAAGCATTTCCAAAAGGGTCTGCTGTGTCCCTCAATTTGAACGAGAGTTTTAAAAATGAACCGTAGGTGACATAACAGGAAAAGAGTATGCCACGCCCTCATATTTTTCATTCTCTTGGGTTTTCCCAGGGCAGTGTGCTGACAACGATTTCGTCGTAGTTACCTTATAACTCGTGGAAACCATGTTATATTTAGGTGCAACAATCACTAAAGATTTATAGCGGGGAAGAAACAACCGGGAAATGTGCGACCGAGCGAAGAGAAAGCTAGAATTTATAAAAAGAGAACTGGGGAAATGTGATGAGAAGACAAAAGAGCGATGTTACTTTTCACTGGTTAGGCCCCACCTTGAGTATACAGCCAGTGTATGGGATCCGAATGAATTAGGTTTGATCAGAGAACTAGACAGTGTGCAGCGTAGAGCAGCTAGGTTCGTCAAAAGGTGTTACGACATGTTGAGTAGTGTATCAGAATTAATACAAGAATTTGGGTGGGAGTCATTATCAGAGCGTAGGTTAAAGTACAGATTGAATCTATTAGAGAAATTTCAATCGAATAGCTTTACTGAAGATGTTAGGCACATATTAAAAACACAGGTGTATTATGTAGGATTCGACCAGATAAACAAGATTAGAGAGATAGATTGTCGTGCTGATAGAATCAAAATGGCATTTTTCCGCCGTGCTATAAGAAAACAGAATAGCCAGCATAGCAAAGGGATAGGTAGGGGAAATATTTTAGAGTAGTCTATAGTGCATTATGCATGTATTAATCCCTTAAATACTATAGAGACTAACAATCTAGTTGCATGAGACCCTATAGTTGCTTGTTTGCATGACGGTAGTGCATGCTTGGTGATATTCACCCCCTGCCACACACACTCGCGGTGGCTTGCAGGGTATCGTGTCGATATTGATATAGATGAAAGCGAAACCCGACCAAAATACAATCTATCGAAACAACACCGCGAAAACGAACGATTGAACATATTATGCTTTACCATTTAATTTTACTGGATCAGAGACCAGAAGAGGCTTTACCGTTTAACGCTTACCTTGCACTGTGTGGAGTTTCGTCCATCAAACCACGAATGCTTCCCTCGCTCAACATGGGAAGACAAAATGAGTGAGTTCAACTCTGGAGCTGGAAGTTCACTTTGCTTACGAATTCAGCCGACGAAAAAAGGATTAATCCAAAATTATTTTGAAATATCTCTTCTCTCGTCTATCAGATCGTCATCTGTAAAGCATTCTAAATTTACATCTACACGATTACCTGCAAGCCACCGAGAGGGTGTGTGGCAGGGGGTGAAGATCACCAAGCATTTACTACCGAGATGCCAACAATCAACTATAGGGTCTCATGCAACTAGATTGTTAGTATCTATAGTATTTAAGTGATTAATACATGCATCATGCACTACAGACTGCTGTAAAATATTTCCCCTACCTATCCCTTTGCTATGCTGCCTATTCTGTTCTCTTATAGTACGGGGGAAAAATAACATTTTTAATCTATCTTTACGACACTTTATCTCTCTAATCTTATCGTATATTATACCATTATATCTTTGGAACTGAAGACATCTTTGTGGCCTCCATGAGACAAGTCTGCATGATACTATCGTGTCTACAGAGACTTCCGATGAAGCTGTCCCGTCTCATTTTCATAATTTTCATCAGATTTTAACTCCAGTTTATTTATGAGGGAGATGGTATATTCTTGCCCAATTTTTCTTGCTTTTTTTAGCGCAAAGTACAGGTATAATCACTGTTTAAGTGTGTGCTGAGGTGACTAAAAATTGCATGCTTGCCAATCACAAAACTGAAGGCATTCAATGATACTGTAAGATTATTTCTACTTGAAAAAGCCACGTTGTTTCCAGGAACAACACGAAGTTCTCTCCCTTCTATTCAGCTGAGCTCGTTACTTTGCTATGCCGTAATTTTTCCTGGAATATTTCTTCTCCGTCTCTCACGCATCTGCGGCTCTCAATTTCCAGTAGGCCCTTCGAGAGAATCGTAATTTGATTGCTTCTATGATAGAATTTCCTTGAATGTTGAATGGGGACTCAAATTGTGTCAATGCTAATATTTAAAGAGATCTTCGAAGCATTCTTAGAATCTTGAATTTTGTTGTCAAATATATGAGTGTGTTTATCCACGGAATGTTATTTCGCTGTAAATATGTACTCGCTTTTCTGAAACCTAATTGAAGTGATCAGATAACAGTTCGTATTTAAACACGGCTGTTGCTACGCTGTGAAGCAATCGTGAGGCCCGAAATTTGTCTGTTAGCAAGATTTATTGATTCGGAAGGTTGTTTGCCATTTGTACACTCACAACCGACTTGAGGTGACCTCTGTTTTCACCATCGAGCTTATTCTTCCGAGTTCCTCTAGTTTTTTTTAAGGGAATTTATGTTCGGAGTACATATATTAAATATGCTTTGCCAACCAAATTGACCAGCCTTGAAGTCAGCGTGTTTGGTGAAGAGAGGAATAGCGTTCACTGAGCCCCAGGCCGTGTGGCATTCAGGCATCAGGTCTAGTATTTGGCGGTCAGACCCTGTCCCCGCTCTCGTTTTCAGAAGGGTTTCGTACCCTGGGGATCAAGAATCTTGAGTTTAGATGGAAAGGCCTCTTCCGCATATACACGTGAGCATCCGAACACTCCTCTACCCTTTGAGCCAACATGATATAGGCAAAATTGTAGGCATTTTTAAACTCGACAAAATGTAATAATAATAATAAATTTAATTGCTTCCTAAGTAAATCATTACAAATGTATACCATTAGAAATAATGAAGCATTTTAATAGCCCCTATGGTGCACCTGTTGTGGGGCTACCATCTGTTCGACCATGTTACATCAGAGTATATACAATTATAAACGATATTAATAAATAAATATTTAATTAAAGTTGCAGATGCTAACTCAAAATTGACTTTAAAGGTGACGTAACATTTTTAAGTGTTCGCAATGTCTATGGACATAAAGAGTAATGGGTTTTCTAATCAGCCCCGTGAAGATGGCGGAGAATTCAATCGTACGCTGTTGTTCCCTCTTCCTTTGCACCTGGGGGCGACTATTGCGATGGGGCAGCGAAGGCTTGCTACGTTTGGCTTGGGGCACTTTTGAATTGACCCCCATAATAACCTCTCGATAGTATTGTTTTAGATGTATCTTTGGCAATTTGTAATGCGCAGACATTTAAATATTTAACATTATGTCCTCATATGCTTTATATAGGATTGCGGTACATAGTGTTGTCCTCAGTTCTTCTGTGAGTACCCTTAAAGTCAAAAGATGCACTTTACTTGATTGATCAAAAGCCAGAGTTTTTTGAAGATGCATGTACTCAGTCGAAACAATAAAATTGTAGTATCGCAGGCACAGAGCAGATTTAAATGGTCACAAATCTTAGTATAAGTTCACTAAACTGTTGTATCCACAGCCACTTAAAAGTTAAAGAATTTCATTACTAAAAACTAGTTAATTCACCACGTACTAAGAGTTCATAGGAAATAAAATGCATTTTTACTGAAATGTTACGCTTTTAATTAGTCACCAGCATTGTTAAAATTGTTACCTCATTGCCTTAATTTGACGCGATGGAATATGAATGGACAGATCTCCGTTTGACCGTGAAGGAACGACGATTCTGTAGACCATTCGATTGCTGCCGGAGCGATATGTGAAGTGGAATATTCGATCACTTATGCCAACAAAATGGCCTTGCGTCATTCAGGCTTTGTGTAATCCAATTTTTACGTGGATGTGAGCCGAGGATCAAGAGGGATTAAAATTTTGCCATCGACATCTTCAGCCTGCCTGTGCTGTCCAACTCTCTTAGCCCTGACCTCCGTCCCGGGCCACGCACCACACACTCCAATTCTCCCCCCTCCCACCCCCTCGTGTGACGGCACACCGTTCACGCAGGCGTAGAGCCGCGATGACGTCACCACTACGGGGTGGTGGGCGGGGAGGGGGGCTGGGGAAGGGAAGTGGAGGGTGTGTAAGCCCCCGATCTCTCTCTCTCTCTCTCCTACGCACATCGCAAGAGCCGCTCCCCCCTGCACCCCACCCTGCACCATCCCCTTGGAGGTAAACACAGGGTCCGATGCCTCTGCCAGGAGGGTAGAATGGATCCGAAGAAATGGATTCCGATGGATAAATATCTTGGAATAAGACCGACACGTGATCTTTCCTGAAGTAAACACATTTGTGAAATAATGGGTCAAGCTAATCGTAAACTGGGTTTCATCAAAAGAGTACTGGGTAAATGTGATGATCACGTACGAGAAATCAGCTACTTTTCCCTTGTTAGACCTCATTTGGAATATGCTGCCAGTGTATGGGATTCCTCGAAATCGGTCTAAGTAATGAACTTGAACGTGTGCAGCAAAGATCGGCAAGATTTGTAAAGGGACGATACGATAATTATATCAGCATAACCAGTCTATTAAATGAATTGAAATGGGAATCATTCTCAGATCGCAGGTTGAAATTTAGACTTAATCTCTTCCACAAATTCCAAGGCAATATTTTCAGTGATGATGTTAAAAATATTTTACGAACGCCAACTTACTATGGCAGACTGGACCATAATCATAAAGTTAGAGAAATTGATAGCCGAACTGACCGATTCAAAATGTCCTTTTTCCCTCGCACAATAAGAGATATGAATAACGGTAAATATATCCAATACGAGTGTAGCAATGGATAGCATTGGTAGCTGCATGTTGGTATAAGGACTTAAAGCTAACCCAACTAACAGCATGTTCTTGCATGTTTGCTTTGCTATTTTCATCTTTTTTTAAATACATCTACATCTACATCTACATAATACCCTGCGAGCCACCACAAGGGTGTGTGGCAGGGGGTGATTGCTCACCAAACATGCACTACATATCATGCATAAAAAAGGAATAGTATTAATATAGTAGTCAGAACTACACTATTTAAAAAAAATTGCAAAGCAAGTAGCAGGGGGTGAAGATCATCAAGCATGCACTACTAACATGCAAAAAAGCAACTATAGTGTCTCATTCAACTACATTGTTAGTATCTATAATATTTAAGGGGTTAATACATGCATCACGCACTACAGAATACTCTACAATATTTCCCCTACCAATCCCTTTGCTATGCTGCCTATTTTGTTCTCTTATAGCACGGGGGAAAATGCCATTTTGAATCTATGGTACGACAATCTATCTCTAATCTTATTTATCTGGTCGAATCTAGCATAATACGCTGGTTTTTTTAATATGTGCCTAATATCTTCAGTAAAGCTATGCAATTCAAATTTCTCTAATAGATTTCATCTGTACTTCAATTTATGCTCTGATAATGATTCCCACCCTAATTCTTTTATTAATTCTGATACGCTACTCAACCTATCGTAACACCCTTTAACGAACCTAGCTGCTCTACGCTGCACACTGTCTAGTTCTCTGATCAAACCTAATTTATTCGGATCCCATAGACACTGGCTGCATACTCAAGGTGGGGCCTAACTAGTGAAAAGTAACGCTCTTTTGTCTTCTCATCACATTTCCCTAGTACTCTTTTTATAAATCCTAGCTTTCTCTTCGCTCGGCCGAATATTTCCCTGATGTGTCTTCCCCAGCCCCCTGAAGCTTAATGCTATCGCCTTATAGCGAAAGCGTACCATTCGTGTACGGTTTCAGTGTTTCGCCACCAGTTGTCGCTACTGCCTAGCGATGCTAGAATTTTTTCTGGATGCATTGCTTGCATGTGAAAACATCGGTTAGTAATGAATTGTTTAATTATTTAGTGGTCAGTTAGCGTAATTTAGTTTGTGGCTATCTAAGCAAGAAAACATTTCCAACTCTTGCGCTATTGCCACTGTGAGTTCTTTGTCAAAGAAAACTAGGACAATGCCTAAAGAAGTGTGGTGTACTGTTGTCACATTCTTCTTCAGCCTCGTTATATTAAGAATTAAAGCCATATTTTTTCGTGGCATTTCACGTATATCTAACCATAAATAACGATTCATCGTATTTCTATTATAATGTAACTGATCTATATTGCGACACGCTAAGGTTTCAAGATTAAAATAAAAAAAAAACTGTAGTTAGTAAAACACCCATATTTGTACGAAATTTTGCCCGTGCTGTGCACAATACTCAAAAATGATTTGCTTGGTAATATATGCACTGTTTTCACAGTTACAGCAGTTTGAATAAAATATGTTAAAATGTCGGAATTTGGACCTCATGGCCCGAATTCCGACACAGATATGCTTCTAATTCCGACGGTGTGGGGTTCGTAAGTTTAAGAGCTAAAAAGTAAAAAATAGTAGGAAACTGTAAGGAAATAAGTTTTATTTACGCAAAAGAAAGCAATAATTTCATAACAAAACGTTCATGAAAATACTTGAAAATATTTTACTAGTCATAGCATTAAGGACAGAAGAAAATTCTATGAAATTTAGCATCTGCACATTCCTCATGGACATGCTGTGCCGATATTAGTCTGTGCAAACGCTGCACAGACTAATATCGGCACCCTGTCCTCTCTGAAAATGGTGAAATACCGGTGCTCTTTTTTATTGGAAGGCATTCCACTAGCACCCGGCTTGCCTGCGTCTCCAGTTCAAGATTTATTTTTTCCGGAATGGTTTTTCATCACTGTTGTAATTATTTCTTGGCATTTGCATAACATAGTGTTCAACCACGATACTTTTTAGCTTTTCAAAGTAATATTTCACGAGCATGCGTTTTAATTCCATGGCTCTACCTTGGTTCTTTCTCTGAGCCCTTCTCTTATATACATCCATGCGTCTATTATAAAATAAATTCATCAACTTTCTACCAGCTAATCCTGCGTTTTCATCGAAATTATGTGTGACTCCATTGATTTCACAGTAGGCATAGACCCTTCTCAGTTGACCAGTTACCGGCATCCCCATCTCTCCGAAAACAAAAATTCTCCAGCATAATTTCTTCTCTTGATCACAAACCAAAAGAGCAGACGACCAATATTGTTTTATCATATTATTTTCTGAATTAAGAAAATTCGTGCATAACTTGCAACAGTTATTTCAATGAATTTTCGTTCTTCTCATTAAATATTTTTATGTTAGGAAACAGCTAATCATAGAGCTCTGAAAAACCACAATAGCTGTTTACAAAATTAGCACATAATTCAACGATCTCCGGTACTGTTATGTGCGAGTTAAACGAAAATTAAGAGCCGCTAGTCCTTATTCCGACACCTGTCGGAATTAGGGAATCCACGATCTTTCTAACTCATTCTTGAAATTCTCACTGTGTATCCATTATTTCTCCTAACTATGCATTCTGCACTAAACAGGCTAAATAGGCTGCTAAGCGATATAAAATATATATCAATTTCTAAAAATGAAACACAGAAAATTGGTTAAAATGACACCTCAATACGCACGCGTTTCGCACTAGAACACAAAATTTGCTCTAATACAACCAGCGCCACACCTGGGACAAGGTAACCTTTTGTGTCTCCTCGTTGATAGACTCCAGTCCCATATTTAATGACAACTGTCCACAAATTTCAGTACTTTTAGCAATACACCCGGGTGTCGGAATTATTCCCGTGTCGGAATATGGCGTAGGTACCTTATATCACCCAGATATCCACCCATCTATAATGTGGTTGGATTTCTCTGTAGGAAATTCAGAGAATTTGTACACTGCATTGATTGTTCCAGTTCTTTGGATTAATACAAATCTAAAAGTGACGTCAATATGCTAGCATTGTTGAATTCTAGGAGTTCTATTATAAAGCAAAATAACCTTTACATTATGCTGAGGCAAGTGGAGCATATCCTTATTAGCAATATAATGTTTCCAGATTGCTATTCCAGAACATTAGAGTTATGTTTGGACAATATGTGTTTTACATTTCCCTCTGAAACACATGGGACTGATATGATAACACATATTTTACATTATTTCATTTTAATGAGACTTAGAATAAATGCCGACTTAATTTTTAAAAAATCAGTCTACCGATAAATCCTCTCATTTTCATAAAACATGATGCAATTTAAAATTTTGATTTGCATTTTAAATTCAATGTGTTTAAAAATGTTTTGTTTTACAATAACATAAAATCAGTATCTTCTCCGAATCATGGATTTCCTTGTCTCATCTTATATCTCTGTATTACGTAGGTATTTTCTGAATATGTTGAGTGAGCTTGAAATGGTAAAAATGCACGTTATAAGCATAATGAGTTAATTCTTTTATGCATTTTTAATAATTCTTGCATTAACTGCAATATTAATAATTGCTTCTGAATTTATATAATATTGCCACAACGCTTGAATAGTTTTTTAATGTCGTTAAAGTGCTGTGAAGATAAAGCGGAAATATGCCTCTAGGTATGAGGTTCTTAAAGTTAAAAAAGGATACTCTTTATCAAAGTAATGTTATAACCCTATCACGCATGTTGAAGACAAATTTCAAGCTTAAGTTTTTATTAGGTACTACACTTATAATTGGCGTTAAAAGGGTTTAAATTAAATTGCAATTAGCGCGTGTCAACTTTTCCTTAAAGGTTCGAATTTAAAAATTGAAATTTACTAGTTAAAAATGCTTATTTTACTTCAATATTCTGATAATGTGATATTAAATATAAATACTAAAATGTCCTTCCGTTGGTATTATCTCCTGTTAACAACACTTTGCCTCTCGGTTAAACTTACTTTGATTTTTAAGGATTCCGCAAACCCCTATGCACCTATAAATGTCACAAAAAATTGGCGCGCCTCCTATGACCTAATCATCCGTAACAATATGAAACTTAGAGAGAATAAGAAACAAACTTAGCGATATTCAAACGCTGCTCTGCCTTATGACGAAAGAAGCCTAGATAATTTCAAATCCACCATAATGTTTTGTTCCAAAAATGCAAATATAGATGCGAGATTTGTGCACTTGTCACCCACGTTTTCCACCCACTTGCCACGTAAAATGAATTTTTTTCGCGGTGGATAGAAATTGAAAAATTAGTACGAGTAGATAAGGTGTACTTTGCTTGGGTTTCAAATTTTTGGGATCCATATTTTCATTCCTGCAACTCTTTAAATTAGATTATTTCAGTGCAACGCCCAAAAGCTAGCATCGCTAGATGCTAGCGACAACTTGCGGCGGAAGAAGGAAACCGTACACTAAGGGTACGAATTTCTTTGTTGACATTCCTATCCTATATATTAATCCGTGGTCTTCCCCACGATAAATCCTTAGTGATTGTTACACCTAAATATCTTATGGCTTCAATGTTTTCGATCTTCTTGTTAATAATTTTACAGGTACGCTCTATCGAATTATTCCTCCTCCAAAAATTGATAGCTACACACTTTTTAAGGTTACGTTCAAACTGCCATTTGTCGCACCACTCCTGAATTGCATCTAAATCCTTGCTAAGCGATTTCCTGTCTTCTTCTTTTGATATACTCCATCGGTTTCATTGAAGCTATCTGATTGGTCAAGTGAACTTAGTCTTATTAATGCTATGTAGACGTCGTTCTTATGTTTGCCGGGCGAGACGTTCGTTCCTGCCTTTCCTGAGTGATGGGCGTCGCTCTCAATGCCCATCCCTTTCCTCCACCCCCCTTCCATCTCCCCCTCGAGTCCCCCCCTTCCATCTTCCCCCCCCCCTGCTCCCACACCGCAATTCATCCACCCTTCGCCGACGAATATCAAGATTCCCTTCTTTTCCCCGAAATCACCCCGGCCCCGGCTCTTCTCCTTAAGACCCTTCTCTCTTCGCATTGGCGATGGAGATAATTGGATTGGAGGGTGTTCCACTGCCATACGCCCAGAAATTGGCAGGTTTGAATAGGCTGTGACGATAAGTTAATATGCCATGTATTTTAATTAAATTAATTTTGTTCATTCACGGTGAGGAGCGGAGTGCATACATGCGGGAAAGGCACGAGGAACCATCTACACGATACCCTGCAAGCCACCGCGAGGGTGTGTGGCAGGGGGTAAAGATCACCAAGCATGCACTACCGACATGCAAACAAGAAACTATAGGGTCTCATGCAACTAGATTGTTAGTCATCATCATCATCATCATTGGTCAACAATCCTAGGATTGGTTTGACGCAGCTTTCCACTCGATTCTTCTATCGGCCAACCTTTTCATTGTGACGTAATTCTTCTCTTTTACATTCTTCACAACTTCTTCCATGTATCTCATACGAGGCCTGCCTTTTCCAATCTTCCCGTTCACTTTTCCCTCGACGATAGTCTTCATCAGGCCATCGTGTCTCAAGATATGGCCGATTAAGTTGTCCCTTCTTCTTTTTATAGTTGTCAGCAGACTTCTCTTTTCTCCTACTCTTCTTAGGACTTCCTCGTTACTTACTCAGTCAATCCATTTAATCTTCAGCATTCTTCTGTAGCACCACATTTCAAATGCTTCTACCCTCTTCTTTTCCGCCGCTGTCATCGTCCATGATTCATCTACATCTATCTACATCTACACGATACCCTGCAAGCCACCGCGAGGGTGTGTGGCAGGGGGTGAAGGTCACCAAGCATTCACTACTAGCATGCAAGCAAGCAACTAAAGGGTCTCATGCAACTAGATTGTTAGTATCTATAGTATTTGAGGGGTTAATACATGCATCATGCACTACAGAATACTCTAAAATATTTCCCCTACCTATCCCTTTCCTATGCTGCCTATTCTGTTCTCTTATAGTACGGGGGAAAAATGCCATTTTGAATCTATCTGTACGACAATCTATCTCTCTAATCTTATTTATCTGGTCGAATCTAGCATAATACGCTGGTGTTTTTAATATGTGCCTAACATCTTCAGTAAAGCTATCCGATTGAAATTTCTGCAATAGATTAAATCTGAACTTTAATCTACGCTCTGATAATGATTCCCACCCTAATTCTTGTATTAATTCTGATACACTACTCAACCTATCGTAACACCTTTTGACGAACCTAGCTGCTCTACGCTGCACACTGTCTAGTTCTCTCATCAAACCTAATTCATTAGGATCCCATACACTGGCTGCATACTCAAGGTGGGGCCTAACTAGTGAAAAGTAGCATCGCTCTTTTGTCTTCTCATCACATTTCCCAAGTACTCTTTTTATAAATCCTAGCTTTCTCTTCGCTCGGCCGCATATTTCCCTTATGTGTCTTCCCCACGATAAATCTTTAGTGATTGTTACACCTAAATATCTTACGGTTTCAACGTTTTCGATCTTCGTGTTATTAATTCTATAGGATCGCTCTATCGAATTATTCCTCCTCCAAAAATTGATAGCTACACACTTTTTAAGGTTGAGTTCTAACTGCCATTTGTCGCACCACTCTTCAATTGCATCTAAATCCTTGCTAAGTGATTTCATGTCCTCTTCGTTTGATATACCCCTGTACACCACCGCATCGTCTGCAAAAAGTCTAAGGTTACTACTAACTACGGTACCCAAATCGTTTATGTATAAAAGAAATAGAAGCGGACCTACTACGCTACCCTGGGGAACTCCCGATGTGACTTCGATTGTGTCCGACATGATACCATCTATGACAACCCTCTGCTCTCGCCCACTTAAGAATTCTTTTACCCAACATACAACGTCTTTATTTATACCAAAACTCTCTAACTTCAAGATTAATTTGTCATGAGGAACTTTATCGAAAGCCTTTTTGAAATCTAAAAATATCGCATCAACTTCAGTACTGCTTTCGCCGTGGACTAAAATATCGTGTACGAATAAAGCTAATTGTGTCTCGCAAGATCTACCTTTCCGGAACCCATGCTGGCTGTTTATGAGTAATCCCTGACTATCCAAATGCCCCATGATCGAACTGACTACTATGTGCTCAAATATCTTACAAGAGATTGACGTGAGTGAAATGGGTCTGTAGTTACTAGGTTCTTCCCTATCACCGCTTTTAAATATAGGTGTAATGTTAGCTACTTTCCAATCCTTGGGTACTGTGTGGTTCTTTAGTGTTTTATTGAATATTATTTCTAGATAGGGGGCTATTTCAGAAGCTAATGTTTTATAAACTCTGGAAGGAATTTGATCGGGACCTGGTGCTTTGTTTTTACTTATGCTTTTTAACTGCTGCTCTATTCCGCGACATGAAATGTTTATTTCGGGCATTTGCTCACTGAAAGTGGTCGGCGGTGGTTCCACTGCGTTTTGTGACGATGAGTTGAATACACTTTGGAAGAAGGTGTTTAAAGTGTTGGCTTTTTCTACACTGCTGGTGACTCTGATTCCTTTATCATTTTTAAGTGTGTGCACTGTGGACTTATTTCCCTGAAGCTCTCTCACATATGACCAAAACGCTTTAGGATTGCTATCTAAATATTCTCCTAACATCTTGCTCTTGAAATGTGATAACGCTTGCCGACATGATTTCCTTGCTAATGCTCTCGATTTTTTATAGTTTTGAACTAGCTCATTTTTTTCCTCTACCGATAGACCCCGTCTGGCATTTTTCATCTTAGCGTGGCATACCCTTTGTCGCTTTAGTGATTTCCTAACCTCCGCGTTATACCACCTTGGCTCTGTATTATCACTAATATATTTACTTGGTATGTATTTATGAACTGCGTTACGGGTGACCTCAAGAAATTCTCTCCACGAATCCTCTGTATTTAATCCTTTGCTTTGTTCGCTGAATACAGTAAACGCTTCCCTTAATTCCTCTTTCATACCGTCGTAATTTGCCTTGCCAAATAAGTACACCCTCCTCCTTGGTTTATAATGTCTTTCAACGCCTACAATAAATTTCGCATGCACTATTTTATGGTCACTAATTCCTGTGTCTGTAACTGTATTTAGAACTCTCTCGGGTATATTTGTTGCTAATAAGTCTAGAATGTTGTTACCCCTGGTCGGCTCTGTTACTAGCTGTTGTAGAGAATGTGTCGTAAAGGTGTTCAACAGTGATTCGCAATGTTCCTTATCCTTACCTCCTGCAATGAAACTACACGTATTCCAGTCTATCGAGGGGAGATTCACTGCCGTAGAGAAAAATGCTCCAGATGTATGTTCTGATGAACTGTTTCCTTTCTTCTATGCTTGTATTTCCTGCTGTAAGAAGGTTCTTCTTTTGAAAGAATGCCCTCTTTGCCTGGGCTATTCTACTCACCATTTCTTTCTTGCTCCGTCCATCGTTGGTTACTCGGCTTCCTAGATAACAGAACTCTTTAACCTCTTCAAGTTTTTGTTTTCCTAGTTTGACATAGTATCTATAGTATTTAAGGGATTAATGCATGCATCATGCACTACAGGCTACTCTAAAATATTTCCCCTTTCCTGCCGTCGGCGCGGACGTTTTGGCGCAAGAGGTTGTGACGCCGTGTGGGACGACCTTTTGAGTTGACGCTACGTCTCCGCTGCAATGCATTCTTTCGTCCGAGAGTGAAAACGTGTTGCTCAAGCATGTACACATCTAACTACGCTGCCTGCAATACACCTACCACACCTGCACCAGATAGGGAGCAGCCATCTAACTACCGACCTATATCCTCCGCATCCATTTCATGCAAAGTTCTGGATCACACAATTGTCAGCTCAGTCATGGGGCACCTAGATAGTCAGAATTTACTGTCCAATGTTCGATATGGCTTCCGAAAGAGCAGATCGTGTGAAACTCAACTTTCTCTCTTTTCCCAAGATATTTTAGTTTCTGGCGAAAATAATATACCAGTGGGTGCCATATTTCTCGACTTCAAGGAAGCTTTTGACGAGGTGTCTCATAGCAAACTAATCTTGATATTAAAATATTATAGGTTACACAGTAACATTATATCATGGATAAATGATTTCGTACATGATAGGGCGCAAAGGGTTATTTTGGACAGTTTTACCTCACCGGCAATTAAAGTCACTTCGGGTGTCCCACAAGGTAGTGTGATAGGTCCACTCCTGTTCCTTCTGTACATAAATGAGATCAATGAGGTGGTCAAGAGTAAGCTTCGTCTATTTCCTAATGACGCTGTAGTGTACAGGGAAATTCTAAGCCCAAATGATAAAGAATATTTAAATGATGACCTACAAGCAATTGAAAATTGGTGTGATATATGGCATTTAGAATTAAATTGTTAAATATGTCTAGTAATGAATTTTTGGAAAAATAATAGATCTCCTCTTAGAGCTTACAAAATAAGTAATAGTGAATTAACAAACGTGGAATCGTTCATGTTCATGCAAAGGAGTGAGGCAAACCCTCAAGCTACGGTTATATACCCATTTTACACTGAATATTATTATATTAAACTGATACACACATTTTATTTCTTCTAATATACTGGTTACGCTTATATTGTTATCATGCCGGCCCTTTACAAATCTTGCTTATCTTCGCTGTAGACGCTCCAGTTCGTTATTTAGGCATTTCTAGTGAGGAGCCCATATACTGGCAGCGTATTCCAAGTGTGGTATAACAAAGGAAAAAGTGAAGAGAGTATCTCCCTAGAGATCGCCTCGTATACCTTACCAATAAAAAATATGTGCCACTGAATGTGCAAGGTGTGGACTGGTTGTCGGGAGAAGCGATAGGACGTTCTTCTACACTTAAGGGAATGCAAGAGGCCCTCAAAGAGGCCCTTTATGGCCCTCCACACTAGCGAACCTGTGAACCCTCCCCTACTCCAAGGGGGGGCCCTCCCCCCTTCCCTCGGGACTCCCACTAAAGCACCGGAATCCGAGGAGGCATTTCACTAGGCGATGTTGACTATAAAATATCTGCTTTCAGGAATGGAGAGGTAAGTTCATGCAAAACGACCATATCCGAGAATTCCAGTTCTAAAGGCCGTTTTACACGGTAATTGAAACTGCGCAAGTTGATGTTGATTGCGTTTGAGCAGTCGTCAGTGAAAGTCCGTGACGTAGAGAATTGCGAGGACGCTTGCTTGACAGCTTTACACGGTCCAATCGTCGGTGCATTATGTCAGTGACAATATACCATTCAGTAGCGGTAATACTGTCAATATATCGCATAACGTCAAGATCTGTTAAGTAGCAATTAATTGGACGTGAAAGATACGATAAATTACCACCACTTTAAAATGTGTTTTAAGCCATAGTCTAAACATAATAGTGGAGACCCTAGTCCCGTATACTTAGCCCAAAATTTGCACCACGAACGAACGGATGTGGGCCAATGTAACAGGTTCTTCCTTTACGCACGAAATTTAAGCTTCCACGTGATTAATCGCCCAGCTCATCATTATTGCACTTTATTCACTACCTGAGGAGTTGAGTGCAAACAAAAACAACCAACTCAATCGTCAACAACCTATTTAATTTCTAGAATTCCCCAGGCAGTTCGTTGCCGCTATATCTATACCATCTAGTGAGAGAAATAAACTTCAAACTGGCGCGAACACATGTATCAGATTAAAACATTCTAATTTGCTCGCAAGCGTTCGCGCAGTGGCGCTGCCTGTCTTCGCAAGTCGTCACTTTACAAGGCGCAATATTTCTCGCGCAAGTGTTCTCGCAACAGCCTGCGCAGTATCAATGACCGTGTAAAACGGCCTTAAGAAGTCGTGAAATGGATTTCTTGTCCCTCCTTCATTGAATGCACTTGTACTTAGCGGTGCGAAAATTCGTATTTTTACTGTTTCTTCAGATGTGCATTTTTATGCGGCAGTTAACATATTCACCGAAACTCTTCCAAGACAGCGAGTCATCATACAAAACAGAATACCCCTTTTGATATCTGTCAGTATTACTTGTTCGTACTTGTTGATTTCCGCTCGGTTGTAATTTTTTGAAACGGAGGTGTTTTATAGCATCAATCATTTTACACCCTTTTCTGAAACCATGTCATGGCTTCCCGTCAAATTCCTGTTCAATCCAAATTCAGTTATAATCGGTTCTTAAAAATACATCATAATTCCTATTCCCAAAAAGAAGAGAGCGGAGAAATGTGAAAATTTTAGGACTATAAATCTGACGTATGCATCGAAGAATTTGAAAAGGATAATCTACAGAAGAATAGAACGTAAAGCAGAGGAGTACCTGGATGAAGATCGATTCGAATTCAGGAAAAGTAAGGGTACAAGAGAAGCAATATTGGCCCTTAGACTACTCATAGAGAAGAGAATGGAGAAGAACAAACCGACCTTCATTGCATTTTTGGACTTAGAGAAGGGGATTGACGACGTGGATTGGAATTTAATGCTTGGAATTCTGAAAGTAATTGGAGTGACTTACAATTACCGAAGAATTATCCACAGTTTGTATAAAAACCAAGTAGCGGTGATAAAATCTGGAACCAGCTGTGAAGAAACAAGATTAAGAAGGGAGGGAGACAAGGCTGTACACTGCCTCCCTTAATTTTTAATGTTTACATCGAGAGAACCATCAATGAAGTCAAGGAGAAGTGTTCTGGAATGAGCATCCACGGAGAAACAATCAGTATGCTACGATTCGCTGACGACATAGCTCACATAGCAGAGACAGAGAAGGATCTGAAAAAGATGCTAACAACCATGGAAAGGACAACGGCCAGACATCAGCTGAAGATCAATAATAAGAATACTATAAGATATTGGTATGTAGCAAGAAAAAAGAGGTCAAAACCAACTTTATACTAGGAAAATAGAAACTGGAAGAGGTGAAAGAGTTCTGTTAGCTTGGAAGCCGAGTAACCAAAGATGGACGAAGCAAGAAAGAAATAGTGAGTAGAATATCCCAGGCAAAGAGGGCATTCTTTCAAAAGAAGAATCTACTTACCGCTGGAAATACAAGCATAGAAGTAAGGAAATAATTCATCAGAACGTACATCTGTAGCTTGTTTCTTTACGGCAGTGTGGCATGGACAATGACATCAGCGGAAAAGTAGAGGGAGGAAGCATTCGAAATGTGGTGCTATCGAAGAATGATGAAGATAAAATGGATCGACCGAGTAAGTAACGAGGAAATCCTAAGAATAGTGGGAGAAAAGAGAAGTCTTCTGAATACCCTAAGAAAAAGACGTGACTACTTAATCGGCCACATCATAAGAATAATGGCCTGATGAAGACAATCGACGAGGGACAAGTGGAAGGAAAGAATGGAAAAGGAAGGCCTCGTATGAGTTATATGGAACAAGTGATGAAGGATGTGAAAGGGAAGAAATACGTAAATACGAAGAGATTAGTCGATAGAAGAACTCAGTGGAAAGATGGGTTAAACCAATCTGAGGATTGATGGCTAATGATGATGCTGGACTTAAAATCACAAGTATTACAGCAGCTTTTAGTTATTTGGCAATACTCGATAAAATTTGAGGTTTTGAAAGGGTCTCTTTTAAAGGGTCCTCACGTCCCATGTGGTGAAGCAGTTTTCCTGTCCAAAGGTGTCACGTGGCTGTACGGCACCGGAGATATGGACGAAGTGGTCCAGATGAAGATGACGAGAACCTAAGGGGGAAGGGTCACATGGCACTGCACAACTCGTTTTCACTGTGTCGCTGGGCAATGGGGAGTGTTGTCATGGACCCAACGAACGAACAAAAAAACTTCAGCTGCCCGCGTTCGAGCTCCGCCCTGCCAGGACTGCTTTGTTTCAGTCTTCAAACTGTAAACCTCTGCAATGCGTCACCATTAGGAACCAAACAGAAAAAATAATCCCGCTGAGGGCTCCTTACGAAACAGCGGCATTACAAATTACATTTGGATAAAATGTTCCACCCATGCTAAAAATCCTTTCCAAAGGATAAATGTTAAAGAGATGAAGTTTCCAGGCCGAAATGTACCCAATTTTATGGGAAAAATTGTGGTAGGTGTCTGCGGAGGTGTCATAAGTTTTAACATGGATACATTTGAAGTAGTTTCATATTGCGTTTTCAAGTCTGTAACCTTAATATTAGACGCTTCTGATAATGCAAGGACGGGAATGGAAGAGTGTGTAGATACCCGGCGTTGGCATTATACTTCTGCTACTCTAGACGAAAGGTTCATATACATCTACATCTACACGATATCCTGCAAGCCAGCGCTAGGGTGTATGGCAGGGGGTGAAGATCATCAAGCATGCCCTAACGTCATGCAAACAAGCAAATACATGGACTCATGCAACTAGATTGCTAGTATCTATAGTATTTAAGGGATTGATACATGCATCATGCACTACAGACTACTCTAAAATATCTCCCCTACCTATCCCTTTCCTATGCTGCCTATTCTGTTCTCTTATAGTAAGGGGGAAAATACCATTTTGAATCTATCAGTACGACAATCTAGCGCTCTAATCTTATTTTTCTGGTCGAATCTAGCATAATACGCTGATGTTTTTAATAAGTGCCTAACATCTTCAGTAAAGCTACCCGATTGAAATTTCACTAATAGATTAAATCTGTACCTTAACTTACGCTCTGATAATGTTCCCACCCTAATTCTTGTCTTAATTCTGTAACACTACTCAACCTATCGTAACACCTTTTAACGAACCTAGCTACTCTACACTGAACACTGTGTAGTTCTCTGATCAAACCTTATTCATTAGGATTCCATACACTGGCTGCATACTCAAGGTGGGGCCTAACTAGTGAAAAGTAACATCGCTCTTTTGTCTTCTCATCACATTTCCATAGTACTCTTTTTATAAATCCTAGCTTTTTCTTCGCTCGGCCGCATATTTCCCGGATCTGTCTTCCCCACGATAAATCTTTAGTGATTGTTATACCTAAATACCTAACGGTTTCAACGCTTTCGATCTTCATGTTATTAATTTTATAGGATCGCTCTATTGAATTATTCCTCTTCCAAAAATTGATAGCTACACACTTTTTAAGGTTAAGTTCTAACTGCCATTTGTCGCATCACTATTGATTTGCATCTAAATCCTTGCTAAGCGATTTCCTGTCTTCTACTTTTGATATACCCTATACAATACCGCATCGTCTGCAAAAAAGTCTAAGCTTGCTACTAACTACGGTACCCAAATCTTTTATGCATAAAAGAAATAGAAGCGGACCTACTACGCTACCCTGGGGAACTCCCGATGTGACTTCGATTGTATCGGACATGATACCATCTATGACAACCCTCTGCCATTTGTCGCACCACCACGGTGCCAAGGTAACCACGGCTCAACGTCCCTTCCGTCGTACGGAGTACTGAACTCGAATGTTCTCCAGCAAGTACTCTAGTAGGTTTCCCAATGAGAAATATCTCTCCTATATTCGGGGTTCGAATCTGCGTTTTCCAGGTGAGACGCCAGTACTCTGATCACTGCACCAACCCGGGTTTATTTACACGCATCTCTTAGGCAACTCGTCGGGGCCATATCGCGTTCTCTGCTAGGGGGAACGTGCGAGTGGTTGAGGGAGGGAGGGTTGTTATTTTTCGAGCCGTTGCGCAGGGCAACCTGGGGAGGCTCTTCTTGCTGGAAAATCCGAAGCCCTCTCTTCGGATTCCACTCTCATTCCCCTTGCTCATCCGCGTCGACGTCCGATGCGCCATCAAATCACATGTACCTCCCCTCCCCGAGTTAGTTCGTCGGTGAATTCCTCGCGCCCTCTCGCGGTGCTCTCGTGAAACACGACCGCGTTGTCCCCGATGGAAAATTCGTCACTTGATTCGGGTCACAGCATCCCTCTATGCTTCCTGCGACATTCGGGCGGATGAGAAAACATTCACCACAATGGGGAACATGCATTATTTTTTATAACTCTTTGAATGTGAAGTTTATTAGCTCAAATGTGCTTGGCGAAAATTTTGCTGAAGAATTAAGTTGTGTAACAAAGATATTACTCTTTGAAAATTGTACTATTTAGGCAGCTGAAAACACGACGTCATCGCATGACGTCACGGCACGGTATCACTAAGGGCGTCGTTTATCTGTTTATGCGTGGAGGTAAGTTGTTAAATGAATACTTGGCGATAACGCATGTATTTATCTCATTTGTTTAATGCAATAAACGATTGTATTTCGATTTTTTATTTACGTAGTATGGATTGTAACGTGAAAATCGTGCATTAATTATATAATTCCTATATAGTGTCCAAGAATTTTTACTACGTGTATACAATCGCTGGTTTTTTAGAAGAACGCCGCCATAAGAGAGTCAACCAAAGGAAATTGTCGGAATGTGCTTTTTTTTAAGTATTTTTTCAGTCATCGCTTCTTTCGAGAAACGGCTAAAAACCTCAAAACAATATATTCACTTCGTTTTCTTTTAAGTATAAATGTCTACCTCCGTAGCAATATGGAACCTATACCGTGCACTGACGTCAGAAGGCATTTCAGGTCACGTGACTTTCGTCGATTTTCGGGACCATTTTAATATCATTTAATAATCTTTGTGGTGGGCGTAAAAAATTTTGCTTATATATTTAAATTTGTGAGAAAATTTCGATTCGAGTACATCATTAATCTTCGAGAAACAAATTTCATGCATATTCCCCATTCAACTGCATTTTACAGTACCCACCAAATTTTGTGTGAAATTATTCCAACAATAGAAATACATGTGTAATAATTTTGAATATCGTACATAATGTAAAAATCAGGTTCATAAATCATGACAAACCCTTTCGAAACGTCGCGGCACTGGTTTTCCTTCATTGCCAATCAAATTTCATCATTCATGTTCGCTCTCTTAAGCATGGGCTCCAGTTCTCCGAGGAGCTAACAGGAAGTTCCTCCGCGAGTCGAAGTTATCGATTACTCGGGACCTGTGGGCCCAGAGAGCGTCGGATTTCGAGGGAGACGCTTGCCCTTGCCTCCCCCTCCGACAGGAGAAGGGCCCGCCACCGAGAAGGGCCTTACCCCGACATCAATCCTCAACATTGGCTATCCTCACCTATCGGCCAATCGTTTCATATGCATGCAAAAGTGATTTCATTCACATCTTGCTACAGTTGCTCTTTCCTCTTTCCATACGAGACCATTCATCGCGTTTATTCTCTCTACCCCCATGACTCTTTTTATCTTCCATTTTAACCTTTCATCGTTATCCTGTAGCACCGCATTTTAGTGTATAGTCATGTAATTTCTACAGCTGTTACCATGTACATCTACCTAATACCCTGCAAGCCACCGTGTATATCTACATCTACATAATGCCCTGCAAGCCACCATAAAGGTGTGTGGCAGGGGGTGAACTCTCACCAAACATGCACTACATATCATGCATAAAATTTGTAATTAAAAATTAAAATGGCAAAGCATACATGCAAAATCATGCTGTTAGTTGGGTTAGCTTTAAGTCCTTATACCAACATGCAGCTACCAATGTTATCCATTGCTACACTCGTACTGGATACATTTACCGTTATTCATATCCATAATTGTACGAGGAAAAAAGGACATTTTGAATCTGTTAGTTCAGCAATCAATTTCTCTAATTTTGTGATTATAGTCCAGTCTACCATAGTAAGTTGGGGTTCGCAAAATATTTTTAACATCATCTCTGAAAATATGGTCTTGGAATTTATTAAAGAGATGAAGTCTAAATTTCAACCTGCGATCTGACAATGATTCCCAATTTAATTCATTTAATACACGGGTTACGCTAATAAGGTTATCATACCGGCCCTTTAAAAACTTGCTGATCTTCGCTGCACACGTTCAAGTTCGTTATTTAGACCGATTTCGTAGGGATCCCATACACTGGCAGCATATTCCAAATGAGGTCTGACAAGGGAAAAGTAGCTGATTTCTCGTACGTATTCGTCACATTTACCCAGTACTCTTTTGACGAATCCCAGTTTACGATTCCCTTGACCCATTATTTCACGTATGTGTTTATCAAATGTGTGTCGCAGGGCGTTAATATCCACCAAAAATTCACTACCTATCATACTTAAAGAGATTAGATATTTTTAGCCGATTTGCATATTAAAATTTAAATAAAGGTTATAGAACGTAAAGCAAGCATGCATAAAGGTGCTGTCAGTGAGGTTAACTAAAAGCCTTTATGACGACATGCAAATAACTGGGCTACCGGTCAATAATCTTGCATATATATGTTGACTATGTTCACAAAAATTCACATCGCTAATTGTACGATGAAAGAAAGACATTTCAAACCTTTCGGTTTGGCAATCTATTTCTCTGATTTTATTATCACTTTCCAATCCATAACAGTAGTTCGGAATTTCCAAAATTTCTTTAAAATTATCAGAAAAAAAATTGTCTTGGAATATACTTAAGAGATCAAGTCTGTATTTCAACTTACGGTCTGGTTATGATTGACATTTTAGTTCTAAGAAAGCTCATTTGGTTGCCTTTATAAGTCTTACCAGTCTTGCTGCATCTACTATTTATTCCCACCGCGCAACAATTCCTTACACTGGAAGCGTATTCTAAGTCAGACCTAACAAGGGAAAACTAGGTATTATCTCGTTCGTGACCGTCACGTTTTCTCATTAGGCACCCTCTATATTAAGGCTAGTCTACGATTAGCTAGACCGATGATTCCCGTTTGTGTTTACTCCACAAAGTATCATATGTGAGTCTCATTCCAAGGTACGTAATGTATCCTGCGTCATTTAATTACTGATTCTTATTATAATCTATCTATCTATCTACATCTACACGATACCCTGCAAGCCACCGCGAGGGTGTGTAACAGGGGGTGAAGATCACCAAGCATGCATTACAGATATGCAAACAAGGAACTATGGGGTCTCATGCAACTACATTGTTAGTATCTATATTATTTAAGGGATTAATACATGCATCATGAACTACAGACTACTCTAAAATATTTCCCTTACCTATTCCTTTGCTATGCCGGCTATTCTGTTCTCTTATAGTACGGGGGAAAAGTGACATTTTGAATCTATTAGTAGGACAATCTATCTCTCTAATCTTGGTTATCTGGTCGAATCTAGCATAATACGCTGGTGTTTTTAATAAGTGCCTAACATCTTCAGTAAAGCTATCCGATTGAAATTTATTTAATAGAGGTAATCTGTGCTTTGACCTACGCTCTGATAATGATTCCCAACCTAATTCTTGTATTAATTCTGAAACACTACTCAACCTATCGTAACACGTTTTAACGAACCTAGCTGCTCTACGCTGCACACTGTCTAGTTCTCTGATCAAACCTAATTCATTAGGATCCCAAACACTGGCTGCATACTCAAGGTGGGGCCTAACTAGTTAAAAGTAACATCGCTCTTTTGTCTTCTCGTCACATTTCCCAAGTACTCTTTTTATAAATCCTAGCTTTCTCTTCTCTCGGCCGCATATTTCCCGGATATGTCTTCCCCACGATAAATATTTAGTGATTGATTTAGGAGGAGATAATACGTTTTAGGAGGAAATTCCTTTTTTCCACAACTTTTTGCTGCGCATTTTTTTCAGTATCAATTCCAACAGCCGATCATCACAACAGATGTCTAACGGTTCAAGGTTAACAGTTTAATATTCTTTATCGTTTGGATTGTGAAATTTGGACTGTCGATGGTACACTAAGGGGTCATCGACAACTTGACAAAGCTTAGCACTTTTTATCAATTTCTTAACATCATTCACGCAGAGAATATTCAAAAAGGACCAGTGACAGTTCTCTATGGCACATCCGACGTGACTTCCATCCCCCTGCCACACACCCTCGTGGTGGCTCGCAGGGTATTACGTAGATGTAGATACAGATGTAGCCCGAGAAGTAACACCGCCCAAAAGAACCCTTTTCTGGCGATCATATAGTCTTTAGTCCATGATAAAATATAACTATCTAACCTTACTGTAAATTAGGGTTGGCCGAAAAACGGAAGTGTCGGAATCGAATCGTAATAGTGCTTTAAAGTTGCTACTCGTCACCTTGATCACATAGAAAGAAACATTTTTGAAATCGGACCATATCTTCCGGTCGCATATCTCGTTCGAAGTTTGATTACATGTTTTCTAGATCCAAGAATGCAATGAACGTTTTTCCATCTCCATTCACTTCTCCGTGAGCATGTTCTGTTGAATAACTCTTCCAAATATTCTTTCCATCTCTTCGCTTTGTCTTAATTTTAAATCAAAAGTTCTACATAAAGAGTAGATTTGGTGAAACCCAGCTTTTTATCTCACGATATTTTTTATTCAGGAGTAGATAACACTACAGTACACTATATTTCTCGATTAAAACAAAGATTTTGACAAGGTGTGTCGTAACCATAAAGGTGAAATTTAAATACATAGTTAGGTATGTATAGTAGGGGGAGCCGAAAAACACGAAAGTGTCGGAATCGAATCGTAACACCGCGGAAAAGTAGCTACTCGTCGCCCTGATGACAAAGAAATAAAACGTTTTGAAATCGGACAATATCTTCCGGTCGCATAACTCCTTTACACTTTCGAAAAATCGTAAAAAAATGTTACTTTTTCGGGATTTTTTTAAATAAGTGACAATGATTGGATTACGTTCAAAAACGGTTCGTGGCCTCTTCTAAAGGCCCTTTGTCTTTTAAAAAAATGCAATCCCCCTTCCCTCTTTCTTTTAGGGGGGGAGGGGACCGTCGCTCATCGCGTTCAAATCATCGAAAAATCGTACAAAAACATGACTTTTTTCGAAATTTTCTCTTTATGAGTTACAGTGATCGGAATGCGTTCAGAATCGGTATGTGGCATCTTATAAGGGTTCTTTGTCTTTTAAAAAAGATATAATTCCCGATCCTCCCTTCTTTAATGGGGGAGGGGAGGGGCATGTGTCGTAAAAATGAGTAACCTGACCGGACGTTGTTTTCCTCGTGTGAAGTGTGCAGCTCTTCGCCCGAGAAACTTTAGGTATCAGGATACTTTCGGCTGCATCGCGAGTTCCACTTTTTTATTTCTCTTACTTTGCAAATGCCGACAGAGAGGATCAAATGTTTTTCTACAAAGTAATTTTAGATTTTTAAGGGTGCGTCGACGGCTAAGGTCTTTTAGCTCCTTGTCTAAATATTTCATAAAGGGATACGTAGAATGTTCATTATAAAGTAAGAAAAAAGTATTAAAAAAGTGCAGCACGATAAACATCACACTCCGTCCACAGGAGGTTCCTCACATTGAGGGTGGAGTCACACCGATCGCAACGGGGTTGCATCTCCTCCGCAAAGGGGTAGGAGTGGGTCAGGGGGCACCCTGCCCTATACCCTCACCTGTGTGTGATGACAACTTCCTCCCTTCCTCCCAACTGAAGTGGGCCACATTGCTGTATCGGCCTTAATTTCACGAAGCTTATTTGTGATTTTCTGATTCCACGTTTCCGTCCACTGCTGAAGGCATACGTTCCTCGAAACAGCCCTGAGATCCTCCACAAGTACTTGTGCAACTTCAGTGTTGGCCTCTCGTAACGCCTCTTTAGTTACGGAGTCCGCTGCCTCATTCCCTGCTATGCCCACATGTCCAGGAAAAAAGTTTACTGGGAACCGAAGTTTCAATTTTGTACACGAAATCGTTAGATGGAAACAGAAAATTAATTTTAGTGAAAAATTAATCTTCTGACCACAACTGTTCACTCATAAAACAAAAATCAAAAGGTGACGCCCACCGAAGAAGCTGCTGTGATACCATTGACGATATTTCCCTCCCGTCCTTGACTGGTCTTATGAGAAGGGAAGGGAGTGGAGGGGGGTTCTCGGAAGGTCTGCTCGCACAGATCCAGTCTAAATTGCTACTATTGGCAGAGTCAGCTGTGTCCCCCCCTTTGCGATAAGGCAAAGTAGCTTCGCGGGCACAGTGGTGATTGGACGAAGTCGATATACGTCAGAGGTTGCACCTTTTCCGAAAGGGTTAAAAACATCAGTTTTTCGCCGCTTATAACTCTAGAAATAATTGACGGATCAAAAAAACGGGAAAATATGGGTCTTTTTAGTTTACAAACTATCAGATTCGGCAGTCCGGCAGTCGGCAAGGACCCCATTCAATATGAATTCCCTTTCTTTCGAGGGACATAGGCTACATCGAATTATCGATATGCAGTTATGGGACACCTCGATATGCTATCGAGGTGTCCCATGAACTAACAAATGTATAGGTATATCCTCTGGGATGTTGTATGAGACGGACGTGAGGGATGCAGGCCTTTAGGTAGATGGCTGCTCCTTGTTGCCACTTTTACATATGGGTGTTACGTTAGCAGTTTATGTAACCTTCGGCACATCGTGTACGACCACGGATTTATAAAATATTATTTACACATATATTGGGAGTTCTCAATATCCGCATCAATGGAGTTGTCCAGTACCAAGGGATTTGTTGAGACAAATTGCTCTAGTAAGTTTTCCATACCATAACAAAAAATGTCAATTGGTGGCATCTGCCCCTGGAAGGGGTGAAGTAGGATGACAGGCGAATCCTGTGAGGGTGTTAAAAGGCTTTGCAAGAGAGAGTTTAATGAATAAACTTCG
This sequence comes from Platycnemis pennipes, assembly GCA_933228895.1. NCBI lineage: Eukaryota > Metazoa > Arthropoda > Insecta > Odonata > Platycnemididae > Platycnemis > Platycnemis pennipes. Next base: position 138,641,712 of record OW121851.1, read on the forward strand.
TCTATAGTGCTTGTCGTCAATCCTTTTTAAGTGGATAAATAGTAGATTGAACTAACCATGAACTAACTCCCTTCGACAAAAAATCGTTCTGAATATTCCTGTAACTGCTCCCCATGTGTTTTTCTTTTGAATGCTTTAAATGCATTCCAAAAGGTTACATTAGAAGTGGATGTTGAAATTTCATACTTTATAAAAATAATTATTTCATTCCCTTCATCAGTGGACGTATCATCCACGCTTTACCGCCGTATTGAAGCATGCTCCACATAAAGCTATAATGAGGTGTTTCCTAACTTCCAAGCTAGTATTTCCAAGTGTAAGAATGTAGGTCCCTCTTTCAGAAGAATTCTCTCTTCGCCTGTGATATTCGAGTTCTGGCTCTTACATCGTCCATCGTGGGTCACTGCCATTTTCATACTGCATGCCTCTTGCAGACATAGAGACTGCGGACGCACCAATTTTACAGATGTTTCATTTAACGGTAATGGAAAACTTCCTGAAAACACATCTGCATAAAAAAATTGAAAATCTCTTTTATGTTGCATGGCAGAGGGGTCAGTTACAACTTACATGCATTAAATGTTTTATTAAATAAAAAAGGAACTATACCTGCACTGGGCACGTGTAGAAAAAATGTTTCGTTGCTAATAAGGAATAAATTTTGATCAGCGGAATAGACTTCTTTAAAATCAGTAAGGCATTATTTCCAAGGTGAAATTCAATTTCCATTTAGCGGTGAAGTTATCATGAACTGGTGTGGCTAATATCATTTATTCAGGTCCACTACAGACCACTCTACCTATGCATCACATCCAACTGTCACCCGTGTAATTGACGCCTTTGATTATCTGCTAATGTGCGCAGGTAGGAAGACCTTTTAAATCTTCCTGTACAGATGGACCCGTATTAGGTCAACTCTTTTCTTTCATTTTGCGACGGGCGTGATACGTGTCCGGCATATTTTTTACGTTAACGGAAAACAGATCAGCATCACATTTACTCCCATGTGAAACTGGGACCCTAGCACAATTACGATAACGACAAAATGCCCCTTAACTTGCGTGTACATGCTCCTGCTCAACAATCAAACCCGCATCGCACAGACCCGTGAGAGCCGAGCAATGCATTGGAATGCACACCACGGGAGTGAATTCATTGAAAGGCTGACGCAGCCCTCGTGACTCGAAAAATCCCGCCCTTCCTTCCCTCTCTGGTGGTCGTCTCCGCCCCCCGACCTCCCCTCTCCGACTACCTTCTTGCGCTGCGAAGGAAATCCCTTATCTCCTCGAGTTTCCGGGAGATGAAGGCGTGAGGGTTTCCTTTTGCGCTCCCTTTTCGACCTTCCCGGCATGCCTCGGGGCTGGCGGAGAAGGCGCCCGCTCTGTTTGGTGAGAGGAAGGGAGAGAGGGTTGCTTGTCATTTGTTGTTTTGCGGGTGACTGCTCCACGCGAACCCTTTTTGCGGGCGGCTTCACAAAAGGGATTAATCGGATGTAAAGAGTTGGTGGAGAGGAGGGGATTGGAAACCGTTGGCAAACACGAGGCGCCCGGGCGTTTGCTCTGGGGGTGGAGCGGGGGGTGTATCCGCAGCATCCCCATCTGTCTCTCTGAGGGGTGGCTGTTGCCGGCTTGGTGGCCTCCCTTCCCCGTCTGCGGCCCATCTGAAAACCGCTCAGTTTGTGGTGGCGGGGTTGGTATACATCTACATCTACATAATACCCTGCAAGCCACCAATAAGGTGTGTGGCAGGGGGTGAACTCTCACAAAACATGCACTACATATCATGCATAAAATGTGTAATTAAAAATTAAAATAGCAAAGCATACGTGCAAAAACATTCTGTTAGTTGGGTTAGCCATAAGTCCTTATACCAACATGCAGCTACCAATGTTATCCATTGCTACACTCGTATTGGATATATTTATCGTTATTCATATCCCTAATTGTACGAGGAAAAAGGACATTTTGAATCTGTCAGTTCTGCAATCAATTTCTCTAATTTTGTGATTATGGTCCAGTCTACCATAGTAAGTTGGGGTTCGCAAAATATTTTTAACGTCATCGCTGAAAATATTGTCTTGGAATTAGTTTATGGGATTAAGTCTAAATTTCAACCTGCGATCTGACAATGATTCCCATTTTAATTCATTTAATAGACTGGTTACGCTAATATAGTTATTATACCGTCCCTTTACAACTCTTGCCAATATTCGCTGCACACGTTCAAGTTCGTTAATTAGACCGATTTCGTAGGGAGAAGTATATTGGTATATCTTCATCACTTATTTTGCGCAAAAGAGATGTGTTTTTTCACTGTTCGGGAACCAATAATGAGGGCGTCACAGGGAACCCGTCTCAGCGGTATTTGATGCAGGAGGTGGTCCAGAGATTGTTGGAGTGGCTCTCCGCGTATCCTTTGACGCCGCTGCAGGGTGCATGCGCCAGGTGAAGTGACGAGCCGAGGATGAGTCCATCAAAAGTGTCTGTTAGACGCAAAAGCCTAAATTCACTGACGGCACCGAGGAAACGACCTGGGCACACTCAAATATGTACCTGACGATGTTTGTTCGTAGGTTTCCGCGGCGTTGGTCAGATGTTTTCTGCATTTTTTTCGGGATGCGTCCGCGCCGTTTGACAGTTGTGACAGCAGTTTCGCCAACTTTCCTTTTGGCGTCTTCAGGTCGAAGTGGTCGTTGAGAAGTCGTTTTCGTCGTCGTTATGTAGGCCTGGTCGTCTAAGTGCTGCCCTCTGATTGGCCGGATTTTTTTTGTTCAGGTATTTAGGTTAATTTTTGAGCTGGCAAGGACCGGTCCCAGCCGAAATCCGATTGGGTCAGGGCCAATCGTACCTCTTGCTACGTCAATAGGGATAGCAGAAATTAGAATGTGTGGCTTAGCCCGGCATTCTGAGATCTGGCGAACTACACCAAGTCTTAGACAGGTCAAACTACACAGGAAAACCTAGGCCTGGGCTTGCCAAAAGACTCCTGTCACTAAACAGGGGTCAATTACGAACGGTAGTGGGACTCCTCACGGGGAACTACCAGGTGATGAGGCACCTGCACCTCCTGGGAATTGTAGATTCACCTAGATGCAGGTGGTGCGAAGAAGAGGGTGAAACTACATCCCACATATTATGCGAGTGCCCTGCTGTGATGAGGATTCGAAATAGGTACCTGGGGTCTCCATTTTTGGAACCCAGGGAGGTTAGAGAAATCCCCATAGGGGACCTGTTGGCCTTTAGCAAGGCGATCGGCCTTTACGGGTGATTTCCTTAGAAGGGTGGTTGGCACAATGTGCCAATAGGTCTGAGTGCCTCAGGGCCTCCTTGGAGGAACTCCACCGAAAAATAATCTATCTATCTAGTTAATTTCTACCTTTAACTTCGCACAGCCATAGCATTCATAATGGAAGCTGAAAAAGAAGACATGCTACCCTTCTTGGACGCCTTGGTAAAGAAGAAAAACGGGAGGTTGGCGCACTACAGGAAGTCTACCCAAGCGGACCGCGCCACTTCAACGCCACCTCACACGATCACCCTAGTCAGAAGACTTCTCTCATAGATACTTTAATGTATCGAGCCTACAAGGTATCCGATGTCGATTCACTAGCGTCAGAGAAGAAACACCTGACAACTGCACCAGATAGAAACGGATACAGTAGAGAGACGGTACTGAAAAGTGCCGCGAAGGTAGAAAAAGAAGAGCCAGGACACGTAATCCGATTTGAAGACGCCAAAATAATAACAAGGGAGGTACGATACTTTTCAAGGGTATTGGGGTCGTTTACCATAGTTTTATTGCCAAATCTGATAGAGTTTGTAAAATAAAAAGACCCATATTTTTCCGTTTTTTTATCCTTCAATTATTTCTCGAGTTATAAGCGGCGAAAAACTGATGTTCTTAACCCTGTCAGGAAAGTGGGTGTGGTGCAGCCTATGACGTATATCAACTTCGTCCAATCACAACTGAGCCCGCGAAGCTACTTCGCCTTATGGCAAAGGGGGGGGGGACACAGCTGACTCTGCCAATCGGAGCAGTTACGACATCTGTGCGAGAAGACCTTCCGAGAACCCCCCTCCACTCCCTCCCCTTCCCCTGAAAGCAGTCAAGGACGGGAGGAAAAGGACGTCAATGTTATCAAAGCAGCTTTTTCGGTGGGCGACACATTTTGCTTATTTAAATTTTTGATATATGAGTGAATGGATGTGGTTAGAAAATTACTTTTTTCACTAAAATTCATTTTTCGTTTCCATCTGACAATGTCGTGCACATAATCGGTTCCGAGTGTACGCCCCCATTCCGGTGCCTAGCTGAGGGCCCACTCGAAAGTTTTTTCATTTCGTTCGGATTTTCTGTTTCGGGATTAATCTCGAAGGATTCGAGCACACTCTACCTGGGCATGGATGTTTGCCCAAAGATTATGATCTAAGATTTGATAGCACGATGCATCTACGTCTTCAGAATACCCTGAAAAAGCTGTCGCAAGAGTGTGTGGCAGGGGGTGATCCATCACCAGGCATGCATTATCACTATGATGCGGACATACAAAACATAAAGCCCCGTTCAAACACTATTTAAATGAAACCAAGAGTCACAAATCACTCAGTGGATACCATTAAGCATGCAAAATAGTCACGATGCACGTGACATGTTGGCTACAAATTACCCTAAATTGTTAGTTAGTGCAAAGTAATGGAATGGTTTTTAATTAGGTATTATTTTTCCCTTGTTAGACCTCATTCGGAATACGCTGCCAATGTATCGGATCCCTTCGAAATCGGTCTGAATAATTAACTAGAACGTGTGCAGCGGAGATTGGCAAGATTTGTAAAGGGACGGTATGATAATTGTATTAACCTAACCAGTCTATTAAATGAATTAAATTGGGAATCATTAACGGACAGTAAGATTTAAATTGGAAAGTTCAAAAATAAAAGGTTGAAATTTAGACTTAATCTCTTAAACAAATTCCAAAACCATATTTTCAGTGATGTTAAAAGTATTTTGCGAACCCCAACTTGCTATGGCAGACTGGACCATAATTACAAAATTAGAGAAATTGATTGCCGAACTGACAGATTCAATATGTCCTTTTTTTTCTCGTACCTTTGGGGATATGAATAACGGTAAATATGTCCAATACGAGTGTAGCGATGGATAGCATTGGTAGCTGCATGTTGGCATAAGGACTTGAAGCTAACCCAACTAACAGGATGTTTTTGCATGTTTGCTTCGCTATTTTTATCTTTTTTTAAATAGTGATGTTTATAACAGTATATAAATACTAATCCTTTTTTATACATGATATGCAGTGCATGTTTGGTTAGAATTCACCCCCTGCCACACACCTTTATGGTGGCTTGCAGAGTATTATGCAGATGTAGGTAGTCATTTCATTAAATGCATAATATATAAATGGGTAAGAACTTTTCTTGTGTAGAGCATGTCTGAGTTAGTGAAGTTTAAATATGTGCACGTGATTAAAAATCTCTGCATTATAATTTCTATGCAAAAATCAAGAATGCCTATTCTCATTTTCCCGTGTGATTTCACTATAATCTATTGCTGTCCTAAATTGTGCGCGGAAAAATGACTTGTTGAACCTCTCCTTCCTTCTGTTTCTCTTATTTTATCATTGTGATGTATCCTGCCCTAGTACGCTGGTGTTTTTGGTACGTATACTGGAAACATCTCCGGAGAACCTATCCGTTTCACAATTCCCAAGCAGATTCAATCGGCGTCTTCGCCTGCGACGCAACAACCTTTTGTGGTTGTGTTGCCAACTGCTAAGCACAAGAGACAAGTGGTGCTTGTGCAAACGAGTGTCGTCGCAGCAAGGCGAGTGAGGGTGGCGCCTTGTCCCTCGAGGCCTAATTGGCGCCGGGAGCGTGGCCCAGCCGTCGCGATTGGCCCGGGGCGATTGCCCCGGGGCGGGGCGGGTGGGGGGCGAGTTCCTCTTCGCGTGTGCCGGAGCCTCCGTTTCCCCGGAGACGGAATGAGGCCCTGTCGGTTGTCCGGGAGGCTTGGAGGTGGGATGGGAAGGGGTGGGAAGTGGGGGTTTGGAGAGAATTCCGGGTGAGCACCCGATAGGGGATTCACTCTCTCGTGGCTGGCCCTGGAAAATGGGCGTCGCTCTGGCCTGATGGGAAATCGGGAGGGGCGTCGGGCGGTTGATATCCGATATTTAGTCCTCATTTCGTGAATGCGGGTATTGTGTAACGGAACTAAATGAAATGGTAAACGGGACACAGAAGAAATGCCTTGCAACTCCACGCAAATGTAATTGTAAAGTATGATCAGCTTGAGGTAGGAATGGGGTCGTTTACCATATTCTTTTTATTGCCGAATCTGATAGAGTTTGTAAAATATTAAGTTTAATTCCGTTATCTGATCCGTCAATTATTTCTCGAGTTATAAGCGGCGAAAAACTGATGTTTGTAACCCATTCGGAAAAGTGGGCGTGGTGCAACATCTGACGTATATCGACTTCGTCCAATTACAACTGAGCCCGCGAAGCTACTTCGCCTTATCGCAAAGGGGGGGAGCGATTTCGACGGGATCTGTGAGAGCAGACCTTCCGAGAACCCCCCTCCACTCCCTTCCCTTCCACGATAAGCAGTCGAGGACGGCAGGGAAATGACGTCAGTGTTATCGAAGCAGACTTTTCGGTGGGCATCACCTTTTGCTTATTTGAATTATTGATTAATGAGTGAATGGTTTGTGTTGGAAGATTAATTTTTTCACTAAAATTCTTTTTTCTTCCATCTAACGATTTCGTGCACAAAACTGCGATTTCGGTTCCGAGTAAACGCCCCCATTGGTGCTTTCCCGGCGTATCTGCTTCAAGAAGTTTTCTCGTGTTGTCCCTCGGGTAAGGGCGTCCATTTCGGCCGACGTTTCGATCCTCGACTCGAGGGACATCTTCAGGGCGAGATGAGTGCCATCCTGAAATTGTCCGCCTTATATACATGTCCTCACGGGTCAGGTGACTCGTGATTGGTCACGAGGCGATAAGGTGGACGATTTCAGGATGGCACTCATCTCGCCCTCAAGATAACCCCTCGAGTCAAGGATCGAAACGTCGGCCGAAATGGACGCCCTTACCCGGTGGAGGACAACCACATAACACTTCTTGAAGCATTATCAGGGTTTCCACGCAAAACGTCATCCTCACGGTCGTACAAGGCAGACAGATCCACTAATGTATACACAATCCACCAATAATTTATAGAATCAAAAGTGTGAAATTTGGGTGGAATAGCAAATTATATTTTCCATGCTCAATATGAATTCCAAATTCAAAGTCACGCCAGGAACAATTGATTTTATAGTGGTGAAACAACAATGATAACGAACAATAATGAGTATTGTGGAATTCATCTACATCTACACGATACCGTTCAAGCCACCGCGAGGGTGTGTGGCAGGGGGTAAATATCACCAAGCATGCACTACCGTCATGCAAACAAGCAACTATAGGGTCTCATGCAACTAGATTGTTAGTATCTATAGTATTTAAGGGGTTAATACATGCATCATGCACTATAGATTACTCTAAAATATTTCACCTACCAATCCTTTTGCTATGCTGCCTATTCTGTTCTCTTATAGTACGGGGGGAAAATGCCATTTTGAATCTATCGGTACGACAATATTTCTCTCTAATCTTAATTGTCTGCTCGAATCTAGCATAATACGCTGGTTTTTTAATATGTGCCTAATATCTTCAGTAAAGATATCCGAATGAAATTTCTCTAATAGATTTAATCTGTACTTTAACCTATGCTCTGATAATGATTCCCACCCTAATTCTTGTATTAATTCTGATTCGCTACTCAACCTATCGTAACATCTTTTAACGAACCTAGCTGCTCTACGCTGCACACTGTCTAGTTCTCTGATCAAACCTAATTCATTAGCATCCCATACACTGGCTGCATACTCAAGGTGGGGCCTAACTAGTGAAAAGTAACATCGCTCTTTTGTCTTCTCATCACAATTCCCAAGTATTCTTTTTATAAATCCTAGCTTTCTCTTCGCTCGGCCGCATATTTCCCGGATGTGTCTTCCCCACGATAAATCCTTAGTGATTGTTACACCTAAATATCTTATGGTTTCAACGTTTTCGATCTTCGTGTTACTAATTTTATAGGTACGCTCTATCGAATTATTCCTCCTCCAAAAATTGATAGCTACACACTTTTTAAGGTTAAGTTCTGCCATTTGTCGCACCACTCTTGAATTGCATCTAAATCCTTGCTAAACGATTTCCTGTCTTCTTCTTTTGATATACCCCATTGGTTTCATTGAAACAATCTAATTGGACAAGTGCAACTAGTCTTATTTATGTTATGAAGACGTCGAACTTATGTTTACCGGGCGAGACGTTCGTTCGTTCATATTTCATTCGGAACCCAGACACTGGCTGCATACTTAAGGTGGCGCCCAACTAGTGAAAAGTAAAATCGTTCTTTTGTCTTCTCATCAAATTTACATAGTACCCTTTTTATAAATCCTAGGTTTTTCTCTTCGCTCAGCCGCATATTTCCCGGATATGTCTTCCCCACGATACATCTTTAGTGATTGTTACACCTAAATATCTTATGGTTTCAACGTTTTCAATCTTCGTGTTATTAATTTTTTAGGATCGCTCTATCGAATTATTCCTCCTCCAATAATGATAGCTACACACTTTTTAAGGTTACGTTCAAACTGCCATTTGTCGCCCCACTCTTGAATTGCATCTAAATCCTTGCTAAGCGATTTCCTGTCTTCTTCTTTTGATATACCCCTATACACTACCGCATCGTCTGCAAAAAGTCTAAGCTTACTACGAACTACGGTACCCGAATCGTTTATGTATAAAAGAAATAGAAGCGGACCCTCTACGCGACCCTGGGGAACTCCCGATGTGATTGTGAATTGCTTTTGTTGAGGGTGGAATCCTTCGTGTGCTTGGGCGGGAAACGCCCTCAGGAGATTTGTGTGAGGAAAAGCACGAGGGTTTCATTCCGAACAAGTCCTCCTTCCGTCCCAAGCGCCTCGTCGTTTCGCTGCGTCGCATTCCTCCAATGACTATTCCCCTTTTGGAAAGGATGATTCTGTCGGTTGCCTCCTGTGCTCTTTGACAGCAAACTCGACGCTGGGCGGGAATTGGCTGAGTCGGCTGGATCGGGCTGGACATAGAGATTCAGGGGGAGAGACAACGAAGTGCAGGAAATCGATCCTATTTGCACACTCTTTTATCTACATCTACATCTACATAATACCCTGCAAGCCACCACAAGGGTGTGTGGCAGGGGGTGATTGCTCACCAAACATGCACTACATATCATGCATAAAAAAGGAATAGTATTAATATAGTAGTCAGAACTACACTATTTAAAAAAGATAGAAATTGCAAAGCAAGCATGCAAAAACATTCTGTTAGTAGGGTTAGCTTTAAGTACTCATACCAACATGCAGCTACCAATGCTATTCATTGCTACTCTCCGATAGGACATATTTACCGTTATTCGTATCTCTTATTGTGCGAGGGAAAAAGGACATTTTGAATCGGTCAGTTCGGCAATCAATTTCTCTAACTTTATGATTATGGTCCAGTCTGCCATAGTAAGTTGGGGTTCGTAAAATATTTTTAACATCATCACTGAAAATATTGCCTTGGAATTTGTGGAAGAGATTAAGTCTAAATTTCAACCTGCGATCTGACAATGATTCCCATTTCAATTCATTTAATAGACTGGTTACGCTAATATAATTATCGTATCGTCCCTTTACAAATCTTGCCGATCTTCGCTGAACACGTTCAAGTTCATTACTTAGACCGATTTCGTAGGGATCCCATACACTGGCAGCATATTCCAAATGAGGTCTAACAAGGGAGAATGGTGAGAATGAGAAAATTTTATGTGTCCCTCTTGCTGTGGGTGGACTTTCTGTCAGGGACGAATATATTCTATATCTTTACATTTTTCATGTTGGAAAAAACGAAATTACTCCTGAAACAGTTCGTTTTGTTCTACTTATTTCATTATTTAAAAATATTTACACACGGTAAATTAATCCACGCTCTACTTTGAAGCATTTGATTTGAGTGGGGACTATTAATAGTAAGGAATGATTAGGAACTTCCCATTGTATTGAAAAATGAATGTTAGGTTTTTATTGTGTAGATTAATTTGGCAATAATACTTTACCAATAAAAATTTGCTGCGGCAAGAAATGATGCATTAAATTTTAGCCAATCTGACTACGCACTAGAGCCTCAATACATGTACATCTACGTAATACCCGGAAAGCCACCATAAAGGTGTGTGGCAAGGGGTGAATTATCACCAAACATGCACTATATATCATGCACAAAATAGGATTAATATTAATATATTAGTCTAAACTTCACTATTTAAAAATATACAATTAGCAAAGTAAGCATGTAATAACATGCTGTCAGTTGGGTTACCTTCAAGTCCTTATACCAACATGCAACTACCTATGCTATGGATTGATTCACTCGTATTGGATATATTTACCGTTATTCATATCCCTAATTGTACGAGGAAAAAAGGACATTTTGAATCTATCAGTTCGGCAATCTATTTATGTAATTTTGTAATTATGGTCCAGTCTACCATAGTAAGTTGGGGTTCGCAAAATATTTTTAACACCATCACTTAAAATATTATCTTGGAATTTATTTAGGAGATTAAGTCTAAATTTCAATATGCGATCTGACAATGATTCCCATTTCATTTCATTTAATAGACTGGTTACGCTAATAAGGTTATCGTACCGTCCCTTTACAAAACTTGCCGATCTTCGCTGCACACGTTCAAGTTCGTTATTTGGACCGATTTCCTAGGGATCCCATACACTGGCAGCATATTCCAAATGAGGTCTAACAAGGGAAAAGTAGCTGATTTCTCGTACATGATCGTCACAATTACACAATACTCTTGTGATGAATCCCAGTTTACGATTAGGTTGCCCCATTATTTCAAGTATGTGTTTATCAAATATTTGGCAATTGTAAGTTAACGGTAGGAATATTTCGGTGTGAAGACGTACGAATCTTGCCTCCTACTCTTCAAAATTTCAAGCTCATCTCTTAATACGCGTATAGATAAGATTCTTGCGCGTGTCGTTTTTTTAATCAAAACAAATAATGGAAAAGATCTTCTCGTCATTTTTCATCTCTTGTGTTCTGCCGTTTTCTTTAGGGGACAGTCGCGCGAGAAATCTCAGGTGGGTGACGAGTGGAAGAAATGAAGAGAATCACAACCTCCAGCTATGATTTCTATCCAGGGAAAAGGCTAAGGAGTAAAACAGAACGATTTGAAACTTTTCAGTGCAAGTTGAGATAATATACTGGCTCCAGCACCTACTGACTCTTTCAGTCCCTCGGAGAGAATATCGGTGGAAGCGACGATGACGGGAAGATTTGTGGAGGGACGGTATGAGAATCGTATTAGCGTAACTAGTCTGTGAGAAGTCCATTAGAACCCCCTCAGTAAATTCCAAGACAGAGTTTTTACTGATGACATTATAGACATTTCATGAACTTCGACTCGCTCGGGTAGACTGCTCCATGAATGTAAAATTACGGAAATTGATTGCTTAACTGTCGGATTTCAGATGTCTTTCTTTTCTGGTGCTGTTAGGGATATGAATATCTGTGAATAAGTATATATAAAAGTGTATCAATCTAGGTAGATGCACGTCGGTATAAGGACTTTAGGCTAATCCATTTTTTTGGGCATACTTGCCTCCTTTATCTTTTTTAAATTGATACGTTTCGACTACAGTAGGTATATCTTTTTAAACATGCTTGTTGGAAATTCACCTCCTGTCGCTCACGTTAATGGTGGCTTCCAGGGTATTATTCATATGTCTAGATGTATATGTTTCATGGTGAGTGGGTCGTGGAGGACAACACCCCGTCTGCTGAAAGGGTTTATCACCTGCGACCCTGTTTTTACAATTCGTCATCTTTTGTTCCATTCTCCTGCTCTGCGCTCTCTCTCTCTCTTCGCTTGTGTCTCCCCCAACCGCGGTCAACACTTCACCCCCCCTCTTCTCCATCCTTCAGACTTCCTCCTCCAAGCCCACATCTCACGAGGATCCCCCATCCAACTCCTCGTTTCTCCAACTCTCAGACAATGCCAATGCTTCATTTTGGGAGCTCTCTTCAACTCTTCTCCTGCATGCTTTTGTGCGATATTCTCGTCAGAGGTTCCGTTGTTGGCAGGGCATGCTTATCTGAAGCAATGATTCACCTAGAGTCATCTATTTATTCAGCGTCCTCTTTTTCTGACCACAATCGGAACTGTTCCACCCGCTGTGCCCCCCCCCCCCTCACTAACTGTCGGCGCCGAAATGATGTGCTCTCGAATTTGGAAGCGAATAACGAAACAACAGGAGGGCCTACAGAAAAAATGATCACATTGTAATTTTTATCATATCATCCTGCGTTGTTTGATGACGATTTTTTATTTTTTTGCCGATTTGAATATTTTTTACAACGGGTGTAATGTAAAAAGTGCAGGTTTTTAACTTTGACCAAGCGAAGCGCCAATTTTGATGATTTTTAACCCAGAAACCCATGGTAAAAAGTACTTTTTTAAATATTGGACAATTACGTATTGAAAATGGCCAGGAAATTAGGATTACGGCGCCACGAAGAACGAAACACGCCGCTGTTTAAATGATAATCTTTCATAAAAGTGACAGCAACCTCTTTATAGTTGATAACTTCAGGCTTGACTATGTGATACCTTTCCATAGTGGAAAATAAAAGAATGAAACTTTGTTAAGTTCACTTTATATTTAAATAGGTTTCGGGTTTCATAGCATAGTTACCTTAAGACGTAACCACGTTATGAAACCCGGGTCGTGCTTTTTCAAATATAAAGTGAACCTTAAAAAGTTTAATTCTTTTATTTTCCAGCAACCTTTCTATTAAACATGAAAACGAAAAAGTTGTATCATTCCTGGGAAGCATGTATATCTGACATTTTTTAAATTTGGGTGCAATAGAATGCCTTATCGTCTGGTTAAAAACCATATACATAGGACTAGGGCAAAAGAGCACCGAACATTAGGGTGCGGCTTATTTTTCGAAAAACGGAAAAGCTTAAAGTTCCACCCGTCAAAACATTCATTTTGATGAGAAAACACGTGCATGAAATTTTTGTTGAGCTGCGATATTGTTAACACGTGCCGCATGGGGTCTGAAATACCCCACTCAAAAAATGGGAATATCGCATCACAATAACTGCTTCTAGAGTAATTATATGATTTTACGATCCTCTGGGCCTGAAATTTCATTAGTTTTTACCTATCATTAGCCGTTTAGGAGATGCAGGAGGGCGAAGCGAGTTCAAAATGCTAATTAGGGGGCGCCAGCGCGGACGAGTTTCTCCTGTCCGTAGACCCCCCCTGTAAGCGGCCCACGACGACACCGCAACTGCTACGTTGTCTCGTGGTAAGTGCATAGTTCTGGAGCACTCATTCACAGGTTATGGCGACGGGCATGGTGTTTTAGTAATTATTTCAATTTATTATTAACTCGGTCATAAAAATTTGCCAAATCTGTCATCTTCTTTTAAAAGGAATCTGTATAGCTTACAAAATTAAATAGGCAATCTGAAGGACAGTGCACTACTAAAAAAGAAAAATACAAGGAGTTTCAGATACCAATACTTACATCTGGCACCCTTCTATGTTCTTGAACAAAAAGTAACAATTCCTGGTATTTATTCTCGTCTTTGGTCAAAGTTCTGCAAAATCTTTCAACAATTTAACTACTCTCTCGGCATGGTCATTAACTACTTGCAATGACTTGACTACTCTCTCACCATGGAGGTAACTTGAATTCCTCGCCCAACTGCTGACTGGTAGATCAGAAAAATGCAGTTAATTTTCGAAATTCGAAAAAAAATTAGCCGTTTTTTTGTGTCTCTCTGCCTTGTGCCCTCCCCCGCTGGTAAATTGTATATAAGGGCCTTACAATTCTGTATTTGACACCTGAAGATGATGCTATGCATCGAAGCCATGGTCGTGAGTGAATAAATTATATATTTTGTGGAAGTGCATTGTTTCCTTACCCTCATCATGGTTAAAAGTCATCAAAGCTTTCCTCAAGTACCGTCAAAAACGGATTTTTTTACGTTAGCGCGAAACCTGCCCCGGGGGTGATAGGTTACGCTACAGTTGGGGGTGGGAGTTGGAGGGGGAGAAACAACTGAAGGGATTGTCGGTTGATTGTGAAGAACAGGGGGTAGTGACTCTTCTTAATCAATGCACTCTCCTCCTTACTACCCCCTCCCTTATTGGTCAATCATTCTGGTACTTAGGTGTGAAAACCTAGTGGATGTCATAACAGAGAGCGGACGTGATGATGACGCCTTGCAAATGTTGTGTATGGATGTTCATTAAATACAAGTGGACAGCGGAACTTGTGCAGATGAATTCGATCCCACAAGTAATAAGGGTAAGCATTTGGTACGGAGACTTACATGGTGAGCATTTGCTGGTTTTTCTTTATTCGTGTTTTATTCCGCGGTGTTTCATTTTACAGGACTTCAGTTTCGTTGGCGTTCCAGCTGCTGTCTTCAGGTTTTTCGGACCTGAAGACGCTAGTTGGAACGGCGAACTGTAGCCCTCGGTAAATGAATCAACGCGGAAAAACTTCAGCATGTACGAAAGCAAGGGTTAAACGTTGGCTTACGAACTTGCGTCGTGTCGGCGGAAAAAAAATCGACGTTAAAAATCGCCCTTCTCTGATTGGTCGCCGCCCTCCGTCGGGTGCAGCCTCGCGGTGAAACACGTCGGATTCGTTGTCTCTCCCCACCGCCACCGCGGCGCTACCGTCCGCCTCCATTGAACCCCTCCCCCCTCCAAAAAGAGTACCCCCTCCCACTCCCAAGGAGCGCAGGGCAAATGGTGCTCTCGGTCTAAGATGCTCAGAGGACATGACCTGATTCACCGAATGAAAGAACGTGAACTCCACGCTAAATCGCACGCGTTAATCCTTTATACGTTCCTTCTTTCTTCGCCATTTGCGGAACAAAGATTTTTATCTGGTTTTATTACGTGCAGAAATGGGGGCGTTTACTCGGAACCGAAATCGCAATTTTGTGCTCGAAATCGTTACATGGAAACAAAAAAAGAATTTTAGTGAAAAAATTAATCTTCTAACCACAACCATTCACTCATAAATCAAAAATTAAAATAAGCAAAAGGTGACGCCCACCGAAAAAGCTGCTTTTATATAATTTTCATCCCGTCCTTGACTGCTTTTAGGGGACGGGAAAGGGAGTGGAGGGGGTTCTCGGAAGGTCTGCTCGCACAGATCCTGTCGCAACTGCTCCTATTAGTAGAGTCAGCTGTGTCCCTCCCTTTGCGATAAGGCAAAGTAGCTTCTCTGGCTCAGTTGTGATTGGACGAAGTCGATATACGTCAGAGGTTGCACCAAGCCCACTTTTCCGAAAGGGTTAAAAACATCAGTTTTTCGCCGCCTATAACTCGAGAAATAATTGACGGATCAGAAAACGGAAAAATACGGGTCTTTTTATTTTACAAACTCTATCATATTCGGCAGTAAAAAAATATGGTAAACGACCCCATTGAAAATAGTAGCTGTTTGGAGTGAATTTCACAGGTAGTATTTTCAAAATGTTTTAAAAACATTGAATGGATGAATTCCTTTAATTATATTTCGAGCGCTGGTAATGCTATCGTGTTTGGAAATTTTCTGGTGAATTTGAAATGAAGCTTGTTTGTGTTTATTTGTGCATCTGGATTGCGCACGTATTTGGTGCTCTTGCGAACCTGTGGTTAAATACTACTGCACTGGAGGATTTTTTACGTGGAATGTCCTCATCGTGCACTGAGGGAACTATCATACCTCGTAGTTTGAATATGGCCATGAGCGTACCTATATTCTTCAGAAATATTCATTAAGACTTAGTTTCTTTATTCTGTTTGGATCTATTTGACCTGGACTCAAAAAAAAGGAAAAAAGATACGCCTCCGATATGATAACTAGTGCGGAGACATTACTTGCCATACATCCTAACTATGGTGGCTTGCAGATGCAGACTTTTATATTAACATGCAGCCAAGTTATGCCCCTGAAGCGTCGATAAGGTTCCCGTTGACTTTTAAAAGTGAATTTAAAAAATATTTTACATTTCAATTTTGGTATTGGGAAACAACTTGTTGAAGGCCGGGTCTATGGCACCAATGGAGGTGTTCCTCCCTATTTCAAGTTGATTTCAGAGAAAATAATGCATTTTATCGTTAACACTCGTCAAAATTTACGTCAAAAGACCTTTTTTCATTAAAACAGGAACGGTTAGGAAAATTTTTCACGAGAAAATGCTAACGGCATTGTTAACGAGTCGGTGTAACTTTAGTGCTTGTTTGTTATTGTGGTTTTAAAGAGAAAACAGGATTTGGCAAAAAGTTCATATTAATATTTAATAATTAAACTTGATAAATTTAATTTAAGATGTCTATGGGCGACGAGAGTCTTTCTAAGACGCGTAGAAATAAGACGATGTGCCTGACGACAATTACCTGATAGTACCTTTAAAACTCCAAGCCAAATGTTTGTGTGATGCTACATCTCTCGGCCAAAGTGCATTGTATTCCCAAAAATACAAGATGTTGGTTCAGACTGAAGGTCAAATCCGAAGTGTGGTGACGCTCACGGAGTGTGTTTTTTCTTTCCTTCGCTCGGATTCTCGGTTCGCTTCTGACGTTCGCTCTCGTTGTAGAGTGGCCGAGCCAAAAAAAGATGAAAAGAATTAAAACCCTCTCCTCCGGAGGGAGAAACATGACTTGTTGTACCTCTTGACATTTAAGGGCGAGCGGGCGCTGGTTTTCAAGTGTCCTCAAATTAAACCCCGAGCGAGGCATTTGCGAGAGGTGGGGGCGGAGAAGGGGGAGGGGGACTCACTCTCGTGTGTGTTCACGACTCTCGCCTCCTTACTAGCAACAGCGAACCTTGGAAGTCAGGGTTCCTCACTTTCCAGATGTCCGCGGAAACCTTTCCAGGCTAGGGAACATGAAAGGAAAGCAGTCATAAATGCGATATGATTCCAAGCCGGGCATCGTCATCACAATTTCTCTGTTGCATGAGATAATCCACAGTGGACTGTTTGGAAGGCACCTTTTATCCACGTGATGCTTAATGCTTATCATTTGAACAGAAAATTGTAGTTGATTTTGAATTAATTTATGTCATCATCATCATTGGTCAACAATCTTAGGATTTGTTTGACGCAGCTTTCCACTCGATTCTTCTATCGGCCAACCTTTTCATTGTGACGTAATTCTTCTCTTTTACATCCTTCACAACCTGTTCCATGTATCTCATACGAGGCCTGCCTTTTCCAATCTTCCCGTTCACTTTTTCCTCGGCGATAGCCTTCATCAGGCCATCGTGTCTCAACATATGGCCGATTAAGTTTTGCCTTCTTCTTTTTAGAGTTTTCAACAGACTTCTCTTCTATCCCACTCTTCTTAGCACTTCCTCGTCACTTACTCGGTCGATCCATTTAACCTTCATTAATTTATGCGATGAAATGAATTACTTCGTGTTACCTACTTGTTGGTCCAGCAACCGAAATGCAGACTTGCGTATAAAATAAAGCGCGGAGGTAGCAAGATGGATATGGTGAGATGGGACGCGCTTCACGCATCCTCACCCCGACCACTCATCCCCAAACGGCAGCCGCAACATAAATATTTTTTTGATGCTCAAAGCAACCGAAAGAGAGAGATTTCATTCCCTCGGGAACCAACCTTGGTCACGTGACCGTGTTGTTCCACGGATTGAAATTAGCGCTCAACAGACAAGCGGATGTACTCTTATTGTATTCACTTATCGTTGACGCTGACAAAATGACTCATTGAATTTGCAGGGCATTAATTTCACTTTTTGCGTGGATATATGAGGAGACACGCATTCTTCTTGACTTATCACTCTCTAGTGATTATCATTAGTATCGGTTAATTCATCTATGGATTTAAAACATCATTAATTAAAGAAATTTGGTGTTTTTCCAATCCTCCCCTCCCCCTTTATTCCAGACCCTCCCCTTTCTTGCAATTCAGTATAATTTCTAGACCATGAGTCATACTTGTTGTCTGATGATGTATTGCATCGAAACCGGAAGCAGTAAAGTTTATGTTGCGGAAAATTATCAAATTTCTTCAATTATGACATTCCACCAGATGACTCCTGAAACGAGCCTTTGTATTAAAACTTCTTACTGTGAATTTAAAATTTAAGTCGAAAAAATACTGAAAAATCAGTGTTGCGCGAAGTGTCCGACAAAGCCGCCAGATCGAGTAGTTTTCTTGAACGTTTCCACTCCAGGAAAATCACGAATTGGTAATGTGTGGAGGGGGGCCACAGTGTGCCTGGAATCCCATTGGCTGGTTTCATAATCTCATTGACAAACTCGAGTTGGAGAAGGCGAAAATATGGGTCCTTACCAAAACAATTGAGTTTTTTACAAAAATGCAATTATTAACCACTAATGCAATGCTAAAATATTTCAAACACTTTTGAGATAACAAAATATAAATTTTTTTTTCTTGGATAATGGAGCTGATAACAGAAAAATCTCTTGATGCATTTCAATGCCTTACTGATGCATTCAAAGTGAAAGAGCCTGTGTCATTTTTAGAAAATGTGCCAATATAAATGTTGAATAATGAGATAGGGCCACGTTTTCAGCAGAAACACTCGAGTGGGCTGTAATATGTGTAGAAGATGGATCTCATGAAGATATAAGGAAATGAAAGTACAGGCAATGAAAATATTTATTCCTCAGCAAAAGAAAAGGTAGGGTAGGAGAAGATGTGTAGAATATTCTCACCCTACACTGCACTCAAAAAGGCTGGATTAATATGTAATTTAATGCAAAAATTCTACTCTGACGTCCACTTCTTTATACGGGAAGGCATTTTTTGTGAACGATAGTCATTCTTCTATCGGGGGGATGGAAAGTGAAATAATTGACGAACCAACGAATTCCCATTGAATATATAGAGGTAACTCACCACGATAACCCTAACATTGCATCTCGCTGTTCTATATTTCTACATACCCTGCAAGGCACCACAAGGGTGTGTGGCAGGGAGTGAAGGATCACATCGATCATGCATCTACATCTACATAATACCCTGCAAGCCACCACAAAGGTGTGTGGCAGGGGGTGATTTCTCACCAAACATGCACTACATATCTTGCATAAAAAAGTATTAGTATTAATATACTCTTCTAAACTTCACTATTTAAAAAAAGATAAAAATAGCAAAGCAAACATGCAAAAACATGCTGTTAGTTGGGTTAGCTTTAAGTACTCATATCAACATGCAGCTACCAATTCTATCCATTGCTACTCTCCGATTGGACATATTTACCGTTATTCGTATCTCTACTTGTAGGAGGGAAAAAGGACATTTTGAATCTATCGGTTCGGCAGCCAATTTCTCTAATTTTGTGATTATGGTCCAGTCTACCATAGTAAGTTGGGGTTCGCAAATTTCTTTTTAACATCATCACTGAAAATATTGTCTTGGAATTTATTTAAGAGATTAAGTCTAAATTTCAACCATTATACATGTCATACATTAACATATATAACAAATTCAACTATTTCAACGGATACAGGCCACTGCTACTTGTACTAAGACTGGTGCTGGGCTGTTACTTTCACACGAATTCCACTGTTAGTTTTCTTTAAAGGTGAAGGTCTGAAAATGAGAAGCAACGTTGAATAGATAAAAACCATTCTATGGTGGCTTAGTCGGACGGCGTGTTGGAGAGAGGACGGAGCTTCGGGCTTCTGCTCGTCGCGAAAGTGACTTAAAGGTGGTCCACTCACACTTAGCCCCGAGTCTCGTCTTGAAGGAGAGTCCGAGAAGTCCGATAGTGCGAACGGAAGTGCTCCTCGCGGAACGAAAGAACGGAATGAAAAGCTGGAGGGCTCTCCGATTCCAACGTTGGAAACCCGAAGGCATTCATTTCACCCTCCGTCTCGGATTGCGAGAATCGGACACCAGATGGAGCCACGTAATTCATCGTGTGCCGCCCCATATGCGTGAAGAATTTTGATCGTACGTCGTCCAGATACGTTTTTGAAGATTTGATAAACTTTGATTTAAGTTTCTCAGTGCGTTTTCCATTTAAAATATGCTCTTCCTCTGTATCACTGTTTATAAGGCCGTTATCGATCCGTTCTTATCATCTTCAACCGCATTTACTAACCTAGCCCTATTTCATCTCTCTCAAAAATAACTGGTACATTCCTTCCTGTCATTATTTTGCTACTCTCTTTTGTTACTTTCCTTCGTACTTTATTTGTTGATATTATTCTTACCTTGCTCTTGCGGATATGTACATGCATGCGTCTCTCATTATGTGTCTTGTTATACGCATCACTGTAATACGGCAACACTGCTGTATGTGAACAATTTTCTTTTAAGTAAAATAAAAAAATAATTTAGCTCGAGGTTTATGCCGGCTTCGACAGGCAAAAATAAATGATGTTCGGCAGTTTAAACTATGAAGACCATTAATGGTCCCTTTTGGATTTTTTAGTAACCTCACCCGTACGTCTGGAAGTATCCACCATACTCGTTGAGATTTTGTTGTTAGTTTCAATATCTGTCGCTTCCATGATTACCCAGTCAGCAAAAACATGTGCTCAGCATATGCCTAGCACATGCTCAGAAGACATTGTCATATGCTGAGCATGTTCTTTCAGAACATGCTGAGAACATGACAAATGGCACTGCTCAGTACATGCTTGGGACATGTGCTAAGCATATGCTTGGGACATGTGCTGAGCATATTCTCAGCACATGTGCTCAGAATATGGTTAGGGAACATGCTAAGAATATTCTTGGGGAATATGCTAAGAATAAGGTTTGGGCCGATTTTAGGAATATACTTAATATGGGTGCTAATCATGTGTACAGAGCATCTCCATGTTAGAAGTGTCTGAAGTATCTGAAAGAATTGAATCAATATATTCCCTAGGCCTACTCCCATCATGATCATATTTGGTGGAAATATATCATGACTGGTACAGACACTGCTTTAACAGATATTTGATTCTTTTACCTCCAGCATTGTATTTGCCTGTTGCATCTTAAAAAAATATCTGCATTAAATCCACCTACTTATTGGATAATCTGCGAGTCGGCCAGAATGATGTCTATTACAAATGTATATTCAATTTTATCCCTTAAAGGCTTTCATTCATATATCAAATGTACTTAAAAACAAAATCTCCTTGAAGTGAAGATAGTTACCATGAGAGAAGCCACGAAATAGAGGCTCTAATTTTGTTTGTGAAACACAGGCTTTGATTCGAAATGTACGAAATCATAAAATCTATTTTTCTTTTTAATTTTACTTTTTCCTTTTTCCATGTCCTTCACGATCAACATAATTATTTAACCTCATGTTTCCTCATAGGAAACGTCTTGGTAATTGTATCACTGGAAACTGGAGAAGACAAAAATCATCAACTATTATGGAGTTGTAGTTTTATCTCAATTATGTTCCATGATGCATTTTGAGGGGACAGGGGATTCCTGTTGGCTTAGAAAAATTAGTTTGACTTTTTCCACCTGTAAATCCTTTCCATTCAGATTGAGCGAATACATCAGAAAGATTGCATATAGCATTGTACCTTTTCAAGATTTAACTAACCAGTATAAAATAGGTGACCTACGAATACTGTTGATTTGTTTCATTGAAAAACTTTTAAAAATAATTTTAACATAATAACATTTATTTTTTCATGGAAAATCAATTCAGAAATTTATTCAACAAAGAAAGTTTACTCTTCCTCATCCGATTTGTGCAATTTCCATGGAAGTATAACATTAGGGCTTCCACTTATATTTTTAGAGGCCACCACAAGCCACCTGCTTTCCTTGACCTTGATTTCTTCTTTGGAAGTCTTCAGGGGATCTTCAGTGATATTAGCAAAAGTATCTGCAATGTGAAAATTGATATAATATGACTAAATGGCAGGATGGACTTGAAAGGTTGTAAATTTTCCCTTTTGCTATATGTGCTAAGTGCATGCTAGTTTAGAATTTCAACAGTGTGCATTAGACTATATCTCAATTTCAGGAAGTTATTTGGCTACATTATTTTTAATTTTCTAAATTTGTTTTTTAATATTCTAAAAAAACACAATTTAAGGTCAGCACTGATTTTGATATTTTTTATCAATGAATTAATGGAATTTTTGGAATGTATAATGAAATCTTTGGTAGGACTATAAAGACCTCTCTCACAATGAACTCAGCCTGAAACCTGGGTATAATGATTATTCTCGGGAAATATTCTATTTTTCTGATATGTGTTCAGTTTCATCCAACGTTTCTGCATGCGTTTCCTCTGGAGACATGTGTTCCGCAAGGCCGTTGTGGTACCTCTTCCTTATCGCCATTTCTTGCTCCTTGATTGGTTCACCCACTGAGTGATCGGATTCTCCAACGTACGGCTCTTCCGCAACTACAAGGGATTTCATACACGCCTTCTGTATGAGGCTTGGGTGCCGATCTTTTACTGTATGGAAAGAATGTCACTTATACCCACTCCGGTGTTTAAAGGGCAAATTATGTCATAATTCTACAAGATTCTGCCAATGCGGTCTGTGATTCCACCAATATAAGGTTAAGTGACACATCCAGCTGGCCTTTTTCGTCTGTTTTCTCTTTCTGATAATCACAACGGAGAATTTATCGCGTATAATCAAATGTATTATCATTGATACCGAAGCAAAAGAAGTTTGAAATGTAATAAACTTTGTTTACACTTCCGTTTCCGTTACCTCACGCTTCGGCAAGCACATACCGCGGATCGATGGTCCCAGGAGTCTTAAAAAATACCTCGGACCTGCAGGGCGCTTCCAGAGGCACACAGAAAGGAATCTTGCGTCACACACTGTAAATGTGGATACCCGAGGTCGTAAGAAGTACATACATCTACATCTACACGGTACCCTGCAAGCTACCGCAAGGGTGTGTGGCATGGGGGTGAATATCACCAAGCATGCACTACCGACATACAAACAAGCAACTATAGAATCTCATGCAACTACATTGTTAGTACGTATAGTATTTAAGGGGTTAATACATGCATCATGCACTATGGACTACTCTAAAATATTTCCCCTACCTATCCCTTTGCTATACTGCCTATTCTGTTCTCTTATAGTACGGGGGAAAAATGCCATTTTGAATCTATCGGTACGACAATCTATCTCTCTAATCTTATTTATCTGGTCGAATCTAGCATAATACGCTGGTGTTTTTAATATATGCCTAACATCTTCAGTAAAGCTATCCGATTGAAATTTCTCTAATAGAATTAATCTGTACTTTAACCTACGCTCTGATAATGATTTCCACCCTAATTCTTGTATTAATTCTGAAACGCTACTCAACCTATCGTAACGTCTTTTAACGAACCTAGCTGCTCTACGCTGCACACTGTCTAGTTCTCTCATCAAACCTAATTCATTAGGATCCCATACACTAACTGCATACTCAAGGTGGGGCCTAACTAGTGAAAAGTAGCATCGCTCTTTTGTCTTCTCATCACATTTCCCAAGTACTCTTTTTATAAATCCCAGCCTTCTCTTCGCTCGGCCGCATATTTCCTGGATGTGTCTTCCCCACGATAAGTCTTTAGTGAGTGTACGTGTACGTGACAGGCACACCATCTGCCAATGAAAACCATCTCTAAGTGGTATATCAATTGTTTTGTTTGTAGAGAAGGCATTCGGCAAGCGGGTTACATCGGTGGTAACTTGCATTACACATAGTACTGGCGCAACTAAAAAAAATGAGAAGCAGACGATCAGTGATGATACGGACATTCTTTCTACGTCAATATCTGTCCACCTTGACTGCAAACCACTTCAAAAATACAAATCACTGATATCTTTATACTTAGGAGGAAAACGAATTCGTGATAATAAAATTTACTACAGTAAGTAAATAATGGTGCATTTAACGTGTCATAAAGATATCAAGATTTTTCAATAATTCAATCCGCCGTATAATTTCTCTAATCTAAGTTATTTTGGTCAAAAGTAATGTTTTGCGTAGGAGTTCCCGAGTTATTTTTCGCGATTGACGCGAAACTACGGGTACGACACCAAGCAACACTTCGGGACAGTTTTAGAATCCATTTGATAGAATACCCCAAAGAGATCAAAATAAGGCTACCCTCACAGCATTTAATACAAGCTTGGAAGCACACTATCAAAACCTAATCTGGAGTTTGTTTCTTTATGGCAATGGTGCATGCATCATGGCAGCAGAAACGACGTGGCTTCAACCATTCTAAATATGGTGCTACAGAAGAATAATGAAGATGAAATGAACCGAGTGACGAGTGAAGAAGTTCTTAGAGTAGTAGGAGATAAGAGAAAGCTCATTTAAAACTTTAAAAGGAAGATGATATCTTAATTGTGCTCATCTTGAGGCGTGTTAAAGGGAGTCATCAAGGGAAAAGAGGATGGGAAGAACAGCAAAGAAACAGCATCTGGTATGAGATGCATGGAATAATTGGCGAATAATGTGAAAGAGAAGAGGTTGGTACAAGAGAGAATTGAGTCGTGAGCTGTGTCAATACAACCTGATGGTGATGAGTTTAGGGCATGCTTCCCACCCGCGTTCAATTTCATCATTTGGAAATAGGGACGTCAAGAGTTTGTATTGCTCTGAATCGGCTACGATCTTATGAACGGGATGTCAAATGAACGAGATACTAAATGTTCCGGACAAATATGGTGACCATGTATTAGAAATAAGAACCTTTCCCTTGTTAGACCTCATTTGGAATACGCTGCCTACAAATGGGATCCTTACGAAATATGCTGAAATAAAGAACTTGAGCGTGTGCCGGAAATATTTGTAAAGGGACGGTGTCATCAATTATATCAACGTAACGAATATATTGTTTGAACTAAAATGAGAATCATCATCAGGCCTTGGGTGAAATACAGACTTTACCACTTGAGTGAAATCTAAGATAATATTTTCACTGATGACTTAAACAACTTTTTGCCAACTCCGAATTTTTATGGTAGACTTCAACATTTACATAAAATTAAGGGAATCGATTGCCGAACCGAAAGTTTTAAAATCTCTTTCTTTGCTCGTGCTATTAGGGATATGAATAGTTGTGCAAATATTCCATAGTATGCGTGCAAGTGTAGCAATGGATAGTATTAGTGGTTGCATGTTGGTGTGAGGACTTTAAGCTAAACCAAATATTAGCATGTTTGTGAATGGTTGCTTTACTCTTTAAATCTTTTTTTTAATGTTTTGCCTCGACTAGAATATAGCTACTTATCCTTTTTAAGCATGATGTGCTATGCGTTTTTTGTGTGAATTCATCCCCTGCCACACACTTTTATGGTGGATTGCAGGGTGTTATGTGTGCAAATAGAGGAGATAAAGCAATGCGACGCCATCCAACGTGAGGTTACCAAAGGAGTTGCTTTTATCTGATATGATGTGTCTCACGCATTATTTTGCAGCAATAGCCAATAATATCAGTTTGCATGTATCGACGTTGTATACTGGGTAAAAGAATTCTTAAGTGGGCGAGAGCAGAGGGTTGTCATAGATGGTATCATGTCGGACACGGTCACGTCGGGAGTTCCCCAGGGTAGCGTAGTAGGTCCGCTTTTATTTCTTTTATACAAAAACGATTTGGGTACCGTAGTTGGTAGTAAGCATTGACTTTTTGCAGACGATGCGGTAGTGTATAGGGGTATATCAAAAGAAGAAGACAGGAAATCGCTTAGCAAGGATTTAGATGCAATTCAAGAGTGGGGCGACAAATGGCAGTTTGAACGTAACCTTAAAAAGTGTGTAGCAATCAATTTTTGGAGGAGGAATAATTCGATAGAGCGATCCTATAGAATTAGTAACAGGAAGATCGAAAGCGTTGAAACCTTAAGGTATTTAAGTGTAACAATCACTAAAGATTTATCGTGGGGAAGACACATCCGGGAAATATGCGGCCGAGCAAAGAGAAAGCTAGGATTTATAAAAAGAGTACTTGGGAAATGTGATGAGAAGACAAAAGAGCGATGTTACTTTTCACTATTAGACCCCACCTTGAGTATGCAGCCAGTGTATGGGATCCGAATGAATTAGGTTTGATCAGAAAACTAGACAGTGTACAGCGTAGAGTAGCCGGGTTTGTAAAATGTTGTTACGATGAATTAATACAAGAATTAGGGTGGGAATCATAATCAGAGTGTAGGTTAAAGTACATGCTTTATCTCTTAGAGAAGTTTAAATCGGATAAATTTACTGTAGATTTTAGGAATATTTAAAAAAAATACAGCGTATTATGCTAGATTCGACAAGACAAATAAGATTAGAGAGACAGATTGTCGTACTGGTAGATTCAAAATGGCATTTCCCCCGTACTATAAGAGAACAGAATAGGCAGCATAGCAAAGGGATAGGTAGGGGTAGTATTTTATAGTAGTCTGTAGTGCATGATGCATGTATTAATCCCTTAAATTCTTTAGATACTAACAATATAGTTACATGAGACCCCATAGTTGCTTGTTTGCATCTCGGTATTGCATGCTCGGTGATCTTCACCCCCTGCCACACACCCTCGCGGTGGTTTGCAGGGTATCGTGTAGATGTAGATGACGTATTTATGATTTGAATTCCAACCCGTGGGGGACACTGCTATTTTGTCAGTTTATGGTAATGAAGAGGAAGTAACAGTGTTGCGGACGACGAAGTGTGACGAAGCTCCCGCAATTGCTCGTCAATTGTTTCCGCCTCGCCACATTAATCGATGCGATGCGACCATATTTTTTCCCACCCTCGAATGAGATCCCGCCGACGCAATCTGAGCGAAGCCAATTGGCTGGAATATTACGGGGGACTTAGTGGTCGACATAATGCGCTCGGTCGTTAATTCCGGACGAAGAGGCGACGTGAGGATTTCGGACCGTGAGCAGGTTGATCACAAGAGGCCGTCGGATTATCGGGAGGGCATTATAGATTCCGATTGGCGGCGTAAAATGGACTGTCGATTGAAGCGCTCGACCGGTGTCCAGCGATGCGCCACCGTCCGTGTTAAAGGGAGTTGCGAACGGACAGAGGCGATAGCGGAAGAGTGGACTTGAATCGATCCGGAGGGCTCTCTCCTTGCCCCGGGCGGAGCTGGGGGGCCAATCTAGGGCCCAGTGGACTCTGGACACTGGTCATACGGTGAATATCCTTACATCAAACTCATATTTCGCAATCACTCTCATTGAAGCTGTGGAATTGACGGTCAAGGGATTCGGCAATGGGGGCGTTTACTCCGACCCGAAATCGAAATTTTTTTCACGAAATCGTTAGATGGAAACAAAAAAAGAATTTTAGTGAAATAATTAATCTTCTAACCACAACCATTCACTCATAAAAATCCAAAAATAAAATAAGCAAAAGGTGAACTCTACCGAAAAAACTGCTATGATAACATTGGCGTCATTTTCCTCCCGTCCTTGACTGCTCTTATGAGAAGGGAAGGGAGTGGAGGGGGGTTCTCGGAAGGTCTGCTCGCACTGATCCTGTCCTAACTGCTCCGATTGCCAGAGTCAGCTGTCCCCCCCCCCCCCCCCCCCCCCATTGCGATAAGGCGAAGAAGCTTCGCGGGCCTAGTTGTGATTGGACGAAGTAGATATACGTCAGAGGTTTCACCAGACCCACTTTTCCGAAAGGGTTAAAAGCATCAGTTTTTCGCCGCTTATAACTCGAGAAATGATTGACGGATCAAAAAACGGAAAAATACGGCTCTTTTTATTTTACAACCTCTATCATATTCGGCAATGAAAATATTATGGTAAACGACCCCATTGTCTCCTACAACGCTACGATGGTGTAAACCTCAGAGTTAAGAAATCTACCTTCTATTTCGCCTGCTATTTGGTTTGAACCAGTCCACAATGCATGGTACATCTACATAATAGGTACGTCTTGGACAACATCTGTCCTCCTCCTCAATTTCAGTCATCCCTCTGCTCTTGAGCTGCAAGGTGGTAATCTCTGGGCTCCCTTCTTTCACAGTGTCCTCTTATGGCATTTGCTATCGAGGGTCACGACGTTGCCAAAAGGGTCTAAATTGTGACGAAGGCAAGGCGTATTTCCATCCGTCCTATGTAGCTGTGTCCGATGTGGGCCTACAAACTTTCGAGGATCTCTGAGAAGCCCAGGTGTGCAATTCCTGTACAACCCGGCTGCGTGCCCCTCACTGTGACTCAACGCCCATTACGGCTGGCACGGACATCTACATCTACATAATACCATGCAAGCCACCATAAAGGTGTGTGGCAGGGGTTGAATTCTCACCAAACATGCACTACATATCATGAAATTAAAAGGATTGGTATTAATATATTAGTCTAAACTACAATATTTAAAAAAAAAGATAAAAATAACAAAGCAAACATGCAAAAACACGCTGTTAGTTGAGTTAGCTTTAAGTCCTTACACCAACATGCAACTACCCATGCTATCCATTGCTACACTCGTATTGGATGTATTTACCGTTATTCATATCCCTAATTGTACGAGAAAAAAAAGACATTTTGAATCTGTCAGTTCGGCAATCAATTTCTGTAAGTTTGTGATTATGGTCCAGTCTACGGTCGTAAGTTGGGACTCGCAAAATATTTTTAACATCGTCGCTGAAACTATGGTCTTGGAAATTTTTAAGACATAAATTTCAAACTGCGATCTGACAATGATTCCCAATTTAATTCATTTAATAGACTGGTTACGCTAATAAAGTTATCATACTGTCCCTTTACAAATCTTGCCGATCTTCGCTGCACACGTTCAAGTTCGTTATTTAGACCGATTTCGTAGGGATCCCATAACTGACAGCATATTCCAAATGAGGTCTTACGAGGGAAAAGTAGCTGATTTCTCGTACATGATCGTTACATTTACTCAGTACTCCTTTGACGAATCCCAGTTTACGATTCGCTTGACCCATTATTTCACGGACGAAGCCTCTGTAGAACCTCTGGCTGTCCTGGTGAAGAAGCCAGAGTGGAGAAACGCCAGGAGGATCACTCAGTTACGAAAACTCCTCTCTCCGCTTTTAAAGATATCATGACTTCCCTTACCAGACTTACTTACTTACTTACTCTTACTTACTTACTCCTGTGGCAATTGAAAACCTAAATGGTCTTTGGCCTCGCTTGCAACCACTCGCCTCCATGCCCTTCTGTCCTCTGCTGTGTCGAATTGAGCTCCCATTTTTTCGAGGTCCTTCTTCACTTCGTCGCTCCAGCGCATTCTTGGTCTCCCTGGTGGTCTGGTGCCTTCTGGCTTTCCTTTCCATATCATTTTTAACATGGTGTTGTCACTTCTTCTGAGGACATGGCCTAACCATCTTAGTCGTCTGCTTCTGGCTACCAGACTTACGCAACAAATTTCAACCTGCATAAAGAAAATACCCTCTAAATAATCCCTATTCATGTTTCAAATCTCCATGTTCAGTAGAATAGAGCCGAACAAGAATTCCTACGCAATTCAGCTGAATTTCGTGATTACACTTTTGTTTAAGGTGAAATAGTTGACTCCCTGGTGTGCAACACTGGGCGAACACTTGATGTAGAAATCAGTGTGTCCTGGATTACTTATATCGTCTCTCCTTGTAAGATCTTTGATTTTGTCGAAGGCCGAAATCAAATCGATAGAAGTGCCTGCCAGAGGGCAGCGACTTAGTCCACGATGGGAAACAGAAAGGAGAGATAGGCAGACGTCATCGTTCTTCGGGAGGGTATGTAAATTACGCGCTACGACCCGCGAGAAAAAGTAGTAAAGGAGATGTTATAATCTTCTTTCCGTGGCAATAAGGCTACGGAGTATGGGATTTTCTCAGAAACAATAGCAGTGGCATCATTTCAGAGGGAAACTGGGAAAGTGGTTTTGCTAACAGGACTTTTCGTCGATCAATTCCTCGCAGCTTCACCTGATGGAGTGATTGCATACGGCTAGGGTTTAATTGAAGTGGACTGCCCTTATAACAGCAGAGATATGACCCCTCAGGAAGCAACCAAGAATTGGAGGATAAAGTATATTGCGATACACTTGAACATTGCGATGATAAGCTACGACCAAAACGGGAAAGCGATTACTACCATCAAATTCAAGGACAAATGCAAATCGCGGATAAAAGTTACTGCTACTTTGTAGTTTGGAGTGCTCATGGCATAATGTATGAAAAAATTTCAAGGGACGACCAATATTGGGAGAAGAAAATGAAAAGTAAATTGACCAATTTTTATTAGGACCACCTTTTACCGGAAACTTTAAGAAACAAATAAATATGAGGTGTACAGATAATCGAACCTTTAAGTTTTTAACCATCCACTATTCCTACAGAAAAATAAAGACCTAGACTTTTCGTGCAGCAACCAAATTTCCAAAATTTCCATTCTGTCATAGCCAAGTATCAGCTTTCAGGAATGTTAGCGTTGTTGACCACGGTAGTCAGGTTGGTACAGTGCCAACCGGTCTACCTCGTTTCCAGTTGGCAGTTATAATCCCATTTCGGATATTGATTGTATTAACCTAGTTTCAGCTTATGTTACATTCTGTGATTCATCTTAAGTAGATGAATCTTCTAAATCGTAATTCTTCTGCTGTTCTAGTGACATAATAAGATACTACCTCCCTCTTTGATGCACAAGATTCATTTGGATCAATGTTTTCCTATTCACCTATTTAATTTTAATTTTATACCAATTTACCTTTCCATTTAACATTACTATATCATGTGATTAACTGGCTAATACCTAATGTCTTGCTTATGACCAAAGAATTTTTTTAAACTCACCGTCGCAGGATTACGGATCACATTAATTCACACTACATCGCAAAAATTCTTATTTATGCAACTGGAGCATAAACAGAATCATACTTTTGATATTGAATCGTTTATGCATATTTATGGCAAATGATTTTACATATTAAAATCTGTATATAGTACATTTTGTAATAAAACTTCAACTATAATTCCGCGAATCGATTAAGTTTTCGTGAGCCATATCTAAAGCAGAGGTGAAGGGGTTTGTTTGAGACAATGATAGCAGATATCGATTGACGGTTACGAAAGAACTATCTCAGGGAAAATTATGCCAGAAATATGCGATCATAGATAAAAGAATAGAATTTATAAAAGTACACGCATTAGTGAAACAGAAGAGCGGAGATACTTTTCATAAGCCTGCCAACCACCATGGAAAAGCACTTTGATTGGACATGAGAACTAGATTAGCAAAGTAGCCTTCGTAAAATCCCAATTGGAATTTTAAGGATGGCCACATTCTCTAGAACTCGGTGGATACGGAACTCATACGTTTGTTAATAGTGCAGTAACATATAACTTAAAATGAAACAGAAGGAGATACAGATTCTAACTAATTCACTGGCACAAAAGTGACGGCGTGATGATGATTCATGGAACTTTTATATTGTTCCATCTTTGTACTTGCCTTATTTTCTTGGATGTTGAAAAAGAGGTAAAACTTTTAGTGTACCTACGTCCCGCAGGATATTAGTAATAATAATTTCTGATTCACTAGAATGGCGATTATTAGCACATGTTCGGTGAATATTCACACCCTGCCCACACCCTGAGAGTGCTCTCCACGGCGCTAGACTCTCCTCATCCCACGCCCTCGAGGTGGCTTGCAGGGTGCACTGTAAACGCACATAATTTCAGCAACATGAATTGTACCACGATTTAACTCATTTACCTGAACATATATATTTCCTTTAACAAAATATCATAAGCAAATTATAAACTCTAGGTCTAGGAAAAAATGTGTAGGTATTCACGACTGATAGGGTTGATTTGAGAAGTTAGGTGTCGTAAGAGATCCGTGCTACTGTACTTGGCCCAAAAAGAATACAATTATTTTTTCTTTTTTTATTTATTTTGTTTTTATTACCCTTAAAAATTTTCGTGGCCTATTTGTATCATATTTTAAGAAAGAAGGCAATTGTAGTAAGTGTTCTCCTTGATTGATAATACATGCCTGGTGAATGGCCGCCTCTGCCCCACACCATTGCGGTGGCTTGCTGGATATTATGTAAATGTAGGCGTTTTATGAATATTAGACTTCTAAACCGTATTGATCCGGAAATGGCATTATTTTTGACTCGATTATCTGAAACCTAATTGATTTAGGGAGTGTAAATACATACTGTTCTCTGTTTGTAATAATCTTACTCTTCCACTCATTCTCTGTACTGAAGCCAAACGCCCAATAAAATTTCAGTTGACTATCGAGTTTCATTGAGCTAAGAAATTAGAAGCTATACAAAAAATCATACCAAATCGTCATGAGCGCCATTTTTAGCTGCGTTTTGACCTAAGTGCACATTTGGTATATATTTATGATGCTTTGTTTCTCTCATGGCTCATTGCATAACCTGTCACATACTCAACTCAGTGATACCAAACACCTAACTACTGCTTGTAATCGCGCTCTAAATATCTGTACAATATAAAACATCATTGCTAATTCAAGGTGGGACGAATCGTTAGTTCGTTATATGGAAAGTGAAACGATGCCCACGCAAGGGAAAGGAAGATTTGAGACCCCTTCATTTGTTCATAGATAAGAAAAGGTCGGGTTCTAAGAATCTCGAGTGACCGCGGTCAAGATATCTCCCTTTCTTTTCACTCATCAAAACAAACAAACCTGTTGCGAGGGGAACCAGCAGATGCTCGGACCGCTATCATGTTACATCTAGAGGAGGGGGAGAAGGGGAGGAGAAGGCTCTCCGTTTCCACTTTTTTATACCGCCACTAATGCGGGGAATCGTAGAACTAAACCCAATAACCGTTACATCTGAGAAAGGGTGGGAGTATAGAGCAGCTTTAATGCGGATAAAAGTAGTGCTTCAGTCTTCAAGATTATAACTAGCCCTTTCACATTTCTATGTTTACCATATTTTGCTTTGAGAAGAAATCAAGCATCCATCTGCATTGATTAAGGTCTGTTGTCATCACTTACTTAGGGCGGTAACTACGGTAAAAGTGGTCATTTGCGAGTTCAAAAAAGTACCGCTATCGATCATGTCGTAAACGTATTTTACATTCCGAGATTATTAACCGCAGCATTTTTTTAGTGTGAAACTAAAGTTAAAATTCGGTTGCAATCAGATTAACTGTCTTGGAGAAAAACAAACATCTCTTTCTCCTTGAATAAGAGCGGCTTTGATGGAAATGCGTGTCCTCAACCGAAATGTCCTCTCCAAACTTTTCCAATGAAAATATTACTCCGGCAGAGTTTATTTTCATCATCTTCAAATAAACTGTGGTCTTAACGTTTCCTTGGAATTCTGTGTTTGCTCTTTTGCTCTTAGGACGAGCTTATGAGGGAGGAGGAGGAGGGGCAGGAGGCGGAGTAATCAGGAAGGAGTCGTAAAGTTTGACGGGAGACAGTTGTCTTGCCATCTTAATTATTTTACTCCAAAGGAGAGGTGCCTTACGACTAGTATCATCCTTCTTCTCATTAAGGACTTTTAAACAAGGCACTTCTGGATATATATGATCCTTATGAGCACTGACAAGGTTTTTTTCATCTATCCCACTTTCTAAATAATGCATAATCTGATGAAATCTCTCGATTGTATTTAATTGAGTCTCTGTTGTCTGACGAAAAATGCATCTCAATTTGACATATTATTGCTTGTAGTTATTCATATTTGCATCAGTCAACGTTAGGTATCTACAGGTTATTTATGAGTGGCTTTGGCAAATAAAAGAAAAATCACCAAATAAAAAATATAGACACATGACCTTCGTAGTTGGGTCAATTTCATTGTTTTAGCTTCTAGGAGGAACCGAATAAAATAAAAATACGGATTTGTTTACGGAGTAATAAAAATATATATTTACGCGAGGATTAAGCTCATCTAGGAGATTCGAGAAAAGCCATTCTAAATCTTTATCCAAATTGTCACGGTGCATCATCACATTACATCTTCTATCTACCTCAAAGGTGTCAAAAATTCATTTTGTACATTGTCTAAAGACGATTGGAGGAAGCTCACTCACTTTCTCATAAGGAAAATGCAAATAAGCCAAGCTGACCACAATTTAGGCTTGAGTTTCTCTCGGGTGTATGGAGGATTCAGTGGGATCATGCGTATGCGTGTGGCGTTGGTCAAAACATTATGAACTTCAGTAATGCATGCTATTATCTTAATATGATTAAAAAATTATCCTCAATTGCTCAATCTCAAATAGGTCTCCTCGAATGTGTTCAATGGCAATGCAATTGGCATAGAATATATTTGAAGGGAAGCAAAGCATTATGGGTGTATCACTGAAAATATTGCATTTCTTATCGAGCGGACGATTTTCCGAATGGCAGAATGATTTGTACGAATTTAGGGAATGTGGAGTGGAGCCTAATCTCTTCTCCTTGTTATTCTCCCCTGCTCTCTTTATGCGGCTGTTATGTTAAAACTCGTGCTTGAATTTAGCGTTTTTGCAAAAATTATTGCTTAAAAATTCTCTTTTATGCATGATAGAATAACAATATTTATTCAAGGTTAATAGTTAATTGTTAATCAATGATATTATAGATAAAAAAATTGGGAGTTTCCAGAGAAAAACCAAATTTTATTGAAAGCTGATGGTATCAACATGGTGTCAAGCCATGTTACCCTTCAAAGACTTAATGAGCTAGTTTAACTTTAGTAGAGGCTATCGGTAGGGATTTTTCTCCTAAGCCTAAGGGTGATTCTCGAGAGGATCAGCGGTCGCTTTATCGAGTACGGCAATAGGAACGAATGATACTAAGGTATCCGGGTTTATTTCAAGGAGTGATAAGATGTTATACTTCTCTTCAGAACTGAATTGGCGTGACAGTGTTCTGCATCTTGACAGATTAAGCACGAACTCTTGGCTTTCGGACTTGCATTTGTATTTCTCATAACCGAAACTACTCATTTATATAAAGCTAAAGTCAATCGACGATTAAATTTTAATTTGTATTGAATGAACAATTATTGTGTATTAGTTCTGTCCTGCAGTTCATCAGAAATTACTTGCTCATCAGAAATCTCTTCATTATGACTTACCTATATTTGCTTCATGTTCTAATGCAATGAAAACGAACAATGTAACTTCGTAAATATTTTAAATTCTTCCATAACCTGCAGGGCCTATGTTAATTAAATAAAAGAGTTCAATATTTTAATAGTCTTGACGTGAAAAAGATGCATGTTGTTCCAATTAAAGAAAAAAGATATTTATATCATGATAGTTTTTCGTCTATCACATGGAAAATGCGGAAAGATACTTCGGATCGGATTGATGAAGTCTAGAGAAAAGTTTGTAAGTGCCAAGGATGGAGATAAATGTAATTCTGAAGAATGTTTTCTTCTGTGATATTGTAGAAATATGTTATGTTGGGTCTCCCTCCCTCCTCTTTCCGGCTGAGGCATTTCAACTTTCGACTTCTCCTCGGCTGATGGCCACCACTTGCCACCACCTCTTCTACTAAGTTAGCCGAAAGTACTTGGCTGTCGAGTGTATAATCTCCAGCAATTTAATGATGATCTACTACTAACTGATGTGATCTTGTATTGTTGATCAACAGCAAGGGTCATAGAATGACTTATGATGCAATGTTTGGAATCAGAAAAATCCTGGTTTAAAAAAAATTTATAAGTATAAAATGTTGTTTCTATAATATTGCCCTATCTAAGCTAAACTAAATCCTAAGACAACTATGTCATTCACGCTCAGCGTGCGCTCGAACCTGCGACCTTGCGGGTGGAAGGGCAAGGTCGGCACGTTGTTTGTCGCAGTCGGCTTGAGGCATCTCTATCGACCCCGTGGCTCGGCTGACAGGTTGTTTGTCTGCTGGGCTTTTCACGGTTGAGGGATGGAATTCATATTGAAAATGAGGAGAGCAGCACGGAGAGAAAATTCCCGAGTAACTATAGATGAACACAGAATGAATTTGATTCAGATCGATAAATTGAACAGAATACAGAAGGAGATCAGCAAAAATAGTGTCAGAACCCAGCCAGCACAAATAAACATTTTAACTTCAATTTATTTGAAATTTACGTAAATACGTCGTAAACAGTTTACTTGGTTACAAGTTGCTTACGTAAACTTCTAAGATGCATCTCGTAAAATTCGCGGCCACATGTCGTCATCGTGGAGTAAGCAACACAGAAGCGGTTTACCCTAATATCCGCATAATGCTTACGCATCAAATATTTTGTTTGCCATATATATTCCCTCACTACGTATCAAATGTGCAATTAAATCCAGTGTACCACCTTTAAAAATTTTCACGAATAAAAAAGCTAAAAAAATAGAATAACAAAGGCATCACTAGCTTCGTACAGAAACACCTGAAGGAGGATGTTTCTGTACGCCTGCCTAAGTAATTGGTGGGACTCACTGGTGCCTAAATATTGCTGCAGATGTACTTCGTGTGTTCCTCGTTTTAGACCAACACGAGGAATACTATTACCTAAATCAATTGAATTCCATTGTCAGTATTTCATTAGCTAAGTACCGAATGAAAGCCGGCATTAAAAAATGTATCAATAAAACTTAAAATCGAAAGTTATTTCAACAGTGGTATTGGATAGGAAAGGTTAGGAAATTCAACAAGTTTGTTATTCGGGGTAGGCGACTGCATGCTAAGGTCAATTGCCCCATTTAGGATAGGTGTCTATTTGGTGAGAGGCAGGAATGTTTCGGGGAAGGGTGGAGGAGAATCCCGGTGTCGACCTGCTCTTAACGAACAATGCTAAGGGGATTAAGGCCGGGATTACGATGTACGTTTTCTGACGTGACGGAAACGAACGGTGGCGTTGTAGATGCTACAATAATGGGATCGCAATGAAGCCAGTCACGACGAACGGACGTTGACGTGCCACTGACTTACGCTGAGGAAAGCTTGTCGAGGCCTAGCTTTCCCGTCACGTTGGTTTCCGTCAGCCAATCACGAGTGACTTGAAAATCAAGTGAGGGTAAATGTTCGGATGAAGATGACACTTTTCAAACATTTTTTTCGAACACTGAAAATCGTCCTTTTTCGATGAAATTTTCAAAACACAACCTGCTATTTTCACACTTCACTTGAGTTTGAAAAGTTTTGGAAAAAGGTAAAACTTACGGTTTTACACCAATTCGAACCCTAGAGGTGACTGTTCGCCGCCCGGCCATATTGGAAAAAGGTAATGTTTCCAATCTGCCGTCGATCGTGATATTTATTTATTGTTTTTAATGTTTACCCAACATGCCACACCACAACAATTGAGCCGCTGAGTTGGCGTTCACCGCCACCTTCCGTCTCGTCAGAAAACGTTCGTCGTAATCCCGGCCTAACCCATCCGACAGACGGGGTGCTGATCTTTAAATGCCCACGCGTACGCTCGGGGCTGTCTGATTACCGATTAGGAACTATCAACTACAGACCTGAATCGAAACTGGGTCTCGGGATGTGAAGCCATTTCTATAGGCACCACTCTACCAACATGATGTCCGAAATATTGTAATTTCAACTCCGTGGGAACTTAATAGCGTCGATAAATCAGTGGCGAATGGGAAGTGTTACTCGAAATGGGGAAAGTGCAAATTCCTCTTCTCTTGTGTTGAGGTCGGTGACAAAATAAACTGCAAGAACTGTAATATTAGCTCGTAGTAGTACCTAGTGGAAGTGCTAAATTTTATTGGATGCGTTGGCAGCTGAGTTCATTCGGCACCACGCATTTACTCTTCTTCTCAGATTGTTCCCATTAAGGAGGTTCCATCGTGACTCCGCGATTCAATATCCCGTGAGAGAGCCATGTTATTTAATGAATAAATACCGATCCAGAAAAACACCTATATGGAAAATCATCTATAGGGTGATAACCCATGCACATTAATTGTATGAGTATGCTATTATATAGCGCGTTGTAGTTGCATTCTATTTTTTACGAGCTCTTTTTCAACTCATTTTGACTTCGAAACATGACTGACGTGTTGTTGCCACGTTTAATTTATAAAATGAGAATACATGCCCATTCCTACTATTTGGTGTTCCAAAATAGGTTAAATATTTTCTGACCTGGTTTTAAACTATTCCCTTTCAAATACAACTCTTTGTTTTGAATTTTATTAATATTTGTATTTTTGAAAACTCTTTGGCAACAAAGACGCTGCTACCATTTGGAAGCATTGGTATTAATTACACCATGTCAATAGCCAATGAAATATTTAAATTACATAAATAATATAAGAATGGCCTTGGTAGAGTACATTCCTAAATTAAGTCGGTAATAAAGCTTGTAAGCACGTTCCGTCACAAGTACCGTTGCCAATGATAACAACATAATGTAGCGGTTCTTTCATGCAACTAAGGCTTTTCTGCTTTTTTTCGAGCAAACATTCATTAATATCAATTAAACAAGTGTGGCAAGACGAGCACTTTTTTACAGTTTTAAATTCTACATAAAATTGCGCATCTTATATTAGTTTTTCGTCAAAACGACATTTCTCTTTACATTATTAATCTGCAAACTTTACTGTCAGAGCCAAGCTCTGCCGTATAACAACGTGTAAAATATCTGATTTTCAATGTTTTTTTTCTTCAAATATATAATGGAAGGGACTCATTATTTTCTTGCCAATCGATAGAAGGGCCAAAACTTTGTGTGACCTGAAATTTTCACAAAAATGACATCTACTTCATAATTCGGTGGAGCCACCTTAACTTAATTCAGCATAAATAAATCAGAAAAATGAATAAAATATATTCGTTTCGTTTGGATTTTACGTTGCATCTTATTTCGTTTCATGGGCATGGTAATGTCGTTTTAAAAAAATACCGTAAAGTTACTGTGTTTATTCAGGGAATTGTTTGTAAGCGAACGACAAAAACCTTTATCAATTTTTTAGACCAAGATAAATACCAGTTGGAGGCTGAAATGATTCATTTCGAGATGTACTAAAGGAAGATATCGAGAAGAGTAAGAAGCGGCACGGTGGGGCCGCTGTAAATCATTCGGGTTTTTCCTTTTGAGTCGGGGGGAGTTAACGAGGGGGCGTGTCGGACGGCATCATTCATGCGCTCGCCGCCCCAAGGGTCGGGGGGGAGGCTGAAGGCTTTTATCGCCCCCCCCCCCCCCCCCCCCCCTTCACCCCCCCCCCCTCCGAATGTGCCACCACGAACCTCGGCGGCGTCGTAAATTCCGGATCCAATCATTAGATTGGCTTGACACAGCCACGGAAGTCTCACTTCTCCTTGGATTTGAGCACATCCGAAAAGGAAATGCGATACTCGGCCATCATATCGTTTTGCAGAAGATATTGCATCTCGCTGACCAGGCTGGGTGAAATATGCTGAATGAAATCAGAAGAGACGAGATAGGATTTGAGCAATGCGCAATGAACTTTGAGGATGTGATTTTTGAGGTTGAGACATAAAGTGACAGGAAGACTTCGGGTGAATTGCAGACTTTCTGCAGTGATTGAATTTGACTGAACATCGAAAGTGCCGAAATCGACTGCTGGGGAGTGTGAGAAATATCCATATCCAAATTAGCAATGGCGCGTAACATGAAATGTATGGCTTCTGAGCAGTAGGTATTATTTTAAACTGCATATACTTCGATGTAAATTTCACACCATCAGTGAAACAAAAGGATGTTGACAAAATGGGTATCTGGCCACGAAAACATAAGAAAAAAAACATTTATTACGTAGGAGAATTACGAGGGCGGTTTCTATGCTACGGGGAGGCTGTACTCTGGTAAAACCGTCACATCTTACGAACTAATCGCGGTAGAGACAAACGCCAAACGGTATTCGATGCAGTGTGATAAACCTTAGGCAATACATGGACCGCAAAGGAACCCGCTGGCTACGCTGGGGATCGATTACTATGTTCATATCTTCATATCTGAGGGACTATGAATGGTAGAGAAAAACGGCTTACGACATATGACGTAGTAATAACAGCTTATTTTAATGGTAAACGACTGCTCAAACTGTTTACCATTAGAACAGGTGTCTAGTTTTAAGTATCTGGGGGTAACCCGGGATGAGTGCCTAAAATGGCATCAGCATATCGGTAATATCACAACTAGTATGCGGCGAACCATAGCTAATTTTCATTTAATTCGAAATAAATGTCCAATATATTTTCTGTCCAATATAACGCCCTTGTTAACTCAAGACTAAGCTACGGTGTGTTCTACTGGGGTGGAGCTTTTCAAACTCTATAAGATCCACTGCTTTACTGAAAAAAAAAGAATTGTTCGAGTTATCTTAAAAAAGAGTCGCTTTGAAGTTCCTTTCCCTTATTTTGCTGTCTAGAGTTGCTTACCCTAAGACATGTATTTATTTATAAGGTATTACGTCAGAAGTGGTAATATTGGGTTATTATTGTACAATCCTTCTCCTTATGCCCTATGTAAAACACGTATTTCCCTACCCAAACCGAACCTGACGTTATTCAAGCGATGTTTGTTGTACATAGGACCTGTTATTACCTGTTTTTTGTCTTAATTCAAAAACCCTGAATTCAACAACGAAAAATATACGATCTTGGTTGTTTACTAAAGAAAGTCTAGAGGATGTTTTTTGTAACTATAATATTGTTCATATATATACTGCTCATTTGAATGCTGTATTTCCATTATAAACAAAGCATAACCTATTCTGTTTACGATGGTAGCCATTATTCAGGTTTACCTTCATGGCCACCTAAAGTTACTCCATTGATTTACCATTTGACGTTAAGTTGTAAGCTTCTGTGTTGGGGTAATAAACAATGTATTTATTTATATTTATTCACAACATTTATTCACGTTGTGGGCCTGGCCCATAACGAAAAATTATAATATTATCCAAGGATCAAGAGTGCCAAAAATATCGGAAGACGTGTGGTTACCGTGGGTGGGAGTGAGCGAGGGTCATTCTGCCGTGGACAGGGCCTGGGTTTAAAGAGGAAAGCGAGGGAGCGGTAGAGCCACAGGTGCCGGGGGCAGGGAGGGGGAGAGGGGGGAGAGGAGGGTGGGGGAGGGTCTGTTGGGGAGGGGCCCTGCAGGCACGCGACCGATCTCCACGAAGAGGCCCATTCCCGTAAAAATATGGCGCGAGTCATCAGGAACGTGCTGGTGCAGCTATTTTGGGAATATTTACCGAGAGCGAAAGCGAGGAGGAATTTCATGAGGGTGGAGGAAGCGGCGCCTGCTTTTATTGCAGCCATTATTCGAATCGAAAACTGGCCACCGTATTGGGGGAGAAAGAAAACATCCGGGATCCAGCTGCATAAAGCTGGAGTTAATTTTTGAATTAATATCTCATTATTGATAACTTCAACGTAACTGCCGATTTCACCGTAATAAAGACTTTGTGTTCCGCGAGGCGTATGCTAACATAAGGTAAGGATTGCAAAGAATGTTGAGCAGAGTTTGAAGCCTAAAAACGATAAACATTTTCGGTGGATGCCATGCACCCATTCACCATGTAAAGTTTTTTCTTTTCGAAACTTAACTTATTGTTTTTATCCAACAAGGAAGAGATATGAACCAAAATAAAGAAAGTACCATAAAATATAATTCTTAGCATGAAAATATAGTGTTTTGATATAGTCTTTTTGTTTCAAATCATGAAATCTTCCATGAAATAATCCGACATTTAGTCAATATTTTCGGTTTTGAAAAACCTTGACTTTGGCGACCATTGTTAAAGTTCATGGGAAAGGTATGTCTACGAAAGGAACATAGAAAGTGCTCGAGTTAGCGTTATAGCTGGTTCGAAGCAAGATTAGACATTTTTTTAAGCACGGACTGTATGAGGAAGTTAGGCCGATACAATCAGTTTCCAAGGTATTGAAGGTGGCGTTGCAGTTGATCCCAGAAATTTCAGTCATATATGGTAGGCATTGACATATGATAAAACTACCCGCGCTACTCACGGATGAAGTTGTTAATGAATGCGGTAAAACAAAGAGAAGTAAGCGAGCATTACAATGGAATTCAGTGTACAAATACGACAAATAAACAATAAAGAGTGTGCTCTCCAGTAAACAAACACCAAATATTCAGTTTACGTAGGTTAAAGTTGTAACCACTGTTTAGGTACAGAATTAACCCCCAGCGGAATAAAATACATTTCTACTCTCTAAAATGGCCTAATGAACATAGAATGACCCCGCTGCGAATTTCGGGGACGATACTACTGTTGGGAAAGAGTAGAAGTAATCATTCGGGGAGGGTGAAGGGCAGCTATCATCATTTGCGCCATTTAGGATAGATGAGTAATTGGGTAGAGGTAGACGTATTTTAAGGAACGGCAGAATAGCGTAGAAGATCTCGGCGTAGACTGTGTCCTGCCTTGATCGAAATACGCCAAGGAGACCAAAGTTTAACGTCCAAATCTGAAAAAGGCGATGGAATAACGTTCTGGGCAATACGTTGGCATGTTGTGATTCTTCTCTATTGGTAACGATTTCAAGTTCTTCTGTACAAGATTTAATGCTTCTGTAATTACATGAATATGTCTGACCTTTTCATATACAACGACCAAAGAAATTAAAGCAAATAACAGCAACAATATGACCAAAAAGTGAATAGTTCTCATTGCTTATAACTTATTATACATAATAATATTAAATGTATGTAATTTATTATATATAAAATAATTCACAATGAATGAAATAAAACTACGTGTACTGTACACTAAATAGTAAAATAGTGTTTCTTTCCGATGAATTGCATCATTATCATATCAATAAATGCCTAAAGGGGTTACAACGTCGCAATGTTAAAATATTTATGTGGACAGCACGAGTGTTTTTTTGTTCCTTGAGTGTCTGTTACTCTGATCCAAGAAGTCACTCTTGAACCCGTCTTCCGCTTATCATTGACTTACGCGATTGGAGTTATGAAAACACAAGCATCCGAAGAGATCATTAAATATTCATAACGTTTTTCGTTTCGTTTCCCATACGGTCTCAGTCGATCCTAGAATTTTTAACCATCTTCAAATATCTATTTCCATTTAAAATACTTCAAAAATAAGTGTTTCGAAATTACTCATGCATAACTACACATGAACCAGCAACATACTAGTATACTAAAGAACCTGTACGTTTATCAGAGTAATTTATATGTTATTCTTGTGAATGTAGATGCTATCCCCCTGTCAAATTTTTATTCAATTTCCATGTCCGTCAGAATAAATTACACGAAGCAATTATTTCTATTGTTCTATTGAAAAGTGTCGAGTTAAAATAAATGCCTTGCTTGGGTGTAGACATCTGTTGGGTAGTGGTTTGTTTTTACATCATTTCAGCTTTTAACGCCCAATGCCGCTAATCGAAAACCACGCAGGCCGATTAAATCCGTGCATTAAATGAAATCCCTCGTGTTCATGGCAGAATTGTGGCTCAGGAATTTGAGGGAGTGGAGGAGAAATTCTTTTCGGGGAGTGGGAGGTGCAGTTCGTGGAGATACGGCACGCCAGATGGGTGCGGCGTGGAATGGCCCTAAAAGTCGTGTCATCGCTGGAATATTCGGCGCCTGCATCCGACTTGAAATGGTTCTCCAAATGGCGCCCGGAGGGTGTACAGCCAGAAATCAGGAGCCATGTACGCTGCACTTAATCATCTGGCTGAATTTAAGGCAATCTCGCCTCCTAATTTTTATCCCTCATCGCACACAAAGTTTTTTCATTATTTACGTGAGGATATTTCCGTGATTTCCCCTCTTTAATGTACGAACCATCACATTGTAAGCAGATTAACATCTACATGAGATTAACTGAACCTAAAACTCTGTTTAATTTAATTGGGATAGACCTTTTTTTTAACAAATTAGTAGTTTTATTATTTTTTCCCTTACTATTTGCTATTTATTTATGTTATTTCCGTATCAATAGTCTGCACAATGATAATACGTTTTGCACTGCAAGAAGAGTGCGCGAGACATAGGTATTTTCTGGCCTGGAAAAGAG
Source organism: Platycnemis pennipes (assembly GCA_933228895.1). NCBI lineage: Eukaryota > Metazoa > Arthropoda > Insecta > Odonata > Platycnemididae > Platycnemis > Platycnemis pennipes. The sequence continues at coordinate 138,685,795 of OW121851.1, forward strand.
ATTTTTGATATAAATAACCACTGGACAGTCCAAACTGTCCAGTGGTTCTCCAGTGGCCTAGTGGCGGAACCTCTGGACAGTCAAGTTTGTAAAACTTGAAATTTCGATTGCCTTGAAAGTTGACCGAGTAAACAGTAAGAAACGAAAAATTAAGCCTTCCTTAAAAATATTCGGAACATAAATTGTGTTAATTATGAGAAAAACTACCTATTTTGACAATAACTGCATAATTCGGCCCGTAAGATGCGGTCGAGTATAGACGTTTTCTTAGAGGCGTATTTCCGCTCAGTAAATCATGATGGGATTTGCTCCTAGGTCCACCAATGTTTGAAAGTTGCTACATTTATGTGAATCAAGTATATTCACTCATAATATTTCCAGGGTGGAGGCCTCAAAATGAAATGAATATAGCCCACTGGAGGAGCCACAGGAGAGTCCAATTTATTCAAAGGAACGTTTGATTAAAAAAATGAAACACTGATTGGAAACCAAGTAATTTTTTTAATAAGTTTTGTAATAGTTTAATATTTTATATGACCTTAGGCCATGAATTTTAAGCATTTAGTTTTCCACTGATTCAATGGTAAAAAAATTTACATCCATTTCATTAAAATTCCCATGTTAATTAAAAAGTAAGAGATGGGATTAACTTATCGACTGTTGTTAATAATTTTCACTTTATCAAAACTAATAATTAAAAAGATAAAATAATAAGTTAATCACGTTATCAACATAATTTCCGTCTTCAAAATTAATGAATACGTAAAGCGAGAAAAGCAAGAGAAATGTGGATGAAAAACTTGAAAGCAAAGAATAACAAAAATCCTCGTGCATAGAATGATGAAAAATTCCTACAGGATTGTGCAAAATCAAAAAAAAGAAGCAGGGAGCAAAATCTTTCGCCAAAAGAGAAAATACAAAACGTTTTATTGAAATTTAAGATCGTGTGAAAAGGTTGGAGGATAATTTGGAGAAGAAAACATCTCACAGAAAGAGCAATCCAAAAGAAAAATTACATTAAAAAGGTTTATTTGGAAATCTGTTTTGAGGGAAAAATTCGACGCAGCAGTAAGAGATATACGGATAGAATAAGACTTTTGCAATTGACGATATTCCCTCCGAGCTAACGCAGTAAAAATACATTAACCGGCTGTACAATATCATTTACGACATGTAATCAACTGGAGATATACCCAGGGGCATTCATGAGAACATCGTCCCAAAAAGAAAAGGGCTGAGAACTGTGAGAATTTCGGGATCCAAACGTTGGCGACTCATTCCTCTAATATATTTTGTCAGGAGTCTTTTACAGGATAATAAATCGAAGGGCAGAGGAGTTTTTGGAAAAAAATCATGGGTACTAGGAAGCAATTTGTCCTTCTGACTACTTATAGAATAGAAAATTAAAAAGAAAAAAACTAACCCAGACTATATGAAACATGGAAAAGCAGCAGTTAAAGAACTGGGTAACACAAATTTACACTCCGTATCCTGAACTTTTTAAGGGCTAAATCGAGAAGATCACCCAAGAAGTCAAAGAAAGTCTTAGGGAGTAAATATCGCTGGGGAGAAAATCAGCATGAAGGCGATTCGACGAAGACATTGTGGTCATTGCGGGAATGGAAAGAGCCACTATGTCTTGTGAGTAATAATAGGGAAAACGATGGCCAGATATCGCCTGAAGATCAATAAAAAGGGAACTAGGCCAAAGGTTTTCATCTGAAGAAAAGAGGCCAGTATAAAAGTTAACTAGCAAAAACAAACGTTTTGGGAGGTCAATGGTCATTGTTGTTTAGGGGCCGAGTAACAAGCGATGGTCGAAGCAAGGAAGAAATAGTCCGTAGAATAGCCCACGTGAAGAAGGAATACTGTCAAAAGAAGAATCTACTTACAGATGAAACTGTAGGCGTAGGATAAGGGCACCACTCGTCAGCATATTCATCTGGAGCACTTATCTTAAGGGCAGTGAGCCATGGGCGATAAACCAACAGAGAAGTATAGGCTACCTGCATTCACAATGTGGATGGAATATGATGACAAAATGGATCCAATGTGTCACTATCGAAGAAGCATTACGAAGAGTGGGGCAAAAGAGAAGACTTCTGAAAACTACAAAGAAACGGACGAGGCCACCTAATCGACTTGAGGCATGTTGGCCAATTGCACGCAATGGGGTCGTTTACCATATTTTTTTAATTGCCGAATCTGATAGAGTTTGTAAAATGAAAAGCCCCGTATTTTTCCGTTTTTTGATCCGTCAATTATTTCTCGAGTTATAAGCGGCGAAAAACTGATGTTTTTAACCCTTTCGGAAAAGTGGGCGTGGTGCAACCTCTGACGTATAACGACTTCGTCCAATCACAACTGAGCCCGCGAAGCTACTTCGCCTTATCGCAATGGGGGGGACATAGCTGACTCTCCCAATGGGAGCGATTGCGACAGCATCTGTACGAGCAGACCTTCCGAGAACCCCCCTCCACTCCCTTCCCTTCCACGAAAAGCAGTCAAGGACGGGAGGAAAATGACGTCAGTGTCAGACGTCAGTGTCAGCAGCTTTTTCGGTGGGCGTCACATTTTGCTTATTTTAATTTTTGATTTAAGAGTGAATGGTTGTGGTTAGAAGATTAATTTTTTAACTAAAATTCATTTTTTGCTTCCATCTAACGATTTCGTGTGCAAAATTGCGATTCCGGTTCAGAGTAAACGCCCCCATTGTCGAGGGAAGAGTGAATGGGAAGAAATAAAAAGGAAGGTCTCGCAAGAGATGTAGAGGGAGAATGTAGAGAAGGATATGAACGAGAAGAATCGGAAGAGGTCAGCGGATCGAGTGGAGGACTGAGTCAAACCAATCTTTGGAATGTTGGCCCATGAACTTAGATGACGAACTTAGTGGGAATGTCAGTTAGCACAGCGTGTTGAATGCACACCCAAAGTAGGCATCGCGCGCATTCTCCCTATCACGATCGCACGAAAATTTGTGAATGACGCGGATATGTATAAAAGCTAAAGTCATGAAAAAGTGTTCGCTTATTAATTTCCATCTTCTTAAGCAGAATATAATACGCGAATTAAAAATTTGCACGAAAGGAGTAAATTGATATCAGAAGCTGTTTTTATAACCTTGAGAGCCTCATAAATCTTTATGCATCCACTCAAGAGGGCTCAAAAGTGTCCTTGTGGAGTGCTGGAAGCAGTGGAATGGATTGCAAAGAGGCGATAAAAAAAGTGCTTCTTAGTAAACGAAGTAAAAATAAAACTTTCTCAAAGTTTCCCGGTCTCCGACCGTAATGTGGAAGCACTTTGGTTTTCCTGAATCTAGAATGCATTAACGTCTACCATTCTGTTTTATCATAGGTAATCCAACGGTCTTATAAAAAATTTTGAATCGGAAAATACGGTTCTAAAACCTTTTTTTTTCATAAAAATCATTTTACGACCTCCTAAGTCTACTCGGAATTTTGGTGTACGCATTGAGTGCCGATGAAAGGTCGCCAAAAGACTCCGCTGAGATAGCGATGAATGAACTGCTTGAGCGCTGCTGCTGAGGCTAAGCAGAGTGCGTCGAAGGATATACAGGTAGATGTCAAAGGATTCATGTAGTATTCGACAAAACTTCACTTTCAATCGTCCTTCTTTGATACCAATTATTGCCTATGGACACAAGCTAAGCAGATACAAAAATTTACCCTTTTCGTAAATTAAAAAAACGACAGAAAAATATTCGTGAATGCATTATCTTGACGGAATACAATGACTATCATTCTCTTAAGCAGTTTTTGTAAACAAATCTTCACTAAGTCTAAAATAAAGGACCGTTCAACATGATTTTAAGTTTTGGTGTCTTGAAGTAGGTGAACTCACATGAAATTGGATTAAAACTTTTTTCATTTCGAATTAAATTAAGTTATAAGAAAGTTTACGGTAGGCATTGCTTGGATAAAATCAGAATTAGGTTTTGAACCACTTCGACTCCTGAGAGACACACCCTCTAATCTTCAGCCAACTATACGACAAACACTTCGATCTTGCTCTTTGCGTGCTCATGCTCAGGCGTGATTCAAATCAGGGGCCAACTTTTATCCTGTATTCATATCAGTACCCACTTCGAGATTTCAAAAACTAAAGTGGACACTTCATGAAATATGACACGAATTGAAAATGTTGTTCGTCATACTTTTTTCCAGCAATCATTTAAAATAATTGATGAATTTTGTACCTTTTATTGCACAGTTTTCCTAATACCTAGATAGGATTTCATGAACTGCGTATTCAGATTGCATGTTGCTGATGTTTCCGTAGCCTGAATCTCTCTTTAAAATATCATTAATTGTTTTCACATGAGTATTTCTCACATGTCTTGTCTATAGAGTCCGTTAATGAGATAAAACGCAAGTGTAAACAATGAATAAGGTTGTAGTCAGCGGTTTTAAATCAAAAATTTTGCGAACAATTAGTGTTTATATTTGTGACTCCTTAGCCTCCTTAGTTACTATATCCTAATCGAGATAACCCCAACACACGGTTTCAAACCATGGGGACACGTTGAATCGCATTACGTGAGTATCCTGGTGTATAGACTACATTGTGAACACAACAGTAATGCACTAAGTTTGCAATCAAGGATACATTTTTTCCTCGTTTCCTGATACGGAGACGTGTCCGTCGCATGAGCGATTTCTCCTTATGCCGTGAAAATGGACAGAATATTAAACAGCCGGTGTCATTGGTGTACCTCCTGAAAGGACGGAGTAAGCGAAAGAAATACTGAAATTAATGGAACGTGAATGGCAAACCATTTCTCCGTAGAGTGAACCAGTCCTGAGGTAGTGGTTTTGAAGGGATCCCCGCTGCTCTTATCCTCAATGACAATTTGAATTTGATCATGGGTTCCAGTTTTCCCTAGAAGATTATTTTTTCGTGCGGCAATTCTTGATCTTATGATAAAGATCATAGTTTAAGATGAGATCGAAATGCACCGCTCAGATGTTTCTCGAGGGTAGTCTTTGGCTTTGACAGTTTTTATTACGCTACATGTGTTTTGATCTAGCTACATATTTCCTTCGATAACTGCATATTATTTTTTTATATTGTGAGTTGAAGCAAGTCCCTAAAATCAGTTACATTAGCAGGGTTTATGAGGACGGGAAATATTTTTCCGAAATGTAGAACGGCCACCTTATATCCTCAAAAGCAAACTCTGCAGCACTGATGTAAGGTCTTTCTATCGAATATCTTGAGGAATTTCTATTTAGCAGTATGTGTAAATATACTTATTACCTATACGTTCCTTTAAAGGTCAAATGAAACGTTTTTATTGCGTTATTTTTACAATTAGGATATTACAACGAAGGTATTTCGGAAATTGCACTGAGGGTGTAAAAAACCTAGGCTCCCCTTCATTTGGAATTAAAGGGAAATTAGAAAGAGAGATATGAGAACTTGGACGGTTTGGAAGAGAGTAGGATAGTAATAGGAAGAGCCTTAAAAAGCTAGAGTGTATGCTCTTGCTAAAGGTTACCAAGAGACACTCATAGTACCGTAATAATTGATGCAACTGATTGAAGATGTATAAAAAACGAAAAAATGTTGAACTCCCATCCACAAGAATTTCAACAAAAATAGCAAAAAACGTAAGAAAATATTGAAGAAAATTTTCAAGATTAAACATTTTGAATATGTTTCAAGAAAAAATCAAAGAGCCTGGCGTTGAATATAACTTCCAATTATAGATGGAGACAAAGTGTCAAGATGGGGGTAATTGGAGAAAAATTGAATTGATGTTTATTTTTACTTTAAAATAATAGATTAGATTTTGTGGTGTATAAAGTGAAACCTGGAAAAAATGGTTTAAACTAATGCTTTACATATGTATGACGGTTCTCTTCTTTTTTTTTGCAGGTACGTTGACTCCATACTGTGTGAATTTTCCATTAATGTGGCGGCACAAAAATGCTGTAATTGTAAGTAGTCCCATCTTTGATTCAAGGGTTTCTTTACACTCTGATTCTCTGAAACTCTTGGTGTGTGGGGAACTGTATCATTGCTGTTAATTAAGGGAGAGGTTCCGGGATGATCCCCGCGGGGCATTCGTCCGCTCGTTTCCCCCTCTTGTGAAATCCTCGGGATCCTTTGCGCGCAGGAGATGCAAAGAGGTCCCTCACCGAGCAGCACGCTGCTACTACTGTTTCGGCTTGCTCTCGCCAGGGTCGGCCACATCCGACATTCCCACTCATTTCTCGGCACTCTGCATCCAATTTTAATGCGCGAGTGAATCAGCCGTTTCTATCCGACGCCATGAAATGCACGCCACAAAATCCAAGAGTTTATGAAAGTATATTATTATCAAATACCTACCAAATAATTTATATTTTGCATGGAGTCTTACTTATAACTAATTAAAGCTTGGTCTAGAAAGAAAAATATAAGGAAAATGCAGTAGCTTAGTTGCTATGGTATATAAGGAGCATATTCTGGCGCCATTATACTTGATGGTAGACTTTTCCTATTTACTTCTCAAGCTAGCATATTCCTTCGTACTCCGTAGCTTGTTTTGATACCTCTTTTGCGTGTTTTTCCCGTAACACTTCAGATGTTTATTTCACTTGCCTATGGATAAATATACCGTAGATTAGAAGATGAATTGTTTTTTTAATATTTAAGACTAAGACTGGTGTATTTAGTGAAAAAATGTTTTCGAGTTTCCGGAACATTCCTCATTTGTGGAATTGGAGGTATTCCAATTCCACCCCTTCGTACAGATTTTCCGTCGGTATGGAATATTTGGCCCTCATTTACGAAGTGGTGGTGGGAGCGTATAGGCACACTCTTTCTACATTGAATTATCACGATACCCCGCTGGCCATTGTGTGTGTGTGCCATTGGGGAAATGCACCTCGGCATGCGTTATCAATCACTTACTCCCTGACAGGCATGCAAACAAATGACACTCCGTTTTTGCACTATTTTTATGAAACCAGGAGTCAGAATGCTACCACCCCGCGGAAAATGTTAAGCATGTAGTGATTGGACAAAGTGTCTCACTGAAAAATAGGTTTTATAGCGAATACTATACGGTAAATAATTCTAAAAATGCTGCTAAAATATATATATACTACCTTTCTACCCATTCAGGGGAATGTTAATTTGCATTTTCTATCTTCATATCCATTGTAGGGAATAGCAAGGGTTACTGGGTGCAAGCAAGGGTGCTTTTTCGTTTTAAATGTTAATGTTTGTTCAGTTGTTATAAGACCTCGATTAATAAATTTCATAAGTATGATAGTAGGTTATTATAATAAGCAAGAAAATTGGAGCAAATTGTCAAAAAACTGATGATATCACAAAAGTTTATTGAATATGAACTACAATTGTAAAAATATTTCTGTGGATAGTAATGTGTTCATTTCCTATTGACCTTTACGTAGGCAGCATGTTGGGAAAGGAGAGTGCGTAGTGGGAAGGAAATTGCCCTTTCTTCTTTTATTTTTTCCCAGAGAAAGGGAGAATTCGCGGAACTGAGTTGAGTGACGAAGATCACTTCCCGCCATTCCCTTCCTCCTCACACGCGGCGGCGTCTCATTCCGGTCGGCGTCGCCCGAGGAATGACCCCCCCGGCCGTGACCCTCCCCCCCACGCAATTATCCACCCCCGTCCCGGAGTGAGGGTTTAACTGCACCTCATCCCTTCTGCCGGAGACCGGACGTGACCAAAGCAGCCCCCAGGTGACTCCGTCTCCATGAAAAAGACGGGTTTAATAATGCAAGCACGCCCTCCCATTTCAGCAGATTACGTCTCGGAGTTGCTTGCTCGCGCCATCCGGGCTTTCTTGGGGAATGAAAAGGATTGAATGGTATTCTGCGGGAAAGGCGGCGAATGAAATCCACTCTCCTTCACATCCTCCATTTATTTCTATTTCCGACCCGATTCCCAACTCAAAACCATTAAAAAACTGTTACCTTCACAGCGGTTGGCAAAAGAGAACAAAGACTTGGAAGTCATTGTTCCTTTTTAATTAAAAAAGAAGGAGGTGGATAGGGTGGGAGGGAAAAAGGAGGCAATCGTAATTAATCGAGTTTTGCGTCCATTTTGTTGAAGATTGGTGATAAATTACACTGCCCGAGGAGTGAGCCTCGTCTATTCACTCGTCGTGCTGGATCGATTTATTGATGTTAGGGTCCGCTTTATCAAAGAAATGCCTCCGGGATTTAATCGAAATACTCTTTGTGCAGCTAATGTAGGCCAGGCCACTCTGAGGCAAACTTCCTGTGGCCTTCTAAAAACATTTTTGTCACTGTGGGACCAGAATTTCATTTCCCGCATGGCTCAAATTCCCCTGGATAAAATTATTAATCCACTCATGAATAGCATTTTCCTTTTAATAATTAAAGGTTACAAAACATTTTGATCCCACGTTTTTTCTGTAAAGATATCCGGTGTAGCGAGGGAATGGTAGCCAAAAACTCATATTATATTCAACACGAAAACCCCTTTTTACAATAAATAGTTCAGGTTTTGGAATTTCAAATATCAGTGAATGATTACCCTGTTACAAAATGTATTGACTTTACGAATTTTGTGCTTGCTTCAAACCGTTGAAGCATGTGGCCCATGGAGGTCTGATTGAAATAATTTTTATACGCTTTGAAGCATGTGAAGCTCGATGTAAAAATTAAAAATTAAGGGAGACATCTCGCGCCATTCTAATCCACATAATACCCCGCAAGCCACCGTACAGGTGTGTGGCAGGGGGTGAATTCGCACCAAACATTCTTTATCTACCATACTTAAAAGAATTAGTAATTATATTTAAGTCGACCTTGTCTCACTACTTTCCTTATATTTGACTCTTCATAGCTGCGTCTATATTGAATACAGATACCTGGTTTTCCTGTAAACTGTGGATACTCCTCTAGCAAATGGCAGGACACTCAGTAATTGCAGCATCGAATTCCAATCCACGTTGTCAAAACCCAAGACAATTCGGAATAAGAACACGCTCATCTTGAGAATTATTTCACTGACAGAAAATGTATGAAAATGTAATGTCTGCAGCCATTAAAAGTGCGCATTCAACCGAATTCCATTCTATTCTTCCTTATATGTCGGGACCTCTGTTCATCGTTGACTTTCGCTAAGACCGGAATACTCGACGATCTGATTTGACAATGTTGTGGTTGGGGTCTGAAAGAAAGCAAACTGGAGTCAAGTAGTTTATATTGAGGGCTAATTCAGTTTAGGAAGAGAAACATGCAAAACATATACCGCGAAAAGAAGCAATAAGTGCACTTTAATAAACAGACCATAGCTTGTTAGGAAACTTAGATAGATAATGATTAGCGATATGAACATCAAAAAGATAACAGCGTATTCACCACTCATTCCGCTGAGTTTAGCCTGACAATGAATAAGCCTTGGGGACGACTGCTATATACATTGGCACTTCCTTCAGCTCACATGCTAATGGAAATAATTACATTTCTCAATGGAGATCAATTATATGAAACCCTTTAGTGAATTTGGAAGTATTTATCTTAGCGAAACATTTGACGTCAAGCATGACGTCATAATTAAGTTGGGATTCGAACCCGCGTCTATTTGTTTTACATGCCGTATGTATTATATGCATGGCAGCCACACTTTAAGAACATCCTGGGCTCCCAGTGAGCACTCTTAAGGTTGACAATTACCTAAGTAGTCGTAAAAACGCAGTCGCCTTGTTCCTTTCTTGCTTTTGTGAGCCTCGGGCATTTTGAGTGCCTCCGTTGTCTGTATCTGTATCTACTGACAGTCCTGCAAGACACCTCGAGGCTTGTGTGGCAAGTGGTGACTATCAATGCACTGTACGTAGTACATGCCATAAAGTTCACTTACACTGCGAAACCAAGGAGAGAATTGTATGACTATCATGCGAAACAACCATTATACGTTCTCCTGTTCATCCAATTTGCAAAGGAATATTTGATAAGTGCTACAGACATGCATTAGGGCCGCTTTACACGATACAAATTTTTGTACAATTTCTTGTACAAACGCTTGTATAAACTGAACGAAATTGTATGCTTGTCTGAATGGAATTAGAACAACTCTATTTCCCGTTCAGTCATTCGGACAATCGCACAAGCGTTCGTACAATTTTCCGCTTTACAAGGTACAATTTTCTCGTACAAGAGTTTGTACAAGAAATTGTACAAAAATTGTATCGTGTAATGCGGTCTTAATTCATTGTGCGTCTCCAGGCAATACGCTCTCATCTCGTCACTCGTGACCACAGTCCATAGCAAGTCAGGATCCCTATTAGCATCCAGTAGAATGTCCGTGCTTCCTCAACACTGAGTTCGTCCTGTTCCATTAAAAGCAACCTCGACACAAATTTTGTCGTCTCTCTGAGGATGCCAAAATGCCCTCCGAACCGAGTGATCCAGGGGGGTTATTTCGTAATCGCACTTTAGTGAGAATACGTCATAAAATGTCACTTTTTCGTAGTCATACTCCGCCACCCAGGCGGCGCACAGTGGGATGAAATCGAACAAAAGGGGAAAAAATTATTTGATGGAATATTTTTAGCTTTCTGATGGATATGGAGTACGTAATTGAGCTATTATAAAATGAAGATTGATTATAGTGATTTTTGGCCATTAAAATTAACATTTAATGAAATTTTTCGAATATAACAGTAAATTGAAAAGTGAGTATATTTCCAGCATTATGAATACACTTTGTTTCACCATGGTATTATCTTCTCTGATATTTATATTTCTATTTCCTCTGACGAGGAGGGTTGTTGGACGTTAGCAATGAGGTCTCTAACTTCCGCGGGCAGAGTACATTTTTGTTTTAACTTTATATGGAACGCTGAGGTTATCAGTGGATCTGAGGACAAAAGCAGTCTTCTGAACAAATCGCCAGTTGTATCTTTCCTGGAAAACAGATAAAAATATTTTAAATATTGTGAATTACTAGCTGACATCTCGATATGCAGGCTATGTAATATTTTAATGAAAATCCACCTTGAACATTTCCGTGTATGATGCTCCCTGTAATATCTAATGTTTTTGTTTCGAGCCTCCTGCGCTTCTTCGGATAGCTGCCCAATGGGTAGTATTGCTGCTGAGGCTACTTCACTGCCATGTATTAAAATTTTATGCACAGAACTTGGCATCTTGTACCACCCATAAAGGTCTACAAAAAGGTGTGCTGTGTTCCTACAATATTCACCAAATTTTTTAGAGTCTATCTTGAAACCACTGGACACAGTGTGGAGAATCACCGCAAAGCGGGAAATTAATTTCACGTCGATGCCAGTGATGGATGCGCTCAAGGGAGGATTCTGAAAAAAGCGACGTGCAGTATTCCCGTCATTTGTTGATCCTGCTCCCTGTTTTGTCATGTCTACCAAAAGTCCCGTTTTTCTTTTGAATTCATTTTGAATCAGAGATTTTCGTTCTGCAACACTTGCTTTCTGCTCAGGAGTGGAAGCTTGCCATGATTTAATATCTAAGCGATAAGCTACATGTAGCACACATTCCAGAAATCTGCGAAATGGGAAATCATGCACATAAATGGAACATAACATGGATTAAATGCATATACGTAATAAACTTAATTTTCAAGTTTTTGGCTCAAGTAGAAGATACCTGATGTAAGCATGAAGTGGCGATAGACCAAAATCAAAATTCAAAATATTCACTTTCCTTTTCACCACCATTTCAATATTATTCATATCCCTCGGATACGCCCCACAAATATAACACCGTTGGGCAGAGATGCCCGAGACTGCGGAGCACACCTTACCGTCGACCATCGTGAACATCAACTTATGTGAGACACTAACATTTCTACCATGTAATGTTAGCTTGGTATGCGACAATTCTCGCATTTGCTTATCGATGTATTCTTTTTCAGCGATGGTATCACTGACTGTCTCCTTCTTCATTTGTAAGCGAATGGGCCTACAGTATCGTGGTGAAGACGGTCTCGGATTTTGCCAAATGATAACTTTTTCTAAATTTATGGGGTTTATCCAGTTCATCTGCAGGGGAACGAAGGCAGAAAGGAAAATAGATCCATCGAAAAACGAGCCATCGCTGTGCGATTGTTTATATAACGAATGGCCTGAACTCCCGTCGCAGCCGGTCTTCCCTAAAAGTTCGAATTCCATGTCATTCCCTGTTAAGAAAGTAATGCAATCAATGAAAAGTTTACATTAAATTGGATTTAACTTATATTTAATTATCGTGTCTAATGGTAGCTTACCCGAAGAAACTTCTGGAAGGGCCGCTATCACGTGTTCTTGCAACCGAGCAATGCGTTGGCTGGTGTGATCCATTAAATCCTGAAGCTTTACCTCAGCTGAGGTGTCTGTTACTATCACTTCTTTAGGGTAGGAGTTTGTCTTGGCCTCTAGTACCTTAACATACGATGGATACAGGTCCGCATTTCGCTGCTTAGCCTGCTGCCTAAGTTTAACGTACTGTTCTTTGGAGAGGTCAAGATCGACGATCAGCGCAATGGCCTCTTCAGGAGTGTACGGCACAATATTCTTTGCGGAGTTTCCCTTTTCAATGGTGGCTTTCATTTTTCTTGCTCGCGTTGGTGTTGTCAATGCTGCCTCCTGAATTATTTTTGCGGCTGCATCATTGCCGTCAGCTCGTAGGCTCATTTTGGCAGCATACGCTAGGGTTTCGGCAGTGGCAGAGCGCCGAAGATCATCAACTTTCATTCGTTTGGACCTCGTAGAACACTGAATGAAGGATTTACTCCTGCGTCCGACGGAACTGGTCGGGCTTGCGCCAGAACTCTTAGGTATAGCTGCTATTTGTGAAAGCCATTCAGAGTGCTGATTTTCGAATCTGCTATTCATTCTATTGCAGGACACCCACTTATTGTGAAGTTTGCTCACAAAAACTCGCAACCAATTATTAATTGATTTGCGAAAAACTTCCACTTCCTCTTTCACACATAATCTGTCTATTAAATATTCCTCTAATTTTTGCTGCCTGACAGCCCTAGACCTTCTTCCATTCTCCTTAAACACGTTAAAAAGTTCTCTATGAGTAATATTAGGCATGTCTAAAAGACGTAACTATCACACAGCCACTTCAAATCACTAGCACTTATAGCAAGAGACACCAACCGTGACAGAAGATCAAATCCACAAGTGCAATGAACACTTAGAACTTGCTACGAACAGACAAAATCAGTTTCCTCGGTCGAGTTAATCGCGCCGACATAGTAGCCATCAGCGCGTGGACTCGGTAACGTCCACTCGGTAACACGTACATTTGTATACAAAGTAACATTTTGTGACGAAAGGGGCAAATATGGGCAAAATGTGCCTTCGCAATTAAATAAAAGAAGGTTTGGGGAAGACTTCTTGATAAGAATCAACTTGGAACACTTTGGAACATTTGACGATATCCCTTGTAGAAATCAGCGCGAAAGTTCGATTTTTTCTTATATGCACACTTAGATTTTAAAAAAATATATGGGATTTATTTTTATATTAATTTGGGATTTTGAAGTTTACACAGACGGAAGGATACAATTCTTCGTCTTATGACATGTGGTTTACACCAAAATGACTGTCCATGTTTGCTAAGGCTCCCTATTAATATAGCAAACTTTTAGCGTCGGGTGGCGCGCTGCGAAATCAAACCAAACGTACCCAATGTTTGAAATATCATATTGCAAGGAATTAATCGACTAGGACCTTAAAATGTGGCTCAAATGATAGTCTGGTCTTATAAGAATGTAATTCAGTGAAATAACTGTAAAAGTTATCACTTTGAAAAAATCTATTTTTTCCCATTATTTTCGATTTCATCCCACTGTGCGGCGTGACCATCTTCGGATCTCAAGCGGTGAACTGCCGGTCATGTGCTGGTCTTTTAGACGATTCATCCGCTCTGATCGTATATTTCGACTCTTGATCCGTTTCATTATCTCCTCCTGCCATTAGTTGCCATCTCATCTTCATAAAGAACGTGACATGGAGCCACCATCGTTTCCACATGAAGCTTGAGTTGGGAAAAAGGCAAAAGCGAGAAAGATACAACCGATTTTAAATTGTATTTTTGGAATTTGCACAACGTGAAGAAATTAAACTTTCTTAAATCACGAATTGTATATTATCAACAAATGATTTCTTGAATAAAACACTATTGAGAAAATGAAAAATGATGAAACACCATTAACGTAAAATGTAGCGAGAAACAAATGCAAATTCCAATATTGGTATAAAGGAAATTATCGGACATGAATTATCTTGACAGACCATCCGAAAAATTAAAATGATAGGGACAAACAATTTTTCACTCACCTTCACCGTATTCCTCCATTTTTGAAGAAAGCGGTTGCCGTTGCCAGGCACTTGTTTGTTTATTCAACGACAGAAGCTTCGACAATTCACGATCCGTTCGTGAGCCGATCATTAAGAGAGCGAAACGGATCTCCCGCCTTCCCGCAAAGAGTCATTAAAAAGGTGAGATTACAAAATAACCCCCCAGGCTATCTGTGGTGTGTCGCCCCTGATTTAAAACTCACAATGGCTCTCCCGAACTGCTGAACGTTGATCATGGTCTCTCGATGACAGATAGAGTCCGTTGAAAGAGTCCGTTGAATGTCTTCCGGAACGCACGTTTCTCTCCTTGGACAAGCGTTCATTTTTAACGGTCGTACGAATGTTTAATTTGAATAACTCCCATAGCACAATCACCGAATGTCGAATCTTGCCGATTTCTTCTGTTTGGGCATCTCATATTTTCAAGCAAATCGTGGTGCACTGATTTTTCCCGAAACATTTTGATCATTGAAAGGAAAATAAGAAATAGACGAATCTGTGATTCTCCGCGTCAGTGTTTTTCTGCAGTTATTGAGGCGTTACTGGTGGACGTAAGAGGTAACTAAAAATTGTGCGTGTGCATTGAAATTCTTCCAATAACTACACGTTACTATATGGATAATATAAAAACCCAATCAACATGTATGTAATATCCTGCAGACCACCGCAAGGGTGTGTGGTGGGGGTTAACCATTACTAAGTGTGCATTATCAATCATGCAAAGAAATACTACCCCGATTAAACACTGGCGACACGAAACCAAGAGTCAGTACTAGCACCGTGAGGAAAACATTAAGCATACATTCATGAGAGACTGGAAATATTAGCTATCATCATCATCAGGGTCAACAATCCTAGGATTGGTTTGACGCAGACCTCCACTCGATTCTTCTATCGGCCAACTCCTTCATATTAACGTAATTCCTCTCTTTTATATCCTTCACAACTTGCTCCATATACCTCATACGAGACCTGCCTTTTCCAATCTTCCCTCTCACTTTTGTCTTCATCAGGCCAT
This sequence comes from Platycnemis pennipes, assembly GCA_933228895.1. Taxonomy (NCBI): domain Eukaryota; kingdom Metazoa; phylum Arthropoda; class Insecta; order Odonata; family Platycnemididae; genus Platycnemis; species Platycnemis pennipes. The sequence continues at coordinate 138,701,151 of OW121851.1, forward strand.
CGTGTCTTAAGATGTGGCCCATTAAGTTGTCCCGTCTTCTTTTTAAGGTTTTCAATAGACATCTCTCCCACTCTTCTTAACACTTCTTCGTTTGTCACTCGATCGATCCATTTTATCTTTATCGTTCCTCGGTAGCACCACATTTCGAATGCTTCCAGCCTGGACTTCTCTTCTACTGTTATTGTCCATGCTTCGCTGCCATATAGTGGAATGCTCTATATGTATGTTCTAATGAAATGTTTCCTCACTTCAGTCGCAGCTTGCATTTGCAGCTGTAAGCAGAATCTTCTTCTGGTAAAATGCTCTTTTCGCTTGGGTGATTCTACTGGCAATTTCTCTTTTACTTCGTCCATCGCTGATTACTCGGCTTTCCAGGTAGCAAAACTCTTCCACCTCCTCTATTTTTTGTTTTCCTAATTTAACATTGGTCCTGGCTTCCTTTCTTCTACTGTATACCAATACCTTAGTTTTCTTTTAATTGATATTCAGATGATATCTGGTCATTGTTCTTTCCATATTTCCAAGTGCAAGATAACTAGGACTTCTTAGGCACGTCAAGCCAAACTTTCGGGTGAATTAATTTTGGATTCGTAGAATTAAACAAGATTCGTTTTGAGGGTTGCTTAAAGTGCAGTAGACATTTCGTATCCTATTCCCCATGTAGTCACATTACTCAAATTTTAGCACATGTATTATGTTACGGGCATAATGGGTGTACATTCCATTCTTTATGAGATATCTTATACGATGATATGAGGTGCAGAAACGTCTTTCGTCAACTTTATATTTTTCTTATATGCTATTAAGGGGATGGTAAACTTTTACGTTCAATATTATTTCAATAAAAATAAATTTTATTTAAGTTACGTACCGGTTGTCTGCATTTTTTAAGTGACTGACTATCTTCTTTCAGCGGCTGTGAGAGCAATTCACTTAATCGAAAGCGTTTTGATGGAAAATCGATTTCGAAGTATTCGAAATTTCATTATATCCGCCATTTAAACTCGCGTTTCTCACAAGCGCTGTTCCCCTTATCCCTCAATTTCATCGCCTCCGAGGGAGGGCTGGAATGGGATCACCCTCGCCTTCTTGAGTGCCTCTCTCAACGCCGCCTTTACGACTCCCTCTTAACTTGAGTCATTTTTTACGACGCATTTTTTCAGGCCATGTGCCCCTCGTTCATGACGCGACTTAGCTGAGGGAGAGCGGTCACAGTTTGCATTGGAATGGGGACCATCTTCTCTTCTCCAGGCGGTGTAGTGGCACTCCTGCCTTAAATCCACCCAAGGGTTAACGAAACTCTACAGTTGTGCATTCGGACGGGCCGAGGCCAAGGAAAGAGGTGACGCTAAGTGATAATGTGTAACTGGATGCTAAAAAGTGAAAACTATTTTGTGACGCTTAATTCTAAAACCTAAATGCAAATAATATTTACATATTTAGAACCGCGATATATCACGTGCAGAATTTTTATACTTAGTAAGGAAAAGGCTCTTTCTGGAGATTTTTAAAGACGGTACAGTTCAATCAGCTACTTTTCCCTTGTAAGACCTCATTTGGAATATGCTGCCAGTGTATGGGATCCCTACGAAATCGGTCTAAATAACGAACTTGAACGTGTGCATCGAAGATCGGTAAGATTTGTAAAGATACGGCACGATAACCTTATTAGCGTAACCAGTCTATTAAATGAATTAAATTGGGAATCATTGTCAGATCGCAGGTTGAAATTTAGACTTAATCTCTTTAAATAAATTCCAAGAGCATATTTTCAGTGATGATGTTAAAAATATTTTGCGGACCCCAACTTTCTATGGTAGACTAGACCATAATCACAAAATTAGAGAAATCGAATGCCGAACTGACGGATTCAAAATGTCCTTTTTCCCTCGTACAATTAGGGATATGAATAACGGTAAATGTATCCAGTACGAGTGTAGCAATGGATAGCATAGGTAGCTGCATGTTGGTATAAGGACTTGAAGCTAACCCAACTAACAGCATGTTTTTACATGTTTGCTTTGCTATTTTTTTTATCTTTTTTTAAATGGTGAAGTTAAGAGCAGCGTATAAATACTAATCGTTTTTTATTGATGATGCGTAGTGCATTTTTGGTGAGAATTCACCCCCTTCCACACATATTTATGGTGGCTTGCAGGGTATTATGTAGATGTAGATGAAAATTAGAACTGTCTTGCAATCAGAGGATTCATGGTATATGATTGCAATTATCAAAAGGTTAAGGGGAAATCGTATCTAGCAGAGATATAATGAGTAAAGGTTGGATACGAGAGATGTGGGAGGGAGAAAATCTATGTTTCATATTAGACGAGCAGCAAGTGTTGAACCGATGAAATAACCGCAAAAATCATTTGTGATTAGAAAACAAATATTAGAGATTTTAAAGCTATGTTTATATGTGTATGTAGAGTAAGGGGTGGGGATAGGAAGAAAATATTTTATAAATGGGACAGCACGGAATGCAGGAGCAAATGTGAAGGTCATAGGAGGGAACTAGTGCGAACGAAATACCAGACCAGTTTTCAGTATTAGGCATGCCTCGTCCAATCACGTGCCTACATCTGCATACTCTGTGAGCCACCGCGAGGGTGTGTGGCAGGGAATGAAGATCTCCAAGCGTGCACTACTTACATGCAACTACGAAATGCATTGCTACTACTTCATGGACATATCTTAGATATATCAGGGTCACACGTGCAACCAGATGGATCATCTCTATAGAGCTAAATTCACCGTAATACAAATTTAGCATAAAAAGTTAAAACCAACTGAAATGATAATGTTGGGGGAGTATGCATAAGCATAACAAGTAAAACAAATATATTGATATCACACCAACTTCGCTTTTATCTTCGGTTAACATTAGAATTGTTTGTGGCTCAGTATGGAAGAGGCTGGGATTTTTTTCAAACGTACCGTGGGGAAGTGCCTTAGCGAAAAGAAAGATCTTAATTTGTGCTTGTGAGTCCTCCCCTGAAGTATACAACGAACATTTGGGATCCAAAGAGTAATGGTGTAATTCAGGAACTGATTGAGGGTTTGACGCTCACACTGCAGACATATTTCCACCCGAATGCTACAGCAAGACAACAGAAATAACAGGGGATCGGGTTGGTGTGGTGGCTAGAGTACTGGCCTCCCATCCCGAGGGTTCGATTCCCGGCAGGGGCGGACTTTTCAATGACAAACCGGTCCCCACTTGAGTGCCTAGAGGAGGGCATTTCAGGTTCAGTACTCCGTCCGTCGGATGGGACGTTAAGCCGTGGTCACCTTGGCACCTGTCGCTAAGAGTAGGCTAATGCCGACGCCGGGTTTCTCTCCACCCTTCCTCCGTTCCCTTAAATGTTCCAGCCATTACCCAATTACCCACTTATCCTGAATGACGCCAATAACCTCACTTTCGCTCACCTCCCCTGAATAAATATCTCACTAACAGAAATATCATTGATTGACTGCCGGACCAAGAGATAAAAGGAATGACTTTTTTTCGCAGACAAAACACAAACTAGGAGTATTTCTTTTAAATGTGCTACGGTCAAACTTTACAAGGTTTCCCAAAGTTTTCTCACCAAAATGTAATTTCTCTAGCCTGTCGCTCATATTTGTGGTAGCCGCAGAGTAGGTTAGGAATGTTCATTTGCGGAATGTCTGTTAACGTAGTTAATTTCATAATACAATAGCAAAGCCGCGACTGTATTTTAGGGAAAAGATGAAGGATGCTGTCTGAGTGATTGTCTCTCTGGGAATTTTCCCGCTCAGGTTTAATGAAGATGTAGGTACGTAAATTGCCGCTAGATTGTGATGTGTTGTCGAGGGCACGTTAAATTAATGGATTAAGGCGATACTTCGTGGAAGTTGCGGACGTTAAACGTGGTAAATGAAACAACTTTGTACTTTACACACAGCTTTATATGTTCCCCGATCGATTTCGACGACTAATCTTCATTTTCAAGGGGGGGGGCAACTTTAACCGACGATAATCACGACGGTCAAGAACTTCACGCATGGGAAGACGAAAGATATGGAAAAGGGAACTTTATTGCCAGATTTGACGAACTTAATATTTGTTTCTGAACGAGTTATTTGATGGCTGCCCGTTTAGATGACACAGGTACCTACCACTCGTTGTAGAATTACAGTTGCATAGATACTGAATTTTTATTGTCAGAATGTATTTCTCACGAGAGGAAATGAGAAATCAATTACTGTATTTTATTTTTGGAGCTTTCAAGATGTTAATGCCCAGCAAATAAATATGTACGAACAATACGAAATATTTCCACCACCGCTACGATCGTCCATTAATTAAGTGTGTTGAAAACAGGAAGAACGTCTCGTTGTTTGTCTACGGATATTGGTTGCATGCATTTACCACGGCGCTACTTTTAATTCTACAACTAGAAGTCACTTTATGGAGGATCTGAACGAACTATCTCCCACCCTCCACGGCAACCTATCATGGAAACCTTTTCTGGAAGTGGCTGAATCGCCACTTTCCTCAATGCCCGACCCTATCATAGATTTGAGGGCGTGATAAGCAATCCACAGGAAAACATTTCTACTGCGGCTTTGAGCGGCAAGATCTCCAGGACTTCCACCTCTTTCTCAGTTCTCTAACCCTAATATTTCCTCTACCTCCGCAATCGCGGAGATAAAAGCACAGAGTAAAAGTTGCAATTTAATAGGGTTACGGCCAATTGAGCTTTTTTTACCACTCGCTTCCTACCCTGTGCGAAGTTAAGTCTTTACACTTGATGATGCTAAAGATATAGTGATCTTAGGAGCTTGAAACAATTAAGCATTGAATATTTAATTCACTAATATTATTCTCAAAATGAAAATGTTCAAGTCTCTTAAAAAATGTAACAGTCTAGGTTACCTGCATAATATAAGATACTCTCTCCATAATATGAGGTATTATCTACATCTATATCTACTGACTAACCTACTACCATACAAGGCACCTCGAGGGTGTGTGGCAGAGGGTACGTTGCCACTAAACATGCACTACGTAGTACATGCTTTAAGGTTTAGTTAGACTACGCACCTAAAGAGAGATTTCCATGAATAACATGCGGGACGCAGATTAATAATTCTTCTTTCCATCCAACATGTAAAGAAACATATGAGAAGTATTACGAACAGGCATTATTCTAATTAGTTATTCATGCAGGCATGCTTAAATATTAATAATGAACAAAACGTAAACATACAAATCCAAAATCTCAATTTCATCTCTGTTTCTTTCGTTTATCCATATAAATTTAATGTATGCAGTTTCATTGCTTTGATAAAATAAATAAATTTTATGAAAGCATCATAGTTTGAGAAGTCTAGATACTGTTATGGTCATGAATTGTTTGAGGAAAGAAGGAATATTTGTACCTGTCCGTGGTGCAGTGTAATTCTCTTATCTAACCCCTGTGATCCTGTCCACCAATACAGTGTGGGGCTCTTATAATTAACTCGGTGTCGAAGTTGACCTTGTCTGCCCCATACTTATGTAGAAGCCGCAGTCTGTAGCTTGCTGTCTTCGTATTTCAAGGTTCTCCCATCCCATTATCTCAAGTAACGAAGTTACAATTACTCCCTTCTCATAACTATTGTTAACTAATTTAACTGATCTCCTCTGAATTTTATCTGATCCTTTTACCAACCCCTTTCCCATGGCTCCCAAATTCCGGAGGAATATTCTACTTTTGGCCAAATTGACGCGAAACATCTGTCATCCTTAACTTTTCGGTGCACTTTTCCGCCAAACGCCTAATGAATGAACGATTCTCTAACTCGGGCCCACAAATTGTCTTTACGTGCATTCAAAGTGAGTTTGGTGGTTATCGTGACTCCCTGGTGTTTAATTAGTCAGGTATTAGCGTAACCAGTCTATTAAATGATTTAAATTGGGAATCATTGTCAGATCGCAGGTTGAAATTCAGACTTAATCTCTTAAACAAATTCCAAGACCATATTGTCAGTGATGACGTTAGAAATATTTTACCAACCCCAACTTACTATGGCAGACTGGACCACAATCACAAATTTAGAGAAATTGATTGCCGAACTGACAGATTCAAAATGTCCTTTTTCCTCTTTCAATTAGGGATATGAATAGCGGTAAATATATCCAGTACGAGAGTAGTTATGGATAACATTGGTAGCTGCATGTTGGTACAAGGACTTATAGCTAACCCAACTAACGGCATGTTTTTGCATGTATGTTTTGCTATTTTTATCCTTTTTTAAATAGCGTAGTTTTGAGCAGTACCTATACAAGTACTAATCCCTTTTTTATGCAAGATGTGTAGTGCATGTTTGGTTAGAGTTCACCCCCTGCCACACACCTTTATGGTGGCTTGCAGGGTATTATGTAGATGTATTGAGCATCAATACTCAGCCTCTGATGATAATCACGAGGAATTACTTCCCGCTCACTCGGAGGGAATCGCTCTGTGCCGACCGGAGTGGAGCCACGCCTTATCGGCGAAGGGTCGTGGACACAGAATTCTCTTTGCTCCTCGACCACGTGGCTACGACTCCTTCCCAACATTGATCCTGAGGGACGTTAACCGCTTCGTCGATGATCCTTGCTCCCGTTATTGCTTCGAGACCTCCGTGACTCCCCGTGCTGCCGTGATGCGCAACGCACACTTTCACGAAACCACAGCGCAATGGCTTTTCCTTAGCGTCGAGAGGAGATTCTACACTCGCGCTCTGTTGTGCTTCGAGAAAATTTCTAAACGAATGTTCCGAGGAGGAGAAAATTAGATGTAAATTAGTATTTTGTGATTTTAAATATACTCCCAAGATATTAATTACTATAACTTTTAATTTATCCCGATTTACAATTACAAATTATACATCTGCATAATACCCTGCAAGCCACCATAAAGATGTGTGGCAGGGGGTGAATTCTCATCAAACATGCACTACATATCATGCATAAAAAAGGATTAGTACTTGTATAGGTGCTGTTCAAAACTACGCTATTTAAAAAGAGATAAAAATAGCAAAGCATACATGCAAAAACATGCATGCTGTTAGTTGAGTTAGCTTCAAGTCCTTATACCAACATGCAGCTACCAATGTTATCCATTGCTACACTCGTACTGGATATATTACCGAAAATTAATAAAGGGACAAGAAAAATCTTCATCGGGGAACTTTGTTGGTATAATCTATCTATTTAGCGAAAAAAAAAATTAGTATTCAACCCGAAGGTTGGATCTTGATGGGTGAATGAGGAGCCTACCCCGTGTTGAGGCATCGGCGTGTGAAATTCACACATTGAGGGTAGGGGGGGCCAGTTTCTTTCCCTGGGCCACCTGTAGTTTCTTACGAAGCTCTGACGCGCAGAAATGGCAAGGATTTAAGGTGGGGGTGTCCAGAAAAACTCGGTGTTCTCCTTACTCGCTCAGAGATTCACATTGAGTGCGCTCGTGAGTCGAACGCCGGTCGCCGCTCAGCTCCCATCCCCTCAGAACCAAGGTCTGTTGAGTATACTCTATGTGGTTTTTCTTGCGAACCCGGGCCTATGTGGAAGAAAGCCGTGGCAATTTTCCTGCATTTCTTCTATAGTTTCAGAAAATAATTTCATCATTTAGATCCCGAGCATGTCTCACGATGTCTACATGTAACACATTTGGCCTCCAATGATTGACATTATTTAAATATTACGTCTATCTCAATCTCTCTAATAATTTTAGCTTTTTCAGTTATTATCATTTTTAACTCTACGACTTACACAGACTATAAATACGGTTAATACCTAATCATATGTGCCTACCACTAATAAGTACCTACAGTTCCTTTAAAAATGTAACACGTAACAAAGTTTTTACACCAAATAATTTATGTGCATTTATTGTGATTATTTAGTTATAACTAAGTTTATTCTTGGCTCTCTAAAGTATTCATTCATATATCTGAACTTATTCTACTACACTGTAATATAAACTAGCGTAATGACGTAGAATTAAGTTCTGCATATAAATATAATTTTTGAATCGCTAGAGTATTCGTAATTCTTCAGCTAAAAGCCATAACTTGATACTATTAAATAAGATTCTTTGATTATATTTAAATATTCAACAAGAAATTCAAACGGCATGAGATCGAACGTGGAATTGCGACTGTAAATGCACGATAAGCACGACTGCCGGTCGGTTCTGGCCTCCAGTGACGTCAGAGGCTTAAACCGTAGGTGGAGGGGGTAGAGGATCGAGGGGCAACCTGTATATACTCTACAGAACAACGCCTCAGAACAACGTTTTTGCTCCGGCCTCCGTACGCCATCCCTCGCACATTGATACCCCGCCGATTCACTCGACCCTTCTTACGAAGCTCTAGGGTGTCACCCTGGGACCCTCATGTCCCTTTGCCCTCTCACCCTTCGCTGCATCCCCATGCAAATGTGTGGTGATTATGTTATGTCTTCGTCACTCATTGCTCACTTCGGGAAGGCTTTTCCAGTTCTCAGATTGTGATTCATCTACATCTACAAGATACCCTGCAAGCACCCGCGAGGGTGTGTGGCAGGGGATGAGGGTCACCAAGCATGCACTACCGACATGCAAACAAGCAACCATAGGGTCTCATGCAACTAGATTGTTAGTATCCATAGTATTTAAGACATGCACACTGTCTAGTTCTCTGATCAAACCCAATTCATTAGGATCCCATACACTGGCTGCATACTAGAGGTGGGAATTTCGGTTCATTTTGTGGATTCGGTTCATGGGATTTGATTCGTGACAATGAGTCGGTTCTTTAAATCATTCATAATGAACGGTTAGAATGGATTCGATTCCATGTGAATCTCGAATCCTTGTGAATCTTAAATCCATGTGAATCTCGAATCATTGTCAATCTCGAATCAATTGAACCTCGAATCCATATGAATCTTAAATCCATGTGAATATCGAGTCCATGTGAATCTCGAATCCAAGTGTATCTTGGTAAATCGAGTCGACTTACTTCATTTCAAATATGATGACGGATAGCAATTCACAGGGAATGTTGTTTTTCATTTTAACGACATCATTAATAAATTGTTTTCAGATTTTAAAACCTCTTTAATTGGTCTGAATTTTATGCTATAAAAAATAACCTGTAGTCCATAATTCATGAATTGTGAAATGTAATTTATGCCATTTCTTTATGGCCAGAAATTCACCGAAATTTCCATTGGTGCTTGCGTCTTATCCTGCATTATGATAAATCTGGGCGTCACAAAAAATTATTTTTCGTTATTATATGTTATCCATTCTTCTCAAAACCCTTCCCCCGAATTTCATAATTGCCGCTCTTTATACAGCAATACGCGCTGATTTTAATTCGATTGTCCTTGATAAATATTTTGTTAGAGGAACACGCTTCACTGGCATTCGAGTTTTTCTATTTAACGAGAATTAAACTCAACAATTTTCTTGTTTTGGGAAAATACGATCACCAAACCACCTTGACCAAACGCCCGGTAAAGTCCTTCGAGGCCTACTGTAATTTTCAGTACCTTTCTCACAAATTTGTTTAGGTAATGCAATGGAATCCTTTTGGTCATGTCAAGTTCCAATTATGTAGATTATTTCTTGCAGGTTAGGTAGACTTAAGACACTTGTGTAAGACATATATATCGCAGTTTCTGGAAAGAGGATCTTCAGTGACTTCTGTATAAACCATTGATACCTTAGCAGGATTAGTAGGTAGGAAAATAACTTACTCTCTAGTAGGTGATGAAAAAGTGCCATTTATTGAGAAATGTATTACAAATCAAATATATTTGTAGTCACCAGACAAAAAATTCATAATTTGGAATTTTTCCAGATCATGGATTCCATGAGGAGAAGAAGTGCAATATGGAATTACTACCGCAAAATATCTGCTGAGTCAGCTGAATGCTTGTTTTGTAAGCAACATTATTCATTTAAGTCTGGATGCACCTCAAATTTATTCCGCCACATAAAACTGAAGCACCCATCAATTAGTCTTGATGGCTATGCCTCAAAAAGGACCTGCCACAGCTCCAATGAGAGTGGTGAGCAGGTATTACAAGTACCATCGACTTCAGCAGCCTGTACCAGTTCCCTACCACAGTGTCCTGATGAAAGCATGGATATTCCTCAAGGAAATTCTTCTGGGTCCACACTTGAAACTACCATTAAACAATATGTTCACCGTCCCTTGGCCTTGAAGACCAACCAACGTATTGATGAGGGGTTAGTCAAATTAATTGTAGCACAGTATCTACCATTCAGTCTAGTTGAGCAACCAGCATTCAAGTCATTCCTCCAGTTGTTAAACCCTAATTACCAACCACCATCCAGGAAAACTTTGGCCAACAACTATTTAGAGCTCTTGTACTCCAAAACAATGGGTGAACTACAGGAAAAACTGAAAAATGTCAGCTTTTGCTCAATTACAGCAGATGGGTGGACTTCGGCCACAAATGACTGCTATTTGGCAGTAACAGCCCATTTCATTTACAATGGGCAATTGCAATCAGCTCTCCTCGATTGCATTTATTTCACGGATAGGCATACAGCCAGTAACATTGCTGAGGAGATTCAGCATATAATTAGAAACTGGGACCTGCATGGTAAAGTGGTTGCATTTATCTCAGATAGCGCAGCAAATATGACGGCCTCAGCCAAAATTCTAGGCTGGATGCATATTCCATGCTTTGCACACACCCTTAACTTAATAGTGCAAAACTCATTGGTTGAGGTGAAGGACCTCCAAAATAGGGTTAAGAAAGTGGTGGAGTTTTTTAAGAGGAGTCCTGCTGCCCATCATAAGCTTAGAACCATGCAGTCCTCCCAAGAGAGCTACCCCACTTTGAAGCAGGAGGTACCCACTAGGTGGAATTCCACATACATAATGTTTCAGTCACTAATAAAAAACAAAGAGCCTCTTCTATCTACTCTAGCTCTATTGAAAACAGAGCTAACATTAACACAAGAGGATTTTGACATAATGGAAAAACTGTGCCAAATTTTATTACCTTTTTATGAGGTTACATTGGAAATTAGTTCAGAAAAACAGGTCACAGCCTCAAAATTAATACCTCTAACTCAAGGCATGAGGAAATACCTAGAGACCATGAACTTTGATGGCCAAGAAGAGGAGGTCTCAAAATTTTTAGCAAAAATTAATAGCGAGATGGAGAGGAGGTTCTCACAGATTGAGGACATACCACTGTTAGCTGAGGCATCCATGGTAGACCCCCGCTTTAAAAACATGGGCTTTGATAACAATAAAGCTATTGAAAAAGCTAAAAATAATTTAATCAGAAAAGCAACAGCTGTTTCTGTCATCAATGAAGCTCCAGGTCCAAACCAGGAAATGAGCATGGAGTTGGCAACATCTTCTGGGTGTGTGTGGAAGCACTTAGATTCCCTTCTGCAACACAAAATCTGTGATAGGTCCCCAACCGCCGCTGCCATTACTGAAGTGGATAAATATTTGAAGGAACCACATCTTCTACGCCACGAAGATCCACTTCAATGGTGGTATAAAAATCAAGGAGCTTTCCCGAGACTTTTTCTGGTGATGCAGAAAAGGCTCTGCATAGTTGGTTCCTCTGTACCATGTGAAAGAGTTTTCTCCAAAGCAGGAACCATCTTGTCTGAAAGGAGGAGGAGTCTCAAACCTAACAAACTTTCAAAAATTTTATTCTTAAATTTTAATCTCAATTAATTTATTTGCAAAAAAGTGAAGTGTGATGCTCCAAGTTATGAGTGGTGCCTTTATTTGAAAAACATTTAAATGTTGGGTGCACAAGATCTTTGACACAGTGTTTCATGGGTATTTATTCAATGCAATTGAAAAATTGTAATTATATATTTGTAGTTATTAGTGGTGTTCCAATCTAGAGGCACAAGACCTTTGATAAGGCATTATAATGATATTATGTAGGTTTTTCTGGTAATTGAAAATGTGATATTGTATTTTTGAAGTTATGAACTGTGTTCTAATTAGGGAACACAAGATCTTTGAATAAGTATTCAAATGGTATTTATATGGTTAATGCAATATGCTAATTGTTTTTGAAGTTATTTACTTCTTTTTATGTTTTCCTAATAACCCAAGGGAAGGCACTTTGACAATACATTGCCATTCCATTGCATACAACTATTTTATAAGAACGTTAACTTTGTAACTTACTCCCGGTCACGTTTTCTTTCTTCTCCTCCTCCTTAATGTAACCTTCTCCCATCACTTATGTCTTTTTCGTTTTCTCTGTCATAAATCGCCGTCCTCAACTTCCACCATGTCAATATTGATTTCCTCTTTAATTGCAACAATTAATAATTCACATTAATGCCATCTTCAAAAATTCCCGTGCCTCAAGAATTATCATTTCACTGATATCATCAGAATACTTTTAACATTCATTACTCCGTGAAGAAGATTTTATCATAGAACGTTCAACGAAATCAGTGTATATTGCATTCCATCACACTAAAATACACACCGTAATACGAGTCAAATCAATAGTAATTAAGGCGAATAGTCCATTTTTAATACCAACCTGTATTACCGTCAGTCATAATCTAATAATAATTCACCGCCTTTCGTGGGTAGCATCAACGCAGTCAAGCCGAATTCAAATAATCCTTATTGAACGATTTGGATTTGGCGGATTCGGAGAATTGCTAGCAGAATCTTCCACACAAATCGTTCATTTTGGATTCGGCGGATTTGAAATCTTCCACACAAATCGTTCATACTGTACGATTTGGATTCGGTGGATTTGAAGCTTCCATCATATCGATCATATCGTTCATTTTGAACGATTCGAAAGGAAAACGTAGATTCAATTCATTCGGTTCATGCCATTGAATCGTTCATTCTGAACGATTCATTCATGAACGACACAGCTCTACTGCATACTCAAGGTGGGGCCTTACTAGTGAAAAGTAACATCGCTCTTTTGTCTTCTCATCACATTTCCCAAGTACTCTTTTTATTAATCCTAGCTTTCTCTTCGCTCAGCCGCATATTTCCCGGATATGTATTCCCCACGATAAATCTGTAGTGATTGTTACACCTAAATACATAACGGTTTCAACGCTTTCGATCTTCGTGTTGTTAATTTTATAGGTACGCTCTATCGAATTATTCCTCCTCCAAAAATTGATAGCTACACACTTTTTAAGGTTAAGCTCTAACTGCCATTTGTCGCACCACTCTTGAATTGCATCTAAGTCCTTGCTAAGCAATTTCCTGTCTTTTTTTTTGATATACCCCTGTACATTACCGCATCGTCTGCAAAAAAGTCTAAGCTTACTACTAACTACGGTACCCAAACCGTTTACAGATAAAAGAAATAGAAGTGAACCTACCCTGGGGATCTCCCGACGTGACTTTGATTGTGTCCGACATGATACCACCTATGAGAACCCTCTGCTCTCGCCCACTTAAGAATTCTTTTACCCAACATATAACGTCGTTATTTATACCAAAACTCTCTAACCTCAAGGTTAATATATCATGAGGAACTTTATCGAAAGCCTTTTTAAAATCTAAAAATATCGCATCAACTTCAGTACTGTTTTCGCCGTAGACTAAAACATCGTGTACGAATAAAGCTAATTGTGTCTTGCAAGATCTACCTTTCCGGAACCCATGCTGGCTGTTTATGAGTAATCCCTGACTATCCAAATTACCCATGATCGAACTGACTACAATGTGCTCAAATATCTTACAAGAGATAGACGTGAGTGAAATGGGTCTGTAGTTACTGGGTTCTTCCCTATCACCGCTTTTAAAAATAGGTGTAATAATGATTCAATCTTGACTTCAGAGCATAGTTTAGATCAGTCAGGGAGGAGTTACTGTATTGCACTTCCAAAATTATCGTGTGATCACAAAATCAAAAATTAGTGGCATTGCCGCGGAAAATATTTGTAGGAAGGGAAAGTATGAAAATTCGTTAAAAAGGGCTCGTATGGATTGGTGGGTGTTAATGATCGCCAAAATACGGAAGTATGTAAATGTATTGCTGGAAAAATTACGCTCAGTAGAGTAAAGGTATTGTTTCCTTGAGGAGAAAACGGATTATTGAGTAACTGTGAATGCGCACTATTAATTCCTCACAGGTTTGCTCACATTGAGTGTGAGCAATTACCGCCGACTGGGTCTGTTACAAGGTTCAGAGGGTTCAGAGGCATGAAGGTGAATCTCGTCAGCGAGAAGAGAGGGAAGGGGTGGAGGTGTGACCTAAAAGAAAAGATTCCACGAATGCGCATGCGCGGGCGGTCGGGTTGACTGGCACCAGGGTAAGGGAAGATCGAGGTCGTCTTTCCTTCCGGGGGAATGGAATGGTAAGGAGGAAAGATGACGCAGAAATAGCCAGAGTCAGCATTTTTTTATCCAAAGGTGCCAAGGGGTCAAAAACTTAACGTCCCATCCGACGGACGGAGTAATGAACTCGTAGTGCTCTCCACACGGCAAATAAACAGGTTTACCACTGGAAAATATCTTTCAATCGGAACTCAAACCCGGGCCCTCGGGATTGGAGGCCAGTCCTACACTCACGACACAAAACCGACCCCACTGCATGGAGCTAGTAACTAACAATTTCTTGGACATGCAATGAAGCCACCCTTATCTCCCTTTTTGTTGGACGTTTTATAGACTGTCAAGAGTGTGCTCTTTTTGAGTCGGGCGGCAACTCTTTGATATAATTACAATATTAATTATAATAAATAATATCTCCTCCTTGAGAAAGTGAAGTGTCTCTTTATAGAAGCCCAGTTTCAGACATATGCTATAATTTCTTAAAACCATCAGAGTATATAAAATCAATCATCCCTACGATCAATCGTAATGTTTTCTGAATCATAATGTCAGGGCCTTTCTAATTTTGTGATCATTTTACTACATAACTATTTATTCACAGTGGTGGCAGTGGTCGTTTCATTATTTGGTTTTGAGGCATCCAACCGATATCTCACCGTCGGATATAATGGAGTCTTAAACTCAACCCGCTGAAAAAGCAACGCCCACGCTCATTGGCGGGATTCGAACCTTCAACTGTCGGGTTGTCAGGCCCGCGCGACCAGGACTAAATCCCAAGTGATGAATTCAAAGACCGCGAACTGGCCGCGAAAACTTTAGCGGCGTTACCCGCTGTAATTGCACATTAGCAAGATATTCCACTGAGAAAAAAAATCATTCGCCTTGACCGGGACTCGAACCCGGACCCCCTGATTTCCGGCCAGGTGCTCTACCTCTCTACTTCTAATTCCTTTAAAGCCTCTATAATTTCCACGGGGAAAGAGGACGCCTTGGTAGCTCAACTGGTTGAGCACCTGGCCGGAAATCAGGGGGTCCGGGTTCGAGTCCCGATCAAAACGAATGCTTTTTTTCTCTGTGGAATATCTTGCTATGTCCCATGTAATTACTCACGAGGAATACATGTGGAGGAACTATTGTCAGATTCTAATGTTAATTACCAAATTTATTTTCTGCAATTCAGTAAACTGATTGGAAAACTATTGTTTGTTCACTGTTAGATCGAAAAGATCGAAAGAGATCGAAAAACCAGTGCAGCACCTGTTGAACTGGTTTTTCGATCCAATTTTACTTGCGGTAGGCGATGAAGATGGATTAAATTGATAATCACTTCATAATAGAGATAATGCAGTTTTCTTTTTGACTTTATTTACGAACAATCACTAACATAGAGTACATAGTTACCACGTAAGTACATAACTCCATCAATGGAAACAAATGTGCATCAAAATGACAACCTTCACACACGTACTTTGAATGAGAGATCAACTCAAGGGAATATTAATTTCAACGCTTAATGTAAAATATTAACATAAACATACCCATGTCAATTTTCCAATCGCATAGTGCGCTAGCGGAGTAATTACTACACAGTTAGATCAGGTGTAAGCTTTGTGATCAAATTGATCAATCCGCACAGTCACCAGGTCGTGCTTTTAGGTCGCATTTATCTCAAAAGTTTCCACCTCCGAGCCTCGCGACTGGATGCATAGTTTCCAGAGTTCACCATTCCCCTGCCACACACCCTCGCGGTGGCTCGCTGGATATTCCGTAGTGGCACTGTGCATTCGCTCTTTCTTGTGCTACTCTGATAGTACGGATCCACTTACATGTGTGTTGCGCATGTTCGCGACGCTTGAACTCCGTAAGCGCAGATTAAATCCTGTTTAAACAAGTGAAGGGGGATATTCTCTCGAGGGGATTTCCGCCAACCACAGCATCCCTTCTCCTGCACTAGCCACATTCACGTGATTGTTTATGCACACGAAGCATTTAATCCGCACGGTCGGGCGCCATATTTCATGCGGCAACGCATTCTCCTCTTCACGCGCCGTGATTCGCTGCTCCCCGTTGTCCTCTCGAAAGAATGAGCGCAGGAATTAGTACATCCAGGGCCACGCCCCTGTATCGCGCTCCCCTCTGCACTTCAACATCTGCATTAAGGCAATACCCTGAAAGCCAACATAATGGTGTGTGGCAGGGGGTGAATTCACAGCAAATATACATTACATATCATGCTTTAAAAAGATTAGTAACTATATATCAACTATATTTCAACTATATCAACTATATTTCAACTGTATTTCAACTATATATCAACTATATTTCAACTATATCAACTATATTTCAACTATATTTCAACTATATTTCAACCTAACAATTTAATAAGAAGATAAAATAGCAAACCAAGCATGCAAAAACAGGTTCACAGTCGGATTAGCTTCCTTAGGTTAAGTCCTTATTACCAACATGCAACTACCATAGCTATTTAGCATGCTATCTACATACAACTATACAACACTACCTACACTGTAAAAAGTTGATCTGAATTTCAGTGCGATCTGAATTTAAGCGCTGTCTGGTTTAAGGCAGGAACACGGATGCAAGGTGCGGAAGAGGCAGGAACATGGATGATTGGTACAGGAGCAGTTAAGCAGGAAGCAGAGGAAGCAGGATTCTGGATGGTCTGATTTTCAGCCGTTCACCTGCCTTATTTTTAGACAAGATATTACTGCTGAAATTCAGCATACCCTGTCTTAAAATTGTTGCATCTGAAATTCAGATCGCTTTTGTACCTTAAAATCAGATCTACTTTGTACAGTGTATATCTGCAACTACCTACTGCTATTTAGATGTAGACTAATTTATAAATACTAATCCTTTTAAATGTATGGTGTGTAGTGCATGTTTGGTGAGAATACCCCCCAGCCACATACCTTTGAGATGGCTTGCAGGGTATTATGTTGATGTACCTATGCTATTCATTGATACAGTTGTATTTATATCTACTATCCGATATTTTTACAGCTATTCATACACCTAATCGTACGAGGAAAGAAGGACATTTTGAATCTTTCATTTCGACAATCAATTTCTCTAATTTTGTGATTATGGTCCAGTCTACCGTAGTAAGTTGGATTTGGCAAAATATTTTTAACGTGGTCAGTGAAAATATTATCTTGGAATTTATTTAAGATGTTGTCTAAATTTCTACCAACGAATTGACAATGATTCCCAATTTAATTCATTTAATTAACTGGTTACGCTAATAAAATTATCATACTGTCCCTTTACAAATCTTGCAGATTTTCGCAATATACGCTTCGATGCATTATTTAAGGCTAATTTGTAAGGATTCCATATTCTGGCAGCGTATTCCAACGAGGGAAAAGTAGCTAATTTCACGTATATGACCATCACGTTTGCCCAGCACTCTGTTTATGAAATCTAAATTTCAACCTGCGGTCTGATAATGGATCCCAATGCAGTGTAGTTTCTTATTGCCCTCGCTGTGTGCCCCTAGTAGGAGGGTGGGTCCAGAGGACAGTGAATGAGGGCGGATGCAGCTTCTGGGGGGGAGGGGGGGCCCTCTGCCCTCCCCCCGCCCCCGTTACACCTCCCCCGGGACGCAACGTTGGCCGCTCTTCCTTGAAAACTACCGAGCATCACGGGAGACCGCGCACGAAATGTCCGACCACGAATCTCCCGTTAGATGCGTGACATTTATGTCCATCGAGAAATGGAAATATGACAATGTGGTTGACACTAAGTTAAGTGTATTGTAAACTGGTGGTTGGAGAAAAGACTCATGACATCCACGTTGTATTATCATGGGTCCTTGATGATTAGCGATGTCAATATTGTGATAATTGTTGGAGAAATAGTCTCGATACCTTTGTGATTTGGCTATTATAATAAAATGCATACAGCGGAATAGACTATTGAAATTAAAACGTATTACTGGGGGACCGAGCTTCGATCGGTGACATAATTTATTTCTAATGATTCTAGGGCATTAAACAAAAAGAAAATAGAGTTAAAACAAATATAAAAATATATTTTATGAAGGAAATATTTTTCAAAAATTAAACATCTTATAATCGTTCAGAAAGTCATATTAAAATTTCATAGGTATATTCTTTTACACCTACATCTACGTAATACCCTGCCAGCCACCACGAGGGTGTGTGGCTGGGGTGAAGATCACCATGGAAGATCACCACTAGTGACACCCAACTAAGAGCTACCATGATAATATTTCTTCGAAACAGGTTGACTACAAGAGTCACGTATGACTAGATGCTGAGTGCCTCCATAGGAGCGAAGTGATTGATAGTTAGAAAGATGTTCACTAAATATATTTATCTGGATTTCCCTCGCATTCATAGATTAGTAATATTGAAGCATTCTACCTTCACTGCAGACTACTCCAACAATATTTATACCCACCTATCCCTTTGCTATGCTACCTATTGTTTTATCTTATGGAAAATGTAATTTTAAATCTATCCATTAGACAACCTATCTCTCTAATCTTGTTCATCCGATCTAAACTAGTATAATACGCAGGGGTCCTGGATGTATCTATCTACAGCCATCTGTAAACAAATCAGCTCCCAATTTACTTAAAAGGTTTAGGCTCAATTTTAACCTGTGTTCTGCTAGTAATTCCCATTTTAGTCCTCTAATAAACTCGTAACACTAATGCAATTATCATAATGGCCTTTAATTACTCTCGCGGATCTCCTTTGCACACGCTCAAATTCCTTTTATCATACCTTCCTCGTGGGGATCCGATATACTAGCGGTATATACTGCTTAGGATTATCCAAAACATTGTTGTGACAAATCTATTATTGATACATAATTTTAATGCCATAATATTTAATAACAGTTTCCGTACTACATAATGCGAATTCCGAGAATTTTTTCGCATCCAAAGTGCCTTTTAACAGTTTTTTTCTTTTTAATCGAGTAGAGGCAAAGCAAATCATTCCATTCGTGAAATCTGTTCTTTGTTAGCCAACTACAACACATGTACATTTTTCACTCTGGTCTTCATAACAAACTCTTGTTTTAAAGGGAGAAATTGATGTCGTTGCATGGTTCAGCCAACCTGGCCAAAATTATTCTTCAAATATGTACTTTTCGGATCAATTTTTCTTTGGTAACAAATGTCGCTTTGATGATATTTTTACAACCCTTTATCTAAGTCCCATTTCGGAGCCCTTTGTAAATTTATCGCAGGCGTGACAAGCTCGGGAAAGGATAAAAATCACTTCAAAAAAGGCACAAAATATTCTTAATTTTCTCTGGCATAAACGGCTTTGCCGGGGAAAATAATCTAGATACACAGAAGTAAGGATTTATTTTTGTTAAAATCTCAACTTTAACTTTATAAATCAAGTGCTTAACATGTCGCCTACATCACTGCAGACTACCGCAATAGCATTTGAAAGAAGAGTAAACTTTCATATGAATAGTACTGAAATTCCATGATTGCATTGATCTGTCTAGCTTCAAGTTCAGCCTACGACAAGTACGTTGTCTGTATCATAAATGTGAATAGACCCATTGACCTTTTGGTGGTCAGCTTGCCCTTTGTTGACCTGCCTACTTCGGCCGGCCGATTCTGCGCAGAAGATGGTCGAAGGTCTTGTTAAGCACACAAGTCAAGCACGAAATCTTAGGCTCTGATCACCCAGTCAAAGGTCTGTGGTGTGAAAATATCTACCACCATCTTATCAGTGTTATCCCCTACAGACGAGAACAACCGGCATCTTAAAACGCGCCAATATGTTTTTCTGCTCCTATCATGTTACTGTGTAATAATTGTGGCTACAGTGTATCAATTTAGTTATATTTCTGTATTATCATGAGCATCTCTAAGAGCTACGACCTTCTGTCAAGAGATTACCAAAATATATTACCACAGTAACTGCAGGAAGCCCAAAAATAGTGTCCAATATCGTCCAAAGAAATGCTTGGCTACCACGAAACCAGCGTCGAAGAGCGTGCCTGACTGTAAGCCTTAATGCTGATGTACTCCCCCACGATAACGCCGGCACGAATATCAATTACACAACACGTGGGTTCACCCTGTAACGCACTTTGTTATTCTTATTTTATCATCATGTTATTATAACTTTTATTATTTTATTATCATATTATCTTATTATTTTATTACTTAACTATTGTTACTTATTCAAACCAATTTTTAGACTCCAATTCTTCATTTTTACCGAAATACAAGCATTGCGTATTCTTCATTTTCCCCGATAGCTTTAATTTTTGAGTATCCGACGAATGCTGGACGTTATCCCTTTGCTATGATGAACATCGCCTTTATGGTACGCGCTAAAAATGATTTTTTTAAGTCTATCGGTGCGACAATCTATCTCTCTAGTTTTGATTACTTGGTCAAATCTAGCATTATTCTTAGTATTTCTTAATATACATCTAACGTCATCTGTAAAAAACCCAGCTCCCAGTTTCCTTAAAAGGTTTAGTCTCAATTTTAACCTGCGTTCTGATACTAGTTCCCATCCTAGATCTTCTATTAACCTCGCAACACTTGTACAATTATCATGAAGGACTTTGACAAATCTAGCGTATCTCCTTTGCACACGCTCTAATTCCTTTATCACATCTTCCTCGTACGGGTCCCACATATTATTTGAGGCTTTATATAAATGACATATAACCTATTATGCGTGATGACTCCTCACATTCAGGAAAATAAACGAGGGATATTTATAAGTCTTCAAACAGAATCACAGAGTCATTTCTGTCGTTGTATGGCTTAGAATGAAACGGCTTAAGATATCGCGGGCACCTTTCTCCTCTCTTGCGAGCGCCTTCGCGTGTCCCTAACCTATGATCTACATCTACCCTGCAATACCCTGCAAGCAAACCTAAAGGTGTGTATCAGGGGTTGAATCCGTACCAAGAATTCGCTAGATATCCTGCTTAAAGTATATGTGTGCAATGGAGGTCTGTTGTATTCTTAAATGTTTCTTCACATTTGCACGAAAGGTAGGATATGGTGATGTGAGTCCCACACGACATTAATAGAAATCTCTCCTTAGGTACGGAGTTTGAGTAAACTTCATAGTTTGTAAGTAATGGCATTTTCCCCCGTACTGTAAGGGAACAGAATAGGCAGCATAGCAAAGGGATAGGTAGGTGAAATATTTTAGAGTAGTCTGTAGTGCATGAGGCATGTATTAACCCCTTAAATACTATAGATACTAACAATCTAGCTGCATGAGACCCTTATAGTTGCTTGTTTGCATGTTGGTAGTGCATGCTTGGTGATCTTCACCCCCTGCCACACACCCTCACGGTGGCTCTGCAGGGTATCGCGTAGATGTAGATATAGTCAGCGTAACTGCTTCGTAAGGATCCCACATGGCTCCTGGCACAGCGTGTTCCAAATGAGGTGTAACAAGGGAAGAGAGCACGTTTGCGACGTCGCTCTGTCGTGCAATGCAGTGTGCAACGCCGGCGAAAAGCATCTCATCCCCTTCACGCGCCTTCGTGCAAGCCTGCCCGAGGTTTGAATTTTAAATGTGACGCATTCATTATTCAACGTCACATTCCCAGGAAATTACACTCGCCATTCATTGACCACCGCCATTAAAAGCACTCAATCCTGATGAAGACGAAAGAGCGAAGCAACGGCCGAGCGAAAGAAAAAGACCCTTCCGGGACTCGAACCCGGACCAGTTGCTGAGACTTCCTGATTGCGGAGCCGCACTCAACGACGCCGCTGAAGGCTTCAATGAGGGGAGGGTACAGGGTCTCATGCAACTACATTCCGCCCAATGGGGAGATCATCTACATCTACATCTACATAATACCCTGCAAGCCACCACAAGGGTGTGTGGCATGGGGTGATTGCTCACCAAACATGCACTACATATCATGCATAAAAAAGGAATAGTATTAATATAGTAGTCAGAACTACACTATTTAAAAAAGATAGAAATTGCAAAGAAAACATGCAAAAACATTCTGTTAGTGGGGTTAGCTTTAAGTACTCATACCAACATGCAGCTACCAATGCTATTCATTGCTACTCTCCGATAGGACATATTTACCGTTATTCGCATCTCTAACTGTGCGAGGGAAAAAGGACATTTTGAATCGGTCAGTTCGGCAATCAATTTCTCTAACTTTATGATTATGGTCCAGTCTGCCATAGTAAGTTGGGGTTCGTAAAATATTTTTAACATCATCACTGAAAATATTGCCTTGGAATTTGTGTAAGAGATTAAGTCTAAATTTCAACCTGCGATCTGACAATGATTCCCATTTCAATTCATTTAATAGACTGGTTACGCTAATATAATTATCGTATCGTCCCTTTACAAATCTTGCCGATCTTCGCTGCACACGTTCAAGTTCGTTATTTAGACCGATTTCGTAGGGATCCCATACACTGGCAGCATATTCCAAATGAGGTCTAACAAGGGAAAAGTAGCTAATTTCTCGTACATGATCGTCACATTCACCCAATACTCTTTTAATGAAACCCAGTTTACGATTAGATTGACCAATTATTTCACGTATATGTTTACCCCAGGAAAGATCATGTGTCAGTCTTATTCCAAGATATTTAATGGATTCCACGTTTGTTAATTCATTATTACTTATTTTGTAAGTGGTTGGAGGAGAGCTATTCTTTTTCCAAAAATTCATTACAAGACATTTCTTAAAGTTTAATTCTAACTGCCATGTATCACACCAAGTTTCAATTGCTTGTAGGTCAATATTTAAATATTCTTTATCGTTCGGGCATAGAATTTCCCTGTACACAACTGCGTCATCGGCAAATAGACGAAGCTTACTTTTCACCACCTTACTGATATCATTAATGTACAGAAGGAACAGGAGTGGACCTATCACACTACCTTGTGGGACACCCGAAGTGACTTTAATTGCCGGTGAGGAAACACCGTCCAAAACAACCGTTTGAACCCGATCATGCAGAAAATCATTAATCCATGATGTAATGTTACTGTCTAACCCATAAGATTTTAACTTCAAAATTAGTTTGCTGTGAGAAACCTTGTCAAAAGCCTTCTTGAAGTCGAGAAATATAGCATCCACTGGAGTATTATTTTCGCCAGAAACTAAAATATCGTGGGAAAAGAGAGCAAGTTGGGTTTCACACGATCTGCTCTTTCAGAAGCCATGCTGGACATTGGACAATAAATTCTGGCTATCTAGGTGTCCAATGACTGAACTGACAATTATATGTTCTAGGACCTTGCATGAAATGGATGTGAGGGATATAGGTCTGTAGTTAGATGGCTGCTCCCTATCGCCACTTTTAAAAATGGGTGTTACATCGGCTGCTTTCCAGTCCATCGGTACGACGTGTTCGGTCAGGGATTTATTAAATACTATTTCAAGGTAGGGGGAAATTTCGGATGCTAACTCTCTAAAATCGTGGAGCTGCTGGAAAAAATATCTAGGGTCGGAATCCCTGGGTAGGTCTATGGCCATGCCAAAAAGTCAAGAGGGCTTATTTAATATCTGGGGATCTGACCTTTCGTGGTGACGCAGGCGGCACAGGGAAAGGAGCAGTTACTCCCCATTAAGACCCTGATATGCGAGCATTTCACACGCCGTTGAGATGATTAACTACCTGAAACCTAGCATATTACTATGCTATATTTGAACCTAGCATATTACTATGCTATATTTGAACAGATTAATAAGATTAGAGAGCTAAATTGTCGTACCGATAGATTCAAAATGGCATTTTTCCCCCGTACTATAAGAGAACAGAATATGCAGCATAGCAAAGGGATAGGTAGATGAAATATTTTAGAGTATTCTGTAGTGCATGAGGCATGTATTAATCCCTTAAATACTATAGATACTAACAATCTAGTTGCATGAGACCCTATAGTTGCTTGTTTGCATGTCTATAGTGATGTTTGGTGATCTCCACCCCCTGCCACACACCCTCGCGGTGGCTTTCAGGGTATCGTGTGAATGTAGATGTAATGCATGAGTGTTGTAAACTCATCCCCTGCCACATACCATCTAGGTTCTTTACAGGGTAGTCAGTACGTAGATATGGATAAAAAGGATTGGATGCAGTTTTCTAGGTGAAACATTAAAATTAAAAAAAAAGATTCAAATGGAAAGGCATGCATGCTAGTTGGGTTAGATTGAAGTCCTTATTCCGACGTGTGCAGCTACCGCCACTATCCGTTGATTCACTTGCAAATGTATGCTGTCGAATATGTTCTTTTTGGATATTCCCCGCCACCGGAGAAGCTGGCCGGCATCGAATAGTAACCCGTGTACTCTCCAATCTCTCTCTCTCCCACGCGTTGTTTGCTGTGTACCTACCCTTCCCAGCAGTCGCCGACACATATATTTTGCCGCCCGGCTGTTGCCCCCCAGGGGGGTGGTTCCTCCCCTTTTAACGACCGACCCCTTTTCTCCGACCCGCGCAGCAGATTGGACGATAAAGAGCGACTACCGCCTCCGTTTATGTTTAAATAATGCATCCGGAACATAACACGAGGGCTGCCTGAAAACGCGACGCGCGAATGTGGGGAGGACTACAAGCTGGGTTGCTCACTAATGTAAACTATAAGCACAGGTTGTACCCATTCTTAAGGCAGTTGTACACGGCACAATTTCTTGTACAAGAACTTGTACAATGCGCAAATTGTATCGTGTACGAGGTGTTCGTACAATTTCTTGTACAAGAAATTAGATCGTGGATCATGGGTTATCATTATCATCTAATTATCATAGATCATAGATCATGATCTATGATCATTATATCATAGATCATGGATCATTAGATCATCTATATAATTGGATGAAACCGTCCAAGATCCACTCCGTAGGTTCTGCGCATGACATGTGACGGTAGTGATGCGTTCGTTTAATATTCGTAAGATTGGTGTTCTGTGTTTGAGATCACTTTTATTCCTGTAAGCATGGTGAAACTTCCATTTTTGTGGTACATATCGTGATATTCTTTGTTGCTTCCTTATTATGATATTCTTTGTTGCTTCCATATTGTGATATACGTCGGTCGCGTCGAAAGTGTTCTATTTCTCAAAAGATGAGTTGGACACACTGGCAAACATTAAATCTCAATGAAATTAAGATGACGTTATTGAACCAAAAATAAATATATGCAACAAGCAAAAACATGATGTTTGGAAGATAAATTATGGGTTTCATGAGGCGATGAAAGAGTGCAAGTAACCAATCGTATAATTTCGTTTTATTAATGCTAGGATTAATGGTAGCAAATCATTGTAACCCAGTAACTATGGTAGTTTTTTCAAAATACTATCGTCATCGGATATCGCAATTCAGCTGTTCGACAGAAAGCGACATCTGTGCATGTTTTTGGCGCACAAATTGCATGAAAATATTTGATCGTGTACGACCGTGAACCAACTTCTTGTACAATATCTTGGTCAAATCTCGCCGTTCAATTTATGGTACAAGATCTTGTACAAGAAATTGTACCGTGTACAACGGGCTTTAGACAATCCTATGGCCGGAGATATGTAATTTGGTGACTTCAGTTAGTAGAATTTGACGTCGAGTAGTGCAATGCCTATTGTTCCATGGACATTGTCCATTGGGTATGAATCTTTCTGTGAACGGATGTAAGGTAAGGCATGTCGGTAGGGCATGCTTGGTGATCTTCACCCCCTGCCACACACCCTCGCGGTGGCTTGCAGGGTATAGTGTAGGTGCATATGTAGAAGGTGGAATGAAATCTGATGACGACATGCGAAAGGCCCAAGAGATTCGCAGGTTTTACGTCCCATACGACGCTTCTGTCCACGTAAATAAATTACGTATGGAATGCATGCTTAATATTAACTTGCCCCCTGCCAGACACCCTCGAGATTTCTCGCAGTTTAGTCTGTAGATATATATAGATTAATTCAGGGGTATACTGAAAGTTGTATTTGAGGGGAAAACTAGAAGAACTGTGCATCCAAAGAACCAAATAATTCAGTTCAAACGTTTTCAACTCTCTTTAAGACCCTCAATTTATATTACCTTTAACCTAAGTATCGCTCAAACATTCTGATACTTGGTCTGAGAGTAAACTTTAAAAAATATTATTTAAGATTTTACATCTGCATCTAGATAATACCCTGCAATTCACCTCAAAGGTGTGTGACAGGGGTGAATAATCACCAAACATGCACTACATATCATGCATTTAAAAGGATTAGTATTAATATATTAGTTTAAACTGCAATATTAAAAAAAAATAAAAATAGCAAACTACGCATGCAAAAACGTGTTGTTAGTTGGGTTACCTTCAAGTCCTTACACCAACATGCAACTACCTATGCTATGGATTCCATCACTCGTATTGGACCGTTATTCATATCCCTAATTGTACGAGGAATAAAGGACATTTTGAATCTGTCAGTTCGGCAATCAATTTCTATAATTCTGTATTTATGGTCCAGTCTACCATAGTAAGTTGGGGTTCGCAAAATATTTTTAACGTCATCACTGAAAATATTATCTTGAAATTTATTTATGAGATCAAGTCTTAATTTCAACCTCTGATCTGACAATGATTCCCAATTTAATTCATTGGTTACGCAAAAAAAGGTTATCGTACCGTCCCTTTACAAATCTTTCCGATCTTCGCTGCACACGTTCAATTTCGTTATTTAGACCGATTTCGTAGGGATCCCATACACTGGCAGCATATTCCAAATGAGGTCTAACAAGGGAAAAGTAGCTGATTTCTCGTAGATGATCGTCACATTTACCCAGTACTCTTTTGATGAATCCCAGTCTACGATTACCTTGACCCATTATTTCGCGTATGTGTTTACCCCAGGAAAATTCATGTGTCAGTCTTATTCCAAGATATTTAATGGATCCCATGTTTCTTATTTCATTATTAATTATTGTGTATGTGCTTGGAGTAGAACAATTCTTTTTCCAAAAATTCATTACTACACATTTTTTTAAATTTAGTTCTAACTGCCATGTATGACACCATTTTTCAATTGCTTTTAGGTTATAATTTAAATATTCTTTATCATTTGGGCATAGAATTTCCCTGTACACTCCTGTGTCATCGGAAAATAGACTAAGCTACTTTTTTTATTTGTCTGAGGTGCATTTTAAGAGAGATGTTGTGCAAAACATTAAAAATGTAGGTCATTCGTGCCTTCCAGCGCAGTTCATTGATGCAGACTGCACTCTCAAGTCACTTGCCCGCGTTCTAGAAATGGGAACCCAGATCTTTCAGCCTCCACGCCGACCGGATGGCCTGTTTGTAAAAATAAAATGGAAATACTTCGCATAATATATGCCCCTGGCATCCATGAGTCCATCAAGGACTGCAATCGCTTGGTGGAATTGTGCTACTAAGAGGCCACTGTCCACGAGTGTATATTAAATACAGTTAACTCCCGATTTTCCGTGCTAATCACTGTTTAGGGGTGCAGGGATAATCAGGAAACACGGATAATCGACTGTTTCATTTCTCTATGGTGAGCCGTAAAATAAATAAACTCACAAAAAATAACACAATCTGCTGATGAAAAGAATCTCACTGTACATAATGGCATTTTATGACAAAGTAGAATCCAGTAGAGCTGCCGCAATTCTATGTTGGCAAGCCTCGGGTGGCGGCACGAAGCATGGAGTAAGACATCGGACAATCGGCAGGGCCGTAGTGAAAGTCACGATTTGAGGAAAATTCAAAAAGTTTAATTGACTTTGAGACCACTGCCGTCACACTGAATAGATTGGCGATGCACGGATAATCCGCAGTCCGGATAACGCATGCACGAATAATCGGGAGTTTACTGCAGCCGTCTATCTGGCTGCTGTGGACTGACGGCAAGTGTGCTGAGGTTCGATTCCTGATCCAGAGAACACTCTCCCCCTGGTAATTTTCAATCCTCGATTACGACTGAAACCATAAGGTATTTAGATGTAAAAATCACTAAAGATTTATCGTGGGGAAGACACATCCGGGAAATATGCGGCCGAGCGAAGAGAAAGCTAGGATTTATAAAAGGAGTAGGTACTAGGGAAATGTGATGAGAAGACAAAAGAGCGACGTTACTTTTCAATAGTTAGGCCCCACCTTGAGTATGCAGCCAGTTTATGGGATCCGAATGAATTAGGTTTGATCAGAGAACTAGACAGTGTGCAGCGTAGCGCAGCTAGGTTCGTTAAAAGGTGTTACGATAGGTTGAGTAGCGTTTCAGAATTAATACAAGAATTAGGGTGGGAAACATTATCAGAGCGTAGGTTAATGTACAGATTAAATCTATTGGAGAAATTTCAATCGGATAAATTTACTGAAGATATTCGGCACACATTAAAAACACCAGCGTATTATGCTAGATTCGACGAAATAAATAAGTTTAGAGAGATAGATTGTCGTAGTGATAGATTCAAAATGGCATTTTTCCCCCGTACTATAAGAAAACAGAATAGGCAGCATAGCAAAGGGATAGGTAGGGGAAATATTTTAGAATAGTCTGTAGTGCATGATGCATTTATTAATCTCTTAAATACTATAGATACTAACAATCTAGTTGCATGAGACCCTATAGTTGCTTGTTTGCATGTCGGTAGTGCATATTTGGTGATCTTCACCCCCTGCCAAACACCCTGGGGTGGCTTGCAGGATATCGTGTAATGTACTTGTAGATATACGTTTTCATCATATCATTGGATGCACTCCAGTAGAAAAAGTGTAGCGTCGCCGGCGGAGTGTGTCCTGCTGTGGGCTCGCGCGTTTTTTCAGGAAACATACAATTCGATATAAAATAAGGTGCTAACTTCAGCTGAATGATAGTATCTGATTCGCTCTGTAAATTTAAAGAGGAAGATGACAGTTTTAGTCTCGTGGCGCCATGATGCGTAGTTGCCGAGAAAAAGTGCGGTCATAAATGGAATAGCATACCAATAAGTACTAAAGTTAAAACCTTGAAACTTCGCATACGTATTAATAAAGATATAATTCACATTGTATTAAAAATTTGTTTCAGTCAAACACTTTCCTTGGAAGTTATTAGACGTCAAAATGACGCATGGCGCCGTAGCGCTAAAAAAATGGGCCTTTTTTTACTCTAAAGTAAGAAACAGGTCCAAAATTTGTTTTTAAAAATTATTCTAACAATGTAGTCAGTCAACAACAAACATTATCTAAATTACTATGTAAATAACGTTATAATCCGATGAACGGTTTCGGAGTTATTTAGGTTTAAACTCGAGTCTACAAGATTTTGGCGCGGACAGTAGTCGAGGTAGACTGAGATGGGCCGGGTCACGCGTCACTCGATTGGAGGGAAGGCATTAAATGCCGAATGAAGCCTCTCCTTTACGACCTGGCCTCGCGACCCCTCCAGGGCCCTACGACCGGCCGTCGGTGAGAGAGATAAAGGGTGCACGACGCACCGCTGCGGTAGCGCAGAGGTGTGTGGGGCGATGCACATGCTTGCACCATTACCTCCTGTCGACGCCTACGCATTTCTCGACGACCAGGAACCAAGGCATTGACCAAGGATCCCCCTATATGCTGTTTTTAATATCTCAATACGTTATAAATATATCGCAGAAGATTCGATGTATCGGATTCGTTATATAAATTGGAAATATCGTGATTTCAGTTGATATCGGGAAATCGTCATATGGGGATATTGTCATGTCGCGTCATCATCATCAAGGGTCAACAATCCTAGGATTGGTTTGACGCAGCCCTCCACTCGATTCTTCTATCGGCCAACCTCTTCATATTGACGTAGTTCCTCTCTTTTACATTCTTCACAACTTGCTCCATAAATATCTCATACAAGGCCTGCCTTTTCAAATTCTTCCCGTTCACTTTTCCCTCCACGATAGTCTTCATCAGGCCATCGTGTCTCAAGATATGGCCCATTAAGTTGTCCCGTCTTCTTTTTACAATTGTCAGCAGACTTCTCTTTTCTCCCACTCTTCTTAACACTTCTTCGTTTGTCACTCGATCGATCCATTTTATCTTCATCATTCTTCGGTAGCACCATATTTCAAATGCTTCCACCCCTGTACTTCTCTGCTGCTGTTATTGTCCATGCTTCGCTGCCATATAGTACAATGCTCCAGATGTATGTTCTAATGAAATGTTTCCTCACTTCCACGCTTGTATATGCAGCTGTAAGCAAAATCTTCTTCTAGTAAAATGCCCTTTTCGCTTGGATGATTCTACTGGCAATTTCTCTTTTACTTCGTCCATCGCTGGTTACTCGGCTTCCCAGGTAGCAGAACTCTTCCACCTCCTCGATTTTTTGTTTTCCTAGTTTAACATTGATCCTGGCTTCCTTTCTTCTACTGCATAACAATACCTTAGTTTTATTTTTATTGATATTCAGATGATATCTGGTCATCGTTCTTTCCATATTACCTAGTGTCTTCTTTAAATCTCCTTCTGTTTCTGCCATGACTGCTATGTCATCGGTGAATCGTAGCATGCTGATATTCTCCCCGTGGATATTCACTCCCGGAGATTTTTCTTTGACTTCTTGGATGGCTTTCTCGATGTAGACATTGAATAATACGGGAGACAGTGCACATCCTTGCCTCACTCATTTCTTTATGCTTGCTTCTGTACTGCTGGGTCCTGATTTAATTATGCCCACCTGGTTTTTATACAATCTGTGGATAACTCTTCGGTCGTTGTATGATACTCCAATTTCTTTCAGAACCTTTAGCATAATATTCCAATCCACGTTGTCAAATGCCTTCTCCAAATCCACAAATGCAACAAACGTCGGTAGATTCTTCTCTATTCTCTTCTCTATAAGTAGCCTGAGGGCCAAAATCGCTTCTCTTGTCATATCGCGTAAGCTGCCGTTTTAATATCGTGTCGCGATATCAAGCGCATATCGAATATAGCACACGATAAACCGAAGTATCGTTCAGCCCCAGTTTCGACTTTCTGTGAAGGAAGCACCCACTATGACAATTCGGCGAATGCTTCGGCCAAGCTCCGTTCGCCGTGTGCAACAGCAGTGACATTCCGGCAAAGACTGACAAATTAGCATCATTACGTTTTATCCTTCTAACAGGAGGGGTCTCTTCTATCAGTTAACAGTCTAGAAAACTTTAACTTTCAACTATCTTTAAACATTAAACATCAGTTGACATGGATGTATGTACATAAACATTTTTTTGAACTCTTAAATTGATGAGAGTGGCTATTCATCTCTTGCCCTGAAAAGGATTAGGTATCTTTGCATGGCAGAGAGATTTACTTTGAAGGTGAACCATATGAGGTTTTTGACAAATGAGCTTTTTTTATCAGCTTATAAAATAGCTTATCTCAAAAGTTGTTGTTCCAGTTGCATGAAGTATTTTAAATTCAAATTTCAGAGATGTAGGCCTGCTTTTATTTTATCACGGAACTCCCCTCGGCTTATATGATGGACTCTTCTGGAGACAAACGCTCTAATTTACTCACCTCCTTCATCACTGTCGTGTCTTACTCTTATCTCTTCGTGTGTCCACTTCATGTCCCTGTGCACAACGGTGTCCAGCCGTGGGCTCTCTCGCATATATTTCGCCCCTCGCCACCTGATTAGTGCTTGCACCGAATATGGTCATGAACTAGGACACACAGTTTTTCATTTCTCGTTTCCGTACATTAAAACAATTCAAATCGCTAGGATGCGTGTTTTGACATAAATTTTGCGTCAAAGTGTTTTTATTTGCTTTTCAGAAAATGTTTTAATCTCGTCCATCCGTACAAAAGGGTCATTAAACTTATTCTGGCACAAAATATCTTCTAATTACATGTTTAGTAAACTGGGATTTTTCAATTCAAATTATTATTTCCGTGTAATTATCCCGAATGGTAGATCTATGATGGGGTACGAATCGTAATTAATGAATTCATTAACCATAAGATATTTAGGTTTAACAATCACTACTAGGCGATCTTTAACTCAACTAGGTGATCTTTAGGTGAAACCGTAAGATATTTAGGTGTAACAATCACTAAGGAATTATCGTGGGGAAGACACATAAGGGAAATATGCGGCCGAGCGAAGAGAAAGCTAGGATTTATAGAAAGAGTACTTGGGAAATGTGATGAGAAGACAATAGAGCGATGTTACTTTTTAATAGTTAGGCCCCACCTTGAGATCCTACGCAGCCAGTGTATGGGATCCGAATGAATTAGGTTTGATCGGAGAACTGGACAGGCTGCAGCGTAGAGCAGCTAGGTTCGTTAAAAGGTGTTACGATAGGTTGAGTAGTGTTTGAGAATTAATACAAGAATTAGGGTGGGAATCATTATCAGAGCGTAGGTTAAAGTACAGATGAAATCTATTAGAGAAATTTCAATCGGATAGAATTACTGAAGATGTTAGGCACATATTAAAAACACCAGCGTATTATGCTAGATTCGACCAGATAAATAAGATTAGAGAGATAGATTGACGTACTGATAGATTCAAAATGGCATTTTTCCCCCGTACTATAAGGAGAACAAAAAAGGCAGTATATCAAAGGGATAAGTAGGGGAAATATTTTAGAGTAGTCTGTAGTGCATGATGCACGTATTAATCCCTCAAATACTATAGATACTAACAATCAAGTTGCATGAGACAATATAGTTGCTTGTTTGCATGTTAGTAGTACATGCTTGGTGATCTTCACCCCCTGCCACACACCATCGCGGTGGCTTGCAGGATATCTAGTAGTTGTAGATTCTGTTTTCTTTCAGGAAGGAAACTATTGCCAATCCTTTTTGATTCCCATTGATATGTGTTTGGTGTGTTTGGTGTGAATTGTTGACCAAAATATTAAGCGGACTATGAGGCTTATTCATAGTAGTCTCAGATAGTAAACGCTATTGAAAACAATCTTAGAGGATTGAAGGAAAAAAATGTTTCCTTAGTTCTTGGCTCGAGGAGAAATATTGATATTTTTGGGACAATCCTTACCTTAGTCGATTTTATTTTATGTGTAGTATTTTTCCGATCTATGGCAGAAAACTTTGCTATAGCTGCGCAATTGTTTTGAATTAATGTCACTTTTCAATGTTTTAACAAATTTTTACACTTTTAACAGATGTCACTGCTCAATATTTCTCGTGCTGAATTAAAATAATTTCTTCGCGCATTAAGGCTCCAGCTTAAGTGTACCCTTTTTTATCTCTTCAAAAACTGGGCATTCCCTCTCCATTACTTAATATTGTAATGGTACGGCGGCGAATAAATGGTCCTTCGATCCCGTCCAACTCTTATCTCCTGATCCTATCCATCCCATCCCTGTCTTCAGTGTCCACCTCTGAAGTGTCGCTGTGGAAGCCTCACACCCTTTAAGCCTCTGTCGTTTTTCGGTTGAAAACTGCTCCAGTCACATTGAGTCGTATTCCCATCTGCCAGTTTAGGTAGAGCAACCGTAGCCAATAGGAATTTGCCCCACGGTCACGTGCTGTTTAAGTTTGCATTTCGTTCCTATGCTGCCTCAAATTCAACACTGCTACCTCAATTGCGAGAATCAAATGAATTAATTGAATTTTATCCCGAGTCAACAAAATATATGCATCTACATCTACCTCTGCACGATACCCTGCAAGCCACCGCGAGGGTGTGTGGCAGGGGGTGAAGATCACCAAGCGTGCACTACCGACATGCAAACAAGCAACTATAGGGACTCATGCAACTACATTGTTAGTATCTATAGTATTTAAGGGATTAATACATGCATCATGCACTACAGACTACTCTAAAATATTTCCTCTACCTATCCCTTTGCTATGGTGCCTATTCTGTTCTCTTATAGTACGGGGGAAAAATGCCATTTTGAATCTATCGGCACGAAATCTATCTCTCTAATCTTATTTATCTGGTTATTATATGATATATCGTTCACAGAAGATAGGTAATGCATGATAGCTAAATACTTTTTAATTGTATTATTAATACTGTTAGAGTTCAGGCAGTAAATGAAACGGTAACAATAAAAACATCGCGAAATGTAAACACAAACAGGTCGTTACCGTGAGGCGAGTTCCTATTGGCCACGGTGTACAACTAATTACAGATTTAAAATGGACGCGCTTCAAACTAGACCCGTAAACAAGAGGTGGTTGGCGCTAATTGGTGTGACAGAGCAGTCGTTGCTGGCAACCACGACGGTTGTTTGGTGATACTGTCTTAAGATCCTTTCCTTATTCCATATTTCATTTCACGAACCTTGCCCCATGGGACACAGTATAATGCGCGATAAAAGTGGTCCGGTGCCCGCTTTAACTTCTGCCTGGCCTCCTTGAATTACAAAGGCCCTCGGCCGCACCCCCCACATTCCGTGGAGCGGCAATTCTCCGCGCCTCCACACACACACACCCCATCATGCCTTCTAGGATTCCGCACGCGTAGCCATCCCCTCCCCCCCACCCTGGTTATTGCAAAAAAAAATAAAGGCTGAGAGAAGAATGGAACTCGTTAGCTTTTGGCGCTGAGTAGGCGAAACGGTCTGAGAGCGCGTCGATCGTTAATTTCGAGGAGGAATCAAAGATCCTCGATGTGCATTTGTTTTATGGATGAGGAAACGTAAACCCCCGTACTGTTTACCGTGGAAATCCACGTAATCGAAAATAGTACGCATCCCTGTCCTTGAATGTAAATTTAACACTCCAGTAGGGGATTTCTGTAACTCGATAGCGTATTATTGCATCATCATCATCATTGGTCAACAATCCCAGGATTGGTTTGACGCAGCTTTCCACTCGATTCCTCTATCGGCCAACCTTTTCATTGTGACGTAATTCTTCTCTTTTACATCTTTCACAACCTGTTCCATGTATCTCATACGAGGCCTGCCTTTTCCAATCTTCCCCTTCACTTTTCCCTCGACGATTGTCTTCATCAGGCTATCGTGTCTTAAGATGTGGCCGATTAAGTTTTCCCTTCTTCTTTTTAGAGTTGTCAGCAGACTTCTCTTTTCTCCTACTCTTCTTAGCACTTCCTCGTTACTTACTCGTTCGATCCATTTATACTTCATCACTCTTCGATAGCACCACATTTCGCATGCTTCCACCCTTTTCTTCTCCGCAGCTGTCATCGTCGATGCCTCACTGCCGTAAAGAAACATGCTCCAGATGTATGTTCTGATGAACTGTTTCCTTACTTCTATTCTTGTATTTTCTGCTGTAAGTAGATTCTTCTTTTGCTAGAACGCCCTCTTTGCCTGGGCTAATCCACAAACTATTTCTTTCTTCCTTCTTCCATCGTTGGTTACTCGGCTTCCTAGGTAGCCGTTGTAATCAATCTATTCGCTTTAAAATGTAACAATATATGCTGGTATGGAATAACGGCGGACTTATTAAGAAAGTGAAACTTTCTTAATAAGTCCGGCATCGTAATCGAAAATAGTACGCATCCCTGTCCTTAAATGTAAATTTAACACTCCGGTAGGGGATTTCTGTAACTCGATAGCGTATTATTGCATCATCATCATCATTGGTCAACAATCCCAGGATTGGTTTGACGCAGCTTTCCACTCGATTCCTCTATCGGCCAACCTTTTCATTGCGACGTAATTCTTGTCTTTTACATCATTCACAACCTGTTCCATGTATCTCATACGAGGCCTGCCTTTTCAAATCTTCCCGTTCATATTTACCTCGACGATTGTCTTCATCAGGCCATCATGTCTCAAGATATGGCCGATTAAGTTGTCCCTTCTTCTTTTTAGAGTTTTGAGCAGACTTCTCTTTTCTCCCACTCTTCTTAGCACTTCCTCGTTACTTACTCGGTCCATCCATTTTATCTTCAGCATTATTCTGTAGCACCACATTTCGAATGCTTCCACCCTTTTCTTCTCCGCTGCTCTCATCGTCCATGCCTCACTGCCGCAAAGAAACATGCTCCAGATGTATGTTCTGATGAACTGTTTCCTTACTTCTACGCTTGTTTCTCCAGATGTGAGGAGATTATTCTTTTGATAGAATGCCCTCTTTGCCTGGGCTATTCTACTATTTCTTTCTTGCTTCGTCCATCGTTGGTTACTCGGCTTCCTAGTATTATTGCATATTATTTCCTTGAAATACTGAAATTTCCCAATACCGTCAATCCATTGTATGTACTTTGTTGATGACAAGTATATGATTGTGGACTTGCAAATTTCCAACATTTCGTCAAGAAAAGTAGCTTTCAGGACTTCTCTTCTCTTCAACAATTTGGCTGAAGTGCATAGCATAAAATACCTCGCCACCACCTGTAGGACACAGATTTTGCAAATATAATTGTATGACAGTACAAAGATTGCCCCCCTTTAAGATTCTCGAATCCATTTTACGCCTGGGTCATTTCTTAATTATCAACCATAGTTGAGCGACGATTTACGGTAAAAGGGCTCAAATAAAGGAAGCGATGGCAATGAGGCAGGTAAAAGAACATTAACCTCAATACATAAAATAATATGATAAGTAATATATCGCTTCACAAACGCCAAGAAAGTTACAAAGCAATAAAATCTCTTACGTCTTCTTACAATGGGCATTGCCATGAGAATCACAACGACATAGTTTGGCCAGCTAACTGCACCTCATTTACCTTCCTTACCTTTGCTCAGATTTTCTAATTGTATTTAATGCTTTATAAAGGCATTTTATGTCCTTCAAAAATGGGGAAAATGCACTATTTATTATAACTCTTTGAATGTAAAGTTTATTAGCTAAAATATGCTTGGCGAAAATTTTGCTGAAGGATTAAGTTGCGTTACAAAGATATTACTCTTTGAAAATTGTACTTTTTAGGCAGCTTAAAAACACGCATGACGTCACGGCACGGTATCACTATGGGCGTTGTTTATCTGTTTATGCATGGAGATAAGTTGTTAAATAAATACTTGGCGATAACGTATGTATTTATCTCATTTGTTTCATGCAATACACGATTGTATTTCGATTTTTTATTTACGTAGTATGGATGATAACGAGCAAATCGTCCATTAATTATATAATTCCTGTATAGTTTCCAAGAATTTCTACTACGTCTATGCAATCGCTGGTTTTTTTTAAGAAGAACGCCGCCATAAGGGAGTCAGCCAAAGGAAACTGTCGGAATGTGCTTTTTAAAGTATTTTTTCAGTCATCGTTTCGTTCGAGAAACGGCTAAAAACGTCAAAAAAATATATATTCACTTCGTTTTCTTTTAAAAATAAATGTCTATCTCCGTAGCAATATGGAACCTATACCATGCAATGACGGCAGAAGGCGTTTCAGGTCACGTGACTTTCGTCGATTTCCGGGAACATTTTAATATCATTTAATAATCTTTGTGGTAGGCGTAGAAAAAATTGGCTTATATATTTAAATTGGTAAGAAAATTTCGCATCAAGTGCATCATTAATCTTCGAGAAACAAATTTCATACATATTCCCCAATAATACAACAGTTATAAATACGTCAGACTAGGCCAACTAACGTAAACAAACGGCCGCCATGTTGATCCGATAAGCTTAACGGGGGGT
Source organism: Platycnemis pennipes (assembly GCA_933228895.1). Taxonomy (NCBI): domain Eukaryota; kingdom Metazoa; phylum Arthropoda; class Insecta; order Odonata; family Platycnemididae; genus Platycnemis; species Platycnemis pennipes. The sequence continues at coordinate 138,738,981 of OW121851.1, forward strand.
GTTTGAGGCTCCAGTTGCTTAGCGAGAGTTTTCGGTAGCACTATCGACATTAGTCTTATCGAACAGCTTACAGAAAGCGAATTGTTGACAGCCAACTCTTTCGTTAAGCTACCGAGATAGCGACAGTGGATGCTATCGAGTTACAGAAAAACCCCCACTGATTTGTCTTACCTGGCGTATCGTAGGCGCCGAGCACCGTCTCAAGGAGCAACGGGGTCTGCGGCGAGGAGGTTCTTTCTTACCTGCTCGCCGAGTCGCCACTGGGACATGCAGAACAGAAAGCCAGTTATATAGCACCAGTACATACAAATCCGGTTCCGATTAAATGCTTTCGATAGTACATAGAACATGAGCAAATAGCCCCATACCTAGAAATCATATATTCATCATTATATCAGTATTTCAATCATAGGATTGGTTTTCCTGCAGCCCTCCAATCTTCCCTATTCAGGGAAGAAATAATGTTAATTCCCTTCACACGTCCTTCTTTATTTGCCGTATATACATATCCCTTGGTCTTCCTTGCGGCATCTACCCTTCTATTTTCTCTTCTATTATATTTCTAACTAATCCATTTTGTCTCAAGGTATGTCCAATTCATCTGGTTCTTCCTCGCCGTAGGATTTTCCGTATTGTCTTTTTTTCATCATCTTCTTCTTGAACTTCTGTACACCTCTTCGTTCCTCACTCTATCTGTTCATTCACTATTCAGCATTCTCCTCCAGCACCATGTTTCGAAGGCTTCAATTCTTCGTTGGTCTGCTTTCCCGATGTCCCATGTCTCTGATCCATGGAGTGCTATGCTCCAAACGAATGTTTTGATGAACTGCTTCCTTGCTTGCGGCCGTAGGTTCTTTGAGCACAGTAATTGTCTCTTCTCCATGAATGCCTCCTTACCTTGTGCGATTTTTTGCTTGGTGTCCGCTTCTTCCATCCCAAGTACTTCTGCAGCATCCGAAAAAAGTAAGATCTTTCGTAATATTTTCAACGTCGACGAACAACGGATCACTTTCGAAGTTACTTATAGATAAAACCGAAAGATCTATGGTCTGACCTATGGGAGACCTTATCAAAGTCTTCCGGTAAGCTTGAGACACATCATCAGGCAATTTACCAAAGTGGATGGGATGATCAGAAATGAAAGGGATGAAATCAGCACCTACTCTTGGGAGGGAAGCCTTGAAAACGTCGGCATTTTTTCGAATATGGAGTCATGAGGCATGAATGGTTCGCAAATGGCGCTGATTTTGAATCGCTCATTCGAATATCGCTCATTCCTTTCACTTGAGGTTGTCTCGGACGTAGAATAACCGAATGGGAATAAAATCAAGCGACAAGAATGAAAAAGATTGTCCCGAGGGATTCGAAATCGCAAAATGTGCGAACAATTCCTCGTTGTAACATAACAATTGAGCCGCCGAAATCAACAAAGCAAGGTGTAATAATGGAAGTAAACAAACGTTGGTAATTAAGGAGGCTCCACCGAATTATGAAGTAATGTCATTTTTGTGAAAATTTCAGGATACATCATTTTTTGGCTCTTTTATCGATTGGCAATAAAATAACTTGGCCTTTCCATAATATATTTGAAGAAAAAAGACGCTGAAAATCAGATATTTTATACTTGGCTATACGGCAGAGCATGGCTCTTGCATTAAAATTTGCTGATAAATAATGTAAATATAAATGTCGTTTTGACGAAAAACTAACATAAGATGCGCAATTTTATGTAGAATTTAGCATTGTGAAAAAGTGCTCGCCTTACCACACTTGTTTAGTTGATATTAATAAATATTTGCTCGAAAAAAGCATAAAACCCTTAGTTACATGAAAGTGGCGATACGTTATGTTGTTATCATTGGCAACGGTACTTTTGACGGAACGTGCTTGCAAGCCTATTCACTAACGTAAATTAGAAATATACCTTACCAAGGTCCTTCTTATATATTTTATGTAATTTAAATATTTCATTGGTTATTGATATGGTGTAATTAATAGCAATTCTTCCAAATGCTAGTATCGTCATTGTTGCCAAACAATTTAAAAAAATACGAATATTAATAAAATTAAAAACAAATATTGGAATTTGCAAGGGAATAGTTTAAAACTAGGTAAGAAAATATTTAACTTATTTTAGAATACCTATTAGCGGGATTGAGCATTTATTTTCACTTTATACATTAAACGTGGCAACAACACCTCAGCCATGTTCCGAAGTCAACATGAGTTAAAATAGCTCGTAAAAAATAGAATGCGACTACAACGTGCTATAAAATAGCATACTCATACAATTATTGTGTGTGCGTTAACACACTATAGATGATTTTCCATATAGGCTTTTTTCTGGATCGGTATTTATTCATTGAATAACATGGCTCTTTTACGGTATTATGAATCGCGGATTAACGGTGGAACCGGAAATAATAGGAGACAGCGAGAATCGGGGAGTTGTGTGTTAGACGCGGTGGTGTGGAGACGCAAAAGTGACGCGTGATTAAGAAAGGGCGTTATTCGTGAGCTAGTTGGTGTCTGTGTGGGTGAAATAGCATTCGTGAGGGAAGAGATATTATTGTTGTTGTTCTGTTGTGTCTGATTCGATTTAAGAAGTGGCTCGAAAGAAAAGAAAGTGTAGAAGTGTGTGGCCTGTTAAGGAGGTTGATCCGAAAAGTAAAAGACATGTCATTTTTTTATATTTTCAGCACTTACAGAACTAAAGTTCCTCTCTCTAATAAAATAAAGATAATTATACTAACTCATACTCCTTTTTGCACAATTTGTATTTTAAATTACATACGATTAACGGCGAGAATGGCCATCACATGGGAATATAACGTTTAAAAATACCATAGTGACATGTCATTTTTGAAAAAAACTGGTATTTTATGCTTATTTTCACAAGGAATAAAATGACACGAAAAAAAGGAATCAACCCACCCTATTTTTCGCTAAATCCACCAATTTCTGCGCTTGTAGCAGACGAAATACGTAAGTTAACTTCAAGTGCCGCTGCGGTAGCACAAAAATGGGTGACGTATGAATAATATCATTACTAATGAGATATTAAAGAATATTTCATAAGAATATTATAACATAACATTTAATAGTAATATTCTGGTGCTATGCATTAGTAAATTCATTGAGTACATGAATTTATTTCTGAAACGTAAATGCTGAATTGACTCCATCGTCGAGCTGATTAAAACTATCTTAAAAAATAAATCCTTCGACTTTCCATCGTATTTCTTGTGATACTTGTGACTTTCAATAGCTTAGGTAATTTTCTTTGTGAAGTAAGGATCACTTAGCAGGCATATACTCGTACTTAAATGAATAATATTCCTTAGACAACTTGACTCAAGCAGTCGCGAGCCAACCCCCTTAAGTGCGAGCCTGAACAGAAGTGTATGTTGTTTGATTAATTTTAAAGTGCATTTCGTGAGGGCAATTTCTTATGTTGTGCATGTTTTGTGTAATAAATGTGTGTGATTTAGAATGCGTAAAGGAATATGTTACAATGTGTTTGTACCGAGCGACACCATGGTTACCTGTTAATCCCGACGGGTTCAAACAAACAACCCACGTTGCATGAGAAGCCATCCGTCCGACTGTCGAGCATCGTTTGTGGCGCCGACCCTCCCCTCTGGCGAGTGTCCTCCGAACCAACACACGGACAGTCGCCTCCGGGAAGTGTGGCCGAAGACACGACCCCTCCCCCCCCCCCTTCCACCTCATCTCCCCCACCCACCCACCGCTGACGTCACGGCGTGACGCAAGGACAGAGCCGTTGGCCACGCCCCCCTTTGGGGTCAAACTGTCTCTCTAGATATGTTACAGAGTGCCCGCGCTCGTAATTAAAACTTGGACATTTGAAGAGCGCAACAATGCCTGCGCCCCCTCTTGTCCCTCAGAGGGATGCTAGGGGGTGAGGGGTGGAAGCAATGGTCCGTGGGTTCGAACCTTGTCCCCGTTCCGCGCTCTTCACTCCTATGGGTGCCTGCTGTTTGGTGTCTCGTTGCCAAGGGGAACGGAGCGGAATTTCGCCAGCCAAGGCATTGAAGTGGGTGAATAATGAGGAGGAACACGAGATCATATGCACGGAAGAGGCGCAGTGTCTTGGACGGCTTCTTTTATTTTTACTCGTGGTCGTGAAAGAAAATTCGAAATCTCGTATCTGTCATTTCGACTCTCCCATTTCACCATTTATTTATCTATCTATATCTATGTCTACGACATACCCTGTAAGCCACCTCGAGGGTGAGTGGCAGGGGGTGCATCCACACCAGGAACAATGGCACAACAAACAAAAATGATCGACACAAAACAAACACCACACCTTTAAAAGTAATTGGGAAAAAAGAATAAAAACTACCAAATCCCAATCCTGCAGGACACACCCACGAATACCATGCATGACTTGAAATCCGACACCAATTTAATAGATACTCATGCATGCAAAAAAAAGGCAATACATGCCAGTAACACATAGATTTGAACATGCAGGAAATAAAAAATACTATCGACCTACTCTGAATATAACCTCTATAATTATTACCGATTTACGCGATTTGTAACGTTCTGATCTCGAATCGTACGTGGAAAAAATGACGTTTTAAACCTGTCCGTCCTGCAATCTATCTCCTTAATTTTATTAGAATTAACGAGCCTACCATAATAAGTCGGAGCCAGCAATATGCGATTAACGTCACTTTCTTTCTGGGGATAGAAATTTATTTTCGCAATCGTGCACTTGTATCGAGTAGCAGCTGTCACACGGCATGCTCATGTCTCCAGAACTAAGTCACTCCCAAGGGACACTCCGTGTAATGAGAACGAGTTTTTCGTTAGGCACCTCCTTCCTTCGAATCTAATTAACTTTCTGAATATCCCGCAGCCAATGGAAGGCCCCGCTCCAAATGACGCTCTTCTAGAGCGAAACCCAATTATGTAACACCAACACGCACCGAATGATTGGACAGCCATTTTGTGGAGATACATTTGAATTTATATGATGCTCGCCAAAACTGTAATTTAACTGTAATTTTTTTAAGCATAACGTCTGATGTGCTTTCTTACCAAATACGGGACCACCATCTTCCTAAAGGTACGTTTTCATGTGGCCCATTTTTGCGTAGACTCACACTGCACCACCAATCAGAAGCAGGCCAACGCAGCTTCCGTTGACGTCCGAGTTGTTTATCTTTCATCTTTCAACGCAGCCTGCGTTGACGCAACTGCGTCAGAGCGAGGAACAACGCATTCTGCCTATCATTTGTTCGTTACGTGATTATTTCGCTACGGATTATCACCCGTATCACGGTTTACCACCGTCATATGTTTTGTTGCGTTGCTGCTGTCGCTGCCGGTGACATGAAAACAGGGTATTTTCCTGCCCTACGACGCAGCGGCAGCGCAACGTAAAAACGGCCATATGAAAACGTAGCTTAATGCGTTTCGCGCGTCGAAAGATGAAATGTTTTCATCTCGAGCGACGCGAATCTACTCTTTGACAGGCGTTGATAGACTCATGCGAAGGTTTCCGGGCTTTCTGATTGGCTGATGAGAATCCTTTCGCGTGAAACACGTGAAAATTCAGTTCAAGGTGTTGAAATTAGCACACTTCCGTTTGCGCCTGCATGACAACAATCTACCAATCGCGTGCGTTGCCTTTTTCAGACAACAATGCAGTGCGCGGAAGCCTGCGCACCAACATTGCCTCAATATTATCCGCAAGGGCGAAAAATTACAAATTTAGCTTAGATTATTTAATGGTAAATAATTACAATAACCGAATAAACTAAAATAAGGAATAATGGAATTAATAAATAACTTGAAATGCAAATTTCAGAGTACACTTAACGGGGAAATATATCTGAGAAGTGTTTGGTTTTGCAAGCCTTCGATTAGGATTCGTAAAAAAATGTGGTTGACAATTATGATGAGACATTAAAATAAAGATGTTACTTTTCTATCGTTGCGCAACATGCCTACTTAGGATATATTTGACATATGTGAGTGTTCGAAATCGTACGACGCAGGCTTGCTTAGATCCTGTGTGACAGAGATCGGCGAATTCGGCCAGAAGGAACTTGGATATAACTTGGCAAACAATTCTGTTTGGATTGTAAACATGCCGCCATACACATGCCGATAGAGGAGCTTTTATCACACGGTTTGACCTCTTCGACCAAATATTTCGCCTCGAGACCGTGTCACAATAGCCGCTGCTGCCGGTTGCGGTTACCGAGTACGATTGCGCTGTTTACCAACAAGCGTCAACCAGCTCTCAGATGATTTGAGCGCGTCTGTTTCCAATCGGCCGGTTGAGCTAATCGTGGCCAATGGCAGCTCGCCTAGCGGCCACACTGTGTGTGTTCAATTTCGCGATATTTTGATTGTTACCATTTCAACTGCTGCCTAAACCCTAAAAATATTAAGAATTCAGTGAAGGCAGCCATTCAGCTATTCTGTATTCCCTATTGTTTGTGAAGGATGTATTAACATACATTTTATTGAGGTGAGATTAAATGGACTCAATTAATTTGTATCTTGAAGTTGAGATAACAATGCTGGCGGCATAGGAGCTAAATGTGAACAGACACAGCACGTGACCGTGGGGCGAGATCCTATAGGCCGCGATTTCGACAACCAGCCAATGAGATTACCTGTCAGTTTGATTTGAAAAGTTTACACCAACCGTGAAGGTCAACGGTTAGTTTGACGCGGCCTTTACTCCTCTTCATGATGATAAGGTAGCAATGGCTTCGTTTTGTATTGTCAAGGGGTTCCTCAGGGGCTTCGTCAGGGTGTCTCCGATCCGATCAGGGGTCTAATTCTGTAAAGTCGAATTCGAGATTCCGACGTCACAATACCCATATATGGAAAAAAACGTCATAGTTGGTAGTACAAACCGTGCTCCCTTGATGTCGCGATGGTCGCACCGGCTCAAGGCGTAGGAGTCGGATCATTTTGCGGATCATTTCGTTCATGATCCTTCGCCAAATATTTTCTGGCGAGCAGGCGTTGCTATCGCGGTGGGCACCTATAGAAGCTGCGATTGTAGCAGACGACTTGTTGATATTTATCGCGCGCGATACAAGGTGAGAATGCATCTAATTCTAGCTAATGATTAAATCTTTCATGTCTCTGTTTCCTTGCCGCTTATACAGTTAGAAGTATATAAAACATTTTGTTTTGTTTTAAAATGTCGCCATGCAATGTTTTTGTTTAATGTTGATTAAAAATTGTCAGGTAGACTAGGCACATAGGCTTTTAATTCTTGTAAAACTTCTACGTAAGATTTTAATGCTCCTGCAAGGGCAATCTATATTATTGAGAGAGATCTTATCATGTTGGAAATCACATTGTTTGAGCAAATCTCATTATGCTGGCAATTGCTTTGTATTAGTACCTTTCTTTGTGTGGTTGTGTTCTACCGACAAATTCTGACATTTCATGGACGTCCCCCCTGTTTGGCAATCTCCCCCCTGCCACACACCTTTATTGAGGCTTGCATGTAAACGTCCTTAGGTCTTCGGACGCGTACATTATCTTAGGATATTGTACGGTTGTTGCATATTTGTTATCTGCTACTGTGATATCATCCATTCCAAATCAATATACTATTAAAATAGAAACATAGGCGGACGGAGGAATATATGCACGAAGATATAATGATTCACCCGAAAAAATAATATCATTACAGAGGCTGTCGACACAATCAATTGATAAAACCAAAACATTTCGTGATTTGATTCCAAAGGTGTAATCACTTTCAATTTTTAGAAGTTTCACTTTCTTAATAAGTCCGCCGTTATTCCATACCAGCATATATTGTTACATTTTAAAGCGTATAGATTGATTACAACGGCTACCTAGGAAGCCGAGTAACCAACGATGGACGAAGGAAGAAAGAAATAGTTTGTGGAATAGCGAAGGCAAAGAGGGCGTTCTATCAAAAGAAGAATCTACTTACAGCAGAAAATACAAGAATAGAAGTAAGGAAACAGTTCATCAGAACATACATCTGGAGCATGTTTCTTTACGGCAGTGAGGCATCGACGATGACAGCTGCGGAGAAGAAAAGGGTAGAAGCATTAGAAATGTGGTGCTACAGAAGAATGATGAAGATAAAATGGATCGATCGAGGACAAACGAAGAAGTCCTAAGAAGAGTGGGAGAAAAGAAAAGTCTGCTGAAAACTATAAAAAGAAGACGGGACAACTTAATTGGCCACATCTTAAGACACGATGGCCTGATGAAGACAATCTTCGTAGGGAAAGTGAAAGGGAAGAATGGAAAAGGCAGGCCTCGTATGAGTTACATAGAACAGGTCGTAAAGGACGTGAAAGAGAGGAACTACGTCAATATGAAGAGGTTGGCTGTTAGAAGAATCGAGTGGAGGGCTGCGTCAAACCAATCCTAGGATTGTTGACCCTTGATGATGAGATTGATTACAAACATCAACAGAAAGTCATGTTGATTAACTATTGTTAACTACCTCAGCTTGTTCCCGCCATTGTAATAATAGCGCGCTGGATAAACAGTCGATTGTTGTACGTCATTACGGCGTTGAACGATGTTCGCGAACCTTGGAGGGGAGGGGAGCGATCGGGAAGTAGTGGGAGGGGGGGGGGGGGGGGGGAGATTGCTCGTCCGGAAGTTAACAGAGGATAGGATCGGAAGTAGTGACAATGGGTGTGCGGCGGGGGCAGCGTGGGGAAGGTGTAAAGGGTTCTGGGGGACGTGGAATTATTAATCGGGTCTTCCGCTTCCTCGGCACCCGGCCATTACGACCGCCTCCCTCCTTGCGGAGAGGAAGTTCATTGAGTGACACTTGCCGTCCAGTTGGTCGCGAAGATGCAGTCATATCGCCAGGGACCGTGAACTCATTTTCTTTGCGAGATTACCGTAATCACAGAGATATAATTCGTATTTTTTTACCTCAATTTTGACAGCAATCCAGGCTGAGCAGTGAATCGTTTTGTCAGCATGCGACGAGAAATGAGATATATGTTCGCCCAAACAGATACAAGATTCCGTAATTCACATCTGTGATCAAAATAGTAAAGGAGGAAATCACTAGACCTTCGAAATGTCCCTAATACAATCCCTAAAGGTCCTTTACACGTAGCAGTTGACTGCTACGGTAGTCAACTGTTAACAAATGTTAAGCCTCACTCGCATGTGTGAATAGCAACTGCGATGCGAGTTCAGGTCGATACTGGACACATGTTGAACACTATCGATCCACGTTCGAGCTATTAGCAAAGTTTAAGCCCGTCTACTTTCCAGCGGAAATGTATCCAGCACAATCGCAACAATCGCCAACGGAAAGTAATACACGACGGAATTTGGATATAATAACAAGGATATCCCTCCCCAAAATGGGAGATACTACTCTTCAAAGAATGGGAACAAAAGATAATCGTCGATGGAATTTATTGATTGAAGAATTTCACGAAAATATAAGCATCAATCACTATTGAAATAAAACGCTTTTTATTTGTTATGACAACGCCTAAACAGCGGCTGCATAGAAGTTAACGAAGACGCATCATAGCAGTAGCGATATAGATACATCGCGCACCTCGCGAATGTCATAGCAGTCAACTGCTACGTGTAAACGCTGCTTTAAATGTACATATACTTCTGCGTCTACAAGATACCCTGAAAGCCACCGCGAGGGTGTGTGGCAGGGGGTGAAGATCACCAAGCATGCACTACTAACATGCAAACAACCAACTAAAGTGTCTCATGCAACTAGATTGTTAGTATCTATAGTATTTAAGGGATTAATACATGCATCATGCACTATGGACTACTCTAAAATATTTCCCCTACCCATCCCTTTGCTATGCTGCCTATTCTGTTCTCTTATAGTACGGAGGAAAAATGCCATTTTGAATCTATCGGTACGACAATCTATCTCTTTAATCTTATTTATCTGGTCGAATCTAGCATAATACGCTGGTTCTTTTAATATATACCTAACATCTTCAGTAAAGCTATCTGATTAAAATTTCTCTAATAGATTTTATCTGTACCATAGATGATCAGAACATAATAGGCCCTAATAGCAGAGGATTTCGGTTTTTAGCGCTCCAACTACTGATGCTATATGCAAATGATGCTGTCCTGTCTAACAATAAGATTTTGATGTAAAGGCAAACGCATTTGCCCTCGCTGAGATTTGAACCCACGACCTTTGGGTGGCATGTACCCAACCCGGTAACCATGGCCAAGGCGGCCTTAGTCCCTCCGTCCTGACCCTTGCTACGTGTGTAGTGTCCTCATGTTCACAGTCACGCGCTCTCGCCGATTCACTCGTGGTCACTCAAAGGTGCACGTGGGATCATCACGAAATTCATCAAGTGTATACGAGGTTACGACACTTAAGCTTATGTACACCCCCTGCCACACACCTTCGTGGTTGCTCGTAGGGTATTACGTAGATGCAGATTTTAGCATAGGAATCAACCTGAAGAGTAGATAATGGGGCCGTTTACCATATTTCTTTATTTCCGAATATGATAGAGTTTGTTAAATAAAAAGACCCGTATTTTTCCGTTTTCTGATCCGTCAATTATTTCTCGAGTTATAGGGGTCGAAAAACTGATGTTTTTAACCCTTTCGGGAAAGTGGGTGTGGTGCAACCTCTGACGTATAACGACTTCGTCCAATCACAACTGAGCCCACGAAGCTACTTCGTCTTTATCGCAATGGGGGGACACAGCTGACTCTGCCAATAGTACAGTTGCAACATCATCTGTGCGAGCAGACCTTCCGAGAAACCCCCTCCACTCCCTTCCCTTCCCCGAAAAGCAGTCAAGGACGAGAGGAAAATGACGGCAATGTTATCAAAGCAGTTTTTTCGGTGGGCGTAACCTTTTGCTTATTTTAATTTTTGATTTATGAGTGAGTGGTTGTGGTTAGAAGATGAATGTTTTCACCAAAATTCATTTTTCGTGTCCATCTAACGATTTCGTCTGCAAAATTGCGATTTCGGTTCCGAGTAAACTCCCCCATTGTCCGGGAATGAGAAGGACACTGACGCTATATAGTTAGACAAAGTAAAGTGTAGTATTCCGTAGTATTACATCAACTGAAAGTAAATTATTCATAAGTATATTTGATAATACTCGAATTCGGATAACTAAATCTCGGATTAGGAACATTCCCGTAGCTTGAAAAACTAGTCATCATATCGTGGAGAAATATTAAGGGTGGTAGACACATTTTTCTCAGCAGCATCTAATCGTTGTAGTTTCCAAAATCTGGTGCCTGAATTTCGCCAACTGAGTCAAAATAATATTCTAACATAAGATGGTATGAAATAGTTGGCTCACTATAAATTTTGTTGTTTCATTCGGTTTGCATCCGGGCATCAGGCAAAGGATAAATGAAGTTCCCATCGAGAGTGGTCCTCGAAAAAAGCAGCCGTGGATGAAGAAGTGCGATGAAGAGGGGACAACTCCCTTCTCTCTCTCTCCCTTTCTCCTTCTACATTAACTCCACGATCTCATCTCGAATATCTGGAATGCATGGTGGCGTTCGAGTCATGCGGCAACTTCACAAAGTTTCCCGAGTCGGGATCCAAGATAACTTCGAGGACAGTTAGCGACTCCCGAAATTGAGTTTTCGAAGAGTAACTGAGTAACACGGCGAGCATATAAACACGCAATCATACCGCAATGATGCGCCAGTATTAGCGCTGTGATTTCCAAGAGCATCACGGGAACTAACGGTGGTATTTCACGCCCGAACGTTTCTTCGGTGCTCCCACTTACTTCTGCGTTTTACGCTGAGGAGGCGATCCGGGGCGTATAGCAGGGGGATTGATAGATTCAAAATGGCATTTTTCCCCCGTACTATAAGAGAACAGAATAGGCAGCATAGCAAAGGGATAGGTAGGGGAAATATTTTAGAGTAGTCTGTAGTGCATGATGATTGTATTAATCCCTTAAATACTGTAGGTACTAACAATCTAGTTCCATGAGACCCTATAGTAGCATGGTTGAATGTCGGTAGTTCATGCTTGTTGATCTTCACCCCCTGCCACACACCCTCGCGGTGGCTTTCAAGGTATCTTGTAGATGTAGATATTATGTATTCGCTAGCATCAATGATGCCGGAGATTTACTGCAAATGTCAACATTGCCCTGTAGCAATTGCCGAGTGAAATCTCTATATCATAAGGATTTTTAAGTTTCACCGCTCAACTGTGTAACCTTTGCTCATTTGGAGCGTCTTCGCGTGAAGAGCCAATCCAAGTGGATGATACGACATCGTCGATATTTAATAGACAACGATACAGAGTAAAATATGCGGTTTTCCACAAAAAGAATCATTTTTAATTGTCAACTAGCTAACCTGATGATGATGCAGTTGAATTGAAGCCTAGGTCGAAATTTTTTTCCGAGTGAAAGATTGCATATTTTATTCCGTATTTTAACGAATTTCCAGAAAATATCTCCTGATGCCTCTAAATCCATTTAAAATGCAAGGAATTTATTTAGATGTCTATTTCCTTTTCATATTTATTTACTGAGTCGACGGGCCTACTAATTGAAAATTTTCTGACCGAATGCGTAAAATTTTATCATTCCTCCAGAGTTTGACGAGCAAGTCGATTAATTACGGGAAAATTGAAAAGGTCACGTTCGCTGAGCGCCTGGGGGGGATGGGGAGGGGGTGCGTGTTGGGAAAGGGTAGGGGAGGGGAGGGGAGGGGGAAGGTAGAGGGAGGGAAGGGGGAGGAATGGTTGAACGGAACGCCGCCGTCGTGTGAGGTGTCCGTGGAAGGCCTTGGCCCTGCTTTAAAGGGGGGGGGAAGGGGGTGACACCATTCCCCCAGCGCCCACCCGAATCAACCCCCATGCACACACATGCAAACAAACGAAGGTGGGAAATGCTAGAATTTCTACCGAGGCAGGAAACTGTTTCCGAATTTACTGAGTGGAAATTTGCCATGTCAGGAGAAGAGGTAGAGGCGCACTCTTTAATTCCACTCTCTAGATAATTATTAAGCGACCCAGGCGTGGAGACTGTGCGTATTATAATGTTGAGGAGCGATTGTTGTGCTGACTGTAATGGCGGATGTTAGTTCTAAACAATGGGGAATATGCATGAAATTTGTTTCTCGAAGATTAATGATGTACTTGATGTACTCACAAATTTAAATATATATGCCAAATTTTTCTACGCCCACCACAAAGATTATTAAATGACATTAAAATGTTCCCGGAAATTGACGAAAGTCACGTGACCTGAAACACCTTCTGACTTTCAGTCACTGCACGGTATAAGGTCCATATTGCTACGTAGATAGACATTTACTTTTTAAAAGAAAACGAAGTGACTATATTGTTTTGAGGTTTTTAGCCGTTTCTCGAAAGAAACGATGACTGAAAAAATACTTTAAAAAAAGCACGTTCCGACAATTTCTTTTGGTTGACTCCCTTCTGGCGGCGTTCTTCTTTTAAAAAACCAGAGATTGCATAGGCGTAGTAGAAATTGTTGGGCACTAAACAGGCATTATATAATTAATGGACGATTTACTCGTTACCATCCATACTGTGTAAACAAAAAATCGAAATATAATCGTTTATTGGGTTAAACAAATGAGATAAATACATACGTTATCGCCAAGTATTTATTTAACAACTTACCTCCACGCATAAACAGATAAACGACGCCCTTAGTGATACCGTGCCGTGACGTCATGCGATGACGTTGTGTTTTTAAGCTGCCGAAAAAGTACAATTTTCAAAGAGTAATATCTTTGTTGCACAACTTAATTCTTCAGCAAAATTTTCGGCAAGCACAATTCAGCGAATAAACTTCACATTCAAAGAGTTATAAAAAATAGTGCATTTCCCCATTGCCGATTCCGAACTATTGTTGCAACGTTCATTAACCTTACGGGCCTTAACCGCCAGGAAATGTTGATTGCAAGGGGGGGGGGGGGGGATGATGAGTGTTGGCTCCTTGTCTCGCGGGGAGGGAAGGGGGCGACAGCAGCTCTCGCACCAAGGCGGTGTCCTGTCGGGAAGGCTGTCACCCGCGGCATGAGGGATTGACGGATATCCACTTGGCAGGGGAATTGTCTTCGAGGTGGTGTTGGCGTCTATTGAGCTGGCACGAGGAAGGGGAGCATAGCCGTTGCAAGCCTAAGGTCAAAATTTGAAATGTTGCTGTACCCTTCCTGCGTATAACTATGGTCTTGGGATAATTCCTTTAGGGTAATGACAGCCGACGATTTTCAATAGCATTCTTCAGCCAGTATCTGTCATTTTCAGTAATAAAGGTTCGTTGCCTGCAACAAAAAGAACGCTTGATTTTTTAAATAATCATTCTTGATTGACAAACAGTAAATGTGGGTTAACTTTTCTCACCAAGTCATTGACGTGCGAAATTCACACGTTCAGGGTAGAAGGGGCGTACGAAGTTTTGACACACAGAAATTTGAATCGCGATGATTTTTAGGTGGGGGTCTAGGAGAGTAGTTCTCTACTCTCCTAGGTGGGGGTGTCCAGAAGGGCTCTTGCCCGGGATTTGAACCCGGGACCCTCTGGTCAGTAGCCCAGTGCTCTACCCACTAGGCCACCACGACCTCATACATCTATATCTACATAATACCCTGCAAGCCACCATAAAGGTGTGTGGCAGGGGGTGAATTCTCACCAAACATTCACTACACATCATGCATAAAAAAGGATTAGTATGTATATAATGTTCTAAACTTCACTATTTAAAAAGAGATAACGATAGCAAAGCATACATGGAAAAACATGCTGTTAGTTGGGTTAGCTTCAATCCTTTACCAATGTTATCCATTGCTACACTCGTATCGGATAGATTCACCATTATTCATATCCCTATAATAGTACGAGGAAAAAAGGACATTCCGAATCTGTCAGTTCGGCAATCAATTTCTCTAATTTTGTGATTATGGTCCAGTCTACCATAGTAAGTTGGGGTTCGCAAAATATTTTTAACGTCATCACTGAAAATATGGCCTTGGAATTTGTTTAAGAGATTAAGTATAAATTTCTACCTACGATGTGACAATTATTCCCAATTTAATTCATTTAATAGACTGGTTACGCTAATATAATTATCGTATCGTCCCATTACAAATCTTGCCGATCTTTGCTGCACACGTTCAAGTTCGTTATTGATCGATTTCGTAGGGATCCCATACACTGGCAGCATATTCCAAATGAGGTCTTACGAGGGAAAAGTAGCTGATTTCTCGTACATGATCGTCACATTTACCCAGTACTCTTTTGACGAATCCCCGTTTACGATTCGCTTGGCCCATTATTTCACGTATGTGTTTACCCCGGGAAAGATCATGTGTCATTCTTATTCCAAGATATTTAATGGATTCCACGTTTGTTATTTCATTATTACTTATTTTGTAAGTGCTAGGAGGAGAGCCATTTTTTTCCAAAAATTCATTACAAGACTTTTTTTAAAGTTTATTTCTAACTGCCATGTATCACGCCAATTTTTAACTTCTTGTAGGTCATCATTTAAATATTGTTTATCGTTTGGGAATAGAATTTCCCCGTACACGCGTAATGCGCATGGCGATATTCGTCGTGGTTAGAAATGGACTTTGGAAGAAGGTAGGGAGGTTATTTTATCAGGGATTTGAGGAGTGCATCTTTTGTCGGTGTCTATCATTCAGGTCAGAATAGGCTTACATTGTGGTGGAGCATTTTGATTTGGGAAGATTTCAAGGATTTTTGTTATTCCCCTGTGTAAGGATTGAACTTTGTTTTTTGTCTGTGTAAGGTAATATTGAGATACGCTACGACTCCACCAACTCCAGAATAGAAAGAATTATTTATTGTGGTTTGAGGTTCCTTGGGAAGGAAAGACTGATATGCAGATTAGCTGGCTGATTTTGGGTTACAGACACGTGTTCCTGTGGCCGAACTTTCGGAATGTTGGAAAGGAAGTTTTTTATTGGAAGGGAGGTTAATGGATTTTAGATAGTTGTTAAGCTGAGTGATGTGGGTAGCTATATTTTTGAATGTTTATGCTGAGAGTGAAACTTCTGGGTATTACCGCGAGGAAGAATAGGAGACCAAAGCGATGAAGTTAGCTCGCTGTTGGAATATTTAATGGATTTGTTACATGCATTATGAGGTTAACGTCTGAACCCTCATGGATCTGCGGTATTTTGAGTCAGTTCTTTTTGAATATTAGGTTTCGATACGTGCCAACGAACAGCTGTCTCGCAGTCTTCTTCGAATAAACCTGGATTTCTTGGAGTTCAAGAGGTTAGGCTATTCCCTAGGCGGGAGAATCGTATAGTATGCGAGGGAGAATGGAGAAGAGAATCTTGAGTTTATTATTTAAGGAAGTTTGAATATTGTAACTCATTAAGAGATGCACGACCATTTTCGCTTTGTTAAAGTTTTGAAGAGTTGCTGTAATACGGTCTGAAGATGTCATTCTTTCATCCAGCGTCGCGCCGACGAAAGTTGCTTCCCTTGCTCGATGAATACATTTTTTTGATAGTGTCAGTGGAAAGTTTCCAGCTTTTTCGTCGGCTTAAAAATGAAGCTAAATTTTGATTATTTGTTGCATTTACTTTTAAGCCTGAATCACACGATCATTTTTTTACGTCCCTTTTCAGGGATAGCTCAGATAATAGCTCAAACGATAGATTAAAAATGATCGTCTGACTTGATCACCTCACGGATAGGGGCAACGATAAGGATCGCTGTTGCCTCTTCTACACGTCCGCCTGCGCTCAGCGTATTTACCTCAGCTTGAACTTTGAGCCACCTTCCTGTCTACACGAAGCACTTAAATCGACGCTTCGCCATCTGGTGCCGAAGTTTACAAATGGCATTGTAAACACTCAACATGACTGGCATAGAAAAGTATTGAGAGAATCGGATAATTCTACTGGTGTATTATCACTTTCTATTACCTTCGGTACTTTCCGGAACTCTTTCCCCGTTTCCTTCCATTGGATTGAGAATCTTATTTATCCAAGTTTTAAATAGCAACCGCGTTTTCGCGCCACACGAGTTGTTTAATCCGAACAAAAGCAAAGCGCATTACTTAAGCTGGGGTCCCGAGGTTTGCTGAGCCTACCCCTCGGCCAAGGTCCGTGTATATCAGGTCGTGACACGATCCCATGATGCACCTTGATTTAGCCATTTTGTTTCGGAGGAACGGCGGGAATTCGAATTTCCCATGCAAACAAACGTAGGTAATCGATGCAAAGAACCACAATTTGCTGTTTTACTATTGGAGACAAATCTATGAAATTTTTACCCTGTATAAAGGATATAAGGGCCTTTTGGAAGCAGTTCTTGCATCACACCTGGAGGTCGTGGGTTCGACTTCAAAAATCTTAGAAATCACACATCCACCGCGCCAACGTACCATCACCTTAATTACAAGGAACCACTATTTGCTGTTTTACTATTCAAGACAGGCATATGAATGTTTTACCCTGTATAAAGGATATGAGGGCCTTTTGGAAACAGTTCTCGCATCACACCTGGAGGTCGTGCGTTCGACTCCACAAATCTTAGAAATTACACATCCACCGCGCCAACGTACCATCGCCATATTTACAATGAACCACGATTTCCTGTTTTACTATTGGAGACAGATCTATGAATTTTTTACTTTGTATAAAGGATATGAGGGCCTTTTGGAAACAGTTCTCGCATCACACCCGGAGGTCGTGGGTTCGACTCCAAAAATCTTAGAAATTACACATCCACCGCGCCATGTTTACAATGAACCACGATTTGCTGTTTAATATTGGAGACAGATCTATCAATTTTTTACCCTGTATAAAGGATATGAGGTTCTTTTGGAAGCAGTTCTCGCATCAGACACGGAGGTCGTGAGTTCGACTCCAAAAATCTTAGAAATCACACATCCACCGCGCCAACGTACCATCGCCATATTTACAATGAACCACGATTTCCTGTTTTACTATTGGAGACAGATCTATGAATTTTTTACCCTGTATAAAGGATATGAGGGCCTTTTGGAAGCAGTTCTCGCATCACACCCGGAGGTCGTGAGTTCGACTCCAAAAATCTTAGAAATTACACATCCACCGCGCCATATTTACAATGAACCACGATTTGCTGTTTTACTATTGGAGACAGATCTGTGAATTTTTTACCCTGTATAAAGGATATGAGGATCTTTTGGAAGCAGTTCTCGCAGCACACCCGGAGGTCGTGAGTTCGACTCCAAAAATCTTAGAAATCACACATCCACCGCGCCAACGTACCATCGCCATATTTACAGTGAACCAGGAGAAGATACCAGAAGGAGTAGATGAGTTAGTAATTGGTTGAAGTGGATTTCCGTGATTGCGATGGAGAGAAACTTAGAGGAAACCATATCATTTACTGATATTTCGAGGCTACCAGTAGTGGAGGGGCATGTAAGTTCATTCAGTGAATAACATGAGTAAGTCATTTGCAGATCCTGCTGTTCCAACTCTGACTAGTTGATTTCCTTTACAGAATACGACCCCTGGCAATTCATCATCTTCAAACATGTCACCATATACAGAATTTTGATTGAAATCAATGGATGTGGTAGGCATGCTCAAGGAATGTTTAAGAGTGTAAGAAAAGGAGCAGATGAGTAGGTGGAGTTGTGTGAAATGAGTTTGTGTAAGCCATACCATTCATTGTTATTTCGAGGCCACCAGTAGTGGAGGAGCATGTAAGATCATTTAGTCGATTACATGGGTATGGTATTTGCAGTTCCTGATCTTCTAACTGTAACTAGTTGCATTCATTTACAGAGATAATGACCCTAGTCAACTCTGTATGTTTCAACCTGTCACCATATGCAGAAAGTTGATTGAAATTAATAGAAGTGGAAGGCGTGCTCAGGGAATGTTTAAGAGTGGTCGAAAAGTTGCAGATGACTTACCAGCGTTGGATGAAGTAAGTTTCACTGTATGCGAATGAGCAAACCAGTTGAAACTAAACCATTAAGGTGTCATGTAATGAAGTACATTGATTGTAATTTTGGAATGAAGTCAATGAATATTATTTTATGATTAAAATATCCTTTTACTTCTCGGATTTTTTTGCAGAAAATATTCAGTGCTAATTCTTAATATTCCAATCAAACAAAATGTTAACTACCTTGATTAGATGTTGGAGGCATTATCATGGAAAGTACTGAGTGCAATAAATGATGCCTCTTTTCGATTCCTCATCCTGTCTTAATATCTTGAAAGTTTATTTACTTTGGCCTGTATTTCCTTATTTTTGTGTAATAATTAATTAGTGAAAGTTACATGAAAGTAAAGAAAATAAATAAATCAAAATTTAGATGCTCAGTTGAAGATCATTAACTCAAGAGATGGATTCACTACAATCTGCCAAATCTATCTGCCAAATATAACTGAACATTACATTCCATTAATAATTTTCAGCAGCCATTGCTGATAATTTGTTTGACCTCCATCATTCATGACAACAAATATTTTCCTTATATCTGACTCTGTGCACTCCATGGTTGTTAATGTGACAGTTCCACCAATCATATAGGACTCAAATTGCAGCATTCTAGTGTACATGGGTAGCGTAATGTTTTAAGTAAATTAATGTTGCAGCAAAAATGTTTAAGAAAAAAAATAAGTATAATATTTATAGACTTGTACATGAATGTTACACCGGGGTGAACTATTCATAGATCTGTCTCCAATAGTAAAACAGCAAATCGTGGTTCATTGTAAATATGGCGCGGTGGATGTGTAATTTCTAAGATTTTTGGAGTCGAACCCACGACCTTCGGGTGTGATGCGAGAACTGCTTCCAAAAGGCCCTCATATCCTTTATACAGGGTAAAAAATTCATATACCTGTCTTACATAGTAAAACAGCAAATCGTGGTTCATTGTAAATATGGCGATGGTACGTTTGCGCGGTGGATGTGTAATTTCTAAGATTTGTGGAGTCGAACGCACGACCTCCAGGTGTGATGCGAGAACTGTTTCCAAAAGGCCCTCATATCCTTTATACAGGGTAAAAAATTCATATGCCTGTCTTGAATAGTAAAACAGCAAATAGTGGTTCCTTGTAATTAAGGTGATGGTACGTTGGCGCGGTGGATGTGTGATTTCTAAGATTTTTGGAGTCGAACCCACGACCTCTGGGTGTGATGCGAGAACTGCTTCCAAAAGGCCCTTATATCCTTTATACAGGGCAAAAATTTCATAGATTTGTCTCCAATAGTAAAACAGCAAATTGTGGTTCTTTGCATCGATTACCTACGTTTGTTTGCATGGGAAAGTCGAATTCCCGCCGCGAAGTCGAAACAAAATGGCGGATTACATTAGACAAATGCGTGTCACGACCTGATATTTACCGACCTTGCCCTCGGCTGAACAATGGTGGCGCCTCTACACGGTGGGATCAGCCGTTATGTCGGCTGATCCGGGCCGCTCATCCTAGCGTGTAGAGCTAGCATATCCCTTTTTTCGTCATTTGAGCAAGTCCTTTTTTCCGTCATTTAGCCAATCGGAGCGCACGCTCGGAAAGAGCGGAGTAGTTTATACCGTATTGAAAGATAATATCTCGCGAATAGAAATGTATTCCGCTACAAATTTTAGTAAATAGGATTAATGTAATGACCTATGTATTCCTTGGTACCTGACCGCTATTCCAGTATACACAGATACCAAGGTAATGTTTATTTACGTTTTGTTGTTATTGACGACGAAATAAATACACAAAAGGTATGGAATTAGAGAACTAACAATAAGAGAAGCGACGGTAAAAATAATTGTGTGAGCGGCGAAATGATAGCTTGAGCTATCATTTTCTCGGTCCCTGAAAGCTATAGCTTAAATGATCCCTTTAAGGCGTTATGGTACCCTCGGCCGCGGGCAGTTTTGGGCGACCGTTTCCGGCCTTTTTTCGCGCTGTCCGTGTTTATATATCACTCAACTACGGGATAACTATTAAAGATAGAGACTTGCGGTTTTCTTTATTTGATTCAGGAGATATCATTCCAGATAACGATTGGAAAGAAAAAATTTTATTTCTCCAGGTTAGCGAGAAAATCAAGCTGAACTTTGGCTTATTAAAACTTGCTTTGAAGACAGAAATTCAAAAATCGGAAAAAATCAAAAAATGGCGACATCATTCTTCTACAAGTACCTTTAAGCACATAGGTCAGAATTAGTTTCCTAAGCCGCTATCATCAAAGCCGTGGACCCCTGCACGCCGAAAATCTTAATTTTTCCAGTGGCTATTGTGGCGTACTAGGCCGTTATGAATTTTATCCTTTCAAGCGCTGACTCTGCGGCAACGCGGCATAAGGGGTAGGGGAATTTGGCCGTCCCCTCGCCGATTTCGTCATCCGCTCAAGGTCTTCTGCTGCCTTGGTTCTTCAACTGTTTCTAGGAATTCGTGAGGATCCTTTTGGACGCGCATTCGCATTGGAAATAAGCTAACAGGGTGTCTCGGGGTGGCCTAGTGGATAGGGCACTGGGCTACCGACCGGAGTGTTTCGGGTTCAAGTGGCTTTCTGGACGCCCCAGCCTAAAATCCTCGTGATTTGATTTTCTGCGAGTCAGAACTTCGTAGGAAATCGCAAGTGGCCCAGGGAAAGTAAGTGGACCCCCTACCCTGAATGTGTGAATTTCACACGCCAATGGCTTAGTACGGGGTGAGCTCTACTCTCACCTATCAAAGACCAACCTTCGGGAATTAGAGGCGAGTTTTGGGTACATATCTAGAATTTCGAAGAATTTTCGGAAATTTTCTTATCGGAAAGGGAATATTTTTTAAAATTATTTTTGAAACATATAGTGAGAATTCAGTCATGATTTATCGAAATCCGTTTACACTCGCTTAAGAACAAGAAATTACGCATTTTTATGGTAATTTTGTCCAGTTTTCGTACTGCAACATTACAATACAGAGAGTAAAGTGGTTGCGTCAATACGATAAGATATATCGGTACGGGAAATGAAATAAATTTCACCGCCCAAGACCTTTTATTATTTCATTGCCATCATTACTCTGGTTTTTTACAGCTTCGTCGGACGCTAGCCACCGTATCTCAAGATTTCCTTCGATAATTTATGAAAGCACTATTATAATGTGGTATTCACTCACTCGTATTGCTTATTTAGTACTTCTCAATGCGAAATTGAAATGCAAATTAGGGTTCCTGTTACCGTCTTAGCAACGAGCGGAAACTAAAAGGATTCCTTGACTACAATTTTTCTGTGTGTTTTTAGCCTCAGATGTAGGCTCAGACGTTAAAGACTTTTCAACTCTATTTTCCAAGCGCATGCACTATTCTCACCTTTTAATTGGATTAACTTCATAGGCGTTGAAATGGGAATATGTTACTCCAAATATGGACATTGCATCACACATTTCCGCGTAACGCTAGTAAAAACACAACGCAGAAGGTACTTGAACCCGGAATATTTTGGTTTCTTGGCCGATACGTTCTTTACCCTGCTTCAACGGCCGGTTCTTATTGATTATTACAACTTGTAATCTGCTGTAAAATTTAACGCAGCATCATACTGTCGGAGCGTTATTCAAAATTTATAGCTTTCGTTAAGGGGTGTGACTGATGTGTATATTTCATCCTCTATTGTAGTAAGTATTCGTGCACAACGGCTAATTAAACATTGTGGAAACCCTGTAACGTCGGGAGATACGTTTTGCGGTAAAATTAAGCCGCAGGTAATAACCACTGTACTTATGTTTGAGCCACTTTCTCGATGACATAGGTCGTGTCGGCTTTTTTGATAACCCTTAACTGTTGTCAATAATCATTATAGAACGAAAAAGTTTCTGGGCATTTAAAAATATGATTAAAAATGAGATAAATCAATGATAGTGGCAAGTCATCCCGAATTCCGTCACATTTTCACGATCGAAAAATTTGGGGCAGAATAACGTATCCTTTCATGGTGTGGGAAACGTTATCGCAAATTGCACGAATTCATTTTGAAGCGGATTTAGCGCAGTCATCACAGAAACGGTCCAAATGTTATTCCAATTCAGAATGGTTATTTGAAACGTATGATAATTTATAGCAATGAAGGATTGGTAACACTAACGTAATTACTACCGGCAGAGTTTATTAAATGATATTATTATACATGTAAATTAAGTACCAAATTGTTAGGTTAATTTGTTGGGCTTATCCTCAATCACCATGGTTTGCGAACGACAAATAGATCAAGGATGTTGTGCACAAAACAGTGGAACGAGATGTACGGGATGTAATTGAAGCGCTTCGCATCTTCATCTGCAGACATCTTTTACGGAAGTGACTGAATCAGCGTTTCGCAGTATTTCGACCAGCATATTGCAGTTTCTGTTTCGATTCTCACAAACCGTGCCTATATGCTAAAGGTATGGTCAAAACTGACAGAGGGCGCTAATTCGTATGCTGGTTTGCATGACGCGCTTCCTCGACTGCGCATAGCTGTGCAAGACGTAACTTTGAAGGTTTTACTGGCATGAATGAACTATAAAATGTACGGATATCATTTTTCAAGTTTTTTCTCTTGAAGAATATGAAAGCTAATTCTGGAAGCAAATTATTGTAACTTTCCATTGTTCTAGTGCGCATCCGTACACCAGATCGAATGATAAAACACTATTGCACATAAAAAATAAAGATAACGCGATTTCCTTCATGATGGAGTTCCGTGAACGACGCTAGACATCTTATCTATGCAATTTACGAACACTAGAAAAACAAAGTTATTAATTTCAGAAAACGCACTGAATTACAAGGTGTATTCGAAAAGTAAGGACCTTTTCCTTATATTCAAATGTTGGCAGCTTAGAACAAAGTTGTTTGAATGCTACGCCATCTATTGATAGTTTATGAGTTCACTGAAGTCATTATGTTGATACAGTATTCGTTTGACAATCCCTGAAAACAAGTAACAATGGCTTCGAGTAGTAGTATTTTTTGGGTGAGTCGACAGCTTTGGTCACTTGCAAATGGCTTCGAAAATCGTTACTCCCGCCAGTTGCGAAGAGCGTCCTGTAATTCGATTTTTGCGTGCAAAAGGATCTACAGCTACTCTTATTCATCAGGAGTTGTGCCTATTCATGGGATTACAGAAATAAGAGAAGAATTGGATTAACAATAGTGTCGAGACTATAAAAGTGGCCGCACATATGTGCATAATGAGGAGCGGAGTGGCCGGCCCAGTATCCAAACCAATAATATCGCAAGAAGAGGACCAAAAACTGCGATCTCATCGACGATTGATGATTAGTTTTCTGGATGATAAAGTTACTCTATTGGACGCACCAATATTTGAACAATGGTCACGGAGACGTTCCATCCTATATCGACGGCTCGGTAAACTGTCGTCCGGGAGAGTCCACTACTATGAAATGGCGCGTCCTCACTCCGCTGTCCATACCAGAGGTAAGATTCAGGATTTCCGTTGTAAACTTTTCGATCACCCACCTTACAGTCCCTATACCTACTATTACCTCTTCTTGCACCTGAAGCAAGGATTAGTGGAAGATTTGAAGATCTCTAGACTGCCGTTTTCACCCAGCTCAATTCTCAGGCGGAGAACTTCTATACATCCTTTTTATTAGAGATAGGTCGAATAGCATTTTTCTCGAATTCGAGGTTCGAATTAGAATATCTAATATTTTTATGAATATTGTACTTGAATATCATGGGCGTTTTTCCACCAATTTTAAATACAAACGACAATTCAAATAAAAAATAGCGTAGTACTACTATTTCTGAGACCCTATTTACAAAAACTACAAAAAACTAAATTGTAAAATTAGCTGAACAGAATGTATCAAAATTCTGAAGTATTGAAGGTTCTAAAAAGAAACAATGCTCTTGACAATATATTCACACATATTTATAGTTGGTCACAAATCTGTTGGAGCACAGCCATTAAAATAATTCAATCAATGTTAAAATATCACCAACTCTAATAAAAATATTGCATTATTTATCCTGCTTTATAAGAATGAACAATTTTTTATTGGCACTTCAAAAGTAACTTGGCACTTTGCAAATAAAGTACTACTGTAATATAAATTTCTCTTTGCAAATAAGGTATGTACTAACTTCTAAAAACACAAATTTCACTCCGCAAATAAGGTATGTACTAACTTCTGAAAACAGAAATTGCGCTTCGCTAATTAGGGACTAATAAAAACACTCATTGCCTTTGGCAATAAGGTACTTTAAATACGAACAACATTATTTTAAGTTTAAGTTTTGTTAAAAAAAAACTAACATTTTCACTGTGTCTGGGTCCCGTCTATTTCTTTTTTTATCGCAGATTATCCCAGCTGTGCTATCATTTCGGCTATTACCCTTGTTATTTTTTCTTGCCTCTTGTCCTCTGGTTTGAACTTCCCCTTCTTATCCATGAAACTCGGCAAGGATAACTGTCTTCTAGGATGATGATGTTTTTTAAT
The DNA here is from genome assembly GCA_933228895.1 of Platycnemis pennipes. NCBI lineage: Eukaryota > Metazoa > Arthropoda > Insecta > Odonata > Platycnemididae > Platycnemis > Platycnemis pennipes. Next base: position 138,764,448 of record OW121851.1, read on the forward strand.
TTTCCCTGGCGGAGATGCTGCTTCACCAGATTCACTTGCTGACGACGATGGCAAAGAGCACTGAGTAGATGACATAACTTCAGAATTGCTGTCATCATGGGTCTCAGGGTAGCCTTTGTCAATCAGCTGCATAATGTCATCTTTGTGCCTTTTCAAATGGTGTTTTAAACCTGAAGTAGTACGCGACGCACCACGCGATATACTCGCACTGCAAAAATTGCAAACTGCTAATTTCTCGTCGAGATCACAAATGTGAAAATGTTGCCACACTTCGATGGTCATTCTAACTTAATAAGTTTGAGTTTAATAAGTTAACTTAATAAGTTGACATAACTTAATAAGAAATTTGGTGGATTAAAAACGAACGTAAGTTTTACGACGGCTTATATACTTCTTCTCCTCAATCCTTACGCAACTGACAAACCGCGGCAAACTTGGAACACCGCGATTCTTTTGTTTCTTATTATAAGCATGTATTTCACTATGTTAATCACAAACCTGAAATTAAATAAGGAAACCAAATTTATTTCAAAAATTGAATTTATAAAATGTAAGCGTAGTCATGCAACGAGGAGTCAAAAAAAAGGAACAACCAATTTCGCGAGCGTTTGATCATTTGCTTTGTTATGTACTTCTCGTTAAGTTATTATGGATTTATATTTTCATGCTTAACTTAAAGATGAAGTTTGGTTTGAACTATTAACTAATGAATCACCAACCAAATCTGCTAGCCCTAATGCTTTGTAACATGTTACCCAACCGATGCCCGCGAATTATAAAAGCATAGTCGATTTGTGTAATGCATTCGAGATGGTGAAATTATTACTTTGTGTATATAATATTGTCGAATATATAATAGTGCAAATAGCTCACTATCCGAGTTATTCGAGGATTCGACTATTCGAATGTCCCATCTCTACTGTGTATGCATGATATGTAATGCATGTTTGGTGTGAACTCACCCCCTGCCATACACATTTATGGTATCTTGCAGGGTATTATGTAGATGTATATGCGTGAAAAGGAGATTGAAAAAGCTAGTGCAACGTTACGAAAAGGGCTAAGAAGCGAACGGCGAATAAGTAAGAAAGTAAAGTAGATTTGTGGAATACGCCTCGTATATTCTTGATGAGATAATGACTCATCTGGATGAATTTTTTGTCAGTTAAGACAAAGATTTGCTTTGTTTCGAGAAAATTTATTGTTAAAAAATTGGAAAATAATATAGTTTGACCTCAAAACATGGAACGTATGACATGTGTAAAAACCTTAATAGTGTGGCAGCGAATTACCTGAATAGAAAACGTATTAATTACGTAAAAAAAACCTTGCTCCCGACCAAACATTCTGCGGTCATAAAGTTCACTTGCCATTTTCAAGGGAGAGTCCACAAAGCCATTAATGGAGGTTACAGTCCTGGTATATTATGATCAAACCACGGCTTCTCTTCAGATACTATATGGAATTAGTCTTGTCGTCCTCCCTTGGTACGGTAGAAGGATTTGCATTGCAGATATAAGGGGCTCCTCATATCAGCAAGGCGAGAGAGGAAAATTTGACGGAAAAAGAATTTCACCATACTCTTATTAGCAAATAATATTTATTCACAATTTATTATTATATTATTTAAAAAATAACTAGGGGGGCAATCCCCTCTGTATTGCTATGGCGGGCCAGCCCCCTTTACGCTCGCTACGAAAAAAAATTTTCGACGTTCAGCGAAAGAAGTTTTTGATGGTGTCTCGTCACAATTTTTCCATGCATCTCTCATAGACGGAACAAGATTAGAAGGTGCAGGAGAGTGCATATACATGCTAGCCTACGAGTGACAACGAAGGCAGAAAATCGATTAGGCCCCAACTCCTTGGGACTAAACCTGGTGTTTTCTTTGGCCTCTTATGGAGATTTTAAGCATATTAGAATGTGAATAACAATTGAGATAGAGATTGTGCGGTCATGATAGCTGAGTGTTAGTCTTCACCATCCGGGATCGGGTTCGATTCCCGGCTGTAGCAGACATTTTTCATTGGTTTTTTGGTCCCTACTTAGTGCTGTATAGAGAGATATTCAAGTTCTGTGCTCCGTCTGTCGGATGGAACGCTACACCGTGGGCTCCTTGGAGTCTTTCTTTTGGAGAAGGGCAACTCCGGGTTTCCTTCTCCCATCTTCCGTTCCATGACACTATTGTCTATCCAATTCTTCTCTTATTTCTGTAATCCCATGAATAGGCACAACTCCTGATGAATAAGAGTAGCTGTAGATCCTTTTGCACGCAAAAATCGAATTACAGGACGCTCTTCGCAACTGGCGGGAGTAACGATTTTCGAAGCCATTTGCAAGTGACCAAAGCTGTCGACTCACCCAAAAAATACTACTACTCGAAGCCATTGTTACTTGTTTTCAGGGATTGTCAAACGAATACTGTATCAACATAATGACTTCAGTGAACTCATAAACTATCAATAGATGGCGTAGCATTCAAACAACTTTGTTCTAAGCTGCCAACATTTGAATATAAGGAAAAGGTCCTTACTTTTCGAATACACCTTGTAATTCAGTGCGTTTTCTGAAATTAATAACTTTGTTTTTCTAGTGTTCGTAAATTGCATAGATAAGATGTCTAGCGTCGTTCACGGAACTCCATCATGAAGGAAATCGCGTTATCTTTATTTTTTATGTGCAATAGTGTTTTATCATTCGATCTGGTGTACGGATGCGCACTAGAACAATGGAAAGTTACAATAATTTGCTTCCAGAATTAGCTTTCATATTCTTCAAGAGAAAAAACTTGAAAAATGATATCCGTACATTTTATAGTTCATTCATGCCAGTAAAACCTTCAAAGTTACGTCTTGCACAGCTATGCGCAGTCGAGGAAGCGCGTCATGCAAACCAGCATACGAATTAGCGCCCTCTGTCAGTTTTGACCATACCTTTAGCATATAGGCACGGTTTGTGAGAATATCAGGTCGTGACACGCATTTGTCTAATGTAATCCGCCATTTTGTTTCGACTTCGCGGCGGGAATTCGACTTTCCCATGCAAACAACTCCACCAACTCTAATAAAAATATTGCATTATTTATCCTGCTTTATAAGAATGAACAATTTTTTATTGGCACTTCAAAAGTAACTTGGCACTTTGCAAATAAAGTACTACTGTAATATAAATTTCTCTTTGCAAATAAGGTATGTACTAACTTCTAAAAACACAAATTTCACTCCGCAAATAAGGTATGTACTAACTTCTGAAAACAGAAATTGCGCTTCGCTAATTAGGGACTAATAAAAACACTCATTGCCTTTGGCAATAAGGTACTTTAAATACGAACAACATTATTTTAAGTTTAAGTTTTGTTAAAAAAAAACTAACATTTTCACTGTGTCTGGGTCCCGTCTATTTCTTTTTTTATCGCAGATTATCCCAGCTGTGCTATCATTTCGGCTATTACCCTTGTTATTTTTTCTTGCCTCTTGTCCTCTGGTTTGAACTTCCCCTTCTTATCCATGAAACTCGGCAAGGATAACTGTCTTCTAGGATGATGATGTTTTTTAATTTTCCCTGGCGGAGATGCTGCTTCACCAGATTCACTTGCTGACGACGATGGCAAAGAGCACTGAGTAGATGACATAACTTCAGAATTGCTGTCATCATGGGTCTCAGGGTAGCCTTTGTCAATCAGCTGCATAATGTCATCTTTGTGCCTTTTCAAATGGTGTTTTAAACCTGAAGTAGTACGCGACGCACCACGCGATATACTCGCACTGCAAAAATTGCAAACTGCTAATTTCTCGTCGAGATCACAAATGTGAAAATGTTGCCACACTTCGATGGTCATTCTAACTTAATAAGTTTGAGTTTAATAAGTTAACTTAATAAGTTGACATAACTTAATAAGAAATTTGGTGGATTAAAAACGAACGTAAGTTTTACGACGGCTTATATACTTCTTCTCCTCAATCCTTACGCAACTGACAAACCGCGGCAAACTTGGAACACCGCGATTCTTTTGTTTCTTATTATAAGCATGTATTTCACTATGTTAATCACAAACCTGAAATTAAATAAGGAAACCAAATTTATTTCAAAAATTGAATTTATAAAATGTAAGCGTAGTCATGCAACGAGGAGTCAAAAAAAAGGAACAACCAATTTCGCGAGCGTTTGATCATTTGCTTTGTTATGTACTTCTCGTTAAGTTATTATGGATTTATATTTTCATGCTTAACTTAAAGATGAAGTTTGGTTTGAACTATTAACTAATGAATCACCAACCAAATCTGCTAGCCCTAATGCTTTGTAACATGTTACCCAACCGATGCCCGCGAATTATAAAAGCATAGTCGATTTGTGTAATGCATTCGAGATGGTGAAATTATTACTTTGTGTATATAATATTGTCGAATATATAATAGTGCAAATAGCTCACTATCCGAGTTATTCGAGGATTCGACTATTCGAATGTCCCATCTCTACTGTGTATGCATGATATGTAATGCATGTTTGGTGTGAACTCACCCCCTGCCATACACATTTATGGTATCTTGCAGGGTATTATGTAGATGTATATGCGTGAAAAGGAGATTGAAAAAGCTAGTGCAACGTTACGAAAAGGGCTAAGAAGCGAACGGCGAATAAGTAAGAAAGTAAAGTAGATTTGTGGAATACGCCTCGTATATTCTTGATGAGATAATGACTCATCTGGATGAATTTTTTGTCAGTTAAGACAAAGATTTGCTTTGTTTCGAGAAAATTTATTGTTAAAAAATTGGAAAATAATATAGTTTGACCTCAAAACATGGAACGTATGACATGTGTAAAAACCTTAATAGTGTGGCAGCGAATTACCTGAATAGAAAACGTATTAATTACGTAAAAAAAACCTTGCTCCCGACCAAACATTCTGCGGTCATAAAGTTCACTTGCCATTTTCAAGGGAGAGTCCACAAAGCCATTAATGGAGGTTACAGTCCTGGTATATTATGATCAAACCACGGCTTCTCTTCAGATACTATATGGAATTAGTCTTGTCGTCCTCCCTTGGTACGGTAGAAGGATTTGCATTGCAGATATAAGGGGCTCCTCATATCAGCAAGGCGAGAGAGGAAAATTTGACGGAAAAAGAATTTCACCATACTCTTATTAGCAAATAATATTTATTCACAATTTATTATTATATTATTTAAAAAATAACTAGGGGGGCAATCCCCTCTGTATTGCTATGGCGGGCCAGCCCCCTTTACGCTCGCTACGAAAAAAAATTTTCGACGTTCAGCGAAAGAAGTTTTTGATGGTGTCTCGTCACAATTTTTCCATGCATCTCTCATAGACGGAACAAGATTAGAAGGTGCAGGAGAGTGCATATACATGCTAGCCTACGAGTGACAACGAAGGCAGAAAATCGATTAGGCCCCAACTCCTTGGGACTAAACCTGGTGTTTTCTTTGGCCTCTTATGGAGATTTTAAGCATATTAGAATGTGAATAACAATTGAGATAGAGATTGTGCGGTCATGATAGCTGAGTGTTAGTCTTCACCATCCGGGATCGGGTTCGATTCCCGGCTGTAGCAGACATTTTTCATTGGTTTTTTGGTCCCTACTTAGTGCTGTATAGAGAGATATTCAAGTTCTGTGCTCCGTCTGTCGGATGGAACGCTACACCGTGGGCTCCTTGGAGTCTTTCTTTTGGAGAAGGGCAACTCCGGGTTTCCTTCTCCCATCTTCCGTTCCATGACACTATTGTCTATCCAATTCTTCTCTTATTTCTGTAATCCCATGAATAGGCACAACTCCTGATGAATAAGAGTAGCTGTAGATCCTTTTGCACGCAAAAATCGAATTACAGGACGCTCTTCGCAACTGGCGGGAGTAACGATTTTCGAAGCCATTTGCAAGTGACCAAAGCTGTCGACTCACCCAAAAAATACTACTACTCGAAGCCATTGTTACTTGTTTTCAGGGATTGTCAAACGAATACTGTATCAACATAATGACTTCAGTGAACTCATAAACTATCAATAGATGGCGTAGCATTCAAACAACTTTGTTCTAAGCTGCCAACATTTGAATATAAGGAAAAGGTCCTTACTTTTCGAATACACCTTGTAATTCAGTGCGTTTTCTGAAATTAATAACTTTGTTTTTCTAGTGTTCGTAAATTGCATAGATAAGATGTCTAGCGTCGTTCACGGAACTCCATCATGAAGGAAATCGCGTTATCTTTATTTTTTATGTGCAATAGTGTTTTATCATTCGATCTGGTGTACGGATGCGCACTAGAACAATGGAAAGTTACAATAATTTGCTTCCAGAATTAGCTTTCATATTCTTCAAGAGAAAAAACTTGAAAAATGATATCCGTACATTTTATAGTTCATTCATGCCAGTAAAACCTTCAAAGTTACGTCTTGCACAGCTATGCGCAGTCGAGGAAGCGCGTCATGCAAACCAGCATACGAATTAGCGCCCTCTGTCAGTTTTGACCATACCTTTAGCATATAGGCACGGTTTGTGAGAATCGAAACAGAAACTGCAATATGCTGGTCGAAATACTGCGAAACGCTGATTCAGTCACTTCCGTAAAAGATGTCTGCAGATGAAGATGCGAAGCGCTTCAATTACATCCCGTACATCTCGTTCCACTGTTTTGTGCACAACATCCTTGATCTATTTGTCGTTCGCAAACCATGGTGATTGAGGATAAGCCCAACAAATTAACCTAACAATTTGGTACTTAATTTACATGTATAATAATATCATTTAATAAACTCTGCCGGTAGTAATTACGTTAGTGTTACCAATCCTTCATTGCTATAAATTATCATACGTTTCAAATAACCATTCTGAATTGGAATAACATTTGGACCGTTTCTGTGATGACTGCGCTAAATCCGCTTCAAAATGAATTCGTGCAATTTGCGATAACGTTTCCCACACCATGAAAGGATACGTTATTCTGCCCCAAATTTTTCGATCGTGAAAATGTGACGGAATTCGGGATGACTTGCCACTATCATTGATTTATCTCATTTTTAATCATATTTTTAAATGCCCAGAAACTTTTTCGTTCTATAATGATTATTGACAACAGTTAAGGGTTATCAAAAAAGCCGACACGACCTATGTCATCGAGAAAGTGGCTCAAACATAAGTACAGTGGTTATTACCTGCGGCTTAATTTTACCGCAAAACGTATCTCCCGACGTTACAGGGTTTCCACAATGTTTAATTAGCCGTTGTGCACGAATACTTACTACAATAGAGGATGAAATATACACATCAGTCACACCCCTTAACGAAAGCTATAAATTTTGAATAACGCTCCGACAGTATGATGCTGCGTTAAATTTTACAGCAGATTACAAGTTGTAATAATCAATAAGAACCGGCCGTTGAAGCAGGGTAAAGAACGTATCGGCCAAGAAACCAAAATATTCCGGGTTCAAGTACCTTCTGCGTTGTGTTTTTACTAGCGTTACGCGGAAATGTGTGATGCAATGTCCATATTTGGAGTAACATATTCCCATTTCAACGCCTATGAAGTTAATCCAATTAAAAGGTGAGAATAGTGCATGCGCTTGGAAAATAGAGTTGAAAAGTCTTTAACGTCTGAGCCTACATCTGAGGCTAAAAACACACAGAAAAATTGTAGTCAAGGAATCCTTTTAGTTTCCGCTCGTTGCTAAGACGGTAACAGGAACCCTAATTTGCATTTCAATTTCGCATTGAGAAGTACTAAATAAGCAATACGAGTGAGTGAATACCACATTATAATAGTGCTTTCATAAATTATCGAAGGAAATCTTGAGATACGGTGGCTAGCGTCCGACGAAGCTGTAAAAAACCAGAGTAATGATGGCAATGAAATAATAAAAGGTCTTGGGCGGTGAAATTTATTTCATTTCCCGTACCGATATATCTTATCGTATTGACGCAACCACTTTACTCTCTGTATTGTAATGTTGCAGTACGAAAACTGGACAAAATTACCATAAAAATGCGTAATTTCTTGTTCTTAAGCGAGTGTAAACGGATTTCGATAAATCATGACTGAATTCTCACTATATGTTTCAAAAATAATTTTAAAAAATATTCCCTTTCCGATAAGAAAATTTCCGAAAATTCTTCGAAATTCTAGATATGTACCCAAAACTCGCCTCTAATTCCCGAAGGTTGGTCTTTGATAGGTGAGAGTAGAGCTCACCCCGTACTAAGCCATTGGCGTGTGAAATTCACACATTCAGGGTAGGGGGTCCACTTACTTTCCCTGGGCCACTTGCGATTTCCTACGAAGTTCTGACTCGCAGAAAATCAAATCACGAGGATTTTAGGCTGGGGCGTCCAGAAAGCCACTTGAACCCGAAACACTCCGGTCGGTAGCCCAGTGCCCTATCCACTAGGCCACCCCGAGACACCCTGTTAGCTTATTTCCAATGCGAATGCGCGTCCAAAAGGATCCTCACGAATTCCTAGAAACAGTTGAAGAACCAAGGCAGCAGAAGACCTTGAGCGGATGACGAAATCGGCGAGGGGACGGCCAAATTCCCCTACCCCTTATGCCGCGTTGCCGCAGAGTCAGCGCTTGAAAGGATAAAATTCATAACGGCCTAGTACGCCACAATAGCCACTGGAAAAATTAAGATTTTCGGCGTGCAGGGGTCCACGGCTTTGATGATAGCGGCTTAGGAAACTAATTCTGACCTATGTGCTTAAAGGTACTTGTAGAAGAATGATGTCGCCATTTTTTGATTTTTTCCGATTTTTGAATTTCTGTCTTCAAAGCAAGTTTTAATAAGCCAAAGTTCAGCTTGATTTTCTCGCTAACCTGGAGAAATAAAATTTTTTCTTTCCAATCGTTATCTGGAATGATATCTCCTGAATCAAATAAAGAAAACCGCAAGTCTCTATCTTTAATAGTTATCCCGTAGTTGAGTGATATATAAACACGGACAGCGCGAAAAAAGGCCGGAAACGGTCGCCCAAAACTGCCCGCGGCCGAGGGTACCATAACGCCTTAAAGGGACGAGAAAAATGATCGTGTGATTCGGGCTTAAGTTGCTATTCGTCTCAGATGTACGTATTTATATACTTAGATTGTTTTTTAAAACTACACATTTTCTACTATTCCTCTGTCTTTTTTACGGTTTATCTCCCTCTGATAAAGTTGGTAAGGGTAGAAATTTGAGGAAGCTGAACTCGTGCAAACAATACGTGTTTTTTCCATGTTAAATTGTTTTTTTTATTTAGTTCAGACAAACCCAATTTTTAAAGCGGTTGTTAATGGTTCCACTGTGTTACCAGAATACCAGTGACAAATGGCTGACGTCGACCGCTCGTAATAATGCGATTGGTTAGGGCCATTAAGCCTGCGGCTGAGTCGATGTGAAGCATGCGTCTTCCGGAAGAGGGGCAATTTCCGCCCGACACGTGGACGCGATCTGCAAGCGCAATCAGCCGCGATGCGACAAAAACGTCAAGTGAAATGAAAACGCGAATGAATAGCCGTTCATCAGCGCCAATCCGTCTCAAAGCAACTTTCAAATTACTAACAGCTGAACTACGTTTATTATTCAAAGAATAACAGCCGATTAAGTAAAATTTCCTTCCGGAAGACTCTTGACTTTAACTCTGTGAGTTCGCAGATATTAATCGCATGTCTCCTAAAGTTGTATTCCCTCCAATACCGTGATTACGTTCTTTTCTTGATACTTAATCGGCTCTTACGTGTTACGTATAAGATTGCTGGTACAGGTGTTGTCTGTAAGCCGTTGATTTGAAACATCTGTGGAAATTACGGTTCAGCAAGAATTCGGAATATATTTTGCATGAGTATCTATCTAACCTCTACGCGTCCTTTACCCGCGCAACATTTCGTTATTCACTTTTTCACCATTATTAGCCTTATTCTATACATGCCGTCATTAATTCTATCGTGTGACTGCATTTCCTGGTTTATCCTACATCTAATCAAATCAAATGTCGTTTTGCAATCGTTGAGGTATTCTTTTTCCATTATTTTCTCTTATCTATCTCTTATTACGCATAACTAGAAACATTACAATATCAATACGAATAGTCGGTGGATTGACTTGAGATGTTGACACAACGTTGCAATCAAATACGCGCGTGTTTTTGTAGCAAAGACGTTTTGGACGCTCCAGCTGGAACTGGAAAAACGTTCTTAATTTCCTTGATCCCGGCTAAAATCCGTTCAAACGGCCAACAATGGGGAACATGCACTAATTTTTATAAATCTCTGAATCAGAAGTTTATTACCTATAATGTGCTTTGCGAAAATTTAGCTGTGGAATTAAGTTGTGCAACAAAGATATTACTCTTTGAAAATTGTACCTTTTCGGCAGCTTAAAAACACGACGTCATCGCATGACGTCACGGCACGGTATCACTAAGGGCGCTGTTTATCTGTTTATGCGTGGAGGTACGTTGTTAAATGAATACTAGGCGAAAACGTATGTATTTTTCTCATTTGTTTCATGCAACAAACGATTGTATTTCGTTTTTTTATTTGCTAAGTATGGATGGTAAGGAGCAAATCGTCCATTAATTACTATATAATGCCTGTTTAGTGCCCAAAAATTTCTACTACGCCTATGCAATCGCTGTTTTTTTTAGAAGAATGCCACCATAAGGGAGTCAACCAAAGGAAATTGTCGGAATGTGAGTCTGTCTCCGTAGAAATATGGAACCTATACCGTGCAGTGACGTCAGAAGGCGTTACAGATCACATGACTTTCACTTGGATTCCTCTGAAGACGATGGGCGAGTCGCGCATCGAAACGTCGGAGGAAGATATGAAGAACCCGGACCCGGTGTGAAACCCAAGAGATCTTCACACAAGGGAAAAGTAGTTGATTTCTCGTACATGATCGTCACATTTACCAGTACTCTTTTGACAAATCGTTCGTTTGACCCATTATTTCACGTATGTGTTTACTCCAGGAAAGATCATGTGTCAGTCTTATTCCAAGATATTTAATGGATTCCACGTTTGTAAATTCATTATTGCTTATGTTGTAAGTGCTAGGAGGAGAGGTATTCTTTCTCCAACAATTCATTATAAGAAATTTTTTAGAATTTAGTTCTGTCATGTATCACACCATTTTTCAATTGCTTGAAGGTCATTATTTAAATATTCTTTATCGTTTGGGCATAGAATGTCCCTGTACCCTCCCCTCCCCTCATTGAGGCCTTCAGCGGCGGCGTTGAGTGCGGCTCCGCAATCCAGAAGTCCCAGCAACTGGTCCGGGTTCGAGTCCCGGAAAGGTCTTTTCCTTTCGCTCGGCCCTGCGGTTCCTTCGCTCCTTCGTCTTCATCAGGTTGAGTGCTTCAATGGCGGTGGTCAATGAATGGCGAGTGTAATTTCCTGGGAATGTGACGATGAATAATGAATGCGTCACATTTAAAATTCAAACCTCGGGCAGGCTTGTACGAAGGCGCGTGAAGGGGATGAGATGCTTTTCGCCGGCGTTGCACACTGCATTGCACGAGAGAGAGAGCGACGTCGCAAACGTGCTCTTATCCCTCGTTAGACCTCATTTGGAACAGGCTGTGCCAGGAGCCATGTGGGTTCCTTAGGAAACAGTTACGCTGACTACATCTACATCTACGAGATACCCTGCAAGCCACCGCCGCGAGGGTGTGTAGCAGGATGTGAAGATCAGCAAGCATGCACTACTAACATGCAAACAAGCAACTATAGGGTCTCATGCAACTAGATTGTTAGTATCTATAGTATTAAAGGGGTTAATACATGCATCATGCACTGCAGACTACTCTAAAATTTTTTCCCTACCTATCCCTTTCCTATGCTGCCTATTCTGTTCTCTTATAGTACGGGGGAAAAATGCCATTTTGAATCTATCAGTACGACAATCTATCTCTCTAATCTTATTTATCTGATCGAATCTAGAATTATGGTGTTTTTAATATGTGCCTAACATCTTCAGTAAAACTATCCGATTGATATTTCTCTAGTAGATTAAATCTGTACTTTAACCTACGCTCTGACAACGATTCCCACCCTAATTCTTGTATTAATTCTGATACACTACTCCACCTGTCGTAACACCTTTTAACGAACCTAGCTGCTCTACGCTGAAAACTGTCAAGTTCTCTGATCAAACCTGCAGTGTGGAATGGACGATGACAGCAGTGGAGAAGAGAAGGGTGGAAGCATTCGAAATGTGGAGCTACAGAAGAATGATGAAGATAAAATGGATCAACCGAATGAGAAATGAAGAAGTCCTAAGAAGAGTAGAAGAAAATAGAAGTCTGCTGAAAACTGTAATAAGAAGAAGGGACAACTTAATCGGCCACATCTTAAGACACGATGGCCTGATGAAGACAATCTACGAGGGAAAAGTGAACGGGAAGAATGGAAAAGGCAGGCCTCGTATGAGATACATGGAACAGATCGAAAAGGACGTGAAAGAGAGGAACTACGTCAATATGAAGAGGTTAGCCGATAGAAGAATCGAGTGGAGGGCTGCATCAAACCAATCCTCTAGAATTGTTGACCCTTGATGATGATGATTTGAGTATCGAGTATTCGAGTTCAGAACTCCGTCCGTCGGATGGGACGTTAAGCCGTGGTCCCCTTGGTGGCCGTTTGTGCCGACGCCGGGTTTCTCTCCACCCTTCCTCCGTTCCTTGATAACTCCTAATTCCACTCACCTTATCCTCTGTGGCGCAAATTCTCCCTGGCGTGGGTCTCCTTTCCCAAATGACAGAAGCGGCGAGGGTAAGATAGAGAGGTTGGTTGCTGCGTCGGATGTCACGCGGCACTCCCACTTGTTCCCGTCTAATACGTCTACGTAATACCCTGAGAGCAACCGCAAGGGTGAGAGGCAGGGGGTGAAGATCACCAAATATGCACCACTGCACTTTGTACCTATAAAATAAGTAACGCGAAGATCGAAAACGTGGAAACCATAATATATTTAGGTGCAACACTCACTAAGGATTTATCGTGGGGAAGACACATAAGGGAAATATGCGGCCGAGCGAAGAGAAAGCTAGGATTTATAAAAAGAGTACTTGGGAAATGTGATGATAAGACAAAAGAGCGATGTTACTTTTCACTCTAGTTAGGCCCCACCTTGAGTATGCAGCCAGTGTATGGGATCCTAATGAATTAGGTTTGATCAGAGAACTAGACAGTGTGCAGCGTAGAGCAACTAGGTTCGTTAAAAGGTGTTACGATAGGTTGAGTAGATTAAAACAAGAATTAGGGTGGGAATCATTATCAGAGCATAGGTTAAAGTACAGATTAAATCTATTAGAGAAATTTCATTCGGATATCTTTACTGAAGATGTTAGGCACATATTAAAAATACCAGCGTATTATGCTAGATTCGACCAGATAAATAAGATTAGAGAGATAGATTGTCGTACCGATAGATTCAAAATGGCATTTTTCCCCCGTACTATAAGAGAACAGAATATGCAGCATAGGAAGGGGATAGGTAGGGGAAATATTTTAGAGTATTCTGTAGTGCATGATGCATGTATTAACCCCTCAAATACTATAGATACTTACAATCTAGTTGCATGAGACCCTTCAGTTGCTTGCTTGCATGTTAGTAGTGCATGCTTGGTGACCTTCACCCCCTGCCACACACCCTAGCGGTGGCTTGCAGGGTATCGTGTAGATGTAGATGTAAACAAATCAGCTACTAATTTACTTAAAATGTTTAGCCTAAATTTTAACCTGCGTTCTGATAGTAATTCCCATCCTAGTTTTTCTATTACACTCGTAATACTAATGCAATTATCATAACGTCCTTTAAGAAATCTAGCGCATCTTCTTTTGCACACGCTATAATTCCCTTATCATACCTTCCTCATACCTTACATTAGTGGCATTTTTTAAATTAGGCCTGACAAGTGTAAAATAGCTTCTTTCTCGTTCCCCGGCGTATAACGGAACAGGGCAGATGGGAGAACCCCTCGCCTGTTGATCCCTTTTACCTCTCTTCGTTTCCCTGCTGCGAGCCACCCCTCGAATACGGGTGGGGAGGGAGCCGGAAAAGCAAGCGCTTCCTTGCTCGCCGACGTCATTTCCGCCCCGCTGCCTTCCCTCGCGGCACGGCAGCGAAATTGGATTCCCAGCACGCGAGAGAACAAAAAACGATCAGGGGGCGAAACAGAGCGCTGTCTGTCATTTGTCTCGCTCGAAATTAGTTTCGGGACACGAAGGCGGCGATGGCTCGAAACTAATCTTGATTGAAGATCGGTTCGCATAATTATATCGAACACTCCAGTGTCATCTGAGCTTTCGTATAGCTCCACTTTTAATCGTTGTAAGAGTGGAAGTTTTTTTATTCCCTTCGACGCTGTGAAAACTGGCAGTCGCAAGCCACCACTTCAAGCGAGCAGGGCGGTAAACCACCCCCGTAAAGCAGCGTTTACACGTAGCAGTTGACTGCTATGACAGTCGCGAGGTGCGCGATGTATCTATATCGCTACTGATAAATAATTGGACATACGGGTGTATGCCGCGTCGTATATCGGATTTTGCCCCGACGTTTCGTGACCGACTGCTGGTCACTTTTTCAAGGGAATGATGGTAGTGTTTGGCGCTGCTGGCTTTTTATTCATTTCAAGTGGGGGAGTTGGGCGGAGGGGGTGAGGACGGGAGGGGGAAGATGAGGAAATGCTGTGGATGACTGGGTTCCATGTACTGCTGATTCTCAATCCGGTGTCTCTGTTAAAATTGTTCTTGTTTTTCTTTATTTCGATGGCTTCACGGATGAGTCTTGGTTTGAAATGTTTTTCCTTGGCGGTGACTTTAGATTTTTCAAAATCGATCGCGTGTCCCGTGGCTTCGTGCTCCGCTACGGCCGACTTCGTCGAGTACCCCAGTCGAATGGCCCGTTTATGTTCTTCTAATCGAGTTTTGACTGTGCGTCCAGTTTCCCCGATGTATTTCTTATCGCAAGTTCGGCAGGGCATTTCGTAGACTCCTTCGATTTGAAGTGGTGCCCTGTCCTTCACATTTCCCAAGAGGTGACGTACTTGGATGTGGGGTTTAAAAATGGCCTTTATGTCAAACTTCCGAAGGATATTGCCGATCTTATCTGTGGTTCCTTTAACGTAGGGGAAGAAGGCTTTCTTTTGGCTCATGATGTCTGTATCTTCGGATGTCCTCCTGTTGTCCTTGTTGGTAATCTTTGAATCTACCTTTGGAAACAAAGAAGCTGAAGTCCATCTTACGTCTTAACGGTTACGACAACGGAGCTATATCCCGCAATTTTAAAAAGATTACCAACAAGGACAACAGGAGGACATCCGAAGATACAGACATCATGAGCCAAAAGAAAGCCTGGCTTGCAGGGTATCGTGTAGATGTAGATGAAGGTCCGTGGTTCGGATCCCGGTCCACGAAGCCTATTTCCTCTAGCAACGCTCTCGCTAGCTGTGTATAAAGGCAACAGGAAATCTTGCAATCCCGTCGATGCTAATATTTCACGCGCAAAGGTAATAAAGAAGTTTCAAATTCGGAAATTGTCGGAAGTCTGTTCGCAGCATCTCAGAGTCCGTCTTTCCGGATTAAGTCTCCGATTCCCGACGCCAGAGCATCCCTCCTCGGAGTCGCTCAAGAGTGGCCACCCTCCCTCTCCCCTCCCCTACCCCTACCTACCCCTACCTACCCCTACCTACCCCTACCTACCCCTACCTACCCCTACCTACCCCTACCTACCCCTCCTACCCTCCCCTACCCCTACCTACCCCTACCTACCCCTACCTACCCCTCCTACCCTCCCCCACTACGCCTCGCCGCACAGCTACTCTCTCCCAAATCCTCCCTTAATTCGGCATTCCTCGCTTTTTGGACAGGGAAATTCCATTTGTCTAAATTTTTCCCCTAAAGTGACTGCGTCGCTTCGTTCCTCACCAGAAATTCTTTCGTTATACTTCCCAGCATGAAGGAGAATTGGAACTTCGCAGTTGTTGAAACTTCATTTTCCAGCTTGCCACGTAGGTGTCGCAGGAGGCATGAGGTTTTGAATACTATCTGAGATATAATTTTTCATCAAAGCATGGAAACCACATTAAAGTTCTCTGAGTAAAGTGCTCTGTCAAAGAAAAATAATATTCGCACCCTTCTCCGTAGACTGAGAGGAATGACAGAATGCTGTCGTGTTCAGCGGAAAAGCCCCCCTTTCGATATGCAGCTGTGATATTTAAACATAAAAAAATCAGCGTCCTCCGCATTTTACGGTCTCGGCAATAGTATAACTCTGAAGAGATCAAAATTCTCTAGAAAGTGAGGAAGAGTGTAGGTATAGTTCTTTAGAAGTCATCCGTTTATTAAGTACTGCTGACTCTCCATTGTTGACTGGACTCCGATTAGTGCCGTGATCAGCCGCCATCCCAATGGTGGCGCGCTCCTCGTGCCCACAAGCATTCGGGTCATTCCATTTTAAAACGACAGATGGGCCTAGATTCATTGATGTTAGTTTTCTATTCACCGTTGATGTTGGTGAGATAATGAAGATTAAAAAATATGTACCTAGTATCATTGGAATGCGTCTCTCCTAATGCCCACTGACTGTGGGAATTGAACACTGTCTGTACACCGACCACATCTCCCAAACACGCGACAAAAACGAAACAAGTGTTTTTGCAGCTGAAAGAGCAATATTAGGTATTTCTAAATCAATGGCGATATTATTTTTTAACCCTTTTCCGCGTGATTTAATGGAGGCTAAAAAATAGTATTGTTGGAATGCGTGTCTGTTTAGGCCATTGCCTGTGAGAATTAATCTTTGTTTTTACACCAACTATACCTCCCAAACCCTAAATTAACGCACAAAATTCTTTTTGTACCTTAAAGTACAACATTAATACTTTTTTCATCGATGCTTTAATAATTGTTATATCCTGTTCCCAACCATGGTCTTGTGTAGCTCTGAAAAGCCATTTCCCGAATTCCTCAAATTAATGTGGTCTTTTCTCAGTAAAGAATGCTCACATTCCAAATTTCATAATATATATTCATACACTGAGTACTTATAATTTTATCTTTCAGAAAAATTGTTCATTTTTTTAATTCTTTCTTGTTTACTTTTTGGCTAAACTTGTGAAAATAATGAACTTTGGAAGTTTGATTTACCACAACCAAAAATAAAACACTTATTACTGCGGAAATTCCATTTAAAGGTACTTAAGGATCAGGTACACTTCATAATCTCTCTAATGACAACATGTGAATGTCGCGTAAAAACAGCCTGCTGAAGCTTGTTGAAAAATAGTGTGAAATAAGTTTTTTTAAGCATTCGGGCAATGGAACGTTTTTCCCTGCTAAAACGGGATTGGCTTTTTGGTTCATGAAAGTTGGCACTATCTTGACACCAATTCTCGTTGAAATCTGAGATTGTGACGCAAGATATTTCTGAAAATTTTGTCCATTTAATATAGAATAACCCATTAGCTCTAAAAATGTCCGTCCTAAAAGTAATGGGGGTAAAAAAAATCATCCAATGAATTAATGGGATGATAATTTTTCGACGATACGCTTTAGAGGAATTAAAGAATGTCAATAAAAGGATTAGCTATTTGGATGAGTTCTCTCCTTCTGAGGCCGTTTCACACGACACTTATTTCAGTATTGAAAATCGAACCTACTATCGATTCTACGTAATGAAATCTGAATACTGAAAGTCTCAGATGAATCTTTTCATACGATTTTCAAACTCTCTGATTCGATTTCTCACCTGCGATGGCGCATGCGCAGATGTACTAATTTTTGTTTACATTGTTCAGGCGTGTTTCTGTTGAAGCTTGTTTTCCACGCTCCTTCTGCAGTGATTTCGGAATAGCGGTGAACGAATCCTTCCTCGGAGGAGACGAAGACGCGGATGCAGTATTGGTCTGCAGGAATGGGGTCGTTTGCCATATTTTTATTGCCGAATATGATAGAGTTTTTAAACTAAAAAGACCCGTATTTTTCCGTTTTTGATCCGTCAATTATTTCTCGAGTTATAAGCGGCGAAAAACTGATGTTTTTAACCCTTTCGGAAAAGTGGGCGTGGTGCAACCTCTGACGTATATCGACTTCGTCCAATCACAACTGAGCCCGCGAAGCTACTTCGCTTTATCGCAATGGGGGAGGACACAGCTGACTCTGCCAATAAGAGTAGTTGCGACAGCATCTGTGCGAGGAGACCTTCCGAGAACCCCCCTCCTCTCCCTTCCCTTCCCATAAAAGCAATCAAGGACGGGAGGAAAATGACGTCAATGTTATCACAGCAGCTGTTTCGGTGTGCGTCACCTTTTGCTTATTTTAATTTTTGATTTATGAGTGAATGGTAGTGGTTAGAAGATTAATTTTTTCACTAAAATTCTTTTTTCGTTTCCATCTAACAATTTCGAGCACAAAATTGCAATTTCGGTTCCGAGTAAACGCCCCTATTGCACGATTTATCGATTCCAGCTCCGGCACCGGTATTTCCTTGAAACTGTCTACTCGCCTGAGATTGGTAGTTGAATGCGAGACTCGGATGAAAAATAAGTATCACACTTTTACCTCCGTTCTCAGTACTGAAAATTGAATTCGATGCATCCCTGTACGATTCAGCCATTTACGCGAATTGATTTTGAGTTGCTTTATTTGGTTCGCAGTACTGAAATGATTGTCGTACTAAACAGCCGCTTCGTGAAGACAAGTTTACTTAGTACATGCGTACCCAAGAAGAGCTGCAGGAAAACCCAAAAAATTAAAAATAGAAACTCTTGCATTATATGAGCACTGACTGCAAAACACAACACCTACTGCTATTCACATTAATTGCCATGGGAAAATTCATTCACCTGGACCGGGAATCGCACCACGGACCTTTGGCTTTCCGGACCACTGCGCAGACAACTACGCTACCCAGGATCCCTAATTCGCATGGCAATTTTACCGAGGTTCAAGGTACTAGATGTTGAGCCCTCACGGTCCATCAAGGATGGCAACGCAAGGGAGAAAGGGCTTCAAAGAAGCCACGACCAAAGGTTCCAAACCCTATCCAGCGCTAAAGCCGCACTTGCCGGTAAATGTAGGATATTTCAAGCCTGCCGCGTGAACGGCGGTGAAATTCACATTAATTGCCGTGAGAATTTTTCTCATGAAATATCCTACATTTACCGCCAAGCGCGGCTTTAGCGCTGGATGGGGTTCACCATCGGTCGTGGCTTTTTTGAAGCCCTTTCTCTTACTCGCAAGAACTACCGACATGCAAACAAGCAACTATATCAACTAATTTTTAATAAATTCAAAACGAATATCGTTATGATGTTATTCTGATTATGGTCATTTTTAGAAAACGTATTTTGCCTCCGTTTTAAAGAGTTTTCTGTTTAGCTAAGGTATGATTTCATCTCACAACAAAGTGTGGTTCAAATCATCTAAACTACGACGGCTCAAGTCACCGTCGATGTTTTGCGTTCGCTTCTACGACAGACTGTGAATCAGTTAGTGCATGAAATAACGTTGGCAGTGTCAGAAAGTACTTTGCGGCAGAAGACACCGTGAGTGCAGTGTTGGGCAGCTGCAGCATGGCGAGTGTGAATCGGGAACTGTCTGGACGCCATCAGCGGACGTAAACCCAAGCCGAGAGTTGGTGTCTAGTCTTCATCTACATCTACACGATACCATGCAAGCCACCGCGAGGGTGTGTGGCAGGGGGTGAAGATCACCAAGCATGCACTACAAACATGCAAACAAGCAACTATAGGGTCTCATGCAACTACATTGTTAGTATCTATACTATTTAAGGGATTAGTACATGCATCATGCAGTACAGACTACTCTAAAATATTTCCCCTACCTATCCCTTTGCTATGCTGCCTATTCTGTTCTCTTATAGTACGGGGGAAAAATGCATTTTGAATCTATCGGTACGACAATCTATCTTTCTAATCTTATTTATCTGGTCGAATCTACCTTAATACGCTGGTGTTTTTAATATGTGCCTAACATCTTCAGTAAAGCTATCCGATTGAAATTTCTCTAATACATTTAATCTGTACTTCAACCTACGCTCTGATAATGATTCCCACCCTAATTCTCTTATTAATTCTGAAACATTACTCAACCTGTCGTAACACCTTTTAACGAACCTAGCTGCTCTACGCTGCACACTGTCTAGTTCTCTGATCAAACCTATAACGGTTATACGTATAAAACAAACGAACCAATAACGGTTGTTACGAAGGGTCGCCATTAACTCGCACGCCACGACAAAAAAATTGGAAAATCAAGAAAGGTCAAACTTAAATGCAGACTCGAATAATCCCTTGTAAAGCTGTATTAATGGGACTGAAAGTTGTCTCATAAATCTAAGGATATATTTTTACGATGATTCGTGTTGTTTTTTTCTCTATCCTCACGTAATTTAACGTTTAGAATTTGTTCTCTGTTAATGGATCACCTCACAACTCAAGCGCGCAGAACCGCTGCAATAGGATTCTTTTCACCCCCCACCCACCCCTGTCTCACCCTCCCTCCTCCTCTGCCACCCCCATATCTATCTCTCTCTCTCTCTGCGGCCTTGCGTCAGTCAACCTACATCTCCTTTTACTCTCGCGTCCACAACATCTGCCGTCTTCGAATGTTTCTCTTCATTTCCTTCCTTCCCACAGCAAGACAATTAGGCTTTTTCTTATCTAGACAGCGAGCTATCTTATTATTTTTTATTCCATAATCAAATGGCATATCCAACTTCTCATCTCTGTTGTCGACATTCACTTTGCCTCTCTACCCCCACGCCTCACGTCATATGGTCCACGTTGCTCTAGCATATCCGTCGCAGTATTTGGGATTAAGATACTTATGTTGGCGATGTTGCCGTTATTCCTCCTTTACCTTTTATAATAATAATAATAGTGGTTGTGTCAAAAGATTTTAATAAAATACCGTATATAAGTACATTAACTACAAGAAATGAAGTTAAGGTTAAAATGAAAACATGTTCGTTAGAAGATCAAAATGATGAGTAAAATAAACCGTGTGATCGTGCAATATACATCTACATAATACCCTGCAAGCTACCATAAAGGTGTGTGGCAGGGGTGAATTCTCACCAAACATGCACTACATATCATGCATAAAAAAGGATTAGTATTTATATAGGTACTGTTCAAAACTACACTATTTAAAAAAAGATAAAAATAGCTAAGCATACATGCAAAAACATGCCGTTAGTTGGGTTAGCTCTAAGTCCTTATACCAACATGCAGCTACCAATGTAATCCATTGCTACACTCGTACTGGATATATTTACCGTTATTCATATCCCTAATAGTATGAGGAAAAAAGGACATTTTGAATCTGTCAGTTCGGCAATCAATTTCTGTAATTTTGTGATTATGGTCCAGTCTACCATAGTAAGTTGGGGTTCGCAAAATATTTTTAACATTATCACTGAAAATATGGTCTTGGAATTTGTTTAAGAGATTAAGTCTAAATTTCAACCTGCGATCTGACAATGATTCCCATTTTAATTCATTTAATAGACTGATTACGCTATTATTGTTATCATATCGTCCCTTTACAAACTTTACAAATCTTCGCTGCACACGTTCAAGTTCATTATTTAGACCGATTTCGTAGGGATCCCATACACTGGCAGCATATTCCAAATGAGGTCTTACAAGGGAAAAGTAGCTGATTTCTCGTACATGATCGTCACATATTGTTTACTTAAAGCATCTATATACAAGCAAATTTACTGGACACTTGAATATTTATATTGATGTGTATGTGAGTATATGTGTATAAATTGAATATGAGTATGTACATGTGTGTATATATATGTAAATAGGGAAAAGTGTATATATCAGGAAAAAATGTGGCAGCCATATATTTTTATGATGTCGTGGAATCCGCTGACAAGTCCTTAGGAGTTAGCGGGTTCAAAATTGTTATGCAAATAGCATTAATATGTATAATATGTGAAATGTTTTAATAAATGCTCTAATGACATGATATAATTTATTGACGGGCTTGCTGCCCTTTAACTGGGTAATACATGGAACAAAAAATGGATAATACATAACACATTATCAATGGTTCGAGAAGAAAAATATCAAAAAAAATCAGTTATCAGTAAAAATCAGTGCAAACAACCAGATTATACATAGAAGTATAAATGGATATTACAAAACATAATATCAATGCATCCAAATAAATCAATCAATTCAAATAAGTGTCGAATGTAAAATATAAAAGAGAGGAGAAAAAAAGTTATACACTAGCCCAACTCTAAATTTGACAGAAAGAAGAGAAATTGAATAAACATATTAAACATCAAACAAGGAAAACTGTAGTTTTAGCTCACGAGTCAGGTGTTTTATAGCACATTTAATAACAGATTTTTTTATGTTATATAGATATAACTAACTTAATATTAACTACCCGATTTGCTATCCTATTGGTGGTGAAATTATTTCGACAGTTTTTGCATTAATTTTTTCATGTAGTTTTGTAAAACCTTACGCATATTTTACTAGTTTAAAAATCAGTTATTGTAATTTTCGCAAACGGCACAAAAAGATAAGCCAAAAAAATACAGAATTTGTAATTTCAAGAAATTAATTTGGCATTACTGATCAAGATCAAGATGTATGGAATATCATGACCGTGAAAGGTCTCTTTGATGCTGAAATGCAATCCTATGGATTATCCGTAACGATCCATTGATCACCATTATTTTTTTCAGAGTTTCAGAGATGTCGAGGCATCACTGGAACTCAAAACGGATCCTTGGCTTGATGCACTAGAAAATGTCGCAAGTCATTGGACCGCAGTAAATGTTGGCGATAGATCTGGTCAGAGTGCATTATCGTTCACGACAGTTGCGTTACACGGGAATTTGTCTTATTTCCCATTGAGTACCTGTTTCACTTTGAGAGCCCATGGATTGGCGAATGAGAATAAGTGAAACGGAAGATTGAATTACCACGGTTAGTTGATGTGACATTTGATTGGCTATGTTTCATACCGTTCTAGTTTGAAGTGAGAAACTTGTCCTGTCGTCAAGCGGAAAATGCCTGATCATTCTGGGAAAAGTAGGTTTATTAACTGTTATCACAAATGTTCGCCTTCCTTCCCTTTAATCTGGAGTTCAGGTTTCAACGTTTCCCTGTGTGGATGTTGTACTACGTGGAGTTTTGACGGAACGATTTTATTGGTTATAAATCACCTTGATTTTAAATTTTATTCCCGTTTTGTTGGGTGATTTTGGTACAGTTTCGTATGATGATGATAATAAATCATGATAAAGGCGTGAGAAGATCTTTAATTACTGCTGTTTTCCCGTTGAGAGAGAGAGAGAGTAAAAATTAACAATTTAATTTAGAAAATGTAAAAATATGTATTTCAAAACCAAGAAGTGTTAAATGGGGTCGTTCGATTTTTTTATTGCCGAATCTGATCTGTTCGTTTTTTGATCCGTCGATTATTTCTCGAGTTATAAGTGGCGAAAAACTGGTATTTTTAACCCCATTTCGGAAAATTGGGCGTGGTGCAGCCTCTACGTGTATCGACTTCGTCCAATCACAACTGAGCCCGCGAAGCTACTTTGCCTTATCGCAATGAGGGAGACACAGCTGACTCTGCCTATAGGAGAAGTTGCGACAGCATCTGTGCGAGCAGACCTTCCGAGAACCCCCCTCCACTCCCTTCCCTTCCCCTGAAAGCAGTCAAGGGCGGGAGGAAAATGGCCTCAATGTTATCACAGCAGTTTTTTCGGTGGGCGTCACCTTTTGCTTATTTTAATTTTGGATTTATGAGTGAATGGTTGTGGTTAGAAGATTATTTTTTTCACTAAAATTCTTTTTTAGTTTCCACCTAACGATTTCGTGCACAAAATTGCGATTTCGGTTCCGAGTAAACGGCCCCATTAAAGAATCCATTCTTGAAAACCAAGGGCGCTACCTTCGTCGTTATTGTCCTGTGCTTTTACGGCTTTACTGATAATAATAGATAATATATCAGTTCCAAGTCCTTGATTATTTCCCTGGAAATGAAAGAATCGAAGATTTCCTTTCGGATGATGAGTGGATTCTGATGTTTATTCTGTATTCTAGTGGATTCTGTTCATGCTACTCTGAAGTTTCCGGCCACTCGTGTTTGATCTTGCACACTGGAGAGTTAGGAACGGACCTCTTGTTTTTCTGTGACCTGGATTCCGTTTCCACATCAAGTTTGCACCTTCCGTTGTTTTCAGAGTGCCTTTCAAGAATCCTTCCTCTCTTCTCCCCAACTTCCGTGACTGAATGAATTTTTATTAATTTAACGGTAAAAAATATTCAGTAACTATCGCTTTGTTGAGGAATTTTAGAGAATTATTTACCTTATGACTTTTCCTTTATTCATTCATTATTTCTTCTCCGTTTTACCCACATTTCATGTCAGGCTCCTTGATTTACTTCCACTGTTTCCCTTCAAAATTCTTAAGTAATTATTTATATCATCTTCTCTTTGATTTACGATATATACCTAATAAATAATATTTGCGACATATACAAAGAAATATTGAGTAGAATAGCCCAGGCAAAGAAGGCATTCTATCAAAACAAGAATCTACTTACAGCTGGAAATACAAGCTTGGAAGTAAGGAAGCAATTCATCAAAACGTATATCTGGAGCATGTTCCTTTACGGCGGTGAGTCATGGACGATGAGAGCAGCGGAGAAGAAAAGGGTGGAAGCATTTTAAATGTGGTGCTATCGAAGAATGACGAAGATAAAATGGATCGACCGAGTGACAAATGAAGAAGTCCTAAGAAGAGTGGGAGAAAAGAGACGTCTGCTGAAAACTATAAAAAGAAGACGGGACAACCTAATCGGCCATACCTTAAGACACGATGGCCTGATGTAGACAATCGTCGAGGGAAAAGTGAACAGAAAAAATGGAAGAGGCAGGCCTCGTATGAGTTACATGGAGCAGGTCGTAAAGGACGTGAAAGAGAGGAGCTGCTACTGAGAAGAGAAGTCCTGAAAGCTACTTTTCTTGACGAAATGTTGGAAATTTGCAAGTCCACAATCATATACTTGTAATCAACAAAGTACATACAATGGATTGACGGTTGATTGATTGGGATTGATTGGGAATTTTCAGTATTTCAAGGAAATAATATGCAATAATACTAGGAAGCCGAGTAACCAACGATGGACGAAGCAAGAAAGAAATAGTAGAATAGCCCAGGCAAAGAGGGCATTCTATCAAAAGAAGAATCTCCTCACATCTGGAGAAACACGCGTAGAAGTAAGGAAACAGTTCATCAGAACATACATCTGGAGCATGTTTCTTTACGGCAGTGAGGCATGGACGATGAGAGCAGCGGAGAAGAAAAGGGTGGAAGCATTCGAAATGTGGTGCTACAGAAGAATGATGAAGATAAAATGGATGGACCGAGTAAGTAACGAGGAAGTCCTAAGAAGAGTAGAAGAAAAGAGAAGTCTGCTGAAAACTCTAAAAAGAAGAAGGGACAACTTAATCGGCCATATCTTGAGACATGATGGCCTGATGAAGACAATCGTCGAGGGAAAAGTGAACAGAAAAAATGGAAGAGGCAGGCCTCGTATGAGTTACATGGAGCAGGTCGTAAAGGACGTGAAAGAGAGGAGCTGCTAGTCAATATAAAGAGGTTGGTTGATATAAGAATCGAGTGGAGGGCTGCGTCAAACCAATCCTAGGATTGTTGACCCATGATGATGATGATGACCTAATCAAGGCTATGTTTTTTCTACTTATTATTCTCCCAATTTATAAGTTTTCTCTCATTATTGTTGCCTCAATTTTAATGCCAGGAAGAGCGAAAGCATTGCGCAGAAAAGCTCACGGATTATGCTTTTTATATTGGTGTACTCAGTTTTCGACCCCTTAACTCCTAGACCCAATCCTATCCATCCGATTTTTGACGTTTCGATGCACATAATCACGTACTTTGAACGAATTGTCGTCATTCACATGATGATCATCTTTATGTCCTGTGATTTCCTTGCAATGACTGCCACAATCACTCCGTAATACTATGTCTTTACCCATTTTCAAGTCGTATCCTACCAATTGCAAGATGCGTCGTGTTATCTCTTTCTTTTTTTTTCTCAAATTTGTTTTCCCTGAAATTGGTGTCTCGTTTTTTTTCTTGGAAAACCGCCCCCTTCCTCCCTTGCCACTTCCACAGTTCCATTATCCTCCTCATCCCCCCCTCCTTTCCCCTCCCACATCTCCCCCCTCCTCATCCCACTCCTTTTTTTGCGAGAAATTGGATGCAACCCTCCTCGCCTTCGCTCCCACCGGAGGAGCTAAGGGGCGGAGCTAAGGACCTCATTTTTTGCCCCTGAATATTTTATGCTCCTCATTTCTTTCAGTTGCTCATTCTTTTCACTCAAAACACTTCTAGCTTCGCGCATTCTTTCCTCTTGGTGTTTTCGACTTTTAACTTTACGCGCTGTTGCATTTTAATTTTCAGTAAGTACCTACCACGATGAATGAAATGAGATGTGAACATGAATTAATTTTTACGGTGCATTTCTTCATTTGATCCTAAGTAACTTTAACGGATTAAAATAAATTTTAACTGCCTAATAAAAAATTAATACAGATGCTATAACTATTCAATACTCTCTGGGAATAATGAGTTCCTTTAATCAATTTTTGCAGAACTCCCTGATTTGATTGTTTCTCATTGCAGTGCTGCAGTAACGTCTCGCCAGCGGTCTTTCATTTCCAATGACATTGTTAGTTTTGACTAACACCTGGGTCCGTATTCTCGTTTGAAACGCAACCTCGGTTATCTCCCCAGCAACGAAACCGAGGTTGCGTTTCATTGATTTCCTCATTAGAATGTTTACAAAAAGTTAACGCGAGTCCCGAAAACCTATGGTATCCCTTGGATACCACTAGAGTTTAGGAAAGAGAATAAGGACCCTGCAGGGGTTTTTCACTGGAATATATGAAAGCGAATCACGTGATACGTAATGGTATGTTTTTTTTTCATCATCATCAAGGGTCAACAATCCTAGGATTGGTTTGACGCAGCCCTCCACTCGATTCTTCTATCGGCCAACCTCTTCATATTGACATAGCTCCTCTCTTTTACATTCTTCACGACTTGCTCCATATACCTCATACGAGGCCTGCCTTTTCCATTCTTTCCGTTCACTTTTCCCTCGACGATTGTCTTCATCAGGCCATCGTGTCTCAAGATGTGGTCCATTAAGTTGTCCCGTCTTCTTTTTAATGTTTTCAGTAGACATCTCTCTTCTCCCACTCTTCTTAACACTTCTTCGTTTGTCACTCGATCGATCCATTTTATCTTCATCATTCTTTGGTAGCGCCATATTTCAAATGCTTCCAGCCTGGACTTCTCTGCTGCTGTTATTGTCCATGCTTTGCTGCCATATTGTAAAATGCTCCAGATGTATGATCTAATGAAATGTTTCCTCACTTCAACGCTTGTATTTGCAGCAGTAAACAGAATCTTCTTCTGGTGCCCTTTTTGCATGGGCTATTCTACTGGCAATTTCTCTTTTACTTCGTCCATCGCTGGTTACTCGGCTTCCCAAGTAGCAGAACTCTTACACCTCCTCGATTTTTTGTTTTCCTTGTTCAACATTGGATCTGGCTTCCTTTCTCACACTGTATACCAATACCTTAGGTGGTGGAACGGAATTCCAGGGATATAATTAAACTGCACAGGTTTAGCGTCCACTTGTATTGAATGTACACTCAAAAACAACTGTGTTTCGACACCGAAGGCATCATCATCTGGTCTACCGAAAACCAGGCGGAAAGACTGCAAAACAAGCCATGATATCAAATGGTATCAAAATATCCAAATCCTTTTATAACTTATTTCATTTCTAGCTCCATTCAAATTGGTTTAACTCCTTACCTATTACCCGTGGAGAGTTTAAATACATTGATATCTGAGATGGTATCATTGCAGTCTGCCTGGTAGTTCTTTTTTACCCAGTGCCAATTTCCCCCTTTTGGGCCCAGGGGCCCCTCATTGAGGTCTTCAGCGGCGGCGTTGAGTGCGGCCCCGCAATCAGGGAGTCCCAGCAACTGGTCCGGGTTCGAGTCCCGGAAGGGTCTTTTTCTTTCGCTCGGCCCTGCGGTTCCTTCGTTCCTTCGTCTTCATCAGGTTGAGTGCTTCAATGAATGGTCAATGAATGGCGAGTGTAATTTCCTGGGAATGTGACGATGAATAATGAAGGCGTCCCATTTAAAATTCACCCTCGGGCAGGCTTGTACGAAGGTGCGTGAAGGGGATGAGATGCTTTTCGCCGGCGTTGCACACTGCACTACACGACAGAGGGAGCGACTAGGAAACGTGCTCTTTTCCCTCGTTAGACCTCATTTGGAACAGGCTGTGCCAGGAGCCATGTGGGATCCTTACGAAGCAGTTACGCTGACTATATCTACATCTACGCGATACCCTGCAGAGCCACCGCGAGGGTGTGTGGCAGGGGGAGAAGATCAAGAGAAGAGAGATCGAGAGAAGAAGAGGAGAGATCGAGAAGACGGTACCCCCCTCCACCAGCGAGCAAGCATTGTACATACATAGTATGCTTAGCGCTAGAAGCACACGTTTCGGACAGGTCTAGTCGAGCTAGTGTGTGCTCTTAATAGATAGTGGGCGCTAGAGTTGCCCAGAACGAATGCAGAATAGGGTTGACGTTCTTTGTAGCATGGCAACTCGATAACCAGATAGACATTTACTAAGGATTTATTACCTGCTTTCGTTAAACTTTGTGCGCCTGTGTAATGTTAAATCCCTGTCTGGTAACGACAAACAAGCATAAGTAAAACACTCTAACTGCTTGTCGTGTAAAAGTTTAGAGAACGAAACTTGATAATCGAGGATTTATGATAATCTGTATTGAAATGAGGGTCTTACAGTTAAAAATCAATCGTAGAATTAACAGAGTCTATTCACGTTAACATAAATATTGATAAGCAATGAAAATTTCACCAGCTATAGTAGGGAAATATTCGAGGCAAATTGCGCCTCTTTAAATATCCTTTGAGAATTTTGCACATATTTTAACAATGGCAATACCTTTAATCTTCCCTCGAGCCACTAATAGCACCCGTTTCGTGCAATGATTTCGTAGAAATTTCTCGTGCGACACTATATTAGTATTGTTGAGTGTAAGATATAGGGTATGGGAAGATATTGATTGACACAACTCAGCTCTCTCTGGAAATTGGAATTAAAACTTAACTGATTGGAAAGCCTAAGATATCAAAAGCAATGACATCCAATGCGAGGACCAATGCATGCAATTGACCCTCGCTGGAATTTTCATCAAATAAAGTATAGTCTAAGTTCTACCATGTGCATAGATTTCCTCAAGTACCTTGAGAACCACTGTCGCTTACAATGGTTTTCAAGTGCTCAATTCATATGAATGTTGTTCAAAACGGAAAACCGTGTATGGACGTTGCAAAATTTCGGTAGTAGCAAATTCAATGGGTCACTGGAGATTGAGAAATCCTCGTAAACCATGTGTGTCATTGGATTTACGATTGTGACTGAATTCACTCTACAAACCAGAGTGAGTGACTTTTTTCGTGATTTACCCTTCGCTTATACTAATATGTAATCCCTTAATTTTGTGTGTGATGAGTAATTGGCAATTGCTATAATAGCCTTAATGAGAGAATGGGGTCGTTTACCATATTTTTTATTGCCAAATATGATAGAGTTTGTAAAATGAAAATATCAGTATTTTTCCGTTTTCTTATCCGTCAATTATTTCTCGAGTTATAAGCGGCGAAAAACTGATGTTTTTAACCCTTTCGGAAAAGTGGGCGTGGTGCAACCTCTGACGTATATCGACTTCGTCCAATCACAACTGAGCCCGCGAAGCTACTTCGCCTTATCGCAAAGGGGGGTACACAGCTAACTCTGCCAAAACGAGCAGTAGCGACAGCATCTGTGCCAGCAGACCTTCCGAGAACCCCCCCTCCACCCCCTTCCCTTCCCATAAGAGCAGTCAAGGACGGGAGGAAAATGACGTCAATGTTATCAAAGCAGATTTTTCGGTGGGCGTCACCTTTTGCTTATTTTAATTTTTGATCTATGAGTGAATGGTTGTGGTTAGAAGATTAATTTTTTCACCAAATTTCTTTTTTCGTTTCCATCTAACGATTTCGTGTACGAAATTGCGATTTCGGTTACGAGTAAACGTTTTCGAGTGCATCTTTTGCATTGCCTTCGCATGCTTGATTCAGTGAAAACTGACGAGTGATTGAGAACTCCCTCACCTTGCATATTGTTGCACTGTTTCTTTCCCCCTCCCTCCCCCTTTCTTGTTCCTTTCTAGACACGTGATTTCCCCCCTTTCCTCCACCCCTTAAGAGATTACGGGTTGGGGAATTTCTCCTCCCACAATTGCCGTCAGGGAATTCTTCAGGAGTGGTGCACCAGGGACAATTCTCAAATCCTGTCTTCTTCTTCTCTTTCGCAGGTGTCTGCCACCTCACGGGAGTGCTTGAAGAGAATGACGGGGTGCTCATCGTTGATCAGGCAAGTTGGTCAGACCCTTCCCAGGCTGACAGGGCCATATTCATACTTTTTTGGTAAAATTCTCCTCAATGTGGTCAAAAATTATACACAGACACTTATACATTAACAACACCACCTCTGCAGGGTGAGTCTCTGAGCAATTTCGAACTTGTGGTATACATTTTGTGTCGTGAGCAGTGGAAGTGAAAACTGAACATTCAGGCGATGTCGTGTGGAATCACAACTTACTTATAATGGGGAATATGCATGAAATTTGTATATCGAAGATTAATGACGTACTTGATGCGAAATTTTCTCACCAATTTAAATATATAAGCCAAATTTTTCTACCCCAACACAAAGATTATTAAATGATATTAAAATGTTCCCAAAAATTGACGAAAGTCACGTGACCTGAAACACCTTCTGACGTCACTGCACGGTATAGGTTCCATATTGCTACGGAGATAGACATTTATATTTAAAAGAAAACGAAGTGAATATATTTTTTTGAGGTTTTTAGCCCTTTCTTGAACGAAACGATGGATGAAAAAATACTTTAAAAAATACATTCCGACAATTTACTTTGGTTCACTCCCTTATAGCGGCGTTCTTCTTAAAAAACCAGCGATTACTTAAACGTAGCAGAAATGGGCGCTAAACAGCCATTATATAATTAATGGACAATTTGCTCGTTGCCATCCATGCTACGTAAATAAAAAATCGAAATACAATTGTTTATTGCAATAAAAAAATGAGATAAATACATGCGTTATCGCCAAGTATTCATTTAACAAGTTACCTCCACGCATAAACAGATAAACAACGCCCATAGTGATACCGTGCCGTGACGTCATGCGATGACGTCGTGT
This sequence comes from Platycnemis pennipes, assembly GCA_933228895.1. NCBI lineage: Eukaryota > Metazoa > Arthropoda > Insecta > Odonata > Platycnemididae > Platycnemis > Platycnemis pennipes. The sequence goes on from OW121851.1 coordinate 138,795,854, forward strand.
TTTTTAGCTGCCGAAAAAGATACAATTTTCAAAGATTAATATCTTTGTTTGTTACACAACTTAATTCTTCTGCGAAATTTTCGCCAAGCACATTTTAGCAAATAAATTTCATATTCAAAGAGTTATAAAAAATTGTGTATGCTCCCCATTAAGAAAAATTGGCAATATTAATAAATAAAATATTTGATACGACCTAGGTTTCACTTTTTACAGTATCGTCTGGTCACACCGTCACTATTGTACTTCTTTGATCGATTTCTTGTCAATTACTTTTAATTGTTCAGGGAAGAGCCGAAATTAGTATGTTTATATTTCAGAAGGTACACCTTTGTCCACCAAAGTGCTTATTAAACTTGGGATTCCTTACTCTTAGCAATTATAATCATCTTCCTAGAGCTTGTTACTGACCCGTAAGACTTCACTTTTTATTTATTACTTTTTCATGCGTGAAAATTGTGAATAAGATGTATACGGCCACTCCGTAGAAAACAAATGCGCATTGTACATCAAATTTCATTTTCACGATTGCTTAATTCTACATTTATTTTCTGAAGGTTGAGTAAAATGTAAAATTTTATCTGGAAAGGCGTTTACCTAGCGAAATTTTAGATGAGGGTATTTTATTATTTTAAAGATGGAAAAATGACTACTTGAGTTATTCCGTTTCGAACTCTTGTGTTCACCATTAGTGAAAACATTTAACTTGTTTTGTTAGCATTTAAATAAATTTTAGATGCTAACCCCATTTTGTTAGCATTTAAATACTACTTACAATTACTCTACATGAGGTGTTACTAGTTTCAATACATAACTACTAGGCCAGAATTTTTTCCCGCTGATAAAACATAATTAATTCAGACCCAACACAATGGAGAATTCATAAGAGACTTCCGGTCACACAATGACGTAATTAAAATGTTTGCCGATAGAGTGGGATGTGAATAAGTGGAAACTCGTCCAAATTTGGAAGACACTTTGTTGCATCCTCCAGACTATAAGGCAGGGAGCAGCAACAGCCGAATCCGTTGCATATCTACATCTACATAACACCCTGCAAGCCATCGCAAGGGCGTGTGGCAGGGGGTGAATCCTCACCAGGCATGCGGTATCAATCAGAGAGTACAGTTACTGCCATTCAGGCATGCGAAAAAGATACTCCTCCGTTTAAATACTACTTACATGAAACCACAGGAGTCTATATATTTCCACCCCCCCTGTGGAAAATATTAGACATGCAATCCCGAGAAAGGCGAAACATTAACTGTAATTGATACTAAATTGTTAAATGACAAAACATAATTAAATATATTTTTATTACTTCGTTATTTATGTAAATATTTTAAATCATGTACTTATATATCCTAGAATACGCATATGTTAGTAGTGTGAACCACTTAAAAATAAATCGCTACATTATAATTTCTTTGCAAATTCTAAAAAATACCTGTAATGATTTCCCCATGTGCCTCCACTCTATAATCTATTATCTACTGTCCCCAATTTGAATCCCCAAAAATGAACTCTTGAACCTCTCCATCCTACTTATCTATCTCTCTAGTTTTATCTTCGAGATCTGGTCTACTACGCTGATGTATTTAATATACCTACTTGAAACATCTTCAGTAACCTATCCGTTAGAAATTTGTGAAGGAGATTTAATCTGTACTCTAACCTTCGCTCTGATAATGATTCCCACCCAAATTTTTCTATCAATTCTGATACACTACTAAACCTATTGTAACGCCTTTTAACGAACCTAGCTGCTCTACGCTGCACACTGTCTAGTTCGCTGATCAAACCTAATTCATTCGGATCCCATACACTGAAAGCGTACTCAAGGTGGGGCCTGACTATAGTGAAAAGTAACATCGCTCTTTTGTCTTCTCATCACATTTCCCAAGTGCCCTTTTTATAAATCCTAGCTTTCTCTTCGATCGGCCGCATATCTCCCGTAACTTCCCCTCGATAAATCTTTAGTAATTTCTACACCCAAGCGCCTTATGGATTCAACGCTATCAATTGTGGTATTACTCGTGGTATGCTATTGCTGTAACGACTCTTTTAAAAGTGTATAGCCACTTTGAAGGTTTATCTTTAGTGTCAATCACAACAGCTGAGGATCCTTATAGGCGGTTCTGAAGATGATGTTCGTGTTCTGAAAGGTGATTTTCAAAGCAAAAGTTTAATTTTGTGTGTGGTTATTTTTGGGGGAGATGTAATTCAATAAAGGATTTTTCGGAGACCTTTTGAAGGAGCAAGCGAATGTAGATGTATACTTCCACAGGGTAATTGTCGAATTAAGGTCGTAGTTCATAAGTGGGGGCCGGTCGAAAAGACGGAACAGGACGGGGCATATGCGTCCTAGCCGAGGGGTAACAATGAAGCAAAAACAGAAAGAGGGTGCTTGCGGACGGATAGGGAACGTCTTTTCGGTTTGATGCCGAAGTCTTCCACATTATCCTATGGAGATCACACGTGTACCAAAATATGAATAATAATTTGATCGGGTTGGCGTGGTATATACATATATATCTATCTGACTCTGCCAATAGGAGCGGTTGCGACAGCATTTGTGCGAGCAGACCTTCCGAGAACCCCCCTCCACTGCCTTCCCTTCCACGAAAAGCAGTCAAGGAGGGGAGGAAAATGACGTCAATGTTATCACAGCACCTTCTTCGGTGGGCGTCACCTTTTGCTTATTTTAATTTTTGATTTATGAGTAAATGGCTGTGGTTAGAAGATAATTTTTTTCACTAAATTTCCTTTTCCATTTCCATCTAACTATTTCGTGCACGAAATTGCGATTTCGGTTCCAAGTAAACGACTTCCCCATTCAACGATGCCTTTGATCGTCGTGGTGGATATTTTCAAATGTACAAAATCAGACTGAACTTATGTACATTTGATGGACAATTATTTAATTTGAAACAGAAAAATATATATATCATAATAGGAATTATTTGAGTTTTCCTATTTCCTTTATTGTGGTATATATCTGTTGTCTGAAGGACAATAAATAGTTAATTCTAATGTTGAAAAAAATAAAAATAAATTGCATGCTGAAAAGTCTATTATAGTGGGTATTATTTTGGGACAATGAAATGATGTGTAAAGCGAACCCGAGACTGGGAGATGAATGAAAAATAGCGTACACTCTGCAGAATGACGACATTTTACGATAACCAAGTTTCACGTTCGTGCAATTAATGGTTCTCCTCAGATTTGGTGGGAAAGGTGGAGCCAGGTTTCAACTGGAGAAAATCGAGTGAGCCGGGAATCGAACCACGCACCTTTGTCTTACGCCGTCGGAAGACTTGTGAGGATTGATTACAAATCCGTAATTCCTTCCAAATGCAACTGCGTGCGATTCGGGTGTTTAAAATATTTAAAACGTTGAAAATTCTGTGGTTAATGTGACATCGTACGGGCGAGTTTGACATTTGATTTTTTGTTGGAAAAAAATTTATTCACACTTGCTTAAAATCCTATTTATAGAAGCAATTTCAGAAAATGTTCGCTGCCAGAAATTGGATGGAAAACATGTTATTAGACAGCATATCTCAATGGCGGGAGATGTCACTCGAGATATTAACGAGTGACGGAAATAAATACAGCATAAAACCCACGAAAAATACAATTAATGAAGGATTGAGGTACAGCAATAGATCTCACTGCAGGAAGGACTCAGAAAATATTAGTTTTTACGTCGAGTAGATAAATTCATGATGATGGATTTCTTTTGCCTTAATATTAAAGGTGAAGCAACGTGAGATTATTCGTAATGTGAATCGCCGTTACGACCTACTCCGTAATAACTTGTGTGAATCTTGCATGAGATAAAAGGAAAGGTCACGAGGGTGGCGAGGGCGCAGTCACGCGACGAGACCCTCAGCTGTTTCGGTCGACAGGGAATGGGGACCCGCTGGGGCGCACGGGCGAAGGAGAGTCGCTCAGAGGTCCTTTAGACCTCATCTCGGCCTTTTGTTTATTTCTCAATCTGCCTTTGCGACGACGGAGAGGGATCGATGCTGCAAAGGGGGGGTGGGGTCAACCCCTTTTAGTCGACCCTCTCTCTCTCCACTGAATAAGTGCGCCAGCGGCCGTGCTTCCGAGTCGCGTGAGACACGAATGAAGCGAGCACGGAGGGTGATTTCCCGAACCTTAATATTCGGGTCGTTGGAGGCACTGCTGTGACAACGCCTTCCCTCCAATCCGGTAGGCCTTTTCCTCTGCGAATTACCACGAGGTTGAAAAAATCAACGGTCATGCCCTTTTCCCACGATATTTAATCCAGCACAAGGTCGATATTACTCGCTAACAAGATAACTTTCCAGTATCGCGTGATAAATGACAGCTATACTCGCTATGCTACTAGTATGAAACTCTTTTATAGCAAATAGATATAGCTTTTTGTCCATGTATTTCTCTTAACAGTATTTATTTAAATTTAAACTTATAATGTTGTATTTTGTGATAGTAAAAATACATGTTTTGTTGTCAATGTGATTCTTGTTTTTTTCACATGCCCACAAAATTTACTGTGAATGGGGGCGTGGAAGGTTTCCATTTTAACAGGAGGGGGCGTAGTACAAAAAAGTTTGGGAACCTCTGCTTTAAGTAGATAGTAAAAGGTCTTCGGAGTATACTTTTAAAAAAAATTAACATATTCAGAAACTCCATTCACTTATTTTATGAAATGCTAATTTGCCACTAGTCCCAGTAGGACTCGTAGAACAATTATGTCACGTTAAATTCGCTATACGATCTTCTCTTTTTTAAATAAGTATGAGAAAACTTAGAAAACTAGGAGTGAGGCAAGGATGTGCACTATCTCCCGTATCGTTCAACGTCTACATCGAGAAAGCCATCCAAGAAGTCAAAGAAAAGTCTCCGGGAGTGAATATCCACGGGGAGAAAATCAACATGCTACGATTCACCTATGACTTAGCAGTCATGGCAGAAACGGAAGGAGATTTAAAGAAGACACTAGGAAATATGGAAAGAGCAATGACAATATATCATCTGAATATCAATAAAATGAAAACTAAGGTATTGTTATGCAGTAGGAGAAAGGAAGGGATGGATCAATGTTAAACTAGGAAAACAAAAAATCGAGGAAGTGGAAGAGTTCTACTCCCTGGGAAGCCGAGTAACCAGCGATGGACGAAGTAAAAGAGAAATTGCCAGTAGAATCACCCAAGCGAAAAGGGTATTTTCCACAAGAAGATTTTGCTTACAGCTGCAAAAACAAGCGTTGAAGTGAGGAAACATTTCATTAGAACATACATCTGGAGTATTCTACTATATGGCAGCGAAGCATGAATAATAACAGCTGCAGAGAAGTCCAGGCTGGAAGCATTTGAAATGTGGTGCTACCGAAGAATGATGAAGTTGAAATGGATCGATCGAGTGACAAACGAAGAAGTGTTAAGAAGAGTGGGAGAAAAGAGAATTCTGCTGAAAACATTTAAAAGAGGACGGGGCAACTTAATGGGCCACATCTTGAGACACGATGGCCTGATGAAGACAATCGTCGAGGGAAAAGTGAATGAGAAGAATGGATAAGGAAGGCCTCGTATGAGGTATAAGGAGCATGTTGAGTAGGACGTGAAAGAGAGGAACTACGTTAATATGAAGAGGTTGACCGATAGAAGAATCGAGTGGAGGGCTGCGTCAAACCAATCCTAGGATTGTTGGCCCTTGATGATGATGATGAAATACATCTTCCTTGCAAGCGCAAGTTCAGTAATCGTGTGAAACCTCATAGAATGGTTCCAATCATGCTAGATTCCGTCCTCAATATCAAGTAATGGCTAGCACCTTGTCCTGGATCAAGTATTGTGTGAAAAGGTCTTTAAGTACATAGTCAAAGGTCTACGGAGTATGATTTAAAAAAATCGACATATGTAGCAACACTATTCACTTATGAAATGCTTCGGCTATCGTTGGTGTAACCAAGTAGTTAGTTCACTGGTTGTGATTAATGGTTTCAGTTTTTTACTGCCAAGCCTATTAAATAAGGATGGAAAATTAATCAGTTATTTTTGACGCACAGAGGTCTCGAAGGAAATCATAAGTAATCGGAAGTCTGGGGAAGCAGCAGTTCCTTCGGCTTCTTCAGCCACAGTTCACCCTTCCACCACTCCGCTCCAAATGGCTCCACACGCCGTTGCTTCACGCGACATTTTAAAACGGGAGAACAGGACCCTCCACCATTCGGTGGATGCAGCTCAACTACTTTCACCTCACACCCACCATTGTGCAGCTCCTTGTCGTCCCTCGGTGCTGTGAAACTTAATAGCTGCGAATAGATTGAGAGCGTGTGTGCCCAAGAGTCGTTTAGATAAAATGATAAAAGAATCATAGAACTGCTATTTATCGCTGTTGCTGAAATCGGGGTCGTTTTCGATTTAAAAATTGTGGATTATTAGTAGTAATCTTTTACAATAAGTAGATATAATTGGGGTCGTTTACCATATTTTTTATTGCCAAATATTAATCGAGTTTGTAAAATAAAAAGAACTGTATTTTCCGTTTTTTGATCCGTCAATTATTTCTCGAGTTATAAGCGGTGAAAAACTGATGTTTTTTTAACCCTTTCGGAAAAGTGGGCGTGGTGCAACCTCTGACGTCATTGACTTCGTCCAATCACAACTGAGTTCGCGAAGCTACTTCGCCTTATCGCTAAGGGGGGGTGGGCACAGCTGACTCTGCCAAAACAAGCAGTTGCGACAACATCTGTGCGAGCAGACCTTCCGAGAAACCCCCTCCACTCCCTTCCCTTCCCCTAAAAGAAGTCAAGGACGGGAAGAAAATGACGTCACAGTTATCACAGCAGCTTTTTCGGTGGGCGTCACCTTTTGCTTATTTTCATTTTGGATTTATGAGTGAATTGTTGTGGTTAGAAGATTAATTTTTTCACTAAAATTCTTTTTTTCGTTTCCATCTAACAATGTCGTGTACAAAATTGCTATTTCGGTTCCGAGTGAACGCCCACATTGCTCGAGAGATGTGTAAATATCCAGAGCAAGGGGAAAGAGGAAATTGGATGAAAGAACTGCAGGTTATGAGATTTTTAAGTGGTCAGGGAAGGCGAGCGATCTGTAGTGTGCTATAAAGGGTGACGTAGTGCGTGAAGAGGTGAGTGCACTAAGCGAAGTGTGTAGTGTGGGAAGGATATTCTGTAGGGTTCCTGCTGTTACTACATATGACAGTGCTTTGGGCCCAAATGTATTCGGTGCAGTGCGTACAGTGATCTATATCTATATCTACGACATACCCTGCAAGCCACCTCGAGGGTGTGTGGCAGGGGGTTCATCCACACCAGGAACAATGACATAACAAACAAAAATGAACAACACAAAACAAACACCACACATTTAAAAGTAATTTGGGGAAAAAAACTACCAAATCGCAATTATGCAGGACACACCCACGAATGCCATGCATGACTTGAAATCCGACACCAATTTCATAGATACTCATGCATGCAAAAAAAAAGCAATGCATGCGAGTCACACCTTGATTTGAACATGCAGGAAATAAAAAAATACTATCGACATACTCTGAATATTACCTCTATAATTATTACCGATTTACGCGATGTCTAACGTTCTGATCTCGAATCGTACGTGGAAAAAATGACATTTTAAACCTGTACGTCCTGCAATCTTTCTCCTTAATTTTATTGGAATTATCGAGCCTACAATAATAAGTTGGAGCCAGCAATATATGATTAACGTCACATTGATGAAATGTCCCTCCATAAATTTTCCCGGAAGATCAAGTGTATAATTCAGCCTACATTGTGACAGTGATTCCCATCCCAATTCGGCTAACATACCAGACACACTGCTTTCCCTATCGTAACACCCTTTTACATATCTCGCCGCTCTTCTTTGTAATCGATCTAATTCGTTAATTAAGCCTGCTTCATAAGGGTCCCATATACTCGCAGCATATTCTAAGTGTGGTTTAACAATTGAAAAATAACAACGTTCCTTCACCCTCTCCTCACATTTCCCTAATATTCTTTTAATAAACCCCAACTTTCTATTTGCTTGACTTAATATTTCCCTGATATGTTTCCCCCATGATAGATCCTGAGTAAGTGTTCTCCCTAAATACTTAAATGATTCCACGTTTACTAATTCCGTACCTTGAATCATATAGTGATGATCGTGATCATGATGCATAGTTCATGCTGGGAATGGTGGCACACTGCATTTTTGTAATTCAACCATAATCTCTAGATATGAATGGACCCAAAATTGTTTTTTTTTTAATTTTATACTGCAGAAGAGGTGCTAGATGCAATTCAGTGGGAGGGCAACAAATCGTAAATAAACATTGTGTAATAAGTAGTTTTACTTTTCCAGTTAAGAGTGGAAGCCGAACTCGTTCTCCTGAAGCTGCCTATGGCTTAAATTCTGTATTGGAGATCTAAATCTTATTTCATCTACATCTACATAATACCCTGCAAGCCACCACAAAGGTGTGTGACAAGGGGGTGAATTCTCACCAAACATGCACTATTTATCATGCATAAAAAAGGATTAGTATTCATATATTAGTATAAACTGCAATATTTGTAAATAAAAATTGCAAACTACGCATGTAAAAACGTGCTGTTAGTTGAGTTACCTTCAAGTCCTTACACCAACATGCAACTACCTATGCTATCCATTGCTACACTCGTATTATATATAGGTATTTACCGTTATTCATATCCCTAATTGCACGAAGAAAAAAGGACAATTTTGAATCTGTCAGTTCGGCAATCAATTTCTCTAATTTTGTAATCATGGTCCAGTCTACCATAGTAAGTTGGGGTTCGCAAAATGTTTTTAATGCCATCACTGAAAATATTATCTTGGAATTCATTTAGGAGATTAAGTCTAAATTTCAACCTACATCCTGACAATGATTCCCATTTTAATTCATTTAATAGACGGGTTACGCAAATATAGTTATCGTACCGTCCCTTTACAAACCTTGCCGATCTTCGCTGCACACGTTCAAGTTCATTATTTAGACCGATTTCGTAGGGATCCCATACACTGGCAGAATATTCCAAATGAGGTCTAACAAAGGAAAAGTAGCTGATTACTCGTACATGATCGTCACATTTACCCAGTACTCTTTTGACGAATCCCAGTTTACGATGATGTAAACCAATATAAACGCAAAAGGGCCCACAGTTAAGCCCTAGGGGCCTTTTAATGCTGAGAAGTACATAAACAATTCACTTATATGGTCACTCTGATAGACGTAACATACACGGAAAATCTTCGAATGTTATCTGGGGACAAATCCTGTCGGCCCACCTGTCATCTGTCCCCCCTCAGATTCAAGATGCTGTATCCAGTGCTCCTTCTCCCTCTCCCCCTTTCCCTCATGTTTTATCTCCGCCGGAAGCATAAGGAAATCGAGGACACGTGCTTTCATTTGGGTGAGGTTGAGGAGTTTTTCCTCTTCCTGCCTTTGTGGCTGAAATGCCACCCTCCGTCTTCCTCCCGGATCGTAAATGTCGCCGGAGATAAGACGTCTTTTATTCTGTCCGTTTATTCCAAGAAACACGCGCGTCGGAAGCAAAATCCCACCTTGAAAGTTGTGTCGACTCGCGCTTGCGCCTTCTCACGTGACGCATCAGACGAGGGTGCCAACCGAATGTCACGATCGGCCACCCGAGAGAGCTGTCCATATCTCAGGAGCACATTCGTTCATGATGCATTATTTCCCATACAGCAAATGTTATGTAGACTAAGGTGTATCACCATATTTATCTAAACAATACTCGTGGTTTTTCAGGGTAAATTGAGTTGAACATGTTCAACTCCAATGGGGGCGTTTACTTGGAACCGAAATCGCAATTTTGTACACGAAATAGTTAGATGGAAACGAAAAAAGAAATTTAGTGCAAAAATTAATCTTCTAACCACAACCATTCACTCATAAATCCAAAATTAAAATAAGCAAAAGGTGACGCCCACCGAAAAAGCTGCTTTGATATCATTGACGTCATTTTCCTCCCGCTCTTGACTGCTTTTACGGGAAGGGAAGGGAGTGGAGGGGGATTCTCGGAAGGTCTGCTCGCATAGATGCTGTCGTAACTGCTCCGATTGGTAGGGTCAGCTGTGTCCCCCCCATTGCGATGAGGCGAACTAGTTTCGCGGGCTCAGTTGTGATTGGACGAAGGTGATGTGCGTCAGAGGTTGCACCACACCCACTTTTCCGAAAGGGTTAAAAACATTAGTTTTTCGACGCCTATAACTCGAGAAATAATGGACGGATCAAAAAACGGAAAAATACTGGTCTTTTTATTTTACAAACTCTATCAGATCCGGCAATAAAAAAACTATGGTAAACGACCCCATTATCCCAACATTATACCATGATTTCAAAATAAACTTTTAATGAGGATTTTCTGATCGAACAGTTGAATTACGATTGTCCATGTTGATTACTTATTTCCTAGCCAACACGAAAATTTTAATATCTGAATACGAAAGGAAATGAACAAGTTATGCATTCGTATATTGTATTTTTCTGTAGAAACATATATAGTTTTCTATATAGGTATATGTATTATAAGATTGGCCTCTGTAGACGTCTGATTAATAAGATTATAGTTCCTTGAATTACATGTCGACGGAAATATTTTTTCAAAACAGTAAAAATTTACGAAGAGAGTGTCCGATGTTAGTTTGATTTTAGGATGTTGACGAAAATTGGCAGGCAGGTAGTTCCTGATTAATGACTTACGAATCACCTTTTTTATCAGATTATAAATCCAATAACTTCAACAGAAAAGCTTGAAATGTTTCGTTACGTTCATAACGCTAAAAATTACGCATCTACTATCATGGGAAATTGGGTCAGGGGTAAAGTAAGTATTTTATTAGTGTTATATCTATATCTATATATCTACGACACACCCTGCAAGCCACCTCGAGGGTCTGTGGCAGGGGGTGCATCCACACCAGGAACAATGACACAACAAACAAAAATGAACACTAAAAAGCAAACACTACACCTTTAAAAGTAATTGGGGAAAAAAGAAGAAAAACTACCAAATCCCAATCATATAGGACATTACAATCACATCGCTCATCTTCTTTCTCGCTTTCCATAGGAGCTTAATCATATTACGATAATTTAAAACTATCTGCCTGATATAGTTCACAAAATTTCACCGATATCTGAGATCAGCAATTTGAGAATCGAAGATGGTGTTGGCTAAAAATAGAGATGAATTGTTATTATATACATTATCATGAGGGGGGGGAGAATGACTACTCACCGAACTATATGCTAATTTGCTTTCAATTTTGACTTGGCAAAATATATTATAAATACTTCAGCACAAATCGACGCTAGCTGGGAATCAGGGAACCACAAATTGTGTTTCCCAATAAATCTCACGCACATTTATGCAAAACACTTAATTTAGCTTCGTCCGTTTCTATACATGCATCAATTGCAATCAGAGTCTTGTTAAAATTTAAGGAATCTGTAAAAAAAGGTGCATTCCAATAGATGGGAATTAAGGTGCTTACTTTCCTCCTCCAATAGGAGCAACGCACTATTTATTGATTAGTCAAATATAATCTGGTCACGGAGCGTGGAGTATTGCTAGGTTCTGGCATATCCGCTTTTGTTCTACGCATACAAGGCCAATTCTTTTTTCTGGACGGCAAAGTCAAAACGAACTGCCGGAGGTCGTTTTACAGCAACCGAATTGGAGCATCCCCAATGAATAGTCGTGATGTCCGACCACACATTAATTACCTACCCTTGCCCATGTTGACCTTTAATTTTCGCGTTCATGTTGGGGGCCTACTTAGTCGTTAAATTATTTTTTCCGTTCAAAACGTGGTATGTCGTGACTAAAATGGAATCCATTCTCCTTAACGCAATACCACCTTTCCATTGAAAAGTATTTGCTCTTTATACCTTCCGTTCCCTCTTCATGTTTCACTCTTGATTTCGGTGGGATGAACATTCGTGTTCCTTTGACCCACCAGAATTGTTTAGGCTGGAGTAGCGATAATTGCTCCAGTTTTTGCTTTTATTTGCGTGAAGCGACAACAACTGAGGCTATTTGCGCCTGAGACGATTGGTAGGTAACTAGGTGATGGTTGGAATTTTCAGGTAACTGTGGAAACGTGTAGTGAATCCTGGTGTAGGCATTAACCTGCAAATAGCCCCAAGGATACAGAGGCTGAACATCCCATCCAAAGGACGGCGTCCTGGACTGGAAGTGCACTTAGGCACTTGGATAGGGACCGTTACACCAATGATAAATCCGCCTTTGTCGGGATTCGAACCCGGGCACTCGATGAGTTACCTAACAAGTGATGGCGTCAAGTTAAATACGCTATTGATGTTGAAGTTGGAAACCACCTCCGTTCCAACTTTTCCAAAATTCAATACGTGTATGGAATCCTAGCTACTCTGGGCCTGACTCAGATTACTGGAGCGGCTGTCTTGCTCGTGAACAAGGAGAGCAAGGTCGCTGCGGTCGTAACTCACGAAATTCTTGGGCGTAATGTGAGACATTAAGGTGGTCCAAAAAAAATTTGTTTTTGAAAATTTAAAGTGCGGATACATTTTCGGGTGCAATTTTATGAAAAAAAACACCTCACAAAAATTCTGTTCCATCGCACAATATTTGACCCTGCCAAATCGCGTTTAAAAATTTTTGCTCGGATGTAGACACATTTGCCTACCTTACAGGGGAGTTTCTACTATTTTTCGAGATTCTACCGCAGAAATAAGAGGTTACCCGAAAGAATCTTATCTTATCTGTGACGATAAAGGTTTTTATTTCGAATGAGTTTCTTGATTTTAAATGCGTCAATTTAACATATATTGACTAAGGTTCACATTATCTTTACATTGTCCTTAACCTTTTTTCTTTCGACCTTATCGAAAATTTGCCTGTTTCTGTGCCACAAGCAGCAAGAGTCGTCTCTCACATCCATCGTTAGTGAGTTTTTCTTCAAAAGATAATCCTTGATAAGTGACGCGCCCCTTTCGGCAGTGTCATAAACAACATTAATGTGTTTGATTAAATTGAAACCTTTCATCCTGTAGCCGTTCTTCAGGGTCCATTGACAAGAAGCCTTGGTCAATGCCCGTAATGTCGAAGAATCGTCGAGAATTACTGGACACAAAGTCACTCAGTTCCAGGTCCTTAATACAATGACTGGGAGGAAATTGCGCCCGGGGGCTGCAAACATCCAACCCTTCCTTTCCAAAAGAGCTAACCATCGCACTGTGGTCTGAAATCGGAAATAGCCGGACAAAAGTCCAAAATTGCTTCTTTTGAGGTACACACTTGAAACTTGTCATAAACGCTCAGAATTGATCACTGATCATGGAACAATAAGCTATTTTTGGATTATCTCATTCGTTTTTGAGGTACAGAGGCCCAAACTTGGCCAAGTTTCCAAAAACACACCCGATCTTGTTTTTCTTCAAAAATATTTGAAGTTAAGCTGCTGGTGGAGTTTTGGAAGGATTTTTATGAAGTAAAAAACATTATATTCCGGTAATATGGTACTCTATCTATATTATCTGTTAGTTTCGAAGATTTTGGTTAATATTAGTGTGGTATTACGTCGCAAAATGTCGGACCCTTTTTCCGGGTAAAATTTGACATAAAGTAGACAATATCTTTAGTTTAAGAAAATTGCCACCGCAAAAACTTTCATGAAAGTATTTAATAAAGATATTTTAAGAATGTAAAGCGAAAATCTTGGAAAAAAGTTTGCGGCATCGAAAATGAACGCAATTTTTCGATCGCGCTTCACGGCACGGCTCCGCGACGCGGGGCCTAGAGACTCGGTGACTCCGTTGGATATTTCAAGTTGTTTGGAACTAATTATTGAAAATTGTCATTTTAACCATGGTATACAGTCTCTATTTACCTGAAATACTATATTGAAGATATTACGAGAATATTGGATTGATCGAATTGATCACTGAATGCGTGACTCTGGTATACATGCTCTGGTTTGGATACTTGACGGATTCATGCCGCATGTTGGAACATCTTTTGGTGTAGAATTTAAGTTTTCACGCGAAGGGTACCCTACACATTTACCAGGAAAGGCAACAGTCAGAGATTCTTTTTCTACTCCTTACCCTTTTCACACTTGCCGAGGAGGAACGTGCGAAAAGGGGCTTTTTAGGACACCGCGCAGCCTTTGACGGTATTTAACAGGTATTTCCGAAGGGGTTTTTCCTTTTCCCTTCAAAAACGCATTTTAGCTGGCAGTTCTTATTTGGATTCGGTGGATGAGTGTTGTGCCTGTAGTGATTTAGTGATTTGCTAAAATCTGTGTGTGTCTAGAGAATTGATTAGTCATTGAATATATATCATATACACGTACATGGAATATACACATATATCATTGAATTAGTTTTGCTGTTTATTTCCTGTGTTGGTCAGCGGTGTTTCTGGTTTACTCAATAGTCGTTCTTTTTCAAGGTTAATATTTTGAATGTAATTTTCAGTATCGCTATTTATTCTTAGCATTTCACTCCGACGCTTATAATGTTCCTTTTTATAAAGCTTCACGGCGTTTTTTCGCCGATCTTATATTATGGAAAATATAATCGTGAAAGTTATTCATCGTGCGACTTTCATTACATAATTTTAGCTGTCGGATCCATACACAGATTTTTTGTGTTGTCCAACTCTGAAATGACATCATATCAGATCACACGTTTGGAGCTACACAACAAGATAATTGAGATGAAAGGAAAATCATTGCACGATAAAAAAATATTCTTGCTGGATTTGTTATCTCGGACTTTGAATTTAGAGAATCATTTCGATGCCCTAGATAGTCTCCGTGAATTTCTATGAAGGTTCTTGGTATATTACCAGAAAAAGTGGGAAGAATGTTTTCGAAAAAACGAGCAATTTTTAGCTCGCAATAATGCATGGCTCAAAGAGACTATTATTTTCCCGGAAGCAGTCCGTAAGTACCTACCAGGTACTTCTACAATGACCGGTATGAATTTTCTGATTTATTTCTTTTGCCCAATATCATGGACGAAGGTGTTTACATGGAATTTATATCTTTAACATTATTGATTCATTAGGTTCATTGGGGCGACCAAAACAAGGTTTTAGGACTTCCTCAGACAGGTCAAAAAGAAGAAAAGTCCAAAATATTGAAAGTTCTTCCTCTGCTGCCGAGCTCGCATTGGCAGCCTCTTGGCAGAGAGGAAGGAGATAGTGCTACCGCTCAACTTCTCACGGAAGTAACGACTACCACTCCCACTAGAGCAAGAAGAATTCTCACTAGGTGGAGGAAAATGATGAGATGCAGTCGGAGATGTCGCCAGAGGAGGCTCTATCTCTGATGATCACCACTGAGCTGACAAAGAATCAGTATAATTGCTCCGCTCTTAGTTACGGGCACAACCTGTACCCTAGCTATGTGCGAGTGTTAAATGCAAAAAGCGCTGCATACCCCGAAGGGATACGCATAACAGAAAACATTAGCGAAGTGAGTTTACAAGATCTATTGAACCATACAGAATCGCGGATACTGACATGCGTTTCCACGACTCTAGCATCCGGCAACAAAGTAAATTGCACATTAATTTGCAAATATGGATTTGATGGGAGTTCGGGCCTTTCGCAATATAAACAGTTGTGGGAAGAAGCAGATACTTCAGATGAATATTTATTTATGAGCGCCATGGTGCCACTTCGTTTGCTGAATGACGCAACTGGTACGAGCTTAAGGCATTTCTTGTTTCATACCTTGTTATCTTTGGCCAATCTGATAGCAGTACAGTTGAGTACCAATAATATATGAACTATTTTAGGTGAAATTATCTGGAAAAATCCTCGCCCGTCGTCAACCATATTTTGCCGGCCCATTCCCCTTCAGTGGCTAAAGGAAACCAAGGAAGTTGCTATGGCGGAAAGGAATTATGTACAAAAGCAGATAGACGGCTTAAAAAATTGGAATTGGGGAAATTATTCTGTTAATTTAAGCTTGCTTCTGACCATGATAGATAGAAAGGTAAGGATTTTTCCTATTTTT
Source organism: Platycnemis pennipes (assembly GCA_933228895.1). Taxonomy (NCBI): domain Eukaryota; kingdom Metazoa; phylum Arthropoda; class Insecta; order Odonata; family Platycnemididae; genus Platycnemis; species Platycnemis pennipes. The sequence goes on from OW121851.1 coordinate 138,811,927, forward strand.
AAATTGATGGACAAGTAAATGGTGGTGGATATTGTTAAACAAATCTATAAAAACATTTTTTAGGTACGCAATGCATTGACTGATTGTGCTACTATGAGGTGCTACATCTGTGGAGCGAAAGCCTCCCAGATGAATGATTTAAGGGCAATGAAAGATCGACCAGCAGATGTTACTAAATATTCCTTTGGTCTGTCTACCCTACACTGCTATATTCGGTTTTTCGAATGCGTATTGCACATATCGTATCGACTGGAATTAAAACAGTGGCAGGTGAGAAATAATCCAAACAAGCTGGAAACTGTATTTAAGGTATAATAAATATCTTTAATGATAAATAAATAAATAATGATAAATCTCTTAATAGGCCCGCGGCAACCTAAGAACACAGCTAACAGAAAAAAAGATTAGCATTCAGAAGGCATTTAGAGAAAGGATGGGGTTGATAATGGATGTGCCAAGGCCTGGATCAGGAAACACGAAAGACGGTAACACGGCAAGACGTTTCTTTGATTCTCCAGAGCTGGCCGCTGATTTAACTGGCAATTGTATAAAATGAACCCAACTTCTCAGCAATAGCCAACAATAGGAAAACTTTCTTTCCTTTCTAAGATTTATGTTCTGATGGGATGTGCAAAGGTAAAACCTACAATAGCAAAATTAAATCAATGTCGTGTTTACCAGAGTCAAGCGTTCAGTGATCAATTCGATCAATCCAATATTCTCGTAATATCTTCAATATAGTATTTCAGGTAAATAGAGACTGTATACCATGGTTAAAATGACAATTTTCAATAATTAGTTCCAAACAACTTGAAATATCCAACGGAGTCACCGAGTCTCTAGGCCCCGCGTCGCGGAGCCGTGCCGTGAAGCGCGATCGAAAAATTGCGTTCATTTTCGATGCCGCAAACTTTTTTCCAAGATTTTCGCTTTACATTCTTAAAATATCTTTATTAAATACTTTCATGAAAGTTTTTGCGGTGGCAATTTTCTTAAACTAAAGATATTGTCTACTTTATGTCAAATTTTACCCGGAAAAAGGGTCCGACATTTTGCGACGTAATACCACACTAATATTAACCAAAATCTTCGAAACTAACAGATATTATATATAAAGTACCATATTACCGGAATATAATGTTTTTTACTTCATAAAAATCCTTCCAAAAATCCACCAACAGCTTAACTTCAAATATTTTTGAAGAAAAACAAGATCGGGTGTGTTTTTGGAAACTTGGCCAAGTTTGGGCCTCTGTACCTCAAAAACGGATGAGATCATCCAAAAATAGCTTATTGTTCCATGATCAGTGATCAATTCTGAGCGTTTATGACAAGTTTCAAGTGTGTACCTCAAAAGAAGTAATTTTGGACTTTTGTCCGGCTATTTCCGATTTCAGACCACAGTGCATCGCCCTCTTATCAGCTAAGGAAACCTTGCGGTCAAACAAAGATAAGCACACTAATGTTTCTGATAATTAGCACGAATAGTTGTAGAATTTGTTGAAAGCTGCTAGGTAGTGTTTGTCTTTGTGGCTGGCCAGGGTTTTCAGAGCTCGAGATCACGCGCTGGTGCACTAGATGCAACCGGACATGTGTACCAGGACTTAATATACACGGAAGCTACAAAGGACTCAAATTTAATGTTCATCGAAGATGAAAATAGATTTTATAACGTGGGGTAGTTTCTCAACTTAAGTTGGTTGCAGCAAAACATAATTATTTCATCTGCGCCTCGGACCTTCCGCAAACTACCTCGTGTTGTTGCTGCAGTGCGGTAATGCCCTGCAAGTATCATGAACATAAAAGTTATGTTTAATGCATGGCGTCATGTAAGTTCCATAATGTGTGGTAACGTATTAGTTTGCGACATACCTTAGTCCAATGTTTTCCTATGATATTGTGGGCAATCAACAAATGGTGAAGTCGGCTTCTTCGAAACACCAATTAATTAATCAAACACTGCATCGAGGACAAGTTCAAGCATATGATGCCTGCAAGCAAGTTCCAGCAGCTCTTTCCCAAATTTCTGTTGAATAAGAACACAGGATCCATTTACTAGTCCACTATTTACGTTTGTGGTGTTGAAGACAAGGCCTATGACTTCTTCCTGAAGTTCCCAACTAGTCAAAAGTTCAACAACTGCGGTAGCTTCCTGAATCCCAGTGCCCTATTTCAACTCCGGAACGCCAAGAAGCTGCTCAACCTCTTCTTCAGATACTAAAATTGGCATACGATCAGTATTGGCTTCTGCATCTAAAAGATGGATTTAATATCCAATACATGGTCGAAAATGCCCACAGACTATGCAGGAGACTGTTAATGAGCAAGAGAAAAGAAAAATAAATTACGATAAATTTCTTTTCTGCTGGGCAGTAGCTTTCCATCCCAATGGACGACCAACGGAACTCAAGCTCTTGCTTTATAAATAGGGCAATTTCTTCTCTTTATTCGGGCTGTTTTCTTTGCAGTTGTGAACGGGAAGCTATTATTTGTACCTCTTGTTCCTCAAATCCCAACGATTTTACAGTGGCCCGATATACTGCTTTTATCAACCGTGTCTCACCGTGTGCCTGGCGATGCCTTTTAAATTAGCGGTGCCAGGCGTAGAGTGTAGCCTTGTGAAGAAACTCTTAAGAAGTTCTTTGGTAATTGGTAGTTTCCCATTCCTCGTCAGGTTTTCATCAAAGCAGCCACCAACAAGCCACACATTCGCTTTTCCCCGTGTAATACGCACATTACTCTTCTTAACCATTCCAACGTAAAATCACACTACCTTGTGGAAAAATAATTCACAAACACAGCTGTCTGACTCAAAAACTGCGTTCACTAATTCACCACCGCTGTTACCGCTTGCCTTCCACCATAGTCACCCGTACCGGAAGATCCGCGCAACAATACAGTCGTTATCTTGCACTTTTGTTACCGTCTTGCGCCCTTATGGGACAGTGATGAAGTCTTACATCATTTCAGGTCAATGACGCAGTCTCGCATTATTTTGGGGCATGATGCCATCTTGTCCTACTGATGCAAGGACGGAGTTTACTTAGTCGCCAAATGATAGCATTACCGCTTTGAACGTTAATTCTGGATTTCATCCTGTTATTTATGAATATAAGCGAAATATATCACGTGGTAGAAGGTTTGTCGTCCCAACATGTGGAAACTACTGTATACATACGATATATCTACTATTTGTCTTGGTTTTCTCATACAATCTTAGAAGGACGCAAACGGAATCCCCTGTGGGGTAGGCAAACTGACAGACGTAAAAGCTGGAAATTTTAAAACGCGATTCGGCAGGGTCAAATATTGTACGATGATACTGAAACTTTGTGAGGTGTTTTGTTCCATAAAATTGCACTCGAAAATGCATCCGCACTTCCAACTTTCAAAAAAAGATTTTTTTTTGCCACCCTAGTGAGACATTGACGAGACAAGCGGTGAGAAAGAAATCAGTGTAGGGGACGGCAATTAATGGAATTCGGAACTTTTAAAATATGTTAATGTATGTAACAGTGTTAATGTAAGTTTCCAGTGTATAACTTAAAAATAAAAAGAGTTGTTATCAATTTTATAAAAAGTTAGCAATTCAAAACTGGGGTGTCGTAGAATTTCGTTCTTGGTGGCGTTATAATTCGCATGTCCTGAACATATTCAATATGTAATTGTCTATTATTTCAACTCATTTGTTTAATTTATATCGATTGGTATTTATATTGGCGAAAACGAGCTCCCTCGGCAAGCGACTGGCATTTTTTAAGCCGTGCAGTGTTGCCGCGTACATCCTCTCCTGGTCGCCAGCGCCTGGTTTCGCTTGTCAGCGGATATCAGCGGAAACGTACAGTATGCATAGAAAACATGTATACCTAAAACTATTTAAACTTAGGTTGCAATTGAATGACTTGGTATTGATTTACGGGTCATCAAAGTCGGTGCTTTGCTCGAACACCGTCAAAAACAGGCACTTTTTACGTCACAACCGTTGTAAAAAATATTAAAATACGTTTAAAAAATTTAAATTTGCCACTCAATAACGCAGAATGAAGTAAGAAAAGCTACGGTGTGATTAGTTTTTTGTAAGCCTAGCTGTTAATTTGTTATTTGTATTCAAACTCGAGTGCACATAATTTCTGCGCCGACAGTAGTTGCACGTGAAAAATAAGACAATGGTGACAAACACATGGTATGAACTCCTTGAGAGCTGCTGGAAGATGACTCAGAACTGAGATCTATAGATCATAGAATGAAATGAGTTGTTGTTGCTCATTCGCTTGTGCATTTTTTTAGCCCCGATCTGATGTTTGCCCGAGGATTCTGGAGAAAGTTAAGGGATGTATTGCATAAGCTGGGAGGTAATTTGAAAAGATTGCTCGTTCTTATCTCATGCATGGCTCAGGCGTTTTGCTTTAGAGACGCGAATGAAGAACCCCATTGGGTGGGCTACATCTTCATCTGCCGAGTGCTCTGCAAACATATGCTGAAACATCCGAGGCGTTAATTAATGAAAGTTACCATGTATTTTTATCAATCATTTTGGAATGAACAACACAAAGTGGTTACACTTCTCATATTTGATGAGAAGCTGTCCATGGTTTCGGAGCTTGGTGCGATTTTCAAGCAGTTTCCTCTCTGGCGTGTGTATATTCATGAGAAGAGGGGTGGGAAGCAAAAGGGGGGATGATGGGCATAGGGAGAGGGGGGGGAGGGATGAAGGCAAAGCCATGGTCAGGTTACATCTTCGGATGGGCGAGAGGTGGATGATGAGAGAAGAGAGATTGTGGGGCATTGGGCAGTCAAATATTTTAGCGTGCCTGTTAACTAACTCGAAACGTTCAAGAAAATCCAATACTTGCTCATTGCATGAGGAATTAAAATTAAAACAGTCCAGAATTATGAGTAAAAACGTTTTGCAGAAGCAGATGTCTCGTCCCCACATGTTTAAACAGCAGAAATTTATCTGTTCTGTAATTAATTTCACTATAATTTATGATTTCTATTGGCCAGTTTGGCCGGAATGTATTTAGGTTAGTAGTCCTCACACTCCAATTCCTACCAACTACTTATTTTGGAAACACCATATCTGTCTTTAAAATGGAAGAGTATATTACGTATTGGTGCTGTGTAGAAAAACATTTTCTCGGTTCTCTTCCACATAGATTATTCTGCAGATTTAATGTTATAATTCTTCTATGGAAGGTAACTTTCACCTGCGAGATGTCTAATGCTACTTGTTTAAGAGAAAATAATAATACTGTTCTCTTAAATACCAGATACTATCCAAAGAAAAATTGAGGGTAGTAGACCATAAAGTAATGCTTTTCGCTAAACTATAAAAACTTTCAAAAAAATCTTAAACGGCGATTCATAACAACATGATTGTGACCCGATCATCTACATCTACACAATACCCCGCAAGCCACCGCGAAGGGTGTATGGCAGAGGGTGAAGATCACCAAGCATGCACTATCGACATGCAAACAAGCAACTATAGGGTCTCATGCAACTACATTGTTAGTATGTATAGTATTTAATGCAAGGATTAATGTAGGATTAATGCAAGCATCATGCACTACACACTACTCTACAATATTTCCCCTACCTATCCCTTTGCTATGGTGCCTATTCTGTTCTCTTATAGTACGGGGAAAAATGCCATTTTAATCTATCAGTACGACATTCTATCTCTCTAATCTTATTTATTTCGTCTAATCTAGCATTATACGCTGGTGTTTTTAATATGTGCCTAACGTCTTCAGTAAAACTATCCGATTGAAATTTCATCTACATTTACACGATACCCTGCAAGCCACCGCGATGGGTGTGTGGCAGGGGGTGAAGATCACCAAGCATCCACTACCGACATGCAAACAAGCAACTATAGGGTCTCATGCAACCAGATTGTTAGTATATATATTATTTAAGGGGTTAATACTGCACCATGCACTACAGACTACTCTAAAATATTTCCCCTACTTATCCCTTTGCTATGCTGCCTATTCTGTTCTCTTATAGTACGGGGGAAAAATGCCATTTTGAATCTATCAGTACGACAATCTATCTCTCTAATCTTATTTATCTGGTCGAATCTAGCATAATACGATGGTGTTTTAAATATGTGCCTAACATCTTCAGTAAAGTTATCCGATTGAAATTTCTCTAATAGATTTAATATGTACCTTAACGTACGCTCTGATAATGATATCCACCCTAATTCTTGCATTAATTCTGAAACACTACTCAACCTATCGTAACACCTTTTAACGAACCTAGTTTCTCTACGCTGCGCACTGTCTAGTTCTCTGATCAAACCTAATTCATTCGGATCCCATACACTGGCTGGATACTCAAGGTGGGGCCTAACTAGTGAAAAGTAACATCGCACTTTTGTCTTCTCAACACATTTCCCAGGTACTCTTTTTGTAAACCCGATGACTCAAAGCGAGCTGTGCACGTGCGAGAATGTATCTGTGCGCTACGTAATCCTGTAATTTCAGGCGGATATTCAAGCAAATCGGGGGCGCACCTCGAAACAGCACATTCACTGAATGCTACTTGAGGAGGTAATTGCACGCCTCAGCTAATCACAAACACTTTTCATGCGGGAAATGACTCGACCTTCGTTTTTTAATGGAGAGTCGGTCTCTCCCCAGGCAGCAACTCACAGGCAGCACTTCCCTTTTTCTTATCGCATCCATCCAACTAAATAATTCACCGCTTGCATCCTTAATTTGCTCATTGCTTAATAATATGGGATATTTCCAGCAAGAGGCGGGAACTTTGCTACTAATCGCTTTCTCCCATTTTCAATTTTCTAATTTCATCATCGGAGCCAAGAAATATTTGTTTCAGTCATCACGCGAAGAGGCTGCTTATTTATGGGAAGCATGGTATTACAGTGGTGCAATATTGTCTTCGTTGTCGGCGCACCCTGAACACTAATTCCACCCAATAGGGAGATCGTGGAGGTGCTGGAAAAAAATATCTGGGGTCGGAATCCCTGGGTATGTCTATGGGCATGCCAAAAAGTCAAGAGGGGTTATTTAATATCTGGGGATCTGACCTTTCGTGGATACGCAGGCAGCGCAGGGAAAGGAGCAGTTACTCCCCATTAAGACCCTGATATGCGTGAAGTTCACACGCCGTTGAGGTGATTAACCACCTGAACCCGTTGCATATTACTATGCTATATTTGAACAGATTAATAAGATTAGAGAGCTAAATTGTCGTACCGATAGATTTCAAATGCGATTTTTCCCTCATGCGAAAAGAGAACATAATAAGCAGAAGAGCAAAGGGATAGGTAGGAGAAATATTTTAGAGTAGTCTGTAGTGCATGATGCATGGATTAAAATTGCTAAACCATCAATGCTAGGGAATTATAGATAAATGAATTAAGAGAAATGCCAGTTCACGTTCTGCTCTCGCTCGGGAAGGTTGTCTACTCGGCGCTCCTCCGAATTTCACTAACATGCCTACCTGTGGAATCTGCTCTCGTCGTGGTGTAAAAGGCCTCAACTGTGGCGAGTGCAATACCTACTTCCATCCGCCCTGTGTTGCTGTGTCCGATGGAGACTTGCAAGCGCTTGAAGATCTCCAAAAAGCCTGGGTGTGCGATTCCTGCACCTCCCGGTTGCGTGCTTCTCGCAGTGACTCGACGCCTATAAGAACTGGCCCGGAGAGAAGCTCTGATGGATCCCTGGCTGCCCTGGTCAAGGAGCTCCTTGACAGGGTGAAGCAACTCCAAGTGGATTACTTGGACTTGAAATCGACCCTCTCCGACATCCAGAAGTCCATAACTGATCATGCGGAAACTCTTAAAGGTATCACGACCTCCCTTACTAGTCTCACGCAACGCTTGGACAACCTGCGTGATGAGAATGTTTTGATCTCAAACCGAGTGTCAAATCTGCAAATTCAATTTAATAGGGTCGAGCAAGAGTGTCTACGGAATGTAGTTGAATTTCGTGGTGTTCCCTTCGTCGAAGGTGAAATTATCGAATCAATCGTGTGCAACATTGGCCGTGCGCTTGGTGTGGAAATCAATGTCACTGACCTCGACTACTCGTACCGTCCTAAACCTCGCGGCAATGGGTCCGGCTCATCCACCCCTGTGATAGTCCGCTTTCTTCGGAATGCATTTGCCACCAAGATCGTTGCTGCTCGCAAGGTTAAAAGGAACTTAACTTCTACAGATATAGGCTTCACTATCTCCCCAGCGGTACCACGACTGTATCGACGGTATTGTGAACGAATCTTTCACCTCTTATTACCGAAAATTATACTCAGTGGCACGTGAATTAAAAAGAAGTGGGAAAATTAAGTTCTTATGGGTGCGTAATGGTCGAATATATGCCCGGAAAGAAGACGGATCCGAGCGTATCACCATTTCTTCAGAAGAAGATATTGAAAAGCTGAAATAGGATATAAGTAATTGTTCCACCGGTAACCATCGTGTGCGTGATGTCCTTATATCTAACTGTATTAAGATATGTTGTGTAAATTGTCAATCCTTGTTTGGCCACATTGATGAATTTGTATTTAATTTTTCAAATTCTTCCTATGATATTGTCTGCCTCACTAAAACATGGTTAAATCCAAATATCCCGGATGAATTAGTGTCTATGCCAAATTTTAATCTTATAAGGCACGACCGTCTCGGCAAATTGGGAGGTGGGGTGGGCCTTTATATTCGCCATGATCTCCAGATCTCTGTCCTAGCTGCCTCCCCTCCAGTGTATTGCTCTCAACCTGAATATTTGATTGTCGAAATCACTAACCCGAATTCTTCAAAATTACTATTATGTGTTGTTTATCGTCCCCCTAAAATTGGACATATGAGTGTATTTGAAAATGAATGTCTTCGTTTCACTCCTACTTATAACAATGTTGTAATAGTCGGAGATTTCAATGCGGATCTCCTTAAGAATAACTTTGATAGTCAGTTCATTAGAAATTTTACCTTTTCTAATAACCTTCACATTGTTCCTTTTACAGCGACACACCACACGGCAACAAGTCATACGCTACTTGACTTATTTATTGTCGACGACCCTGATAAAGTTACTTCATACTCTCAAATGCCTGTTCCTTTTTTGTCAGCACATGATCTAATCCAAATTTCCTATCGTTTTAAATCTTATTCTTTTCCCCCTAAGCCCTTCAATTATCGAAGGCTTAAAAACTTCAACGAACAACATTTCCAAAACGATTTAGCGGTTATGGACTGGAGTGAGATTTTCAAGTCCGACTGCATTGATGTGAAGGTAAATTATTTTAACTCACAGTTGTTGAAATGTATTAATTTCCGAGCTCCTCTAGTGACATGCTATCCTAAGCGCATACAAGCACCATGGTTTAATGATGAAATCCAAAAATTAATAAGGGTACGTAACACACTTCGTCGTGCCTATAATCGTACTAGAACGCCTGCCAACCTTCAAGCGTTCAAGGTTTCTCGGAACTTGGTCAAAGCCCGCATTACCGAAGCAAAGAGTCAATACTACACCCTAAAACTCACTCAAGTCGTGGACCAAAAGACTGCCTGGCGTGAACTCAGGAACCTAGGACTGATACGCAAGCAGTCAAATACACTCCCGAGTCAAATTTCCATCGATGAAATAAATCAATATTTCATTTCCTTGTCAGATGATACTACTAGCTCTCTTTCAGATGATTTAACTTCAGAGTATCTTCACGTCCCTTTCGATTCAAATAATTTCTATTTTCATCACATTACATGGGAGGTTGCTTTGAAGTACTTAAAGCAGACTAAATCTAACTCTCCAGGTAATGATCAAATTTCAATACTGTTTGTCCATAAAGCCACTGAAGTCCTGCTTCCATGTATCCTTGAGATTTTTAATTATTCTTTGTCACATGGTCAATTTCCAGTTGCATGGAAAAAAGGAATTATTATTCCCCTTCAAAAGGTAAAGAAACCTGTTACTTCTTCTGACTTCAGACCTATTTCTATTCTCAGTACTCTATCAAAAGTATTGGAAAGGATTGTTCACTCTCAACTTACTGATTTCCTTATATCATCTGGTAAACTTGATCCTTTCCAATCGGGTTTCCGTAAGGGATTCAGTACCCAGACTGCCCTTCTTAAGGTTACAAATGATATTCGTCTAGCCACTGATAAAAAATTGGTAACAATAATGGTTTTATTCGATTTTAGTAAGGCCTTTAATCGTGTCAATCATACATTACTCTTACGCAAACTGAAATCCCTGAATCTTTCCAGCTCCGCCTTAAATTGGTTTAATTCATATTTGACCGGGAGAACTCAAGCTGTAAAGGGCCCCGGAGACGAGTTATCCTCTTGGCTTCCGGTCTCATGCGGTGTCCCACAAGGCTCTGTCCTCGGACCTCTTCTGTTTACATTGTACACCCTTGACTTGCCAAAAAGTATTAAATATTCTAAGTATATGCTTTATGCGGATGACTTACAAATTTACATTCATTCCCCTCTTGATGAACTCCCACATTACATCGATGAAATTAACTGTGATATTTGTTCTATCGGCGAGTGGGCCAAAATCAACTGCCTTCAGTTAAACCCAATCAAAACGCAAGCAATCATTTTTGGTAATATTAGACTTTTAAACAGTATTGTTTATGATCGCCTTCCACCTTTGCGTGTTAGTTCGACTACTGTTCAAATCAAAAAGACTGTTCGTTACCTGGGACTTACTCTATCATCAACCTTGTCCTGGGATCAGCATGTTCTTGAAATATGTAATAAAGGTAATAAGACTCTCTATTTACTCAAGTTGCATAAGAAAAATCTTCCTTTTTCTACCAGAGTTATGCTTGTAACTTCACTTATATTTCCAATTATGGATTACTGTATATTAGTCTATAGTGATTTAACAAATACTCTAAATATGCATCTTCAGCGATTACTTAACAGTTGTATTAGATTTATATTCGACCTACGCAGAGATGATCATGTATCTAAGTACGCAGCTGAGCTGAATTGGCTACCACTTGACTCCCGAAGGAAATACTTCATGGGGTCTTTCCTCTTCTCCCTCTTCCGCAATCGAAATCCTGAGTACCTACTTAACCTCTTCACTCCTAGGTCATGTGTTTCTCAAAGAATAACTCGCACCGACCTTAGCCTTTTTCACATTCCATATGCTCGTACCAACCTCTACCTTAATTCCTTCCTTATAACGGCTTCCAGATTTTGGAACTCGCTGCCCCTCCACATTAAATCCTCCTCCTCCCTCCAATCCTTCAAAATGAAATTGTATTTCTATTTAAATAATCGACATTAAATTGTGTCAATTTCGTTCATTAATATATTTTGGCGTTTAACTGGTCTAATTTCTGTATTTATTATGTTAATTATGTATGTGTAATTCTGAATTGTGTTTATTTGAGCAGAATGTGCATTTTTGTTATAATGTATTTGCTCTTATGGGTTACCCCAGAGCATTAATAAATATTTCATTCATTCATTCATTCATTCATTATTATAAGTAATGACTTGCATACTCTGTAGATACTAACCATCTAGTTGCACGTGACATGTTTCCGTGGAGTTGTAGCTCTCATCTGCATGTCAGTAGTGCATTTTTTGTGATCTTCAAACCCTGCCACACACCCTTGCTGTGGCTCGTAAGGTATTACGTAGATGTAGATGAATGATTTCAGAGAGCTGAAAAGGTTGCATTAAGTTCGTTGAGATATTTTGATTGTAGTCTCTAATTTTGTCTTACAGAAATGAAATAAACTGAAAATGCAAACAATATGTTTTAAAATATAACAAATTCTCTTGCAGCAATACAAAAGCAATATTTAAACTGAACCTGGAGTGTAATTACAAGCGAAATGCTTTACATAGGCTATGTATTTAAAACAGATATGTTCGCTGAAGATTTTTCGAGTAGGTATAATAATATCACCAGCGTACGACGGCAGGACAGATCACGAAGATAAAACTAGAGAGATAGATAATTAGGACGGAGAGGTTCAAGAATTCATTTCGCCGCGCACAATTGGGGACAGTAGATAATAGGTTATAGAGTGGAGGCACATGGGGGAGATCATAACAGGTATTTTGTACATCTACATCTATACGATACCATGCTAGCTTCCGCGAGGGTGTGTGGCAGGGGGTGAAGATCATCAAGCATGCACTGTAACAGCATGCAAACAAGCAACTATACGGTCTCATGCAACTAGATTGTTAGTATCTATAGTACGTAAGGGGTTAATGCATGTATCATGCACTACAGACTACTCTAAAATATTTCCCCTACCTATTCCTTTGTTATGCCGCCTATTCTGTTCTCTTATAGTACGGGGGAAAATGCCATTTTGAATCTATCAGTACGACAATCTATTTCTCCAATCTTATTTATCTGGTCGAATCTAGCATAATACGCTGGTGTTTTCAATATCTGCCTAACATCTTCAGTAAAGCTCTTCGTTTGAAATTTCTCTAATAGATTTAATCTGTTCTTTAACCTACGCTCTGATAATGATTTTAGTTTTGATATAGAAATTATAATGTAGCGATTTATTTTTTAAACGAATGTATCTCTTAACACTACTAACTAATGCATGCTCTAGGAAAATAAGTTCATAATTTAACTTATTTATGTTAATGATTATATTACTTTGCAAGTCTGCATGGTAGTTAATGATTGATAATGCACGCACGGCGATGGTTTCTCCCCCTGCCACACACCCTTGCAGTGGCTTTCAGGGTATTATGTTGATAGATATAGGTACATTTTTCTCCATCAGCTCTTCTCCAATGACCCGACTCACCTTCTCCAAACCGATGCTCTGGTTCACGTGTCGTTTTGTGCGACCTGTTTACTGAATTCCTCTCGTCCTGTGTCCATCAAAATGCAGAGTCGTCATCGATTGATTTCAACCAACACACACGCTGACCGCCGAACTGAGGTCGGCAGGAATCGTCATTTGGGAGGGGGGAGGGCGCCAAAACAGCTCGTATCCATCGCAACGCGCTCCTCGCTCGTGATGACGTCAGCCCCAGCCTCCACTCCACGATGCTCGAGTGCCGTAACCTCACTCCTCCACCGAGACGGAGTCTGCCTCCAACGAGCCGTCCCTAAATCGAGTGGAAGCGTTTCGTATGCCTCCCTCGTTGCCATTGGAGGGATCACTCAGGTGCATAAACAGGATGTGAATCCCCCGAAGCAATAGGGAATGCAGGAAACACACGCTCTCCAATTTTCAATGTTTTTTTTATTCATTCGTACACGGGAGAGATACACAGCCTTAAAGTTCGGCGCGGAGCCGTAACCACACCCACTCCTGTTTCTATTGGCTGGCTCCATCGTGATGTAGGAAGTTTACGACGACCGCAGGAGGGGGCAGATCGAACGGCCTTGACGCAACGCGAGTGAGCAAATAACAGCTGAGAAACGCTGAGTGATATTGGGGTTTCACGATGAGTTTTGGGCCGTTTCGAGAAATTCACGGGCCGTATCTGAATAAAATATTTAATAGAGTGCATTAAATGCGACGTACGTTCACAAATCGGCACCCAGCACTGCACATACCTACATACGTTGATTAGAGAACTAGTCAGTGTGCAGCGTACAGTAGCTAGGCTCGTTAAAAGGTGTTACGTTAGGTTGAGTAGTGTTTCAGAATCAATACAAGAATTAAGATGGGAGTCATTATCAGAACGTAGGTTAAGGTGCAGATTAAATATATTAGAGAAATTTAAATCGGATAACTTTACTGAATATGTTACGCACATATTAAAAACACGAGCGTATTAAGGTAGATTCAACCAGATAAATAAGATTAGAGAGATAGATTGTCGTACAGATAGATTCAAAATGGCATTTTCCCCTGTACTGTAAGAGAACAGAATAGGCAGCATAGCAAAGGGATAGGTAGGTAGGGAAATATTTTAGAGTAGTCTGTAGTGCATGATGCATGTATTAATCCCTTAAATACTATAGATACTTACAACCTAGTTGCATGAGACCCAATAGTTGCTTGTTTGCATGTCGGTAGTGCATGCTTGGCGATCTTCGCCCCCTGCCACACACCCTCGCGGTGGCTTGCAGGGTATCGTGTAGATGTAGATACATTTCTCTCGCATTCTCATTTAAACCCATACGGACACGCCTTCCAATTTAACCACTTCCACGTCTTGTTTAACACAGAGGTTAACACTTGTATTTCATCGCTGACTTCATCCCTGAAGGCCTTCAAACAGGAATCCAAGCTGAAATATGAAGGAAATCCGACCAGCTCACCCCCCCCCCCCCTCCTCCCTCATCCTTACATCAGTGTCAACCGAAGGAAATCTATCAACGCTTCAACAAATACCTTTACTTTGCGGTTCACTATAATACATAAGATCCTTCTCTGCCTACGCAACACTAGATAAGTGTTCATTTTCTGACAATATATTTGCCCTTTACGGCTCTTGTCATTTAATTCCACATCTTGCCCTGCCCGGGGCAGTTTCCTACTCATTGAAGTGTCCTAATGCTGTCCTTTAACAGTAAATCTGCATTTCATCTACCATCTACAGGAGTGAGAAGAGCAATAAGTTATAAATGCAGTAATTTTTCCATGAAGTAGTAATAGCATTTCAGCTCTTATTTGCAAGTAAGTACATAGTTCGTGTTTGGTGATCTTCACCCCCTGCCGCACACCTTCGCGGAGGCTTGCAGGGTTTAACGTAGATGTAGATAAGCAACCCACTTCCAGGGTGTGTTTTGGTAGGCTAATCATCACCAATCATGCACTACATTCGTGCAATAATGGTTGAAATATTTGTTGAATACAGGATAGTGCACCAAGCTCAAGCATTAAATGAACAAAAACTACTAAGAAATTTTGTGTTTTCTAATGAGAACGATAAAGATTTGTTTGGCTGCATATATTTGTAATTCCCATTAGCTGTGTAAGCATACGGTTAAATGAGTTTAGTATTAGAGTTGGCACAGCCTCCAGATGCACAGCAGACGACCTTAATTACTCCAATCTAATTGGTTATGTCTCTGCCTATTACGATCTTTTATTGTTCAGATGAGAAAGACTTTTTCAACATGTCCACTTAGCAGTCTTTGCCTCTCTGATCTTGTTATTCTGCTCGAATTGATGTTGATGCTCGGATGTTCTCAATCGACACAATCGCAAAACAGATGTTACCAATTTGCTTAAAATATTCAGTCTGAACGTTAACGTAGGTTCTGATAGCGAATCCTGAATGAGGTTTGTTCTAGTAAGCATGGGACACTCACACATAATGAAAAAGACTTTCTTGCCAATTTTCTCTGTATGCGTTATAATTCCTTAATCGAAGCTGCCCCTGACGGATCCCTTATGCCGTGGGCGTATCCTTAGGAGGAAAAAGTGGGATTTCCCTTCCTCTTGAACTCCATGCGCATCCAACAGGAAATCTTTTTAAGAATCCGAACTCACCAATTGCTAGACGTTTTACTTCCTGGTTGTGTATCCACGACTGCATCTCCTCTGTGTGGTGATTTAACAGGCGCCACGTTCAATGTTTCATTCTCATTGGTGCGAGAAGTATTTCGGGGCAGCCGTTTCTCTTCCAAATGTTCATTGCTTCGCATTTCTTCGAAATTAATTCAATGTGTCCAGTACAAGGTGACCATTGCGTTCCATTGAGTCTGATAGGACGTCTTCCAAACTTCCAAATACAGGAAAAGAACTACACACTGATTCTTTCTAATCATTTTTTATCACACTTCTACCTCAGATATCTACCAAGTTACAGCCCTTTCAAATTATGTAGTCATTATGGATATGCTCGGTAATTTTACATTATATTCATGCCAATTATGTGAGGCGCTGTATAAAATATTTTCCTCGTATAACAGGCTTATTGAGTCATTCGACTTACAATGGTTCAATACTGCATCCCTCGGGTAAGGGCCTTAGGGCCAAGTTGAAACTCCGGTTCCCGTGAGATCACCGAAGTTAAGCAACGTTGGGCCGGGACGGAGGTTGGATGGGTGAGCCTACTCCATTCCTGCGGTGCTCCTGTACCCTGTCTGCAAGTGGCGGGCACGTAACAATGTGGGTTGGCACTTACAATGGATCCAAAGAGCCCTAAGTGCCATGAGGGTTTCCAGGAGGCCCCCGCCCACCCATCCAAATAACAATTATTACCACATCCTTCTTAACGACGCAGCCATTTGTCACCCAGTTGTATAGGGTGAAAGAAAGGGAATCGTCCCACTAATTAAGCCAAATTTAAATATTTTCAAACGATCATTTCTATACATGGGCCCGAAGGATTATAATTTGTTGCCCGAGAAAATAAAAAATGTAAAAAATTGTAAAAAAAATTTTAATTTAGTTATGTCATGGATACTGGCAAATGACAATGTTGTTAGATTCTTTTGATGTCATCAATTTGTTTTTCTCCTTTTAAAAATTTAAAAAAATTACTCGTTGTTTTATAATTATACTCATATTAGTAAATATTCAGATGAATGTCATTTATTGTTTATTGCTACTTTTTTATGAAACTTTCACTTTCTACTATCACTTTTGTATGAAAAAATAGAAACGTTAGTGATGAATAATACAATTATGAAGGGTGCTCCAGCACAGGTTCTCCTTTGAGGCAACCCAGCTTTCGTATTTTCTTATCGTAATAAATTCAGTATTTTGTATTGTTTTTGTTGAAAGCTATGAAATTTACTTACTTACTTATATTAATTCCCGTGATAATTCCTCTTGAATATGTCAGGTATCCTATCATCCTTCACTTGCTCCGTACTCCCTCTCCTTATTTTCCTTTTAAGCGGAATTTCATGCCGACAAACATCCCACAGGCGTCGTTTGAATCTTCTAGTGAATATTGCTCTTGAAACAAGCAGAACGGTACTGATAAGTCACGATCCAGGTCACATCAACTTTAAAGCCCTAGAAATATTTCGAATCCATTAAAAATTTATTCAATTGAAGTGACATATTTTTATTCTTGAAACGTTTGAAAGCGCTTCAATCCATGGATGAGACCCATCACGTGATTTAACGCCTCCAAAGTATTTAATTTCTGATTAACCCTCGCCACCTGTTACTGAAAAAATTACGTCCTATCTACTTGGGGTCTTTTTGACCCCATCGTGAATATTGATTCTGAAATGGTAGTTTGCACCATTTGTTAGGCTTGTCTGAGGATAATCTGGTTAGTGGTGAACACGAGAGAAATGGTTTTGTATCTTTTAACGCCTTCTCTGTCCACAGCGCTTCGAGTGGCCGGCGAGCCGTCCGCTGGAGAGACAGGAGACGCTGACCATCGAGCTGCGAGCCCGAGGACGCATCCTGGGAGACCGTCTCCTCGGAAGCTACACGCTCGTGCTGCAGGGACTGGTGCCGGAGGCGCCTTCCCGCCGCCGCAGGCGCCACCTCGCGCTCACCGACACCCTCGTCGACCTCAACAACCGGCCCATGCAGGTGAGCGACAGTGCTGAAGGCATCCTCTCTTCAGCACCTACATCTACATAATACCCTGCAAGCCACCATAATGGTGTGTGGCAGGGGGTGAATTCTTTCCAAACATGCACTACATCTCATGCATATAAAAGGATTAGTAATAATATACTGGTCTAAACTACACTATCTAAAAAGGGTCATCATCATCTTTGGTCAATAATCCTAGGATTGGTTTAACGCAGCTTTCCACTCGATTCTTCTATCGGCCAACCACTTCATTGTGAGTAATTCTTCCCTTTTACATCCTTCACAACCTGTTCCATGCATCTCATACGAGGCCTGCATTTTCTAATCTTCCCGTTCACTTTCCCCTCGACTATAGTCTTCATCAGGCCATCGTGTCTCAAGATATGGCCGATTAAGTTTTCCCTTCTTCTTTTTAGAGTTGTCAGCAGGCTTCTCTTTTCTCCTGCTCTTCTTAGCACTTCCTCGTTACTTACTCGGTCGATCCATTTAAACTTCAGCATTCTGTATTTTGAATGCTGAAGATTAAAAAAGGATAAAATAGCAAAGCAAACATGCAAAAACATGCCGTTAGTTGGGTTAGCTTTAAGTACTTATACCAACATGTAACTACCAATGTTATTCATTGCTACACTCGTACTGGATATATTTACCGTTATTCATATCCCTAATTGTACGAGGAAAAAAGGACATTTTGAATCTGTCAGTTCGGCAATCAATTTCTCTAATTTTGTGATTATGGTCCAGTCTGCCATAGTAAGTTGGGGTTGGTAAAATATTTTTCACATCATCAGTGAAGTTATTATCATCGAATTTTTTAAAGAGATTAAGTCTAAATTTCAACCTGCGTTCTGACAATGATTCCCAATTTAATTCATTTAATAGACTGGTTAAAGCGCATCTCTTAAGCTCATACGCCCTTCATCACCTGTCGCAGATACTGCAGGCGTGCCCCCGCCCCCCCCCCCTCCTCTCTTAACTTTTGCTTCCATTGTTATTTTCAGGAGCCCTTCGTATCTCAATAGGTTTCCATCCGTTTGTGACAAAACTTTTGGATTTCAATAGTTGATCCAATTTACTGTTGAAATTTTGAGCAGTTTTGTCATGGGCAACAACCTTCATCCGTCCCTGAACGATGGTTATCTGTAGGCTGCGTTTATCGTCCACCCCTTGGAGAAATTCTTCATTCTTCACTCTGTCTACGTATCCAATGCTCAGCATTCTCCAGTAGCGCCATAATTCAGACAAATACAGTGTTGTCTTTTCTGTCTGCCCTTAAAGACCACGCCTCACACCCGTGTGTAACATTACGCTCCAGAAATATATTTTCAGGAGCCTCTTTCTTATTTGAAGACTATTTCATCAGGACGTAAACAGCTTTGTTTCTTTTTTGTTTAAAGCCCTCTCTGTTTGATTAATTCTACTTCATACTTTGCCCCTTCTTCGCTTATCTCTCGTAATATTACTGCCTGCGCACCTAACCCATACTTTTTGGGGCCCATCCCTTTTTCGCACACGGAAATGAAGGATTACCTCTACCTATACGTGACACACTTAATCACCACAAGTTCCCATCATAGCAAAATTTCAAAACTCCCTTCCATGACAAGTAAATGCTAATTGATTACCTTTATAAATACAAAAATTTACTTATTTGATGTCCGCAAATGGAATCTGCTATTTCATATTACTTTATGACTATCATCACCTCGATTTAGGATTTTGGCGTTCAAATATGCAAATATTCTTTTAAAGTTGGTTTCACAAACACATTAAATTAAATAGATTCATTTATTAAATATGTAAAATTCACATAATATGACACTTGTAATCCAATTTTCCATTAAATAAAGATAATTAGTTTCACGATAATATATAGGTACTCACCAAATTTGATAACCATCCACAATGTTGTTTTGTGTTGCCTTTGTTTGAAAAACAAATCACTGCTGATTTTTTCTAATTGGCTCGTCGGTGTTGCGTCACAAGTCACGACGTAATCCACCAAACTTCGCCTCCTCTCTCCGAGATCGAGGGGAGGAAATGGAAAAGTCGTCGAAGTCCTTACAGTCTAGCGTTTTCGAGTCTCCGATGCCGCATAACGGAAACGGAATCTGAAACGTCGAGGAATCGGAAACGGAAAGTAATTTTTAACGAATAGGCTCCAGATCTATCGACGATACGGAGCTCCCAGGAACCGGACGGATATCCTTTGCGTCTCCCATGCAGTGGTCGTTGCTGTTTACGGAGCGAACGGTTCCGCTTCAAGACTAGAGTTACATGTGCATGAAGGCTCATGGCAGCCCAACACTCCCATCCTTTCCCTCGCCCCGCCATTATTTTCCAATGCAAGCTATAGCTGGAGTAATTTCCAAGCATTAACTTTATCTTGATGGTGTGTTGACACGCTTTTTTCCATTCGTATCTCATGGGCCTGAGGAAGTGAGAGGGTATGTACAGAAGGGGGTATTTACATTCTAGCCTACAGGTGACGATGAAGCCAGAAAGGGGGTGCTTGGGATGGATTAGGCCACACCAATTCGGCACAAAGCCCAGCTTTTTTCATGGCATACTATGGTGAGTTCACGCTTTTAGGAATAGCAACTGAAAAAAGGAAATCGTCTACATCTACATATACACGATACCCTGCAAGCCAACGCGAGGGTGTGTGGCAGGGGGTGAAGATCACCAAGCATGCACTACCGACATGCAAACAAGCAACTATAGGGTCTCATGCGACTACAGAATACTCTAAAATATTTCCCCTACCTATCCCTTAGCTATGCTGCCTATTCTGTTCTCTTATAGTACGGGGGAAAAATGCATTTTGAATCTATCAGTGTGACAATCTATCTCTCTAACCTTATTTGTCTCGTCGAATCTAGCATAATACGCTGGTGTTTTTAATATGTGCCTAACATTTTCACTAAAGCTATCCGATTGAAATTTCTCTAATAGATTTAATCTGTACTTAAACCTACGCTCTGATAATGACTCCCACCCTAATTCTTGTATTAATTCTAAAACACTACTCAACCTATCGTAACACCTTTTAACGAACCTAGCTGCTCTACGCTGCACACTGTCTAGTTCTCTGATCAAACCTAGTTTATTCGGATCCCACAGAAACTGGCTGCATACTCAAGGTGGGGCCTAACTAGTGAAAAGCACATCGCTCTTTTGTCTTCTCATCACGTTTCCCAAGTACTCTTTTTATAAATCCTAGCTTTCTCTTCGCTCGGCCGCATGTTTCCCGGATGTGTCTTCCCCACGATAAATCTTTAGTGATTGTTACACCTAAATACCTTACGGTTTCAACGCTTTCGATCGTCGTTTTATTAATTTTATTCCTTACCTTCCCCTTCCTCCACCACCCCTTCCCTTCCTCCCCCTTCCACTTTATTTGTATTTACTCTAGGTTGTCCTCCCCGCTAATTCACTTACAACCCCGTGTTGCGAGTGCTCTCCCTTCATCTCGCCGAAGAGGGCCACCTTGAGGCCGAAATACGCGTATCCGACGCACATCCTCGCTTTTTCCTTCCACTTTGACTGCGCTCTTTTTAAGCTCTATTCTCCCAGTCGGTGTGAGGCCCATTTGAGTGTGTGAGTGAGTGTCTGTGGTTGCGTCACTGACGAGGAAGTAACATTCCCGTAAACCACCAGAGAGGAGGGTTTTCTGGTTGAGAGGCCGTAGTTGGTCACTGCTGTGGATTTGACCCTCCCGAAAACCAACACAGCAAGTTGTTCTTGTGTGCCTAGACGATGGTTGCCACTTTTTACGGCCATTGGAGATTTCATTTGTCACGCTTGTCAGAGAAGAGTTGAAGTTGTGAAGAGAGACGTTATACGGGGGTGGTGGATGGCGGTGAGAAGTGTTTTGATATGAATGCGGAGAGGAAAGGGAATGAAATGTCCCACGGGCAGTTGGGACACTAACGGCGAAGAGTCGGGAATATCTGGTTGGGAGGGAGAGTTGGTGGGTCTCCCCGAGGGAGTGCGGGTTAGCCCTGAGGAATGAAGCGAAGGCCATGATTTGGCCGATGAGTAAGTTCAAGTCTGGAGGAAGGAGAAGCATAGGCAAGCTAGATGGCGTGAAAAGCGATCGGACGCGTATCCCGAAATGATGAGGGTCATTTTCAAAATTTCAAATGCACACTCTCGCTTCCACTGCTTACGGTCTAAAATCTCTGCGTCGTCAATTCAAATAGGTGCGCAGATAAACCCTGCAATATTGGTATTACCACCATGTAGTATACCGCATCGAATTGTTGGTTGTCAAGTGGCCCCATCGGAAGGGGGGGGGGGGGGAGAAAGGGTGGCCCGAGGAGAAATCACGCTGCGAAAGTAGCTGGGTCATTTATGCACCTCTACATTTAACCTTTCCATTCAGAACGTCTTCTCTTGAGGAATGTGACTTTAGTTGTGGTGGTGACTCTAATATCTGATATGTGTTCTTCTAGTAGTCTCTTAGGTGCATGTAAGTGGGGCATGTTTGGTGATCTTCACTCCCTGCTACACACCCTCGCGGTGGCTCACAGGATATTTCGCAGCTACAGATGTAGCCCTGTATCTTGGTATATCCGCAACATCACGATCAGTTACGGCTTCCTTGTAAATGAAAAATAAATTGATGCTTTTAAAAGCGCAGTCCTCCCTTACCTCCCCTTCCTTCCACTCACTCCAGTCCTGCCACCTATATCACGCTCTTGAGGCCATTCAAGGATCAAGAAGAGACCCCTAAAGTCAACTGAATGCAATTGTATACTTTATCGGTGAAAACTAAGGTTTAATAGCCGAATGAAATAAGCAGAAAATAGTCAATTATACTGGGCCCGAAATGTCATTTCTCCATTTCCTTTTTTTACGATGTCAAATTACAATCAACATGGAGAAGAGCGCAAAGCGTAAACATGGCAGAAATTCTCTTTGGCTCTTCACGGAGAATCTGATCAAACTGATTGACTTTTCACTGTAGGTCTCTTCTAACTGGACTCTCTGCATGGAAATCAACACATGCACCATATGCTCCGTTCAAATCTGTGTTATTTCATTTTCATCTCCACGGAAACGATAAAACATTGCGTCCCGTCGTGTCGCATTTGGTGCACTCATGCGGCAGCCCAGACCAAGGATGGATCTTCCGTGCCATCCTGCCCTTCTGGCATACCCGTTGACAGATTAATCAAGCTACATCAGCTTGATAGCGTAGTGAAGTTTCGACCAGTACATTATTACTAATCCTTTTTTATGCATGATGTGTGGTGTATGTTTGGTGAGAGTTCACCCCCTGCCACACACCTTTCATCTACATCTACACCTACATAATACCCTGCAAGCCACCATAAAGGTGTGTGGCAGGGGGTGAACTCTCACCAAACATGCACGACATATCATGCATTAAAATTTTAATTAAAAATTAAAATAGCAAAGCATACATGCAAAAACATGCTGTTAGTTAGGTTAGCTATAAGTCCTTATACAAATATGCAGCTACCAATGTTATCTATTGCTACACTCGTTCTGGATACATTTACCGCTATTCATATCCCTAATAGTACGAGGAAAAAAGGACATTTTGAATCGATCAGTTCGGCAATCAATTTCTCTAATTTTGTGATTATGGTCCAGTCTACCATAGTAAGTTGGGATTCGCAATAGTATATTTTTAACGTCATCACTGAAAATATGGTCTTGGAATTTATTTAAGAGATTAAGTCTTAATTTCAACCTGCGATCTGACAATGATTCCCAATTTAATTCATTTAATAGACTGGTTACGCTAATAAGGTTATCATACCGGCCCTTGACAAATCTTGCCGATCTTCGCTGCACACGTTCAAGTTAATTTTTAGACCAATTTCGTAGGGATTCCATACACTGGCAGCATATTCCAAATGAGGTCTTACAAGGGAAAAGTAGCTGATTTCTCGTACATGATCGTCACATTTACCCAATACTCTTTTAATGAAACCCAGTTTGCGATTCGCTTGACCCATTATTTCACGAATGTGTTTACCCCAGGAAAGATCATTTGTCAGTCTTATTCCAAGATATTTAATGGATTCCACGTTTGTTAATTCATTATTACTTATTTTGTAAGTGGTAGGAGGAGAGCTATTCTTTTTCCAAAAATTCATTACGAGACATTTCTTAAAGTTTAATTCTAACTGCCATGTATCACACCAAGTTTCAATTGCTTGTAGGTCAATATTTAAATATTCTTTATCGTTTGGGCATAGAATTTCCCTGTACACTACTGCGTCATCGGCAAATAGACGAAGCTTACTTTTTACCACCTTTTGGATATCATTAATGTACAAAAGGAATAGGAGTGGACCTATCACACTACCTTGTGGGACACCCGAAGTGACTTTAATTGCCGGTGAGGAAACACCGTCCAAAACAACCCTTTGAACCCGATCATGCAGAAAATCATTAATCCATGATATAATGTTACTGTCTAACCCATAAGATTTTAACTTCAAAGTTAGTTTGCTGTGAGAAACCTTGTCAAAAGCCTTCTTGAAGTCGAGAAATATAGCATCCACTGGAATATTATTTTCGCCAGAAACTAAAATATCGTGGGAAAAGAGAGCAAGTTGGGTTTCACACGATCTGCTCTTTCGGAAGCCATGCTGGACATTGGACAATAAATTCTGGCTATCTAGATGTCCCATGACTGAACTGACAATTATATGTTCTAGGACATTGCATGAAATGGATGTGAGGGATACAGGTCTGTAGTTAGATGGCTGCTCCCTATCGCCACTTTTAAAAATGGGTGTTACATCGGCTGCTTTCCAGTCCATCGGTACGACGTGTTCGGTCAGGGGTTTATTAAATACTATTTCAAGGTAGGGGGAAATTTCGGATGCTAACTCTCTATATACGCGGGAAGGAATTTGATCAGGGCCAGGAGATTTGTTGGGGCTTATATCTTTAAGTAATTTTTCAATACCATTACAGGAAATGTCAATTGGTTGCATCAACCGCTGAAAGAGGTCAGGTAACACGACAGTTGAATCCCCGGAAGGTGGGTTAAAAACGGTTTGGAAGAAGGAATTTAGCAAGTTAACTTTGTCGAGTGTGTTTGTGGTCATTTCACCTCTATCATTTTTAAGTGAATGGACGGCAGACTTATGGCCTTGCACTTCCCTTGCGTACGACCAGAAGACTTTTGGATTTTCTTTCAATTGTTCCCCAAGTGTTTTTCTTTTGAATTCTGCAAATGCATTACTAAGGGCTGACTTTGCAGTGGATTTTGAAATTTTATAATTTTTAATAATTACATTACGCTCATCAGTAGGCATATGTTTACTAATTTTTTTCATTTTAGCATGACATATTCGCTGCCGTCTCAGGGATTTTCTCACTTCGGCATTGTACCACCTAGGTTCAGTGCTTTCTTTTTTGAATTTACTAGGGATAAATCTGTTGATCCCAGAGCGCATGATATTAATGAACGACTTCCATGAATCGTTGGTACATACCTTTATGGAAGACTTTTTGAAATCCGATAAGGAATCTCTTAAATAAATTTTAAAGTTAGCAAAGTCTGCTCTTTTAAAAATGTAAATCTTTCTTTTTTGTTTCAAATTTTTATCTAAAGATAGCGAGAGTTTTGCAGTTATAACTCTGTGGTCACTGATTCCATCAACCGTGTCAATCATTGTCACATGTTGTGGGATATTGGTTGCCAGTAAGTCAAGAGTGTTGTCCCCTCTATTAGGTGGACTATCCCTACCTTTATGGTGGCTTGCAGGGTATTATGTAGATGTAGATGAATTATATCTGTATTCCCCCTTGAACTCGTAGTAGAGATATTATGAGAAGTGATTCTGTAGTTGAGGTGGGCCAATTCGAGAATATCAACTCAGTTCACGCTGAGAAGTAATACCACCTTTACGGGTTGACTCTGTACACCAATTTGACTCATTATAGGGATTTTATGACGTAAGCAGTAGAAGCGAGGCTGAAGTTTAAATTCTGAATGTGGCCCTTAGAGTGTGGAGGAAAGCGGTCCACTAGAACCATGCTGACCGTGAGACTGGCGTTGGCGATCTGACCATTTGAGTTCATTCGCGCAAGACAGCGGCCAGCGCTCGACTCCCCTCCTCCACTCTTTCGCGAAAGGTTAGATGTCTTGAGACGAGACCTGAGAGCCCCGCTGGGAAAGATTAAGGTAACGGAGGAGAGGCTGGCTATCCACTGAACGTAATGGAATGTCAGGCGTATCACGAAGGAAAACATGGCGTGAGACACAGGAGCCCTTTTTTGAAGACGAGGCGGAAATCTGTTCTCTTTCTCCCAGACAGCTGAAAAATTAGAAGAGGCTCCGTCAAATCAGCAGCTCAGCCCCTCCAATTAACTTCTTCCTGTGGGGGTGTGGGAAGGAATGGATGGATTGGGTGGCCCTCGAATGCGCTAAAACAACAAATGAAGGGAGATCACCGCTCGAATCGAAAGACGGGTTTCTTCTGCATCGCACCTTCTTCGACCTCAGAGCGAACACAGCTCAAAACTCGCTGACCGTTGTTTTCTCGACACACTCTCTCTCCTTCTCGTCTTAATCTGAGTTTCACGGTTCGTGACCTCGTACGAAACGCCTTTACAGCAGTAGTGACATGGAGGTTGTAACATTCGCCGTCATTATACGTTTGCTCAACACAGTGTATGTTACTAACCTTTCCTTCTATCTCCGATCAGCTCTGCTACAGGATATTCTCGGTAGCCCTACTAAATACGAATTAGAACGATCGAGTTTTCTATTTAACGAACTATTTGTTTATTGCTACCCTGACTCACAGGTTGTTGCACTCTATGTACCCCACAAACAAATATATACACCCTTCTCTTAAATCACACAAATATTATGTATCTCACAAACAAAATAATGCACCCTTCACTTCAATCACACACTATTGACTCCATGGAAATATTTAATGCGTAATACCCAGGACAAGTGGTATTTCATACCAAATGCACCAATCAATGGAGATTGGACATGCGAAGTTTCAAAGTCCAAACTGAACGAGACCAATTATTGACTTTTGGTCAGCTTTATTCGATATCAGCTCACTGTGATACACGGTGAATGAAATGTGAATTTCATGCTCAAACCTTTGCAGTGATTGTAGTTCGTAATCCTTTTTGTGAAGCGTAGGGAAAGTCTGGCGATCTGTTGATTATGTATGTACACGTATGTATGCCTTCATTTCTTTAAGTTCCAGGGCTTTTGGAGTGTCCTCTTGGAAGAGTGCGCCCAAAGGTCGGCGCCTCGCAAATGAATTAAGGAGGAAAATCAACTTCACGATTGAAACGACTAAACGATGTGGTCATTTACAAAGCCTGGAGCACTAATCACGAATAAAGCTATAGATAAATACGTCAGCTAGAAGGAATATTCTGCAAGCATGTTCCGTTGAGCAAAGGATGGTTATCCTGTTGCTCATGATTTGCTCATAACAACTCAATTTTTTCAGTTATAATTATATCAATTATTTTACAATTTGATTAATTTCGTACGATTTTTTACCTCATCTGAAAATCTGTATTTTAAGTGAAGTAGTTAGACTACACGTATAATATTTTCCATGCTTTGCAAAATTTCCAAGTGGTATCTGTTTAAGCAGAAGACCTTGTCATCTACAAAATCCCAGTATTCCCCTTTCCGTTCCACTTAGTCAAAGACTTATTGTTAGACAAAGTCACTTAGTAAGTTTCCTTCTATAGGTATCCATTTACGTACTGGTTTTATTCTTATTAAAATCAAATCATGGTTTTTTGAACAGTTTCAATATGTTCTTTGTATGGTTATTGACCACTTTAATAATATATAGGTTAATTTATGGAGGTTTCGTAACCATGGTTTGGCTAACCATGTTCTAGAAAATAATCACAATTTCAACTTTAAGGTAGCTAAACCGATAGATTTTGAATCAAACGTCAGAAGAGGCTATTCAAATAAATGGTCCACATCATGAAAAGTCCTTCAGTTTGTAACCATAGATCGGATATACAGAATTTAAGCAAAATCTATCATAATTTAATTTTCCATAACTAAGGTTTTTTTCTGTGTATTATGTAGTGTTCTCCAGAATTCCAATTCGAATATGTTTTTTATATTCGTAAAATATGTAATATACATTAGGAATTTGAAGTTACGATATATTTAATTGTTGATTTCATGCCTTATACTATTCATTTTACGTATTTTTATCTCACTCATTATATTTTTCAAACAAAATTTTATCTTGGTTTTCCATTTTGGTTTTTTTTTATGTTGATCTTGTTACTAGGAGGACGAGTTTGTTATTGTGTAACCATCGTCACAGTAAGAAAGTTAATCCTTTGAGGTACTAAATTTATATTTCAAAACTTTTTTAATCTTTGTAGTATTATTATTATTACCAACTGTATTCCTTGCATTGTACTATAGCCCTGAAGAAGCCTTAATGAAAAGAGGCGAAACGTTGGCAAAAAAAAGGAATTTTAATTTCTTAAAAAAGACGACCAAACCCCCATAAATTAACCAAAATGTTTCAATATGAAAATGATCGGGGCGTAAACCGCCTTCGCTTCGCTCAAAAGCGAATCGCTGGTGAATTCCAGCCTCGGTTCTCCAGTGGTTGGAATGAGGCCTCGTCCATTCTGGGAGGAGAGGGTGGAGGGGGTGAATTCCACCCCTCCCGAGTGGCTAAATCCAATTTTCGGGACATGGAGATTCCCCCGCAACAATCGCCGTCGCCAATTAAGGCCGAGAAAATGGTTCGGAGCCGGGCGGAAGATGCTACGACTCTGCTTCCTTTTGTCATCTGATCTTATTTTTTCCGAATCACGGCCTGCCATTGGGAGTATGCGATCGACTTAGTGATGGAAAAATGTCGGTCAAAATCAATTTTTCGAGCAATCGATTTTTAATCGAAATGAAAAGCTCGACTTTTCAGCAAAAAATCGAAATTTGAACCAAAAGATCGATTAATCGAAAAAATCTACGGTTCATTTTTGAAAAAAATGCAGTTGGTACAAAAACATGTTTATTATTCATTTGAAAAACGGTCATAATACATATTTGATTAATATAAAAAATCCCTAAAAATGTACTTAGAAAACATTCTTGAATTATTAGTCGTAAAAGTTTACAATTTACTTTAATGTGGATCACCGCTTGGAACCATTCGGCTTCACTAAAATTTTTAAGAAAGATCAACTGATTTAGATGCTTTCTTGATGATCTAGGGCGTGCCTTTCCAATTTTACCGGCCTTAGAGAAAAGTCTTTCACATGGGACGGATGACGTTATCATACTCAGCACTCTGATCGCGAAACGGTACGTGTTGGGGTATTCACCCTTCATCTCCTCCCAGACTTTCAGAGGATTGGGGTTGACTTTCCTATCGACGGGTGGCCTGTTGAAGTATTGCCTAATTTCTACTGGCATCTACTTCTAACAAGAAGTGACCTCAGTGGCAGTTCATCGAGGACCTCTACTGACTACTACGCGCTGCTGAGATCAAACGAAATGGTCACGATCGAAGTTGAAAAATCGAGTTTGGATCGAAACTCGAAGATCATGGCTCGATCTCGATTTCCTCGATCTTTGACTATGAAAACTCGATTTTCGATTTTAATCGAAATCGATTTTTCCATCACTAGATCGACCCCACTCCAATAGCGTCCTCTGCTTAGTAACCAAAGGTCCCCAAAGCATAATTTTAAATACCTTGCATAGCGACATCCTAGCTAGTTGAATAGTTGAATGTGTAGAGGACTCTGGACTCTCACTGCCGCGCGCGCGCGCCCTATCCCAGTTCGACACCCGCGCAGAGGCACGCTGGGTGCTTTTCACTTAGGTGCGGATTATCGAACGCAATTAGCCGATTATCGAACGCATGTGCCGT
Source organism: Platycnemis pennipes (assembly GCA_933228895.1). Classification (NCBI taxonomy): domain Eukaryota; kingdom Metazoa; phylum Arthropoda; class Insecta; order Odonata; family Platycnemididae; genus Platycnemis; species Platycnemis pennipes. Next base: position 138,841,272 of record OW121851.1, read on the forward strand.
CGATCGCCAGGATGCAAATGAAATGAAACACAGCTGACACCGGATTTTCGCGCATGCGCAGTCAGTTTAGTGAATTGGTGGGTAAATAAGAAAGTAGCAACGATGGGAATCGCCCGGTAAAGTTCGAATCAGCCATACAATTCACCAATTTTGCTCGGTACAAGGTACTTTGATTGATTTTAGTAATTTTTTTTGTGTGTTAGTGGAATGCCAAAGCAGTATTTTTGGGGTTCTGATTGATAAATTCTGTAGAATACCTTTCCTGTGTCTGCGTGTTTTCAAAAATATAATGTTGATACCATTGTTGATACTTTGTTGTTACATTGGTTGACGTGACGTCTTATTACGCCAACAGCTTTTCATCTGTTCGGCTCTCCTCAGAGCAGAGAGTCACTGGCGATAGACGGCGATCCAGCTACATATCGAAAGCACCCGCTATGTTGGCACGCCCTCCGACCCTCGCGAATCGAATGGACTATTTTCGATATCTGACATTAATATCATAATCCATGCATAATCAGTGCTGCTAACATCATTTATGGTGGTTTCTTATGATTCGTCGTTTCTTCGGCTATAAGCTTCGGGGGATGGAGTACCTCCTCTTGTTTTCCCGGTAATCAAATCGTTTGCTCTGCGATCCCTAATATTTTCTTCGGTCAGCGCGAGGGTTTCATGGGGAATTTGGCCTCGTGATTGCAATCGGCGCTCCTCCAACATCCCCTCACTCCCACTGCTACGCCAACCGCATTCGCAGCCAATCAGAGATTTCGATAACTGCATTTTCTCTCGGCGACCCACCAATGTAGTCGATCCTCAGTTAAAGGATTTGGATTGTAAATTTCCAGTCGCTGCTATGGAATTATCCCAAATAAAAATTGGAACTGATTTGTATCAATTGAGAGAATTATTCGTGCATTAACAACAAAACTTTTAGCCCAATAGTATAGTGGTTGTAAGCCTTCGAAACACGAGGTATTTTCCTAGATGAGTATTTAAATTAAAATGATGGGTATTGGCGTGACAAATAAATGCTTTTATGTTATGAATTTGGAGGGTGTATATCCGATGGGATAACACGTACTAAGCCACTGGTAGCTCCATTACCCTCTGGCATTTAAGAAAACTCCGGCCATTAATGTGTTCATCACCTAGGCCTTATTCTCACCAGGAATGGGGTCGTTTACCATATTTTTTTCATTGCCGAATCTGATAGAGTTTTTAAAATAAAAAGACCAGTATTTTTCCGTTTTTTGATCCGTCAATTATTTATCAAGTTATAAGCGGCGAAAAACTGATGTTTTTAACCCTTTCGGAGAAGTGGGTGTGGTGCAACCTCTGACGTATAACGACTTCGTCCAATCACAACTGAGCCCGCGAAGATACTTTGCCTTATCGAAATGGGGGGGACACAGCTGACTCTGCCAATGGGGGCGATTGCGACAGCATCTGTGCGAGCAGACCTTCCGAGAACCCCACTCCACTCCCTTCCATTCCCCTAAAAGCAGTCAAGGATGGGAGGAAAATGACGTCAATGTTATCACAGCAGCATTTTCGGTGGGCGTCACCTTTTGCTTACTTTAATTTTTGATTTATGAGTGAATGGTTGTGGTTAGAAGATTATTTTTTTCACTACAATTCTTTTTTTTTGTTTCCATCTAACGATTTCGTGTACGAAATTGCGATTTCGGTTCCGAGTGAACGCCCCCATTCCCGGAATTGCAGGTTTTCGTGCATTCTCAATAGAGGAGAACAATGGCTCATTTTTGATACCTGAGCTAACTTGAAGGTGACTCTGTTTATTGCGTTAAGTGTATATTAGTCATTCGTTGCCGGGGAATTGTATTAGTACGTTTGACAAAGTAATGGAGCTTAAGTACGGGAAGAAGAGAAAAGAAATGAAAGGAAACAAAAACCGTCAAATGGATGTATATATTTGTTCTTCGGGTGTACCCGGACCTGGTCACTTTATCAAAGGGAATATCATTGGGAAAGGGAATTTATCAAAAGTCACTTTATGAAAAGGGAATCCCTTTGATAAAGTGACCAGCAACGGCCACGAAACGTCAGGTATCACACCTGGTTATAGTACGCGGAGTACACCCGAAAAACAAACATACACATCTATTATGAAATCCCGTGAAAGTGTCAACCAAGAATTACCTTCAACTGTTTCTTTCTTCTGTTCCAGTGCATTCCACTTTCTTAATTGTGCTAACGTCCTCTATCCACTTCAACTGTTTAATGATTCTCGATTTCCGTAGAGGTTGGCAAATCGCTGATTTCAACATTCACAAGCATATCATTATGTATCTCAGGTGCACCATCTTTGAAGACAATGTGGCTGCATTATTTGACGCCCAAGTTACACTACGATACTTCCACACAATTAGTTTTTTCTTGAGTCTTCACGCATTTGCACATCTTGTCAGGATGGACCTGTTACCAGAGCCTGAGGCCACGACGTCTGCGATTTGACTGAATCGGAGTTCATATCACTCGATGGACCGCATTGGTCGACATTTCTCTCGATCGATGGCCAATCCGGTAATTCCGGAAATTGCGCGTGCCAGGCTTAAGTGGCGATTGTTTCGGATAGCGCCCACGGGCCACGTGGCGGCGCTGAGGCTGCCAATCGGGTGAATAAGCCCGCGCGCGCCGTGGCCGTCGGCAATGCAGGACTTCATCTGTTTTATTTTCCAACGCCACAAAACGTGGGTCATTGGAAACAAATGAAAACAGAGAGGCAATCGATCAATTTCAGCCTTTCCGATTGGCTCGTTCGAGAGTATCGACGCACGGCGACATTTTTTCTATTCGAACGGCATATCAACCAAAGCAGCATTTTCGACTCTGTGAAGGCACACTCTTAATGACCACGTAATGCGCTGACAAATCGTTTGGACTTGGAATTTGGCTTGTTATCCTCCATGCAATGTCATTCCATGATCAATCACCCTGCTTCATTCACTGCCGGGGGTGTTTAATGATTGCTGAGGCACGAACTGTCACTTTTCATAAGGTTTGGGAGAGTTACGCTCTCTTAACTGTATTTTGGAATTTTTACTACAATCCGCCCCAAAATCTTGTACACTCGAGTTTAAACCTAAATAACTCAGAAACCGTTCATCGGATTTTCACGTTATTTACATAGTAATTTATATAATTTTGCTGTTGACTGACTACATTGTTAGAATAATTTTTAAAAACAAATTTTGGACCTGTTTCTAACGTTAGAGTAAAATGGGCCCATTTTTGTAGCTCTACGGCGCCATGCGTCATTTTGACGTATAATAGCTCCCAAGCAAAGTGTTTGAATAAAACAAATTTTTAACACAAGGTGAATTATATCTTTATTATTACGTCTGCGCAGTTTCAAGGTTTTAACTTTAGTACTTATTGGTATGCTATACCATTTATGACCGCACTTTTTCTCGGAAACTACGCATCATGGCGCTACGCGACTAAAACTGTCATCTTCCTCTTTAAATTTCCAGAGCGAATCAGGTATTATCATTTAGCTTAAGTTAGCACCTTATTTTATATTGTATTTTATGTTTCCTGAAAAAAACGCAGCGCAGAAAAAGTGCAGCGTTGCCGGCGGAGTGTCCTGCTCTGGGCTCGCGCGTTTTTTCAGGAAACGCGCGCGAAATTCACATAGCATTTCATTTAGCTAATTTAAGTTCTAATAGAATTAGAAATTAAAACACCAACAGTAAACTGGTTGTAACAACAGAGCTTAACATTTCTTACCTTTTTAATAAATTTTCCAATTTTATTTTTAATAATGGTAATTTTTGTTCATCACTCACCAAATGGATTGATCAGTGTGAGACATGTGGACAGCAAAAATGCATGCTTACGCAGTTTCTTAGCCAACAATATGTCTATTACGGAATTCACATTTCATCCATTATTCGTGGTCATTATTTTTCTTGTTTCCAAATCCTCGTTAAATTCCACCTGCATCAACAGAACAGAAATCAACCAACCTGTGTACGAGAGAGTGAAAAACTGCCAGTTTGTGTGATAGCAGCGGATGGCATCCTTGGGAATAATGACTTCGGAGAAGGCTCTTTAAAAAAAATAGAAAAATGGTGCTCTATTCGGAACAGTAACTTTCCAATCTAAAAAGTTTAATTTATTGTATCACCAACCTCCATCGTGAAGCAAATTGAGTGGTGTAAGGAATTGAGGATCTTGAAGAATATCTCCAGTTACTTGAGGCTTCACGTATGTGTATACATAGGCTAAATACCCCACCTTGTGTATGCAGCCAGTGTATGGGATCCGAATGAATTAGGTTTCATCGGAGACTAGACAGTGTGCAGCGTAGAGCAGCTAGGTTCGTTAAAAGGTGTTACGATGAATTAATACAAGAATTAGGGCGGGAATCAATATCAAAGCGTTGATTAAGGTACAGATTAAATCTATTAGAGACATTTCAATCGGATAGCTTTACTGAAGATATGAGGCACATATAAAAAACACCAGCGTATTATGATAGATTCGGCCAGATAAATAAGATCAGAGAGATAGATTGTCGTACTGATGGATTCAAAATGGCATATTTCCCCCATACTACAAGAGAACAGAATAGGCAGCATAGCAAAGGGATAGGTAGGGGAAATATTTTAGAGTATTCTGTAGTGCATGATGCATGTACTAACCCATTAAATAGTATAGATACTAACAATCTAGTTGTATGAGTCCCTATAGTTGCTTGTTTGCATGTTAGTAGTGCATGCTTGGTGATCTTCACCCCCTGCCGCACACCCTCGCGGTGGCTTCCATGGTATCGCGTAGATGTACATGACATCAGCCACACATTTAAAATTGTAAATAAATTTTTTTGAGGATCGGAAGATTGGAACAAAATAATTTCTCTCCCAAGTTGTCCATAAAGTAGGTGTGAGGGGAGAGCCAGGCCTTGGGATTCAGAGTAAAATGAATCGTTAAACGTGAAGTAATTTCCATTAATACATGCATTCAGATCTTAACACATCTCATTTCTGAACTTCTCGCCAATGTCCGACTTTTTGAGTCTCATAACCGCAAGAGATTCAGTTTCATGAGCGGGGACGGAGGTGAAAAAATAGTTTTGCGTCAAATGATAGCAGTTCGCGGCTAGCAGGTGGTTTGTATTGCTAGCCCCTTCGATTTAAAGTCAGCAAAATGTAAAGCAGGACATTTAATTAAGATGAAAGAGGTGTTGGCTATGGTGGGCTGCATAATGAGCGGACGGATCAGTATTCCGTCCTTGTGTGCTTTTCTTAAAGCCTAAGGGGGACGGGGGGGGGGGGGGGTAGGGGAGTTTATTTTGGGCTGCGTTTATTTCGATCAGCAAACATTTGAGATAGGGACTTCACAGCAGATTTCTCTTAGATCTCTTGGAAAATTTAGAGAGTTCTTCTCTAAAAAACATTTCTCTAAAAAAATCCACCCAATTCATTTCCTTAAATATTTGTTCCTTTTTGATCATAATACTCAAATGTTTCTCAGCTTTGGTCGGTATTAAATCATGAGGTAGAATTGACCTTTTGTTCCGAATGTGTATCGCCGATATTCTTAAGGTTTGAGCACAAGTGGTTTTCATTTCAATTCTCAGTTAACTTTTTGACACCCAAATAATTATTTTTGAGAGCCTCATCTCAATCAGCTTACAAGTTGAGAACTGTACTCCTAGATGGAGGAGGAGAAGGTGAAAATTTAATCTCAACAACCTAATCTTCTCACCAACGCTAAACGTATGAATCGAAAGGTTTACCACTCTTTTAAGGAATAAAGCACAATCACTATCTCCCACTGCAGTTGGTTTATCAGGTTCAATTTTCAAATACCACTCCGTCTATTCAATAGGTATCAAGGTCTGTTTGTGTGTAAAAAAATATGGCATTCGCGTAATATGAGGTTTAAATTTTATTGTTGCAAAATACCATGTTTTTATGTTTAAATCATTGCTACTAAGTAAGAGAATGGACCTTACACTTCCTGAAAGTAATCCACAAAATTTGTAATGTAAAATAAGTCATGACAAATGCAGCCAGTAACACTGTGCAATTATATAGTGAGTCTAATTTTTTGTATTCCAAAGCGGCTTGATTTGGCCATCTTTAAATTCCTAGTGAAACTCAAAAGCAGGGTCAGGTTAAGGTTACTGCTGAAAGAATAGCATCCCAGCTGCATGCTAAAATGTTTAGTAATTCGAACTTCTCAATTAATATGCAAATTCTAGCAGGAACAGACCTACTATCCATTATTCATAGGTCTTGAGACTGAAATAATCCGCGCATATGAATATTAATTCTTGCGAGAAAATTATTCTTGCCCCGTTCCACTTAGCGAGCAGAATTATCAAATTTTGTTGCAAAAGAAACTTTAGGTATTTTGAATTAAATAAAACTTCTCCTAGGGAATAAACATTAATCTCTCCACAACAGACACTTAGTCATACTGAAGCCAGCTGCGAATCGACCGAGTGATGGATGAGTTAGCGCCATGAGTTCTCCAAGTATAATTAGTGCGATGATGATGATAAGAAACTCCCTTTATTTGGAGCTATACTAAGACTAAATAGTCCCTACTCACTCGTCAGTAACCACTATATTATTTTGATAAGGAGAAGGATATAAATAACTGCATGGTTTAAACACATGTGATGGTGATATAATAGCATTTCGATATTTACTAATTTTGAACTACAAATGAAGTAATGGAAAATGAGGGGCACACTGACATTGTATACTACAGTAAAATATACAGGTGTTGGAGATACGCAACAATAAATGGCATAACCATAGAGAAAAAACCCGCAGAGTGTATGAACCAAATGAAATACAAATTATATTTGCATAAATGTGCTGCAACCACGCCGAGTTTCGACGCCTTGAGCCATTATTCGGTACAGTGGAAACTCATCCCGAATGAAATCAATGGGGTCGTATACCATACGTTTTTATTGATATGATAAGATTTTGTAAAATAAAAAGACCCGTATTTTTCCGTTTTTTGATCCGTCAATTATTTCTCGAGTTATAGGCGGCGAAAAACTGATGTTTTTAATTCTTTCGGAAAAGTGGGCGTGGTGCAACCTCTGACGTATATCGACTTCGTCCAATCACAACTGAGCCCGCGAAGCTTCTTCGCCTTATCGCAAAAGGGGGGAAGGGGGCACAGCTGGCTCTCCCAATGGGAGCGAATGCGACAGCAATTGTGCGAGCAGACCTTCCGAGAACCCCCCTCCACTCCCTTTCCTCCCCCTATAAGCAGTCAAGGACGGGAGGAAAATGACGTCAATGTTATCACAGCAGCATTTTCGATGGGCGTCACCTTTTGCTTATTTCAATTTTTGATTTCTGAGTGAATGGTTGTGGTTAGAAGATTAATTTTTTCACTAAAATTCTTTTTTCGTTTCCATCTAACGATTTCGGGCAAAAAAATTGCCTTTTCGTTTCCGAGTAAACGCCCCCATTGTAGAGAGTTTTAGCATTTTATTTGGCTCCTGAACCTGGTTCCCTCGCCTGAATCCGTTGTCTCGCCTCCAAATGCTATCTTACGTCATTGTAGAAAAAGGAACAGCGGAGGCTGAAACGAGGAAAGTGAGGCGTAGATATTATTTCGTTGAGATAATGGAAACCAGCAACCCTGCGCAGTTGAATTGTGACTTTTTTTGCATTCCAAGGAGCCACGGCTTGAGCTGGCAACTTTTAATTCCAAGTAAAATACAAAATCAGGATCGGTTTACAGTTCATGGCTGAAGTACTGGCTTCCCATCCTGGGGGGTTGTGTTTGAAACCGTCGGGATTATCTTGAATTGGTAACCAAGGAGACACGTGGTATAAACAAAAATTGTTCGCGAATTTGGTGGGTTGAAACAGTTGACTACATCCTCATTCATTGTTTTCACTTGTTTTTTATAACATCTGAGGGCTCTGTAGTCGAGATAAATAGAAAAACTCAGGCAAAAGCAATTAATGTACATCTACATAAAACCCTGCAAGCCACCATAATGGTGTGTGGCAGTGGGTGAATTCTCACCAAAAATGTACTATATATCATGCATTTAAAAGGATTAGTATTAATACATTAGTCTAAACTGCAATATTTAAAAAGATAAAAATAGCAACTAACGCATGCAAAAACGTGCTGTTAGTTGGGTTACCTTCAAGTCCTTACACCAACATGCAGCTACAAATGTTATCCATTTCTACGCTCGTATTGGATATATTTACCGCTATTCATATCCCTAATTGTACGAGGAAAAAAGGACATCTTGAATCTGTCGGTTCGGCAATCAATTTCTCTAATTTTGTGATCATGGTCCTGTCTACCATAGTATGTTGGGTTTCGCAAAATATTTTAACGTATTCATAGAAAATATTATCTTGGAATTTATATAGGAGATTACCTAAATTTCAATCTGCGATCTGACAATAATTAAATTTTAATTCATTTAATGGACTGGTTACGCTAATGAGGTTATCGTACCGTCCCTTTACAAATCTTGCCTATCTTCGCTGCACACGTTCAAGTTCATTATTTAGACCGATTTCTTAGGGATTCCATACACTGGCAGCATATTCCAAATGAGGTCTTACATGGGAAAAGTAGCTGATTTCTCGTACATGTTCGTCACATTTACCCAGTACTCTTGTGATGAATCCCAGTGTACGATTCGATTGCCCCATTATTTCACGAATGTGTTTACCCCAGGAAAGATCATTTGTCAGTCTTATTCCAAGATATTTAATGGATTTCACGTTTGTTAAATCATCATAACTTATTTCGTACGTGCTAGGATGAGAACAATTCTTTTTCGAAAAATTCATTTTACACATTTTTTATTTAATTCTAACTGCCATGTATCACACCATTTTTCAATTGTTTGTAAGTCATCATTTAAATATTCCTTATTGTTTGGGCATAGAATTTCCCTGTACACTACTGCGTCATCGGTAAATAGACGAAGCTTACTTTTTACCACCTTATTTTTAGAGATCATTTATCTACAGAAGGAACAGGAGTGGGCCTATCACACTACCTTGTGGGACACCTGAAGTGACTTCAATTGCCGGGGAGGTAACATCGTTCAGAACAACCCTTTGTACCCGATCATGAAAGAAATCATTAATGATACTGTAGCGAGCGATTCAGACACAGCAAATTTGCGAACGATTTGTGTTTGTACCACGTGACACCTTGGTTACCTATTCGAGGTAATCCCGATGGTTTCAAACACCAGGAGGCCCGGATTTGAACCCCGAAATTGGAAGAGATCATCAGTAGGAGCCGAAGGCCCTCAGCAAAGGTCGCCTCCAACTGCTGCTCCTTGGAAGTTTATTTCATTGACCGATCTCAACTTTCTTTCTTTCAGCAGTCATTTGCCTTTCCATTTTCTGAATTCTCCTGACCTTGGACCCCCATTTAACAAGTGTCGTGCATTTGAGCTACTGCCTGTAACATTTTTGGAGCCAAGTCATAACGAAGCTTTATGACTCCTTAAAGGCATAATGCCATACTTAAAAAGGGAATGGTCTTATCGGTAATGAATGTTAACTAGGAAACAACTGTATGTTTTCACGTTTAATTACGGTCGTTTCCAAGTTACATAAAAAAGATCCGTGTACTTGTAAAAATTACACCACCGATTAATTAGCACTTATATAAGCAGAGCAATAAAGAGTCACAGCTGTACCAAATTATTAGAATTAAGGCACAACGGTGGTTCTGATCCGCTAATAATACTCGATGAGCTGACAAAATAAGGAATGGTTCTCTCAAAAGAGGTGGTGATTCTAAACATGTGAAAGTGGACAAAAAATCGGTCAGAAGTTAAATACTATTCCTTCTCCATTGCCTAGAAATCTTCTAGTTGAATCCGTTATTCAATGAGTTTGTTAAATGTACCTTATCCCAGAGCTATCGTAGCTCTGTCGATGCCATTCCGAAGTCGGAGTAGGGCCAATAAACTCTCCTTATACCATACACATTTCATCATAGAAATTGAAAATTATGCAATGGAAAGGTTTAAATATTTGTTTAAAATTCTTCAGAAAAATTGATAGTGTAATTGAATGGACAAAGCGGTTCTGTCACGAAGAATAAAGTACGATGATGTTGACGTGTAAGAATAGAAATATTTTTTTTATTTTCCTCAAGGACTTTATTGAAGTTGAACTACAAACCTTATTTTTCAAACAACGTTTTCAAGGCTAATAATGCCATTATCATCTTTTTTTAATTTTTGACCAGCCAAGTGATGGCCAATGCATAAAATAGCATTAACTAATAACAAATCTTGAATATTTTGGTAATTAGACCTTTTTCCTGCATCTCAACTGCAATCTACGAAGTAGTCTATAAAATTACTCACCTCAATAGCAATAACTATAGTGTAAAAGTATTTATTCTCTGTGATCGCCTTTAGGGAAATAATATGATAGGCTCATAAATATTAGATGGTATAAAAAGGTGGCGAATAAACATTACCATGCCCTTTAGTTTTTAACCAACAAACTACAGGGTCATACTGCGAAATGCGAAATGTGAAGATGGTATAATGCTCCTTTTATTTTTCTATTCATTCATGTGAGCTTTCGGTAATAGCTCGAAAGTGGGTAAGAAACACGCGCGCTGCTGTCTTCACTCACATTGGGTGTCTTTGTTGCGCCTCACTCAAATGAGCATTGCTAAGCGTTGCTCCATATATGTCTAAAAGATAAAAAAATATTTGTTTTCTAGTTACTTTAGCCCGTTTCCGGCATTGTAATGAAAAATAAATATTAGGCAATTACTTTATTGAACTTTCATTTCATGGGTGTAGTGTATGAAATGGCCACTCACTTCATATACGTTGACAACGGGACGCTGTTATGGTCATTGTCAGTTGTTGATCTGGATTGGAGTAAAAAAGTACGAATCGACTTGAAAGTGGATTTTTTTTGATAAATATACTGCAATGGGTCTTCATAAATATAATTCGAATGGGATTTTAAATATTTAACTTTCTCATCGTTAAATTATACAATTTGCGTACTCTCTACTTACTAAGGATGTAGACATCTACATCTTTACGATACCCTGCAAGCCACCATGAGAGTGTGTGGCAGGGGGTGAAGATCACAAAGCATGCACTATTGACATGCAAACAAGCGACTATAGGGTCTCATGCAACTATATTGCTAGTATCTATAGTATTAAATGGATTAATACATGCATCATGCACTACAGACTACTTCAAAACGTAACCATTACTTCAAAATGTAACAAGTCCGGGGAAAAAAGGTTACTGCATAAAAATTTAACCGGCCAATAACATCGGGTATAGAAATTTGTCTCCCATCTGCTGTCAAATTATTTGTTACATTTATTAATTTTTAAAACTGTTCATTAAATTCAACCGTATCTGTCGGTGGAGCAGCAATTCAGGGATTAAATTAAACTGCGCGAGGGATGAATACAATGGGGTAACACGAAAATGGGCCACGCTACCTTATCATGGTAGAGAGTAGTACAAAGCAGCTTAAATCTTCTCCAGGGACAAAGGCAAAATTATGTTTTCACTCCACTGACATTAAGGGACGTATAAAGCCAAAGTAGCATACGATTCCATGAAGAAGTCCGGAGAGTAAGATGAAGTGACACGTGCGTTGCGGTGTTTACAGGTGTGGCAATATTTTGGTACCCCCCCTCTCCCCTCGTTAGACATTACCCCTCGGCGGACTATTAACCCTCCGGACTTAGCCAAAGGACTTGCACGACAGGCGTAGCTATTAAAGAAATTTCAATCGGATAGCTTTACTGAAGATGTTAGGCACATATTAATAAAAACAGCGTATTATGCTAGATTCGACCAGATAAATAAGGTGTTAGGAGATATTAGAGAAAGAAGATTTTGTAGAAGAAAGAAGATATGAGAGAAAGATGTTAGGCACATATTAAAAAAACAAGCAAAGTTAAAGTAGAGATTAAATCTGTTAGAGAAATTTCAATCGGATAACTCAGATAGTGAAGATTTTAGGAACATATTAAAAACACCAGCGTATTATGCTAGATTCGGCCAGATAAATAAGATTAGAGAGATAGATTGTCGTACCGATAGATTCAAAATGGCATTTTTCCCCCGTACTATAAGAGAACAGAATAGGCAGCATAGCAAATGGGTTAGGGGAAATATTTAAGAGTAGTCTGTAGTGCATGATGTATGCATTAATCCCTTAAATACTATAGATACTAACAATCAAGTTGCATGAGACCCTATAGTTGCTTGTTTGCATGTTGGTAGTGCATGCTTGATGATCTTCACCCCCTGACACACACCCTCACGGTGGCTTTCAGGGTATCGTGTAGATGTAGCTAACGACAATCGGAGCCAACGACGCCAACAATGCCCACGATTCCAAAATGCATCGGTTTCGTCTGCATCGTTTCGTCCGCTTCTTTCCCTCGCCAGTCCGATCATCGCCCAAGCAGCAGATGATATCCATCGGATATCTAAATAAGGTTGATATATCCAAAACACGTTGTTATTACACGAGGGATATTTTGACAACGTTGCATAGACATCCTATTTGTAACATCCACGACGAGTCGTAAGAATAACGTTACATAGACATCCTGTTTGTAACATCCATATTAAGTTGTAAAAATAACATTACATAGATATCCAAGTTGTACTATCAATGATATTATAATATCATTATATATAATTATAATATATATCTTAATTATATATAATATATATAATTAAGATTATATATAATCTTAATTGACATTATATAGATAGTCCATGCATGTTCAACAAAATCTGAAACTAAACTAAAATTACACCAGGTATTAAAATGAGAAAGACAAACAAAATATTAATATTATCATTATTTTAAAATTTAAAATAATTATTTTCAAAAATATATAAATATCGCATGATGCAGTGGAAATATGATTGATTTTTGTGTAATACATTAAGGGTTAATACAAAAAAGATATTGTGGAAAAGGTTAATGTACTTCATCTTTTTTGTCACATTTACCATCAATTCAAGAAGTGGCACATATTTCCTTAAAAGTTGTTATTCCAAACAGTATCCATAGGTAACATATGTTCTATACAGAATTGAAGAGCACAAATGTTTTGTCTGTATGTCTGGGGATTACCAAAAACCATAATAAGCGAACCTGTCCCTGGTGAAAATGGCCACAGACGGCCACAGGAAATTTATGTGGCCGTCTGCGGCCATCCTGTGGCCATCTGCGGCCATCCTGTGGCCGTCTGCGGCCATCTGTGGCCGCTGTGTCCAGTCTGTGGCCATCTCTGTGGCCATGGACATGAATAACCCGTGGCCATAAGAGGCACCTGTGGCCAAGGCCACAGAACTTTTTGCCACCTGTGATCAAGGCCACTGTCTCTAACTGATACACATTTCTTATAGTATGTACATACCATTGGATATTCCTCATTTTTGGAAGATATTTTTCCTACGTTTGTCCTGCACGGTTATTTCTTAGCCGTTGGGCCAACATTGGAAGGTTGTGATGGGAGGGCTACTGGATTACAGTGCTGTGCATGCTGCGCATGGCCACACACAAGCTGTATATCATCTCACTAAGCACATTTGCTTTGCTCAACTCCGTATGTATGATGTTTTAGATGAACAAAAACTCTTAAGAAGTTTAGTTATAGTAAAGGACTTGCCGAAGAGCTGAAACACTTAATTTTCGCTTCCTTGATAATCATTTAATGAATTCAGTACCTACGGACAGGAAATTCAGTTCTGGTTAAACTTAAAACCATTGCTTTTTTAAAATATTAATACAAGAAATAAAGTTCTAGGAAAAAAATTTGATGTCTTTAAACAAGTGCAAATTAATTTTAAATGATACAATTCAAAGTACATACGTTCAAACACACTACAGTTTAGAAAACTTATTTTTTTAAATAAGAGCACCATCATCAACGATAAATCACAACTTTGGTGCACACGAACAACTTTAACCGAATATTCATTCAAAAGTTCGCGGCTTTGTAAGGTATCGACTATATCGATATAATCGCAATGCTAATCGGCTTCTACATTCAAAATGGCGGTTGCGAATTGTTGTTTCAACGTTCATGCATGAATGGTTGTGAATAATTTGATCATGCAAAGTCAGCTCGCAGGCAAGCAACTGGAATGAAATTGATCTCGAAGCATAGCGTTTTTATGAAGTTCGTCACATAGAAGCTTACTTTAAAATTGGAATTGGCGAATAAGATACGGTGAGTAAATTTTTCTCTTTACGAAGTGAGACTGCTGAAGAAAATTCACGAATTTTCAATGTTTTTGTTTAGATCTGCCCTTCATATAGTCTTTCTTTTCACAGTTCTTAACATAAGAAGTGACAGCATTTATTTTTTTACAGGCACGTTATATCAATAACATACTGGGACGAATGCAGGAATTAGGAAAAGATCACAATTCAACTTTGCGATTAATGCGAAAATGTTTTGTGTTTGTGTCTTCCTCAGTGCAGTTATGACTTTCATTGAGTTTTCTAAGAACTCCTTCTTTAAAAAATATACGTTTACTTTGAGTGGACCATTGTTCTTTTAAAAGACTTGGTTACTGAATACCCTGATAAACCTTTTAAAATGCAGTGTTGTGCAAGAAGCAAGCTAGATTGCAACCGTTGATTCCCATGCCATGTGGTGTGACTTTGGCTTATGTCGCGCCTGAAATGTGAAATCGTATTTCAATTGTGTGCTATATAGGCAAGTGAATGCAGTCATTGAAATTTGAAGTAGTGCCAATAAATATTTAAATATACAGCTGTTTTTGTTTAAAATCGTAGATGGTGCTTTCGAGTTGTTCCTTGAAGTTATATTATGGCGATTATTGGTTGTAGCCGTCACTTTGTGGAAGTCCATTCCGTCGTCTGTTCCTTACTGTCTGATGTCGTACTAAAATATCAGTATTCTTTTAAATCCAACCTGATCTTCAGCCATGTTAGCTTTAGTTAGTAAAACCAAGACTACAGTAAGTGCAGCCTTAAGGTTGGTTTGATTATTGAGAATTCTTTATTGTTTTTTTTTGTATTCATGCTGCATCTATTATTCCATTTGTCTGCATATGCCCGTTAGTTGTTGGAGTTTCCTTGATAAGAAATTTCAATATGAAATCTTTTGAGGTTAGGGGATTGTAGCTTTGTTTACTAATGCTGTACCTGATTTTTGAAAGTTAAATTTGGTTCATGTGTTTGGGTATTCCATGCAAAAGTTGAAGTAGGTGGATGTAGAGGGTGTAATAAGGTTGCACAAAAGTATCTGCTCATTAAATATTGGGATCAGAGGTGGTGTTTGTTACATATTCAAAAGATTACAGTGGTGTGTTCCATATCCTAAAATTTCATTATTGTATTTAACTAAATATTGGATTTAGTTTAAGTAGTCTACGCATGTTGTTGTGGACGTCCACAGCTACAGGTCCCTATCGGCCAATAAATGTTTTCTTTTACTCACTTAGGACTATGTGTCTATGGTAATACTGTATTTATAATACAGTACTGTAATAATATATTACTGTAATAATACATTACTGTAATAATAGAGTACTGTAATAATAATGTATATTGGTCCCAACTATGGGTATATGAGTAGGGTAGGGTACTACCACTGGCCACACAGGGCCGCAGGTGGCCACACACGGCCACAGGCTAATGGCCACATATTATGACCAAATAACCACACACGGCCACACAATGTTGTGTGTCCATGGCCTCAAACTTGTGTGGCCGTGGCCTCAAACTTGTGTGGCTCTCTGTGGCTGTCTGTGGTCATTTTCACCAGGGACGTGATCTACTTATTAGATGTTGTGAAGATATCCATGAGATGTTGTTATATGGACCTCGATGTCCACTGTTGGACATTGCTGCAACGTTGTTTGGCGGGTCCTTTGGATATTTCACAGATATCCATGCAACGTTAATTGGATTAACTTGGATATTACACGGATGTCATGATGTTAACGCCGGCAATGTTGTCCGGATGTTGTAGGGATATCGATTGCTGCTTGGGCTATATATTGTGACGGATTGGCCGTCTTATCTTTGTTTTTCCCTGGTCGCGCCTCCCGCGCCGGTCATTCCCGTCCCAAGCCAGGTCCCCGTTACATAAGCGAGATGAACGCCTGCCTTTTTCTGCGTGGATATCTGGTAAAATGTTCCTTTGTCTTGTGCATTGGATTCCTTAAGAGTAAGAATCACGCCACTTGTGTCTACCCAGGTCATTGGGCAGTGTAAGCCGTGAATCTATTGGTGATTTTTGAATTGAAGTCACGTGTGATGGGGATGAGCGTTACAAGGAGGACGCCGACGGTTGAGTCGGGTGAGAGTTGGCAGTTGGCAGTTGGTGATTGGAAGTCGAGCACAGTAGCTCAAGGTGTGCTGGTGAAGCCAAGCGAGAGTGTGGACGGAGAGAGAGGCGATAATCGGAGACGGAGATCACCACGACTTCCGCGAGGAATTGATAAAGTCATTCCCTAGCGGTTTTTCCTGCGTTCTGCCCCAGAAGAGGAACCAGACGCAGCGGACCTCGATCCCGGCACCCCAAAGAGGAGGTGCGGTTTCGGGTAGATAAGGGTGACAGACCGCGAAAGCTAGCGGGTCGCCGCATCCCCGGAACCAAAGGTTGGACGAGTTCCTTTCAGTCGGAAGGTGCATTATTTCAACAGGAGTTGTTGAATTCCGTTCTCCACGCCACCATACCGAAAACTCAACGGTGCAGTCTCTCCGCGCTGGATTTCGCCGTCAAGCTCCACACCAGCTCACACATAAGTATCGCCACACCCGTATTTCCCCAATCCTAAGTGGTTTCAACCCTCTTATTCACGCTTCCCCACTGTGAAACCCGTGTGCGCCAGAATAAGTGGTGTACGAGATATCCAAACAGAGTTAAAGTCCCTTCAGGTCAAGAGAAGAGTCAAACTGATCCCAAGAGTGGACAATCATAGTCCTACGGGACCATATTTCTGTATCACTTACTCCCGTCCTCATCATTAGTATTCATAAAAGGACGAGGAGCGTGTAATTCTCTCCATTTACTAGTTCATTTTATTCTATTTTTTCATGCTAGGTCATTTATTTGGACAAAGTGTTACAGGGTTATTATTTCATTGTGGTTAATTTCGTTCCATTTATGTCTCGCCATTCATTCACCTCTTCATCCCTCATTAGTCATTAAGACCTGTGTTATTTAGCTGTAGAGTGCCTTTGTGTTCATTTTCATGCTCATTTCAGTGAATAAATGTTGCTTGTGTTAATTGTAAAAAAAAGGCAGAGGTTCATTCTTACGCTTCGCGTAATTTCTCCCGTGCTCACGTCATACGACCCTCACTGTTTTACCGTCCGCCCTGGCTTAAAGTCCCCCCGACCCTCGAACAATTTGGATCGTCCTTGCTTTGCTGGCTGAGCTGGTCCGATGCCGCGGTTTTGAGGTGGCGCCCTTCTCAAACACGCGACAAAGGTCGCGATATCCCTTTTTCTCAAAACCATTTCCCACCCGGGAAAGTCCGAAGGAGACGAGGTGTCGAGGCAAAGGTAAGGGTTCCAGTACTCGAAGGCGTAAGGACTGCGGCGAGTCAACGGGCAAAGGAGAATCAAGCCCGTTCCGTCACAATATATAAAAATGAATGTATGTGTGTGTGTGTGTGTGTGTTTGTGTGTATGTCCTTTATGCATTACTACACCATTCATCGGATCGCCATGAAACTTTGGGAAGTTGTTGAGTACATTCCCGAAAAGAGGACTACGAAATCGATATTTCAATATCGATACTTTATCGATATAATATCGCTAAAAAAATCGATAAATTGATACAATATTGATACAAAATTGAGCTGAAATTATTTAGTTTTTTAAAAGGAATGTATCGTTGCAATATCGATACTGTATCGAATGTATATAATGTGTTTGTATTTTATGCATTACTACACCATTCATCGGATCGCCATGAAAGTTTGGAAAGTTATTGAGTACGCCCCGCGAAGGTTTCTACAAAATCGATAATTCAATGTCGACACTGTATCGATATAATATCGATAAAATATGGATACATCGATGCATTGTTGATAAAAAATTGAGGTGAAATTATTTAGGTGTTTTTTTATCAAAGTTTTATAAAGTTTCATTACAATATCGATACTGTATCGATACAATATTGATAGCATGATATTGATTGCATTACCACAACATTCATCCAATTTCCATGAAGCTTTGGTTAGTTGTTTTGTTCACTCCATGAAAGTTTGTATGTACAATATCGAGAATACAATATCGACACTGGAGACGGGATGTGCATCCCATTGAACTTGCAATTCATTGAAACACGTGCAACATATTCAAATCATCCGGCATGGGACAAATATTTCAGAAATGCCAACTTATTGCTTGGGATGAATGCACAATGGTGCACAAAGCATCGCTCGAGGTTCTGGATCGATCATTGCAAGATTTCCGTTGAATCCTGAGACCATTTGAAAACGCATTAATATTGCTTGCACGATATTTCAGGCAAACATTACCTGTAATTCCTCGATTGACACTAGCGGATGAAATAAATGCTTGCCTGAAATATTCTACTTTGTGACGACATGTAAAGACGTTAAAATTATATACAAATATGCGTGTCCAGCTGCAAAACAATCGATCAGCTGAGATATATTGTATACCCATAAGAATTGTGAAATTAAACATACTATAAACGTGCCCTTTCCATTTAACCAGATTGAGCCACAGCAACGCGTGGCCGGGTCAGCTAGTCGTTTATATAGCCCCCTGACTGCGGATGAAGACCAGAAGTTTGGCCATCGTACAAGCCGTTATTTGGTGTTATGTCGGCGGAGTCAAAAAAAGAGTTCCCGATGCTCCAATGACAAACTTCCTCCTAGCCCTCTTCACCCACACCACTTTTCCCTCCCCTCAAAATGTACATACCTATCGACGATTTCCACGTTAAACCACATTCCACTTTGACCTTGCCGAAAACACCCCCTCCTTAAGCACCAGAAAATACCTCCCCTCTCACGCCCTCTGATCGAGTCGAGACGGCAACGAGTTCACTTCTTGGCTACGTCCGTCGGCATCGAGTTAGTTTTACTTGGGGACTTCGTCATTCTCGAGAGTCTCCTAGGGACCATTGGTCTATTGTTGCAAGTTATTAGGGTTTCCCTGAATTTTGGGAAGAGTATTTCAATTTGTTGGCTTGTACTTGCTTTGTCTATTTTTGTTGAAATATACATTGTTTGTTGTAGTTAGATTCTCATACTTTCGGTTCTTGTTCTATATTTGACCTCATCTTGCTCACCCGAGTTTGGAAAGAATTTTTGTCCCCTGGACGAGCGTTTCTCGTGAAATCATTTTTCATTCGGGAAACGCTGCACAGGGCAAGCGGGGAGAAATTTCGAAATTCGAACGAACGAACACGAGAAGTGCATGACAAACAATGATCCCAAATCTCATCTTGCAAAACTCCACATAGAGGAGTCCTATTGCACTAACTTCGATGTGAACATCCTCCATTTTGAGGAAAAGGGACTACGCTGGAGCGGGAGGAGGTCATCGAGAGAAAGAAGAAGGAAATCAAACTAATGAACCATGTGGATTTTGTTGTTTACCCTCCCATTCCATCCTTAGCCTACAACCCAGGCTATCCTCCACCTTCCTCGTTCAATGTTTTCAGAGGGACCCCCTCATGTGACACTCTCCTGAACCTCGAATCCTCAAGAACGTCACCTACCACAACACTCCCCGTTATATCCACCTTCAACAAAATGTCCACCCTACTTACTACTCCCTCCCTTATTGGTCAATCATTCTCTTTCTGTACCTATGTATAAGTACCTTTTGGATTTAATAACAGGGGAGTAGACCTGATGATGGCGATGCCTTTGGTGTTAAAACACGTATTGTGTATTAAGCCTGGTTCACACGGTGCGTTGTTCCCGGATGGATTTCTTGCGTGGAGTGCTGATGGGTGCCGTGGGTGCTGGAAACGCTGACTGCTGTCCGGCTGCCCTGACGGCTAGAGCTTGCTTGATTTTGAGGCTAGGTCCGTTGCTATTTTCCTTGCGTTTTTGGCTGATGGCTATTGTTGCCGGCCAATCATCGTTCAGCTTTGCATCACGTGATCAAAATAAAGGTTCTGCCTTTGATAGCATTGTATTGTTGACATTGTGTTTAAAAATGAGTGCAAAGCTATAGAATAGGGATCAAGTTGTGGTGCTTGTAGAAGCATATAGAGACGAAACTTGTTTGTATGCAGTTCGTAATCGGAACTATCACAGTAAACGTCTTCGTGCTGAGGCTCTAAGATGAGTGAGCAAGGAGGATAGCTCCTGCTACGTGACAACCATCAGCGAAGCCAGCTTAGCGGCCACCTTCGTCGCCCGCTTAGTAGCACGCACCAAATCCAGCTAGATAACAACTCACGGAAAAACGCACCGTGTGATTTGGGCATTAGATGGTACAACTGAATATTTGGCCAGCACAACTCGTGCAGATTGATTTAATTCTCCTTATTGTTTATCGAACATATTAAATGTCCGAAAAAAAAATAGACTTGGAATTTTAAACTAGAGTGCTGTCCAAGGCATTGTTCTGCCGCACTGATAACAGTAATACCAATCCTGTGTGTGTCGCTGTGTGCTGACCGAATTCCTGTCGTCTCCCCGCAGACCACGGTCACTTTCGACGTGTCTTACTCGGACCCCGAGGGCGCGGCTCCCAGGGAGGCGCCGCCCGTGGAGGCGCCGGTGTCGCCGAGGCGCCAGCGGGCGACGACGCCCTCGCCCCCGCCGCCCCCGCCCTCCGCCTCCACGGCCACCGAGTCGTCCCCGCGATGGCCCGAGGGGCCCGCCCTCCCGCCCCCGGATGACGACGAGAGGCAGATGCTGGTCGACATAGAGAGGAACATCGCCAACCTGGAGAGGACGCTCTCCATGGAGCACAAGCAGCAGCACCAGCAGCAGCGCCGCAGCGGCGGCGGTTGGGGGCACCTCCGGCACTCGTCCTCGTCGGGGGGCCGCCGGCCCCAAGGGTCCTCCGCCCCGCAGTCGCCCTCTGGGGCCCCCAGGCACGGCGGCGGCAGCCTGAGTGCGCCGGAGAAAGACAGTCCGCCGCCCGCGCGCAAAAGGTATGTACGTCATATCCTCTCTCGACGAGGGCTGTGCGATATGCTGTTTTGTATGTCGCAGGACGATGTCATTCTGATATCGCGGATTCGCCGATGTATCGGTTTCGAGATATAAATACGATATATCGGGATATCTACATATTGGGATATCGACATATCGGGTAATCGACATATCGGGATGTCGATGTATCTGGATATCGACATTCGGGGTATCGACATATCGGGATATCGATATATCGGGATATCGGCATATCGGGATATCGACTCATAATTTAATAACTTAAGGCGAAAGAGCATATAATTTTAGATAATAGAGGTTCTTTTGAATTTTTTGATACGGCCCATATGAGCTTAAATATAACCATTTTTCCTTTTTTTAAATTCCGCAAAATGGTTTAAAAACAATAATATTGTAAACAGTTTTTTTTTCTTTTTCTCGTTGAATTCGAGTTTTCAATAATGAAATCGCACCAGGGCGATGAACAAGTTAAGCAATCGTGTATCGTATTTTTCAGTTAAAAAATATAGTTTTCTACAACATATATCTTAAACAATCTTAAAAGTATACGTTAGAAACATATAGTTTTAAGATTGGCTTCTGTAGATGTCTGATTAATAAGATTATTGTACTTCCTTGAATTTCATGTTGACGGAAATATTTTTTCAGAGCAGTCTAAAAACTTACGAAGGGAATGTCCGTGCTGATGCTGGTCTGATGTTCGGATGCTGACGAAACTTGGCAGGCAGGTGTTTCCTGATTAATGATTTAAGAATCACCCCCCGTATCGGGTTATAAATCCAATAACTTCAACAGAAAAGCTTCAGATATTTTGTTACAATCAGAACGATTACAAATACGCATCTTCCATCATGGGAAGCTGGGTCAGGGGTAAAGTAAGTATTTTATTAGTGTTCAGTGCTTAAAATTACTCATTTTTCAGCAAGGTGAGTTGGGTCAGGGGTAAAGTACCCAGTTCTCAATGTGGACATTCAAAGTTCGAATTTATCTCTCGACGTCTTTTTCCCATCGTAGTTATGTTGTTCTACCGTTCCTAGCTATTAATATTTTTAACGTTTTTATCCAAGATACACTTTATTTTATTATTAATTGCGTAAATTGCGTAATTAATACATACGATTACTTTTCATTTAATACCATATTTGACCATAGACGAGTATTATCCGGTTTGGGGCGGACATACAACCAACCGTATATACACTGAATTTTATCCACTTGTGCACGTGTAAAAACAGTTTTTAGATGAGGTAATTCATGGATATTAAATAGGCCTATAGACCAATTGGCGGCCGTTTGTGCTGTATGGGGTGATATCCTCTCGGCGACTAACCTCTCGCTGCCAGCAATTCTGATGTTGAAATGTATCTGTGCTTGAGAGGCCGTTTGAAATGGTTTCAAGTGATCAAGGTGACGTACCAGGAAGTCTTTCTGAATGTTGACCAGTCATTTCTCTCCCAATCATCGTATTCGGAGGGTTGTAAATTGATGGAGAGGGATGAAGGGAGAGTATGTTGAGGGCGAACGGGGAAAGAAACATCCAATTATTCTTTTGCTTTTTAAAAAACTTTTTAAAGACTCAAATATTAGTATCTTCTTGAGATGGATCAGAAAACTCTTGTCTTTTGCTGATAGATACAAAGTCACTCAATAATACCCTTCTCGGCCTTATGATGAGGAGCGCTCCAATCACGTTAATGCTTGTGTAACATAAGGGTAATTGGCATTCTGATGTGGCCAGGATTCTGTCCGGGGATAATGGGCACGTTTTCTCGGAACCGAAATCGCAATTTAGTACACGAAATTGTTAGATGGAAACGAAAAGAGAATTTTAGTGAAAAAATTAATCTTCTAACCACAACCATTCCCTCATAAATCAGAAATTAAAATAAGCAAAAGGTGACGCCCACCGAAAAAGCTGCTTTGATAACATTGACGTCATTTTCCTCCCGTCCTTGACTGCTTTCAGGGGAAGGGGAGGGAGTGGAGGGGGGTTCTCGGAAGGTCTGCTCGCACAGATCCTGTCGCAACTGCTCCTATTGGCAGAGTCAGTTGTGTGTCACCCATTGCGATAAGACGAAGTAGCTTCGCGGGCTCAGTTGTGATTGGACGAAGTCGATATACGTCAGAGGTTGCACCACGCCCACTTTTCCGAAAGGGTTAAAAACATCAGTTTTTCGCCGCCTATAACTCGAGAAATAATTGACGGATCAAAAAACGTAAAAATACGGGTCTTTTTATCGGCGAGCACAAAATATGGAACTAGTATTCGTGTTTAACAGTCCCCAAAATGTACAACTTCCTATGTAGATTTTCATTCTGAATTCATTTTAACCTAGAAAGTGTATTAATAAAAGGGAACATGATTTACCTGTTACCTCAAGCAGCATTTATTATATAAAATACAGTAGTTAAACGGTCAATATTTGACGTAAATTCTGTCTCCATCCAAAGCTACCGTTGTGTTAGCAACTCTCCACAAATAGGAGACAAGGGGGTTGCGTTGTGATTCATCTGTCATAATGTGCATGAGTAAAACCAAGGGAATTGCATGCCAATTAAAAAAATAATACCAGGTCTTAAACGAAATTGACAATGAAGAATTTAACTGTAGATTACGGCTAAAATTGTATAAATTGTTTGTCGCCTAGTTCACTTTTTGAAAGTGGTAGTTATTAGCAAAAACTGGGGTGTGAATGGAAAGTGTTGCATAAAAAACGAATTTTGTAGAATTTTTGTAAATACTGGTTTTGTCGAGGATGTAACCTGAAGGTCATAACTTTAACCTGTAAAATTTCTATATATATTTTACTGATCCAAAATTTTAAATATATTGACGTGTATTTATGGGGGTTACTTCCCTTTGAGAGTCAGACCCGTCACAATTTCATGAATTCTTAAAGAAAAAATGTTGATATTACTTGTTGTATGAGGATACAAGCACTAATGAACATACCTCGCTCTCTCTGGACGATGCACTAAAAAATAACTTCCCATGAAAAAATTATTATCATCCCATACATTTTATTTCTTTCACTAAAATTGGATTTCTGTTTTCTGTTGAAACAAATAAATCGTGTTAGGATCGTGAATCCTACCCGGGAGGTTATTCCCTCCTGTGGGGCTCGAAGCATCTCCTGATGAGCTAAAGGCTCTGGATACTTGTGTGTGGCCTTGTTAAAAATGATCAATAATGTGCTTCGCATTTATAGGCAGAACATCCGTAGAAAAGCATACGGAGAAGAAAACGTTCGAAATTTTCATTAATGAAATATTAATATTATATTGCTCTAATATTTGAGGACAAAGTGGTGACATCCTATGTAAAATAAGAAATGCACTACTATTAACAGTATACCTATCGTTAGAGTAAATTGAAAGAAAGGAAATACTGTGGAGAAATCTACGATCCTTTTACCCGCAGTAAGAGTCTATCCGTGCAATGTTACACACATAAATTGCACAAGAAACACCAACACACACACTACACTTGTAAACTAGAATCTTGAGGAAAATGCGAGAATGGCATTCTTTCATTCCCGATGTCTATATCAAATTACAAAACATTTGTAATTTAATCTCGGTGACATACGGATTTTTTAAGCTAGATGGAAACGAAAAAAGAATTTTAGCGAAAAAATTAATCTTCTAACCACAACCATTCACTCATAAATCAAAAATTAAAATTAGCAAAAGGTGACGCCCACCGAAAAAGCTGCTGTGATAACATTGACGTCATTTTCCTCCCGTCCTTGACTGCCCTTATGGGAAGGGAAGGGAGTGGAGGGGGGTTCTCCGAAGGTCTGCTCGCACGGATCCTGTCGCAATCGCTCCCATTGGCAGAGTCAGCTGTGTCCACCCCATTGCAATAAGGCAAAGTAGCTTCTTGGGCTCAGTTGTGATTGGACGAAACGATGACGTCAGAGGTTGCACCACGCCCACTTTTCCGGAAGGGTTAAAAACATCAATTTTTCGCCGCTTATAACTCGAAAAATAATTGACGGATCAAAAAACGGAAAAATACGGGTCTTTCTATTTTACACTCTCTATCAGATTCGGCAATAAAAAAATATGGCAAACGACCCCATTGTATCATTATATAAGTACTCGTTACTAAGCAGTTTTACGCTTATACTGTAGAGTAATTGCATGTAAATATATTCATTACGAAAATATAAAACCAACACAACGCTTCTCTTAAAGCCTTTATAGTCCAAATTTTTAGTAAGATTGTGAAGAAATCGGTGCATTAGTAGGTACGGCAATCTTCAGCACCGGTTGAAGACTACAATTTTCTTCTTCGGCGAGTTGAGAAACCGAGTGGTGGAATCATGTAGTACCTAGCAAAGCTGATGAGACCGTATGGTCAGGGGGTGCTTTGAATGGAAGCTTAACGTAGTAAAGCGACATGGTTCGTTATGGAATCACAGGATCAGAAAGGGATAAAGATAATTTTATACTTGTCAATATAATTTTTCAAGATAAGGGAACAGTGTTTCTACCGGCCATGATTTCGACATTCACTGTCATTATCAAGGTACATACATTAACATTGAATTTCGAAACCACAGTCGGTAGAAATAGTGTGTGTAACGTACCAATATGCGATTATTTTCCCGAGAAAGAGTTCCATATAAAGCCCGTTATTTTAAATTACATTCCCCTGGTTTAGCATTCTATTTGCCTAGTTTCGCTGAATGGTGAGTTGGCATCTGAGATATGAATGGAGTCGTTTACCATATTTTTTATTGCCTAATATGATAGAGTTTGTAAAATAAAAAGACACGTATTTTTCCGATTTTTGATCCGTCAATTATTTCTCGAGTTATAGACGTCGAAAAACTGATGTTTTAAAACCTTTCGGCAAAGTTTGTGTGGTGCAACCTCTGACGTTAATCGACTTCGTCCAATCACAACTGAGCCCGCGAAGCTACTTCGCCTTATCGCAAAGGAGAGACACAGCTGACTCTTCCAATGGAAGCTGTTGCGACTGTATCTGTGCGAGCAGACCTTCCGAGAACCCCCCTCCACTCCCTTCCCTTCCACGAAAAGCAGTCAAGGACGGGAGGAAAATGACGTCAATGTTATCACAGCAGCTTTTTCGGTGGGCGTCACTTTTTGCTTATTTTAATTTTCTATTTATGAGTGAATGGTTGTGGTTAGAAGATTAATTTTTTCACTAAATTGAATATTTCGTTTCCATCTAACAATTTCGTGTACAAAATTGCGATTTCGGTTCCGAGTAAACGCCCCCATTGTGTCTTGCAATCCTCACCATCCCTTTCTTCTTGCCGCCAAAGGAGCTCCACGCTGCGCAGCGTGCGCAGTCTGATGCGTCTGGGCAAGCAGCGCCCTCCGCGAGGCGGCGGCGGGGCCGGGGACTCGTCCGGCGGAGAAGACGAAGCAGCGGAGCGTCGCGCGTTGCTGCTCAGGTGCGCCTCGGAGGGCGGCGGTGGCCAGCGGCGGGGGTTGAACCTGGGTCTGGGGCGGAGGGGGACCTCCGGGGGCGAGCCGCCGCCCCCTCCCGCCCTGAGACACTCTTCGACGCAAGCAGAGTCCACCACGATGCCTCCTCGACCCGCGAGCCAGTCCTCCCTGTCCTCGAACGACGACAGCCAGAAGTCGCTCTCGCCCGCCGTCCGGGGCCAAAGGTTGGTACCTACTTGCTTGTTAATTATTTCGCCTTTGTTGCATTCCGGCTCAATCCCATGTAAATATGTGCGTGGTATTCAAAGAGAAGTGCCTTCACTCTCCGAATGTTGAGTCCCAAGCATAATAATAATAATTTATTCCGTCCTGGAGACATTACAAGAATGTATTGAACAGGTCAAGTATATAAAGCGGATTAACACTGCATAAAGTACTCTTGCACACTGTAAAAACACTCAAGACATCAAGAACTTCCTTAGCTGGCATTTGAATGCAGACATTGTTGGAGTGTTTTTTAAATGCACAGGAAGGGCATTGTACAATTTAATGCACATAACTCTGGGACCTAAAGATGACACCATTAAGTTTTGTTGAATCACATGTTGAATCAGTTGTATGCCTAGTATTGTGTTCATGATAACACTCATTTTTAACAAACAAAGATAAATTTTCTCGGGTAAAAACCAATGTACCAAACCAAAAACCAATAAATATAAATAGATGGCACAGTAAGCAAGTCTATTTTTTTAAAAGAGGTCTCCAATGGCTTTTATACTGGGCATTGTACATAGATCTTACTATCTTTTTTTTAATTATAAAAATATTGTTTAGTAAGGAGGAAGAACCCCAAATAACAATACAATATGACACATGTACATAGTACTTGAAATTCAGAGACTTCTGGCATAGGAAATGTCATGCAAAACTTATTAAATACCTACCAATTATTGCGTGAACAAAATGCACAGTAAGATACAGGAAAATTCTCTCGATGCAAGGTTTTTCATTGATAGTTCACAATCCATGAATTTATTTTTGATTGGCCTAAAATAATCTAGACTCACCTAGCATAGGGTAGTACTACTGTTTTTTTTAGGCTAAGCATTATCCAGTCTCTGGTTAGTACTAGTCTAATTACTAATTACTCTTACTAAAGTTGTATGACCCAAGTAGGTACTAAGTTAACCTTGTGTTACACCATTAAGTAGAATCCAGAAAGTTGCAAGGTTAGAAGGATACACTTTTCCTTTTTCTGGCAACATTCGATTTTTAAAAGAATTCAACCATATGCAAATTATGTGTTCTTCTGACAGGATGCATTTCATACAAATCGGTAGTTTTACAAATGCAAGAAAGAATGCCCTCATGGGCAAAACATTTATGCTGAGAATTCACCATAAATGTTAGGTAATTTGTAGGAAGATTCATTGCCCATATTCCTACGTAATAGCAATTCTCCTTGAAAAACTGCACGGAAATAGACACATCTATTTGCCAATATTGCCAAAGTGCTTCCATATTAATGAGAGACCTGCTGATGCTTATGCCAATAAAATCCTTAGCTCCCACTGCTAGCTGAGTCTACGTTATTTTTAGGTCTATCAGAAATAAATTCAAGGATTGAAAATTATCTATGGAAAACCTCAATGGAGTAACCCACTTTACGTGAGTAAAGAACATATATTAACATTTTTACGTGAAATATGAACAAATTTATTATGTTTATTAGTTAATGATAATGGCATTTAAAGTAAGTAACCATTCATTTTATTCCTACCTGTGATAAAAAGAAATGATTTGATGCATATTTTCATAGCCTTGTTTCCCTTAATCTGTACCTTTATAGTGTCAGTTTGGCCATCACCCAATAAGGCAGCTGCTTAGGGTTCTATATTAAGAGAAGCATGAATTAGTATGAAATTGATATACTAACTTTGCATTGAATGGGTAATATGCATGAAATTTGTTTCTCGAAGATTAATGATGTACTTGATGCGAAATTTTCTCACCAATTTAAATATATTAGCCAAATTTTTCTACGCCCACCACAAAGATTATTAAATGAATTTAAAATGTTCCCGAAAATCGACGAAAGTCACGTGACCTGAAACGCGTCCTGACGTCACTGCACGGTATAGGTTCCACATTGCTACGGGGATAGACCTTTATTTTTAAAAGAAAACGAAGTGAATATATTGTTTTGAGGTTTTTAGCCGTTTCTTGAAGGAAACGATGTCTGAAAAAATACTTAAATTTAAACTTAAAAAAGCACATTCTGACAATTTCCTTCGATTGACTCCCTTCTGGCGGCGTTCTTCTTAAAAAAAACCAGGGATTGCATAGACGTAGTAGAAATTCTTGGAAACTAAACAGGCATTACATTATTAATGGACAATTTGCTTGTTACCATCCATACTACGTAAATAAAAAATCAAAATACAATCGTTTATTGCATTAAACAAATGAGATAAATACATACGTTATCGCTAAGTATTCATTTAAAAACTTACCTCCACGCGTTAACAGATAAACAATGCCCGTGGAGATACCATGCCGTGACGTCATGCGATGACGTCGTATTTTTAAGTTGCCGAAAAGGTACAATTTTCAAAGAGTAATATCTTTGTAACGCAACTTAATTCTTCTGTGAAATTTTCGGCAAGCACATTTTAGCTATTAAACTTCACATTCAAAGAGATGTAAAAAGTAGTGCATGTTCCCCATTGAAAAGAAATCACTTTATTCATGTTTTAAATGAGAGTCCCTCAGCATGGCCATCATATCACATAAAGACTATGGCAGTGCTTGGTGAGAGAGTGTTGCCGAAAGCGTAAGACAACAACTTGCACCCTACCTTTATGGCGCTTAGGCTTGACTCTCTACGTCTGTCTCTCCTCTCGAGCAGGCAGAGTAAGAGCACGCCCATGGCAGGACTCACGCCCACAGCGCTCAAGGCCCAGGACTTCCAAGTGTGCGTGACTGTGATCGAGGCTCGGCAATTGGCTGGCCTCAACATGGACCCTGTGGTCTGTGTCCAAATTGGGGACCAAAAGAAGTACACGAGTGTGAAGGAGAGCACCAACTGTCCGTACTACAATGAGGTGAGTGAGCCACTTGAGCAATGCACGTCAAATGCCGAAAACATGAGCAAAATCAGCTGTGTGCACCACGAGCATGAGGTGGTGAGTTTACTTCTGTACATGTACAAGCAGTCGTGAATAGCATAATGTAGGATATTTCAAGCCTGCCGCGTGAACGGCAGTGAAATTTTCCTTTAATTGCCATGAGAAAAAATTCACCTGGACCGGGAATCGAACCACGGACTTTTGGCTTTCCGGGCCACTGCGCAGACCACTACGCTACCCAGGATCCTTAATTCCCATGGAAGTTTTTTGCCTTGGGAATTAAGGGTCGAAAAATTGCCATGGGAATTAAGGATCCTGGATCCTGCGTAGTGGTCTGCGCAGTGGCCCGGAAAGCCAAAGGTCCGTGGTTCGATTCCCGGTCCAGGTGAATTTTTTCTCATGGCAATTAATGTGAATAGAATGATGTTCAAGAGTTCAATAAATTGCTTCCTGCAGCACAAAAAAATGCTCTGATATTGCTCATGATTCAGGCTAGTGAATTACGGTTTTATAAGTAGGTGCTCTGAAGAGCCGAAGAATGGGTTAGTTCCATAAAAGTATGACTTTCTGATTGAACTTGCCCTACTGATTAAACTGTGCTCAACTGATTTATGTAAATAGAATTATGTATCTAGTTTACATTTGCCGTTTATCTTAAAATTCACGCTGAAGATATTTAAAGAGATTTGAATTATGGGTAATTATAGAGTCACTAAATTGGCATGTTCCAGCATGTGCTGGGTTTGTTTATAATCACTCCAGTGATTCTGATGAAACTGGAAACAAGTAAGAAATCATTTGCTGTCCATTTTTATTCAGTTTGATGTGAATATTAAGACTGATATGCACTTGTTGGTGGCCTCCCGTCGCCAAGCCATTTTCACAGGTTCTGTATTATTTAGAGGCCTATCTTACCCAGGGATAGACCAATACCCCCTCAGAATACCATCACTTTTTGTCCACGACTGCTTATTCGACAAGTAAACTCGCTTATCTCGCAGCTAACCTCTATATCTAGAGGCTAGCTGCACAATATCACTATCCGCAACCTGGTGAATGCACTCGGTGGCTTTAAGCTCAGCCACGAGATCGTAGTACTAGTAGCCGTTAAAATAAAGGGTTAGGTACCTTTGAAAGTTAAATTAGTGTCCCTGTACTGACCACTGTCCATTTTCTACATTCATCCATTTTATCTTACATGCTCGCGGAAACCTACCTAGTTTTAGTGACACTGGAAACAATTAAGAAATAGTAATTATTGTCATTATTTTCTATTTCAGTACTTTGTTTTTGATTTCCATATGCCACCTGTGATGCTGTTTGACAAAATTATTACTCTCTCTGTAAGTATGAACTAAATATTTATTAATTTATTTTTTCATATACCTATATTTACTTATAATTCTCCTGGATCTTTCCAGCGGCAAAACAAGTTCATTGCCAGAACACAAAATCAGGAATGGACACATCAGTGTCCTACAGCATAAAAATCTTTTTTTCCAATAAATATGTACTTAGAATTTGAACTAATGGTTCTCGCTAATTTGTAGAATATCCTTTATTCATTTTTAGTAAATAGTCTTTTTGTGGCATTAGGAGAAAAGTATGTTAAATGTGATGCTGAGTACTTCCAGTTCTCAAAAGCATTTTTTTAATTCCACAATTGTATTGTTGATGGCAGCATATCTCCAAAGCGTGTCAAATGTTAAATTATACATCAAGCATATTCCATCACTATGAGCCCAATTGTAGCGGAGAACAATTTAGAAACTTTAGACCATATTCTAAATGTGAGCTGCATCTGTTCAAAATTTTATTTCATTTCTGTAAATGACTCCAAAATTGTCAGAATGACAGAGAAAGATATTTTAATTTTAGCATTCTACTCAGGCATTGAAGTAAAAAAACTAAATGTATCTCACAAGACCTCACTTCAATAATCACATCTTAGTCAGTAAATATATCAAAATCATTTCAGTCTTTACTTATTTACAATCCTTGCTCTACCAACTTTTCCCCTATCATATAAAAGTTAGGTCCAATCATCCTCATATTTGTTCTTATTATGAAAAAATCTTCAATCATATGCCTTAACTTCAGTTTGATTAGTTCCAGAGACATATAGCCACATGTATTCTTGAAATCAAGGTCTGAGAAATGATAAGAAAGCTAAAAAGTGTAGTATTGAGTAAGTGTAGTGCCTCCAGAAATAAGTTTTCAAGGTATATTAAGTTAAAGTGAGTGAAAATAAACAAATCAATAAGTTTTTTCAGAATTACATCAGTAACATAACCCATTGGTGGTACAGGACCAGAGCTTTATATAAACCAACTATAAATAGCGTTGAATTCTAGGATTGCAAACTTGCTGCGAGCACCTTAACAGGGTTACCTGCTGAGAATGCACAATAGCAGTGTTTCCATAGAGAAAAAATTATTCACCTTGACTGGGGTTCTGGTCAACACAAATGATTTTTTCTCTGTGATAATTCTGCTAATTAGCAATGCCTTCAGGATTAACCCTTTAGCTGCGGCAAACGTACATGCACGCATTCTCGGGCAACTGCAGGAGAGACGTTCTTGTACGTGTGACCATGTTTTTCTTCCAAGGCCCAGAGCCCCTTCCTACTTTTATGACCCATACTCTTTGTCTGCGCCCATTTGCCACCCTCCCTCTTCACATAACCCTGTCCCTCCCCCGCCCTCTAGGGTTCGCTTTCCAACGCCATGAGATTCGATATTTCCCTCCTTATGCTCGCTCAGTGAGTTTCAGTGGTCATAGTTGTCTTACGTTTGTGTCCGGCAGCATTACAAACACTCGTCTGTTGTGATTTCCACTTTTTGCTTGTTTAGAAGTTATTCGCCTTTATGATGGCCGATGCATGTCATCCTTGCAACGCAAAGAGACGGAAAGCTATTGCTGAAGAACAAGTCCTTGATATTTTGTTTCATTCCGATAGTGAGAAAGAAAATTTTTCTGAGTCGTCTAAATGAAAATGCGTGTTAAAAATAAAATGTTTTTAACGCATTTTCAAAAATAAAAATATTAAAAATGAATATGTTTACCTTAATTTAATCTACTTCCCTAAGGAAACCATAATAGTTTCATTCAGTGTTCCAAATTTCAGGTATTTAAGACCACAAAAGTTATTGATACGTAAGAACCTATTTAGGCGAAAATCGTCGGATTTATGCGGTGTTTGGTATCAAATTAAACAGAAAAATGCAATGAAAATTATTATCATATATTCTATCAACAATTCGGAAAAGTTTAAAAAATTATTTCTGTAGTTTACAAATCCACCAATTTGCCCACACACCACAAGTGGCCGAACGAAAGGGCGAGAATAAAGGAAGGGTGGCGAGAGGACTGGAAGGGTTCTTCTACCCCTGCTCCCGAACGAGGAGAAGCACAGTCTCGAGCCCCTTTTCCTCCGCACAGAATGGTCGACGAAAATTCTAGCTGCCGCAGCTGAAGGGTTAAATATGACACAGTCAATGGATGGGCTAAATTTCACATAACTCATAGCCCCCTTGCCTTTCATTTAAACTGTAAATTTAAGTGTGCATAAAGTATTCCCCAATTTTATTTATCCATTTCCATGATTTATGTATTGGATGATTGGATAAGATACCAGAAAAAGGTGTCTGGCTGTATAGCTCGTGTAAGAGTCTAAAAAGCTTGGTTGCCATCTGTATAGCGACCTACAAAGGCTGCACACATAAAAAAGCACCTAGACAGCTGTAGTGTCATCGACGGAGGCCAAAATAATTTGAACAGCTATTTTTTAAAGCGTACGTGAGCACTACCACTTGAGCTATACCAGACACGAATGTTTAGCATATCCCATTCCAACCCACACAGAACACAATCTGCAGTAGAGCATAGATATGGTAAACATATGCCTACTTTAAGTATGCAGTAGAGGGTTTGAAGAAAGTGTACACAGCTTTTGTACATGTGTAAAAAGCCTCTATGCTGGCTCTGCCTTGTGCCTAAACATAAGCAAATGTCCTCAACTCAATGGATACAGTTTATGTAGGTTTACAGAAGATATACCATATATTTCGTATAGAAGGCATTCTGTATGCAGAATACGTAGACTATATTCTGCAGATATCCTTTTTTCTTTGCAGTATTTGTGAAAAAATATCATTGCAACTTACAGTCGTAATTAATTAATTAATTAATGGCAATAGCCACTACTTATAATTATCCCTTGGATCAATTATATCACTTTCAACTGAATTCTTAAAATAGTTCTAAAAAATGGAAAATTAGGTTTCAAAATATATGAATACAGCAATTTCAATATTAACACTAATATTTGATAAGCTATTTAAAATAAATTTAGAAATCAGAAAAAATAAAATATAATAAATAGACTTGGACTGATACCACTTTTTCCGATACTCTATTCTCGATACCACCGATTCTCGTAGGTTGGTATCGGTTCGAGAATTAAATGGAATATGGGTGCGTTAGATATTGACAAGATGTTGTGTAAATATGGTCACGAATTAGGTGAAAATTTTTCCATGCAATTAGAAGCAAAATGAAGATATATTGTTTCCCCATTACCTCGGTATCGTGAGAAAGAAGTAGGTAGAATGCCACGTGGGTAGCCTAAATTAACTTTTACGTAGCATGGCCAGTAGGGCGGATCGGAAAAATCGATTTTTCGCGGAGAAACTTGGCCCTCTGGAAAAAGTTGTCAAAGTGACTCAAAATGAGGCCAGAAAAATTTGGGACCTCTAGGTCAACCCTAGACCCTCGCGCTGTGGCCATTTATGGGGATGGGGGCTGAAAATGGAAAAAGTCATGTTTTAAAATCGGTTCCCCATGGAATTTGTTGAGTTGCGGCCCTTTAGGGCAAAAATTTCGTCCATTTGTACGTATCTGCAGCCGTTAAGCCACAAATCGTCTATTTTGAGTGCGCGGCCGCGCGTAATATGCACCGCCCACGCAGCGTCGCGGCGCTACGCTCCGAAGGCCGCTCGAGCGTCTCCTGCCGGTTCGCACCTCCTGCCCGGCGTCACGAACGCAGCAAAACTCATCACGCGTCTTCCGTCGTTGATCTCATTAATATTAGATAATTAAACAATTTCCAGGTAATAACAATTACGTAAGAACTGTATGAAAGAAATATAACACACCGTCATCATTCAGGGAGTTAAGAAACACTCCTCGATTTTTAGCCTTCTTTTACTTTTAATTTTCAGTATGGAGAAAGAATGCAAAAATAATTAAAGTAGTTACCAGAGCTCACCACGTTAAGGTACCTGCACTATGAACTCCCCCGCCCACACACCCACTCATAGAATAGAGGAACGCATTTCCTTTATCAGATTATATGCTATCGAAAAAATAAGAAAGTGATCATTTTTAGTACCAGTCGGTTTATCTGTGTGCAAGTATTCGTCTTTAAACTTTATTTTCATTGAACACTAAAGGTCATTATCGATTTTTTTTATTTTTGAAGTCGAGCAGATAAATGTAAAACTTACTCAATCACAGCATGAACTGAGACTAGGTTTTGAAGGTTGGCATTTTGGTTCTACTTTCTAGTATTTTCTGTATTTCTTATTGTCTGTCGTTGTTGCGGATGCCAATGAAGCTTGGGTTACCTCTTTTACAAATATTTCAAAAGCTTGCGTGTGACAAGGACAATTGCGTTCCACAGTTGAGCATTACTCAAATAATTATCGACTTTCTTCAGTCGTGAGATGCGATAGAGCACGAGTCGGTGTTCTCGTCCCATTTTATCAGCAGCTTGTAGTCTTCTACATCAAATTTAAAATCTGTTAACTCAAAAGTTCTTGGATTTTCGTCGCACGCGTATTTCTTCATGCCTCTTAAGATTATTTTCCACGAATCTCTTACACTTCCTCTCCATTGTCAGCAATCATCGGGAGGAGTGAATTTTCTGAGTGCCCGAAAAAACTGTTTCTCTGAATAACAGGATCAGTGACTCTTTTAAATCTACTGGTAGATATCTTGATCAATTTAACAATTTCCATAAATTTACAGCACCAGCGTGTATACAATGGTTTTTTTTCACTGAAAATCAGACAGGTGCGTATACTTTTTGAATGACACTAGATTTTATAAATTAGCGCATGAATTTTAGTGGACACTTATAGCCTCAGTTGTCGGCTGGGCGTAGTGAGCTAACTAGAATGAGCCACATTTTTTGGAGTTTATCTGGCCAAATTTTCCGAGCGAAATCCTTTGGACACAGCATTAGAAATTTCCCGAAGATACTGCTGGTCACTGCTCAGCAATCTCAAGTCTTCTTCGTGGGAAAATTTGTTGGAACTGGCTCGAACCGTATGATATCATGAGTGTGGCAGTCTTCAAGGGAGGAGACAATAGGTCTTGCAAACAAATTTGGACCCTTAGTTTGCCCGTCTAATTTTTCTACCAACCGCCGCAGTGTTTAGTCAATCAAGTGTAATTGGCAAATATACCACTGTAAGGGACGTCGGAGTTTTGCTTCCAGATAACGGAGGATGCTTCCTTCCTGACATGTATTCACTTTGGTGCCATCGCATCCAATCACTTTTAAATTTGAAAGTTCAATATTTTCTTTCGCAAAAAATCAAGAAAATGCAGATGTGATGTTTCTTGCAAATCCTCCTGTGGGGGAGACAAAACCGAAAAATTGGGAGCCAGGCTCCAACTAACACGACATGTCCCTCCCTAACCTTAGATGGGTAAGTCCTCTTGCCTATTTTCTACAGTTTGTTTCATCCTCTCTGCCGTCAAAATATAGACCTTCAATTGTATTTTTTTATTTATCTGTCTTTGCTTTTACTGAATCTAGCATCTTCTTTTTCTGTCTTCGTAAGTAATGCCGGTCCACTACCTTTCACGTGTCTTCCGGATTTTTGAGCTTTGCGTCGGATACAGTTGCGCTGACGATCATTGATGCTGCTCTGAGGGACAAGTCACCAAAACTAGCACATGCCTCCGCCACAGTTGACAATTGAAGACGCCTTTGCCCCGAAGGAGGTCCAGGTTGATTTTCATTCCTAATCATATTAGGAACCTTGAGGTCCAAGTCGGTTGGTTCCTCGACGGTTGAGTTTTCTCGAGATGTGGCGGAAAAAAATTCTTGATGCTCACTTTTTACCTCTTCAAGAATGAAAGATTTTGAGTCGACGCTCTCCGATGATCCTCTTCTGAGGTTTTTCTTTAATCGTCGAATTACTGAGGCATCCAATTCACCGGATACCATCTTTCGTTTTGTCCTTTGCTCCCTCAAAAATGCCGCTTCATTTGGGAGAACTTTATCCTCTTTCTAAATTTACACTCGTTAATTCTTTAGCACCGACACGCACAAATATCACATAGTTTCTGGGATTCATTTAAAAATATATTAATTTGTTATCGATTTGGCACCTTTCGTAGGCTTGCTTGCATTTTTTCTTAAGCCGTAGTACGTCGTATGGTACCGTATAATCATTTTAATCACACCATGTTTCGGAATGATTGGAATAGAGGTGCGTCTCCAAAGTTCGGACACTTTTTACACCACCAGACTACTTGATAAACCGTAGGCTCCCTTCCTGCGCTTTCGTATCAATAGTCGCGAACATAAAAAAAAATTTTATCACTTCTTTAAAAGTTAGTACTGTCAATTCGTTTATGTGGACGGGACAGGAAAAAAGGTTTAGTATGTAGGGTTATATTGTTTCATACAGTTCCTCCGTAATTGTTATTACCTGGAAATTGTTTAATTATCTAATATTAATGAGATCAACGACGGAAGACGCATCCGTGATGAGTTTTGCTGCGTTCCTGACGCCGGGCAGTAGGTGCGAACCGGCAGGAAACGCTCGAGCGGCCTTCGGAGCGTAGCGCCGCGACGCTGCGTGGGCGGTGCATATTACGCGCGGCCGCGCACTCAAAATAGACGATTGGTGGCTTAACGGCTGCAGATACGTACAAATGGACGAAATTTTTGCCCTAAAGGGCCGCAACTCGACAAATTCCATGGGGAACCGATTTTAAAACATGACTTTTTCCATTTTCAGCCCCCATCCCCATAAATGGCCACGGCGCGAGGGTCTAGGGTTGACCTAGAGTTCCCAAATTTTTCTGGCCTCATTTTGAGTCACTTTGACAACTTTTTCCAGAGGGCCAAGTTTCTCCGCGAAAAATCGATTTTTCTGATCCGCCCTAATGGCCAGTCATTTACATAATTTTCCAAGTTTTGGAGGATGCTCCTTGCATCTGAAAAGTTGCTACTGTTACTACTACAGCGCAACTGTAGGAAAGGAAACATATACTAGTAACATAAAAAAACATGTTTTACCATTTAATTATTCTTCATCCTTAGAAATATGAGGGAAAGTGTACATAATTAATGTATATCGCTAGTAAAACCGGTAATTATCAAGAACAATAGATGCAAAAGACAAGTGATGTTCCTGTAAAGAACATAAAATGCCAATTATGCAGATTATTACAGGTTTTCTGTTATACTTATATGTACACTTACGTCTGTTTGATTCCCTTAATGTTACATACTACTTGCAAACCATGAGATATGAAAAGGACTATGATCTGTAAACATTGCAAGTTTAGTGTTTTGATAACTCCGTCAATCACCTCGCAAAGCATGACATCCCAATGAAAATTCGGCCATCCTGTCCTGCAACACTCTGCGATAAGATTGAGCAGAAACTACAGCCCCTACTTACCCAGAATGATGTGCAAGATTTTAATCAAGAATATATTTCTTCCAGTCTCCCACCACATGCAATTCAGCTGCTTTGCCCTTTTACATCCTCCTTAACCCTCTCCCTTCTAAGTCGGCCAAAACCAGCCGTATAGCACTCTCTGCCTTCTCGCCAAGTTTAATTACTGTAGAACCTCACTTATGAAACTTTCAGTGGACAACCAAAAAAAAGTTTCATAAGTGAGGAAGTTTCATAGCAGAGGTGCCATAGTAAGGTAACATTTAACCCCCTTTTCAAATGTCTTATTTAGTCTTTTTGGTTTCACGTTTGCAGTTACATGTTTAGATGCAAGCAAATGAAGCGTAATAATTTATTGTATTACAAGCAACTATACAAATTAATGTATGTTCATGACACCTAGATAGAAGCAATGTGCATATGCATTCCTGAAATTTACTAAGATCTGTTCCCAAAGTTGAATTTCATGATCTAATAGTTCCTGGCACATCACCAGCAGAGCCTAGTTTCAATTAATGCTTGGCACATTTCGTAATGGTGTTTATTGTCAGTTCATCTTCTACATACCACTACCAGCTTATGCAGGAGTATTGATTACTAAAAACTCGGCTGTGAATAATAGGTAATGTTTTTCCTGTAACAACTATTTTTCTTCTAAAACAGAATAACACAAGGTATGAACCAGAGATCTAACTGAAAATAGTTTAAAGTTTCTATTAAATACCAGAAAGTAATTGGTATTAGAAGTTAGATATTGTTATTCATTCAGCCATTTTGAAATTATTATTTAATTAATAAGTCAGGATTGTAGGTCCGAGCAATTCGATGGAAAAAGAAAAGATTTTTTTTGAACGAGCATCATTTGTTTTCACCTTGTCGTGATCTTTTTCGGATCCGGATTTGGATCCTTGCCTGGGTTTCGGATCTTTATCATGGTTTAGGATACTTAGTTTCGGATACTGGATTCTGAATTTCATTCCTTTTCTAATGCTAAATTTTAAACATACCTGTGTAGAAAAACAGCAACAATAGTATTCCCAAAATAACAAGTAAATTTACTGTAGAAAAAATCTACTTCCTATTATCTATGTGGATAAAATTTTCCTGGATCAAAATTTACGGATGCAATAACAATATACTCATCAAACAATACGTTTTTTAAACTTGT
Organism: Platycnemis pennipes; assembly: GCA_933228895.1. Classification (NCBI taxonomy): domain Eukaryota; kingdom Metazoa; phylum Arthropoda; class Insecta; order Odonata; family Platycnemididae; genus Platycnemis; species Platycnemis pennipes. The sequence continues at coordinate 138,880,872 of OW121851.1, forward strand.
TCAACTATTCTTTAGATTGCTGTTAGAAGGAACATTATAAGTTCAATGTAATTAATACCTTGTTTTAACTCAGTTTTCTCCCCAGGGTAGCACATAATTTTCTCATGTTAACAACTTGAGCACCTTGAGTAATAAAAATTTCCATTGTTTCAGTTGTCAATATGGAGTATAAAGTTAAGCCTCCCCCCCCCCCCTTTTTGACTGAAATCATTGCGGCAAAAGTATTGAGGGGGACTATATCAAGGCACCTAATTTCCATTGTAAAATTCCATCTCCCGAGTTTGAAGGCCAATATTTCAATAGTGGTTATTTCGATTTTAAAATAAAGTGTATCGAACTAAAGATTCTTTATTGAAATGTTTATTAATGTCAAAAATATATTTTGAAGTTGGTTATATTATTTATTTTTCGACCAAAACAGCTAAGAAGGCCAGATTTTTTTCTAGTTTAAGCTTTAATTTGATATATTTCAATTTAAAATCGCATTAGCCATCTTGGAGATATCGGTCTTCAATCTCGAGGGTGACAGAAATTTTGCAATGGATGGTAGGCATACTAATAAGGGTTCTACAGATGATATATCGCATAAAACTTATAAGTTTTAATATTCCATTTTTCATTTCCTATTTAGGATTATTAATTACATCATTAATTGCCAAGTTCCTAGTCACAGCTTATCTATAATAAATTTTTGATCAAATATTTTTCCTAAGAAATCAAAAACTTCAATCCACAGGACTCTATACAAAATTCTTATACCTGTGCATTCATGCGTGCATTCATCCGCAAATGAAAATTCATTATTCAAAAATTATTAACTTACGTTAATGGATATCGGAAATTACCCGTGCTGATTACGGGTGTTCATGCATCACGCAAATGATTGGGTGATTGGCCCAGGTCCTTTTTACGATTCTAAGTTCTGTCATGTTTTGGCAGAAATCCTTGATGATTTTGAAGAGATGGTCCACTAATCGGAAGAGGAAGAAAAGTATACGTTTTAACTGAAATATCAGACATTCAGTCCATGTTTCTCGACGAAATGCATCTCGAAATATTATTTGGCCCCCAATACAAATTTAATAGAATATACAAATAATATAATCAGAACTAAACAAATACCATCCCGAGTGGAGAAGGTAGTAAAAGTATAAAATATTTGGTAAATGGTCCCATGAACACCTGTGGAGATTAAATGTCATACTGCTGCCAAATGTGTACTTTTGGACAATGGCTATTATGTGATTACGTACACAATCGTGGATATAACGAAGCTTTTATTTGAAAAAAAAACTACCCCAACGTAAAGCAAAACTAGATAAAGAAGATAAAGATTTAGGAATTTGTGTCCTTTAATTATAGTGTCATTCCTTTTTAAAATAATCCTTCACCGCAATCTCAGTAGCCTTCATTTCTTGCAACCAACACGAGTGATAACCACAGGGGAGGCATTTTAAATGAAAAAACATTTAGTCGCCATGATTCCCAACGCACATACGGCAGTGCTTACACTTCAAAATCGTGATTTCTTATTTGCATATCTCACTTTTCCATTCCACCTAATTATGGAAATATAGTTTTCCTAAAAACAATAGCTATTACTATTAAATTAAATTACTAGCTAGTCAACTTTAAAAGGTGAAATAATATTGAGTATTTTGGTAAGTATATAAACTTGATTCTCCATATTGAAAGCTGAATCAATGGAAATTTTTATTACTCAAGGCATTAACCTGAGAAAATTATGTTCAAGTCCTGATTTGTATTTTAAAAAATTTTTCCAAAACAAGCTTCAAAAATTGGGGGGAGGACTTTAATCAGGGGGTGGACTATATTTGGAGGAATACGGTATTTCACCAATTTAAATTGACTAGCTACGTATGTATTCATTATATTTTGTCTCGCCAATTCTATCAAAATTGATTTTGATACTTACCCAAAGGTATATTATTATGTTAGTATGTAAACATCAAGTGATTGTGATTCCATGTATAAAAATTAATGAGTGCTGAGAAGATAAATAAGATTTTTTGGGTTAGCAAGATATCTTTCAAAAATAAATTTTTAATTGTTATTCAAGATCTATCAATACATTTTAAACAACCAAGTATTCAATGGCTGAATCCTGATGGGTGATAAATTTGCAAAGGAAGCCAAAAGTAGATTTGGATGCTCAAGATTGAGAAAACTTCACTCTCATTTGAACTTTAAATAATTGAAGTAGTTGTCATGGGATTTAATGACTTTATTTTTTATAGGTGTTGCATTCTAGAAAATTATTGCGCTCTGGAACCATAGTGGGCTCTTTCAAGATTGATCTGAAGACGGTGTATGATGCCCCCGGTATTAATAAAGACAATTTTCTCAGTGTCTTGGTCTGCCAGATGAAGTTATATTCCTAATATATAGTTATTTACTAATATTTTCAGCATAAATATTAGTGATTAAGTAACATTAAATTTATATTTTAAAGCAATCCTTGAAAAATTAATGTTTCTCTATTGCTTTCATATTTCTTGCACTTATATTCTTCCTCAGCAGATCATGACATGTTTAATGTTTTTCATGCAGGCTCTGAGATGCATATGCACTTTCAATTTTCTGCATTCTGCTAGTTTTCTTATTTCTTCTGGTTCTGTATACTATGTACTTTGTTTCCTGTTTCAATTAGGTTCTGCAGTCAAGAAACATTCTCAGGTCCAACAAAATGTTGGGCAGCTTTAAACTAGATGTCGCTACAGTTTGGGCACAACCAGGTACAGTGGTTGACAACTTCTATTAGAATGCAGTTGTCCCCCACTTTTATGATTAAATGAGACCCCAGACCAAAGCTAGAATCTTAGAAAAAAATGAAGAAATAGTATATGCATAATTTGGGTGCAATAAGATGCAATTGAGTGTTTTGATGTTGGTTTTACAGTCATATGCACACACACAAATTCTTAATCACATTCTATAATTATCTCATATAAGCAATTTATTTAATTCAGTATAAACTTGCCTCTCTTCAACATAAAATCATGATTTGAATAATATATATATTTAAAATCTCTTAATATGGAATTCTGCTGTTAGTTACTTCAAAATAATCAGCAAATATTTTTTTTGCCTACTAATAATGTTGATGGGCTTTGCAAAATATTTTGAGTACTTGCCCTAAATTATAGTCAGTAGTTAATGCTATGAATAGAAGTTCTCTTAGAAGTTCTTAGCATCCACAATTCTTTCTCAAAATAGTATGCAAATAAAATGAAAACTGTGTATGGGCACTCACGCTACTTGCAGAAATCTCCCAGCTGCGTGAAGCCATAGAATTCAGCCTCGTGTTTATGAGTGATTCACTTGCTACCAAGGCATATGGCATGAAAAATTCACATACTGAGGGTAATGGAGCCAGATTCTTTCCCTGTTTCAACCGTCATGTGCAGGAAGTCTGTTTTTCAGCTGATTGCTAGAAACTAGGGTTACCTTGGGAACCTTGGAGTAGGCCCTAGTTGCACTAAATAGGCAGGCTCTCTTATGGAAACTTAAATAGGTGTGTGGGGCAGGCCACTTCACATAGATGCACGGGAGGCTGTTCAGAGAACTAGGACTCCCTCCTACCAGCCGTCCAACCCCTTGGAGTTCTGTCTCCAGGCAGGATTAAGCAATAAAGCCCAAGAATGGAAATTTCACAGCTAATGCAGGGTTTATAGGAACCTGGAAATCCTGGAAAAGTCAGGGAAAATGAAAACGGTCATGGAAATCCTGGAAAAGTCAGGGAATTTAACGTGTGGTCAGGGAAAAATCACAAAATGTTTAAATTTATCACCTGAAAATGCCAAGAGATCAAAAACTGCACATAGGAGTGGAGGAGGAGGGTGAAGGAGGGGACGGCTGGCCTCAGGCTGGCTTCGCTGTGGAGGCAGCCCAGGGGGCCTATTCTGGTTCTTTCTGGCTATAGCCTGCATGATTTGGTGAATAGATTGGCGAAAGATGTGAGCATTCATATTTTCATTTTCATTCGCTAGCGATTTCACTAGGAATGCTTCGCTTTGTCCCTCTGCCGAGGAAAAAGTTATTCTCAGTCAAATTTGAAGTCACTTAGCCAAATGTGTAGAAGGATGTGAGGAAGAAAAAATGAAGATTGATTCAAAGAGCTACTTTAACATGACATCAGGTTTGAAGGAAAAGCCAGGTTAGCCTTCTTTGCATATATTTTTCTGCATTTAAAACCCTTTCTGAAGGCATATCAATGTAAGGAATGATTTTTATTTTTAATTATAAAATATTTATTTTGTTGACTTAAAGTAGTTGATCTCTTATTACTGGAAGTTCATATGAATAATATGATAATAAACCTACAATTTTTCATAAGTTTAGACTTCTTTGCTTCTTCACTACCAATTTTATCTCTATAAATGACCGAAATCTTGGAGTTTTCAGGCGCTCAAAAGTCAGGGAAAATCACTAATAATGTTCTGGAAATCCTGGAAAAGTCAGGGAAAATGAAAATGAAAACTCCTATAAACCCTGTAATGTTAACTGCCATCGGTGTAAATCATGCTTCTCGATGAGACTAAAGTATGAATAAGGGAGTATTTAGTTAGATGTGGTGGACTTGGTCCATTATGACAGAATGCATTACAAGGCAATTTTCCAATGAAATAAAGAATTTACTTCCACCTAGCAAGGAGATGTGGCACATCTCCTTTAGGTTAACCTGAAGGTGATGAAGGACATAACTGGAAAGCCAACTAGGGATAACAAAGATTTCTTTAATTCACTCCTGCTATCCATAAAAAAGTGGACTTACCACCGCATGAACTCAAATAAATAAAATAATACTATCATCATGCTAGCAAAGAGGATATTCTACCAAAAGAAGGATCTGATTACTGCTGGAAACACATCATTAGTACATAGTTACCAACTTCTGAAGCTATCTTTATCACAGTGAGTCATGGATAATAACAGCAGCAGAGAAGTCAAGTGTGGGAGCATTTGAAATATGATGTTGTAGAAGGATAATGAAGATAGAATGATGAAAAAACCAAGACGTGTTGAGAAGAGTGAGGAAAAGTGAAATCTGCTGAGAGCTTTGAGAATAAGACATGATAATTCAGTCTACGATATCTGAAGACATAATGGCCTGATGAAGACAATCGTCGAGGGAATAGTTAATGGGAAGAATGGCAAAGGAAGGCCTCGTATGAGATATATGGAGCAAGTGATGAAGGGTGTGGAAGAGAAGAAATACATAAATATGAAGACGTTAGCCGATAGAAGAATCGAGTGGAGAGCCAACTCAACCCAATCTTATAATTGTAGACGTACGATGATGACACTGATGCTCTTGCCTCTCTGCATTGTTTTGACCCTTGACAATGATCTGAAGAGGTCAAAAACAGTAGAGTGAATACATATGTACCAAAAGGAATATTGCCAAGGGTATTTTTGTGACATCATGTTCAACTTGCACCCGGTTAACTCTCTGACAATTGATGTTATGATGATGCTCTTGTGGGACTTAGATATGTCTCAAGTGCCTTGCATTGGCCCTAGATTAAGGGTTACTAAATTATCTATAAACATTAAAATAATAATAATTTCTGAACAGAAAGTACATATTCCAAGAATAACTATGGTTGGCTTGGCTGTGCCATGCTACAGTATTATTTTCCTTTAGCACCATCTTTTCCTATGACATTATGGCCTGGGGCCCTATTAGGCCCCAGGTCAAAGAGGTGAATAAGTTAGCATTCACTGATGAACAAGTTTTATGCCATAAGTTTTTATGACCATCATGTGATGGAATGTTATGCATTGCTTTTTCACAAATAGCAAGATAAAACATTTTAAAGGTTCTTTTAATGCAAGAAAATCATTGGCATAGACATAATATAGACAGATAGATATGCGTCTTAATATGGGCGAGATTGAGACTGAAAGTCCTCTCTTCCATCAAACCCCTGATGTGTGGTATGGAAAGAGATTTTGAATGAAATGGATAACGTTCGTATTATAATACAAATGGAGGCTGTTGTAGATATTTTTTTGAATACATATTATTAGTGACACAAATGATTTGAATATGTATTACTTTCAAAAATACTATAATTTTAATTTTTGAAATAGTTATATTGTTATCAGCTTTCCCTTTACAAAATATATTTTCGATTGTTAAAACACTTTATTGTTATTATTTCCTTTTTCTAGAATTCCTTTAAATAATAGAATTAAATATGCTAGCAATCATCCCCTGGTGCTTAAGAGTAAGCATATGTCCCCACCGTCCCACCCATCCTCTTTACTGCCTTCCTGTCCTTTGGTTAGGAATCAAATATCGGGACTAGTGAAGTCACGTGCTTTCAACCAGCGCACAGAAGTGGCAGGGGGAGCATCCAAAGTACAATTCCAGCAAGGCATTAAACAGTGGAGTTACCATGGTGCCTCTCAGTCAGCTAGCCACTCCTGATCTCTTAAGACTTCCTGTTATTCACAGCAAGTGTGCTGAACATTGCATGCTGAGGAAAAAGGTTTTCTGGACCAGGAATCAAACGATGGACTTGCCGGGCCAATGCACAGACCACCACACTTGCTGTGTGCTCAAGTGCTGTCCTTCTGCACATTGGTTGACTATTTTACAATTATGGAGCCATTTGAAGTGGACACGTTTATTCCCTGAGGAAAAATTTCCATAAATAAAAAAGTATGACAGTTTATTAGTGTGTGACAAGTGAACTAGTTTTATGCTTGATTTTCTAGCATAAAACTGACTTATGAGCCGAAATGCAGACGAGAATAAATAAGAAGTAGAATCCAAAAATAAAATGTGGTATAACACTGGAGTATGGGCTACCCAGTTCCGGTTTGGGAAAGATCAATTGTGAAGAACATTCAAACTCATCCAAAGCAACAAGACGTAGATAAAAGCTCCTGTTTCTTTACCTCTGGGCTGGTAGGCTTAAGGACAAATGTAGCATTTCATTCTGAAAGAAGGTGCACAAAAAATGGAATTGAATGAATTTATTGGAATTTCACATTTAATAGTGATCAAGTGAAGGATGATAGTCACCAGACGGACATACATTGCTAAGTTAATGTCATGCCATCCTTATTGTCACCAAGCCTCACTTTGTAGTTAATTGGCCTACTTAGGTGAAATGCCCCTCATAGTGCAGTCTTCATCATCCAAGTGACCAAATTCATACACATGTAAAATAAGCTGTGAAGAATTCAAAACATACCTATGCGAGGGAATGAAAAGTACCTATATTTTATGAATAAAAATTAATGTAAAAAATGTTACAAGTTCTTTTACAGTTGAATTGATTCTCTTTTCCTGATTGCTGTAGTTAACTTTAGCTGATGATGAAAGTTGTCCATCCACAGAATTTTATTTTATTTTAGTAGGAGTTATAAATTTTTCAATATTACTATTATTATAATATTTGTATAATCAGAGCGATGCATTGCCCAAATTTCAAATCTTGCTAATCTTGTATTTGGTATTTATTATGCTAAAATTATTTGTATTCCTATTAGTTTTCTTAACGGCAACCTTGCAAACATTTTTTACTTTGATTTTTTACCAGCCTATTGTATTGTTTTCTACTTTAATTTCCTTTTTTATTTGTCACAGCCGAGTCATTCCATTTTAAATCAACAATTGGTCCGAGCATCACCATCTCAGATTTCAACTAAAATTGGTGCATAGATACTGACAACCTTCCTGAGCAGAAAGCCATTCCCCGTTTTCCCAGAAATAATTTCGCCCCTGAATTATAGGCAGGTGCGCATTGCGTTAATGCCTGAAAATCTTTTTTTTAGACTATTTTTCTACAGGCTGCAGCAGACTGATTTTTCGTAACACACACATATAAAAGGTGTCAATAGAAAGCATATGAACTCTACATGTTAATAGAGGAGTTTTAAATGGACTTCTCGCAAGAATAAGTGTCTTTTTGCCACTGTAAATATAACTTGCATAATTTATTTTTTTCACAAGTTTAGCCTAAATTTACACCAAGAAATAATTTTGAAAACAGGCCAGTTCTTCTCACCGTAGCACTCATACATACCTAGTGTATGAATATATTAATAAAAATGGAATGTGAGCATTTACTACTGAGAAAAGATCACTTGAATTTGAGAAATTTGGAAAAAATTGGTTTTTTCGGAGCTAAAAAAATCCTTGTGGGACAGGGTTTGAAAAATATAAAAGCATTGATTTAGAAAGTCTTAATGTTGTTCTTTTAGGTGCAGAAAGAATTGTTTTGTATTTTTAGGGGTTTTGGGAGATATGTTCGGTGTAAAAACTGTTCTCGACTCCCTCACGCATGGGCCTAAACACACTCTCATTCCAGCAATACTATACTTTAGCCATCATTAATCCTCATGGGATTGGGTTTAAAAATTAGAAAATCATTGGATTAGAAAGTCTAACAATTTTTAACGATTAATTTTAATCGTTAAAAAGGTAGTTAACTATTTAATTAATTGTTTCATTATAGAAGTTAACTTTTAATGGATAAAATTATGCATTAACTGATACAAAACTAACTTCAGTTAATTTTTTCCGTTAATTTTTGGTGAAGATTGACCTGACCAAATTGCAAAGGTTTCCCACCAGACAAATGGGAAAATAAAACAGTGTCTAAGAATGCAAGGGTAGTTGTGCAAGAACGCAATGAATACGCCGAGACGAATACACCCAAACAAAAGCGTGGCTGAGGGGAGTGACCGCCAAAGTTTAGGAACACACCCTCAGACGAGAAAATATGAAAGCACGCAAAGATAATGTCCTGGAGGGCTCGATTGCCTCGCTCGGTGAAGTCAAGTCGTCAATATTTCATAGTTGAAGCCGAGAAAGAAAGATTGCCTAAAAAACCTATGACAGATAACGAGGGGGTGGGGTTCATTCAAACTAATGTATCTGTTACAATGCACCAGTCAACTCAGTGACATTGTGTCGTCAATACATCAACCCCCAGTGAATCACGAGAAAAGGTGCACAGGCACTCCCTCCGTTTCCACTGCAATTTTACAATTGCCAAGGGATACTTCACATCGCAATGTGGGGATCACTATCAAAACCTAACCTTAAAGCACTTTCTATTGCTCCAAACAATTTTTTGTGGCAAATTACCAATGCACCATGGTTCGTCAAAAGTCTTACATTGACGAAAACTTAAAAATCTCGGAATCGGAGCCTCACGTCAGAAAAATCGCAGAATCCTTTCAGCAGACACCAGGAAACCTGACCAACAACACTCCTGACACTACATGGAATTACATATAACTGAAATCCCCACTTCCAGTATACATATTTAAAGAAATGGATACGGATTGAAGAAACCACAATGACAATTTTCAGTGTTTGCTTTGTTTGTTGAAACAAAAGAACCATCAAGGCCTCTATCACCACAGCATCCAATTTGCCAAAGTAGGTAACTTTTAATGTAAAAGTTACTGTTTTTTAACTTTAAACAGTTACTTTTTCAGGACGGTAACTTTTAACTTTAACTTGTTACTTTTTACAGAGATCAACGTTAACTTTAATTAGTTATTTTTTTGGTAACTTTCCTAACTATGGGAAGGTTGACAGTATCTATGCACCAATTTTAGTTGAAATCTGAGGTGGTGAGGCAAGATATTTCTGAAAAATTTGTTGATATAAAATGGAATGACCCAGCCCTTAATTAACTCCATTACATAGGTACATGCCAGTGTCTACGTAGAAAATTTAAATGAAATTCCACTGGGTGTGGTAGTGCTGACTTCACAATTTTCCACCAATTTTTAATTAGCATTAACATCATTTTCTGTGACCCTCTAAACTAACTAAATTATTTTGTACATAAATGTGTTAAATACAGTATATATCTCTTCACCATATATATAGCAAATGATGCCATAAAATAGATGAAATATACTTATGTAATTGTGTCGTGGAAGCATATTATTCCCCATTCGATAATGGGCTATTTATCTGAAAGAGGAAAAACTATAGGGATATAAAAGATGAATAAACAGATCTTTTTGGCTGGATACCAGTTGCAGCAGTAATAGGGTGCTAGTGTCTAGAAACAGTTTGGCATTCATTTGATCTGCATTTCCCGAAATCAAAATTTTGTGCTGCATTCACAGCACAGCTTTTGCAATAAGTGAGAAAAGTAACGACCATCTTCAAAGCAGAAATATCACATAACTCTAAAATTGACTAAAGCTGTGCAGACATCAGGTCGGGAATAAACTGAAATGCTAATGTAAATGTCCAAGATCTTAATTAAACAGAAATAAGACAGCCTGGTTTAATTTACATAGCATAAATTCTGAGAATAAATTTTTGAATATTTTCATAAACACGAAAGAAAACCCAGTGGGTGCAAGTAAAATTTCCATGAGAATGCAGTGAAACTTTCTTTTCGCCTAATATTTCCAAAGCATTGTTACATGCATGATTTAATACTTCAGCTATTTTCTATCTCTTGCACAGACTTTTCTGTTTCCCTATGAATTTGTATCACACCCTCTTCTTTTCAATGCTCTCTTGCTGCTTGCCTTGACAGGAATAATTCAGGCAAGGATTAGCCTGTGGCTCTTGATCGGTGAATGTTCTCCTCCTTTGCACGTCTTTCATGACCCATCACAAGGAATGTAGACACCATTTATTTCTACTTTCATCCTCAAAGGTGATTATTTGTCACACTTGGGTTCAATTTGCCAAATGTTTCCTTTTCTGTTCATGATTCTGCACCTCAGTTACCTGTGTACAGGAAACAGGAGCTGAGAGCTAATTCAACAACTAAGCCCTTATGCAGGTGGTGTGCAGGATAATGTGACTGATTTTTTTTAGCGTGAAAGTTTTCCTCTTTTGCTATGAATCTATGAACATGTTTAGTATGTTGAGATGATTGGTGCACTTAAAATCCATTTTCTTTAACATTTTTGTCAAATTTGGAGCTTATTGTTCCATCAGCATGGCAGATTCTATGTACATATTTGTATTTTTATGCTTAATTTCATGTCATTTTTGTTCAACTCCTAATTCTGTAAAATGAGAAATTTTTGATAAATTCATTTTAACTCAGTAACTATCCTTGGAATAGAGTAGTAGATTTTGTTTGACTAAGTAAAACCATCATTTAGATTTTAAATTCAAGCTGTATTATCTGGTTTTCTTGCAACCATAAGTAGAGTTTATAAAATATTCATTTCATCGTAAATGGAATTGGAGTATTGTTATCCATTGCCTTTGTCAGTATTACCAAAACAACCAAAAAAGCTAAATTTGCTATTAATTGAAATGATATAACTATTATAAGTATTTAATTATGAATTATTTTTTTTTTTGCATCTCTGTCGGGCTGGTGTCCTCATAAGATCATCAATTTTATCACAAGTGGGCACTGTTGACAGACCCTGATGATATTGCTGGAGGACCAAAGGGCTACCTTAAATGTGATGTAAGTGTAATAGGAAAAGGAGATTCCATTAAAATTCCTCCCAAAAGTGAAAAGGATGAAGATGACATAGAAGCGTAAGTAATGCTCTCTTTTACACCATTTTAAATTTTATTTCATTCCATTTATTCATCTTACATCTCAGCTTTATTATGGAATATTCATTTTTGAAATGTTTAAATGTCTTAAAATAGGTCTGAATACTTTGCCAACTAATTAAATGTATCTTTTTTAGCAAACCTTAAATCACAAGTTTATTTTTCACATGCATGTTGACCAGTAGTGGAAGTGAAATTTACAGCTGAAAAATGAGCATGTCGTTGCATTCAGGTCCAGGGGTCATTTTTGTTTTGCTTGGTCATTTAAGCTCTCCCTTACTTTATTCCCTGTGTGGAACCAAAATGCAGCCAATAAGGAGCGGCTTTATGTATATGGCTCTTCTTCGAGAGGACATTACATTCTGTGATGCCTTCCGCACATAGCAGAGAATGTCTCAGCGACATCTCTTATTGGTCACAAAGATCTTGAATGTATCAGAGAGATTAGAGTGAGACTTTTGATGATGATTAATGTCAGAGCAGAGGCTGTGTGAGAGACATCTCTGATTGGTCGCAAATGTCTCAAACCAGGTGGCTGCATGCAGTTTCGTTTCCAAGAGGTTACTATGTCCACTTGGGCTAAGCTCAGGAACATCTTATGGTACACCTCTGAGACATATCTCAGAGTTATGTGTACAATTCACAGTCTAACAGTTTGACGCACGTTTGCTCTTGTGCTCTCAGGAACATGCTCCTTCCGGACGGAGTGCCAGCTGAGCGCCAGAGGGCTCGTTTCATCGTCCGGGTATATCGAGCAGACGGACTGCCGAAGATGAACTCCTCCATTGTGGCCAATGTTAGGAAGGCATTTACTGGAGAAGTTAAGGACTTAGTGGATCCTTACGTCCAGGTCTCATTCGCTGGACTAACGGTAAGTAAAAGTACTGCCCAACTGTTTTGGGCCTACTATTTCTCTCTGTCTAGAAGGTATTCAAGTTAATATTCTCATCAGAGCAGTTTTAGGTAATTTTATTCAAAACAAATTGTGCAACTCTTATAACAGCCAAATCATCACCATTTCAAAAAGATTATTTGATAATTAGGGACATGACATTTTCGCGAAACGTTTTTTGCGACAGGATTCGCGAAATAAGCGACTTTAGGGTTTAATCACGAAATTAACCGTGTCTTCTTTGAAACGCGATTTTTTTAACGAAATTTGAGATATTTTGCCAATGCCGAATTTTTGTAGCATGAAATAATTTCTTTAGTGATGCCCGAAAGGATCCTTCGGATCCAAAGATCCGCGGGTCTTTCATTTTTCTTGGTTCCGGATTCGGATCCAAAGACACGGAGTAAAATCGGATCCGGATCGTAGAATTAAAATTTTTGCGGCTTAGCGATCGAAGTGCCCCGTGAATGGAATGTAGGTGCGGTAGATATTGTCAAGAAGAGGATGTTTAACTAAGGTCACGTAATTAGATGAAAATGTTCCCGTGCAACTAGAAGCAAAATAAAGAAATATGACTTTTTCCCTCCATTACCCCGGTATCGCGGGAAAAAAAATACGTAGGATGCCATGCGGGTAGCCTACATTCGCCGGGATCAGGCGTACAAAGAGAGCTAGTGTACTGTGCGAAGTTCGATCCCAATCGCAGTTTAATTTTTTCTTTCAGTCACTGCATCGAAAATGTTATCATATTCAATTTCAAACCATTACATCTGAATACTCACTTTATTATACTTTTGTTGTTTAAATTAAATTTACAAATGTACCACTCATAAATTAAGGATGGTCGGGTCGGATGCAAAGATCCACGGGTCTTTCATTTCATTCGCTACTGAAATCATATCCGAGGACAGTAAAAATTCAGATCCGGATCGGAGATTTTAACATCTCGCGGCCTCGTGATCGATGCGCCCCGCGAATGGAATGTACGTATGGTAGATACCAACAAGGAGAGGTTAAGTAACTCGGGTCACGAAATGAGAAGAAGATTTTTTCCGTGCCACAAACGAGGAAAACAAAATAAAAGATACTCGTATTGACCTTTTTCTCCTTTAGGCCCGGATGTGCGAGAAAAAAATTAAGCCGAATGTCATGCGGGTCGCCTACATTTGCCAGATTCCGGTGAACCTATGAGAGCGTAGTTGTTAAAAATGAGGGCTAGTGTACTGCCAGTCGCGAGTTCGATCCTTAACACTACCTAAGAATACAGCCGTGCTGTATTCCTAGGGTAATGCTCGTAAGCAGTTAAAAAAAAGGAGATTATCAGAAATTTCATGCCAAATTATAAGTAAAAAAATAATTACATTTGGCGAAAGGAAATGATTGGAAAAAATTTATATTACAGAATTAAATCGTGGAATCATTACGTTAACTTTCCAGTGTATTTTTGAGTGACGCACTTGTAAATCTAGTTGAAGCGATAGAAGTACAAAAAAGTCAGTATCCACACACAAAGGTTGGAAATGAAGGATTATAAAGTTTTTTATACAATGGTTGAAAGAAAAATTTTAAACAGCGTAAGAATCGAACTTCATTACCTGCAGTCCACTACTCCACTCTGTTATTGTCGGCTTACTCGAGTTTGGAGAATGCAGGCTCCCCACATGTCATTCTACTTTTCTCTTGCAAACCCAGGCTAATGGAGAAAAAATCCGAAACATTTTTTAAAAATTTTGCTTCTAGTAGCATGAAAAAGGCTTAATCTCATGTCAAGATCAGAGTTACACAACCTCCCCTTAGGAGTACATAATGCTCAAATTTCATTTTAAAGGATATTATGAATAAGACAATGCAAAATTGTTAGTTTGGTGATATTCTATAATAATTTTTTCGTCTTAAAAATGGAATCCCCAGATATTCCATAATAAATGGGATATCTTGGCCGCATTAAAAATTTTTTGTGTTTCTAAAAAATAATTTGAAAGCGTTCAAGGATTTGATTAATAATTGGAAAATATTCCTTCATTTATGAAAATGAACTTATAAGGTTTCTTTTAACTACACTCTAAAGAATAGTTGTATGGTTTTCAAGAATGTATTGCTTGATGAGTATGTGATAAGGAAAGTGAACTTTACATTAGAAGTAACAAGATATAGGTAGTTATTGCACCCGTAAATCTTGATCCAGGTAAATAAAACTTCCTTTAAGACTCCTTTTTCCCAACATTAAACACAGCTTTCACCTTTTTAAAAGGATTTTATTTACCGTATTTGTCATTTTTAAACACCGCTTTTGATGATTTTTATTTACCATTTTTCAGTGTCCCTATTGATAATACTTTATTCTAAAAGCATAAAAATGTCAGATTAAGGTTTTTCTTCATTTATGCTATTACTTTTTTGAATTTGTTTTTTTTTTCAGTAAAGGAATGAAAATTTTTAGACTCATCATAAAATATAGGTGCAGGGACAATGATATCCAATCATTTGTAATTTGAGTCATTTATGGAAAGCTCATGGTGGCCAATTTTCAGTCTGTGAAATAAATCCTGTGTCATCTGCTTCCAGTCTTTCCTTCCGTTGACACACAGGGTTAATTTTCATTCCCCTCTCCAGTTTTCACATTACCTTGCAGTTTACTCCTAACTCTACATAATATGTTTTTGTTGAACACACTGCTATGAAATTTGATGATTTCGACATGTGGTGGAAATTTCACCACAACAGATAAGTACTATAAAAGGTGAGAGTAACTTTCACAACCTTTGAATTGGCCATCATGGGTAATGTTGTTGTTCAGCAATGTGCCCCCTAACTTACTTGTTTAAATGACATGCCCAGATGCCTATGGAGGCCACTTGTGTAGTTTGAATGCATTCTAGTGCCATGAGGCATTGGAGAGGAAAGCCGACCATCTTCGAATGAAATCAAATGAGAGCCAAGAAAAAGCCACAGTCATGGGAACAATATTTGTTTTGAGTATATATTTCTCTGGTCTGTAAAGTTACGTGAATTTTTCAAATTTGCAATATATCTTTTGGATTACCATCACACCAGAAAGTTTAGACTTAACCCTTTTAAGCGCCAACGTCGCCCACGGCAACTCTTTTTCTGAAAGATATAAGTGTAAATCAAAATTAAATGATTCATTTACTCTATTTTTACAAACCTTGGGTTACATTCTATTTAACTTTTTCGCGCATTGAATTTATTTTCAAATTTTTAAGCTTAATTATATATTGTCACTTTCTTTCTGGCGATAATTTTCTGTAAGAGAGCCTCTGGCAATTTTAGCACGAAATAAGGTAATTCTGCACGGCACTCAAAGGGTTATAAAGCAAGACGCAGCCTGGATGGACCTGCTTGAAATGTTGAAAATCTAAATTGAGGCAATTTTGACTTCATCAACGACATTCTGTCTTCCTCTCGCCCTTACCCTCTTGCTTCCATTCTCCCCCTTGTGGTCACCCTCGGCATCATCCCCCTCCTTCCCACCAAACACAACCTGTTTTGAAGGGTAGAAATATTTTCTGTAAATTCGCCTGAAGATGACGTCATCATCACATATGCTGCACACTCAAGCCTAGGTAGTAAATATGGAAATGCTTTGAATAGAACAACAAAGTTTAATATTCAGTTGCATTGATCAAGACCTGCTGCCATGAGAAATGCAGCAAATGTGCATGGGCTTCCCTGTGAAACTGGTGGTCTTCATTGTGGGTGTGCTTGGTGGTGCTGGAGCTCAGTGACTGACGATATCAAGTACAGCCCAGGGCACGAGTGGATGCACTTGCAGGAGTAATTCAGAAGGATGTCCTTCTCGGGTCCCTCCACCTGCTTCGTGTGCATGACCCGAATGCAGTGTAGCCACCTGTCCGACGGTGGCAGACGTAGGTGAAACCCCTCTTGGGGGGGTGGACTAGGAAGTGGAAGATACAAAAAAGTAACTAACAATAATAACATATACATAGTAGCCCTCCACAATATGAGGCTCCATTTTGGGCCGTAACAGTTATTGATAATAACAAGATGGTACTTTTTCCAGAAGTTTTATGTCTGGTCAAGACTGGTGTCCTTGCCTCTTCAACCCCCAGAATTCCACAAGGAACACAGAATAATAAAAAACATCGCTTCAACCAACAGTTATAAATACAGTATTATCGATAGGATTCTGAATAAGAAACAACAGAGCATAGCTTTAAGAAATTTGAGTACACTGTTAGTGCCCCCAAATAAATTTTAAGGAAACCTCCCTATTTTGAAGTCATTGGCCCGATCTCGGACCCTTCCAATGGACAATGCACTGAAAAAAACCTCCCGTACCGAACCTCTCTAATTACGAAAACTCCTTACAACAAAGTCTGAGAATGGGCCCAAGACATGAAAAGTGCCCCTCTAGAACGAATTATTGAGAACAAATGCAGTATTTTGCATTTACAGGTAATTTTTTCCATCGATATTTACGTAATAAGCAGGGAGTAGAACCGCAGCGGAGTGTACCGCGTATTAACCATTCTGCTCCGAGCTTCGAAGGGGTTCAAATCCAAGATCTACAGAGTGGAGGGCATGAAGGAAACTTGACGCTCTGGCTCAGTGAAGGCCGTAGTCAACTCTGATGGTTACCACCATAGGAAACATGTAAGGGAAGCCAAAGCTCCGCTCCGCGTGGCTCCGTCTATTGCTCAACTCCGACCTTTGTGCTGCTCTGAGCAGGAGCGCTTGGCAATTTTGAGCTCCTCTCTGAACCGCCTAGGCGGTTCACAAGTCGAACTGGTTTAACAGAAAATCCGCGGAGCAGCTCTTTTAAAATTAAATTCGATAATATCCTATTGAGCATCCCTTATCATAATGTCCACTGACCGGGAAAACCGGGAATTATTCGTGAATTTTCAATGCAGGGAAATGTTCGTGGATTATTCATGATTTTCTGTTCTGAGTCAGGAATTTAAAAAATTCTTAATTCAAGGCAAAAAATCCTTATTTTACAAATAGGCTCAACAACGATGTCTTTAAGATTCATATAAGTCACACAAGAGCTGACTGTATGTACGGCGAGGATGGTAGATGGTCCTGTATTTATATTTGCGAGGAGGTAGTGAAGGAGAGATAAAGCGAAAACCGGATTAGTTATTACAGGAATTATTGTACTTCTTCTGTCTGTGTGCCTAACCAGTTGGTCTATTTGAAGAGTGGCAGACCACTGGGCCATGATGTATCGGAAACACATGAGCTTTCGGTTAGGGATAAGGGGAGTTATTGAGGAGTGGAATGGGCAAGGGAGGTCTCCCCGAAGGAACATGGGAAGGGGAGGGGAGATGACAGCAGCATTGTAGAGGAAGAGGCGAGTAAGGGCATAGTTATTCTTTCTTTCGGAGGGGGAAGGTTATTGAATACATAATAGGCAATTTGGTATGGAATGTTTGGAAGGGGTTAGTTGGCAATGCACTCCTTCCTCTTACTCATTTCAGTGCGTGCGCTAGGTTAGATTTCTTGCTGCATGCAACTCAAAACGTCTCCATTCCAAATTGTTAGCATGCAATATTACTGGTGCAACTAGAGTTTTCAGAACAGCGATCTTTGCTTGTCTACTTGGTTTAGAAAGAGGTCCTTCTAATGTCATAAAAGATGCAAAAAGGAGTGGGGTCAGGTTCTTTTACATGTTCTTATTCCTAACACAAGACATATTTAACTCATGTGATTCTGCTTTAGCCACTAATTATTCCAGTTTAATAGTTTTAGCCTGCAAGCGGTGCACATTTTAAAATGAGAGACGTTCTGCAAAGGACTGAAAAAGGCTAAACCTGGTTTAAAATTGTCTTCAAGTATGAAGAGGTAATTACTGGATGAACGGTGATAAGGCATGGATTCAAGTATTACCTGGCGTACTCGACGATGGTACTGTGTTTTGGCACCGAAGAACGGGTGTGCCAACAGAATACCGATTGTGTCCAGCTTCTATGAAGGCATCATCAATGCATTATCATCTGAGATTGCCATTGTGACCTCAGGGCATTGCTGACTGCCATGTTTTTACTCGTGGTAACTAACTCACCCCACCTAACTTCCATCGTTGTTAAGGGATATCTAATATATACCGGTCATGAACATAGATATTTACCAGTATTTCAATGGGATTTCAATTTCAATTCCAACAATGCATTTTATTTTGTAAGTCTAAATGGCAATATGTGCTCTTTCAAGAAAAATTGCTGCATAAAACAGCCAATTGATATTGACTTAAATTATTGCACTCCAAGAACAATATCGACTAGATACTCAGAAAAATTATGGAGCGCTTTAAAAATATGTAATCCACAGGCATTATTTTGGCATTCCTTTAATTTCAGAACATTACTAAAGTAAACGATGAGGCATAGAGCAGAATGGACAAGAAAAACAACAATTTCAATTAAAAATACGCAGATTGAAAATCACGTGGTGATAGCCACGGTATTTGATGGTCAATAATAACAGTTGTTTGTCATCACTATAGGAAAAGTGAATAAAGCAAGATTAAGAAATGACGACTTGTTCGTAAAGCACACGGAACACTTGGGTGCCCCTGCGATGACGCAACCCACATATCACCTCCATACAACGTAACCCTCTACAGAGAAGTCATGATTTTTTCGGTCCCAACAAATGGAGGTTTTACTGTACTGTTTATTAGTGACCTCTCGTATAAAATTGCGAAATTTATCCTGAAAGACAAACTAAGAACTACTTTTTACAACCCAATCACTTTAGAAAGATTATTGTGCCGAACTAAAGATAAAATAATTCCCTCCCTCCAGTCAGGAGTGTCCAAAATCAAATTCTGTGATTGTGACAAAATATATATTGGTTGGATGGGCCGAAGCTTCGCCACCCGCATGTCGGAGGAGCACAAGAAATGTTGGGAGAAAGGAGACACTCTCGTGGCGAAACACCTCCTCGAAGGACACCACACTTGTGCATTTGACCCGGAGATACTCCATGTGGAAAGGCCAGAGACTGGACATGTTAGAAAGATTGGAAATTGTGCGGGGAGGAAGCAGTACCCTGTTGAATGAACAAACGCGTCACTCCCAACTCCTCGCCATTCCATTTCCCACAGGCGTCCGTCCTTTCAATAACCACTTCACCCCTCCCCCATCCTAATTATTCCTTTCCCACCCCCCCACTTTTCCCTCTGAGTGGTATATATATCTACAGCTCACAGACCTTTCTCAGATGTTATATACCTGATGATGACATAACGGTTGAAACGCATCGTACCGACATAAAAATTGTGGAAAAAGTGCTATATTGTTTCATTACAAACATTATACTTTCCACTACATCTCGCCTGCCTCAGTCACTTTCGTAACAGTTACATTGACTTTCATTGGCAGTGACTTCCCAACAATGGACTCATTTTTGCCAAAGGCAAGTCAGTATTGGCCCCAATGTGGGATGGATATTACTTGACTTGACTTTTTGTTTATTTTACCTGGGTGGGATAAAACGATTTAGTCCTCTCCACCCCCCACCCAGGGCTCAAAAGGTTTACAAAGTTTCATTCATTACATTAGAATCTAAATTTAAAAATCACCAAAATTTGACAAATTTTATCAATGAAAATTCAACTTCTTTCTGTCAAGAGTGATTCATCCCCTCGTAATAGAAATCGCTGAAACTGGGCAAATTTGTAGCAATATTTTAAAACCAAAATATTGGTAAAAATCATTTTAACCCTCATAAAAAATAAAGGTTACAATTAGGGATGGTCGTATCCAAAGATCCACAGATCTTCTTTTTTACTTGGATCTGGATTCGGATCCAGATTGTAGATTTTACATTTTCATGGCTTAGCAATTGAAGCACCCCGTGAATGGAATATAGGTGCAGTAGATTTTGACAAGAAGAAGATGTGTAACTCAGTTCAAGAAATTAGATGAAAATGTTCCCATGCAACGAGAAGCAAAATAATAAATTTGATTTTTTCCCCATTATCCTGGTATTGTGGGAAAAAATATGTAGAATGACATGCGGGTAGCCTACATTTGCCGAGATCAGGTGGACAACAAGAGCTAGTGTACTGCACAAAGTTTTATAGCCTTAGCGATTATAGCCTTAGGCATTGAAGCTCCAAAAACTCCAGAGTACATAGTAGTAGTTGGAAGGTTTGTCCTTGGCAAGTGAAAATTGGCAGCAATTTATGTTCTTTTGAGATTGGAAATCCGCAGTGAAACATAGTGCAAAGTGAAGAATGACGATTGACCACTGCTTGAGGTCGGAAAACTTTGGTATTCGTGATCGATTGTTTTCATCTTCCAGTGTTATTTAAATATTCATGTTTCCTGCAGCCATTTATTGAATGGAAATGGTTGTGGTGGATACTAAAACATAGTAATGATAATACACAAGATATAGCACTTATTCCACAGGTTTTATTAGAGGTACAATGCTTTTCAGCGGTTAAGCCATCATCAGGTACCTGATGATGGCTTAACCGCTGAAACGCGTTGTACCATTGATAAAACCTGTGGAATAAGTGCTATATCTTGTGTGTTATCATGATATCTTTCCACTACGTCTCGCCGGATACAGTTACGTTAATTAAAAACATAGTAAAGCGAAATGATGACTCACTGGCATATGTCTCTTTTTACCAGCTGTGTTGCCTTTCCAGTATTATTTTTTTGTAACCAGAAATTTTTATTTGTTACTTCCAGGGAAAAACCAGTGTGAAGAAAAATTGTTATGCTCCTGTTTGGAATGAACAAATTATTTTCTCTGAAATGTTTCCTCCGTTGTGCCAAAGAATAAAAATCCAACTCAGAGATAATGATCCTGTGAATGATACTGTCATTGGGACGCATTTCATTGATTTGAAAACAATTTCAAACGATGGAGAAAAGGGTTTGTACTCAAATATACTTTTATGGAATAAATATTGTTTTGATGCACTAATTGCAACATAATTAATTGAAATTGTATTTTTTTAAGGCTTTTTACCGACATTTGGACCAGCATTTGTTCATTTATATGGCTCTACAAGAGACTACCACTTAATTGATGATCTTGCTAACTTAAACCGTGGTTTAGGGGAAGGTGTTTCATATAGGGCAAGGTTGCTCATCGCCATTAGGACTGAAATCAGCGATAGTATCGATGTAGCCCCAGCTGAGGTGGAAATGGAGCCAACTTTTCCCATATCTGAGGTAAGAAGCCAGTATATTAAGAAATCTACCAAACTAGCAACAGTAAAGAGTAGATTAGTCTTGAGGAGAAAGGCAGTGGTGGCTAAGATGGTTTTTGGTCAGGACAATGAAATTTGTTTTGTAATAATGAAATCTATAGTATCTAAGTTGGTAAATCAGATTTTTGCTCCACTGCCAGAGGTTTAAACTCGGGAAAATGGTTCACAGCCCAGTCAACTCCTTCCACCCTCTTGTATCCTGCTATCACAACTATGAAACTCATTGTTCAGAATCTCCTCTTCACAAGGTCTCGAATAGCCTTCTTGTTTCCTCACAGTCCACCCCCAATTTCTGTTCAATCCTGGTTGTGCTCAGAGATTTGGCTCTCATCCAGTCTATCTTCCGAACCCGACCAGTTAATGGCATCTCTTTCATCTGTCACTGTCACTGGACTGCCCATTTCCCAATTCTTTTGTGCCCCTCTCCCAAACCCTGACATTTTTTCCACAAACTTTGTGCAGGTAATTTAACAAGTCACCTCAGACATAAAAGATTTGTTATGGTTATATGCATGCATGCCCAAGCCTTATGCCAATAAAACCATAGTGAGGGTGTGTTAGCAGAAAGTAAAATCTACAGGGGAAATTTTGTAAAAATTAATCAATCAAAATAACATAAGACTTGATTATTCATTTCTTCTAGTGACAAACAAAAATCAATATTTTATTAACTTAATGTTGTAATAATTGTACTGAGTTCATTAGAACACTAGGATTTTTTAGAACTTAGCTGTGGCTTTGTAAAAATAATGACTAATAATCATTACCATTTCATTTCAGTCCACTTATGCCAAAAATGAAGAATTCTTCTTGTTTTCATCCATACTTGAGGCTTCCATGATTGATAAGAAGTTAGGAGACAAACCTGTTTATTTTGAAATCAGCATAGGGAATGCTGGGAATACCATCGATGGTCACAATGAATCTTTTCATGAAAATGAGTCTGCTGGAGAAAATGATAACTTAGGTAGTATGTAATGATAGTTTATAAGAGTATTGGAGGAGGAATGAAGTACGATTACTTTAGCTTGATAAATCATTTTTCAGAGACTGTCTCCACACATGCTGTTAGTTGGCAAAGTACAACATCTCCATGTAAACCAATGACTCACGACCGTGTCTACTATTTTTTGCCTTATTGGGATGATAAGCCATGCATGTACGTCAGGTCCGTTTGGCCTGATTATAGAAGAAGAATGTACAACTCCAACATAATTGCAAAGATTGTTGAAAAACTGGTAAGATTGATTGCATGCCCTTACTAACTATCTTATATTAATGTTACATACTTTTCAGCAGTTAAAAGCCTTATCAACGGCATTACTGTATAAATTTTAGGAAGAAGGCCTAAGTGAAGTTCAGCACCTAATACTTCTTGAAGACTCAAATATGGAGCGAAGACTGAAAGCAGTTTTAGAGGATCTTTCTGAAGGATGTGGACGATATGTCTCAATAACAAAAGGAACAGGAGCTGGTGCATCAGTGGGAAAAACCAAACTTGATAAAGAACGATCAAAACTATGCCAACGGGAAATAGTGAGTGGTGTTTAATTTCTAATGTTCACCATTTGAATTATGTGTAATGCTGATTGGAAAATCATTTGAATTCTTTCATTTTATTTTAAATTGCTGTTTATCCCTACATATTTTATAGGAAAAACTAAACCTCGATATCCTGAACTAGGCAATTTGACCAGTCCTAAACCTCAATATCCTAAACTAAACCTACCTACCCTAGCAGCACAATTAATGCTCACAATATGCTGAGCACGTCTTCGTAAAATGTGTTCAATATTTTGAAAATGTTTCTAGCATATGCTGAGCATTAACAAATGTCCGGGTAATCATATTCTAGAAATGTGCTGAAAACATTTTCGGAAATATATGCTGAGCATGTTGTCAGCGCAGGCATGGCATAGGTATTTGAGAAAACATGCTGAGCATATTTCAATTATGTTATGTAGCATATTTAATCCATCACCGTTCAGGGTCATTTTATCGAAGGAAGAAAAGTCCGAAAATCAAATTAAATGGAAGAAATTTGAACTTCGAAGTTGTTCAATATGTTCATCAATACCGGTATTTCAGTCAAAAATGTACCATGTACTATGGCCAGTTTTTAACTGAAATATCAGAGTTTGATTTTATTCCATTTAACTAGCTTTCCGGGCATTTCATCATCCGAATAAAATATCTTCAGCACAAAATGTGACAGAATTAGGAGACTTCCGATCGTTGCTCCGACCGTATTTCATCTTAAAGTTAGATGCAATGTACAACTATTCGTAATGTTATACTTCTGATCCTCCTTTCAATGAGTGATAAGTGAAGGAGTGAAGTGCCCATAATTGCTACTGCACTGGCTTCCTACACACATGTATTCACAACTTTCTTAATTTTCACAACTTTCGGGAAATGATTTTAAAACGAAACAGCTATAGATTTAAACATTTATTAGTATTCCTTCTAAATTCAATTATTTCATTCACTTGACGATCCGTACCACATAAAACATGCATTTCAACATACTACGCGTCTTCTCAAAGAAAACCAGTATGACATCACACGACACGAAGATAGATAGGATTGAGATCGCTTTTGCACAACACCAACAACACAACTTTAATTTTATTTGTTCTTCGTATTTAACAACCAAAGTTATTTTTAATCCACTCTTGTCTCAGTAATGTAACTACATTTTCCCGAGAGGAAGTTCTTTTAAATTGTTTCAACACTCGTCACTGCACTAAGGTTAATCAACAATTCTGACATTTTCACGTTCACATATGGTCTATAGTTGAATTATGTCCTTGTTAGCTCATTCCAAAATGCCGAATACGGTAATAATATAACATTTCTGAAAGAAGAAAAATAATTGTCGTTACTACTCGAGGTAGGAATCCAATGGAAACCATTGGAAGGGTCATTAAAAACAATGACAAATTGATGACTTTTCTTCAACAAGATCTATTTTCAATTATGTAAATAATTACTCGCGTACCTGAATCTCCTGAATGCTCGAACATGATCATCGATGATAGGATGATCATCCCATTATCAAATTAAGCAGCCATGAACACCAACAGCTTAAAATTCAATTTAGCAAGGAGTGTGATCTGGCTAACTCCCGCATTCGTTTCTCAACGTAATTTGCCACTGCTCTTCTTTGCAATGCTGGTATACCCTTTCCAAACGCCGCGAAATATGAGATGAACGTTGAGCTAAATGAACACCATCGACATAGTTATGAACATACAACACAGTTATTTACTATCATTAACATTAATTTAGGTACGGTGCAAAAACCATGGGCATACCGACGAAATTAAGAGCGACGATGATGGCAATATTGGTACGATCAGTTATCATAACATGACTGAACACGATCGTGGACTGGTAAATTCAACTCAAAACTGCAAAGTTGTAGACTTAGAGTTATGGAAACATATAAATAAACATGTCTATCAATAAACAATGAGCTATTTCCATCAAAATATTTTAGACATGTTCTATGAACATATGCTAGAAATATGTGGACTGCATGTTAGAAAATGAATGGCTCCTAAAATGGCATGAAAACATTTTTAGCATATGCTCACAATATGATTTGAAAATGTTTCCTTAAGCGTAATGGAAATGCCGTGAGCATGTGCTCAGCATCTTTTGTGCTACTAGGGTAGATATCATGTTTAGTTTTAGAAGAAGTAATGTGCTGTACCTTAATCACTTTGTGTGAAAGATGCTTATCGCTTGGAGTCATCTAGAGAGCATGCCTTCTCTCTCCCCCCTCTGTAATTTGCGGCAATATTGTGTTTTGATTTAAAGATGTGGACCTTGAATAGTTCATGTCAACAATTACGATCGCTTGGAATCGTCAAGAGAGCAAGCCCTCTTCTTTGCCCCCAGTGTTTTTCGCGATGCAGAATGACGACTGATTTCATCTTCATATGATGGACTAAAATGGCCTGACTTCTCGAGTTTCATAACGTGATCTTTCATTTCTTTCTTACCCTTTGCATCGAAATTATTGAAAATTAGTGGTACGATGTAATTCTACACGTATTATTAGATTGCCGAATTTTAAGTTTCTTGAAGCAAGGAACCTGTAAACCTCACATATGGACATCCAATGTCAAAGTCCAAGTGCGTGAAATGCTAAAGGTGTTTCACTGAATAGGTTGTGTGAGTCAACAGAGGAGTGTATGAATATATTTATAACCAAATGGGTCATAGCAAGGCACTCCTACATCAGATGACGTTAATGATATTTTAAAATGTTATTCATTAAGAACCATCACTCAGAAACAGATAAGTGTGATGTTTTGTGAATGATGAACTAGCGTCAGTTAAAAAAAATGATGGGTTATAAAAAAAGGTTATGCAGTAAAGTGATGGTAAATTGTTAAGGATCTGTTCCGTTATTACAGACAATTAATGAAAAAAAACCTGATTCAATGCTGTGCGAAGTGCAGAGCAAAAATTGCTGTAGTTTGGATGTAAAGAAATCCCATTTATAACGAAAGAAAAGGCAGGTCCCCTAAAATTCGTATTAAGCGAGTTTTACTGTGCTTCAATCTGACAAATGCACTGAAATAAGGAAAATTGTCTACTATATATGTAGCATCCACTTCATTTATTCCTAGTTAAAGAGTTTTTAAATTCTAATTCCTGTGGTATCCCCTTCTATTGATGCCCTAAACGCGTTCTTATTTTGGTTTATGATCCATCAAGCCCTGATCCCAACCCCTAAAATGTTTTATTGTACATCCTTGGTCCATACATTTAGGTGTACCAAAAGTGGAGTGTGGAGACCACTAAGCTAGTGATGGGGAAAGAACATTTTTTACCACATGAACGTTTTAAAAAGATGCCAACAAAATATATAGACAGGATGACTGAGTTTTATAGTTGTCAATTTTGTTTGAATAAGAGGAAAGTTTGAACTGTCACAAATAGGAAGCTTGGATGGGATGCATAAGATATGGACCAACACATAACAGGATGCATTTTTGTTTGAATAATGACATCATTATAGCCTTAGGAGCTATTATTTTGCACCTTATCCACTCGCAACTTGTTCAAAACTGAATAGTGGTGAAATGTAGGAATGGTAAAAAAACGGCAATTACTCCTTTGAGTAGTGCAAAATGGCCTGGATGTCATCTGCGTCAAATTTGCGTCTGCTACCTGCTGCTGCTACTGTCCATAATTGTTGAAATAACTATCTTTTTTTTGACAGGAACAAATTGGACAAATGTCCAGGAATCTTAAGGCTTTGGTCACTAAAAGTTCTTTCAAGGATAGATACAAAACAGCGCAAACCTATCTCCAAAAGCTCAAGTTTTTAATAGAAGATGTAAGTATGCTATTCGCTATTTTTCTCTTAGTGCCCATCTGGTAATAATCCATGGTGGCAGTAGGAATCTGTTGTTACCCTTGCACCACTGTGTAATATCAAAGGTTTTTAAAATAGGCAACTATTCTTCTTTTTTTCAGCCTCAGCATTCTTTGCCCGATATATTTGTGTGGGTAATAAGTGCTGGCAAGAGGATGGCCTACGAAAGAATATCTGCCAGAGATTTGATATACTCAATAGTTGATGAGGAATGTGGAAAAGACTGTGGCAAAGTACAAACTCTCTTTCTTAAGGTAATTGTGGTGTATGGCGAAGCCCTCTCTCTCTCAGCTTTCTGCTAGTGATGGCCGGATCGAATCCGTCGGATCCAAAGATCCGTGGATCTTTCATTTAACTTGGTTCCAGATTCGGATCCAAAATCACTGAGTAAAATCGGATCCGGATGGTAGATTTTAAATTTTCGCTGCTCTTAAATCGAAGCGCCCCGTGAATGGAATGTAGGTACAGCAGATACTGACAAGAAGAGGATGTGTAACTCGGGTCATGAAATTAGATGAAAATGTTCCCGTGCATCTAGAAGCAAAATAAAGAAATGTGACTTTTTTCCCTATTACCCCTAAGTGGAGTCTCCTAACCCCATTAAAAAGTTTTTGCTTCTAAAAAAGAATTTGAAAGCATTCAAGGATTTGAGTAATAGTTAGAAAATAATCCTTTTATTAATGAAAATGAACTTATAATGTTTCTCTTAACTGAACTCTATAAAGAATAGTTGTACAGGTTTCAAAAATGTATTGCTTGATGAGTATGTGATAAGGAAAGTGATCCTTGTATTAGAAGTAATAAGATATATTTATTGCATCCGTAACTCTTGATCCAGGAAAATATTATTCACGTAGATGATAGGAAGTTGATTTTTTCTACGAAAAAATAATTGTTTTTTGGTAATTGTATTGTTGCTGTATTTATATATATTTATTAAAAATCTAGGATAAGAAAGGGAATGAAATTCAGAATTGAGTATTTGGAACTAAGGATCCGAAACCAAGATAAAGATCTGAAACCTAGGCAAGGATCCGGTTCGGGATCCAGATCCGACAAAAAACCTGGATCCGTCCATCACTACTTTCTGCAGTGTTGGGATAATGTTCTCTGAATTGTTCAGGTTTTCTTCCGCATGTGTAGGCATTAACACCAACACATGCTGAATAAAACCTACAAAATGCAGAGATCACTGTTGCATTTGAAAGGGAATTTTTAAGCGATATCCAAAATGATTTCACTTTGTAGCTGGCAGGGAAGAAAGGAGCAGGTCCCACTGGGTGGGCCATTCAAGCAAAGCTGCAAGTTTACGCTTGGCTGGGCTTGGTGAAGCACAAAGGAAATTTCATTAATGGGTTGCCAAAAGGCTATGGAATTTCCCATGAAATTAAGAATGCTGATCGTCCCAGAGCTCTGCCTCCATCAGTTATACATTACCTGGAAAAACATGTAAGTTATTAAAAATCCGTGAACAAATAGTTGTAATACATGTCGTCATATTCATTGCATGAATCCTTGAGTTGGGAAGCATTGTCCTTACCTGGGTATTTTTGGTGATGACTATATCATGTTGTATTGTGATGAATATCATACAAATAATAATACTGCATTAACTTGTGTAAGCCATGCCCTTGTGTATCCCATGCACACCCATTTTTGGGCAGGCTCTCTCTCACCTGTAATACCTGAGTCATATCTGGTGTGAAACCCTTTAGGTGGTTCATGATTGTTTTGTTTCGTCAGTTATATGCTTATATATGTATATTCTTTTAGGTTCTGTTTACTTTTAAAAATGCTGGAACCTTTGATGGTGGTTTAAGATTTGTATTTCATTCATATTTGCAGACGTTTCAGTTATGGGCACACATGTACCAAGCAAGGTCTCTGATAGGATCTGATGCCTCGGGCCTCTCTGACCCTTTTGCCAGGGTTATCATTGGAGAGTATTGTAAAAGTACACAGGTAATGACCATTCCTTAAGTATTTTTATGATGACTCTTACACATTCAACTAATTATGAACAAATGTGATAAAACCTTTCTAGGTAATTGATGAAACACTGAGTCCGACCTGGGATGAACTCTTGCTATTTGACCAGATTCTCATTTATGGCCGAAGAGAAGATATCAAGAAAGATCCACCGACAATAATTATTGAACTGTTTGATCAGGACCAAGTGGTATGTATTTCATATTAGTAAGTACATTTTTTCTTAATGCAGAAATATGTGCTTATAAAGCATTTTTAGTGTGTTTTTATTTGGATATTCTCTTAATTTCCTTTCTGTTCAAGATGAGATTCACTGGTACTCAATTTATATGATTTTGAGAGGCTCTGTTAATTTCAAGTTATGGTCCTATATTTTGATATCAGTAAAAAATGTCATAGCCTAATCAGTTTGCTGTGTGGAATTCTAAAGTCAAGAGGATGCCAAAATGGTTTTCTTTTTTTATGGTCCAAAATGGTATAACCAAATAATAATTTATACCAGTTTTTAAAATATTTTTTAAGCGTACAAGCAGTTTTTTGCAGCGAACACTAGGCCTTTCAATCTTATTTACAGTTTTTGAAATTATTCCGTAAATGATATGTGAGCTTTAATCAGTTGTTAACAATATTTAAATGTTAGGGATTTGTTGCAAATGTGCAAATATAGTGTGTATCAGATAATAATAATAATATTTATTACAATCTGTAGGGTATGTATGCATATCATAGTTGTTGTCAGAAAATAATAGTGAATGGTTACAATTTACATGAAAATAGTGATAATCAAAGATGCACAGAAATACATATACACTTAATTGCATAAACCTAAATTTTAATCACTTCATCCTGAGGAAATCATAGATTCATAGATAGAATATTTAAGAGCAATGATTTTAGTCTTGTCTTGAGTAATGATATTGTTAAGGTTGAGCAGATAGCTGCATTTCAGGCAGTATCACACTTGCTGTTGCTGGTTGCAATTGGTGTAAACAGTTCCCGTTACACTGACCGGTAATTGAATGTAGGAATCCTGTTGTAGACTGTTGTAATGGAATTAAAAGGGTCTTTTAAGTATAAACTTTAGGAATACTGATTGCTGGAATCAGGCTCGTACACAGAAATTTGCTTCGGGTGGGGGGGGGGGGGGGACGGGGGGGCATATTCGTATTCTATTCCATCAGGAATCGGCAAAAATATAAATGAAGCATTAAATAATGGCAACACCGGAGAGACATGGATGACGGCAAGGAAGATGGCTCTGCAGAAACGAATGGACTGGAGATGATTTCTGAAAGAGACAAACCGCTGGTAGTTTAAGAACAAACTTCTACTTAAGCCCTTCTTAAACCTTACTTAATTTGAAGAAAAAGGTCTCCACCCAGTCAGATTTTTGCTTCTACGATTTCTAAATATTCCGGCAATTTTTAGTCCTAGGTCCTTACTCAAGAAGACGTCAAAGCCCTCTGCCACTTGACCAGATGTTGACTTCAGCAATGGGCCCTTGGTTTTTCCGTTCAAATTCACGGCTAGTGACCTACCACCTGGAGTAGGCACGTAGCCAGAAATTTGCTTCGGAGGGGGGCTAAGTCTTGCGTAACTTGAAACTAATCAGCCTTGCCCATTCGGTGCTGACTATGTTACAAATCTCCTCCCTTAATTTTCAGTGCTTGGTCTTTACTTTTACAGTGCCCATACTTATCTCTTCTCACTGCTAATTTCACGGCTAAAATCAGAACAACAAAATTATTGGGAAAAAATTTCAGGGGGGGGGGGGGGGGACTGAAGCACCAGAAGCCCCCCCTTCCCCCCCTGGCTACGTGCCTGGCTGGAATGGATGTTGCTACTGGAGTGTATGTGGTGATCATGAAATTGGAGTTGACAGGGAAGAGGCTTGGCCGATAGAAGAATCGAGTGGAGGGCTGCATCAAACCAATCCTAGGATTGTTGACCCTTGATGATGATGATGATGAGGGAAGAGGTTAAGATTTAAAAAAAAAAAGAACACCAGAAAGTATGTAGACTGAAGTGAGTGCTAAAGGGATGGATGAAGAGTGGTTTGCAGGTGGTGGACATTGATACCTGACATTTGATGGATTTGATTTTTGCAGAGAAAAACTTCCATGGAGACAGAACTATTGCCCCAAAAGATAATTATACGGGTAACCTGTAGAAATGGCAGGTGGTGGTGTTGAAATAGAAGGATTTTACTGCATGTGTGGAAACAACTGGAGGAGGAATTGCGTGGACGATGAAAGAGGATGCAGCATGTAATAGATATTATATTCCTGTGGATGGAGACCAATGCAGCATCCCCTGGAAGGTTAAATTGACGAAGGTCAGAAAGTCAGAATTATGTCTTGCTGAGACCAGGTTTGTGGTGTCATCAGCATACATGACAAAGCAATGCTTGGAAAATTGACGGGGCAGATCATTAATGAGAAGGTGGAAGAGGAGCAGACCAAGAATTAGATCCTTGAGGAACATTGGCTTCAACTCTCAAGAACTTGAAGTGGCTTGAACCCTTCCAATAGAGGATTGCTGAGTGTAGAAGATGAATTTAGAATGGTCGTTTAGGAAGGAGGCAATCTCGCTAAGGGAATTTCCTCTAATCTCCAGGCTTTCCATATTTGTCCTTGAGAATACTATAATGATCTATGCTATTATGAGCATTTTTGAGGTCAAATGATGTATCCAGTGCTTTTTTTTGTTTACCCCACCTAATATCATATTCAAATCCAGAAAAATTGCTGTGGTATTTGTAGGCCTGCCCTTGCAAATGCCATTCTGGAAGTCCATAAATAAGGATATGAGAATAATAAACAATAGGTCATATATACAAGGGCATAAAACATGTCAGAATTACAATCAAGGAAATTCTTTTACCGATTAAAAAAATATATCTTTTAGAACTTCAATAGCTTTTCCTTGAAGTCTGATGAATTTTTTTCATGCTTAGCCTCAGGTGGTTCAATATCGTTATCCCCATAGATTTGGGTCCACTTGCAACATGTTACAATGCCTTGCATAGATTTGGTGAAGATCTTTACATGTTCTTGTATAGTGAATGTGGACACTGGCATTATTCATACACTTGAGATGTGTTATTTGTAGTAAATATGGATACCACATGAATATGGGGGTTGTAGCTATGGCTGCAAGCAAGGAAGGACTACATCAAAACATTTGTATGGAGCAAAGCACTCTATGGATCAGAGAGATGGAACATTGGGAAAGCAGACGAGCGAAGAATTGAAGCGATTGACTCATGATGTTGGAGAAGGATGTTGAAGATTAAATGGACAGATGGAGTGAGCGAACGAAGAGGTGTACAGAAGAGCAGATGAAGAAAGGACGATATGGATAATCCTACGGCAAGGAAGAATCAGATGGATTGGACATACCTTGAGGCACAATGGATTAGTTAGAAATATAATGGAAGAGATAATTGAAAGAAACATTCCACAAGAAGACCAAGGGACAAGTATAGAGGGCAAATAAAGAAGGACGTGAAAGGGAAAACATGTCAGGGGGTGAGGGAATTAACACTAAATAGGGCAGAATGGAGGGCTGCAGTTAAGGATTAAAATACTGATGATGGTGGTAAATATGTACACATGGAATTGGTATAATACAAAGTTTCTTAAAGGAAGGATGACAGGGTGCATACTAATAATTTTTATTGCGTACGAAGAATGTACATATACATACTTGTATAGGTCCCATAAAAATAATTAATAGGAAAAATGTACTTGGTAAATCACATCCAGCAAGTATGACACTGTATAAATTAAAGAATTCGATCAGGATCCATAAGGTATTCATCAATAGAAAAAAAACAGGAAGTGGTACCTTTGCATCTTTTGGTGACTTAGGTTGGTAGTTTATTGTATATTTCTTCAACTCATGGTGAAAGCCCAGATACTGAAGAGAGTAATATTGTGCACTGCATACCCATGTCTTCTTCTCCTGAAGATCTATATTTACCAATCCTTTAACTATCCTTTTCAATTATTATTACATATTATTATTAATTTATTGGTCACAGAAGATATGAGGTTAGATATATAAGACCCATCAAGATAAGGAAAAACCACAACAAAAAAATATTCACAATTGAATAACACTAAGTAACAATATACCGTATTTACTTGTGTAAGCCGTGCCCTCGTCTATCCCGCACACCCCTATTTTTGGGCAGGCTCATGAGGAAAAAATTATTTCTATAAAAAAATTTTTTTTTGCCCTTGAGTCCGCATCATTTTGCCATAACATTAATGCATTTTCTTTAATATAAATGCTGTGCCTAAATTACTTGTACGTCTTCCTCATTAATTGATTGAATTACGTGTTAATATCATCAAGATCACCATCGTGTCGTGCATCGATGCACGGCCTCTTTTACTGTGCATCTGTTTCTTGTAGCATTTCACGGTAATCACAGTTACATAGAATCTCATCATACAGCTATAAAAATGGCATCCGTTCAAAGTAAATCCAACTGACATAATTGAAGAAATATATACAATTTCAACCTGTGATTACTCTATTATTACGGAAATCCGTTGGCATATCAACAAATAAAAGCAGAATTCCATCTGTACCTGATAGCGGTGGTCTCTTCTGCTCTCTGCATAGTAGCTGTGGACTGGGACAATTTAACAACACCGGAAAATCTTGGGAACACACGAAAGAAACTAAGCTCAATGTAATAACAATTATAATTGTTATAAAATTAAAGAAAAACACATTCCCAGAAGTAGAATCATAAATCACTAATTAATATTCATATCATAACAGTTCTCATTTTTAGTTTTTGTCACTGCTAGATACAGACACTTCATATTTCCTTCCTGCAGCTCGATTTCCTATTTTTTCGGCATCACTTATAATATGTAGTTTTGTACTCACAGGAAACAATCAAAATTTCACATCAGAATTCATTTTAGGGTAATAATAGCAAATTATTTTAAAATGCTAAATGATCGATTCGAACTTGTTTACTACTCTCACCATGAACTCTCACGCTCGGAGAGGATAGCACGGATAGTAAGAAGGTATAATCTCTGAGCATACGACTATTGCTACTATGTAACAAATTCTTTGTCATGTCTTTGCAAGGTAGATTTAATGTGTTTGCAAAAGGAGCTATCTATTATGTAAAAATGTTGCTACAATACGTGATACTGAAACAAACTCCGCTTATGATTTTGAAAAGACATAAAGACTGTATCCTGTAAGCTGCCGCCCCCCTTGCGGCAGCTTACAGGATACAGTAGATTTAAATACATATCAGAGCTACAATGTGTTGTCCTATGTACGATCAATACATGATAAATCTATTGCTTTGTCAAGTGGTGTTTCTGATCTAGCATTTATTCAAGTACCGTTGTACGCTCACTTTGTTAAACACAGATTTTTATTACATACTAATTACTTCGAAATTTTAGAATTCTAATTACAATATACAATTTACTACTAGACCATACTTACCAATTATGTCGATAAGTTCGCAGAATGCGAAACCTAGGAGAAAAAAACAACAGGAATTTGAGGAAAATGGTGTGTGGCTTACACGAGTAAATATGGTAAATATGAGAGAATACAGTAAATTACAAGTAGTACAAAATGAAGACCACAATACATATAACAAAAAAATAACTTGAACATATAACATCAATTCATGAATTGAAATATTCATCCAAAGAATAGAAACAATTGGTCAATAGGCAATGCTTTAGATTGGCTTTGAACTTATCGGATGTCTTCTGGTGTTCAAGGATTTTGGTATTTTATTGTAAATTGTGCTACTCATAGTGATGGGGCCAGTGTTGAAGACAGAGAGGTTATGTTGTCTCACTGCATAATCATCTCTGCTTCTTGTGAAGTAGTCATGAATGCCACGATTCTTGACAAGGGATAACTTTGTTTCAAATTCCTTTATTAAAATCACACATAAATACAAAGCAAAGGAAGAATCTTCAGTTGTTTCAATAAGTTATGACTGCTGGCTTGTTTTTTGGCTTTGCAGATTATTCTGACAGCCCATTTTTGTAATTTAAAAATTCGGACTGCCTTGGGGAGAGACCCCTGGCTAATGTGTATGTGCAGTATTTAAGTCTACTATAAATATAAACATAGTAGACTGTTATGGCTGTTTGTACATTTGTAAGCTGAATCATTCTTCTCATTAAATAACAGCCATAGGCAACAGAAGATGATATAAAATTTATGTACGAATTAGCCAGCAGTTAACTTGTTCATAGTATGTATTTCCTTTCAGAAAGTAAGCCCGAATCACACGATCATTTTTCTCGTCCCTTTAATAGGGATCATTTAAGCTGTAGCTTTCAGGGACCGCAAAAATGATAGCTCAAGCTATCATTTCACCACTCACACGATCATTTTCACCGTCCCCTCTCGTATCATTTCTGTTCACGAGACACGGTAAACAACTTCATAACTATGGATGATTTACATCGTTGTCGACTGCTTTTGACTGCAGCCAAACGTTTCTTTCAGAACATGTGCTGTGATTGGCTAAATGACAGGCCCGAGGGACGGAAAAAAGGACATGCTCAAATGACGAAAAAAGGGATTGCGATCCCTAATCATTGCCACTATCCGTGAAGTGATCAAGTCAGACGATCATTTTTAATCTATCATTTGAGCTATCCATGAAAAGGGACGTAAAAAATGATCGTGTGATTCCTGCTTTACTGAGATTCAGAATTACTGAATAGAAATTCATAATTAATTACAAAATATTAGTAATAACAGCACCAATTTATCAATAGTCTTTAATAATAAATTACTTCTATTAAGTAATAATTTTCTGCAAGGGTTAAGTGATTATATTGTAGCTGTGGGTGAAGCTATTATTCTAAAATGAGCTCATGGTAGATGAAATTTCCTCCTAGGTGATAATTTTATGATTTCTCTTCAACCATAGTAAAGACGTCTTAATTGTGTCATGGTGAAGTGCAAGTGCATAGTGAAAACATTTTAAATAATATTTACGATAAATTCCACTCAACTAAACTTTGAAGTGGAGGGAGGCTCCGTAAGGCCCACCCCTCCAATTCTTGAACTTCTTCGACACACTTTGTCCAAACAATACAAATCAATTTAAGGCAATTATTCTCCTACACACACCATTTTATTTGTGGTCTATATTTTTTATTTACATGTGATGCCTGCTTCAAAATCAATCCCTTCGTAAACAATCGTAACATAAGTTGGATTTTTTTAAATCCTGACAAAAACCTTTCTCATTTCATTCTTGGCATTTAAAACACCCTTATTGGTGTGCAGTTTTCCTTACATTTCATCATTTACTATCATTCAAATTTCAGAGTCACATCCGTATGTAACTCAGGGTGTGCCAACACTAATCTGCATGGTTTTTTGTCAACATGTTACATTCCTGGGAAAACAAGTAAAAATTCAATCACTGTAGATACTACCTTCTTATCATTGTAATACTCTTGCTGTGATGCTAGTAAAGTCTTCTGGGTGCCATTTCCTAAACAATGGAGGATTTTTTTATAAACAGTGGTGTAGTACACATGCAGGCAGATTTGAGTTTCCAAAGCTTTAGAGACAATTAAAATAGCCAAGGCATAGATTTTGCTCTTTGATTTTTGAAGGGAGTAATCATCAAATATTTATTTAACTCCTAGCTTTGCATTCCAAAACTCTCTTTTCTGAAGTAGGCATGAAGTATTCGTGATTGTGCCAATTTCCTTAAGTTTGCTTGTTGTTGATTGCCATGTGGAATGAATTTTAAGTCCAAATCAGTGTAATTGTATTAACTGTTCTCCAGTCCTACTTAGATTTTCAATTACAGTGTAGGCATGTAAATTGTATGCCTCCAATGTTCTCAAGAAATGGATACCCAGAATTCTTTTATCTGCTTCCATGACCTTGTATTTAAGCAGTAGGGCACACTTCTTTTCCAGAATGATTCTCAAAATCAACGCCCATCTCTTAGCCCCAAGGTAAGACCTTTGCTCTGTTCACTACTAAACACCCAACACTTTTGGAACATTGCACGCAGATGATGCGTGTGGATTATTGAGCCTGAGAGTTTGCACGGAATTTGGAAGCACTTTAATCTAATGCAATGCAGTCAGCTTCTCATTTCAGAGATATCTTCATCAGGATTTAGAAAAAATTTTCAAATGTCCAAAAATGGCGATTATCCTAATCCTATCAGTTAGCTCTAAGGCTAATTTATACCTTTATAATACTACTAAGGGTCTTATGACCAATTGACTCAATTGCATCTTGATGTTCGTGCAAATTGTAGGAAATAATTCCTACCTACTCACACATTTTTAACCAATATACTATGCATGCTGCTCTCTTTCAATTATGGTATTTTCTGGCATATAAGACTTTTTTTTCCTCAAGTAATCCTTGGAATATTGATGATGGAAACAAAAGGGAAACATTGAGCCCAAATATACGTGGATAGAAACGTGGATTAGAACACACCTTAGATTTATTCCCATGATCCACACAGTAAGAGGGAAGGGTCCCTGGGAAGTTGCACCTGCACCAAGTGTGATCCTACGTTCCTTGAGAGCTCCCATGTCATCGTGGGACATAATACAGTTGTCCCAAGGATATTGTATATCCCCTCCCAAGGAACATTCTGATGGTACATTCTGATTGGGATCACTGGCTTCATTTAGAACCACCTTGGGATCTCCTGTGTTCACTTCTGTGGTTAACCTCAGAATCGTTTAACCCATTGGCTCAGTATTTTTTACTCTTATTTTTTTACTTTTTAAATTGATGGACTTGGTGAATCACCATCTCTTTAAGTCATTGGGTTAATCCACATTAGGAACTTCATGCATCTATTTCTGTTAGTTGATGGATCAAGTAAAAATTGCATGGCCTTTTAAAGTAATAATATCCCCCTGAGATACACAGTCTTTACTTCTGGTCAAGAGTAAAGTTCACCCTTTGAAATTTTGATTGTATGTGAAAATTATCTTTAAAATGGTAAAAATACATATTTATCAATGTTTAATGGTTTTCATTTCCACCAAAATGCAAAGGAACTTTATTGATCATTCCATTACTTGTTATTTTCCTTTTATTTATCTCTTATTTCAATAAAACAAAAGTGTGTTCAAAAGAGATCCACAATAAACCTGCCTTAAAGCTTCTTAAATCTTTCGCAGCAGAAATTTATCAATTTTTTCTTGCTAAGAGATGAGTCAAGCCCATTTATTAATGCTGTGTGGTGAATAGTTATTATTGTGTTATGATTTTGAGTATCTAAATTTTTATCATTTATAGGTAGATGTAAATAAGGCATTGAATTTCAAATTGTACATTTTAATTATTAAAAATGAGTCAGAAAGCAGACTTAGATGACAAAACTCGAGCTGTGGTTGTGACACTATTCGATGAAGGCTGTCGGAAACGAAACTCAAAAGAAACCAATTTCTTCCAACTATTTAATATAACTTCAAGAACAACATATCACATACAATAAATCAGAACTGACTTCGCCGGGGACGCATGTTTGATTAACAATGGGCTTGTCATCTCCATGCACACATAAACAACAGGTGAGAAAAAAACAAAACAAACGCTATACCAAAATGCGGCTCACAACATTCTCCCACCTAAGTCAACGAAATAAACCTAAAGAGTTGACTTACATACAAACAAACATCACCCTTAGAGAAATATGCATAAAACAAAATCAACTTTTATAAGTTAGTCTCACAAGCACTTTTACTGGCCTACCTTTGCATCACGCTCACGATCAAGGGGTAGGGGAGTGGGTAGAGCTTCTAACCTTTTAACTTTCTGTCTTTTACAAACTTGGCACCCATTCAACACCTGTCTTACAGTGCGACGACCTCCCAAGATTCAGTATTTTTCCCTTAAAATGGACATCATTAACTGTACACCTGCATGTGATGACTCCTTGTGAACATCCAAAATCAGTCTTAGCACTACAACATGTTGGTGATTAGGCAAAACAATAGGATTACAGAAATCATTTTCATCCTCCCGATGAGAAATCTTAGTTCTCAAGCGTATCAATCCCTTACCATCTAAGTAAGGAAACAAACCAACTAATTTCTGATCGTTCATACCAGTGAATACATCCTCTTGAACAAGTAACAATAGCTTGGTTTCGGCATTGACAAACTCCTTAAAAGACAAAGTTCCCACTACACGTTGAGTTTTTTCAACCTTACAATTGTTTTTAAACCGATAAATCCAACCAAGCAAGTTGACAATTTGCTTATACTTAGAAAAATAACGGTAATACCAATCCCTTCCCATTGAGGCACACATCATTGACGAGGTCACAACTTTCCTTTTCTCTAATTTAATCTCCTCCTCGTCAAAGACAATGTTAGAATTAGGCCACATACTAGGGGGCTCCTTCAACCAAGTGGGCCCCTCCCACCATTTTGACTCTAACAGTTTTTTAGCAAAACATCCCCGGGAACATCCCAGCAGGGTTAAGAGTACCTGGTACATGCCTCCAAGCATGTCCTACTGTCAGCTCACGGATCTCTTTAACTCTATTCCCTACAAAAACATCCCACTGTTCATCTCGCCCTATCCAAGCCAAAACAGTGGTGGAATCACTCCAAAAATTGTCTCAATATTGGGCATATCTAAATCTAATACAATTTTCCCAAATAACCGGGAACCAATGGTAGCTGCAAGTAATTCCAACCTAGGAATTGTTATCCCTTTGTTCACTTTGCCAATTGGCGATACCCTCGCCCTGGCCTGCACCAATTGCACATGGAGTCTCGACTCTAAGGAAAACAGCTGTGGCATAGGCTGCCTGGCTGGCATCACAAAAGACATGAAGAGTCCAGTTCTCTGTACTGTTGGTGCCGGGCAGCCATCTCGGGATTTTAATCTCAGCAAGGGATGAGAGGTCATCCATCCACTTCAGAAACTGCGACCAGATGTCCTCGTCCACTTCCTCATCCCAGCCCATGCCAGACTTCCAGGTGCGTTGCAGTAGGAGTTTGGGAAGCAGTGACACTCCACATGTAACGCCAAGGGGATCAAAAACTCTATGAGCGGCAGACAAAATGATCCGCTTAGTAATTCTTTCAGTATTCAACGAATTAAAAGCGCTCATACTTATCTGTAAGGTGTCGTCTTTCTTGTCCCATAACACTCCTAAAACATTGGAGACTGCATCCCAAGAAGGCCAGTGAAGGTCGGTGTGCTCCCACCCTCGTAGATGAAATTGTCCATCACTCATTACTGCTGTGGCCTCTTCAACAAATTTCTTGAGTTCTTGCTCATCCGTCACGCTGGTCACACAGTTGTCCACATAAAAGCTATCCTTCAGTTTCTCTATTACCTTTCTATCATACATTGAATCACTACTATCACACCTGCCTAAAACACGTAGTAGATGATACTGAATGACTGCTCCGAGTAGAAATGGGCTACATGACACACCAAACACTACTCTACGGTGCCAAAACACTTTCAGTTTGCCATTCTCGTCGATCCACAAAAATCTGAGAAAGTCTTTGTCGTTTTTTGCCAGGCTAATCTGTAGGAAAGCCCTTCAAATGTCAGCTACTACTCCTATCCTCTTAAGGCGAAAACGAGTTAAAATAGTAGGGATTAGCTCAATTAAATTAAGTCCTTTGTGTAAACAATCATTAAGGCAAGGGCTTCGCTTTTCTTTCGCGGATGCATCGAACAAAGGACGGATCACTGTCGTACTATTTTCTTTCACGACATGGCGATGAGGCAGATAGTGCCCAGGGCAAACGACTTCTTCTTCTGGTACCTCCTCAATGATTCCATCTTCCATCCATTCATTCAAAGTCTTCTGGTAAGCATCGTAGTGGCCCTCTGACTTCAATCTTCGGATGGTTGAGTTTAGCCTTTTCACTGCAAGATCATAATTACTGGGTAGTGGCGGATGTTCCGCTATTCATGGTAAATGCACCTTAAATCTGCCTTCCTTGTCAATGCTCACCGTACTCAAAAAGTGCTTCATAGTTTCTTCATGAAGTTCTGCCTTACTTTTCCTTTCTGAGGGATTCGTTATTCCAATAGCGTCCAAGGTCCACAAATCCGAAATAGTCGCTTCCTTGCTCAGCATGGTTGTGACAAGCGCTGTACTATCATTGCGATGAGTCCCTGGCATCCGACCCATCAGTGTCCAACCTAACTTCGTTTCCATAGCTACTAAACCTGAACTGAGTCGTTGATGCCCACCAATCATCAGCTTGCCTGCTACATCAGCCCCAATCAAAATTTCTATCGGCCCATCAATGAAATCAGTTAATTTAATCTCCATTTTCTTCAGTTCATTAACCCAAGGCCCTGGCTGGACAGGAGATATCCTACCACATATCATTGGTTGGTCTAAAACCTCAAAACAGCAATCGTAACTCCCTCCTACACTTGACAAATGGATGCCAGGGACGAAGGGAATGGATGACGAAGATCTCATGCTTACAAATGCCTGTATTGGTACCTCCAAATAACGCGTGCTGAACATTTTCTTCCCTAATAGCAGTGTATTTCATTTCCGCAGCGGAATCTTTCAAAATGTATGAACGCTGAGATGCCGTATCAATTAAAGCGCGCACTTTTCTTTCAATACCTATGCCTTTCATCACAACTAACAAAGTCTGTAATTGTGTATCAGGTACTCGATGTATTGGCCAACGATTCGGCTAGATGACTTTTCCGCAGAAATTCCTCCCGGCTGACCTCAACGGATTCCGGTCTACCGTACCCCTCACATTGGAGAGAGTCCCCACACATAATGGCATAATGTCCTCTGCCACATTTCGCACATTTGGGACAGTTCCGGAACTTCTTCGCGGGATGTCCTACCTTCAAACATGAGTAGCAGCATCGCTTGGATACCAATACCTGTCGCCTTTCTGTTAATGTCATTTTCTGCGCTTTCATACAGTCAGCTGATCCATGACTACCCCCGCATAAATACATAAATCCTCTCCGTATTCTTCGCCGTCGTCAACACTCCTGCAGCCGTCGGAAGCTCTTGTGAGTGGTAATAGTTAGGCTTCGATGGGCGCTCCTTTTTCTTCACAGTCACCCTTTCCACAGCCACTGAAGTAACGCCAAAACCAGACATTGCCAAATTCACCTTCAAATCACCCTCTACTTCCGCTCATATGAAGTGCATTAATCTTTCCAAGCGATCCTTTGAGGTACTAGGTCTGCTCACATCTCCACTGCCTAACGTACCTCCTAGATTCTGGCTACTGAACGCTTTACTGATGCCTACAATTGCATCATTTCGTTGCCAGATATGCAGAATGTCCTCCGGTAAACACGATTCGACTAGGGGGAGCAGCATTGACGCACACTTCTCGGTAGTAACGCCTAGAGCCTCTTATGCACACAAGTGACACTCTAATTTGTCATACAAGGACGCTAGGGGTGTCTGGTTTGTTGTCAAAGAATTTTGCAACACCAAACTCAATAGTTCTCTGACGTACACCTCCACTAACAGATCTTCTCGGCCATACCTATCTCTTAAACAATTTATAGCCTTAACGTAATTCTCACTGGTGGCGGGAAAACTCTCCACTAACTCCCTGGCTCTAGAACCGTGAATCGTTGCCTGCACTAAATACTGAAACTTGTCACTGGCATCAATAGAGGGGTCTTCGTCAATTTTCTGAAATTGAGACCAAAATGGCAAGAAATCTTTTAACTCACCTCCGAACTTCTTAAATTCTAACTGCGGGAGTTTGAAAGAACGTTTACTATTCTCTTGCGTCGGACTGGCTCTGGAAACACTTCCTTGTGAATGGCGATCTTCTTCCCATTTTGCAACAGCACGCTTTAATTTGCAAAATAGAATCGTATACTCATCCGCCCTCTTGATTTCCTCGTCCAAGTCCTTTTGCGTGACGTTCTCAAGTTCTAATAAGCCATCATAAACTAAATCATCTAACTGCGATAATTCACCCCGACGCTTCTCCAACAGTTCCATTGACGCTCGAATATCTATCACATTCTCGTCCCCTGACTTAAGTAACGCGTCAACCTCGTTGCACACCCGCGTGAAAGCACTCCTTTGCGTTTTGCGCGTCTTATTTACCTTTTCCATGTTGTTCCTTGGTTATCTTCACTTGTCCTGTCACGGTCGCCAAATGTCGGAAACGAAACTCAAAAGAAACCAATTTCTTCCAACTATTTAATATAACTTCAAGAACAACATATCACATACAATAAATCAGAACTGACTTCGCCGGGGACGCTTGTTTGATTAACAATGGGCTCGTCATCTCCATGCACACATAAACAACAGGCGAGAAAAAAACAAAACAAACGCTATACCAAAATGCGGCTCACAACAAGGCTGTTTGATGCTGAAAATTGCCAAAAAAGGGAGTTTCTCAAGCCACAGTCATGAACATCAAATTCAAACTGAAGCAAGAAACTGGGTTGAATACAAGTTGTCATTTTTGTTGTAGGCCAAGAGTAGGCAACACCAAAAAGTGAGAACAAGAAATCCTGAAATAAGCCAATCATGCATAAATAAAAGCGGGATGATTCCCTATCCCCTAGTTAACATTTTTTTTAAACTATGTAGTAGTCTAACAGTTAACTATCTACCTTTTTTTGTAACAGAGTCTGTACCGACTGTTACAAAAAAAGCTAGATACAGCAGAAAATACCTAGTTGGCTGCACTCTTGTCAGACACATGAATCATTACCATAATAGAAAATGGTTCTAATACAGTTACAAAGTTACCACTGATTTATTAGCAAGATAAGACTTTGAAGGGTTCTTGGCAATGCATTTTGCATGATGCAGAGCAGGAAACATGAGTTCCAAAAATTTCCTTACAAGATTGCAATTTCCTTTGAAATCTGCACTTTGCACCTTCTTTTTACTTTTCACCTTTATTCTTTTGATTTCTTCATAAAAATATATTTTAAAATATGTGCATATTATCAGTGGTCTGTCTGTGGCAACAATTCACACTTAAAATCTATTATAATAGAATTTTGCTGAAATCTACTCGATACCCTATCAAAAATGTCAGATCTGAAATTGTCAGATCTGGAACACCATGTTCCTGGCATGGAATTGAACAGTTGGGAACTGGTAGAGAACCGCATGGAACGGTAGGGAACGTATGGAACTGGTAGGGAACGTATGGAACTGGTAGGGAACGTATGGAACTGGTAGGGAACGTATGGAACTGGTAGGGAACGGCATGGAACTGGTAGGGAACGGCATGGAACTGGTAGGGAACGTATGAAACTGGTATGGAACACATGGAGTTGGTTGGGAATGCAAGGAAATTATAGGAACCATCAGGATGTCACTAACAATACCCACCAGCAGTATA
Source organism: Platycnemis pennipes (assembly GCA_933228895.1). Classification (NCBI taxonomy): domain Eukaryota; kingdom Metazoa; phylum Arthropoda; class Insecta; order Odonata; family Platycnemididae; genus Platycnemis; species Platycnemis pennipes. The sequence continues at coordinate 138,925,284 of OW121851.1, forward strand.
TACTGCTGGAATAAGGAAGATCACGTAATTTGATACGGCATGATTTGGCACACGTTAACTATACACAGACTTAGACCGTGCAAAATTCGTGCACGTCTGCCGCTTCTTGATGTCACATAGCGAATTCACAATTTTAATAACACATTTGTGAGAGTTAAGACGATTGCAAACAAAAATGTGTTTTTCTTAATAAAATTAATTACATTTATTGACACTACTTCCATTTTCAATCATTGCATTCACTAGACATTGTAACACATCATATTCCAATACATAAGGCATAGTCTCAAGAACAGCCAGTGCGACAATCACCAATATCAAACTACATTGCACGTGAATAAAACGTAGCGATCAAGTTTGATTTTTCCATTACATTTGATTTTAAATGGTTGATCTGGGTGTACAAAACCCAGCTGTCTTTTAAAAAAACAACGCTCTTCTAAAAATTGAAATTATATTTTTCCAACAGTTGGTTCGTTCAAATGTCATCGAAAGTCACTGCACTGTCATAACACACACAAAACTTTTCACGTTTATCTAATAGTTGAATGATGATCTGAATTGTCGTTGGATCATTCCTAATGTCCCAATTTGTGGTAGATGTGAGCTTAACCGTAACGAACTTCAAACATTTATATTGCCTAAATGGGTTACATCACTCATTTCATTCCAACTGTGTTTCGTAGAGGAAGGATGAACATTTATGTTTACACCACTTTTACTTCTCCAGAATTAAAATTAAGCTTCTACGATCACAAATTACCAGAAAACGTAAATATTGGAGGTGCTAGTTCTTTCTCGCGCTTCCGGCTTATCAATATGACTGCCATTTTGATTTTCGAGATGGTCGAAGTCGATATTGTTTGCCAGACATCGATTGTAGTCTTTTCAAAAAAATGTACATATCAAAAATATACAAATAGGTACATATTATTTGCAGTGCGCGCATATTATCCATTTTATTTGCATATAATCGACGGAATATTATTTACTGGTAAATGTGAGCTTCATCCTTCCTCTACCTAACACAGTGAAAGTGCTAATGAACACCGTTTTCGCAGGATAAATATTCGAAGTTCGTGACCCTTAGCTCACATCTACCTTATTTACTATATATACCAATCCATTTATGCATATTTTATACGGTATAAATTTTGTGTGGGATAGAATACATCATGATTCCCACCTGCAACTAGACTTGGGTAATTACAATAGAAGATCTCGTAAAGAATACACAGGAACACACATCTAGTAGAAAACATTTATTTTTGACTAAATTCTTCAATTCTTTGTGCCCTTAACAATATTTTTCTTGCGATTTTATGAGGATCGCTGGCATTAACCATGTCAAATGTTAACGCCTCAGTATACAACACATGATTGGGAACTCAGGTGTCATGTCTGATTTTGATTGGGAACTCATGGGTGTCATATCTGACTTTGGTTGGGAACTCATGGGTGTCATGTCTGACTTCAGTTGGGAACTCAGGTGTCAGATCTGACTTTGGTTGGGAACTCGGGTGTCAGGTCTGACTTTGGTTGGGAACTCGGGTGTCAGGTCTGACTTTGGTTGGGAACTCAAGTGTCAGGTCTGACTTTGGTTGGGAACTCAAGTGTCATATCTGACTTTGGTTGGGAACTCATGGGTGTCATGTCTGACTTTGGTTGGGAACTCGTGTCATGTCTGACTTCGGTTGGGAACTCAGGTGTCAGATCTGACTTTGGTTGGGAACTCATGGGTGTCATGTCTGACTTCAGTTGGGAACTCAGGTGTCAGATCTGACTTTGGTTGGGAACTCGGGTGTCAGGTCTGACTTTGGTTGGGAACTCGGGTGTCAGGTCTGACTTTGGTTGGGAACTCAAGTGTCAGGTCTGACTTTGGTTGGGAACTCAAGTGTCAGGTCTGACTTTGGTTGGGAACTCGTTGGACATTTTTAATAGGGTATGAATTTTATACTAAATACTTTTCCTGAATGTGGGCCAAAACTCGGGTGCATCTTGTATGTCCGTACATGTGTCTTATAAGCTGGAAAATAAAGAAATACCTTGATTGCATTTTGCTGTCAACATTCCTCTAGCAACCTGTTTGCACTTTCTCTTTTTCTCTGTTAATTTATTTAAATTCATCTCTATGATATCATACTCAATGTTATGTAACTTTAATAGAATGGGTAATAATTGTTGAGAATTCCACTCTGTACCATCTCAGCAGTGACAAAAGACTACGTATGGTGGAGCATTGTCATGTATGTACGTAACAATAACTCCAATTGGAGTTTTAAAAAATAACCAATATGTTATAATAACACCCAATTAAGCCATTTTCATTCAGCATTCTTTCATTCGCCATCAAAAAGATTAATGCCTCATCTCCCTTGCAATTATAATAATATGTAGGTGTAGATATTTGCCTGCAAATTTGGATTTCAAATTATTCTTCTTCAAAGGAATTAAATTATGCACGGTTCAAGCTGAATTTTAATAGAGGCATTATTACATAGTACTGATAGGGCTATACTCAATTTATAACAATAAAATTGGGATGAATAGCCAATTAGCATTCAAAATTTAAAAAGAAGTATTCCTTCCCTCAAAAATTGGCATTAAAAGGAAGCTTTTATTAAATTGACTGATGAGTATGTATCCTTATTAACTTGGAATGGAACATTCGAATCCCTTGAATGATGCCTTTTTCCTCGAATCCTTAAAAATCCATGTCACTTACATCGTTATTAGATGAAAATCCTTGCGTTCCTTTCAATTCAACTTTACCACACCCACCTGTGACCAAAAATAGAAAACATGGGTTCAATAGCTCCGTTTTCCTCTCCTTCGGCACTGTGTAGCCTGTGTCATGCAGGCTGAAATAGCACCTGATGTCAATCATCCACGGGAACATAAAGGAATCCACTGTCACAGAATACACATCCTCCGGAGGTCCAGGCGGAGTACATAATATTTTACCGGGAAAAGCACAGCTAATAGCAAAAGAACCTCGCTACTAACCAAGGTTGATACAGGAGGTGGTCCAAATAGAGAAACGTTCATGAAACTTCAACCGTAAGGCGGAATTAAACTCATCTCCGCACGAAATAGATTCTTCAGGGTATATAGGAACCTGGAAATCCTGGAAAACCTGGAAAAGTCAGGGAAAATGAAAATGGCCATGGAAATCCTGGAAAAGTCAGGGAATTTAATGTGTGGTCAGGGAAAAGTCGCCAAATGTTTAAATTATCAACTGAAAATGCCAAGAGATCAAAAACTGCACATAGGAGTGGAGGAGGAGGGTGAAGGAGGGGACGGCTGGCCTCAGGCCGGCTTTGCTGTGGAGGCAGCCCTATTCTGGTTCTTTCTGGCTATTGCCTGCACGATTTGGTGAAAAGATTGGTGAAAGGTGTGCGAATTCATATTCTCATTTTCATTCGCTAGCGATTTCACCAGGAATGCTTCGCTTCGTCTCTCTGGCGACGAGAAAGTTATTCTCAGTCAAATTTGAAGTCACTTAACCAAATTTGTAGAAGGATGTGAGGAATAAAAAATCAAGAATGATTCAAAGAGCTACTTTAACATGACATCAGGTTTGAAGGAAAAGCCAGGTTAGCCTTCTTTGCATATATTTTTCTGCAATTAAAACCCTTTCTGAAGGCATATTTGATTTGATTTGATTTATTTAAAATGTTCAAAAACAGCCGGTGCCGGCCTTTACAGTGAGCAAGTTAACATAAAAACTGCAAAAACAACAAAAATAGTATACAAAATAAAGAATAAAACATAAATTGCCATAATAAAATGAAAATCAGCATGTCAGTATTAAGAGATATAGAAACAGAATTGTTAATGGTGATTGTTAAGAGTCGGGGAGATATTGTTAAGGTGGTTGCTGAACGTTCGGATGTCAATGTAAGGAATGATAATATTTATTTTGTTGACTTAAAGTTGTTGATCTCTTATTACTGGAAGTTCATATGATTAATATGATAATAAACCTACAATTTTTCATAAGTTTAGACTTCTCTGCTTCCTCACTACCACTTATATCTCTATAAATGACCAAAATCTTGGAGTTTTCAGGCGCTCAAAAGTCAGGGAAAATCACTAATAATGGTCTGGAAATCCTGCAAAAGTCAGGGAAAATGAAAAGGAAAAACTCCTATAAACCCTGTCCTTTCTGCGGCTACCCAAGGGAAAGTCCTCCAAAACACCCAAAGGGACCAAAGCTGAATCATCGACTTCTGATGCGAGCAAGGAAATCGTCAATGAGAAACAATACCAAATAAGGCCAAGAACGGTAGCGGAAGGGGCATGTTTAGTTAATAAATAGCCAAGACTTCCTCTTCATTATTTTAACCCTGACGATGCGGCCTGTAATGGATGCGAAACTTTGGATAACCAAGCTCTGCACGCAGCGGCTACCAAAAACAACAACTGGAAACATGCAGTGCATTGCGTGTGGAAAAGATTGTGCTCCTGACTTCGGTTATTTTCTTCGAGTTCAGCTCACTTTGAGCGTCAACTTCATGGCTGGGATAAGTAAGTCATTGAATCTGAAACCAGACTTTGTTTAGTTCAGGAATACAAAAGTAGTGGGGCGGAAGGGTATTATTATGAAAAAGATCACGCAGCTAGCACTAAAAGCTGTTACGGTAGAAGATATGATGCGTAACTCAATGAAATTCCAGTTTGTGGGTGGCCTTGCATGCAACAATAATGATTTTGATTGAAAATCAAGAGAATATTCCGCCAGAGTTATGAAAATTTTTCTGTTTCCTGATGATGGTTCATCATATTACTATAATGCTTATAGCCGTGATGCATTTGAAGCTCTAGAAAGTGTGGTAATGTGTGGGAGTAAGTGTAAAAAAGCAACGTTGCGTATTCAAAATAATCACATCCAACTTGAAAATTAATGCCACGGACAGTAATTATACAACCATATGGGTCAATGAAGTAAGTGAAAATATTATTTTTAATATCTATCTTGATATCTTTTTGCCATTAACCCAAAGCACACACAGCATTGGTTCGACTAGAGTTAAATTTTTCGGAACCGGCTGTTGAATGATTATTTAAATAAATTCCATAGTAATGAGAGAGCGATATAGTGAGTGGTTTTTGGCTTCCGAGAGCTCTTGTTACATAGAGGCTCTACTGTACAATCAACACTGTCTAGAAAGTATGTTCCAGTCAGCCCCACAGGGCTCAGAGAGACTGTTCAGGACGGCTCGAAATATCTGTGATAAAATTAGAAATCAGCCTGATCCGGATTGTGTTAAAATACTCGATTTTTAAATTAAAATGATAAAGCAATAAAATATCTCTTACTTGTCTTTGGAGTGTTTAATGGGGGCGTTTACTCGGAACCGAAATCGCAATTTTGTGCACGAAATTGTTAGATGGAAACAAAAAATGAATTTTAGTGAAAAAATTAATCTTCTGACCACAACCATTCACTCAGAAATCAAAAATTGAAATAAGCAAAAGGTGACACCCACCGGAAAAGCTGCTTTGATAACATTGGCGTCATTTTCCTCCCGTCCTTGACTGCTTTTAGGGGAAGGGAAGGGGTGGTTCTCGGAAGGTCTGCTCGCACAGATCCTGTCGCAATCGCTTCCATTGGCACAGTCAGCTGTGTGTCCTCTATTGCAATAAGGCGGAGTAACTTCATTAGCTCAGCTGTGATTGGACGAAGTAGATGTCGCATGCAGGCCCACTTTTCGTAAAGGGTTAAAAACATCAGTTTTTTGCCGCTGATAACTCGAGAACTAATTGACAGATCAAAACACAGAAAGATAGGGGTCTTTTTATTTTCCTAACTCTTATCTGATTTGGCAATAAGAAATATGGTAAGCGACCCCATTTAATTGAATGTGTAAAATTAATATTCAAATTAAAAATAAAATATAAGACTGTGGAGAAAATAAGGATTTGGCTTTGGATTATACTTGGGATTTAAGGAAATGGTAACATTTAGATTAAAGATAAAATTTAAGATTATTGGATAAAAATAAGATAGGAATTCGAGTAAAACTGGATTCGACCCATCTCTATTATTAGCATATAAAGATGAAATTAAGTCTTTTTGCTTGAGTATATTAATATTTTATTTCTCATGTTTTTCATTTGTGTATCTGTTACCTAGTTTTTTTTCGATGTGTCAGCGTAAATTTCATTTGACCAAAACATATCTCAATTTTAATCTTCTCCATGGTCACAATCACTGGGGTAAATGTTGTTTTCGTGCCATAAGTTGAGGTTGTGATGAGTTCCTGACTCCCTGGAGTCTGGGAAGTGGGTCTCCAGCATTAGCTTAAGTGCTTCCTTGTTGGAAGACTTGAAATTTCCCGAGGGAAGCAACAGAGACCCCACCCTCGCTTCCGAGTCTTGGTAAGATCTTGTGAAGTCTTGCTGTCTGTGGAACTGACTCTATTCCTGCACAGAATCTCCTCCACAAGTCCCTTTTAGAGTGTTTGATCACCACTTTATACCACCATTGCACCCCCTTGAGATCCCAGTCATGAGGTGTTTTAGTCCTCTTTGCCTTCTTAAAGAGTTTCCTACTCTCCTTGTGGAGACCATCTAGTTCTGTTCCCCTCCACAGAAATGCACACCTCTCCACCCTGGTCTTGAACAGGCAGCTAGTTTCATAAAATGAGATGACGTTTCCCTGTAAATGATCAACAGTTGCATCTATCATCCACATTTCTAAACTTACCCTGAAGTTTCCCCCATAGGGCAATTCCTGTTTGATACTTGCCTGCAATGGGGTATAAGAGAGTGGTAAGTATATGTTGGTGGTCTGATAATTTGAAATCCCCTCTTACTCTCTTTGATCCAATTCCCCAAGAATTGGTGCAAATTGTAATATCTGTCACTTCCTCCCTGCATTTATTAGCAAAGGTAGGTCATGATCCTTTGTTAAGTAAGTGCCACTCTGTACACAGAAGATATTCCAATGGGGAACATGCACTATTTTTTATAACTCTTTGAATGTGAAGTTTATTAGCTGAAATGTGCTTGCCCAAAATTTTGCTGAAGAATTAAGTTGCGTTACAAAGATATTACGCTTTGAAAATTGTACCTTTTCGCCAGCTTAAAAACACGAAGTCATTGCATGACGTCACGGCACGGTATCACTAAGGGCGTTGTTTATCTGTTTATGCGTGGAAGTTGTTAAATGAATACTTGGCGATAATGTATGTATTTATCTTATTTGTTTATTGCAATAAACGATTGTGTTTCGATTTTTTATTTATGTAGTATGGATGGTAACGAGCAAATCATCCACTAATTATATAATGCCTGTTTAGTGCCCAAGAATTTCTACTACGTCTATGCAATCGCTGTTTTTTTTAAGAAGAACGCCGCTATAAGGGAGTCAACCAAAGGAAATTGTCGGAATGTGCTTTTTAAGTATTTTTTCAGTCATAGTTTCTTTCAAGAAACTGCTAAAAACCACTAAACAATATATTCACTTCGTTTTCCGTTAAAAATAAATGTCTATCTCTGTAGCAATATGGAACCTATACCGTGCAGTGACGTCAGAAGGCGTTTCAGGTCACGTGACTTTCGTCGATTTTCGGGAACATTTTAATATCATTTAATAATCTTTGTGGTGGGCATAGAAAAATTTGGCTTATATATTTAAATTGGTGAGAAAATTTGGCATCAAGTACATCATTAATCTTCAAGAAACAAATTTCATTCATATTCCCCATTCCCCCCTGCCATTGGCTCCTGCACACAATGTGGTGCGAGTTGAAATCACAAACAATGAGGAGTTCTCATTTATTGCAATGACTTTCCAGCCTCTCCATCTCAACTGATCGTGGAGGGTCTGGTGCTTCGTATGGCAGGTACAAGGAGAAGATAACAACTCTCTTCCTGTTCACATCTTCCCAAAGAGTCGGCAGAACTGCTGTCTGATCCCTTGTAAATTCCAATAAATGCATTGTACTTATCCAATTCACATAGATACATGTTCTAGGTCTATCACCAGTGGTACAGTAAAATAATTTGCCCTTTGTCATCCTCAGTCTCCTGGCTCTTCCCTGGAAAGCCCCTAGAGTCCATAAATTAGAGCTATTTTGACCTTACCTTCAGAGATGCGTTCCTTGCTGGGATGAGCGGGTTTCCCCACAGGTGGGGATATCGAAGATGACCAAATTTTTATTTACATAAATAAATGTAGAAATGAACATTCACAATAAGGTACATTTCACTGCAGTGAAATTGGTTTCCTCATCATGAAGATGTAGCTTCTCTAACTTGGGGACCTCGGCATTTTCTCGTTGGAAAATAGCAACAATAGTTTGTTGTGACAGCAAAGCAGAAGCATGAGTTCTCAGTAACTCTTACATAAAATTCATGAACTATTTGTGAAAGTACCATTTGGAAGAAGAGACACATTGTGCACCCTCTTATAAATTAATGAGGAATAAGTAGCAGAGTAAAAGTAAAGCTCGTATCCAGCGACTACTCTCAATGGTGTTTGCAAACTTTCTACAATTTTGAATTTTGTATAGCAATGACTAGTTTCAGCATGTTATGTATGATGAAAAGCCTGCAAAAAGCATCCAATAATTGAAACTATTGTCTTCCTACCATGAATTACGTGGTGAAACTCATCAACAGACTCTTATCTCCACCGTCCTCTCATGTCGTATATGATGTAGTTCATCAACATGCCAATTATATCGCTGTGTCAGAAGTAACCATATTCCTGTTAGCAAAAGGTGACAGGTTCCTCCTCCTCTGTCGTAAATGCATCCCTGAGCTGGTAATTCTGCAGCTGATTGGATGAATCCTTAACATTCATGTACCCCCTTACTTAGACTTCACTTTCCATTATTACAGCAGTAGACGTGTTTGAAATGGTTTTACTTGAAGCTACACAGGCTTGGGTGTATTAAAACTTGTGAAGGTTGTGATGAACTATACTTTAAGACCCACTTCTTGCACAGGTGACATGAATTCTGTCCTCACCAAAGTGGAACACCTCTTACGAAAGGTCAAAATTACTCTTTTTCCCTTCTGAAAGAGTTTCGCGGTGGAACATTACCATTGTTTCAGCACTATTAGATTCACTTTCACTTACTCCAAGATGAATGGCTTGTTTTAGACCTTAATTTATCTGAGTCACTTTTACCACTCACTTCGTCATACTGTAATAGCTCATCAGATAAATCATCAGCACACAACATAATAACATTTCTCCTTCATACAAAGCACAGTCTTTTCTAATCACTGCCATGTATGTAGAAATGTTTCATAAAAATATGGATTTGAGCAATCTTTCCTGCCAAAAAAAACTTGACATGAAATTCACAGCCACAGGGTCGAAAGGAAACTAGCTACTTATGACACATCTTGAACTCATCTGAAAATTTTATTATTTATAAATTTAATTGAAATGGCCCAAATTACAAGAATTCTCATCCTTTGACAAAATATGTTAAAAGAACAAATTACAGTTTATTTCAGAAAGGTATTGACCTTAATGCTCCATTTAGGGTTAAACCTTCTCTCTATTCATCTTCGACAAAATTTTTAGGTTTGCTTCTGTTTCTACTATATTAAATTGTGGTTCCCTGTACTGTAAGAGTCTGTTTGAATCTTTTTCTGGGTCTTGTGACTTTCTCCTCCAATACCCCTTCTGCTGCTTGTAACTCAACTGGTGCGGTTAGAAATATTTCTCTGGGAATAAAGTCTGAGAGTATGGAGATAAGCATTTTAAAATGTGTTGCTTTCACTACTATCCCAAAAAATATTGAAATGGATTTCTTTTATTTTTCAGGGAAAATCAGAATTCATTGGCAGAGCTCTTGCAAAACCTCATGTAAAGCTAGCAAAGGAACCATATACCAAACCAGATTTCCCTCCTTCTTTGGAATGGTTTGATATTCATAGGGGACCTGACAATGCTGGTGAATTGCTGGCTGCATTTGAGCTTCTTGAAGTATGCATAAAGTTATTCAAGTTGTAATCATGATTTTCTGTAAAGGAAAGTGAAGAGGTAACAATTTAAATTGTGTTTAAATTCAGATTTCAGATGATGCAGAATCACCAAACTTACCTTCTCTTCCTGAGCCAAAAGAGATCTTGATGACTGAGGAGGAAGAAACTGGAGCCATCCTTCCAGTCCCGAGTGGTATAAGGCCAACTTTAGCCAAGTACAGGTAAATTTCACCTATGATATTTATGATGGAGAAAAGCTTAGTTCTAGTGATTAATCAACAAATGTGAGACATTAATAATATGAGCATCATTGCTTTGTAAAATTTTCAGGATTGAAGTACTATTTTGGGGACTGCGAGACTTAAAGAGAGTTCATCTGATGACTGTCGATAAGCCTAGAGTTGATATTGAGTGCGCTGGACACATTCTTTACTCCTCAGTCATTCAAAATGCAAAGAAGAATCCAAACTTCAGCATGCCTGTTAAGTTCTTAGATTTGGTGAGTTAACAGTGAATACATTCTTTATTATTTCTTATGTAAGGAGAAATAGGGTATTAGTATTATGAGGTAAGCCCATCACGTAGGGTTGTGCTAATTTTGAAATGAAATTGAAGCCTGAAATCTAGCTTTGATGATCCTAACCCTCTGGCCACTAGTATTCAGTAGAACATTCATTTTCAAGTTGTATGGTTTTAAATACACTATGCGTCCAGGAAATGAGTTTTATAAGGCAAAAAAAGTGAAAATGGAATATTTTTGTTTTATTTTTTCTCATCATAATGTGTACACCTTACACTATTTGTCCACATAGCTTCCTCCATTATCAGGTAGATGCATGTCAGAGTGAGGATCCATTTTCTGTGTCCTCAGTTCACTGAAGGATACTGCCAGACAAGTAAATCCTGAAGAAGGTTCCACTGGCACCCATTTTTCTTTATTTTGCCCTGAAATTCCATCTATTAGTGACTTATGCCATTAAAATTCTTGTTTTTGCTATCCCGATCTTTAATTTTAAAGCTCGTGCATCACTTGTTCTGAGGTAATATAAAAGTGATGCTGTTCTAATGCTTGTCAGAAATTGGAGGTTGGACAAGGGCCAACATAAAATTTTGTTTGAAGTTAGGTAAAACAGCTGGGGAAATATACAAATGATGAAAAGTGTGTGTGGTAGTGTGATTGCTTGAGTCACTTGAACTTGTTGATGGTATGCTCTATTTTGTGACAGCAGGGAGGACACTGAAGGCACTCTATGTGCTTAGAATCAGAGCATAAAATAGCGTACAAAGTAGGCAACACCAGTGCCACCTTGTATGAAGCTGAGAATGGTGCCGGCAAAATAGACAATGCATTGTATATTTCTAATTTCTACCATAATATTGAATAAGATGTTCCTGGCTGGCACCAAATAGTTGAGTTGAAGAAAATTTCTAATGCTTCCCAGGTAAATGCAGTGTGTGAAAGTTGTTTGGGATCTCTATGGTGTGAAATCCTCCATGACTGCCAATAATTCAATGTACAGAGTGTCCCATTGATCGTGTGTCATTTCTAACCTGTAATTTTAGACACTTCCTTTCGAGCCACAAGGATGAAATTTGGTACTTGGCTAGAAAAAGGATGTAAGTTTTGTTGAGTCTAAGCAAAATATGAAAAATATGACCTTTTGACCCCAGAAATAGGGTCCAACCTAAAATCCAAATTTTGCCTTATGGGCTTTCAATGTTAAAATACTCGAAGTTTAAAAAAGACGGAATTTTTTAGCGAAACTTTCGACTAATTGGTTTTTGGACACGAAGAACACGATGGAAGAACTATTGAGGTCAGAAATTGCAACTGTGACCCCTGAAAGGTCACAGTCGAGGTCACAGGGGTTACAAAAAATGAATCACCGCTTCAAACCTGTCGAATCATAGGTTTAAAAAGGTTCCAAGGTCGATTTTAAGGTCTTCATATCCCTCTTTTCATCTATTGACCTTCAAGGGTAACTCAGAGGTCAAAGGTGACAGGGATGGAAAAAATTAATCCAGGCTGCAAACGTGTCGAATCATAGGTTTAAAAAGGTGCTAATGTCGATGGAAAGGTCATCAACTCCCTCTTTTCATCCCCTGACCTTTAAGGGTTACTCAGGGTGTCAAAGGTCAAAATGGTGACAAAAAGTGAAATTAGGCTAAACGTATCGAATCATAGGTTTCAAAGAGTGCCTAATGCGATGGTAAATTCCCTCCAGGAATTATCTGACATTGAATGATTGGGAAAGGGCAAAAGGTCACTAGGTGTATCCTAGATTTAGGGCAATAGATACGTCGAATTCTATCTTCGAAAGGGTGAAGAATTAGATGAAGTTACTTGGTCCTTTTTGTTGTCTCCTGACCTCAAAGGGCTACACTGAGTTTATTGGTCACAGATGTAAATATGCCAAGACGTGAAACACATAATTTGAATGAGATTATTTAGGCTCCCAAAGTAAATGTTAAGAAATTTAGATCCCAACTTCCATCCCTTAAACCCTCTGGGTCATATGGTAGTCGTTGATTTAGAGTTTACTAATCAATGAAAAATTTCAATTGTAAATTCAAGTTAATTACTATTATTAAATTAAAAATACTTAATCATACGTTTTATTTAAAAAAAGTATTTCAAGTGTTATTAAAAAAAATTTCAATATTAAAATTTAAAATGAAAATATGGAAGCAGTAAGAATGAAAATCAATTTTTATTCATTCTACGTACCCGATATTCCATGCCAGGCACATTGGAATTTGCCCAATAAAAGCGTGTGTGAATGTGTCTTCCAGCATATTCGGAGATATGGACTCTGCACACGTAATTTCTTTTTTTATTTCTTCAATGCCCGAAAATGTTTTTTTCACTACACCTGGTGGACTTTGACCCCTGCCCAACCGTTCCAGGTCAGAGTCTTCCTGGAGGGATTTTACCATCGTATTAGGCACTATTTAAACAAATGAGTCGTTGTAGCCCCGTTTCGAAATTTGTCACTCCAACGACCTTTGACCCCTGAGTAACCCTTGAAGGTCAATGAAAGAAAAAAGGGATCAGAAGACCATACGATCGACCTTGGCACCTTTTCAAGCATATGATTCGATACGTTTCTAGCCTCATTTCCATTTTTGTCACCATTTTGACCTTTGACCCCTTAGTAACCCTTAAAGGTCAAGGGATGAAAAGACCAGAAATCTGATGACCTTTCCATCGACATTGGTACCTTTAAAAACCTATGATTTGACACGTTTTTAGCCTGGATTCATTTTTTCCATCCCTGTGATCTTTGACCATCGTATTGTGCACTCTTTGAAACCTATGATTCGATAAGTTTAGCATAATTTCACTTTTTGTTACCATTTCGACCTTTGACACCCTGAGTAACCCTTAAAGGTCAAGGGATGAAAAGAGGGAGTTAATGACCTTTCCATCGACATTAGCCCCTTTTTAAACATATGATTCGACACGTTTGTAGCCTGGATTCTCTTTTTCCATCCCTGTGACCTTTGACCTCTGAGTTACCCTTGATGGTCAAGAGATGAAAAGAGAGATCTGAAGACCTTAAAATCCACCTTGTCATCTTTTTAAACCTATGATTCGAAAGTTTTGTAGCCTTATTTCACCTTTTGTAATCACTGTGACCTTTGACCCCAGAGTTACCCTAGAAGGTCAAGGGATGAAAAGAGGAATCTTATGACCTTTCCATCGACATTGACACCTTTTTTTGTCACCATTTCGACCTTTGACACCCTGAGTAACCCTTAAAGGTCAGGGGATGAAAAGAGGGAGTTGATGACCTTTCCATCGACATTAGCACCTTTTTAAACCTATGATTCGACACGTTTGTAGCCTGGATTCTCTTTTTCCATCCCTGTGACCTTTGACCTCTGAGTTACCCTTGATGGTCAAGAGATGAAAAGAGAGATCTGAAGACCTTAAAATCCACCTTGTCATCTTTTTAAACCTATGATTCGAAAGTTTTGTAGCCTTATTTCACCTTTTGTAATCACTGTGACCTTTGACCCCAGAGTTACCCTAGAAGGTCAAGGGATGAAAAGAGGAATCTTATGACCTTTCCATCGACATTGACACCTTTTTAAACCTATGATTCGACACGTTTGCAGCCTGGATTAATTTTTTCCATCCCTGTCACCTTTGACCTCTGAGTTACCCTTGAAGGTCAATAGATGAAAAGAGGGATATGAAGACCTTAAAATCGACCTTGGAACCTTTTTAAACCTATGATTCGACAGGTTTGAAGCGGTGATTCATTTTTTGTAACCCCTGTGACCTTGACTGTGACCTTTCAGGGGTCACAGTTGCAATTTCTGACCTCAATAGTTCTTCCATCGTGTTCTTCGTGTCCAAAAACCAATTAGTCGAAAGTTTCGCTAAAAAATTCCGTCTTTTTTAAACTTCGAGTATTTTAACATTGAAAGCCCATAAGGCAAAATTTGGATTTTAGGTTGGACCCTATTTCTGGGGTCAAAAGGTCATATTTTTCATATTTTTCTTAGACTCAACAAAACTTACATCCTTTTTCTAGCCAAGTACCAAATTTCATCCTTGTGGCTCGAAAGGAAGTGTCTAAAATTACAGGTTAGAAATGACACACGATCAATGGGACACTCTGTATGTACAAGTTGCAGGGTTATCTCAAGTTCACTCAACGAAGCAGGTGGCTCACAGCTTCAAATAATTGAATATAAGGTCCCTGGGTTTTTGCCTGTTTAGTTGATTTCGTAACAGTAGGGGAGAGTGGGGCTGAATGGACTGCATTTGATTTTTTCACTTTTAATTTGCCCTCATTTTTGATGAGCTAAAGAGTTCAAATTTTTACTGTAGACGGCTTTTGGCACTGCAAGGAACGTCAGCCGTTTTATGCCATTTGTGTCAATGCAAACCCATGTATGCTTTGGTGTTTGTTATCGTGTGGTCACTCAAAATATTTAGTGCTCCAAAGGTTTTGATTGCTGAGAGATTTTGTGAAGATTTTATTGTGAATTTTGGCACATTAGGTAGTAGGTAGTGCTCTTTCGGGAAAAAATGGAGTTCAGGGGATCAACTCATGGATATCTGTTGTGCGCCTTTGCCACTGCCAAAACTTGCTGTGGGGCTAAGTGGTCTTGTTTGCTGTGAGGTTTGCTGGACCACATGTTTTGCATGGATTTTGGCATTTTCTTTGCTTTCATGGGGAAGAAAATCACGGAGGATCTATTAGCTGAGCAGGATGCCGCGGAGGCCTGCAAAAGTGCACTCTCAGCTCTAATAAGCGCAGACGCCTATTGAAAAATCCATGCAAAAATGAAGTCGAATATGTTTCTGTTGAGGAACTAAATATATATTAATAAATGAATTTTGTTAGCAAAATTGCTTCTTTTACTTTTAATTCGCTTCTTTTTCTGTTTCTCCTTTCGAAAGTCGCCTCGAAACACTCATTTCGCTTAAAAAACGCTATGGTTCATGTAACCCCACCGTGGGGCTAAGTGGACTGGATATCAGCTAAATGCATCATTTTCCAGTGGCAAAAAGTTGTCAGTGATCTCATCACCAGCAGGTTAATAGTTCATTTTTCTCTTTAGGAACTTCCTGAGCAAGAGTTATATTGCCCTCCTCTGACAATAAGAGCAGTTGACTGTCGGAGTTTTGGGAGATATACATTAGTTGGCACCCACATGATTAATTCCATCCACCGCTACATGTATACTCCAGTGACAAAAAGGGATAGAGAAGCTGGAGAAAGGAAAAAATCTCTTCTTCAACTTCAGGGTAAGTAAATGGGAGTGTTTATTATATAGTAGTTATTTCAGTGGATGGTGCCATAAATATACATACTCTTCATTCACATGTTCAATCATCATTCAATCATCCATTTAATCTTCAGCATTCTTCTGTAGCACCACATTGCAAATGCTTCCATCCATCGAGCTCCCTTGGCAAGCGACTGGTGTGATTTAAGCCGTGCAGTGTTGCCTTGCTGAGGGAGCTCGCATTCGCCAGTATTAATACCAATCGATTTAAATTAAATGAATGTGTTGAAATATGAGACAATTACATATTGCAAATGTTCAGGACATGCTGATCATAACGCCACCAAGAACGAAATTCTACAACACCCCAGTTTTGGAATGCTAACTTTTTATAAAATTGTTCACAACTTTTCTTTTATTAAAGTTATACTCTGGAAACTTTCAGAGTGCATGGAAAACATATATATCTATCATTATTCGAACTTTGGTTGCAATTGAATGCCTTGTTATTTATTTACGAGTCATCAAAGTTGTCACTGCCGAACACCGTCTAAAACCGGCACTTTTTACGTTACAGCTGTTGTAAAAAATATAAAAATGCATTTAAAAAAATTAAGTCTGCCATCCAATAGCACAGAATTAAATAATAAAGATTTCAGTGTGATTAGTTTTTCTGTAGGTCCAGCTGTTAATTTGTTATTTGTATTCAAACTCGAGTGCACATAATTTCTATGCCGACAGTAGGGAAAAGAGTAGACCTAGGGAACAGGCAGATTGATTCATAGTTGTAATTTTAAGAGGAGAGAGCATGCCTGATTGTGAAAAAGAAATCGTTATTTCCCCCAAAAACGGAAGCAGCAGAAATGGGCTTGAAGCAGGAATAGGTCAACCATGCCAATATTATTCATGTCATTGAAAACATAATTTTAATGTAAAAAAAACGGCAACACAATGATCTAGCTATTAGTGGTATTTTTTTATTTCCAATAAAAAGTGGTCACACGAGCTTAAAGTATTTGCTTTGAGAACGTTCTGTGATGAGCGACTTTCTCTTTGCTCACGCCCACAAATGCAACGGTCAGCCCCCAAGGTGTTTGACATGGACAGCAGTCCTGGTCTGACAGAGACCCTGGATCACGCTCAGTATTGATCCAAGTTGTTCATCCTTGGAGTTGCCCTCCTCTCATGTGAATGAGCATTTTGTAAGCCTATTATTTCCCCCCACAGGTCTTGATCCAAGTGTTCCAAATCAGCAAAATAACAACTTTCCTGTGTTTGACAACGATGAAGAGCAAAGCCCTTTACTTCTCAAGCATCCCCAGGTATCCCTGGACTATGTGAGTAACAAACTTAAGCTTCTCTTCCAGTGTCTATTTCGAAAGGTGAAAGGTTTTTTTAAGAGCAACTGTGAATCATGATAGAATGTTGAATATTCAAAATACAGTAAAACCTCGTATGTAAATTATCGGAATTTACATTTTCCTGCTATTTACAACATTTTTATTGTGTCCCATCCAATTTCCTATATCTCCAAAGTATGTAGAACCCTCTATTTACACCATGACTATTCCATTTTCCCGAACTAACAAGGACTTACTTGAACTTGAACATTTTATAATAAGTCATAATAAAATGTACTTTTCTTTTTTTACTTTGTGAAAATACAACTCTTCTCGCCCTCTTTCTTGCCAAGTCATCAATAATATCATCATATTTCAAGTTCAATTAATAGCGGTACGGATTAGGCCGATCGCGATCTGAGGCCCTTGCTAATGACCCTAATGCTATCTGCTCTGCCCCCCAGAGATCTACCATGGGCCCATGTCTAGGCTATAGAAAACGGTATCATTCATATTTTCAATCTATTTTTAATAACTCACCAATTTGTTAACTTTTGATTGTACTTCATCTGGGTCCTAGCAACCTCTTTTTGGATTTTCTTCGGAAATCCCTCATGCTGCCTATTGTGGCGTGGCGAGTAGTTTTCGAGTGTCGCCTCTGTGAAGTGGCCTTCTTACGGAATTATGTGATGTGGCACGGCCTCTTGTAGCACAGGCAACAAATGAATGAATTATGATACAATGTGGACGTGGGTGCAGCCAAGAAATGCCGCTTCTCCTTTCCTGAATTCCACTGCTGCGCCATGCCGCCTAACTCTTGACCAACGCGAGTACGACCATTGTTATTACGTATTGATACTTTATTAATCAGCCGTGATGAGTGGAAGGACTGGAGGGTTGCTGGACTTTGTAACGTGTGCTTACCTTGTCAGTAGCTGCCAGTAGGCGGGGATGCAAACATTCGTTGATTTGAAAGCTAGAACGTCTTCAGCAAATTGCACATGCAATAAAGATTTTATGTTTTTTTGATTTTGTCAGGCCATGAGTAAGAATAAGATGCTAGACTCAACAGCTAAAATATAGAAATATGCGAAGGTGAACCCGTATTTTCGTCTGTATGAAAATAATGTTAATTTTTTCATATATTTTTACTTTGAGCGCAGGAGTAATTCCTCTCTTCAAGATTACACCTTCCTTCTCATAATTGTGCAGCTAGCACATAACGCGATTGTATTTTTGTCCACAAGACCCGTGTTATGACTGAACTTTATTGAATGCAGTTGAAAATGGAACTTCAACTAGGGTCTATATGTCAAGTAACTGGGAAGAGTGACTTGACTGATAATAGTGAGCATGTGTTTACCTGAATCAACTGCAAAGAATCCGTTGCTTTCAAGTCCAAGGAATTGAATTGAAAAATCGGCTTACCAAGCACTAGATCACAAGTCACAAGATTTTACACTACACAATAAAGTATTTATAACTATTCTAAATACATGAACACTTATCCATAAATCAGCTTCAAGATAGTGGAACAACTAAACATATAAACTTTCGAATGATTCTATTACAAAAACAAAACTATATTTTATGAGTATCGTACTGCACTGCCGGCAACTGTACCTGTCAGCTGTTGTATTCGTGGAAATACATTACACAGGGTGAGGTGATGGGTGGATGAATCAACTTGAGTGCCTCAGAGTTTGACGACCTCTTCAAAGGCATACAAATCTAATCTGGCCATCGGTTCAAATTTTCCTTCCTCTCCTTTTTATTAACAGCAACCACGCAAAATCATGACAGTACGTGTGTGGGCTGTGAATTTATTTAAGTAAAGTAAGGAAACAAATTTAGAAAAAATATTAAAAGGATAAATTATACATCATGTGTAAAAATAACTTTTGAAAATATGTATATATTCACAAAATTTTAAATATAAGATATTTTTTTGTTTCCCTTTTTTATTTTACCCGGGAGGCTAGGTGGGGGGGCCGCGGTCCCTCCCTGCCCCCGTGTATGGGCACCCATGTGTACAAAACCAATGACACAGCAATAAATGTGTAGCTTGCTACTGTTAATCTGTAACTTTGACTGTAGAATAAACAATTATTTATGGTCTACTAACAAGTAAACAATAGGCTTTTGGCTGGGGATGGGGTTTCTTGTCATTCAGGCAACTAAATTTTGAATTCTTTTTGGCATTTAAATTTATTAATAATTTAAATTTTTATTTTTGATTAATTTTTTTGGCCGGGGCCCCCTGTTGGCCTGGGCCCTTGGGCATTTGCCCCCTTTGCCCCCCCTTGTCGCCAGCCCTGCTGACAAGCTGAAGGTCTGTGATTTGATTCTGGGTCCAGAAAAATTATTTCTGCTTTCAATTTTCAATAAAGAGCATTATTTTAATATTAAGTTGCTAAGTGGCAAGAGAATTGATCAGAGTGCTGTATTAGAACTATATTAGAATTATAATTCTCTTGATGATAATGATGAGGAGTCCCAGGCCTCTGCTGCAATTTCATTCCCTTTACACTCCAAAGAAGTTGTGCTACACATGTTTCCTCTTTGTCGAGATTTAATTTTTTTTAATTGGTAAAATTCATTATTGCATCATTTCTGGTCTTTAGTTTTCCAGAAATAAAATTTTTGAATGCAAACTTTCTCCATCAAATACAGCTCTGAATAAATCTAAAATTGGCTCTGGGAAATGTTACTGTAGCTGAAATGTGCTAACCTCTGTTTAAATTTCCAATTTCCTTCTGTTTAAATTTTCAATTTCCTACAGATTACTGTGAAAGTTATTTCTTTGTGTTTATAATTGAAGGGAACCAGTCACCCTACGAAAAAGGAGAAGACAGAAGCCAACAAGAAGAGGAAAATGAGTATGGATGACGTGGATGACGATGAAGAAAGCCGTGACTGGTGGACAAAATATTTTGCATCTGTGGAAGCAATGATTGAGGTAGGTATTATATGTGCTGACTCATGGGATGCCACTTCACAGCCTGTTCTTTTCTGATTCAATTGAGTTTCATCTATGCAGTGGTCTGCCCAAGGGTTGGTTTCTTAAAGTTCAAGTTGAGATTTTCAGCACACACACATACAGCTATTATTTGGTATTCCATGGGCTTGGTGAAATAGTCTCCTATTCAGATCTCTGGTTGGGAATACCTGAGGGAGTGCATCAGTCACGTGTTGTAAGCAATTTACAGTTTGGTGGAGTTCTCCTCAAGGAGGCACTAAGGCCCTACTGGTCCATTGTGCAATTTTGTCCTGTCCAAAATCAATTTTGGGCAGGAACATGAGATCACTTGAGACCTAAATAAGATTGGAGGATGTGAAGGTAGGTTAGCTAAGAATGGTCATTGACGTATACAGAATCAGTAAAAATGAAGTTACTTAGAAAAAAAAGAGAACTTTAAGAATGGAAGCCAGAGGATCATGTACTCTTGGATCTTGGAATGTGAATGCTGCAATGGGCATAATGCTCAGGAAGAGAGCCTGGATTGCATTTCTCAAATCATTCCGTATTGACTCACTGCAACTTTCAAACGTTAACTTTTCAAATCCTTTCAAATACAATACTTACTCCCTCCTTTGCAGGAACTGATGTGAAGAAATTTTTAACATCAAAGGAAACTAGTTTGGCATTAGGTGGGATGGAAATCCAGAATAGTTTGTCTGCTGGTTCAATGGAATTTTTAATTGTGTGGATGGATTTCATAGAGAAAAAGGAAAGCAAGAGAGAGTTAAGTTTCAGGGCTAGCAAGTGACTTGTGGCCGTATAGTGTGCTACCACGGGGTGAACTGGAATATTCAGTTTGTGTGTTTTTGTTAGTCCGAAGAGACAAGGCGACGTTGACTTACTGACAATAGAACCTATTAGTCTCCTCCACCAGCATATGAGTAATTCCTGTGAAGAACAGTAGAAATATTGCCCCAGGAGATGAATCTCTTTGAATGCGAAGGGTCTCTTCTCTCCGGAATCCACTCTGTTCACCCAAGAAGGGAATAGTCCTGTTCCCAGTGTGGGTGCAGCAACTGCGTCTTATCCATTCACTGAAAAGACCACAAGCCAAGGGCCACTCATCCTCCGAATCACTAAAGAAACACCTCAATTTCCCTTTCCGTAAGGTTCTGACTTATGGTATAAAATAATATAAAAGATACACACTCCTTTGGTTAAGCTCAATTTTCAGCAATATACCCACGTAAAGAATCCCAGCACGAAACTAAGGAATGAAAATCACCGAGAGTAGTTTCTTCTTTAACTTTTTTTTATGTGGCGAGGAAAAGAGCTGACCACATGCCTAGACTGACGATGCTCGGGACACCCAGAAGTGTTTATGTCCATCACAATTGGGTAGGATGATGCTTAACACGTTCACTGCAGGGCTGATTAAAGCCCTACCCCTCACAGCGCGGCGTGACCCACCGGTGGGTCACACTAAGCCTTTTGCATGGGCGGTGTGACCCACCGGTGGGTCACAGTCCTTCCGAGCTTCTGGCCACTGCCGAGGGATGGTGGTTGTAGCGGCAACACTCAGCTGTTTCCTGAGATTCGAGGAAGGATGGGGGAGGTGACTCCCAGCCTCGCCCCTCCCCCGGCCACGTGGGGCACGCTATCGGCTAGACCCTGGCTTGGGATGGGGGAAGAGAGGGGCAACAATACAATGCATGTGGTAAAGATTTGCTGACGTTCGAAAAACCCAGGAGACTCCCACCCGTCTCTGTTTATTGCCCCTGCCCTTGTTCGTGCCGGTCTGTGAGACATAGACGCCCGTCCGTGCGTACCGATTCCCCAGCCCTGCTCAAATTATGAGAAAAAGGAAGGGGGATCCTTTGGAAAGAGTACATAGTGGTTTGTCTCACTCAGAAAAAAGTAGTGTCTGCATTTCGGAAGACGTTCACCTGGCAAGGGCACGGTCACTCATCCACCACTGAGGGATTGGCTCAAGAACGCTACGTGACCCTTTCCCAATTGCCCTTCCATAGAGGGGGGGAGGGGAAGGGAAGAGAGAGAGTCAATCTATCACACAGCCGGGCGAGTGCAGTTCGGACTGTTTAGTTTACGAGCAACTGACGGACAGCCAAGAGGTTGAGGAGAAAAAATTTTCCTAAACATTTTCATTATTTTTAATAAGTTGATATGTTTTACTATATGGAGTATTGTTCATCCTTATGTATAAAAATTGCATAAACTTGAAAAAAAATCAAAAAGAAAACAAAAATAAACATATTTTTGATATAATACGCTAATATGTAAATTTGTTCGTGACCCACCGGTGGGCCACACCGCTCACGCTGAAATAAGTTTCAGGAGGGGCGGCGTGACCCTCCGGTGGGTCACACTAAGTGTCACATAGTAGTCTATTATTTGAACTGTGACTAACCTCTGGGTGAAGTCACTTGAGAAGTTCTCGATTCTTACTCTCACAATACTCCTCGCAAGTTGAGACAATTCAAAGAGTTTAATGGCCGTGGCGCTAGTCGCATCTGCGTGACCCACCGGTGGGTCACGCCGCAGTGAACGTGTTAAAGAGGGCATCGGGACTGTTTACATTCGAGATACCAAGGAGAGAGATTTGTGAGAACAGGGGACTAATTTCGAAAGCGATGATGAAATCTTCTAAAACTGAACACCAACAAGTCTGGTCTCATGTACTTCACCACCAAAAAAAATCCCCTGCCCCAATTTCCGTGAACGTAGATGGTACCTGTATCCCCCAAATCTCCAGCACACAATTCCTCGGAATATCGCTGACCCACACCATTTCATGAGATGAACACAACTGCAAACTCCAAAGTAAGCTAAGCTCTATGTGCTTTCTTATTAGAAGCATAAGGCGATCAATAAGTGTTGACATGCTGTTAGCCATTTATTATGGTGAATTTTACTCACATGTGGTTTTTAGCATTCTGTTTTGGGGTTCCTCTCCCCATGCTAGCATTATCTTTAAGATTATTAAGATTCAGAAATGAGTGGTAAGGCTAATATGTAATGCTATGGCTGATGCACCCTGTCTTCCTTTGTTTAAGAAGCTCTGTATACTGCCGATTCCTTGTGTTTACATGTATGCTGTTTGTGTGTCTGCCAAGAACAACTTATCACATTATATAACAGGGTGTCCACTGACCGGGAAAACCTGGAAAATCGGGAATTATTCGTGAATTTTCAATGCAGGGAATTGTTCTTGGATTATTCGTGATTTTCTGTTCTGAGCCGGGAATTTTAAAAATTTTTAATTCAAGACAAAAAATCCTTACTTTATAAATAGGATAAATAAAGATGACTTTAAGATATGGATTTATCGTTGGTATGAATGAATAAATAAACGACGGAAAAGTAGCTAGGCTCAATGTATCGTCAGCGCTGTGTGGATCGGAGACGTTCAACTGTTCCACTGTCGAACGGATGCCTTCAGCGTCACGTCAAGTGACCTTTGTTTTCATTCATTGCAAATCGGACTAAGCCCATGATACGCAAACATATGCCTAACGTGTAGTGATGGCCGGGTCGGATCCAAAGATCCACGGATCTTTCATTTTACTCGGTTCCGGATTCGGGTCCAAAGACACGGAGTAAAATCGGATCCGGATCGTAGATTTTAAATTTTCGCGGCTTAGCGATCGAAGTGCCCCGTGAATGGAATGTAGGTGCGGTAGATATTGACAAGAAGAGGATGCGTAACTCAGGTCACGAAATTAGATGAAGATGTTCCCGTGCAACTACAAGAAAAATAAAGAAATATGACTTTTCCCCATTTACTGTAAGTGCAATGTAAGTTGGCTTTCTGGTAGGCTTTGCAATATATTTTTTACAAACTTTTCTTAATTCTAAGAAGATGTTCCCGTGCAACTACAAGAAAAATAAAGAAATATGACTTTTCCCCATTACCCCGGTATCGCGGGAAAAATTACGTAGGGTGTCACGCGGGTAGCCTACATTCGCCGGGATCAGGCGGACAACGAGAGCTAGTTTTCTGTGCGAAGTTCGATCCGTACCACAGTTTAATTTTTCTTTCAGTCATTGAATCGAAAATGTTATCTTCAATTTCAAACCATTACATCTGAATACTCACTTTATAATACTTTTGTTGTTTAAATTAGATTTACAAATGTACCATTAATAAATTAAGGATGGTCGGGTTGGATTCACGGGTCTTTCATTTCATTCGCTACTGAAATCATATCCGAAGACAGTAAAAATTCAGATCCGGATCGGAGATTTTAAATTTCTCGGCTTAGTGATCGGTGTGCCCCGCGAATGGAATGTACGTACGTATGTTAGATACTGACAAGGAGAGGTTGTGTAAATTGGTCACGTAATGAGAAGATTTTTTCCGTGCCACAAAAACAAAATAAAAAAAATACTCGTCGTGACTTTTTCTCCATAGGCCCGGATGCGCGAGAAAAAAAATAAAGCCAAATGTCACGCGGGTCGCCTACATTAGCCAGATTCCCGTGAACCTATGATAGCGTAGTTGTTAAAAATGAGGACTAGTGTACTGCATGTCGCGAGTTCGATCCTTAACACTGCCTAGGAATACAGGCTATGCTGTATTGCTTGGGTAATGCAAGTAGGCAGTTAAAAAAAGTAGATTTTCGTAAATTTCATGTGATTTTATAATTTAAAAAATAATAAAATTTGGCGTTAGTGAAAGGATTGGAAAAATTTTTTATTGCAGAATTAATCGTGTAATCATTATGTTAACTTTACAATGTATTTTTGAGTGACGCATTTGTAAATGTAGGTAGTTTAAATGATAGAAGTACAAAAAAGTCAGTATCCACACAAAAAGGTTGGAAATGGAGGATGATAAACTTTTTGATTCAATGGCTGAAAGAAAAATTTTAAACAGCGATAAGAATCGAACTTCATTACCTGCAGTCCACTACCCCACTCTGCTATTGTCGGCTTACCTGATTTAGGAGAATACATTCTCCCCACATGTCATTCTACTTTTTTCTTGCAAACCCAGGCCAATTTGGAGAGAAAATCCGAGATATTTTTTAAAATTTTGTTTATGGTAGCATGAAGAAAGGCTAATTTCATTTCAAGGACAGAGTTACACAACCTCTTCTTAGGAGTAGAAAATTCTCAAATTTCATTTCAAAGGTTATTGTAAATAAGACATTGCAAAATTACCAGTTTAGCAGCTTGAAATATTCTATAATAATTTTTTCGTCTTAAAAATGGAATCCCTGGATATTCCATAAATGGGATCTCTTGGCCGCATTAAATTTTTTTTGTTTCTAAAAAAGAATTTGAAAGTATTCAAGGATTTGATTAATAATTGGAAAATAATTCCTTTATTAATGAAAATGAACTTATAATGTTTCTTTTAACTGCACATTTGATGTGATCGGATACTTTACTGTAAGTGCAATGTAAGTTGGCTTTCTGGTAGGCTTTGCAATATATTTTTTACAAACTTTTCTTAATTTTTTTGAGAAATCTAATTGCTGATGTTTGTTAGATATATTCAGGATGCGCTTACTTGAATTAGGATTTTTATTACACTACTTTTTGTTAGAAAAAGATGGTGTAGGATACTAAAGACTGTTATGATTTCACTTTTTTCTATATAGTGTACCGGTACAAAAATGTTACATTCTGATTCTGAGTGAACAGAAAATTGCGGCTTTGAGACTTAAAATAGAAAAGCATGGCAAAAAATATTAACGTAGAAAATCATCATTCCAAGAACAGTGGTTGAATGCTGAAGACTTTAGCCAGTGGGTTCTTTAAGTTCCTCTTGTAGAAGAATTTGTTTTCTCATGGAAATGCTAATTTAGAAAGAGGGTGTTCAATCAAAAAGTAGTTTATCTTTCCCAACCAACAAAGAGGGTCTCTTACTACCAATAAAACTACATATTAAATTACTTTAATTTTTCAATTATTTCTTATCTAATTACTTTATCTATATTATGCTAGGGGTTGAACTACAAAAAATCCATATTCTACATAGAACTTGAAAAACATCACTTTTGACTCGTACAAGAACCACGATATATTAGCCTGGAAATTTTTATAAATTTAGCCTTGAAAACCTTGAATTATGCTTGAATTTTATATTGTGACTTTTGTGGACACCCTGTATAACTAATGACAGTATTCATGATCCCAATACCAGAAGGCATCAAAATTTTGTAAGGACCACCACTGCTATGCATGGACCAATATCGATGGGCTTAATGATTTATAACCATCTACCATCTGAGCTTATATCAGAAACTAAGGTTAAAGTATTCAGAAAAAAATGTATTAAAGCTTTTTCGCTCCAAAATGTTTTATTCTGTATAAGAGTTTTTGAACTCAAATTTTTAAATACCTGAGTGCATATTGTGTAATAATGAGTGTTCATATAATGTACTATGTCTGTTTACAATTCTGTGACTTGCCTTATATCTCTTACATATCAAATGTAACATGATCTTTTGGCAAATAAATCATTATTATTATTACATATATTGACTCTATAGTCTGAAATAATTTTAGGTTCAAGAAAATAAACACTTTTATGATTTAATTACATGTACCTTTTGATCAAGGAATGTTTAACTTTGCTGCAAGAAATGAGGAAATATAGATGATGTCTTTCCCATGAAGCCAACCTTGAAATTCACTTTTTGTCTCTGCTCTTAAAATATAAATTGACACTTTTGGTTGGCTGCATTTCAGGAGAGCAAAGTGGCCAGGAAGGAAACACAGCAAAAGGAGAGTCAGCAAAATGGGACACTTCCAATTTATTTGGAGGAGAGCAAATACCAGGATCCCAGGAGAGACCACTTGGGATCCGACAAAGAAGAGAAGAAAAGAAAGCTTGCGAATAAAGGGGGATCGTCTGCGTCAAAGCTGGCAGCTCGACTGAGTCCAAAGAGCATGCGGAGGAAAGAGATCCTGAAAACGGCCCTTATGAAGGTAACTCCAATCTCTCCCTTTTCTTCTTGCAGAGGGGTCGATGACTCAGTGTGTGGCCAGTGTGGACAGCTCCATATTTAACAAACCTCAAAATGAGGGATGGGTCGGTTCCACTTTTTTTTGGTTCCAGTTCAGTTCTTATCTTCGGTTCTTGGTTCCGATTCTCGGTTCCGGTTCTTAATTTACCACTTACATTGAATTGCTTAGTGGTAAGATAAGATAATCAATAATCATTTTCAGAGACATACTGCTTGAATATCTGCTTCATTATATTTTTGTGTTATATATACTATATTATGATATAATTTACGAAAATGATATGAGGACTCGCACCTCCAAAGTAGGTGGACGTAACATATACCTATCAATCAGAATATCCTTATTACGGCGGTATTTCATCACTTACTAGAATTGGATGCAATAAAATAAATCATATAGTCATTTTAACGTCTGAATTATAATAATTCTCAGCAACTTTGAAGCATCTAAGTACACTATTTCACCAGGTTTTAATGTGAAGCCTCCACTTGCACAGTGTGAGCAGGTTTCAAACTGGTTTTCGTGCCAATTATTTCGGTACAGATTATTTTTGGCCTCGGTTCCGGTTGTAAGCTCAAGAACTGGTGGAACTGAGAACTGAAAAACCGAACCGACCCATCACTACTCAAAATATTATAATTAGGTATTAGAAAATAATTCAAGAAATTTTCACTAATTTCATTGTATAGTGAATGCTACTCCTAGCTTGACTTTTTATTATTTTTTACAATTGTCAGCTGGGTTGTGCATGGTAGTCTAGTGACTCTAACTTTCTTTCCTTATCTTCTTGCTAATTATGCTAACATTTTCCATGGATGGAGTATCTGAGTAATGTGGTGTTTTGAACGATGACTTAAGCCCAGTATTTGTGACCATTGCATGCACAGTCACTCGGTGGTTTTCCCTCATCATCGCTTCAGCAGCTGCAATACTCTGGCATCACAGCTTGTTGTGTTTGACATGGGCAAGAAGCACAGATGACACACTATTTGTGAATTTCTACTCCACTTATACACTTGCTGCTGAGACAAACATGCATCACCATGCTCTACTTTCATTCCGTGGTGGATTTCAATCATTTTTACACTTTCACCCATCAATAACCTGACAACAGAATGCTTTCATATTTTAGATATTGAATATCTACAGTGGAACAGTAATCTGGAAAGTGCTACTAAATGGAAATTTTATACTGCATTTATAGTTTTCATTTGACTTCCTCTTTTATTGATACTGTACACCTACATGGGGGACTCAGTACGTTTAGATCTCTTTAGTCTGGTATGCTATAGTTCTGCAGTTCTATTTTCAATTCTATTCCAGCAAGTTTTGAGTATGCCTTTTTTTAGTTCACGGATTGTCCACTGTGCAGTGCCTAGGCAGTGCTCACGCCAGGCAATCATTGACTTGAGTTCCTTAGTCGATGCACTGAAAGAAAGCAGATTTCCTGATCACTGTTGTGGACTGGAACTGTGTGACCAAGTGGAGGGGGACGCAGTAAAATTAGAGTTGGATCTCCTTGCATAAGACACTGGTTTTCAGCACCAGAATGAGTGGATAGCAAACACAAAGTAAGCAGGTTTCTGCATACTGCCTCCAGGAGGCACCAGTCATCAATGTCACCGGATGGAGGTAGACACTGTACAATAATATTCAGGCTTTCCAGCACAGGTAAACCACCCCAGAAGAACTACCAGAATGTAAAAAGAATTTTATTGCCCTGATGACATTCATAGATTGCCGTATCATGTAAGCTGTGAATATTTCAAGCAATTCTCTTTTTCTACACTGACATAATTTGTCACATACTATTTTCTATGAATCAGCATTAGAGTATTTCAGTGATACTGAATCATATGCCAAGGTACAATAGTTAATATATGACTTCCAAGAATATTTTGAAATTTGTGCTGATGATGTTCAATATGAGGTTATAACCGACTCTCAATTCAAAAGTGCATTCCGGTACTGCCTTGTAGTGACTCTCTGCAGGGCACTGTTTTAATGACATGACAGTGAACATATAGTGTAGCCAGGCAGTTGAGTACATGTCGCAGATAGTTTTGCTAAGTTGTGATAATGTTCTCTCTCCTTCACTGTAATTATCTTTGCAGAAGCATCATCAATGCCAGGAGTCTTATTTATCAGCAGGTCTCTTATTACTGCAAATCTGATCTTAGTACTGAGTCTCCTATATCTTCCTTCTTGATTTCATTTTTCTCTAACAATGGGAGTGTCCGAGTTTCGGGTCTAGGATTTTGACGAAATTTGCCAGGCAGGTAGTTCTTGATTAGTTATTTACGAGTCACCCCCCATATAGGGTTATATATCCAGTAACTTCGTCAAAAAACGAGTTTGAAATATTTTATTGCCAATATAAAGCTAGTAATTAATCTTGTTAAATTAGTGCAGCTTGGGTTACAGGTAAAGTACTCGCTCACAATGTCGACGTCTCTAGTTCGAGACTCTCTGTCTCCAATTTTTTTTTCATCACAGTTTTGTTGTACGACTGTCCCTGCTTGTACCTACATATTTTTAATCTGTTTACCCGGGGTGCATTTTAACTATTTTACGTACTAATTACGTAATTTTAATTAGTACGTAAAATAGTTAATTACATTATTTACCTAAATCACATAATTAGTACGTGGCGGAAATATGTCCACACGCCCTGTCGTTTTTTGTGTACGAAATTAATGGAAGAGCATGAAGTGTGATCGGGTGAAATGTTCGGGTGGGAGAGAGTTTCGAACCAGGGACGTCGCTTGGAAACTGATAAAATACCAGCAGTAACAAATAATTTTGAAGAATTAATGTATTGCACATTTTTAGGAGCATGTTAGAATCACCCGAACATTTTGGTAGATATTTACAATAATATGATTGCAGAGCTTAAGTTCTTTTTTCTCTTGCGATTAGTTTTTTCAAAAAAAGCGCAGCACTGGAAAATCAGGGAACCAGGCAAAATAGAACAAATGTTGTACGTGCATTGGGACTGCGTGGCCAAAGATACGGAAATTATAAATCATGATCACACTTTAATTTCACACAGTTAATTTCGTACACAAAAAATGATAGGGCGTGCGGACATATTTCCACCACGTACTAATTACATAATTTTAGCAAATTACGTAATTAGTACGTAAAATAGTTAAAATGCATCCCGGGTAAACAGATTAAAAATACGTAGGTAAAAGCAGGGACAGTCGTACAACGAAACTGCGATGAAAAAAATTAGAGACGGAGAGTCTTGAACCAGGGACGTCGACATTAGAAGCGAGTACTTTACCTCTAACCCAAACTACACTAATTAAACAAGACTAATTACTAGCTTTATATTGGCAATAAAATATTTCAAACTCGTTTTTTGACAAAGTTACTGGTTATATAACTTATATGGGGGGGTGATTCGTAAATAACTAATCAAGGACTACCTGCCTGGCAAATTTCGTCAAAATCCTAGACCTGAAACTCAGACACTACCCTTGTTAGATGACCTTTACACTGAGAACTCCTCACATCTTATATGCAGCTTCCACCTTCCTTTTTGCGAGATTCTTCCATGTCTCTTAATATAAATAAACTGTAATAATAATACTTTATGTGTCCAGCGATCAAGATGTTTCAACTGCTACACTTGATGTAAGACAATGTCAGGATACAGAAATAAGAGGATAAAATCAAAAAATGCCCACAATGGTCACAAAACACCCAATACACATCAGGCATCATTAAAGAAATCAGCAATGGAGCAAAACATTTTAGATTTCAAGTAGTACCTCAGCAGATTGCCAGATTAAATGCAACCATATTTTGATGACTCTAAGCTCAGCTGGGAGCTTGTTACGTATAAAGCTGAAGACCCATAAAATGTGGACCAGCACCTGCACTCCTTGTGCATACATAAGAAACAAGCAGGTGATCATTCTGCCCAGTTGAGTATTTGTGATCATCATTCTTTCCTACTTAGTCAGATAAATTTCTCTTTGTATACACAAGTACATGAAAAATATAAACAGACAGCACTGGCAATACGTTGTATATCCAATTTTCTAAAAAGGAGATGACAAGGAGCATTATATTTGGCAAAAGTCATGAGGCGAATGGCTCTTTTTTGGACCCTCAATATGGCCAAGGCCTTAGAAGATGGACCCCAGAAAAGGATGCTATAGGCTGTGTGAGAATTTATAATTCCCCATAGCATAGTGCACGAAGAACATCTACTGCAACAGTGGATCTGATTGACCTTATTATGAGGCCAGCTGAGCTTAACTTACTAGCTAAAGTGTTTATGTGCTCATCCCAAGAGATTTGAAAATCAATATTGAAACCCAGAAATTTTATAATTTGTGCCTGAGGAACACTTTCCCATCAACTTCAATAGAAAGTATTTTGTTTGCTTTATTTTTATTAGCAAAGTATATTAGGTGAGTCTTTTCTATATTCAAATCCAGGAAATTATTATGACACGAGGTAAGTAAAGTTTGACTAACCTCCTTGCACTTTTTTGTCAAATCATCAAAAGTAGGTGATGTAAGAATAATATTAGTATCATCTGCTTATAACATGGGGGTGGCACCATTTATGTGTTGAAAACTATCTGCAAGATCATTTATATAAATAAGAAACAAGACAGGCCTGAGAACAGAATCTTGAGGAACGCTTCAAGTTGGGACCTAACCCTGGCAAACAAAATTAGCACCATTTACAGAAATAACCACCTGTTGTAATCTGTCAAGTAGGTGGGATTCAATTAAAGCATTATGTATGCCTCGATAACCCATCCTGTTGAGTTTCTTGAGAAGTAATTGGTGGTCAACACAGTCGAAAGCTTTTGAGAAATTGAAGAACATTGCAGCAACTTCCATTCTTGTATCTAGAGCATTTAACATCTGGGTTATTAACTGATAGGCAGCAGAAGACGTAGATTTTTGTTCCCTAAAACCGTGCTGGAATGGTGAAAGCAGATTGGAAACCTCTGGGTAAGAAACTAACCTAACGTAAAAGTCTTTTCAGATATTTTGCTGAATTGCTTCAGCAGTGAAATTGGATGGTATGAGATTATGTAATTTCTATCACCCTTGTTTTTATAAAATGGAATGACTTTTGTAACCTGTATTGTCTGTAATCAAGATCCCGAGACTCTGTTTTAGAGAACCCTTTTTTCTCTTGTACCATTCAAGGGCATTGTTAGGTGCTTGAGTGAATTTACTCTGCCAAAACAATTTTTGGTTTCTTGTTGTCTTTCTAAGTCTCGGGTTTTTGTGCCATGTTGATTTTCCAGATATACCCCAATGAGCTGGAGTCTCAAAATGAGTACAATGGCTTCAAGGAATGGCTGCTAACATTTGATCTGTACAGAGGGAAGAAAACTGGAGATGAGTTGGAAGATGAAAGCAGAGTTGTTGGAAAATTTAAGGTAGTGAATTAATTGAATTACATAGATCTGATTATTAGATGCATGATTTTTCTTACTGATTATGGTAGCCATGTAACGATAATGAATGTAGCTTTCCCATAAGCTACCCTGGATTCTAATTTTAACCTTTTCACACCCAGAGTTGTTTTTGTGTTTAGCAGCACAGTTTAAGTCACTCTCTTCTGCCTTATTACTCATTGGTTCTAAGCCATATAAGGTACATAGTAGAGGAAACTCTAACTTATCTCACTTGTAGCTGAAATAATACCAGTTATGTATATTCATATCGGTCATGCTTATTTTTATCCACAAAATGGTAATTGGGGAAATGTTTTAAGAGTGCTAAATACACAGTGTGAATCTTTTAAATTTAATTATCGCAATCAAATTAATGCCAGCCGGCAGCCAGTAGCTAGAACAATCTTTCTAGTGGGTTTAGTAACCCAAAAACCTACTTCACTTTTCCACAAAATCACTCTTCACTTCTAAGCACTTTTTGCAATTTTCTATCATTTTGCTGTGCTGCAGGAAATTCTTTGCATGCATGTCTATGTTTCTCCCTGAGCATTATCCCTGCTCCATCATTGCCATCTAAAAATCCCTCGCCTTCCGCTCCAAAAGTCTCCTTCATCGCACCACTTCAATTCGTTGATTCCTTTTACGTTGAGGTCCATTCTTCGCATTTCCCCCTTCAGGTTCTCCAGTTTTCCACTGGTCCAAAGTGATCTCAAATTCCTACCCTTACATTTGTATCACAATTAACTGATGTGCTCTCTATAGCTCTCGGACAGGTACACTTTGTTCCTCTCATTTGAGCAGGACTGAGAAATGCGCTTACTTTGCAAGGACGGTGGATGAAAAAGAGAACTCCCGTCTGACAATGAGTGATAAGGGGCCATTAATGAGCCGAGATATGCCATCATTCGACCCTCCCCTGCATGCAAGACGATGTAAGATTTCGACAACCCCACCTCCCTAAGACACCAGGTATACAAACATCCCGTTCGGAACCTGACTTTCAACAAAGTAGCTTATGGGGCCCTTCAGTGGCAGAAGCTACCGTCAGTCGCCAACAGAGTGCAGGGGTAATATAGCCAGGAAGTCGGGCAACAAAATAGGAGCATGGTGTTGCCCTTGTAATATGATATGCCGCAATGGAGACACGAAAGACACGCCATTAACGAGTGGGCCTTCAATCTCACTGATAAATTCCTTTAAAAAATATTTGCAATGTTGTCTCGTGACAACCAAAAACTCTTATGTAAGTTAGTTTTAGACCCCCTGCTCCACCAACATAAACCATTTGAAACTGCCCTTGAATGGTAGTTATCTTTACTGTGAGTATGTAATAAAGAAATAACTGTAATTAAATGTTTCATTGAGTTATTAATATTTTATGCCGGGTGTTTCTTTCAATGCCGTGCTAACAGCTAATTTCATTTTTTAAATCGTTAGAAAAAACTGTTTCATTTTTCATTTCTGTCTCCAAATTTTGGGGGGGAATTGAGATTATTCTCTTGATAATGAGAGTTGAAGAGGTTGAAACTGGTCGGGTGGGTATAGTAATAATAATTACCATGTGGAATACAACAAAGTTTAATTTTATTTTTGATTGATGCCAATATTCCACTAAGCCAACTTGCCAGCTATGAGGAATCGTTGTGTTAAGAGAAAGCTTGCTTGATGAGATATTGAAAACACTGCTGAGGTGAAGTCTGCTGCTTCTGTCGGGACATGTTTATCTTCCAATGTAATTCAAACATAATAATGCACAATACACAAGAAAGATCAAGTGGATGATTGGCTTTTCCTCTTTACCCTTGAACCATAATGGCCCAGACATACCTTTCTCCCATGCCATGTGCTGGAACCATGATTTACAATTGCGGATGAATTACACCTCATTGTGCTTGTTTTCCACAGGGTGCCATTAAAGTGTACAAATGGCCACTGCCAAAGGACATCGAAGATCACACAATAATGGGCTTTGATCCACAGTTTGGATTTTTCCAAGGACTGCCTTCAAACGATCCCATACACGTTCTTGTCCGTGTGTACATAGTGAAAGCCAATGACCTGCACCCGATGGATTTGAACGGGAAGGCTGATCCATACATTGTGTTGCAGCTGGGCTCTAAGAGGATAAGCGACAAGGAAAATTACATTTCTAAACAGCTCAATCCAGTGTTTGGAAAGTATGTATTATGCTTTTTTCTCCTTCTAAAATCAATTTGGTGCTTGTTAGGAGAATTGGAAGTAAAATTATGTGTTTTTATCCTGTTGATGAAATTATTCACATTTTTAGGTGCTTTGAGTTTGAAGCCACATTCCCCCAGGATTCTCTTCTCACTGTGCAGATTCTAGACTGGGATCTTGTCGGATCCGATGACATGATTGGAGAAACGAAAATAGACTTGGAAAATAGGTTTTACAGTAGGCATAGGGCAACTTGTGGCATTGCAAAAAAATATGAAGAGTAAGTTACTGAGAAATTTTGCAATCTTGGATTTTACAATGAGCTTTGGCACAATGGTCCCTCAATAAAGTATTGCAAAGGTAATTTGAGAATGTTGGGCTTTAATTGAATTTCACGTTTCAGCAATGGGTATAATCGGTGGAGAGATCCTATGAAACCAACACAAATACTGGCAAAGCTGTCTAAAGATGGAAAAATTGACTGGCCTTCGTATTCAAATGGGAAAGTGAAAGTTGGGAATAAAACATTTAGTCTGACAAATGAAGAATTATGTAACATAAATGGTAAAGGTAAGTCATGCATGAGGATTCTGGAGGTGTATAAATAATTAAGTTGACATGTTAGGTGAATAAACCTATTGAATGACATTTATGTTTTGGCTTTTAAATGTTATGCATCTATTTGGATTCTACTTGGATTTTGAAAATGTGTCATAGATTAGATTAGATTAAAATGTAGGTGGAGGTACTCTAAGAGTCCCTGGGGCACTTAGACCTATTGGTCCATTGTGCTATCCACCATTCAGGAGATCACCCATAGAGACCGATCGCCCGGCTAAAGACCAAGAGGTCTCCTATGAGGATCCCTTTAATTTCATTGGGTTCCAGGAAAGGTGAGCCAAGATATCTGTTCCGAGTCCTCATTATGGCTGGGCACTCGCAGAGATGTGAGGTTGATTCGTCCTCTTCTTCACACCATCTACATCTGGCTGAATCAGTAATCTTAAAGAGATTAAAGCGTCTCATCACTTGATAGTGTGTGGTGAACAGTCCCACTATCGTACGTAATTGACTCCTATTTAATAGGAGTAGTTTCTTAGCTAGGCCAGTTTTGGGTCCCTCTATGTGAAGTTTGGCCTGCCTTAGCTTCAGCATTTTCCGCCAGATCTCAGCATGTCGAGCAAGGCCCCACATTCGGATCTCAGTTTTCCCCAATGAGGGTGCAATAGGTACGAATGGTTCTGGACCAAACGGTCTTTGGTTTGCTCCTGCTTTGGCAAGTTCATCCGCTATTTCATTTCCGGCAATACCAGCATGACCTGGTACCCAGAAGAGCTCAATTTTACTGCAGCTCCCTAGTGTGTTGAGTGAATTTCTACACTCCAATAAAATGTGTCATAAGTGTCCAACAGAGGTAAAGAAAGAGCTTCCCCTCTCTCTGTCATGACTTATTATGACCACTGGTATATTATATAAGGGCTCACATCCTTTCTGTGAGTTTACCTTTGAAAATGGCACAATGTGTTGATACCTAGGGTGTTGTCTCTCAGTAAACAATGTGGATTATATACCACTTATCTCAAGCTTTAATGTTTACATCGAGAGAGACATCAACGAAATCAAATAGAAGTCTTCCGGAGTGCACATCCACAGAAAAACAATCGGCATGCTACGATTCGCTGATGACATAGCTCTCATAGCAGAGACAGAGAAGGAGCTGAATAAGATGCTAACAACCATGGAAAGGACAATGGCCATACATCAGCTGAAGATCAATAAGAAGAAAACTAAGATATTGGTGTGCAGCAAAAGAGAAGAGGCCAAAACCAACGTTAAACTAGGAAAACAGAAACTGGAAGAGGTGAAAGAGTTCTGTTACCTGGGAAGCAGAGTAACCAACGATGGACGAAGCAAGAAAGAAATAGTGAGTAGAATAGCCCAGGCAAAGAGGGCATTCAATCAAAGTAAGAATCTACTTACAGCTGGAAATACAAGCTTGGAGGTAAGGAAGCAATTTATCAAAACGTATATTTGGAGCACGTTCATTTACGGCAGTGAGGCATGGACGATGACAGCAGCGGAGAATAAAAGGGTGGAAGCATTTGAAATGTGGTGCTATCGAAGAATGATGAAGATAAAATGGATCGACCGAGTGACAAATGAAGAAGTCCTAAGAAGAGTGTGAGAAAAGAGAAGTCTGCTGAAAACTATAAAAAGAAGACGGGACAACTTAATCGGCCATATCTTAAGACACGATGGCCTGATGAAGACTATCGCCGAGGGAAAAGCGAACGGGAAAAATGGAAGACGCAGGCCTTGTATGAGATGTATGGAGCAAGTTGCGAAGGATATGAAAGAGAGGAATAACGTTAATATGAAGACGCTGGCTAAGAGAAGAATCGAGTGGAGGGCTGCATCAAACCAATCCTAGGATTGTTGACCTTTGATGATGATTAGCTCAAGGTGTCAGATACACACAGAATTGGTATGAATCATGGCATAATATTGCACCTACCTCATAAGGTGAGGTATCAGCAAGGAAAAGCAAGGCAACTTCCGACTGAAAATGCATAAGTATATTATTTGGCCCAAACAACACCTTGTTCGTATGGAAGGCTGATTCTTCCATAGGCGATCAAGTAATTTGTGCACCCTTTTCAGTCAACCTGTGTTAGGGTCTCAAAATGATGAATGCCACGTGGAATGAATTTCCCATTGAAGTGAAACGTTCCACACTTAATATGATGAAACTTTTTAAGTGTAGGAATCCTCATTATTGTATTCAGCTTTCCCTCCATTGGCTTAATGCCAGACCCTTCAATAGAACGTTAGACCAGTAACTAGTATGATCATCTACAATCACAACTCCCCCACAGAAGACATATCTGCTTTCATAGACTCCATCCGACAGCCCCTAGTAAATGAAGCCAGCAGGAGAGAGGGCAAAACTGTTGTGGGAAAAACAACGTACACAGTCACAACCTGAAACAATGCTGGTCTCCAATGAACTCCCCTCTTTCATCAGGGGCTCAAGTCGAGAGATCCTCAGAAACCACAAAATCCCCCCACCACCACTCCTCATGGCAGCAGTAGATGTTAACTCACGTTACACTTCCATGCCTCACAAAAAGCCCTCTCCCATTTCCTCCAGTGTGTAGTCAATCCTATTTTCTTTGGAGAGATATTTCACAAAAAGACACTGTTACTATCTTTATAAAATATGGAAACAGCCAAGCATGATTTGTGAAGAGTATAACTCTTGGGTGTTCTCCCGATCTATAGATATTGTAGATTACTTGAAGGGTTTCCACTGGCAGGTTGTATTTACTCTCCATTGTATTGATTTTGCTGCAGTTTTAACTCTAAAATTAATTAAAACAGTACTGAGAAATGACAGAATCTTTTTGTCGTATTTTGTCAACTTCTATTTTGAATGCATTTCGTTTCCTAGGTTTGGAGGAGCATTTGGCTTTGAAAGCATTATCCAACTGGAAAGAGTTGCCCAGAATAGGATGCACATTGGTCCCTGAACACATTGAGACCAGGCCACTATACAACCCTGAAAAGCCTGGGATTGAGCAGGTGAGCACTTCTAGTTTTTGGGAGCATAAATTAAGAACAATCTGTGTGGCTTCCATATTCTTTAATGCCTTTTGCATGGTGGTCTCTGCCTGAAAAATAAGCGTTTTAATTGCATTTAAGCTGTTATGTAACATTTTTCATCATCATCATTGGTCATTAGTCGTAAGATTAGTTTGAAACAGTTATTCACTCAATTATTCTTTTAGTGAAACTCTTATCATTCATTTTCTAATTTTTATTTCTCATTATGGATATTCTGGATCACTTGTTCCTGGTTATTTTTTATCGTTAGAATCTTATCTCTGCAATGCAAATGGCAATAATCCTCATGTTAACTCCTTCCATACACTTCGTTAAAAATAAGGATGGGTCGATTCCCGATTCCGCCGATTCTTAGCAGAACGAGGATTCGAAGAATCGAAGCCCTCAAAGTCGATTCTGAAGAAATAAAAACCAGCCAAAACGGTACATGATTTTAAATTTCCCAGGTGTAAGAGCACGCGCTCACACTCTCTAGTGGATCCACCAGCATACTTCAATGCAAATTGTTTTTCCTTTGTTTCTTTTCTTCTGTCTTTTATTTTCCTGTGTTCCTTTTCCACAGTGTGCGAAGGCATAGTGAAATACGTACTCACCGAATTTTGTGGAGATATTCAGTGGATTTAGTTATACTGGTGGCAATCAACTTGTTAATTATATTGATACAGTAGAAACTCGATATTACGAAGTCAATGGGACCGGAAAAATCTAGTAATATAAAATTTCGTATGAACGAGTATTCTTCATCAACATCACGATGAAGCTACCCTCTTGAAATATATGCATTCCCGCAATGAACGTGTGTGATTTACAGTGTACTCATGAATGTATCTATAAATGTGTATCCATGCCAACAGGGTTCATAAAGTTAAGCACAACTAACTTGTTTCTTATCTCCAACGAGTCATAGATTAGGCAATCAAGTGTCTTTGCAACATTTTTTGTGCAGTTTGGACTAGGCCTATGAAGATTCATCATTAGTGCATTTTTCTATACAGTTGAGCATCTTTAATCCGGCACAGTCGGGACCGAAGCGATGCCAGATTTTGCCGAACTATGGATCATGCATGGCAACTGGAGTATTTTTGACATCCGGGATGATTTCATCGACAGGAGTTAATTATTTATAAGAAAATACATTCGTTTGCCATTTACTGAACATTATTTTAAAGAGAGTCACTGAGAATAATCAGAAAGAAATGGTTTCTTGATTTACAAAATTATTACCTAAAAAGTATTGAAGTTGCATAGTGGGTGAAAGTAACGGAATCTAAGCATTGTGCACATAATAATAAGGGGTCAAAAATGGACCACCTCCTCGTGGCGTCCCTGGAAACGGCTGGCTAATGGTGGCCATCTGCTTGTGGGGTTAACCTCCCTACCAGCGGAAATCCTGGGTTCCGAAGAATTCCTGTAACGCCACCCACAACAGGCCCTTCTCTCAGGATGAGGGCTCTAGTAGAGTTGGGTGTGGAAAATCTATGCCATCAAAAAAGGGGGCTTGCATGGAGTGGACGGAGACCCTGAGGGGAGACCTTCTAGCTTTCCATGCTGCCACTGAGCCAAGTCAGCCAAGGAGGGATATAACACACTAAACAAGTTAACACACCACAAAGAGTGCAGTGTCCCTATATCTGTGAGTGTCCCTCGCTGGCTTATAGCAGGCCTCACAAGCCCACCTTTGGGCCCCTTGAAGTGCCCCCCCCTACGCAAGGAGTCTGTGCTTGGGGTCTAGCACGTTCAAATATTGTTTTTTGGGCATATCATAATTCATGATTAAAGACCCCACTCTCCAGTGTCTTGTCCCCCCTCTCCTGTGGAGGAAGATCCCCTCAGTGACGGGAAAAAGAGGGTAAGACTACCGGTTCCGTCTTCTTGCATGGCCGAAACTGGAGCTGCAATGCTCAGACGAAAATCCCCTTGCTTGATCGGAAGCAGAAGAAGAATGATGCATAAAAATATTTCACAATTTGTAGCTGTATCGAAACTAAATTATGCCTGCAATTAGCGGATGAAGAGCAGGCGACCTTATTTGAACAGAACCACAACCTAAACCTTTACAGAGCACTATAGTGAAAAACGTAAATTAATGATTTATGATTATAAAATTATTGTTATAATTATATATAACGATGGTAACATTAATGTTAGCTGAAGGAGTGTAAAGGAAATTATCATGCCTTCACCATTGAAGTGTGTGGCTTGTACGATCTACTTTTGAAATAAACATCAAGCTGAACTCCTTTTTAAGTTCTTCTTTCAGAGCCTTCATCTTGGAAGTAACCACGCAAAGATAAGCTGAATCCAGGGGAGAATTACGTTTGCTATTTCGCAAAGTTAATGAGCATATCATTATTTGTATAAAATGCGTGATTGTTACAGCATCCATGAGAGAATCTTTTCACTGTTTTAGCTTAATTTAGGTCTAATTATACCTGGCACGGAGCATATGCTTTTCTCGTAGCAGAAACTTATTGCTCTACATTCTGTATCCAGAGCAGCATCTAGTTGCTGATGATCGTGAAAAACACGTATTTCCATAGTGTATGCATGCATCAATACCTGCTTAAAAATATGAATACATCGCTAAGGCTTACGTTATAAGTTTTTCGGGAGAGATTTAAGTTATAGGGAAGAATGCACTAATGGAGCTTCATAGGCCTAGTCCAAACTGCACACAAGTTTTGCAAAGATGCTTGATTGCCTAATCTCTGACTCATTGGAAAAAAGGAAAGTGTTAGTTGTCTTTAAATTTATGAACACTGTTAACATGAATGCATATTTAAAGATACATTCATGAATTATAACGGCATAAATCGTGCATGTGCGTTGTGGTAGTGCATACATTTCAGGAAAAATTAGCTTCATCGCAATCTTATTGAAGAATTCTCATTCGTACGATGTTTGATATTTCGAAGAGTAGATTTTCCGGTCCTGCTGACTTTCCTTTCGAGCCACATGGATGAAATTTGGTACCTGGCTAGGAAAAGGTTGTAAGTTTTGTTGAGTATAAGCAAAATATTAAAAATATGACCTTTTGACCCCAGAAATATGGTCCAACCTAAAATCCAAATTTCGCCTTATGTGCTTTCAATCTAATGACCTTTCCATTGACCTTGGCACCTTTTTAAACCTATGATTTGAGAAATTTGTAGCCTTGATTCACTTTTTGCCACCCCTGTGACCTTTGACCTCTGAGTTACTGTAGAAGGTGAAGGGATGAAAAGAGGGATCTAATGACCTTACCATCGACATTGGCACCTTTTTATACCTATGATTCGACTGGTTTGTGGCCTCATTTCACCTTATGTAACCACTGTGACCTTTGACCCCTGAGTTAACCTTGAAGATCAAGGGATGAAATGAGGAATCTATGGACCTTACCATCGACATTGGCACATTTTGAAACCTACGATTCGATACGTTTGTAGCATCATTTCACTTTTTGTCACCCTTTGACCTTTTACCCCTGAGTAACCCTTGAAGGTCAAGGGATGAAAAGAGGGATCTGAAGACTTTATCGTATATTACCGTAAATACCGTAGTATTTAGAATATTTTAACATTGAAAGCCCATAAGGCAAAATTTGGATTTTAGGTTGGACCCTATTCTGGGGTCAAAAGGTCGTATTTTTAATATTTTGCTTATACTCAACAAAACTTACAACCTTTTTTTTAGCCAGGTACCAAATTTCATCCATGTGGCTCGAAAGGAAGTGTCTAAAATTACAGGTCAAAAATGACACATGATCAACGGAACACACTGTATTATTCGAGGTATTCGCAGACACTATTCGCACATCTCTAGTTTTTAGGGTGTAGTGTTGATTCAAGCAAATGTGACAGCAGCACTGAACTGCATTCAAGTCTTTGATTCTTCCAAGGCGACTGGTTGCGCGAGTGTGTGGTGATGGGAAGGATGTGTGTAGAAAACTAATCTAATTTTGTTGGCATCATTTCATATGTTATTTCGAGGTTGTCCCAATACTTATTGAATTTACCGTATGGATGTAGTACCTGCATAAACTCTTGCCATGGCCAGCATCATCAGCTCCGGAGCCTAAGGTGGCCCTAATCTCATTTCATATGCCTTTGTCACCTCACCCACCTTCTTGAGCATCATTGCCGTCAGTTAATTAAACAAGCCCTGCTGCCAGTTCCCCTGACATTGAATGTGACTAATTTACAATTCATTGTCGAAAGCCTTATTTTTCTCTCTTCCAGAATTTGATCTGAAATTGTTGTGCATTGTGAATCAAATATGCTATGAAAACTTGCTGTATTTATTATGAAAATTTCAGGGTAAGCTGGAGATGTGGGTAGATATGTTCCCAATGGATATGCCGTTACCTGGACCTCCCATCGACATATCTCCAAGAAAACCAAAATCGTATGAGCTCAGAATTATCATTTGGAATACAGATGATGTTGTCCTTGAGGATGATGCATTCTTCACTGGTGAAAAAATGTCAGATATTTATGTTAAAGGGTAATTATGATTTATTATTGTCTGTTAATTGTTTATATTCCAATTTTTCCTCTTTCTTAGTCACTGGAAAAGTCTCGTTCAGCTGAAGCTGGGAATATGTGCTCAATTTTTAGTTATGTGGAACATGTTATTCCATAGAAAAGAAGTTCCCTAAGTGTGTGCCGTGGCACCCTGGGGTGCCATAGAGAGTAAACAGGGGTGCCGCGAGGTAATCCCGCAAACATGGGCAGACATAGTGGTCAGGAATATTCCAGGATGAACATTTTGAAACTGCTTCCAAGTTCATGGAACTTTTGAGAACATCTACACTACCTAGATTGTTCCCATAGCTTGTAAAACTTTCTTGAAATATGTGGAACATTCTTGAAGCGCATAGAATATTCCAGAAAAGTATGGTACTTTTGTCTAGTAGACTTACTAGAAAGTTCTCTAAACTAGCTTACTATTGGACATTGTTGAAGTTTCACAAAAGTTCTAAGTAGTGGGGCGATTAGTATACATAGGGCCTCACTT
Organism: Platycnemis pennipes; assembly: GCA_933228895.1. Taxonomy (NCBI): domain Eukaryota; kingdom Metazoa; phylum Arthropoda; class Insecta; order Odonata; family Platycnemididae; genus Platycnemis; species Platycnemis pennipes. The sequence goes on from OW121851.1 coordinate 138,968,524, forward strand.
CGGCGAATCAGTTCAGTTCCTAAATAATAATCAAAGAGTAAACACCTGAGAAGGAAAGTAAAGGGTTTTAAGTTGCCTGCCACCAAAGGGGTGCCCACTTTGTTACAGTGTGTCACATTGTGTTTTCGTAAAGTCGTGGGAAAACGGAAAGATTTTTATTAAATGAGCAAGTCAACAGTTCAAGTGAGAGTGATGAAGCATCGACAAGTGTGGGGTAGCTATGAAATGGAAATATCATAAATACGATGATAGATATTTGAGTTTGGCGTTACCTCAGTAGAAGTAAGCACTGAAAAGAGACTGCAGCATGTGCTCTGTTTAAAAGTTCTGGTGCCCGAGTGTATCGGAACATTTAGGAAAAAGCTGCGGTTGTGGATGAGAAACATCAATGAGGATGGTGGCCAACATAGTTTCCCGGAGTTGTAAATTAGTGGCCTGTAATGAAGTCATTGTTTTGCAAGACTTGCTGTCCCTTTTCAAGGAACACCTCTGAAAGGTCACCGGCTGGTTTGCCAAATACCTTGAGGAAGACAATGTTGAGAAATTTGCATGGATCCAAGATCCTTTCCGTGCTCAAGCTCCACCAGAATGTGCTTTGGGGGAAGAAGAGAGTCTAATTGAACTTATTGCGACAACAGCTGAAAAAAAATTGGATTCTTCCAATTTAGTGGAGTTTTGGATATCAATCAAAAATCAGTATCGAACTCTTGAGTTCAAAAGCTGTAAGGATCCTCATTCTCTTTGCAACAATCTATTTATGCGAAGCCGGATTTTCAGCCATTGCTGCAACGAAAAGCAAATATCGTTCGAAAATCAATGTGGAGCGAGAAATGAGAGGGGCAGTGTCAAACCTTATTCCTCGTTTTGAAAAAATGTGTGGCAACCAGCAAGCTCACCCATCACTTTAACTTACTTGTCATTGAAGGTTTTCACCTTTATTTAATATATTTTTGTTATATAATATGTCTAGAGGCAAAGCTTTGTTAGATAAATTCTTTTTTGCTACACTCCTAGTCCTTTTTTTATCGACAAATGAATCCTTATCTTTTAAAGGCTTGTGCTTCTTTCACTGATATTTACTACTGTGGTAGTGGTGAATGTTAGTGGTATTTCCTAGTATATATTGTAGTGCAAAATGCTCTTTAGAGTGAAAGCATCAAAAGACTGATTCAAAAGTGCACTCTGTCACTCTGTTTTTTATGTCAGATGGCTCAAAGGACCTGAAGACTGCCAGTGCACGGATATTCACTACAGATCCCTGACTGGCGAAGGGAACTTCAATTGGCGCTTTGTCTACCCATTCGAGTATTTGGTTGCCGAAGAAAAAATTGTTATTTCCCGGAAAGAATCTTTATTTTCGTGGGATGAAACAGAATGTAAAATACCTGCAAGACTGGAACTTCAGGTGTGGGATGCGGACCATTTCTCTGCTGATGACTTCCTAGGTAACTGTGGTGGAATATTGTTCACTTTTTGGCAATTGCATGCTGACAACATTATTCATATTGATATATAATAGGTGTGCACCCAGTGGCTTTGCTATCGAAAGAGTTTTTTAAAGGGCAGTTGTATACTAGTTGGTGTAACATATCTGATTAATATATGATTATGATTCCGTTATTATTGACAATGTTCTGCTAAAATAAAAATGAAAAATCAGCTCAGCCGTTTTGTGGTCAAGAACCTCTTCATGCGATATGATGAAGTCAGTAATGCCTATGCTTAATCTTATATTTAGAACCACCATTGTTTGATTGAAATTCACCCCTCATCCATGAATATTTAAACATTATCTTGACTTCTATCCCTCCTACTTCTTTTTCCTTAAGTCTTAAACTTACATTTTTCCAAGCTAATTCTTCTTACCACTTTTATGCTTCTTCATATACTTAAGATAGTAATCATTTCATGCAAAAATGCCTTGTTTTTACTTTCATCATGCATCATTCATGGACATAGGCTAGCCTGAATGACTTTGAAAATCCTCTTTTTTTTACAGGTGCAATAACATTAGATTTGAACCGATTTCCTCGTGGTGCTAAATCCTCTAAACTCTGCACCCTTGACATGTTGAAGACGGATGGCTCAGTGCCGATGGTTAACATTTTCAAACAGAAGAGGGTGAAGGGATGGTGGCCATTTTACATCAAGAAGGAAAATGAAGAAATGGAACTCACAGTATGTGTTGTCCATTTTCAGCTTTTTTATTATTATTGTTATCTGTTCATTTACTTCATATTTATCATTTCATCTGCAGGGAAAAGTTGAGGCTGAAGTTCATTTGTTAACTAAAGATGAGGCTGAAAAAAATCCTGCAGGACTGGGCCGTAATGAACCAGATCCCCTTGAAAAACCAAAGTAAGTATTTTGGCCCTAGACACATTTTTGGTGCATTAGTTTCATGCATTTGTGTTAGTTTCTTACTGCTTATTAAAGGGCAAGGGCCTAGCCAAGTTGATACACCGGTTCCCGTCAGATCACCGAAGTTAAGCAACGTTGGGCCCGGACGGAGGTTGGATGGGTAGCCCCCCTCCATACCTCTACCGTGGTGCTCTTGTCCCCTGTCTGCGAGTGGTGGGCAGGTTAAATGTGGGTTGGCACAATGGATCTAAAGAGGTCTAAGTGCCAGGAGGGCTCCAGAAGGCCCCCGCCCACCCCTCCAATTTACATTTTTTTCTTACTGCTTTTTGTCTTCTGCAGAGAATTTAGGAAGTATAGTGTGAGTAGGTCTGTTCCACCCTCAGTTCCTAAATGGAGCTTCTTGAGGTTGGTGGGGTACATAGTGTAACCGATGCCGTTTGGCCGGTAACATAGTAGGAGTAGAATGGATATGCTTGAGGGAAGGAGAGCTTAATTTTATGTTTGACTTAAAGTATGTTTGTTCTAGTGGAACATGTGTGTGAATGGACGAAGAGTGTGATTCATCCCCCCCCCCCTCTACCCCCCAATTCCCGACCCCGTGCTTCCTCCTGTGTGTCCTTGAGTGTTTCGAGAAGAAAGAGGAGAGGCCCCTCCCCTTTCCCCCCACCAAGAACAAGGACACAATTCGGCAGTCTACGGAATCCAAGTTCCCCCCCCTCCAAGTATAGAAGAAACCCCCCCCCCCCTCCCCAGCGATGATGCGGCTTGAAGGAGCATGACCCTTCCCCATACTCTCCCCACTTTCCCTCCCCCCCCCCAGAAAACCACCCCTCAGAGGGTATATAACGTCGGTGTGCAAGCCTCCCGGGAGCGGTTAGCCTGTTATGCCGTGATGCTGTCAGCCTCTACTAACCTAGGCTCTGGACATCTTTCTCGGGGCAAACGTCTGTCCAAGAGTGTGCGACAAAGAGAGGAGGGAGTGGCCTAGAGAGAGAGAAGATTTGGAGTGGCGTAGGAGGTTGGACCAGAGAAGAAAGCGGGCGGATTGGAAATAGGAGATCGACCGGGAGTTTTTCTGTCGCCGAGGGAAGGTCACACCACGCACTCCACTGGAAATTCTCTCAGCCACGGAGACAGCAGAAGGCGTAACAACCCCAGAGAAAGAGTCACCAGAGGAATTAAGCCCTCAGCAGTGACAGAGAGCCAGAGGTCTGATAAGTAGAATTACCATACCCCAAACCCCGAACTATGTCCCCAAGTAAAGAAGATTTCGATTGAGAGTCCCTCATCAGTGTTGTCCACGGACCCCAAATCATTCCCCCCACCCTCGAGTATAGAAGAGACCAGTGATGAAGAGCTGCTGCCTCGCGTCTTTCTTTCATTCTGATTCCCCCCTCCCCTTTTCCCGATGTGTGATTGCGTGTGTGTTTTAGTATTGCAAGGACAGGGTGTGTTCTTTCCTCGGGCTGTTATTATCGTGTTTCATTTTTGAGTGTATCCAACATAGACGGATTGTCGACAGGTTTTGATACTTCGTAGAGAGATCGGTCAATGAACCGATCAGAAGGGAAGTTATTTTGTTCGCTGATTTTTCGTGTTTGTTTAACTATGCATTTTATTAATTGTCATTGATCAGTTTCCGCCAATACCAGTGAGAGATTGGGTGATCTTGCGTACCATTACATGTGTTTCGTTCTCTTTTGATTTCATTAAATACATGTCCAACAAAGGATCTGTGTCAAAAGCTGTCTTTCTTTCAAGCACTACACCCATCGAAAGGTTCCCCACGCTTTCTCCTCACCCTCATTTTAATCCCTTCCTGACCCAGGAGCCCGGGATCACCCGCATGTCCCATAACTTTTCCCGTATTTGCCCGTGCACCTCAAACCCTCCCATATTCCCCCTCCCCCATGTGCGAGGTCACAGTAGTTTCCTTAGTAGTCGAATTATGAGCTCTCTGCAGTGAAAGTTACTTTTTGGCTGTTGTCAGTGCTTGTTGTATTAGAATTCCACTGTATTCCTCAGGTGTCAGTTAAAACCTTGTACTTAGCAATTTGTGAACACTGGTGCATTTCTCAGTAAGAGCCCTCTCTGAAACCTTTTTCCACTCCTAACATTGGAATGGAAGCATTCGAATTATGGTGCTATCAAAGAATGATGAAGATAAAATGGATCGACCGAGTGACAAATGAAGAAGTCCTAAGAAGAGTGGGAGAAAAGAGAAGTCTGCTGAAAACTATAAAAAGAAGTCGACACCTTCTTGAGCCACGATGGCCTGATGAAGACAATCGTCGAAGGAAGAGTGAATGGGAAGAATGGAAAAGGCAGGCCTCGTATGAGTTACATAGAACAGGTCGTAAAGGACGTGAAAGGGAGGAACTACGTCAATATGAAGAGGTTGGCCGATAGAAGAGGCAAGTGGAGGGCTGCGTAGCTAAGCAATCCTAGGATTGTTGACCCTTGGTGATGAACATTTTTTAATACTTTTTCTAAGTGCTATTGTGTCAATGTTCTCTCGAGCCGTTTTATTAATTGCTTGCCCAGAGATTGCAATATTTGATCAATTTGTAAAATTTACAGAGCAAAGAAATTTGTGAGCTTCCTTCAGGAAATTGATGTATGCTGGGTTCATTTTTAAGCCTAATAAGTTCATGGTTCTATTGAAATGAGTAACATAAGCAGGCAATGAATGTTTTAATATTTTTGGATTGAAAATTATTCTGTAAATTTGGGAATAATTTAAAAAGCTTGAATTGGTCGTAGAAAGACACAGAAAACCTCCCTATGACGAAATTTTACAAAAACCTCCCTATTACGAAGCCACGGTCCTGGAACCTTCCCATACATGATGCACTTCAAAAACCCTCCTGTAATGAACCTCCTTACTTACGAAACCTCCATAGAACAAAGCTCACGCCTCGGCCCTAACATAGAGGTGACCTCTATCTAACGAATTTTTATTTCATAAAAATTATATTTCCCCGCATTTATAGGATTTCATTATCGATTTTGAAATGATGTTTGGCATTTCGGATGATTTTTCTCAACGTAAATGAGAGCATTCTCCTAGTATTGTTCCAGTTTAGAAATATTACGCAGTGCATTTTTAGGAAAATATGCACTGGCTCTACTGCCAAAATTGACATCACACGCACAAATTCAAACAAAAATCCACCAAACTACACTAATTACATGCTGATTTGTTTTTTCTTTCAAATATACAAAGGCAGTAATTAAAATCATTTCATTCATTGTCATTAATTAATTAATTGGTATTGGTCATAATTTGGGAATCCATTGTTTGATGCTTAAAATACGTTTTCTTGCCAAGCGTTCGCCAATATAAATACCAATCGTTATAACTTTAACACATGTGTTGAAATATTAGACAATTACAAATTGGATATGTTCAGGACATGCAGATTATAACGCCACCAAGAACGAAATTCGACAACAACCCAGTTTCGAATTCCTAACTTTTATAAAGTTGATAACAACTCTTTTTATTTTTAAGTTATACACTGGAAACTTACAGTGTGCATGGAAAAAATGTATATCTAAATTTATTTAAACTTTGGTCGCAATTGAACGCCTTGTTATTGATTTACGGGTCATCAAAGTTGGTGCTTTGCTCGAACACCATAAAAAACTGGCACTTTTTACGTTACAACCATTGTAAAAAATATGAAAATACGTTTTAAAATTTTAAATTTGCCATTCAATAACACAGAATGAAATAAGAAAAGCTACAGTGTGATTAGTTTTTCTGTAAGCCTAGCTGTTAATTTGTTATTTGTATTCAAAATTGAGTGCACATTTCTGTAGACCCAACACCACTGCGGCAGAGAGGAAGGCATTAGAGGAGCTGAAGAACAACGATTACCTCCTCATCATACCAGCTGACAAGGGCAATGCCACTGTGCTAATGTCAATGTCAGACCACAACAAGATCATCACCACAATGCTGAGCGTCGCCACCTATAAGGAGCTCAAAACTGACCCAACAAGCAAATTGGAATGCACCACAAGGAGCATTGTTAAGAAATCATCCACACCAACCGAAGAATATCGGCATCCAAGCCACCAAGACTGTACGGCCTCCCAAAGATCCACAAGGATGGTATTCCACTAAGGCCTGTCGTCAGCACTGTGGATCTAAAATTGTCTCAATACCTGGCTGATGCACTTCAGCCATTCACAGGCAAGACATCGTCATTCATGAAGAACTCTATGCACTTTGTTGAAATTCTTCATGGTATTTTGGTGAAGTATGGCATCTTGCTAGTCAGCTTTGACATTGTGTCCCTCTTCACCAACGTCCCCATCCACGATTTTGTCGAGATAATTGAGAAATTCACCAGTGAAGGATTACGAAAGGATTTCCCAATGCTTGTGGGGCATTGCCTCAGAAACTCATACTTTTTGTGGAATGATCGTTATTACGAACAAAATGAAGTTGCTGCAATGCCCCACTTTCACCTGTCATTGCTGACATATTTATGGAGGAATTTGAGAACTTGGCGCTGAACTCATGCCCGAAGAAGCCTGCCCTATGGGTCCGATATGTAGGTGACACATTTGTTATTTGGCTGCATGGAGAACATGAATTGAATATTTTCCTGAGACATCTGAATAATCAACACAACTGCATCCAGGTTACTATGGAAACGGAAAAGAACGGCTGCCTACCTTTTCTTGACATATTGGTGACGAAGAAATCCAACGGCAAAAAAAATAAAAATGTAAATTGGAGGTGTGGCAGGAGCCTTCTGGAACCCCCCTGGCACTTAGACCTCTTTAGATCCATTGTGCCAACCCACATTTTAACCTGCCCGCCACTTGCAGACAGGGGACAAGAGCACCACGGTAGAGGGGCTACCCATCCAACCTCCGTCCGGGCCCAACGTTGCTTAACTTCGGTGATCTGACGGGAACCGGTGTATCAACTTGGCTAGGCCCTTGCCAATCCAACGGCCTCGGGGTCCATCAAAAGACAACTCACGCCGACCGCTACCTGCATGCCACCTTGCATCATCACCCCACCCAGAAGTTGGCACTTTGAACTCAACTTTGGTGCACAGAGCTTACTCCATTCTGATCAACTCTCTCTGCCCTTCAAAAAATGGCATTTGGTTAATGCCCTAACAATGAATGGATACCCAAGAGATTTCGTTCTTAAAAAGACCAAAAAGAAAGAACAACAACTCCAGGATACGACATGCAAGCCGAGTACAGAGAAGCCAAAACCAGTGGCTTATGCCGCAATGCCGACAATGTGGCAGGCTCCATGGACAAGATTGCCAGACTCCAAAAGTATGATGTCGTCACCCGCTTCAGCTGCGTGAAGAAGACAGAAGTCCTTCCATGACCTAAGGACCGCATACCCCCCACACCCACAAAGGAGTGTACAAAATCGGTCGTAACTGTGGGCTATCCTACTTAGGGCAGACAGGAAGAGCTGTAAAGTACCACCTACAAGAGCACAGAAGAGCTGTCAAAAACAAACAATTTCACCTTTCCGTTGTGGCGGAGCATATGTGGTCGGAACATGCATCAACTTTGAAGGCACCAGGGTGATCACCAGAGAATCACCCTATTTCCCCAGGATTATCCGAGAGGCAATAGAAATCAGCAAGCACCCTTAAAACCTCAACGGAGAAGATGGCTATAATCTCCACAATGCCTGGAAGAGACTTTTCAAACCTAACTCGCACGTCAGTGGTCAAAGAAATGGGAATCGTCAACAGACCAATCAGAGAGGAGTCACTTCTCCCGACAGCCTATATAACAACGGCTGAAACACAGCATCAAACACTTCGACCTGAAGTCACCTGCTGGAATTCTGCCGAAACTGTTGTCCCATCAATGACAATGTGATGAAACCTGGAAGATGCAGATTTCATTGACATCGCACCGTGGAAACCTTCGCACCAATTATAACTAGATAGCTACATTGCTCCACCTGCTCTAGCTTCTGACCTCCTTCTTTTACTGTTAATCTGTCCATTTTTGTTCTTGAAAATTGCATTACTTTCGTTTATTTCTGGTTTATCTTCATCCCGTATCTTTTGCACTGTCCCAGCAACAAATCCACCATTTTTTGCCAGCCTCGCGCTGACTGGCTGATTAGTGTTTGTTCGTCCACGAACCTCACCAATTTTATCAGCTTCCCCCTTACCTTTACTCCAGCCTCAAGCTCATTCCAAGCTTCTCTCACCATCTCCTCTGAGTATATGCTAAAAAGTACCGGCGATAACAGACAGCCCTACCTAACTCCCCTCCCTATTGTTGCCCTATCCGATTCTCCATATGTTTCACTTTATTCATTTGCATTATTCTATTCAATTTATGAAATCTGTATGTATCCCTACTGAGACTCAGAATCTAATGTTAAGTACGTGGATGCCATGGTCGATCCTCTGTGGAAAAGACTTTCCCTTTGATTTCCCAAGTAACGCCAAAGGATTTTAACATAGCACTTTTCTGTTGCAGCCGGCCTGATGCTTCATTCATGTGGTTCCTCAACCCACTCAAGTCCATCCGGTACATCATCTGGCACAACTACAAGTGGGCGATTCTACAAGTGTTGCTCGTGCTGGGACTTGCAGTGCTCTTGCTTTTATTCTTCTATTCGATACCAGGCTACACAGTGAAGAAAGTCCTGGGTGCATAGTTGTTTCATCAGGTGGAACAATGTTTATTAACAATAATATGAGTCAATTCTCTTGGTAATTTATAGGCGTCCATTGGCTATTTGTTTAGCAAATAATTCTAAATGATAGATATTACATTATTGGCATATCATGGTGGTGCAAGAGTTAGGCTGATGTTCTGATCTGGTGTCATGGTGTAGGATACATGTGCAATACACATATCATGCACCATGCCACTCCAGCTATCACCCACACCAATTTCGTCAGATATTTTGCAATACCCACATGTTAAGAATCCATCAGTGATGAAATTCCCAATCCCACTAAGACCAATTTTGCACCAAATGCCTGGACTTCATCAAGTTCACAAAAGTTCATCTAGCCTCAAAAGGTCTGGTTCCTAAACCACTGGCCATAATTGTTGCCTTGAATTTTTTGCAACTCGTGTTAAAAGTTATTTTGAATCATTGATTCTTCATCCGTTGCGAAATTATTGCAATGTGCAAGTGTTGCATGTGATTTCTAAATAGACATGTTCTTTCATGCAACTCAATCTCCAAATCTAATCATCAGCAGTATTAAATAAAGCACAAGCTAATCAAGTTAATAAGTCCACCAACTTCTGTAAATATTTATGTTGATTGTAGCCCTTTGTTTAGGAATTTTTTATATGAGGAAAATAATGGATCAAACTGAAGACAATCTATTTTGAAGCCTTTGTTATGAAACTTTTATTTTTCTTTATGAAAATGAAGGCTTTCTCTGTAGAAAAATTTTATTAGCAACACTCAGGAATTATAATGATTAATTTTTGCTTTAGGGGATTAGAAAAATTTTCACTGGAGTTATAAGTTTTACATTAGTGGTAATTAATTTGAAAACCCTCACTCATTTAAAACAAAACAAGGGTTGATTTTAAATTGACTCTATTTGTGATAAAAAGCTCTAGATTTAGGTAACCATTACACATTGGCTGAATATGTAAATATTGAGATAAATTTATGTGTAAAATGAAACGAGTATTTTTCATGGATATGTGATACATCTCTACTAATTTAATACATTTTTTTATGTATTTGATCAGTGAAAATTTGTGGTGAAAATCTCCAAAAGTTTTTATGAAAAATCAGATTTTTTTTAATATCTCAGTGTGACATCTCATAAAAAATGCCTCTCTAACATTACATATACGATACAATATATTACAGGTCTAAATTTGTCCATAATGTGTCTGCCCCTATAAAAGATCTATTCCATGGTCACCATAATAGCAGGCTGTTGAAAATATAAGGTATTGCCAATAAAAATATGAGCCATTAATTCTAAAAAATTTCAGTTATGATCATGGTATTTATTTTTTAACTTAAACATTTAATATTCATAAGTAATATTTCATAAACAAAACTTTTCCCAGAGCACAGAAATACATTTCCAAAAGTGAAAATGACTAATAGTAGGTACAGGTGGTCATGAATATATTGTGACACCAAGGATTAGGTTGAATTCTTATCATTAAAATTTTTTATGACAATAGCAATACCTCAGAAGTTGTTAGTACTAAGAAAAAAGGCAGAAAGTAGTGTAAAAGTTCTCATATCTGAAGTACGTGTGGTCATAACAAAAAATTGACTGATGCCCTGAGTGTATACATAATTGAATATTTTATCGAAGGGAAAGAGATCGGGTAGGTACCCACCTTCTTGAGTACTGAAAAGTAGATCAGTGAAAGAGAGCTGGTATCTGAAAGACTCCGGTTCATGCTTTGATTGTGGTATCCTTCTTGATACCGTAATCTCCTAATTTTTTATGCTAGTCAGTAAAAATTAGTACAATTTTCAGATCAAGATTTAGGTTTTCTCAAAAGTTTTGAAGGAGTGAATGGAATCCAATGGGAAACTTAGGTACCTGGAAAGGAGTGTCCCTACTCTTATATGTATGGAATTTGGCTTTGAATTAAAAGCCCTGGTCATACTTAATAACTGCGGTCTTTAGTAAAAATCAACTGGAATGTGAGAAATAATTATTCCATGAATGTTTCTCGTACTTGCTGGATATTTGTTCTTACCCAGGTAAAATAGGCACATGTCAGGGCTCTTCTTAGCTCATCTGAAGCCAGGAGGTGGGAATGCACTCATTGGCTGTGGTTTGGGAGTCTCTGCATGTGAGGCAAGGACCCGGTCTCATGCACGTCGCAGCGTTTTGGAAGTATTTGTGCTGCAGAGTGAAGGATGCACCCAGAATGTATGTGGTTGGCCACTACCTCCCTTGGGCTCTTCCAGCTGGTGGGTGATTGTATTGTTACTCGCTTGCAGCCCCTGGAAGAATGGAAGATCGGTATGCTCGAGGCACATGCGGATCCGACTCTCCAAGGGAACACGGCTTTCGTACGATAATATGTGGCAACATTGGTCTACGTTGCTATGCGAGAGGCCACAGCCAATCACAGCATTGATTCACTTATTTGCCACGAACTTCATAATGCTGTTCGTCTCTATGCATTCTGAAACAATGCATTTTCAACAACCTCCACTTTCCAACCACCACTTTCAAGATGGAAGTAACATCGTTTACGGTAAAAATTCCAAAGATCAGCAAGGAACAGAAGCTCATTTTGTTGGGGTTTGTGGAAGGTCAGTAGAGTTTTATTTTTTTTATTTTTAAGTATTTTCACTTTATCTTATTGCTGATAATCGAGAAGGTAGTCTTAGGAAAGGAGTCCGTTCCCGTATCAAATCAGCTGCTATGTCCTTAGGCATTCTATACAGCCTTCTAAATTTGTTCTCTTCCAAATAAAATGGAGAAATCCTAACTCGCATGATTCGCTGAGGCCTTTCCTCTTGTAAATTCTCTTCTTCGTGATTGAGTAGAAGAAGACGAAACATCGCAGCTGCCATATTGTCTCTCAACTCCTCCGTTCGTACACGAACTCGTCCGGTCCCGGGCATACGAGCTGAAGGGCCATTCGAATTCACCCGCTTCACGCTTCGAGCATACCGATTTCCTCTGCCGTGCGAGTTGGTACCACGTGACTCGCACGAAATTGCTCTTTCGAATATGAACAGAATTTCGAGCATAGGCCCCCCGGTATTCTCACTGCTCTGAAATCAATCAAAAGCGATCACAATCTTGAATCGGGGCATCAGTTTCTGCTGTGACGATCATTGAGTACTAAATTGTACAACATTCAAACGTTCAAGAGTTCCAGGTGGTGGTCATCAAATCCTTTCCTAGTGTTTCCCAGAAAGGTCTCCCGCCCTTGGAAATCTCTCTGGATGCCTGGAGCTGGAGTCTTCTCCACAATTACAGACCTACCATGCTTTCCTAACTTGGTTGGCAGTTCATCAATATGAATAATGATAATGATGATACTTTTCCTGAGGTTATTTTCAGCTAGAATTTCTTTCGTTCACCTCAGAATGTGGCAGAACACCCTTGTCCCCTGCAGGGCTTTGCAATGAAACTTCTGGGTCAACGGGGTAGAGTATTATTTGCGGAGCTAACCTGGCCTGGGAGTTACCCAAGATTTTTGTTCTTCTCATAGATGAGATTCCTGTTTCAAGATTTGAACAGACCTCTGTCTATGTTGAATGAAATTGTCTTGGAAAGATGGGTGCCTTTTGCAATCCAAACACTCAGATGTGATTTTTACCAACTTGGAGCTGGGGTGATTTAATTCATTCCTACCTTGGGCAGTGTTTTGCTGTCCACCATAAGATCTTAGTATTTCATATGCATGCTTGCATTTTTCTTAGATTGCTCAAGTCAAGTACTAAGACCAAGTTGGAAATTAATGATAGGGTTATCATGCAAGTGTTGGGTCTTTTATGTTTTCTCCATGGGACTGTGACTGGAAGTGAGATGAAATCCACTAAGTGGGCTACAATTGTATAAGCTGCAAAGTGGTGATTTTTTTGGTTGCAGTAACACATAATCATTTTTCATAATGGTAATCCTCAATCTAAGACTTGGAGAAAAATAAATTAATAGTGCAAATAGTAATATTCATTGTCCTCCAATATTATGCACTTAAAAAAAGTTCAGCAAATTTATTCTAAGAAATGTTAGATGAACCATTTTAGGTCTGAATTTATGAAGTTTATTCACATCAAAATGAAGTCCTGATAATAGGTTAATGCAGGCTCACTTCATTATATGATCAAGATTTGTACATAAAAGCTGTATCAAGTGAGGACTGATGAGAATAAACCTATAATTGTGGAAGGAATGGACATACAGATAATAGGGTTTAGATGCCCCATCAGAAGAATAGTATTTTAAAAAATGATAGGGCATCATAGTGCTCAAAAATTCATTGAAAATTTCAGGGCAAATTGCAGTAGTAATGTTTGCATTTTAATTTTTCTTAAACCATTAAGTTTTCTTCTCCTACTTTTGGAGTGTTGAATTGTTTCTAGAGTCTCTATTTATTGTTGAGAAAAACAGGTTAAATTAATTTTCCTCTTGGCACCTGCTGATGCTCTTAGATCTTCTTTTAGAATTGGTCCAATGTAATTCATCACATTGGCATATTTGACACTATAATTGTTTGTATGATACAATTTCTTGTGTAAACTTTTGCTCACATCAACTTTTGTATTGAAAATTTTTAAAAAGTATCTCAATTGCATCCGATCAACAATTATTTTCATACAGGGCCTAAAAAATGTAAATATTTTTCTGCTTATGCTCAGAGTGAAGCTTGTATGAGTGGTCACAAGTTTCTTGATGAATATTGTGTGAAGCTGTATTTGAAAAGGTTGCTTTCCGTGAGCATAATGGCTGTATGAAGGAAAACCTTCCAGCAGCAGAACTCTCATGCTGATCAGCTCATTTCACTGGTCTTTAAAAGGTCTGTTAAGCTACCAGGAGCTACCCACAGAGGGAGACAAAAGAAAAACACATTTCTGAGGCCTGCATCACATACATCTCCTCAATGTTGACAAAAATCTCCAGGATTCTATGAAGATACAAAATCTAAACAACCCACATACCTCTTACGAAAATTAGAAGCCTTGTACATAGTATGGGCCAAGGAAAGTTTCAGTGGCTATCTCCATCATTTGAGTAATTTGCATTTAGCCATCCAATGGAAGTAAGGGACTGTGATTTTTAACTCAGCAGAATTGGCTCTCAAAAATTGAAACCTCATTAAGTAGAAACTATAGATGGCCAGAATCATGATTTTGATTCATATTATAACCAGATTTTTTGCACAAAAATTCACACATAACAAGAGACTGAACACTAAACATAGACACTCACATGGAGACGTTTCGGCACTCATGGCACCATTCTCCATCTGAAGAGAGTGACGTTCTTCAATATATGTATGTATATGTGTTGGCAAGAGTTAAGAGTGAGCAAGTGGTGCTATCTTGTGCCTGACATCACAACCCTGTCTCTTATGAGCCCGTTTAAAATGTGGACTCTCGGAATGGTAAATAGATCTGACAGTAATTGCCTCCTTGAAGAATTCACTTGCTTTACCCTTCAATGACGAGCGACATTGTCACTATGTTGGGCACAAACTTCACATGCTGTCATACAACGTAGGTAGTGTCTACAGCACAATGACCAACTTCATGCTCCAATATGGTAATGCATTATAATATTTCTCAATTCTTTATATTTTGACAAATTTGAAGAGGAATAATTGACCATTTTGTAAGAAACTGTTTCCTGGGTAACTTGGTGGAAGTTTTCCATGATGGAGAAGAGAAAAAACGAACACAGCAATTTCACAAAACTTTTATTTCATAAAAATTCCACAAATCTTTTATCATCTTCCTTATATATGGTGAAAGTCAGAGTGGGGGAGGAATGGAGTCGCAGAGAGGGTGGGAGTATAAGGCTGATGCTGTATTTTGTGTACCCACCTGAAGATGCTGTGCCACAGCAAACCATGGTCGTGCCGAAATAAAAGTTTTGTGGAATTGCTGTGTTCGTTTTTCCTATTCTCCAGGCCTTTTTGTATTAATAACTGTAATTATTTTTTTCATTCAACATATTTTATTAGTTTTTATGAATTTTGTTGGCACAAAATGGCAAAAGCCAGTGATTCCATTTGATCTCCTCTGACCTACGGGATGGGATTCGTTTCAATTCACTCGGGGCTTGAAGGGTTAAGCTATCAATCTATTAGGATTGACAGCTTTCCATATTTATCCATTTCCTGGCATCTTCAATTCCAATATTGGTCTTCATCCTAATTGTCATCAATGGTCTGCTTCACTCATTCTAACCTGGGCCATTCTTTGCGTAGTTTCTGCCCTCCAACGTTCCTCCACTATGCTACTGCAGACGACCCCTGCCATGCATCCCACCTTCCTTCCCCGTCTTTTTCAGGGATCACTCTTTGTTTGTTTACAGCAGCACTCGTGGATTGTCAAACACTCTTTCCCGCCTATGGTGGCCATTTTCCCACAACACCCACCACATCTCAAAAGTCTTCAGCCATTTTACTCAGGCCGTGTCTTTCAGTGTACAGCATCAATTTTGCAGGCCTGAATATTTCAAAGGCCAGCCAGTGACCTAATTACATGAGGTAGAATTTATTTATGGATACAACCAAAATAGACATAGCCCAGTCATAAGCATAAAGAAAAACAAATTTAATCAAAATGATTTCATGCTTCTTGTTGAATAACTAAAAATTTCAAGGTAGAAATACGCAAATTGTATCGTACAAGAATGACATGAGACATCTTTTCCAGAATCCATTGTTAACATATAATGGTATCAAATGAAACCACCCCCCTCCACAAAACCAATTACTCATGTGCAAAAATATTAATATACATATTTCAGATTATTAAAAGATTCAAGGTAAGGTACAGAAACTTCAAGACTTATGAGCAACTCATCGCCCATGGTTTAAGAATTTCAAACTGTAACCATTTGAACCTTTTCTATTCCTGTTGAGAATAACTTGAACAAAATGAGAAAAGGTTTTTTGGTTAATGGAAATCAATGATAAAGAAGTTTTGTTTCTGTTTTTAATAGAGCTTATATGTTTCTACGAATGCAAACATTTGTTGAGCCTGTCTGTTTAGCAGGAGGCACTGCCCTGTTGTATAGCACACATCGGGATTTATTGCTTCTTCATGTATGCTCTCTGTTTTCGAGGGATTTTCTCAATACAGCATCTTTCATTGTGTTCCTGTCAATATTTTCTTGGTCCATATTTCACTTCAACAGAATTAAATCTCCTTATGAACACCAGCTTGAACCCTAATCACCCTCACGCCATGGCCATTGGAGAAAAGCTCACTCCTCTCACATTTGAGCATTGCCAGGGTTTCCGTGCCACATTCTTACGAGATGCTCTTCTTTCTGGGCCTACCACTCTGACTCGCACAGCTATCTCTTTACCAGGTATCTGTAGTCACTGCCTTTAGTCAGCAAGTGCACTCATCAATGCAAATCTAAATTTTGGAGTGTTCAAAAGTCAAACATTAAGTCTTCAATGGGGTCGTTTACCATATTTTTTTAATTGCCGAATCTGATAGAGTTTGTAAAATAAAAAGACACGCATTTTTCTTTTTTTTTGATCCGTCAATTATTTCTCGAGTTATAACCGGAGAAAAACTGTTGTTTTTAACCCTTTCGGAAAAGTGGGCATGGTGCAACCTCTGACGTATATCGACTACGTCCAATCACAACTGAGCCCACGAAGCTACTCATCGCAATGGGGGGGACACAGCTGACTCTTCTAATAGGACAGTTGCAAGAGCATCTGTGCGAACAGACCTTCCGAGAACCTTCCTCCACTCCCTTCACTTCCCCATAAGAGCATTCAAGGACGGGAGGAAAATGACCTCAATGTTATCACAGCAGCTTTTTCGGTGGGCGTCACCTTTTGCTTATTTTAATTTTTGATTTATGAGTGAATGGTTGTGGTTAGAAGATTAATTTTTTCACTAAAATTCTTTTTTTGTTTCCATCTAACGATTTATTGTAGAAAATTTCGATTTTGGTTCCGAGTAAACGCCCCCATTATCATTTATGGCAGCATATAAATGAACTTCTCTCTGAAATCATGGCTCAAAAAATTACTCCCAAGGTCTAATATGGAAAGGTTTGGCCTATCTGATTAATATGAGGAATATTGCAGTTTTAATTGATGTTATTATGTCTCAATGCTTTGAATGCGTATGTGAATAGTTTGGCTTGATTCCACAATATTGGTGGAGGTACAAGTGAGATATTGAACGAAAATGGTCGGCACATGTGTAAGGTCATACTACTAATCCATTCGTGCTACACAAAATATATCCTCCGAAATGAGCAGTAGGTGTTATGTGCCATCAAATATGGTAACTTTGTTTGGAAATGAATGTCAAAAAGGGAACTTCAAAGTTTTTTCCGAGAAAGAAGTTGGTTGGATGTAAAATGCAATTGCTATAATATTAGGAAACTTTTTGATTTCCATTAGTTATTTCCTGTAACACTTTCCACTCCCTCAAATTTGCTTGAATTTAGTTTAGACTCACTGATGGAGGAGGGGTTTAACAAAGGCTTCCCAGATTTCTTTTTGGTAAAAGCCTGGGCATATTAAAGACGTGTGATGAAAATTAAAAAATCTGGAAAGTTTTACTTTCTATTTTAACTATAAGTTGCAGAATTGTAATTTTGGGAAATAATGCATTACAAACAAAAGTTTGAGATGATACTCACTAAATACAAAATTCATCCCAATATTACTCATAAATAAATTGTCATCACCAATTACAATTACCATACCAATTACCATATTACAAAGTCTCAGCAGGAAAGTGTAAAATATGTTGAATGATGATGATGGACACAAAACACAGTACTTATCTGTACAAGCTGGATGGATGCACAGAATATTTATAAACTACAGGAATACTAAAAAATACAGTAACACAAGGTAATGAAAGCAAATGTTATGCAAGCGTATCTGTAAATTAAATTATACAGCTCTTTCATTGAAAAAAACAAGTTGGACAAAATTTCACGCATTTCTGTAGTTATTTCGTAATTTTTTTAGCAGAATCCGGGACTTATGGCATACTTTACTGCACGGCTTTTCTCGGGGCAGTGGTACTTATATCGTGAATCCAGGAATGTACCGGCCAAACCAGCACATCTGGGAAGTCTAGTTTGGTATAAAACGCCCTTTGTATAAGACCTATTGATTTATTATCATAAAGGAATTGAAACAGAAGCTATTATTTCGGCCTAGTACCAAGTTGTCAAATTTAATTCTCCCTTCTCAAATCAGCTGTTGCAATGAGTATAAAGTTCTAGTATACGTATATGTACATATTATAGCTACACAGTCCAAGTAGTTGTTTTTTTATTAACAGGTCATTTACAAAAATGGTAGGTATCTCTCCTTACTGCTGCATAATTATGCATTGATTTATGAATAGGACAACTATGTACCAATATGATTCCAATGAATTTTGTAAATATTTCCAGATATTTGGAAAAAAAAGCATAACGTATTGACAGTGAAGAAAAATGCCATACGTATAGTATAATGCTTCAGCAAATATGCCCTTCCTGTACCAAGTACCCATTGTAAGTGCTACCTCAGAGTTAAACTTAGTTGCTTCTGAAGGAAAATATTGCATTATTTATATATTTTTTCTTGATTGTATAGGTTTTCAGTCATTCTTCAGCATGTTTATGCCAAGAGCAGGGTAGTAACTTGTTTTTACCCTGTATTAAATCTATAATATGGTGGAATAGGATTTTATTAGAGCTGGATATATTAAAGTAATTTTGATGTTGATATATTTTACTATTTAAATAAGAAATTTTTACTTGATTTTATCCGGAATAACTGGTTTTTCCTATGCATTGGTAGGTGAATGATTGAAATGCACAAAAAGGAATAGTGTCCATATGTGTACTAAAATTACTACTAGCTTGATAAGTCTCTCTATAATGCTTTGTAAGCATTTGTTGATACCTGACCAGCTAGAAAGTGGGAGGCGAGGCAGTTAGCTAAAATCCTGTATTTTCAATGAGGGTTAATGTAAGTAGGTACCTCTTTAAATCGCCTGTATTATGATCCTGTTAGCTCTTGCATATTGAAAAATATATCTTCTTATCATTGACTTAATTTGGCTTGAGGTAACTGGGAATAATTTATTGTACAATTTTATTCATTAGTATTTTTTATACAGAATGTTTATCAACACCAATAGTGATGAACTGTGGTTGATTGTGTTAGAGACCACACATAGGTTGTAAATGATTATATGGGTATGTGTTAATTCAATGCTTCAAAATGAGCCTTGTTGCTTTGATGATGCACCAAAGAAGGGCTGTATGTACAAATATTATCCGCACTCATTTAAAACAGGTCTTTGCATTAAGCTTTTCTAGTCATGCATTCCACCCAAATCATCTGTATTTGTGAAAGAGCAAATACATATATTATATAATGTTTCTCCAACAGTTGAGTGCACACGAAAATAATAGTTAATACAGGTAATTACTCTTCAACACCAACTTTTTTTATTTTATGTTTACGTCGATCAGTCACAGGTACTATACTTTTCTTATGACTGATGTAATAAAATTGTGTTGACTGCAGTCGGATTTCATGAATGTGCAATGATTTGCTCTCATGCCGTGCAATTTTCATTGCAATTCTAAAATGTGTTTGCTTAGTGGCTATTCATCTAAAAGCTCATGCCTCATTGCATCTTTCCTATCCTTCTAATTTAAATTTAATCTTGGTCTTCCCAATAGCAACTGGTTCTGCCAGTTTAGGTCATTTTCAACCAGAACTAGAACATAGTACATATTTACTTGGTGAGAAATGGATGCTGGTGAAAGTAGTCTGGCATGTGGATAGGAAGGAGTCAATTTTTGCTGAGAAACAGTTAAAACACATTTGCTGTGGATGAACGCAACCTTTGTCTCATGCTGGGGGTGGAGTGATGCCAGCTGGTGTATGCATCTGGTGCTGTCGGGCAAACCTGCAAAGCACCGTGGGATAGTTTTAAAAAATTCTATCTGCAGCAAATGTGTTAAATGCTATATGTTAGAAATATGTTGCTAAAGGAAAAAGTTAAACATAAATTATCAATTTACTGTCGGAAGCAATGAATTATCCCATCACTGCAGTATTTAAAAAAAAACACCAATGAATATAGAATCTTAAAAATGAACTTTGGGATTTCATAAACTCCATAAAGTGTACATCTCCAAAGGAAAAAAATCAGCCTGAAAGGACTTGATATTTAATATTCAGATTTTATCTACGAAGAATATGTGAAGCATAGTAGCAGTAGGAACCAAGTCATTGAGTGATAAAAGCAGATTGAATATTTTGTATGCTTTTTGGGATGAGTTTTGTTTATTTAAGGTTAAAATATGATGAAATATAAAAATTGCTGATTTGGTGAAGCAAGATACTTTCATGTACAATGCATGTAAATCATGAATGCTATTAAAATTTAATAAACTGTTATTTAACATTCAGTGTGTATAATCTGTTCCTGAATTGATATTTAATGTTCACCTCTGTTCACCAATTCTGATCTCAAGAGGCTGGTGAAGTGGGATGCCTACTGTATATACTATCTGTGGTTTTCAAGTCCATCCCTGCACTTATCCGCATATTATAAGGCAAGGAGGAAAGGTAAAAGGGTGGAGAGAAACCAGGCATTGGCATTAGCCTACTTTTGATGGAATACACAAGGGGAACCATGGCTTAACGGCCCATCTGACGGATGGAGTTCTCAACTCGAGTGCCC
Organism: Platycnemis pennipes; assembly: GCA_933228895.1. Classification (NCBI taxonomy): domain Eukaryota; kingdom Metazoa; phylum Arthropoda; class Insecta; order Odonata; family Platycnemididae; genus Platycnemis; species Platycnemis pennipes. The sequence goes on from OW121851.1 coordinate 138,989,279, forward strand.
TCCCCTAAGCACACAAGCAGGGTCTGGCTATTTTGATGAGCAAGATGTTATCAGAGTGGAGATGAAGGCAGATCCAAAATAGTGATGATACCGTTTTACACACTGATGAGTGAACATACGGAGGAAGAAGTGGATGGCATATATGGAAAGCTAGATGGATTAATTAGAAAGGTTTACAGAATTTGAGACCACTCCCAAATCCTTGTTTAATCTTTTGTTGGTGTTGAAATGAAATTGTCAGGGAAGTGCATGTACAGAATATTTGAAAAGACAGTTCATAATTGTGAATGTATTTACAACACCCTTCATTGACTATAATTAACTTGCAAGATTAAAACCAGCACAAGTGTCTCCTTTGGGCAGTAATCCTTTCTTCTTTGTTGCTTATTTATAACATCTCCATGTTGGTATTCTTGTTTTGCTATTCTAAAATATTTTCTCTTAAATTATAAACCAGCAATTCTTAGATCTCTGCATTGTATCGGGTTTTCTTCCGCGTCAATTGGCTAGTAGACAACAGTTTCGCTGGTTCTCCTGCTGGCATCTTCAGGTTGAAGGTATCGGCATGTGGTTTCTGCCTTGCTTATATACCGTACCGGCTGGCTGGGTGCTGCCCTCTGATTGGTTGTCTCTTGGATGAGTCTTTTCCAGGTGCTGTGAAGGAAACATCCGTCCTCTCTGTTGAAATTCAACAGTGTTTTTGAATTTCTATGGCTATCCTGATTTGCCGAGGGAAGTATCGGCACTCCTTTGTTATAATAATACTAATATTTTTATTTTGTCCAGAGATCAAGTTGTTACAAAGGTTACACTGATATAGGACACGTCAGGTTAGAGTAACTAAACACACAGGAAACATGTCAAACATTGTTAAAGAATTCGCCAATTGGGTAAAACATTTTTGATTTAAGATACCTTAACAGATTAGTCTTAAATGCAGCTACACTTTTTTGAGCCTTAAGCTCAGCTGGCAGTTTGTTGTACAGTTGAAGGCCCATACAATTTGGACCAGTACCTGCATTCCGAGTGCGAACATATGAGACGTGATCAATCTGTCTAGTTGCATAATGGTGAATATCACAGTCCTTAACATACTGAGATAGATTTCTTTTTGTATTTGCAAGTTCATGAAAAATATATACACATGGCACTGGTAATAGATCCAATTTTTTGAACAGGGGGCGGCAAGGGGCGTCATGCTTAGAAAAGGTCATGAGCCGAATGGCTCTTTTCTGAAACCTGAAGATGATCGAGGCCTTAGGGGATGAACCCCAAAAAATGATGCTATAGGCCGTGTGAGAATACAATTCTCAGTAGTAGAGTCCCCTAAGAACATGAAACCGTGGGTCTAATGGATCTAATTAAGTAGCAGGCTGAGCAGGCGAGTTAAAGTTTCGTCTCCTCAAATTTAATGTCTTGGCTGGGTTCTGACCACGTGTGCTTGGCGATGGCAGAGAGATGGAATTGCTTATTTTTCTTTTTTTTTTGGTCGCCCTCTGGTGTTCTTTTATCCGTGCATTCATCGAGCGGCAGGTTTCTCCAACGTAGGATTTCCCACAGTAGCAAAGGCACCTCGTATAGCTCTTGCGGAATGGTGTCTTTGGGCCCTGGTAAACAGCTCCTTATCTTGGTCACACAATTGTATCTAGTGACCACGCCATGTTTTTTGATTATTCTGGCGATCTTTTCTGATGTTCCAGCAATGAAAGGGATGGTGACATACCATTTGCGTGACGATTCTGCCTCTCCGGCTTCATCTCTATGGTTTTCGGTTGGGGTTTGGCATCACTTTTCCTCTTCCCTCGCGGTCCTTTTTCGGACCAATTCTCTCCAGTAGCCATTTATCTGCAATGCCGCCGTGAGATGCTTTACCTACGTCGAGAGGGATTCTTCATCGGAGATTTTGTAGGCTCTATTGATTAGTGTTGCCACTAATGAGGCCTTCTGACTGGGATGTTGGTGAGATGCTGCGTTGCGTAGCGGTCAATGTGTGTCCGCTTTCTGTAGACAGTGTGGCCAAGTCTCCCATTGTCTTTCTTGGTCACCAAGACGTCCAGAAAATGTTAAGATTGCTCCTTCTCCATTTCCATGGTGAATTGGATGCCTTGATGCTGCGTGTTCAGTCGTGCTCTTTTGCTGCACACCAATATCTTAGTCTTCTTCTTATTTATCTTCAGCTGATATCTATCCATTGTCTTTTCATGGTTGTTAGCATCTTATTCAGCTCCTTCTCTGTCTCCTCTATGAGAGCTCTGTCATCAGTGAATTGTAGCATGCTAATTTTTTCTCCGTGGATAGTCACTCCAGAAGACTTCTCCTTGACTTCATTTATGACTCTCTCGATGTAAACATTAAAAATTACGGGAGACAGTGCGCAGCCTTGTCTCACTCCTTTCCTTATTCCTGCCTCTTCACAGCTGGGTCCAGATTTAATCACAGCTACTTGGTTTTCATACAAACTGTGGATAATTCTTCGATCATTGTAGGACACTCCAATTCCTGATTATCGATATAGGATTTGTAATTAATTGAGGAAAATGGATGATTAGGACATCAGAAATAATATGTACGCTATCCTCCGGCCCACTGTAGGGCATGGTAACATGCATGTGATTGGAGCAGCCTCTCTCAGGCTGCATCGTGTTCATTCCTGAGAGGGAATTGGCTGTGAATGAGCAGATCATTGTGAGGTGAGTGTAGATTGTGTTGGCTTATCGCGAGCCCACTCCAAGCAGAGGCAACACACTTTATGTGGTAGCCAAGTTTGAAAATTTCTTAGGAGAGAGAAAAGCACGAAGGAGCTTTGAATGATTGAATTCTCCTCTCCTCGTAATGAACTTGGGAGATTCCCCCTGAAGACTTATTTTTTATTTTTGGCATTTACATTATAGAATGTTGAGGCATGAAATATTAAAATTTTCAGCTTTGTCTCTGGGATAAATCCACCGTAAAATCAGTGCTATGAATGCACACAAAGTGTCTTTGAGGACTCATATCTATAGGCTTCCTTCAGAGGAAATTCATGTTCATGAAAAGAGGAGGAACTGAATGAGTGGGTATTTCCCATCATTTTTAGTGCTACACCGTTATAGTTTCCAAGAATATGTGGGAAATTACAATTTTCCCACTCTTTAGGTGTGATTATTATAATAGGATAGTAAGTATTACCCAATTAGGAATAAATTTTGGTAGATTGTCTCAAATTTCCAAATTCCTTAACTTTAAACGTTAAGGCCAACAGAAGGATAAAATTGACTTGAGTCAATTGTTTCTATCAACTATTGCTTGACTCTATTAATTATTACCTAAAAGTAATTTGTAGAGGCTTATGTACCCCCCTGTAATTACTGTCAGTCCCATGTCCCACCCTGGCTTAATCTATATGTAACATCATTCTACCGCCTTCGATGACCTCATGGTCATGGAAACTAAATACATATATACCTCAGCATATTTCTTTTGATAGCGTCTAGAGCAATAAACATATCATACTCATTAAGATTCAAGACAATTATGAAAATTTCCTTTTCATCAATATTGATAGTTAATCTGTTAGAAGACATCTTAAAATTTGTTTTTGAAAAGTAAATCTAGCCACTATACTTATTCCCCATGGTTCATTAGGGCTTAAAAAAGTAAACTTCATTGCAGATTCAGATTTTTTATCTGACTCCATAATTACCATGCAGTCAACCACTTCATTCAGAAGCCATTCGAGAAATAGTTAATTTAATATCATCCTTCTCTGCAATTGTAAAGCTAGTAAGCCTCAATGAATACAACAGCCCAGGATTAAGATCCTGCAATGGCAATTGTTACCATGGTAGTGGCAGTCCTGTGACAATTACTACCGCTTTAATGAAACCAACAATTTACTATTTCATTTAAGTCTAACTGCAATAGTATGTTTTAAGCTTGGCATTTTTGTGTATGTGAACGATTTGTAAAGTCCAATTTCATTCAAACTCTTTCAAGCCTCAATTCCACCTTTTTTGCTGCTGTGTAAAATATTGAGGGAAATATATCCAATTGATGCCCTTTTTCTACCAACCATTTATCATCTCCTGATTTCCACTGTTCAGAAATGATGATTTTTTTGTACTCATCCACTTGAATGGAGAAGGAAATTATTCAAAAGGGTCTTTTAGAGAGCTTAAGTGAAGTAATTTAAATTAACCCATTAAATACATTTCCCATAGAAATTTCATTGGATTAATTGGTTTTGGGACCTATAGGAAAATGTTATCAGATGCACAAGATTTCTATGGGACTTATAAGACTTCTATAGGAATTGCCAACATTCCTTTTAAGACTCCTACCTATAGGTCACGTAATAAATTTCAATCAGACATATAGGAAATTTTTCTTAGGGATGCACCTCACAACCCTATAGTATGAAGGAATCTTTTGATGTTCAAAGTAGATAGAAAAACCAGTAATATGACATAATGTATTAAAATACAATGAGTGCAATAAAGCAATTGTATACGTAGGAATCTAGTAAGTACTGTAATGGGCCTATTTTAATCTTAGAAAAGTTTAGCTATGTCTGTGCACATGTCATATCAGTAAAAATATATTGGAAATATGTGTATCTCAAGGGGTTTTCCAATTGATTATCCACCTCTCTCTTTCAGAAAATTTTTATTTTGTTTAGTAATGCTAAGTGATTGTTCCCTTAAAATTCATTATATTTCTGGAATTGAATTTAGTGACTGGTAAACGGGTAAAGTTTAAATTTTTTCAGGTATTAAACTGTGCAAAACAAAAACTGATAACATACATTGTAGAGGGTATTCCATATCTTCCATATCGTACACGATGAGTGTAGAGGATTAACTTGAAATACCTTAAAACAGTAACTTTCAGCCAAAAGAATAATATTTACCATTTTAAAATTTGTTTAAGGAGTTATTCTAAATGTTTGTCTCAACATTCAGATGATATGCATCATAGTTCTATGTAGTTTGCAATGGCCCAAAGTCTACTATGTCAAATTTCCCTCCAAAAGAATCCTTAAAAACTGTAAGTGGTTAGATACGCTACCGCAAGATGGCAGATAACAAGCTTCAATCGCTGGTCATGCTGCGCGAGTCCCTTATTTGCTAAAACACCCCCAGGCCGTGTACTTTTCCGTATTGCTTAACCGTTCATCCTCCGTGACACTAGTCGTAAGGAGGCGTCGAAGTGCAGTCAATGTAGTCATTGGTCTCTGAACTCTTTTATGAGATAACGACGAGGACGAAATTTTGTTTGAAGATAGGGGAGTAGAATTTAGATATCCGAGTCGTGATTAATTTTTGCGTTGTTCTTGCTAGTGCTACTGAAGTAACGTACCTGTAAGATAGAAAATGTCTTTAACTCAGGTGGGTCCAACATGCACATCTCAATTAGTAATATTATAGTTGTAGTAACGAATAGCAGTGAGGATGAAATTTAGGGTAGAATTCTTGAAACGTAATTCATGAATCTTTGAATTGTTTATATCAATAGTTGTCTGTTACTCTTGGCGTTCGGGGTTGACATTTAAATTAGCATCGCCCGCACGGCTTGAAACATATTTTTAGGTGGCCTTGATATTAATAGCATTATTCTTGCACTGTAATTAGTGATGACTCTTAAGAAAAGGACTTTCAATGAGTGATGTGTAATTGTGAATATTTCGACTTTCTTTTAAGCTTGCCCGTTCTAGTTTACGACCTTGCCTGAGAGCTTTTTCTACTACTCCTTCTAACTCATCGGAAGCCATACATCCTAATGGGTACGCCTTTGGTAAGTCGATGATTGTGCAATTTGGAAGAGCCTAATGCTAGTGATATGAACATAGTTTCAGAAATTTTTCGTCATTGTGTGAAATATACCAACAGTGTAGTGAATACAGAGATAGCAAATGAATTCATTGTCATTGAACTGTGGTACTTGCCTGTATATGTTGCCTAAGTAGTTACCCTCTGCCGCACTCCTTTGTGTTGGCTTGCAGGGTACAATGTCGAAGTGGACCTAATGCCAAAAGGCGCCCAGGGAGTGCACGTGCACTTAACCAATTGAGGTCCGTCTTGTTGTGAACCCGTATTCGGGCGGTGTCCTGTTATGGGTCGCGTACGCGTGCACTCGGGAGACTTGAGGTCGCTTCACAGCTGTTAACCTTGACAACCGTTTTGGTCGGGCGGTAGTCTCTCAGCTGCTACTTGGATGTTTCTGGAGCAAGACACTCTTGGATGTGGATCTTGATATGAACATATTGTGCCCGTATTTAAGTGTCGATATATTAGTGAGTTGGTAATCTGATTATAGTAGGTGGTAACAGGAACGCAATTGGACCCCTTTATTTGATTTGTCTTGTAGCATGTTTCACCATGATCTCTTTAGAATCTCGACGTAAATCTTAAGCGAGGACAATAAGTGTGCGAAATAATAATATATCTCGCATTGCGGCCTATGTTCATCATTTCATTCACCATTTGCTGGAGACGGTTGCCTTGCGAGTAATTTCGAATGCTTGTTGCGTACAAATGGAGTTTTTCAATGAGCTCGCACAGGTTCCTCGGAGTAGACAAAATTCTATCCATACTACTCTATCAACGGCTGCTGATTGTGATCTTGCTGCAGTTTTGACTTGATGACAGCAGCTGATTATATTGATGAAATTCTTTCCCGTTTTTACATTATAACTACACATTGTGTAACTCTTGGGGATAAGTCAAGGATGTGGAATAATTTGAATCAATAATATTTTATGGTTACCTCCATTTGTTGATAAGTATTTTAAAAATATTATTTCTGAACTAGTGGCGATCAGAGGCCACATGTTAGTGCTGGATTCAGGAACATGAACGTACTTGTGAGCGCTTCATGGCTTGAGGCCTGACACAACTCATTTCTCAGTTACATATCTTGGTGTTACTTCTTTATTTTTGTGCAATTTCATAAATGCAATGAGGGAAAGGGAGCGGGACTGAACGTATTTCATTGACAAAGGTTCCTAGTTATAGTTTGCCATACTTTCATAGATGGATTGTAGTAGCATGTGATAGCTGGTTCCCTTATAATTCATATTAATTTTGAATCTCCAATGTTAGAGTGGTGGACTTCGCATTGACATGACAAACAAAAAACATGCTTCGAGTCATGTATACAGAAGATATATACCCAATCAGCTGTTGTAAAAATTTCTATTAATTATGTCTTCATTAAGTTTAGATTTACCCTTCTTGTTTAGATATTATGATTCAGTGGGCCAAATTCTTTCTCACCCATTAAATAGGTCCAGATTATTATCTTTGAAGCGTCAGCCTCTCATTTTTTAATTGAAGTGACGGTATTTCACCTCAAGGATGTCTTATTTTCCTATGCTCATGTATGCAAAATGAGCAAGGAATGAGATCCCAGTTTGAAGTGTTTCGAAAGGTAATTGGCTCTCTGAGAAATGGTATCTGGCAAATGCCAGAGTCATGGGGGTAGCAGTTGAATATTTGGGGGTTGGTGTAATTTTGAAAGGGGCTGACGGTCAGGGTCAAGGGAACCTGTTGTTTGGGAATGACCCCCTCTAGCAACATGATGAAAAAAATGTAGTTTAAAGTTTTCTGCTGGTCCCTATTTCAGACGATGAATCCAATCCCATTTTACTAAATTCACCATTTTTACAATTCCATCAAGTGTGTATGTACTTCAATTCTAGAGGCAAGCAATTTGGCATTCGAGCTTCCCAGGAGTATGAAGCAGGGTGCAATTTGAGCATCTGAGTTTATCAGGCCAAACTTATTTGCCAAGCCTCTGATCATTCCTGTCAGTACCTGCTGAATGTATTATTGGGAAGTGGTGCTTTTCCAATTTCTTGTACTCAGACTCCAAGTGTTTTGAAGTTTTGATAATTTCCACTCGAAGTGGTTAAATGAGCAAATCGGGTATTGTCTTAGACTTTTGATATCAGTCTTGTGACTTATTAACCTGCTTCTAGAGATCCCTGTGATTTGTACGTAGCAGGTGTCATGAGAAAACTTTCTGCTTTGACTTGAGTTGGTTATCATCATCATCGGTCAACAATCCTAGGATTGGTTTGATGCACTCGATTCTTCTATCGACCAACCTTTTCATTGTGACGTTTTTCAACTTTCCCGTTCACTTTTCCCTCGACGATAGTCTTCATCAGGCCATCGTGTCTCAAGATATGGCCAATTAAGTTTTCCCTTCTTCTTTTTAGAGTTGTCAGCAGACTTCTCTTTTCTCCTACTCTTCTTAGCACTTCCTCCTTACTTACTCGGTCGATCCATTTAATCTTCAGCATTATTCTGTAGCACCACATTTCGAATGCTTCCACCCATTTCTTCTCCACTGCAGTGATCATCCATGCCTCACTGCCGTAAAGAAACATGCTCCAGATTTACATTCTGATGAATTGTTTCCTTACTTCTACGCTTGTATTTCCAGATGTAAGTAGATTCTTCTTTTGGTAGAATGCCCTCTTTGTCTGGGCTATTCTACTCACTATTTCTTTCTTACTTCGTCCATCGTCGGTTACTCTGCTTCCTAGGTAGCAGAACTCTTTCACCTCTTCCAGTTTCTGTTTTCCTAGTATAACGTTGGCCTCTTCTCTCTTGCTGCACACCAATATCTTAGTTTTCTTCTTATTGATCTTCAGCTGATGTCTGGTCATTGTCCTTTCCATGGTTGTTAGCATCTTATTCAGCTCCTTCTCTGTCTCTGCTATGAGAGCTACGTCATCAGCGAATCGTAGCATACTGATTGTTCCTCTGTGGATTTTCACTCCTGAAGAATTCTTCTTGATTTCATAAATGGCTCTCTCGATGTAAACATTAAAAATTACTGGAGACAGTGCGCAGCCTTGTCTCACTCCTTTCCTTATTCTTGCCTCTTCACAGCTGGGTCCAGATTTAATCACAGCAACTGTATTTGAGTCTGTAGACATTTAAAATAGTTGAAATCCATGCCTATACAGGAAGAACGCTTGCTAAAAAGGTAGGTCAGTGTTGTGCACCTGGAACCATTGCTTCATTTGCAATATTTCCGGGCATGTGTGACATTAGGGCATATCTGAGCACATGAAACCAATTTCAGACAGTCTTATTTAAAAAATCCACACGGTGCCTTTGCCTTGGCTTTATTGCCTTGGGCTCTCAAAGTGCCACACACCCTTGCGGTGGCTTGCAGGGTATCGTGTAGATGTGTGACTTAGAGGTGCAGGGCCATCCTCCGCTGACTAGGAGTCATCCCCTCGTCCTGGTCACAAAAGCGCATATTTTTCTCTGATCCCTGTGATTTGTACGTGAAAGTGACATTTTCAATTCGATACAATTCCCTGGTTTAATGAATGTAGTAATTCACCCAAGGATCCATGTGTCCATACAGCACTGAGTGTGACATTGCAAATACAGTGAGATCCATTGATTATAACAATAATAATATTTTTATTTGCCCAGTGGATCGAGTTACAAATTTTGCACACAATATAAGGCACGTCAGGAATTAATGAAATAGTATACTATACATAAAATGGGCAACACTGCCGAAAAAAGTTAACATTGCACAGAACTATAAATATTAATTCACAAGTGATCAATAAAAAAATGGTTGACTTACAAGGGATCTGCCATAAACTCATTGACATCATAATAGAGCTTTTCACTAAGAAGATCTTTCAGCTGTCTTTCAAAAGCATCAGCACTCATGGATTGTATGGAAATGAGCAGATGATTATATAACTGAAGTCCCATCCTCCGCAAACCGTGTAAACATTTTGTGGTCCTGGCATACGTTACATGTAAGTCATTACAGCTTCTCGTGAAGTGATGGGGAATGTCTTGGTTGTTTGAAAAAGATGATAGGTTACTCTGGGTGTACATGACAGCAGATAGAATGTAGATACATGGAATGTGGGAGAATATTTAGCTTCCTGAAAATAGGACGGCATGAGGCATTATAGTGCTCTTTAGCTTTAGATATGGGTCATTAAGATGATTTCTGAGCAGGGGCGTCGGAACTATTTTCACTGGGAGGGGCCAATCTTGAAAGGGCCCGGCTCTTAAGAAAAGGGCCCGGCTCCTATGAAAAGGGCCCGCATTTTTTTTGCGGATAGGAGGGGGTAGAGACTAGAATTTCGCTAAAAGTGCATTTGAAGGTGGTAGAATATGCGTCCGGAGGGAAATATCAAGCTAGAAACCAGTGAAATTAAATTTTTATTAATGAAGACTCATTTCTCAAGGGCCCGGGGCAAAATCTGAGGGGGGGGGGGGGGGGGGGGGCGAATGCCCCCCTGGTCCCCCCACTTCCGACGCCGCTGTTTCTGAGTGTTCTTTTATAGATATTAAATACATAATCATTTTTGGTGTGTTGAATTTTAAGTCTCTACATCAGTAAAGATGAATCACTTTGAGGGAATTTAATTTGTTGAAATTAAGATACAGGTGATTATTATATGCAAATAATATTTACGCCCACCATTATTACCTACACGCCCTTACACCTATATACTCGGGTTTAACGCCGTGTAAATCGGAAAATGCCCTAGAACAATTTTTCGGTTTCATTAATTAATATTTGGAAATTTTCCGGGCATGTTATTCTGGTACACTGGCCAAAAAGAGATGTATGATCTTTATTGACATGGCATTTTTATGATAAGCTTACGCACGGGGTTGTGTTGATAACCGCGGTACGGCTGGGTCGGTTCCAAATGCGACGACTGCGACTTTTTGCTTCAAAGTCGTAGAAAGTATGCTTTTTATTTGTAGAAAGTCACCCACGTCGCCCACGGTTCTCGAAGCGAGATGTTATTTCTAATGGCTGACGAAGGTGATTCGTTTTATTCGAGTGGTGAGGAGCTAGCTGATTAATTACGTGCAGTCCGCAGTCATCGCTTGCGATGTGAAATTATCAATGCTCTGCCAAGTGCTCGATAGCAGTTACGTGACTTCCGCATGTCTCTGGGACCCTTGACCTTTCTCAACGCTCTATAATAGTCTCGTGGCGCTGTTCCCCAAAATGTCGTTGCGCGTCTCAGCTGTCGCCACCTTCGAGACCCGTGTGTTGCAATAATTGCAGTCCCCCTCTTCTTTTCGTCTCTAGAGGCCGTTTTACACCACGGTAATTGAAACTGCGCAAGTTGATGTTGATCCCGTTTGAGCAGTCGTCTGCGAAAGTCCGTGACGTAGAAAATTGCGAGGACGCTTGCTTGACAGCTTTACACGGTGGAATCGTCGGTGCATTATGTCAGTGACAATTTATACCATTCAGTAGCGGTAATACCGTCAATGTATCGCATAACGTCAAGATCAGTTAAGTAGCAATCAATTGGACGTGAAAGATGCGATAAATTACCACCACTTTAAAATATGTTTTCAGCCATAAACATAATAGTGGAGACCCTAGTCCCGTATTCTTAGCCCAAAATTTGCACCACGAGCGAAAGGATGTGGGCCAAAGTAACAGGTTCTTCCTTTACGCACGAAATTTAAGCTTCCTCGTGATTAATCGCCCAGCTCATCATTATTGCACTTTATTCACTACCTACCTAAGGAGTTGAGTGTAAAACAAATACACCCAACTCAATCGTCAACAACCTATTTAATTGCTAGAATTCCTCTGACAGTTCGTTGCCGCTACATCTGCACCATCTAGTGAGAGAAATAATCTTCAAACTGGCGCTAACGCATGTGTCAGATTAGAACATGTTCTAATTTGCTCACAAGCGTTCGCGCAGTGGTGCTGCCTGTCCTCGCAAGTCGTCGCTTTACACGGTGTAATATTTCTTGCGCAAGTGTTTTCGCAACAGCCTGCGCAGTATCAATGACCGTGTAAAACGGCCTTTGGTGAGTGGTGGATTTCGTACGCCACCGACCGGCGCGCCGTTCGGCGACGCCGCCGCGGCGTCGGGTCAGTTCATTGGCGTGAGTGGCGGATTCCGATCGAGGCCGAATTATTTAGTGCACATCAACTCGATACTTTATATTGTATCACTTTTCATTTACTACCCTGTAGGTAATTGTGAGCCGACAATTGCAGCTTTGGAGGAACCCTAATTAAATTTCAGTTAGTCAACGTGGGTCAACAATCCTATGATTCGTTTGACGCAGCCCTCCAGTCGAGTCTTCCATCGGCTTTCTTTTTCATATTGTCGTAATTCTTCTCTTTTACACCCGACACAACATGTTCCATTTATCTCATACGATGCCTGTGTTTTCTATTCTTCCCGTCCACTTTTCCCTCGACGATTGCCGTAATCAGGCCGTCGTATCTTTGTACATAATTGCAACGTAAGCGGTAATATCTGAAGAGAGATATGACCGATTAAGTTGCACTTGTGTCTAATCAACCATTTCGTTGACTCGTTGCTCACGATGGTAAAGAACTGTGAGGTATTGGATGAAGAATTTCCTGAAGCCGTAACTGAAATAGGGCAAAGAGGGAGGGGTGCCTAGTGTCAGGAATCATATCCTTTGGCCTTGCGTAGTTATTAGTTTCTTCATATTTTCGGCGTAGGTTTGACAGAAACTTCTTTCTCAAATACGTAAATGGTGCTTGCAAGATGGCACTACTTAAGCATTGCCTTGGCGTTCCAGTACCAGGAGTTGTCTATAAGGTAAATGCAGATAGGCGGTATCCTTTGAGAATTTTTTTATATTTATAAATATTCCCAAACAGTTTCCTGACTATGTAGTGCATGAAGTTACTTCAGGTAAAAACTCAGATCCTGTAAGTGTGAAGGATGCCCTGAGTAGAGAAGATACTGTAAGTGTGAAGGATGCCCTGAGTAGAGACGATGCTGATAAAGGGTTATTTGCCATGAATGAAGAGATGAATTCACTCCATCCCCATCCTTTCCATTCCTATCCTTATACCTTTCCTCCCGGTCTGAAGCGCCTATTAGTGCGGAAACAGACTTGAAAACACCCATGGAATTCACTCCGGACAAATAATGTAGATAAACTTTTGAATCAAAGAATAGTTCAGTGAAAATGGGTATTTAATTTTAAATTATAGATATCGTGCTAGGCATGTGGCTAGGGGATTTTCTCAGCAATATGGAGTAGATTATGACGATACTTCCTCTCCCGTTATAAGGAGGGAAAGAGTAAGATTGCTTATTGTGCTCTCAGCTGAATTAGGTCTCACTATTTATCACCAACCTGAAGGCTTCGCACATATTGCTTATTCTGTTAGTTATTTGAGCCAATTTAACACGTGCCATTCTTATGAGCATTGGCAAAAAACAAAGAGAATTCTTAGGTACTTAAGATGTACTAAAAGTTTAAAACTGACATATAAGTGTACAAGAAAACCCATTCAAGGCTATTTGATGCAGACTGGGGAGGAAATGTTGTTGATAGGCGTTCCTACTCAAGATATGTATTTTGTCTGGGTGGGGCAGCCATATTGGACTAGTAGAAAACAAAATTCTGTTTCTCTGTATAGCACTGGAAGTGAATTTATGGCTATGTCAGATGTGATGCTTCACCTTCGTAAGGGCTTTGGTTAACACATCGGCAGGCATTTTTTCAGTTGTCAAATATTTCAGACATATCTTTTTCTCATATCACAAGTTCTCGAACAAAACAGTGCCTGATATCAATATGCTTGCTTCGATTATGGAACACATGATTTTCACACAACATAGTTGCTCCTTGATTGTCATTAAAAACTGTAACACAGTCACCAAAATTCAGCAACTCACTAAGCTTATTTCTCAGGAAAACTGCTTCCTTTCCTGCCTTGGAATTTTTTATGCACCTTTTAAATTTTTTACAGGAAATTAGTCAAATTGCAAAGAAAACTAATAGGTAATGCCTATGACGTATTAACTCAGCTAGGCCTTCTCTTTCGCAAAAATCCAGAATTTTCTTATCGAAACCCGATAAATTATGACGATGCTGAGGTTGTTAATTTTCGTGTGAATAATTAAAGAGCCCACTTTTTGCGCGTTTTTTTATGCGGACAGTGCTCTGTTCATTGTTTGATTTAATGGCGTATTTACACACGATCATTTTGAACTTGTGTGCAAAATTTTACATATTTAGGGACGAAGACACTGAACTATCGTAAAACGCCCAAGCGGAAAATATTAATTTCAGAAATATCAAACTTCAATAATTCATTCTATACCATCGTTCTGAACCCGCGATTAATCACTCTTTGAGTTCTGTAGATAACGCAGTCTTATTAGTAAAGAGGGCACTCTTAGCTCTTATTCTTCGATTGTTAACAACCGTTTATTCACTCCGACAGCAATGCGATACAAAAATAGTTTGGTTAAAAGACTCTCGACTTGATCCCTAGAATGTGAAGGCTGTCCCCGTTTGAGTTTTAAGCACTGGTCAGCCTATCGCCATAACTGAGGCTCAATCGAATTGGCTGTAGAAGTTTTTGTGCGCTCAGAATTTCTGGACTATCTAAGCTGTTACTAACTGGTTCGCGCTGTGAATCTCAGTAGTTCAAGGGAAAATGATGAATATGTCGGGGAATTAACGTGTATGCTCTGCCTTGAAAGATAGTTTGGTCACAATTCTGTGCTTAAAATAGGATTTCAGCGGCAAAGACAAATTTATTAAGACGATTCCTCTAATAGTTTCATTCGCTATCATTGAGCAGTTTAAGGGCCAATATTGCTTCTCTTGTGCCCTTGCTTTTCCTGAATTCGAATTGATCTTCATCCAGGAACTCCTCTGCTTTTCGTGCTATTCTTCTGTAGATGATCCTTGCCAATATCTTCGATGCATGTGTCGTCAGGCTTATGGTCCTAAAATTTTCGCATATCTCCGCTCTCTTCGTTTTGGGAATAGGAATTCCACTCCATGGAAGTGTAATGGATTATTAATGGTTTACAACCCAAATTTGACTGGAAACGATAAATATTTATATCATTGCCTCGTATCTTGAAGGAATTCATACCCAAGTACTCGACTACATGCTCTTATTATTACCACAACCCTCTCCCTGATAATGGGGTCGTTTACCATATTTTTTTAACTGCCGAATATGATAGAGTTTGTAAAATAAAAAGACCCGTATTTTTCCGTTTTTTGATCCGTTAATTATTTCTCGAGTTATAAGCGGTGAAAAAATGATGTTTTTAACCCTTTCGGACAAGTGGGCGTGGTGCAACCTCTGACGTATATCGACTTCGTCCAATCACAACTGTGCCCGCGAAGCTACTTTGCCTTATCGTAATGGGGGAGGCACAGCTGACTCTGCCAATAGGAGCAGTTGAGCCAGGAGTTGAGCTATCGAACGGGGTATCGTGCTCTTTTGTTTATACGTCATGCTACTGGTTTGTTATATTTGGTTTCTCAAAAGCCCTCTCTCCCTACCTTTTATGCTCCCATCCGACGGATGAAGTACTGAACTTGAAATACACTCCATATGTGACTCAACGGAGCATTTCCGGAAACTAACCCGTGAGGTCATTTTTGGAGGCCATCTCACCAACTTTTCTAGCGTTGTGCGAAGGAATTTAAATCTAGACACTGACCTCATTTGTCCAGTGGATAGCATTCTTTTCAGTGCTGATGTGCACGTAATGCATAGTTTTCTGTTTCCATCGATGGGGAGTGGGTCATGGGCTGGAGTCGCTCTTATGAAATGGAACCACAGGAAGCGTGCAATTATTGGGAACTATTGGAGAACTATTCTCTCGCCCTCCGGTGCCAATATTACCTTACACGATGAGACATCGAGCGAATCTAGGGGGGTTGTGTTCGGAACCTTCGGAATTATCTCGATTAGGTAACCAAGGAGTCACGTGGTACAAACACGAGTTGTTTGCAAATTTTATTTCTCTGAATCGCTCGTTGCATTATCAAAAATTGTTTTCACTTGTGTTTTTCTCATCTCTCTCGATTATAGATCCCAAAAATGAGATTAAACACAATTGTAAACAATGAACGAGGTTGTAATCAGCGGTTTTAACACATCAAATTTGCGAGCCATACTTGTTCATACCACGTGACTCCTTGGTTACCTATTCGAAATATACTCGACTGTTTCAAATGCAACCCCCTAGGATTGAGTAAAAGTGGAAAATTTAAATCAGTATAGTCTCGTTTTGCTCTGGGTGACTGTGGCATTCGGCCTTGGCATGCATTCACTTTTTTGTTCAGTTTGGCACGAAAGAAATGGAAGTGAGGATCGCGGCGTTGTGTGAGAGAAGTTGGCCTTGGCAAGCGGCATTCACGGGGTTTGCCAGTGTTTGAATGGATTTTCCCCAGTTCAGTTGCCGCCTCGGAGAATCGCCGCCAAGTGAAGAGACGCTCTCGGTTGGGAAGCAATCTCCTTCCTCCCTTCCGGCCGCGCGATGCTCGGCTCCAGTATAAAGTCTGTGCATTATATCTTGGCAGTGACGTCACGCCGCTGAGTTGCCGGATTATTTTCATCTACATCTACACGATACCCTGCATGCCACCGCGAGGGTGTGTGGAAGGGGGTGAAGATAACTAAGCATGCACTATCGATATGCAAACAAGCAACTATAGGGTCTCCTTCAACTACATTGTTAGTATGTATAGTATTTAAGGGATTAAGACATGCATCATGCACTACAGACTACTCTAAAATATTTACCCTACCTATCCCTTTGTTATGCTGCCTATTCTGTTCTATTATAGTTCGGGGGGAAAATTCCATTTTGAATCTATCGTTACGACAATCTATCTCTCTAATCTTGTTTATCTGCTCGAAGCTATCCGATTGAAATTTCTCTAAAAGATTTAATCTGTACTTTAACCTTCGACTGATAATGATTCCCAACCGAATTCTTCTAATAATTCTATAACGCCGAAAAACCTATCGTAACACCTTTTGACGGACTTAGCTGCTCTACGCTGCACACTGTCTAGTTCCCTGATCAAACCTAATTCATTAGGGTCCCATACACTGGCTGCATATTCAAGGTGGGGCCTAACTAGTGGAAATTAACATCGCTCTTTTGTCTTCTCATCACATTTCCCAAATACTCTTTTTATAAATCCTAGCTTTGATATTGCTTATTATATTATACCCGCCAACTTTGAGTTGCTGGATCGGCATATTGCTGATCTGTCTACCGCGACCATATATTTTAAAATTATTTGGAATCTGTAAAGTCCAGTAATGAAAAATGTTTTTATCTTGCTGAATATACTGGCGGTGAAGTGTTTCGGATGACATAAGTATATGGCTATGCTTTTCCGATTAAACTCTTTGCAAAAACGCTGTTGTTAATCGAGGGCGACAGTTTTAAATCTTTAAGGATAAACAAATTAATTTGAAGTGTGCATTTTCCACTCATTCACTGGATAAAAAATCTGACTCACAAAGAATGGATAACATTTTTGAGATAAGAGACCACCTGTTAGTCTTTGACGAGTCTATGAATGTGTAGAATTCATATTCAACATCTCACGACGAACGTCTAAAGCTCAAGGTTCACTTGGGCTGATTTATATTAGGCCCCAAGGATTAAATCATTTATTCATGAAACGAATGTATGAAGACAAAAAATAGAAACTCACCCGTATGGTGAAGAGTTCATTTGTGTGGCAGGCATTCTGCGACTACTTGGGAACAGTTCATGACTCACTTCCATCATACGAATGTTCCTTCGTACTCGTTTATGTGTGGGGGGACTCTGCCTGAGGAGCAAGGTTTAAGACAGGGACGCATTTTTATCTGTGGTGACTGAAAGGACAATACCAGTTTTTCTCACTGAGCTCTCCATAGAGAGAGGGCAAAGTGTTTGTCTGTAAGGTGATCATCGACTTTTAAATGCTGCTGTATCCGAAAACGCGAATGATGTGAACATACCTGTGATGCGGAGTCCTAATCAAAGATCCTGGCCTGTTTCTGAGGTTAGGAGACCCGATGGGCATTAAATGATTGGCTTTTCACCTGATATGAATGAGTTACTTGCAGAGAGGATCACATCTACGCCACCGTCAGGTTCGGAAACAGCTGAGGGTGTTTGCATTTGGTTTCATCTACATCTATCTACATCTACATAATACCCTGCAAGCCACCACAAGGGTGTGTGGCAGGGGGTGATTTCTCACCAAACATGCACTACATATCATGCATAAAAAAAGAGTTTTAATAGAGTAGTATTAATATAGGTAGTAGTCAGAACTACACTATTTAAAAAGAAAGAAATTGAAAAGCAAGCATGCAAAAACATTCTGTTACTAGGGTTAGCTTTAAGTACTCATACCAACATGCAGCTACCAATGCTATTCATTGCTACTCTCCGATAGGACATATTTACCGTTATTCGTATCTCTTATTGTGCGAGGGAAAAAGGACATTTTGAATCGGTCAGTTCGGCAATCAATTTCTCTAACTTTATGATTATGGTCCAGTCTGCCATAGTAAGTTGGGGTTCGTAAAATATTTTTAACATCATCACTGAAAATATTGCCTTGGAATTTGTGGAAGAGATTAAGTCTAAATTTCAACCTGCGATCTGACAATGATTCCCATTTCAATTCATTTAATAGACTGGTTACGCTAATATAATTATCGTATCGTCCCTTTACAAATCATGCCGATATTCACTGCACACGTTCAAGTTCGTTACTTAGACCGATTTTGCAGGGATCCCATACACTGGCAGCATATTCCAAATGAGGTCTAACAAGGGAAAAGTAGCTGATTTCTCGTACATGATCGTCACATTTACCCAGTACTCCGGTGAGGATAGAAAAGGGAAATGATGTCATGACAAACAGGGGACTCATTGTCATCTTCACCGCTCTCACAGCCTTGGAGGCTTTGCAATTCATGATGACGTGCACACTAATAAAAAGTGATGGTCATCAGATGGTTGAGATCGCCTTGTCTAAGGAGGCTTTGTGCTGAACCTCGGCGGCTCGGGAATGTTTCTGGCTGTTTAATTCTTCGGAGAACTATACGTACCATTTCATCTCTCCACTTCAACTCTTTCCACCTTTCTTTACTCTTTGCACCTATGCGCTTTGCCCATCGTAAACAACAACTCGACGCCAATTTTCTTCACTTAGCTCATCTTAGGCACGTTTACGAGGGCAATGGGGAAAATGCGCTATTTTTTATACCTCTTTTAATGTAAAGTTTATGAGCTAAAATGTGCTTCGCGAAAATTTTACTGAAGAATTAAATTACACGTTACAAAGATATTGTATGTTTTCGGCAGCTTGAAAACACGACGTAACCGCATGACGTCACGGCACGGTATCACTATGGGCGTTGTTTATCTGTTGTACATGGAGGTAAGTTGTTTAATGAATAATTGGCGAAAAAGTATGTATTTATTCGATTTGTTTAATGCAATTAACGTTTGTATTTCGATTTTTTATTGAAATAGTATGGATCGTAACGTGCAAATCATCCATAAAGTGTGTAATACTTGTATACTGCCCTGTTTGTTTTCGGACCCAGCTGTGACGAAGTAATCAGTTTTTTTAAAGAAGTATGCCACCACAAGGAAGTCAACCGAAGGCAAATTGTCGGATTCTGCTTTTTTAAATTCATTTTCAGTAATTTTTTTCGATCAAAACAAACGGCTAAAATCCTGAAAAAAAATCGTTTCGTTTTCTTCTAAAATAAACGTGTTTCCGTAGCAATATAGAACCTATACCGTGCAGTGATGTCATGATGAAGACGTTTCAAGTCTCGTGACTTTCGTCAATATTCGGGAAAAGTTTAATAGCATCTAATAATCTTTGTGGTTGAAGTAGAAAATTTTGGCTTATGTATTTAAATTTGTGAGAAAATCAATCACCTGGTACATAATTAATACACGAGAAACGAATTTCATGCATATTCCCCATTTATTGTGGCGCTTAACTTGGGCGGATATTGACTTTCCAAGGGCGACTTCTTATACAAAGTAGTTCTTGGGGTCCCGGGGAAGCTCATCTCTCCCGGCATTGACACGGGTGATTGTCCAAGGCTCAACTCCCATTCGCCGGGAAATTTGGCTGTAGGGGATATTTACACCCTCACTCTCTGATTTTTCTTGCTCCTGGGAGAAATATGTGGCGTGCTGGCATACGGTCGTTTTAAATATAGTAAAATTCGAAGTAATTGTTGTCAACTGTGAAATATCTCTCTTACGAATTCTTGTCTAACAGCATGTTTTTTCGTGTTTGCTTTGCTATTTTTATCTTTTTTTAAACAGTGAAGTTTAGAGCAGTATATAAATACTAATCCTTTTTTATGCATGATATGTAGTGCATGTTTGGTGAGAATTGATCCCCTGCCACACACCTTTATGGTGGCTTGCAGGGTATTATATAGAAGTTGATGTTCCCTGCTTATTCGTTTATCGGGGTGAACAATATCTATTCCAGTTATGCCTTTTTTAGTATTTTAGTATTTGTTATACGGCATAAAAAACGCCGCACAGCATAAAAAAGTCACCCATTAAATTCACACAGTAAATATCCTTTATTTGAGCTTAGGATACAAAGATTTCAGCGTATTTCTTAGTTGTATTTGATAAAACATTCTGTTAACCACATATTCTCTAAGTGCGATGAATTGAGATGGAGAATTGCAGAAATGAGAGAGGCTATCGCCGCGAGAGAATACGTGATGGATCGAAGCTGTAGACAGAGGAAATTTAGTGACGAGTCTCAAGCTCCGATGGAGAGTGAGTTGTACTATTTGAGTTCGAGTACACGTGCTTGACGATACCTTCCGCAGTGTCGCCAGTCTTTTTTTTAACAAGTGGCTCCCATGAAGTCGTTCCCGGGAATACCGCATTCTGGCGTGCGAACAATTTGGCGTTTATTCCACCACTGTACATTTCCTTTCAGTTAGTCCATTAAAACCAAGAATTTTCCGCTTCAGATGTTCTTGTTCTAGAAACATGCGATTTAAACGAGGCACGACTGCCTCGCCCGTTCCTTGAATGACAACGGGCTCCAAACTATTATTTGCTCCTCGGATATTTTGCTGGAAAACAGATTGCATTTGTGTGAGGATCGTTCCCAAAAAAAAACACCAAAGTCGACATGAAAAACTGAGGAGAAATGAAATCTACATCGACACGATACCCTGCAAGCTACCGCGAGGGTGTGTGGCAGGGGGTGAAGATCACCAAGCATTCACTATTGACATGTAAACGAGTAACTATAGGGTCTCATGCAACTAGATTGTTAGTATCTATAGTATTTAAGGGGTTAACACGTGCATCATGCACTACAGACTACTATAAAATATTTCACCTACCTGTCCCTTTGCTATGCTGCCTATTCCGTTCTCTTATAGTACGGGGGAAAAATGGCATTTTGAATCTATCAGTAGGTAGACAATCTATCGCTCTAGTCTTGTTCACCTGGTCGAATCTAGCATAATACGCTGGTTTTTTAAATATGTGCCTAACATCTTCACTAAAGCTATCCGATTGAAATTTCTCTAATAGATTTAATATGCGCTCTGATAATGATTCCCACCCTAATTCTTGTATTAATTCTGAAACACTACTCAAGCTATCGTAGCACCTTTTAACGAATCTAGCTGCTCTATGCTGCACACTGTCTAGTTCTCTGATCAAACCTAATTCATTAGAATCCCATAGACACTGGCTGCATACTCAAGGTGGGGCCTAACTAGTGAAAAGTAACATCGCTCTTTTGTCTTCTCATCACATTTCCCTAGTACTCTTTTTATAAATCCTAGCTTTCTCTTCGCTCGGCCGCATATTTCCCGGATGTGTCTTCCCCACGATAAGTCTTTAGTGATTATTACACCTAAATATCTTATAGTTTCAACGATTTCGATTGTCGTGTTACTAATTTTATAGTTACGCTTTATCGAATGATTCCTCCTCCAAAAATTGATAGCCAAATTCAGTTTCATGAACGCTCGATCTTAGTGACTTTCAATTATCTATTGAAGCTATGTGAAATCTTCGTCTACGTGAAGCGTCAAGGTTTAGGGAAACCTGTGTTGACCGAAATGTATTTGCTATGATTGGCGTTAGTCGAGGTGGATGTGGTGAGCACTTAATGGAAGGCAATGTTGGGTCGTAGAAAATAAGGAATGCCAATAAGTGCTCGAGGTTAGACCGAAAGGAGGAATGGTTTGGCATCGTCTTTCTTCGCTGCATCTTCTGAACTGCTCGAAGGCGCACTGACGGAAGAATTTCTATTCCTGTATGTGTTCCGTGAAAGCGGAAGTTGACAGCTTAGTCCGTTGAACTATAAAAAAATATATTTGCAGGCCGCCTACCTCCCGTCTATACCTGGCGAAAAGAAAGTTAATGCCCGCTGTCTCACTACTTTCTCCACATGTCCTTAATCACTCGGTGGTGGATGCCTGAAGTGGCTGGAAATGCTCCCTGCTTGATGAACGACTGCAATACGCAGTTTGGCTGCACTGGAGGAAGTCAGCTGCTAGCTAGCCACTTAGTGGGACCCCACCCACCATCTACATAATACCCAGCAAGCCACCATAATGGTGTGTGGCAGGGGGTGAATTCTCACCAAACATTCACTACATATCATGCATAAAAAAGGAATAATATTAATATATTACTCTAAACTTCACTATTTAAAAAGATAAAAATATCTAAGTAAGCATGCGAAAACATGATGTTAGTTGGGTTACCTTCAAGTCCTTATACCAACATGCAGCTACCATTGTTATCCATTGCTACACTCGTACTGGATATATTTACAGTTATTCGTATCTGTAATTGTACGAGGGAAAAAGGACATTCTGAATCTGTCAGTTCGGCAATCAATTTCTCTAATTTTGTAATTATGGTCCAGTAAGTATCATAGTAAGTTGGGGTTTGTAAAATAGTTTTAACATCATCACTGAAAATATGATCTTGGAATTTATTTAAGAGATTAAGTCAAATTTCAACCTGCAATATGACAATGATTCCCGATTTAATTCATTTAATAGACTGGTTACGCTAATATAATTATCGTATCGTCCCTTTACAAATCTTGCCGATCTTCGCTGCACACGTTTAAGTTCGTTATTTTGACCGATTTCGTAGGGATCCCATACACTGGCAGCGTATTCCAAATGAGGTCTAACAAGGAAAAAGTAGCTGATTTCTCGTACATGATCGTCACATTTACCCAGTACTCTTTTGACTAATCCCAGTTTACGATTCGCTTGACCCATTATTTCTCGTATGTGTTTACCCCAGGAAAGATCATGTGTCAGTCTTATTCCAAGATATTAAATGGATTCCACGTTTGTTAATTCATCATTACTTATTTTGTACGTGCTAGTAGGAGAATAATTCTTTTTCCAAAAATTCATTACCACATATTTTTAAAAATTAAATTCTAACTGCCATGTATCACACCATTTTTCAGTTTTTTATCACCAGTAGTTCGGGATGTGCGTTATTGAGAGAGAGAGCAGTAGGTCAGGATATTTAATGTTATATATACATACACACACACACTATCAGTCAGTAGACTGAACTTGTGTCTCGGGTATTAGCCACTTACCACCCTCTTTTTGCTTTTCGCTGTCCGTGCGGATTTCCTTGTCTTTAATGGGCGCCACTGTGACGAGCTGGCTTCACTTTTACTAATCACATGATCACCAGAGATCGCGAAAAGAACAATAAAATAGATAGTGCTGTATATTTGCACCCTACTAGATTTACGTCACATGGCTGCGTCGATGTGGTTGTAATTAAGGTACAATCTCCCTCCCACCTTATTTTTCGAATATTCTCGAGTCGATTCTTATAAACCAAACAGAATCGCATTCATTGTTTGGGTTCGCCGTTCGCTAATTTGTGCTGGTGCATCAGTAATTAGTTCGGAATATTTTTCGTAATTATAAATTAAGATTGCAGAAAATAGTTGTGAATAGGACTTGTTGAAGAGTGGGACATAATAGTACAGGTTTCAAAATTATTAGTACTCTTTTTTATTAAAAGACATTAAAAAGCTTCTTTGAACACGTCGGTCGGGCCACCAGCATCCTCTGTCGCCGACCTATCCAGACAGCAGCTGGCAATCGCCACGAATGTTATCCTTCCCCGAGAATAAATGTTAGGAATGGTCACTCTGGCTATTTGGGCATAAGAAGGTATTTCTCGCCGCTTATCATCAACTCGTGGACTTGAGAATTTGGAGATAAGACTTCGTGGAAATGGTGGAGGGGGAGACTCCGAGGAAGTGAGGTGGTCGCGCTGTGGCTGGGTGTTGTCATAGCTGCGGACTTTGCCTCTGGAGCTGTTTATCGGACTTCTCTTTTGTGTGTTCTAAGCAAGATTATGCACGGGGGGCGTATCAAGAAAAATCGATGGAGGTATGTTGTTCGTGATATCAGGTGTAGGCAGCTGCCAAGGCTGCTACTAACCACAGTCCTAACACAGACGTACTATTCATGCCTCCCGCGAGGTTCGAATCCACGACCCTTAGGTTGTCAGGCCGCTTTGGGGCATAATAAACGTGAAAATGTCGAGTGTACGTGAAACGCAGCAAAGATGACAACGTGTGGGGTGTAGGCCGAGGAGAGGAGAGTTCTCCACACTCCGTGGTATAGCCACCGTATATTACAGTAGAACCTCGCTTACACGACCCTCAATAACACGACAACCTCAATTACAAGTGCAATTTTCAAATCCCCTTGAGACTGCCATAATACATAATGTTAAATTAACCTCTGTATCGCGACTATTATTATCCAAACAACCTCAATAACACGGATTTTTTCCAATTCACAACGTGACTCAGAACCTCTATAACAAGTCGTTTTGAGAAGTCAACCTCGATAACGCGACTCTATATGCATGAATGGGTCAACCTTTAAAGCTGTCGGATACCACTGCCAAAAACGCTTCTGCAGACGTCTACGCCTCTTGACTTGAAGGCCCTGCTTCGCTACTTAAACAAAAGTTTTCTGCCCAAACTTCGAGAATAAGGATTGATCTAGTAAAAAGGCTTAGTAATTTTTCACTCGTTGCTTTCCTCACAATTCTGTTGACCTCAGAAAAACGCAAATTTTGACGAAAATAAGCTGATTTCCATGGCGTGTATGAAGTTAAATTCCGAACATAATGACAAATTATGACACTCTTTAAAAACTCCATCTCCATGTGGGACCAAGAATTCGTATTTCTTACCTTGAAATATAAGCGAAAAGTTGAAATAAAACAATTCCATTGCAAGAATTCTGTATTCTTGGCGATATGAGAATTGATAATAAATAGACTTGGTTCGAAAAGGGTCGCTCTAAAATTCACTCGTTATGAAGGGATTTAGTGATTCTATTAGCCTCGATAACACGACTGATAGCCAAAGTAACCTTGATAACAAGACAGTTTCCCTAATCCCCTAATTGGGACACTTCTTATCGAGGTTCTACTGTATATACGTTTACGTGAGGAGATGGGAAACTATCATGTCTAACGTCTCCCGTACGCGGAGAACCTATCATAGCAGAGAGGGATTTTTCAGGTAGTCGGTCATTTGGAGGGTCGCTGCCATAATCCGTACCTTGCTCGGCCTCGTACCTCTTTCGCGACCAGGCCCTCGCTGCTGAAAGGGATTGGGGCCGAGCTGTCTCTGAGCAATACGATTTAAAAACTTATAAACTACTGAAATGGACCCCAATTTATTATCTCCATCGTATCACTAGTGCTAATAGAGCTACGAGTGTTTTTTGATCGACGTTCTACGATAATAACCAAGGTTTTTTATGGTTTCGGCAAATTGTTAATAGAAGCATGAAAAATTAACTCTATTCGTACGAGTGATACGACGGGGATAATAAATTAGAGCCCATTTAAGTACTTTATTACTTTTAACATCTTATTGCCCACGGTCAGTTTGTTCCCGGTCCATTTCCGCTGCGAGGGTCCTCTCGCGAAGGTGAAGACGAGGAGGGAGGGTACGGATTATGACACGCGCCCACCCGTTCGTTATTGGTTGGAACTGTGTTCGATGTCCGGACGTCTTCACGTTCGCGTACACGTTGATTGTGTCCCAGCCTGCAGCCGCCTCCTAGGAACGCGATGGAGAAGACGAAAAATCTTCTTCGATGACCTTTGAAGGTGGTGATGTGGTCATTACGTCAGCTGACATTCCTCTCGATATCTACATCTACATAATACCCTGCAAGCCACCATAAAGGTGTGTGGCAAGGGGTGAATTCTCACCTAACATGCGCTACAATGTCATGCTTAAAAAAGGATTACTATTTATATACTATTTAAAAATGATAAAAATAGCAAACTTAAGCATGCAAAAACATGCTGTTAGTTGGGTTAGCGTTAAGTCCTTATACCAACATGCAGCTACCATTGTTATCCATTGCTACACTCGTACTGGATATATTTACAGTTATTCGTATCTGTAATTGTACGAGGGAAAAAGGACATTCTGAATCTGTCAGTTCGGCAATCAATTTATCTACTTTTGTAATTATGGTCCAGTAAGTATCATAATAAGTTGGGGTTTGCAAAATAGTTTTAACATCATCACTGAAAATATGATCTTGGAATTTATTTAAGAGATTTAGTCTAAATTTCAACCTGCGATATGACAATGATTTCCAATTTAATTAATTTAATAGACTGGTCACGCTAATATAATTATCGTATCGTCCCTTTACAAATCTTGCCGATCTTCGCTGCACACGTTCAAGTTCGTTATTTAGACCGATTTCGTAGGGATCCCACACACTGGCAGCATATTCCAAATGAGGTCTAACAAGGGAAAAGTATCTGATTTCTCGTACATGATCGTCACATTCACCCAATACTCTTGTGATGAATCCCAGTTTACGATTCGCTTGACCCATTCTTTCACGTATATGTTTACCCCAGGAAAGATCATGTGTCAGTCTTATTCCAAGGTATTTAATGGATTCCACGTTTGTTAATTCATGATGATATGTTTATTATTCATTAATGATATGTTTGCGGATGAAGATGTAAGCATGGAGTTGATGTCGGGAGTGCAATAATACGCAGGAAGCCAAAGAATCCAAAGACATTCAGCGACATTGTCAGACCTTCTAGCGTTAACAAACTCACCACCATTATCATTATTGCTGAGCCGTTCGCAGCCAGTCCGATGAGTTCGTTCCCTCGACCAAGATGAGGGAGGCGACAGTGTCACCCCTGTTGAGCGGGCCTCGCACCTCAAAGGACCACCTTTTATTGTTGACCACAGGAAGAATCATTATTTCGATATTATTTATTCATCCTGTTCCTTTTTTGTAATAAATGAATTAGAAAATAATATGTTATTATTAAAAATTGATTTTATGTTTCCGGTCGCGCAAACCATTACTGTCGTCCGGGACTCCGTGAGCCCGCAGAAATCATGCGATTCGAGTTTTGATACGAATATCAAAATGACAGGAAGACCTACTGAAAAAGAAATCTCTCTGTAATTTCCCTTACTTATGGAGGTTGATCCGAAAAGTGAAGGTCATGTCATTTTTTTATATTTTTGGCACTTATAGAACTGAAGTTCCTCTATCTAATATAGCAAAGATAATTATACCAACCCATACTCCTTTTTGCAAAAATTGCATTTGAAATTACATACGATTAACGGCGATAATGGCCGTCACGTGGGAATATAACGTTTAAAAATACCATAGTGACATGTCATTTTTGCAAAAAAACTGATATTTAATGCGTAATTTCACAAGGAATAAAATGGCACGAAAAAAGGCATCAACCCACCGTATTTTTCGCTAAATCCACCAATTTATGCGCATATAGCAGACGAAATGCGTTAGTTGACTTGAAGTGGCGCTGCGGTCGTTCTATGTAAAATGTATGAATAAAATCATTACTAATGAGATATTAAAGAATATTTCAGAAAAGTATTATACCATAACGTTTGATAGTAATATTCTGGTGTTATACATTAGTAACTTCATTGAGTACATGAATTTATTTCCGTAACGTAAATGCTGAATTGACTCCATTGTCGAGCGGATTAAAATTATCATAAAAAATAAATCCATCGACTTCCCATCGTATTTCTTTTTATACTTATGACTTTCAATAGCTTAGGTAATTTTCTTTGTGAAGTAAGGATCACTTAGCAGGCATATACTCGTACTTAAATTAATAAGATTCCTCATACAACTTGACTCAAGCAGTCTAAGGAATCTTATTAATTTAAGTACGAGTATATGCCTGCTAAGTGATCCTTACTTCACAAATAAAATTACCGAGTCGACTCAAGCGGTCGCGAGCCAACCTCCTTAATTCTACGTTATTTGACGGTAAATTTAAAGTTTTAGGTGCTTTTCATTATTTTTACAACGGGTGCTTCGTAAAAAGTTCCTGTTTTTGACGGTGTTCGAACAAAGCGCCGACATTGATGATTCGTAACCCGGCAACAGCTAATTAAATTTAAACCAAAGTTAAATGACTGTCAGATAGATCCTTGTTACCCATGCATGCTCCAAGTTTCAAGTTTTTATCTTTGATGAAAAAGTTATCATTTTATGGAAAGAGCAGTAGGGCTGCCTTTGGCCACAGCTGTGGGGCAGATACTTGAGTGATGACTTGCGCTGTGATAATGGCATCTCAAGGGCAGAAAGATACGATCTCGGGAGACAAGCAGTGTTCGTCATCCCACGAAGTGGAATATCTGAGGGAAGTTGTACCTTTGACCCTCGAGGATTCGTATTCGTGGCGAAATTATTAAAATATTTTGAAAAAACATCGGTTCTTAATCGTCTAAATTGCCGATCGAGATTAGTATATGCGTTCCGGTTGTATCCCATCATCGTGTTTGCGAGAGATCTGAAAGTAACTGTACGTTGTCATAACAGTATTCCATCAAAAAGTATGAAAGGTTCTTTTCATACGGCGATGGGTGATTCTGAGGGATTCTGGATTGTCACAGTACTCCTGTAACTGACGTGTAACCTGAATTTCGTAACAGTCCTCGGTGGTAGTCAGCTCGGTAACTCGCTGACCTGGCAACCCCAAGGTCGCTGGTTCGTATCCCGCCCTGGACGTGGATTTAGAGCTCGTCCTAGGATTAAAATCTTAGGTTAGAAGGCCCGATGGCATCACGTGAGCATTTGGAGCAACTAAGACCTTGACTACTTCTGTGTAACTGGAGTTCAGTAACGTCAGACAGCTTTTAAGCATTTATTTCTTCAATTTAACCAAAAAATATATTATAGGAGTGAACACAAAGCCTTCTCAATCTTCTTCCACACTCGACAATCTAAAAGGTATTGACATTGGCGAGATGTAGTGTAAGGCAGAAACTGACTTGATAAAAACATTGTTGAACTTTTCCACAAATTTTATTTACTGGGTAAGGTGTGTTTCGGCTGTTATACAATCCTCGGGACATTGCCTGTATTGGATTGTATTTTACCTGCTGATGGCATAAAAGCCGAAACACATCATCCACATCTACATAATACCCTCAATCCACCATAAAGGTGTGTGGCAGGGGGTGAATTCTCACCAAACATCCTCTAAAACATACATCGTACACAGTTAAAAAAATTTTTGGAAAATATCATGTCAGTTAACAATCTACTTCCCTAAACAAAAACCTGTCAGCCATCAATAAAAATAATACGTAGTGTACAGTAACTTTTAAAGAAATCATAATGCTAAAATAATAAATAGAATTTTAAAAACAAGGCATCTACTTTATAGGTTTATTAAGTGGTGCACTAGTCTGATGAAAAAAGTCATTGGCGATAAAGTGAAAGTAGAACTCCTGAGAAATCCCAATTGTGGCTTCCACCTTTGTATAATACCACATAAACACACACCATATTGTTGTGTAAGTATTTCCTTAAATTTTTCATTTTTAGCTATTCTCACTTTATGGTTCATTATGCTGTTATTGAGGGATGAACTGAAGAAATCGCTGAATTTTCACCCGTGATGTATATAGTTGCTGAAATCTTTTCTTATGGGCTACCTCATCAATTCTGAATGCATTAAGAATGCTGACGAAATCTATTGCTGATATAAGAATCAAGTGGGTGGCTGAATGTTACCAATCTTAGGATTGTTGACCGACGACGACGATGATGATGACATTTATGAGCAAATAGTGTTCTGATAAATTGAATGAATATTGGGATAAACTAGTGAGATTTCTCAGAAAAAGTAACGTAGGTTTTTCTCATGCTCAGTGCTTGGTTCTAGCATTTTGCAGCGATATTGCCCTCTAATGCTCAATCCTTATATGGGCCAATTCATAATTACATTGTAAACACATATTCTTCTGAATGAAGTTCTAAAGTAAATTACTTAATCCTTTTTTATTTTTTTTAGCCGTGACACATAATTAAATGAATAGTTTCATTAATTATTTTGTAGAACTTTATCATCTTGAAAAGAAAGAACAATTTGAATTAGTACACAACTTTCCACCTTGAAAATGACAGTGATCCCTTGGAACCTTGGTCCAAGCAATTTATTATTTCAGTGGAAATAATTGTTTGGACTACACTATTTCAAGTTATTCTTCTTTTTTTCCAACCTGATACAAAAATCTTTCCTTGTCAGTATTCATATAGTATAATGTTATCTGAAGAATGGATGTACCTATTGTCCTGAATTATTTATGAAAATGTTGAACATTTTTGAGCTCACTCGTGTGGATTTTTTGGTACCTCCCCTCGTTGGACATTGCCCCCTCGGCGGACTAATTACCCTCCAGACTTAGCCGAAGGACTTGTACGACAGGCGTAGCTAACGACAGTCAGAGCCAACAATGCCTACGATTCCAAAATGCATTGATTCCGGACTGCACCATCCAGCCTGCAGCGCTGTCAACTGTGCCGACAAACTGCGCTGACAATCCATGCCGAAAAACCATGCTGACACCTCACCGGAGTTGGTATCACTTATATAGCCCCCTGAATGCGGATGAAGACCAGAAGTTTGGTCATCTCACAAGCCGTTATTTGGTGTTCTCCCACCAGAGTCAGAAAACAGTCCTGATGCTCCAATGATAGACTTCCACCTCGCCCATACCACTTTCCCTCCCCTCAAAATGTATGTACCTATCGACGATTTCCACGCTAAACCCCATTCCACTTTGACCTTGCCGAAAACACCCCCTCCTTAAGCACCAGATATTACCTCCCCTCTCACGCCCTCTGATCGAGTTGAGATGGCAACACACTTGCTGCGTGTGTGCGGTCGTTTCGAGTGAGAGAGTTTTCTGAGACTTAGTCGTTTTTCAGGGTGCCCTAGTGGCTACACTCTATTGTTCCTAGTCGTTAGGGGTTTCCCTGAATGGAAGAATATTTCAATCGTTGGTTTGTACTTGAATTGTCTATTTGTTGAAAGACATTTTTTGGTATCGTTAGATTCAAAATTTTTGTTTTTTGTTCTATTTGACCTCATCTTGCTCACCCGAGCTTGGAAACAATTTTGTCCGCTGGACGAACATTTCTCACGAAGTCTTTATTTCATATGGGAAACGCTACACTCCTGTTCCTGTAGTCAATCCTTTTTGAGGTAGAGAGCTATTAGCTATGACACCAAGCTAATCAGCTCCTGTTATTCAGGATGTAAAATATGTTTGGATTTTTTTTGGTGAATTCTCTCATTACCCATTTAAAAAAATGTAAACACAAGGGAGAAAAAATACTTTGCTGGTCCACAGGATAGAATTTTATTGCGACCGGTTTCGATACAACATATCATCGGAAAACCGGTCACAATAAAATTCTATCCTGTGGACAAGCAAAGTATTTTTTCTCCCTTGTGTTCACGATGAAGGAATTCCACAATGTAACGCTACCCACCATTGCATTTAAAAATATGTTAATTGTTAATCAGGTCACCTCATGTATGCTCTCTGTAGTACTGATTGAAGTTTCTGTATCTCCCCCTCCATTTTTGCAGAGCTGAATGAAACCCAGAAGGAGTTTCAGGACTTGGCAAGGAAGTTCACTCGTGAGGAAATAATCCCCAAGGCTGCCGAATATGACAAGACGATGGCGTATCCGTGGGATATAGTGAAGAAGGCCTGGTCCTTGGGCCTCATGAATGGTCACATTCCAACTCACTGTGGTAAGGGCATTGAATAACTGGGACTGAATCGGCTGCAATGTCCTTTGGCATTTCATTTTGGCTTGGGTTAATGAAATGCAGAGTTTGACCTTCTCTCTCACCTTTCCATTGTTCTTCTTGCATTCAGTGAGCAACAGGAATAACCTCTTGCATGACAAGGAAGCACAAAGCTCACAAAAAGTTACTACCAAGGACTTTCTTGTGTTAATGTGGTTTTTTTAATGGGTGCCTTGCTGATGAGACAATATGGGATAAAGGGGAAGATTTATATGCATTAGGGATGCCACTGTTGTAAGTTATTAAGTTCTTTCTTTTTCATTCAAAATGACTGGAATGTTTCATGATTACTTCAGCTGAAAAGTAGCCATAATGTCTTGTTTGTTTGTGATGAGTATTGATCTGTGACATGGTAGGAATATTTTCAATCATTGTATCAGTTGTTCTGGAGCGGCAACTTTAAAGTGCCTTAAGATTAGCTACCTTGAGGAAGTGATAAGATAGGGGTATTTAAAGACCTTGGGAGAGTGGTAGATGAGTGGGTTGAGCATAGGGCTGGTAAATGGAGGTCCTGGGTTAGAATCCAGGCAAAACTTAAAAAAAAAAAACGTAAATAAAAACTCCACTTGACGAGAAAGGTTCAAGTTTTATAAAAATTAGTCAGATCTGGCCAAATCGAAGTGCAAGGCACAATGAATTCGGAAAGCTTGTGAAAGCATTGAGTCTCCCTGGATTCAATCATGTACAGACTCAGTAGCTGAGTGAGAGAAGCATAGTTTGGAAGTGACTATTACAGATCACAATCAACAACTACTCAACCTCTGCTCAAACGTGGCTCATAGAATTGATTATTTTGAAATGGACTTGGCAATCTTAATAGATAGATAGGTATGCTGATTTGTAACTTGCTTCTGTGTGCATTTATTTGTGGTAAATGTGAATTTTTTCACTTATTAGTCAGTAGTAATTACATCTAGGATGTGGCGATAGCAAGGAAAAAAGAGATGGATGTCAGAGAATGTGAATTTGTTTGTGGTGATGGCAGGAAGTGTGAGCGTGAAAATTCTCATTGAGCTCCCAAACAGCGAGCCTAAGCCTTTAAGCAATTTGCTGGCCATGTTTTGTTATGTCCAGTGCGAAGTGCAAAATTGAATGTGATTTGCATTTAAATGTAAAATGATGTGAATTGATGACCATCTCCTTTGGCCTCTACTGCACAAATGCCATTTGCGGTAATGATGTAGCCGGCAATTTTGTCTGTGTCAGTGTTATTGAGCATTCTCAAAGGGTGGATTGTCTTTGTATGCACCCTGCTACTTCTCTGTGAGTGATGAGAGGTGCGAATTTGCATTTTAGCTGCTGGCTATTTCTGGTTAAATTAAAAGTATCTTGGCATGATATTTATTTGTTTAGATAATGTTTGTTTTTTTTCTAGTTTCTAACTGAGCTTGCTCAGATTTGACTTTTTTAAATATCCAGGCAACAGGACTTTTGCTCAAGCATGACACGCTCTGAGAAATGCTGAAAAGTCAGCCTCTTTCATTCTCCTTTCATCCATTTTCCTCTTCTTTCTGCATACTCTCTCTAAATTCCCAGAAAATCATATATATTATTACAGAATGGTCTTTTCTGTCATTCCGTATATGCTCCGTTAATACTGCACCTACAGTGACAAATGAGGTATCATTTTAAACATTTAATCATTGGCTTCTGACGAAAAATACAATCTCAATCTCAAATTTCACTATTTACCCATTAATTTGACTTAAAAATTTCGATTTTTCCATGTTGATTACTCGCTCGAGGTATATCGACTCCACATATTTTTCTTATTCTAAACTTCAAAAAAGATTTAAAATGAAAATAGTACAAAATGAACATAATGATTGATCCGCAAACTCAACGCCAAGCAAGGGTTGATTAACGGTGCCTGGTTAATAATGACTAATTTAGGTGAATACACAATCACTGCTAAATTAATTGACTCGGGTAGAACAGTCATAATTCTGAGAATTAAACTCACCCCTTTGGATCCAACCATGCCTTTCCAAATGACAAGAAAACAATTCCCAATTAAAGTGGCCTTTGCAATGACAATTAACAAAGCACAGGGTCAGACTCTTATGTGAGCTGGATTGTACTTGCCAGAACCTGTTTTTTCACATGGACAGTTGTATGTAGCATTTTCTATAGTTCGCACTTCTAATAGAAATTCTGCGTCAGGTATTCACTGACACTCTAAAAACACTTATCAGTAAGATATTCTTTGACCATTTTCTTAAATACAAGAAACCTCTCTTCATATTTAATACATTGTGGTAAATTATTATATAATTTTACACACATAGCTCTTGGGCCATTTGATGCAATTGATAAATTAGATGACCTAACGTGTATGTTTTTACACGGTCTAGTATCATACTTGTGGACCCCACTGTTCAATTCAAAATCAGCACTATTTTGTTTTATATGAACTACAGAATGATAAATGTAGTCACATGGAACAGTTAACATTTTTAATTTTTTGAAGATAGGTGGACAGTGAGCATAATAATTTTGGTTGCACATCACTCTCACCATCTTTTTTTGTACCTTAAAAACACTGTGAAGATGAGAGGGCAGTCCCCATAACACTATGCCATACTCCTCATTGAAGATGAGATAGACCTTCAGAATCTTGATTGTTTTTCTCTACCTAATACATACTTTGCTTTCTACTTCCTGTTCTTTTGAAATAAGTAGTATGGAGTGTCACACTCTATTACTCACTTTTGGTTAAAATAGATTGTATGCATGTATTAGTGGATTGAAAAACATAATCATATATTTAAGAATTCCTTGCCAGCATTCAACAATTTATTTTTGCCATGTACTATGCAATTCAACAATTTATTTTTGTCGGAGTATGGGTTGGCTACTAGTGCTTCTGAGTTAAAGTTTTTGTGGCCACTTGGATTATTTGGGCTCCTCTAGTGAGTTCTCTCTTCCACATGACTTGTGATAATTTTCCCTTAATTCCCTTTTCACTATTTTTTTTCTTTTTTCCACACATTTTGTAATTTTTCTTTTCTAGAATTTTGTATTCTATCTACTAATTTTCCTATGTACATGCTATTATATTTGAGTTATCTTAAACACTAGCTTTACTGTCAATAGGATTTCGCAGGTTTTTCACACCCGCCTTCTCGTGTGGGTGTTTTCCTGCAGTGGTTTTTGCACAAAGGATGCAAGCATAATAATCCTCACTTTTTTCCCACTTTGTAAATTCTTTCACACACTATTAGATATGTGATATTGATATATTGTGTATATATATTTCTTTTGTATTAATTTATCGTTCTTTAATTCCTATAAGTGTATTCTTTACTGATTTTTTTTTCTCTTTTTAACCTCAGATTGTAATTGTTTTAGGCATTGACCACGATTTGATTTATATATTTATATTGACGAGGGGTTAGATGGCAGAAGGGACAGTTTTGTCTCAATCTCGCCCCAATCTTTAATTATTATTATTATGACTTCATTAGTGAACTGTTTCAGGTGGTATGGGAATGAGTGTATTCCATAGCTGTATGATTGGGGAAGAACTGTCGTACGGTTGCAGTGGCATAGGAACAGGAATCGCTGGGACAGAGCTTGGTGTAAGTAGCTTGAGACTTGGCATTTAATACACTGGGTCCCTTCCAGGTGGCATGGGATCGGGTGTGTTCGACGGCTGCATGATTGCGGAGGAGCTGGCTTATGGCTGCACGGGCATAATGACAGCCATGGAAGCCAGTGGGCTGGGAGTGAGTAGCTGATCTATGTTTTGGCCACAGTCTGTGTGCATGGACACCACTGCCCTTGGTCTTTCTCTCTCCTCACCACAGCAAATACTTAACATCCTCAAGACGAGGCATACCATAGACTTAAGGTGGAAGGCTATCCCCCTAATTAATGCGCAGTGTATTTTGCTGTTGTTCAAAGAGCAGAGTGCTCAGGCATCACTGCAGTCATGGGTTCCTTGGTTGGGTCGTGAATTCTGCTTCAGCTGAAAGCCTCTCTCCTCATCCGTCGATCACAGAGATTGGGTGATTTCCATTAAGGTGACTCGTGTGTCGGGTTTCATGTGAACTAGCGTCAACTTCGAGTTAGCTGCAAACGGAAAGCACTTGTGCGCAGGAGATGATGTGTGTTGGTCACGAGTTGAACGAGTGGGAATTTTAAACAAGTTTAATATTTCTGAAGAACTTGTAGATCTGCCAGTTAACTTGCGTTAATCTCCATTGGTTTCAACTGTGAAGATTACCGCAAAAAGCTTACTCGGAACCGAAATAACAATTTTGTGCACGAAATTGTTAAATAGAAACGAAAAAAGAATTTTAGTGGAAAAATTAATCGTCTAACCTCACTTCTTCACTTATAAATCAAAATTTAAAATAAGCAAAAGGTGACACCCACCGAAAAAGCTGCTTTGATAACATTGACGTCATTTTCCTCCCGTCCTTGACTGCTTTTAGGGGAAGGGAAGGGAGTGGAGGGGGATTCTGGGAAGGTCTGCTCGCACAGATCCTGTTGCAATTGCTCCCATTGGGAGAGCCAGCTGTCCCCCTTCCCTTTGCGATAAGGCAAAGTAGCTTCGCGGGCTCAGTTGTGATTGGACGAAGTCGAAGCCCACTTTTCCGAAAGGGTTAAAAACAATAGTTTTTCGCCACTTATAACTCGAGAAATAATTGATGGATCAAAAAACAGAAAAATACCGGTCTTTTTATTTTACAAACTCTTATCATATTCGGCAATAAAAAAATATGGTAAATCTATTACCTTATTCATATACAGGTGAAATCTAAATAAGAGAACAATGTAAGTAATTCAGAATGATGGTTTGGAATGTTTTTGTTGAAATACTGTGCTGTAGAATCTCTAGTCATCATAATTATTCATTTAAATAAATGTCTTGTGTAGAAAAATTTGCAAATTTTCCAATTTTGTGCCAAAAACGCTTGCGCAAATCTTCTTGCCCATGTCTCAAACTCAGTCGACTCAGCTTCCCGTCAGAATCAGTGTGAGTCTGCTTGTGTCGGTAACTCACGACTACGAATGGAAAGCAGTAAACACGACTTGTGTCGACTCTTGTCAGCTTGCGTCGATGAATTGAAAGCACCCATTGCTGATTGAGCTAGTTGGGAGGCCCGTGGTAAAGGCTCAGTTGGCCAAGAAATCCCCAACGTCTGTGCCCTGTCTTTGTGCATGGAATTTGCTGGACAATGTATCCTTCAAATGTTTACCCCAGCCTGGTTGGTTGTGGAAAAGTTCTCTCCTCACAACTTCATACTTGGTTGTCACGGCAGCTATAGTTGTGGAATGCCTGTAGAGAACCTGGGAATTGCCTGCAAAGTCACTACAAAATACATAGCTTATTACAGAATAGAGGATAGGTAGCCCTTTATGTTAAGCAGTGGTGTAACAGTGTGCTTTTGGTGATGTGCTCTTAATAATTAGTGTTTAGATCCTAGGAGGAAAAATAAAATGGGAAGTAATTTCCAAAGGCAAATGATTCCAGTGTTGGAATACAAATTCAACGGTGGAGTTTGTCAGCTGTGCACCTTATTGAGATTTGCAGACTGCTCGTGTACAAAATTCTCCTTTCTCAAATCCCCTTATGCTGTCAGGCGTCGGGGTCCTTCAGCCACTTTCTAAATTCCCTCCTGTTCTGAGCGAGTCGCTTCACTTCATTCATACTCTTCCCATGCCATTCTCTCCACTTATATCTTCCCACATGGCAGCCTTGGTCGTCCTCTTCCTTCTGCTCTTGCCTCCTCTCTTGGCTTCCTTTCCTCCTAACCACGTGCCCATACCATCCTAGGGTTTTTCTTTCCATCACTTCAATGATGGAGTCTTGCAGGAATTGGGCTCTGATTGTAGTATTTCTCACTTGATCTCTTCTAGTGCGTCTTGCTGCACGTCTGAGGTATCGCATCTCTTTTTGTTACTTTCCTTAACACTACTAGACAAATATCACATTAAGGATGTAAAAAAGGGATACATTTTATGTCTGATTCACAACTAAGTAACTAAAAGACACAAGACACAACTAATAAGATTCACAACTGAATGTTCCACAAATTGATGGGGCTCATTCCATGCACATCAGCGACGGATATTAGTTTTGGTTGGTGAAATAAAGGGTGGGAAAGACTGGCCGATAAACGTAATGGTAGATAAATAATGAGAATTCCAATTTGTCTCTCCCTGACCATCACTAGAATTCCCTGACTTTTCCAGAAATGCACAATTCCCTGACAATTCCAGGTTTTCTTGGTTTTCCCTGACGATTGCCGCCCTGGTTTGAAGAGCTCAGGATGTAGTACTCTTCCATATTACAGTCTTGCACCCGGAGATAGGTTTGTTGGATGACGAAGGGGCTTCCCAAATACTGAGCCTAAAAGCAGATGTTATTCTTGTCAAGGAAGAGGCCTCTGTGGGATTCTGGGCCTCGTGAGCTTTCCCGGAAGGTGCTCTGTACTTGCGTTGTGGCACACCTCGTGCCGAGAAGTAAACATGGGATGCTTGTCGAGTGGTCTTTGCTCAAAAGCAGTGAACACCACATGCCAAACGGCCTCTGCTCTAGCATGAACCGTGCTGCATAGGAGTGCTATGTGCATGTCTTGGTTTAAAAATGCAATGATGATAATCTGCTGAAGCTGACTACATAGATTGATGAAATATATTTAAACATAGAAAGTTAACCAAACTGTAAAGGAATAAATTCCCTGGAGTGGATGTAACTAACTGAATTATAGTCAGCATCATAGTTTGCTTTTAGATAAGTAGGAGTATGTAACAAATCTAATCACAAATTTATAAATGTTTATGGCACAATCTCTTGTAAAGAGCCTCTGATTTTCTTGCTCTATATAGCTTATACAGATGATGCATGCTGATGAAATAATCGTAAACAAATCCTTCTCTTCCAATAGCAAATGCCAGTCATAATTGCGGGTAACAAGGAGCAGCAGAAGAAGTACTTAGGCAGACTGATTGAAGAGCCTTTGGTGGCAGTAAGTAGTATTTCAATGTGGTCTAGCATGTCAATAGTTTTAAAATTAATTGATGACCTGACAAATGGATCTGAGTGATGATGACCTGACCTCTAATTAAAATTTTGTAATTTTTTCATTGCTTCATTGTTTGATACCTGAGCAAATATTCTTATTTTTAAATTTGAACTTTGAGGTTGAAGCTTTATTAGCTGCACTGAAGTTTGTGCAATGGAGTGAGTGGTGTGGTTTATAGTGTTTATATGTGAAACACTCAGAATTTGAAGATTACACAAGTTACTTCTTAAAATATCTCCTTTACATACTGGAGATGTTTTAGGCTGCTTACCTTGTACTTTGCCAGTATTCTGTGATTTAATGTAAAGCATTTCATGTGATGTTATTTGTAATGCATTACCTTTTCTTTAATACTTCTCCCCCATTCAAGATTTGACGTTTTTTATGTCCACCTCAGAGGGGTTGTTAGTTAATGGAGTTTTGCACAAAAATGTATGTTGAAATCCCATTGGAGGAGACTTTTGGAGTAGATGACACCAGATCATGCACACAGGATCTGTAAATGGTGGTGTTGAATTGGTCATAATGCTCAGGAAGAGTGCTGGACTGCAAACAAAGAGCTTCCTGCTGTATAGCGAAATGATTGTAATTGTGAAGATTGAGGCCTGTCAATATATAGGTACTGTTTTGGTGCAGGTTTATATTCCTTCAACAAACTATGGAAATGGAATAGTGGAAGACATCTACAGAGATACGTATCATGGAAGTAATTAAGCTTGTAAAAGGAGAAGAAAACTTAATTCTTTTAAAAGATTGAAGTAGTATTATTGGCAAAGAACAAATTAGATGAGTAGTTGAGAGGTATGGGTAGGGAAATTGAAATAAGGGAGGAGAAAGACATCATGTGATACTGGTTTGTGAGTCTTTGGAAGACCATAAAACCTAGGGGGACGTGGGTTCATTCTGGCAAGTTTCCATTTCTCGCGGTAAGAAAACAAGTGTGATTGGGTGTCCAAGGGTGGATTTTATCTCCTTTTGGAAATTAGAAGTCGGATCAGTCTTTAGAATCTTAAACTGGCTTTCATCTGCCAAAAGATTATAACACTTACTAAAGTAGTCATCAGAGTCTAAAATTACAAAGTTGCTCCCCTTGTCAGCTTTAGTCACGATTAAATTGTGAGACTTGATGGTATTTTTAATGTCACTGATGATTTTCAGATGGACCTGTTTCTTAGGCTGGATAGAAACATGTTTGGTGACACAATCTGCCACTGTATGTTTTACCCTCCAGTTCTCTTTCCTAAGGGCTACATCACAGTCAGTCAATAGGTTAATCACAGTACTTCTCAAAACTTGTAGGGATGGAGAGAATTTGAACCCTCTGTTCGGCAAATCCATTTCTCGATCCGTAAAGGGATATTTAGAGACACTAACTACTCTTGGTTGAATGGCTTTGTGGTCTAAATCGCCCCCTATCATTGGCATAGGTGGTTTTTACTGTGAAGAACACAAACATCTCAGTTCATTTAATTGCTTGCTTGCTTTTTCTTGAAAGCGATCACACTTAACACAGATTTCACTTTATCTTGGAAGTCAACCCAAACAAACCAATCTAGGTTGCAGGCCAAATCCTAGTGCAAAATATAGAGGTGGTCAAAATATAGTCTAGAACCATTGATGACATAGAATGGAATGGTATTGGAGGAATGGTGTAAGCAGACAAGCAGATGGACAGAGAAACTTTGAAAATTATATTATTAACTTGTGACCATTTCACCTTGTTGTTTTGGGGTATTCTTTTTGAGTCAGTGTGTATTTCGCCTGCAGGGAGTCAGGTGGTTTGAGAACTTTTTATTTCATTTTGTCTGTGATGGTGTGGACCTGCACATTCACTCTTCTTTCAAGAAATGACGTTTTCTTCCTTTTGTGGTGCAGGCCTATTGTGTGACGGAGCCAGGTGCAGGCTCCGACGTTAATGGTGTGAAGACGAGAGCGGAGAAGAAAGGAGACGAGTGGGTCATCAATGGGCAGAAGATGTGGATCACCAACGGTGGCGTTGCCAACTGGTGAGCCACGAGTTGACGCGAAATGGCAATAATTAGATTTGGTCCATTACCTGGATAGTAGTAGCGTTTGATCTGATTTCATTTTTTAGACTATTATTGTTAAATTTACTCTTCCACTCACTTCAGTGTGAGTGAATCAAGTAGTGTGGTTTGAAAATGATGAATTGTTGTGTTTCAGACTTCATGAGAATCCATGATCACATAGTCATAACAACATTTAAAGTTTTCTCATTCAATTTATTAATGAATGACTGGTTTCATCAGTTAATAGTTGGGAAAATTTACTTTTTCCCAACTGTTTTCCAAGTTTTTCAGACTGTAACTGAAAATGAGTATCACAATGTAATACAGTCAAGCCCTTTTATAACGAAGTTGATGGGGCCAAATATTTACTTCGTATTAACTGAACTTCGTTATATGTGGACCAGTTTTTCAGAGCTTCTCTTTGACGGGGAATAGCCTTCACTTCATTATATCGAATAGCCTTCACTTCATTATAACTGGAACTTTGTTATAAACGGGTTTGATAAAAGTGGGCTTGACTATATCTTCTTCTTAGTCTTCCACATTCTGGGCACGTTTAGTGGTGTGAGTCACCAATTTTTTATTATAGAATAGAATCAAATAGTTAATTTGTCCAGAGACATGATAATACATCAAATATAGGGCACAGCAAGGGTTCATAATATTAAATACAGTTGCACATACACACACACAATCCAAAACAGAAAAAACAGGCTCAGGAAAAAAAGGACTTTTATCAGTTAAAATGACGAATGAAGTCATGAGCAGTATGATAACATTTTTCCATTGGTGCCTTTTTGATTTTTATTTCAAAATTCTTCTTCTATTCATTTTTGTGTACATGGAATTTTACTTAGAGTCAGTTATTTAATGTGAGCGATTACGTAAAGTATTCCAGGAGCAACTCTCTGGTACAGCTACTTAAGATGCCATCTTGCTGTTACTCATGGTTAGAGATCTGTGAAATTCGCGAGACACAATATCGCGAAATACCGCGAAATCGGAAAATAAAACGAAATTTCGCCTTTTTCGCGAATTTAACGTGAATTAGCGAAAAAATCACATGTTAAGAGTCATATTTGATTAAAGCTTAAGCCTTCATTGTTTAACGCTGATGACGTTCATTCGCTCTATCTCATTACGATTCAAAGGTCAATTGACTTGTTTTGTCTCGCGCATATTGCATTCGCGTAATATTGTGCACTGTAGTGATGTCTCCGCCGGAATTTGCCGTTAAGTTAATCACCGCCTCTCTCTTGATTCACATTTATCAATCCTGAAATTCTCGGAAATATCTAGAATGATGCGCTTTCTCCCCTGAAGAATTAGATATTCTGAATCAATAATTTGCTGAACACGGCCACGGAAGATCGGAAATATAAGCTCACGTGCCCGGCATGCGTCAATGCCGAGCAGTAATTTCGGTGACTCACCGCGACGCAGTAGACAGCGTAATTGGATAACTTGTTGCAGGAAAACCTTTAGTGTGGGCCTAATGTAACAATTTTGTAGACTTAAACACGGCCGCTGGCTGGGAACGGAAGCGCTAGCAGTTGAGGCAAGGGGGGAAGTAACAGAAAAGATAGGAGGAGAGGGGGTGCTACTTATTAGTGGTTGATCGTCGGATATTCGGCACTCCACTGAGCTTCAATGCAAAAAAAAATCATTTCGACACACCCCCAGTTCAAGTTTCTTTGTTTCTGATTGTGTTTAGTTATGCGTGCTTCTTTCACTGCCTTTCTTGTTATGTAAAATGCTTAATAAAAGTATAAGCATTCACAAAATATGTACCAAAAATAATAAAACGCCTAGAAATGCGCAAAAATTGTAACATTATAATAACACCGCCAAGGTTTTCTATAACACCGAAATCACATAGTTTTAAAACGAATTTTAGCAAAAAATGAAACCACTTTCACGGACCTCTACTCATGGTGGAGTAATTACCTAGTTACAGCAATAACGATGTACATCATCATTTCTCAGTGCACATCAATTCCCAGTGCTTCTATGTGAGATGTCATGTGACTGCATAGCACATGAAACTAAATAACTTGCCTTGGTGTGTCAGCGATGCATTTAGCAAGAATGCATATATGTAGTTTTTCTCCCTTACTTTGTTTCGTCAAATTTCTTCTGTTGCATCCAATTACGTAAGGATTTTGTCTGCTTGATGCATTTTTGGAGTTATTTTCAAGTCCATTGATATTTCATTATCTGTTAGATGTGTATAATCACCCTCGGTTATGTATGTGACTTTGTTTTGTTTCAGGTATTTTGTCTTGGCTCGCACAGACCCTAACCCCAAAGCCCCTGCTAGCAAGGCATTTACTGGCTTCATTGTTGAGCGTGAGACTCCTGGACTCACCCCAGGTCGCAAGGTAATGACAGAACCCTTTGGTTAATGTTTCGTTGTAATATAGCCCCCTGCTAAGTAAACAAATACTCCCTGCCTCACCATGCAATTTCCTTTTACTGGAGGTAATGGGAACAATCACTAATCGCTGACATGTGGTGTAATCACGGAATTTTAGTCCATTGTCTCTTGCTCTGGGAGACCATGAAGTCATGTGGTTTTATAAATACATATATATTATTTGCTACATATTAACAGGCATGAGAGTGAGTGTACATTAGGGCGGATCGGAAAAATCGATTTTTAGCGGAGAAACTTGGCCCTCTGGAAAAAGTTGTCAAAGTGACTCAAAATGAGGCCAGAAAAATTTGGGAACTCTAGGTCAACCCTAGACCCTCGCGCCGTGGCCATTTATGGGGATGGGGGCTAAAAATGGAAAAAGTCATGTTTTTAAATCGGTTTCCCATGGAATTTGTCGAGTTACGGGCTACTAGGGCAAAAATTTCGTCCATTTGTACGTATCATCAGCCGTTAAGCCACAAATCGTCTATTTTGAGTGCGCGGCCGCGCGTAATATGCACCGCCCACGCAGCGTCGCATCGCGGCGCTACGCTCCGAAGGCCGCTCGAGCGTCTCCAGTTGGCTCGCGCCTCCTGCCCGGTCGCTGCGAACGCAGCAAAACTCATCACGGATGCGTCTTCCGTCGTTGATCTCATTAATATTAGATAATTAAACAATTTCCAGGTAATAACAATTACGGAGGAACTGTATGAAAGTAATATAATCCTACATACTAAACCGTTTTTCCTGTCCCGTCCACATAAACGAATTGACAGTACTAACTTTTAAAGAAGTGATAAGATATTTTTTTTATGTTCGCGA
This sequence comes from Platycnemis pennipes, assembly GCA_933228895.1. Lineage (NCBI taxonomy): Eukaryota > Metazoa > Arthropoda > Insecta > Odonata > Platycnemididae > Platycnemis > Platycnemis pennipes. The sequence goes on from OW121851.1 coordinate 139,033,622, forward strand.
CGTATTGATACGAAAGCGCAGGAAGGGAGCCTACGGTTTATCAAGTAGTCTGGTGGCGTAAAAAGTGTTCAAACTTTGGAGACGCACCTCTATTCCAATCATTCCGAAACATGGTGTGATTAAAATGATTATTCGGTACCATATGACGTACTACGGATTAAGAAAAAATGCAAGCAAGCCTACGAAAGGTGCCAAATCGATAACAAATTAATATATTTTTAAATGAATCCCAGAAACTATGTGATATTTGTGCGTTTCAGTGCTAAAGAATTAACGAGTGTAAATTTGGAAAGAGGATACAGTTCTCCCAAATGAAGCGACATTTTTGAGGGAGCAAAGGACAAAACGAAAGATGGTATCCGGCGAATTGGATGCCTCAGTAATTCGACGATTAAAGAAAAACCTCAGAAGAGGATCGTCGGAGAGCGTCGACTCAAAATATTTCATTCTTGAAGAGGTAAAAAGTGAGCATCAAGAATTTTTTTCCGCCACATCTCGAGAAAACTCAACCGACGAGGAACCAACCGACTTGGACCTCAACGTTCCTAATACGATTAGGAATGAAAATCAACCTGAACCTCCTTTGGGGCAAAGGCGTCTTCAATTGTCAACTGTGGCGGAGGTATGTGCTAGTTTCGGTGACTTGTCCCTCAGAGCAGCAGCAATGATCGTCAGCCCAACTGTATCCGACGCAAAGCTCAAAACTCCGGAAGACACGTGAAAGGTAGTGGACCGGCATTACTTACGAAGACAGAAAAAGAAGATGCTAGATTCAGTAAAAGCAGAGACAGATAAATAAAAAAATACAATTGAAGGTCTGTATTTTGACGGCAGAGAGGATGAAAATAACTGCAGAAAATAGGCAAGAGGACTTACCCATCTAAGGTTAGGGAGGGACATGTCGTGTTAGTTGGAGCCTGGCTCCCAATTTTTCGGTTTTGTCTCCCCCACAGGAGGATTTGCAAGAAACATCATATCTGCATTTTCATGAGTTTTTGCGAAAGAAAATATTGAACTTTCAAATTTAAAAGTGATTGGATTCGATGGCACCAAAGTGAATACATGTCAGGAAGGAAGCGTCTTCCGTTTTCTGGAAGCAAAACTCCGACGTCCCTTACAGTGGTCTATTTGCCAATTTCACTTGATTGACTTAACACTGCGGCAGTTGGTAGAAACATTAGACGGGCAAACTAAGGGTCCAAATATGTTTGCAAGACCTATTGTCTCCACCCTTCAAGACTGCCACACTCTTGATATCATACGATTCGAGCCAGTTCCAACAAAATTGTCCCACGAAGAAGACTTGAGATTGCTGAGCAGTGACCAGCAGTATCTTCGGGAAATTTATAATGCTGTGGCCAAAGGATTTCGCTCGGAAAATTTGGTCAGATGAACTCCAAAAAATGTGGCTCATTCTCGTTAGCTCACTACGGCCAGCCGACAACTGAGGCTATAAGTGTCCACTAAAATTCATGCGCTAATTTATAAAATCTAGTGTCATTCAAAAAGTATACGCACCTGTCTGATTTTCAGTGAAAAAAAAACAATGTATACACGCTGGTGCTGTAAATTTATGGAAATTGTTAAATTTATCAAGATATCTACCAGTAGAATTAAAAGAGTCATTGATCCTGTTATTCAGAGAAACAGTTTTTTCGGGCACTCAGAAAATTCACTCCTCCCGATGATTGCTGACAATGGAGAGGAAGTGTAAGAGATTCGTGGAAAATAATCTTAAGAGGCATGAAGAAATACGCGTGCGACGAAAATCCAAGAAATTTTGAGTTAACAGATTTTAAATTTTATGTAGAAGACTACAAGCTGCTGATAAAATGGGACGAGAACACCGACTCGTGCTCTATCGCATCTCACGACTGAAGAAAGTCGATAATTATTTGAGTAATGCTCAACTGTGGAACGCAATTGTCCTTGTCACACGCAAGCTTTTGAAATATTTGTAAAAGAGGTAACCCAAGATTCATTGGCATCCGCAACAACGACAGACAATAAGAAATACAGAAAATACTAGAAAGCAGAACCAAAATGCCAACCTTCAAAACCTAGTCTAAGTTCATGCTGTGATAGAGTAAGTTTTACATTTATCTGCTCGACTTCAAAAATAAAAAAAATCGATAGTGACCTTTAGTGTTCAATGAAAATAAAGTTTAAAGACGAATACTTGCACACAGATAAACCGACTGGTACTAAAAATGATCACTTTCTTATTTTTTCGATAGCATATAATCTGATAAAGGAAATGCGTTCCTCTATTCTATGAGTGGGTGTGTGGGCGGGGGAGTTCACAGTGCAGGTACCTCAACGTGGTGAACTCTGGTAACTACTTTAATTATTTTTGCATTCTTTCTCCATACTGAAAATGAAATTAATAGTAAAAGTAGGCTAAAAATCGAGGAGTGTTTCTTAACTCCCTGAATGATGACGGTGTGTTATATTTCTTTCATATAGTTCCTCCGTAATTGTTATTACCTGGAAATTGTTTAATTATCTAATATTAATGAGATCAACGACGGAAGACGCATCCGTGATGAGTTTTGCTGCGTTCGCAGCGACCGGGCAGGAGGCGCGAGCCAACTGGAGACGCTCGAGCGGCCTTCGGAGCGTAGCGCCGCGACGCGACGCTGCGTGGGCGGTGCATATTACGCGCGGCCGCGCACTCAAAATAGACGATTTGTGGCTTAACGGCTGATGATACGTACAAATGGACGAAATTTTTGCCCTAGTAGCCCGTAACTCGACAAATTCCATGGGAAACCGATTTAAAAACATGACTTTTTCCATTTTTAGCCCCCATCCCCATAAATGGCCACGGCGCGAGGGTCTAGGGTTGACCTAGAGTTCCCAAATTTTTCTGGCCTCATTTTGAGTCACTTTGACAACTTTTTCCAGAGGGCCAAGTTTCTCCGCTAAAAATCGATTTTTCCGATCCGCCCTAGTGTACATGCATGATAGTATTTTGGGTGTCCTCTTTTGCATAATCTACGTGGTGTACGAGTGTGACTCCTCATCATGTGCATTTCATCTGCTGTAGGCATAATGGCAGTAAAGCCCACAAAGCCTTTTCTTTTCAAAAACAGGCAATTAAGGCAATGTGTCAAGTCCCTGGTTGGAAAGACTTAATTTATCAAGCTCTCTGTTCTTATTCTCTCATCTTTGTACTTCCTCCAGTGTGTTATGTTCGTGAAAATGTGCCCCAATCTTTTCCCTGTCAATGCTATATCACATCTGCATGGCACTAGAGGAAAACAAGCAAGATAACAAGTGAGATAAGGAATTTTTAGCCCTTAATTCACCCTTTGAGCCCTTACCTCGTGAAAAGAAGAATGGAGAAGTACTAGCAGACCTTTGTTGTATTTGTGGATTTGAACGAAGCTTTTTGACCATGTGAATCAGACTTTGAATTCCAAAAGAAGGTGTAGCGTCATAAAATTATCCAAAAGTTATCTGCAGTTTATACAATAACTCTGACTCTGTGACTCTGATCAAAACTGTAACCGATATTGAAGATGCAAAAATTGAGAAAGGAGTAGCACTAAGCTGTTCACTGTCTCTAGAATATGTGCCTTTTGGGAGTGGGAATTTTTAATTTCTCATTTTATATTTGTCAGGATCTTAACATCAAGTGCCAGAAAATCGATGGTCAACCTGTATTACACCCAAATTTGCATTGATGTCTAGGTTTGCGTATAATCTTGACTAACTGTGCAAATTAAAGTTCTATGCTTTTTCATTGGTAATTCAATATTTAATGTGTATTTTATGTAATATCAATGTAGATGATTGTATTTTCACACATCATGGTAATAGATGATGATAAAGATAATATGACACCTATCATCCTCAGTAGGTATCATCCATAATACTATCTATAAAATGTGACCCTCTTTGACGTGTTTCCTTCTCTTTCTTCCCTGTCTTAAGGAAATCAACATGGGCCAGCGATGCTCTGACACAAGAGGAATAACGTTTGAAGATGTGCGAGTCCCCAAGGAGAATGTCTTGATTGGTGAAGGTGCTGGCTTTAAGATTGCCATGGGTGCCTTCGACAAGACTCGTCCACCGGTGAGCAAGTCTTTCTCGGAGCTGTGCTCTGTCTTGTGCTCAGCAAGTTGAGAATTAATGTGATAACCAACATGGAAAGTGTACAAGAATAGTATATTGGCTTAGTTAAAGCATGTTATAGCTTGGCGTGGTTACTTTTGATAGTTTTTGAAATTATTCTAAATTAAGGTAAAAGTTATATTTAAATATAATTCATTTTTGTATCTTTGAGTCAGTGTGACACTGTGATATTCACTAATAGTCATTGTACGACTATTTATTACTTTATTATTTTATGTTTGGAAAAAATCTGCATTTGTAATCGGATTATGACAAAATGTATCTGCTATATACCATATGGTTGCATGTTACAAAAGCATTGAATTACCAAAAAATCAAATTGGTAAAATGCATTTTTGCACATTTTAACCCATAGCTATCGCTAATAAGGTCGTGCATATAAAGTTTGACGCAACTCTGTGGACAGAGACAAAATTGGCTCCAGCCACCTTGATGAGCGCGTCGTGCAATGTGTCTCACGTTTGTCACACTTTGGTTTCTGAAGGTGTTGCCATCGGAATTGACGAGTGACGTTTATTTGTGACAGGTTGCGTCTGGGGCTGTGGGACTGGCCCAGAGGGCGTTGGATGAGGCCACCAAGTACGCCCTGGAGAGGAAGACGTTCGGCATGCCCATTGCCAACCACCAAGTAAGCTGGGAGGGTGATGCTCTGAGGGATGTGTCTTGTGGCTCCCTTTTCTCAAGTGCATGATTTGTGTGAAGGTTTTGTTTAAGTCGGAGGAAGGGAGTGAAGAATTGTCAAAGCATTGGCTCAGTTCACATTGATGTGACTGAGAATCTATGAAATATTCCGTGGATTGTGTCTCAATACCTAAGGAATTAGGGAACTTGTATGGAATTGCACGTGTTCTTGAGGTCACGTTGTCTATTACAGAACTTTCTATAAGTTGTAGTTGTCGAACGGTAAGGTATTTACCGCTTGATATGAATCATTCGACAACTGAATTGCTATTATGGTTCGATGGATAAATTAGTATTATTATTGAATGCACTGCAAACTGATATACCTTAAAATACAATGTGGTGAAAATTTGAGTTATGATGAAATTGTTTCACACTCACTCACTGTAGGTATACAGCAAAACATAATGCATGAGGTCTCCGTAATGAGGCATAGCTCACCGACTATTAATGCGTCAAAATATTTTGTAGCTTTCAAGTACCTAACACTCTTGAACCGACTTCGTAATGAATTTCTATAGAATTTTATATAACTGTAGAATTTTACTTAGGAAATTATGTATCACAACAATTTAGACTGACTTCTCTTACTATACTATTTTGAACGTATGATGCTATTACACAATTTAATCCTTTTGCATTGTGAATAAAATAGTTGAAGAAGATGCATTGACTTGTTATCCACCAATACTTGAGCTTTAATTACCATGACTGATGGGTGAAGGCTTTAAATTTTAAATGTAACGCTTACAAGAAACGCTCTTGGCTGCTATTGCTGCAGAAGGAAGGAGGGACATTCCCATTGCTATGCTTGTCATGCTTGATGCTATAAGTATAAGTACACCATCTTTAATGCATAACATGAACGATAAGTTTAACTATTATTATTATGTTAAATTGAGGAACAGATGAAATTGAATGAATTATGTCACCATAAATTATATGAATGCTAAACATGGACATTAAACTACATCATCAAAAATATTAAGCACGGTGAAATATAATTATGAACATTTTGCACACAGACCTTTTATTTAGGGAATATCATTTCTGTCCATTTTATATGAAGATATGAAACAAGGCAATTAGATTGTACGATTTTATGAACAACATTAATATTAATGATTTTGTTCATAAAAAATGCAGCAAGAATTACGGGAGTAATGACGGACAACAATCAAATGAAATCTAGTTAAAATTCTAAAATTAAATAGTCACCTTTGTGTTAAACTGTTTGTGTAAGTATTGACTCACATTTATTCGTAATCTCAATATTGCGGGTTGAAGTTTTCGTTCGTCATTTGTTACCATCCATCATGCTGCTTTCTCTCCTACGTCACACAACGTCACAAATGTACGATAAGTTCCCAAAGACAGCCAAAGCTCAGTGAATGAAAGTGACGCAAGAACTGGGATGGTCATGCAACCTTAATAGCATGTTAGACAACCTCCATCATTTCATTCGATACGCTTTGGCAGTGGTATCGAATGTTATCTCCTGTCGGCGAAAGTTCTGTAATATACACCTAGGAATACAGTAGAAACTCAACCGTTGAAAATAATGATAAAACTGAGTAATGTTCTGCAAAATGTCTAATATCTCCCAGCTGGTTTCAACACACGCTTTGTCAAGGGAGTGCAAAGGCAGAGGGGCCTTCAATAGATCACTGGAGTATGTGGTTTGGGAAGGAATTGGAGGCAGTGTTGGGGTGTGAAACAAGTTGGACTCTAAGCTGGACGTACTTAGGAAGACATTAACAGTGAGAAGGAAAGTGGAGCATGGTGGTAAGGAATTGTACGTCTTAGGTGGGGGGTGTCTATACAAGAAGTGAAGGCTGTATTGGCGAATAATGGAGGATGCAATTAATTGAGGTCAGTGGAGAACGAGGTGACCTCCATCGTTTAACAATTTCAAATTTTTCCAGGAAGCCAAGTTTAAAACCTTGACTATTGGCATGCTAAACTTGCAGGCTGAAGTTTCCCCAGTCTCTAACAGATGTTGGAATGCGTGAAGTTGTTCCAGGGGTCTTAAAATCGCTCATGAAACACCACGAGGTTGTAAGGCTGGCGGTTTCGGCCCTGTAGACCCCGTCGATTATGAACTTAATTAGAACCGACTATTTTAATAAATACCATATTGGTAATTTGATACTTTCATTTTCAAGTAAGAATGAATATTACCAGGTTTAAATGGCTTGTGCTCAGAGTGTCTGCACTGGCCCTGCCCCTCCAAGCCTTTTTCGCGGGTAGCTGTCGCAGTGGCAATTCCTAGGAAGACTGTAGGGATGGGAAGTGCAACAAACTCTGGAAAGAATTGCTTCTAACGGTGGAGAATTACAGGGTCTTGGTTTATCCCCTCCGTCCTCTGAATGACTACCTGCCGCTGGACACCCACCTGTAAGGGCCGAACACAGAAATTCATAACAACAGAAGTCACATCAGAATTTCTTTTACACCGTTCTTGTGTTCATTTGATGTAGTCACGAATCTTCTTCCAGTTTGACCCACGTATACTGCATTACAGTCGGCAAGGCCCTAGAGCCTCTTAAGCGTCCAACCAGCTTAACGCCCCTGCTTTCCCTTGAATGCTGTCCCGAACCAATTGATCCGATGGCCTGTCTTTGTTTGCCCCTGCGTTCGTGACCTGAACAACCGATGAAGGGAGGGAATGATGATTTCTGACGTGGGCATTGTTTTCCAGGCAGTGTCCTTCATGCTGGCTGAGATGGCAATTGGCATTGAGGTGTCACGCCTTGCGTGGATGAAGTCTGCTTGGGAGGTGGACCAAGGGAGACGCAACACATACTATGCCTCGATCGCCAAGGCTCTTGCTGCCGATGTGGCCAATAAAGCTGCAGCTGATGCTGTTCAGGTAATGCCCGTGCATGTTCGGTCCCGAGTTGATCAAGTCTTAATCCCTATTAATTGTGACCCTGCTTGATTAGTGTTTGTTATAGATGTGCATAAACCATGGATTTTTTGTGCTGACTCTCTAAATTTCCCCCTAGCTGTACTTCTAATGTCTATCCCGGGAGACTTGTGTGTTCTGTCTACTCTAGATAACCCCTCTGTAATAATGAGGTGCATACAATGGAAGCTCTTAGTGGCAATGAGTGATGCCCAAAGTGCTATGTATTTCCTGGTGGTTTGCTCTTCAGATAATTTTGGACATAATTATTCATTTCCCTTACCCTTTGCTAGTGATACACCTGTGGTGGATAAGGTGTCTCCTGAATCATCATCATCATTGGTCAAAAATCCTAGCATTGGTTTGACGCAGCCCTCAATTCTTCTATCGGCCAACCTCTTCATATTGACGTAGCTCCTCTCTTTCACATCCTTCACGACCTGTTCCATATATCTCATACGATGTCTTCCTTTGCCATTCTTCTAGTTCACTTTTCCCTCGACGATTGTCTTCATCAAGCCATCGTGTCTTAACACTTTCACACCAGAGTCCTACGCAGGAAAAAGTTTTCCTTTCCGCGGGTTCCTCTAGAATTTTTTTCCACTCCCTGTACGAAGCTCTCTTGAAGCAAGGTTTCGTGCAGGTATATCTTTCCCCCGCTTTGGGACCGGACCCAGCAGGCTTCCCGACCCTTTCCTCGGCACTGAGCAGAGATTGTCTTCACCCTTTTGCAAATGATACCCCACCATGGCCTGCGTCCATGGTCAACTCTTTTTAACACAGTGATTTTTCTTAAGTAAACAATAGTAAGACTCTTAAGTGCAAGTTATGCAGAAATGAATTCCTGTTCTTATAAATACCATTTAGAGCTTTTAAATGAAATTCTACTGTTAATATTAAGATATCTAGCACTATAGACATATCAATGGTTACAATAATGAATATTTTGTGGTGTTACACACTAGGAGACGATTCTGTGCCAAATCCAACCATACCCGTGTTTTGTATTAAAACACTTTTTTGGTGCTATAAATTCCTCAGGAATCACCTTTAAGCAAATATACTTATTTGCAATGGTAGTGCAAGATAGATTTTTCCGTTGAGCAATTATTTCTTGAACCTTCTGGACTTTCTGGACTGGATTACTAGAACCTGGAAGTCTGTTAATAATAGCGTTAGAGCTCCATTTAAAATTTCTAAAGACTCAAAAAAACATAAGGAATAAACTTCTGATACTAAATATCATGCGAATTGAACTTGTATTTTTCTGGTTTTTCAATTGTATAAACAAACAAGTGATCTCGAACAACTGGCGAGAGTGAGGTTGGCGTGGAGAAGGAGGATCGAGGTAATCCCTGCCTCTAAGCCGAGAAAGGGTCCTTAATGACTCCTTGGACCTTTTCTGCCTACCTGACCCTAGCAACATTTTAAGATGCTGTTCATCCTCTTGCGTAGAAAAATCTGCTGTGTTTATTAATCGCATTTGTTCACAAGGGTGAAAATTCAGCAGCGTTTATAAACTGCGTTCGCAACGAAAGGGTTAAGCTATGGCTGAGTAAGTTGTCCCGCCTCCTTCTTAGAGTTTTCAGAAGACTTCTCTTTTCCCATTCTTCCGAGGACTTTGTCGGTTGATCCATTTTATCTTCATCATTCTTTTGCTGCTCCACATTTTGAATGTTTCCACCCTTTTCTTCTCCTGTCTCCTGAAAGCGTTAGTTATTGTATGTAATACCCTCGTGCTGTGGACGCCCAGCTGTATTTCAGAAGAGACGAGAATGGGGGATCATGACTGGTGTGAGCCGGAGATGGAGCCGAAAATTAATTGCTTAGCCAGGATTTGTTCTCTCACATGTAGAAGACTTCATGTGTATTTCTTGTTTGATGAAAGGCATATCTTCTCCTGGGTTTGTTGAAGTGGGTTTGTAATAAGTTAAAATGGCGTGAAATACAAATGTGGTGTTTGTATGCATACAAGGAATTGAGGCCAGCTGCTGTCCTTGTTGCATCACCATTGGCTTTCTGATTTTTTCAAGTGTCATCTTTCAAAAGGAACTGAAAATTGGAAGGCCATGGGGAAGAAATTTGAAGTTTGTTGTCATTAGTACGAAAAGCCATAAACCTGCTAGGCATCTTTTGCGATGCTTGAATATGGCCAGGAAGAAGAAAATGCAAAACGTGTGCATTTCCTGGAAAAGAATTGAAAAAAATTGAAACAGAATGATGATATAACAGTTTAAAATGAGTGCAAATGAACTAACTCATTCATAACTTTGTGGTATTCCATTTTAAGGTTTCTGGGATGTATTACTTTTTTTTTATACCTTCGAAGAAGCTTCGGAGTGAGGAAGAAAGAACATTTAAGTGCTTACAAAAACAGCAAAGACTATAAAAGTAATTTTGCAAAGCACTTAATATGTAACTGCCATAGGAGTGATTTTAAAATGAATATATTAAAATTATGCAATGACTGTCGCGAATTATATTCTAGAGAGCAGTTAGAAATTCTAAAAATTTTTAATAACCAGGACATCACTCTCATCAACGAATACATTTTTCACATCTTTTTCACCCATTCTGGCGTCCGTTTCAAAATTCATCTCTTCTTCTATTATTTATTTATTTTCCACTACAGCCGAAAACAGCTCATGTGGCCTTTACATTGGGGTATTTAACATGTAACAATGGACGAGCACACACAGCCATGAATTATGTGGTGAAAAAACCCACTCAGGCGGGACTCGAACCCGTGACCCTCAGGTTAGCAGGCAAGGACTTAACCACGCCACCACCGGGGCCGACAATACGTAACTAAGGTTACGACATTACGTAACTAAGGTTACAATAATAAAATAAATAATTAACGCCTGATGATGATGATTATTCATCGAAACCTGGGTCGCTTTATTTTTTTAAAAAAGAAGTGGTATAAGTAAAAGTAATAAGTACATCCCAGAAACCCTGAGTGCAAATGTTTGAATTTAATTACATTAACAAGTTAAGTAGGTGATGTAAATGATTTGCATTTTTCCTTTTTAACTTTTATAATTTTTGACATGTGCAGATATTTGGAGGAAATGGATTCAACAGCGAGTATCCAGTCGAGAAGCTGATGAGAGACGCAAAGATATACCAGATATATGAGGGCACTGCACAGATCCAGCGACTGATCATCTCCCGGGAGATCCTTGAACGTGCCAAGAGCATGTAAAAAAAGACTGAATAACTATTTTATAGAGTTGGTTTTTATTGGATGAAATGATTTGGTCCCTTTTTTAACTATTCCATCCTTTATAAAGCTGTAAAATATGTGAATAGCAACGACAATGCAAAGCAAGGATTTCGCCCTTGTGAGAAGCCCTCATGTTCCTCATATTTTATTTTTGACTACATTCTCCAGCAATGCAATCAAATGTTTTATTTCTATGTTGGCTGTGGTGCTGATTTGGTGCTTCATCTGCGCAGTCAGCACCTTTTTAAAGCCTCTTAGGTGGGCCTCACTGTCATAACTGTGCTGTGTCAGTGAAATCTTTCGGGTGATATAAGAGGCCGTAAAGTTACCCATTTTCTTCGATAATCCTTCTATACAAGCATCTTAGCCAAAATAAGAATTTTAGTTTTTTTTAATTCTCATGTAATTTGTGTACTTTTGTGTGTTGGTATTTTTATCACTCGACTATGAAATAACTGAAACATTTGAAGCACATGGACCAACCCTATTTTATTTTGTGCAGCATGTGTTTTGTCTTTGTTACTATCAATGTTTATATCTATGAAATGATGCTACATACTTATTTCCACATCACAGATGCCCCTTTTGGGTGAATGGTACCTGTTTCAATAAAGGTTTTTAAAATTGTTATATGTTCTTGTTACTGTTGCATGCAAAAAGTCCTTGCAATGAACTACCGTATTCCTCCAAATAAGAGTCTCCACCCTCTTTGGCCGAAATCTTCGAGCTCATTGGCACCTAATGTCCGTCGTAAAATTCCATCCCCTGAGTTTGAAGGCCAATTTCTCAAAAAAGGTTATTTCGATTTTTAAATAAAGTGTATCGAACTAAAGCTTGTTTAATTTGACTTTTATTGATGTCAAATGTATATTTTTGAAGTTGGTTATATTAAAGTTGGACAAAACGGGGTACTTAACAAATTAATTACCATATCTCATAAACTAAACAATAATTCTCGGGTAATTTTCATTGAACAAGTGCTTCATCTGCTTGATGTTGACGACAAGAAAACAAAATTTTATTCAACTGAAACAAAGATAATTAATATTTAGTTGTTATATGTCAAGTACCCCGTTTTATCAGACCGGTCTGATAAAACGAGGTACTAGGTTTTACAATAGATTTATAGGCATAGTATGCCTAAATATTCATTTTTCAAGCAAACAATATTTATTCTAGTCACAAAAGTCACATTTATATGGTTCGTCATGTACACCAGCGCACTCTTCATGAGCCCACTCATTACATTTAAAGCACTTTATCCACCCTTCTTCCGATTTCGAATTTGAAAAAAGTTCATTGCAGTAAATGCAGGCGGTGTTTCTGTCTTCTTCCTCTTGCTCTTCTGACGATGACACACGTGCTACAGCAGTTTTATTTGTCTTCTTCTTCCCGCCCTTTCTACCAGCCGTTGCATACTCACCGGCAGGAGTAGTCTCAGGCATGGATTCCATCTGAAGTTTCCTTTTGCTAGGCTTGGTCCTTCCTTGTTTCGAAGATGAAATAAGTTCTTCCTTATAAGGAGAACTTGTCAGAATAGCTGTCTTTCCTTCTTCCGGTGGTTCCTTCTCTTTTTTCTGCTCTCGGAACTGCTTTTATATCTTGTGGAGAGACCTGAAACGCTGAAGGTGCAGGTTGTTTGGACTGGGTAGATCGTGATGTAGATGGACCAGAAGACATTCTCGTCGGTGACTCTGAAGCAGATTTCAGGGAATAGACAGCATTACTCTCTAGTGGTGTGTCTGTGGTTTCAACTGGCGTGTCAGTGGTTTCAGTTGGTGTGTCCGTTGTTTCAGCAGGCTGAAACATCCAATCAGAAAACACATCTGGATCCAAAGGAAATATTCCAGTCTTCCGGAAGCCATTTACTGCAGTCTCAATGGAAGCAGCTTTCATGAACGCTGTTCCATACAGTCCTGCAACTTGGTTGATTGTGATCACGCGCCCAGGGTGAGACTGAAGCCACTTCCTTGCCCCTTGAGAGTAGTAATTACTCAATGGTGCCATGATTGCCACATCTAAGGGTTGCATCCGATGTGTGCAATGCGGTGGAAAGCATAAAAGATGAACGTAGTTTTCTCGAGCCATGTCAATTAGTCCAATGCTCTTGGTGTGCGTTGCGTGTCCATCCAAAAGCAGAAGCACCGGCTTTTCTTCGGTTGGTTTTGAAAATTCAATGAAACGTGCAAACCATTTGAGGAATATATCCTTCTGCATCCATCCACTAGGGTGGTATTCTGCACTTGACCCTGGTGGAGCATTAGCAAGCAGTTCTGGTTTAGCTCTCGGTCGGGGGAACACAAACATTGTGGGCATATAGATCCCTGAAGCACTCATACAGGTCTCTCCAGTCACTAGAACATCTCTCTCTGCAGAAACCAAACCTCCGACCTGTAGTTTACCCCTCAAGGCAAGGACCTTTGATTGCTTGTTGGGCACAGTCCTTATTCCTGTCTCATCGGCGTTGTATACTCTATCTGCCTTGAAGTTATGCTTCTGGTAAAGTTCTGAGAGCAGATCAAAAAATTGTTTCACTACCGGTCTATTGAAGCCTATAGCTCTGGCAAGAGACGTCGGCTGTGCAGATCGCAGGTTTACACATGGATTCCTACTTAAAAATGAATAGAACCAACATTTACCTGCAAGCTTCTTTTTGAAATTGAAATTATGTGGCAATTTATTTATCTCTGCCAGCTCAAAGACTACTACGCAGCTCCTCAATGGTTAATCCAAACAGTCGGCTCTCCATTAAGTGAATGTATTGCACCAATTCTTCTTCCTGCTCATGGTTAAAAACAGGCTTGTGGCGGCCGAGACCTAAAATAAAAATATTAATAATAATAATAGGCCTAATGATGACAATGATAATAATCATTCTCACGATAATAATGATAGAATGTAACGACTTTATTTTAGGTGTATTACCTTTCTTTGTAGCATCCTCCACAGACAGCACAGTTCGGGCTTTTTTAACTCTGGCCTCGAGAGTAGTCTGCGGGACGGCGAACGATTTGGAAGGCTTCAAATAACCGATTGTACCGGCTACGGCATTTTTCATGCTCTCTAGTGGCCATGACTGTCTTCCTTTTATAAGGAGCCATAATAGAGTCTATGGAACGAGCAAACGTTGTCCAGGCATAATGATAATATAACATTAATTATAGTACTTAAAAATGATAACAATAATAATTTATTGTGGAATTATATTCGTTGTAATTCAAGCCAATCGTTCGAACTGCAGCTCAAAGTCGGTTGGATAAAACGGGGTACTACCCCGTTCTGTCCAACTTAGCAGTACCCTGTTTTATCCAACCACGCCATTTAATGAAGCAGATGACTTCAACAGAAAAGTGGTGGAATATTCATATTGAAACATACATCATTACATGGAGAAAACGATGCTTAATTTGCACCAAACTTTTTGAAATCTTCAGATGAAGGTTTTCCAGATATAATCACGCACTTCAGAGCCAAAAATTACATCACAACACACTCAAAAGTACAGTAGACTCTCACTAATCCGGCAGATATCGGACCAGGGTACTGCCGGATTAGTGAAAACGCCGGATTACTGGAAGCTCATTAATAAAAACATTTAAATGCACAAAATACGTTTTATTGGACTTGTACAATTCCAAACTATTGTTTAATATATAAAAGAATCAACATAGTTCATAGTCCTAGTTCATTAATGATTTCTTTGAACTTTTCTTTGTATGGGTTGACTGCAGCAACATCACAAGAAAGTTTTTCACCTGTCATACTTAGCAAACGAATTCCAAACAGTTTTTGGAATTTTTCAAGCCATCCTTCACTAGCCTTAAAATCGTCTTTCCCTATTATTTTTCGTAAAATATCTTTGCTTTTTCTTTAAGAATTTCCCCTGATATTGGTGTGTGCCTATTCCTTTCTTGAATGAACCAAGCATATAGGATATCCTCAACCTGAGAGAACTCGCCCTTTTTCAACGTTTTCCGGACACTTTTAGCATTGTCACTGCTTTCACAGAAAGACTTAATTTTGTCCCGGTTCTGACGCATGTCATGTATTGTAGCACGGCCGACTCCATATTCATTTGCTAGGTTGGTAAGCTTGTCACCCTTATCAAGTCTATTTAAAATCTCGTTTTTCTGAATCAGTGTTAAAGTTTTGTGCTTCCGTTTACACTGAGACATTTTCACTCATCAATATCTTGAAATATAAATTAATCTAGACTATAAAATGTCACCGCACTCCACACCACACTGGACACCACGAATAAAACTGGTAAATATGTATGCCGGCGGGTAAACCACGAGACGGCGATGCAACTGAGTGATCGCTAGTTGTTTGTTTACAATAGTTTCAGTAACGTGTCTCATCTTGAAACCCCCACCACGCCCGTAAAAATACGCCGGATTACTGGAGTGCCGGACTGGCGCAGTGCCGGATTATAGAGGGTCTACTGTATTTTTTTAACGGAGAGATTTCACATGAGCACAAAGCGGATAGCTCTCACTCTCAGAATGGTTGGGAGTGTCTCACGAAGAAGTTAGAGTGTTGAACGGAAGATGACAGCACATACCAAACAAGAAAACTTCGGTACCCCGTTTTATCAGACCACCCCGTTTTATCCAACTCTCCCCTATATCCAAATTCCGTCGTGTGTTGTTTTACGTTGACGATTGTTGCGATTGTGTTGGATACGTTTCCGCTGGAAAGTAGACTGGCTTCAACTTTGCTAATAGCTCGAACTCGGATCGATAGTGTTCGACATGTGTCCAGTATCGACCTGAACTCGCATCGCAGTTGCTATTTACACATGCGAGTGGAGCTTAATAGTTGTTAGCAGTTGACTGTCATAGCAGTGAACTGCTACGTGTAAACGCACCTTTAAGCTGCATAGAAGTTGGTGCAGACGCATCATAGCAGTAGCGATATATCGCGCATCTCGCGACTGTCATAGGAGTCAACTGCTACGTGTAAACGCTGCTTCAGTGCGTCGCCAAGCAGATTCTAATCGGACGCATGCGCGATATTTCCATCGAGCCGTATTTAATGCGAGCTGTCGGGCGTGAGGAGGCTTGATTATTTTTTTATTCATCCCCAAGTGGTGAAAGAAGTGCCCGAGGGGGTTTAATTCTCGCCCTTTTCACCGAATCGATTGGTGCCCAGTTGTTTACTTCGACCAACGAACGGTTGCACGGTCACCGGATTTCAAATTCGGCGTGAAGGTCGTGCGCGCGCATCGAGGCTGAACGAGTTCGGCGATCTAAACGAAATCGGGAAGTCGAAACATTTTGGGAGTTATTTTTAATGTTTTTTTCTTGATAAACAGGTGTAGTGGACTGGATACGAGTCGAAGTTTGTGAATTAGAAAGAGGAGAGTCGCTGAAGTCTAAGACGTCATGAGGTAAGGCATGCTTGTTGTTTTTTTTCCATTCAAACTTACGTATCTTGATGAAATTAGTTGATGCCCAAGTGTAGTCTACCACATTCGGCCAATGTGGTATTATTGGCTTGCCAACGATGGCCCTATATTAGGCCAAGGTAAGAAGCCAATCACGTAAGCTCATTGGCAAGCCAATATTGGCCCACGATGGGTGGGAATGGAAAACTGGTCAATTTTCACCGCAGAAATAAAATATTCATGGTCCATATCATACTAACGATTGCAAATGTGGTGATAAAAGAAGTGCTTTTGAGTGTCCGTTAACGTTAAGGAAAAATCGTTCGCGTGATTGAGTATGTTAACAAACGCATTCGAATGATTCATTCAACGAATTCGTTCCGGCCAAATATAGTATTGCTATGACTACCGAAACTGTTGATAAAATGGCGTAATGACGTGAATTAACCGCGATTGCATTGAGAATTAATGCCACTTTGCGTCCATAGATATAATTTGAAGAATACTCCATATTCTCCTTATTTTTGTCCATTTACCAAAAAAAAGAGAATTTAAACAGGCGGAATCACGGGAATGACCGGGTATCCGGTGGTGCGTGAATTTTGCTGGGTGTGTATCCATTCGAATCTGGTGTTTTACTTCATTCGATGACGTTTTACAGCTTTTTAAACTTCTTCCTGTTTCGGTTTTCACTTGCTGTTACATATCTTTTGACCCGGCATACTTTGGACTTGGGTATACGTAATATTTTTGACCTAACTGCTTGGAGACATGAAGGAAATATAAGAGCATAAGTTTCAAGTCCTTTGAACAATTAATTCGGAACATTGGTGCTAGCCTTGCGCGCGAAAGATACGTTTTCTTTATTATACTTACATTGGTTTCACTATGAGTTTCTATTACAATTAGTTGGTTCACATTTCATGACAATGCTCTATCAATATTGTGGAGCCAATGAATCCCCAATATCGGCCAATATATTATTGATTGTCTACTTGGGTGAACCTCGAGTTCCAGCGTTATCGGATGGCAAACGCAATGGGGTCGTTTACCATGTTTTTTTATTGCCGAATATTATAGAGTTTGTAAAATAAAAATACACGTATTTTTCTGTTTTTTGATCCGTCAATTATTTCTCGAGTTATAAGCGGCGAAAAACTGATGTTTTTAACCCTTTCGGAAAAGTGGGCGTGGTGCAACCTCTGACGTATAACGACATCGTCCAATCACAACTGAGCCCGCAAAGCTACTTTGCCTTATCGCAAAGGGGGGGGACACAGCTGGCTCTCCCAATAGGACAGTTGCGACAGCATCTGTGCGAGCAGACCTTCCGAGAACCCTCCTCCACTACCTTCCCTTCCCATAAGAGCTGTTAAGGACTGTAGGAAAATGACGTCAATGTTATCACAGCAGCTTTTTCCGTGGGCGTCACCTATAGTTTATTTTAATTTTTGATTTATGAGTGAACGGTTGTGGTTAGAAGATTAATTTTTTCACTAAAATTCTTTTTTCGTTTCCATCTAATGATTTCGTGTACAAAATTACGATTTCGGTTCCGAGTAAACGCCCCCATTTCGTATGTAGCACATACCGGTGACCTGGATAATCAACGGCTCACGTAGTATGTCTATGAAAAAAATAGGCGTTGGTTGTTTTTGGCACGCTCAGCGGTAGAAGTGTACCATTGGTTCTAAAGGTACGCCCTGACAAATGAGTAACGCGGCGGCCTGACAATACGATAGTAACGGGTTGCAATTCCACATCGAGTTAGGATATTTTTGTTTTCCATAGGTTCAAAGGTAACTGCTAACCTTATAGACGTTGAAGAAGCTGAAAAACCAGTCTTCCTTGCTACGGTGGGCTTAATTTCAAGGCTGTTTTACGTTAAGCATTACACTGAGAAGTTTGAAGCAAAGGCAAGTCATGGAAATAGAAAACACGCCACAATCTTCTGTACATTTAGAAAGTTTTCCTTGCAACTCGTTTCCTTACTCGATGCTATTTTCACTACGTACGTATGTACCAACCACACCTCAGCCTGCGCAATGATATGTTGAGCAACTCCAGCTTCGAGTAGAACGACATATGGCAGTCTCATAACTGTGCGTCTACACTATGTTCCTAGGGGTGGTAACACTGCCTTCCTCAGTTGCAAACTAGTAGTGCATGCATAGAGTCGTATTTTTTGCATGGTAGTCAGATCATCTACAGAAGAATAGAACGAAAAGATGAGGAGTTCCTGGATGTAGATCAACTCGGATTGAGGAAAAGTAAGGGAAGAAGAGGAGCCATTTTGACTCTTAGGCTGCTCGTAGAGAAGAGAAGGGGGAAGGAAAAACCGACCTTCATTGCATTTGTGGATTTAGAGAAGGCTTTTGACAACGTGGATTGGAATTCAGTGCTTGGAATTCTGAAAGGAATGGGGTCGTTTACCATATATTTTTATTGCCGAATCTGATGGAGTTTGTAAAATAAAAACACCCGTATTTTTCCGTTTTTTGATCCGTCAATTACTTATCGAGTTATAAGCGGCGAAAAACTGATGTTTTTAACCCTTTCGGAAAAGTGGGCGTGGTGCAACCTCTGACGTATACCGACTTCGTCCAGTCACAACTGAGCCCGCGAAGCTACTTCGCCTTATCGCAATGGGGGGACAAGGCCGACTCAGCCAATGGGAGCAGTTGCGACAGCACCTGTGCGAGCAGACCTTCCGAGAGCCCCCTCCACTCCCTTCCCTTTCCCTAAAAGTAGTCAAGGACGGGAGGAAAATGACGTCAATGTTATCACAGCAGCTTTTTCGGTGGGCGTCACCTTTTGCTTATTTTAATTTTTGATTTATGAGTTAATGGTTATGGTTAGAAGATTAATTTTTTCACTAAAATTCTCTTTTTTGTTTCCATCTAACGATTTCGTGGACAAAATTGCGATTTCGGTTCTGAGTAAACGACCCCATTAGGGAAAAATTCTTGATTAAAGTATGTGCTTTTACGTGAAACGAAAAGCGAACGGCTCGGGGCAAAAATGCATTTTTTGACGAAGAATTAACTTGTGACTGTATGTATGCATAAATACTTGTCTCCCTAAATTAGGTATGTTCGTAATCGTAGTTGTAATCGGTATGACTAATAATAAATCATCAAGGTTGGCTTGTCTTCATTAAAAAACATGTGTACATTGGCATTTTTAAGCGTGGCTTAATTAACTCCGTGCAGGAAATTCACCGTCCCTCATTCTGCGTCCGCCTGGCGGCCTTCGCCGCTTGTAACTGGGTCATATTTATCACGGCACTTCCTACCTTATTTATTCATGGGCATCGCGGGATATATTACGGGATTGGCCGCCGTTTCCCCACTCACGTCAAAACAACTTCACTCCTCCCTAGCGCCAAGAGAGAGAGAGTTTAGCCCTGTCCGAAAAGTGTGCTTCTAGCGCTAAGCATACTACAATGCTTGCTTGCAAGTGGAGGGGGGTAAAACATCGGAAACACCCGAAGTACGTCCGAACGCGAAGCACTCTGGGATAAAGGTATGTTAAGAAACCAAAGCACATAAGCACGCTTCCATTGTTAAAGGCTTCGAAGCATTGTTGGCGAGGATAACAAAAGATGGCGGAGCCGTTGGCTACTTATAAATGTGTGTAGCATCTATTTTGTTACTTCGTATACTACATTTGCATAATTATCAATATACATATCAATGATAACATTAATATACATATAATCGCTCTTTTTCTCCCGATCTAAATATTTGATAGATGCTGCCCTCTATCGCGTTTCACTATACCTAGTGGTTTTATTTTGTTGCCACTACTGCTTAACGTCGCTCCTTACCGTAGACCGTCCGAATATGAAGTATTCTTTCCCAAGCATGCTTCATTGTAGTACGCCATCACTACGTCATCACCAAGAATGTTTTGCCGAAGCATAGTTGATTTTCGGACACGGCTATTGTCTTTCTTCCTCGCAGTCGTAAGAAAGATGAACCCAGATACATGAACCAAGCTTCCGGACCCTTAAATGTCTCTCACATTCCCTCCAAATGTTCCCTTCGGCTCCAGTTTACGCCTTTCGACGTTTTTCTTTCACAACAACCTGTCTGCACCAACTGAATTTCAAGACATTTTTGCAGTGATTGACCTCCGTTCCCATGGGGTCAGGTCGATGTAGTGGCTACCGTACTGGCACCTCACATCTTACGGACCAGGGTTTGCAGTATATGATGTTTTTCATCCGTAAACGGGCCCCTACATGAGTTCTATGAGGAGAACAATCGAGTTCAGTTCTCCGTCCGTCGGATGAGACGTTAAGGGGTGGTGGGTACCTCGGGTAAAAATGATTTTCCAACCTTCGGATTTTCGTCTGTCCGTCTGTTGGCATAAATAATATAAGTTCTAGTCTTCAATATTCTTAGTTGCTTATTTTTATGTCAGTAGTGTTGGTGATTGTCACCCCCTGCCACGCATCCTTGCGGTAGCTCGCAGGGTATTACGAATACGTAGATTAGGTGCTAGAATGATGCCGCTTTGTTACAAATGCGATAAAAGTTAACGGTATAGGAGAACTGTCCAAGAAATATGGTGGTGCCATTGCGACAGTGCGCCAAATAAGAAGTAGAATGTTTTACGCTTTACCTAATTTCTGTGATTCTATACTAGTTTTACGTATAGAAAGGCGTAATTTCAAAGATAAAAGATTATTCTAGGTCGTATGGAGTATTCTAGGATGTATTTGGAAGTCGTGAAGGGTAAGTTGAGTGATGGGGAAGGTTGAATTTCGTGAATGGGGGCGGATTGGGGGGTCGTGAGAACTGCGGGGTGGGCGTAGGGGATGCCAGGTGAATGCACTTCAAAACGGCATAGGGTGCCGAAACGAGTTGTGCATATTATGCCAAACGAAACACTGGAGAAATTAAGACAGCTTATTTATTTCTCTATTTTCACATTTGGTCCACGAAATCTCGCCGGAAATTGTCAATTTTAAATACAAAAATATTTCTCGGGACAATGGAGTCGTTTACCATGTTTTTTTATTGCCGAATATGATAGAGTTTGTAAACTAAAAAGACCCGTATTTTTCAGTTTTTTGATCCGTCAATTATTTATCGAGTTATAAGCGGCGAAAAACTGATGTTTTTAACCCTTTCGGAAGAGTGGGCGTGGTGCAACCTCTGACGTATATCGACTTCGTCCAATCACAACTGAGCCCGCGAAGCTACTTTGCCTTATCGCACAGGGCGGGGGGAGGGGGGGGGGGGGGGGACAGCTGAATCTGCCAATCGGAGCAGTCACGACAGCTTCTGTGCGAGCAGAATTTCCGAGAATCCCCCTTCAAATCCCTTCCCTTACCCTAAAAGCAGTGAAGGACGGTAGGAAAATGACGTCAATCAGTGGCGTAGCCAGGTATTTCGTTCGGGGGGGGGGGGGGTCCAAAACCAGGGAGGTCCGTGGGAAATTTTTTGAAAAACAGGGTACTAATTGCAAGTAGAGGGTTTTTAACTAATTTTAAAACTTTTCATAATCTAAAAAACTTCATTTTTCAATGTGGCTGGAGTGAAAACTAGGCAGTAAACAGTCCACAGTCGAAACTCGGCCAGCTATACAAACACCGCCATTACACTACCGGAACGGCCGAGCCTCGAGCAACGGCTGCTCCATGCTTAATTAATTTTTTTATATGTCTTAATATTTCGGGGGGGGGGGGGTCCGGACCCCCCGGACCTCCCCCCTCGCTACGCCACTGACGTCAATGTTATCACAGCAGCTTTTTCGGTGGGCGTCACCTTTTGCTTATTTTAATTTTTGATTTATAAGTGAATGGTTGTGGTTAGAAGATTAATTTTTTCACCAAATTTCTTTTTTCGTTTCGATCTAACAATTTCGTGTACAGAATTGCGACTTCGGTTCCGAGTAAACGCCCCCATTGCAGTGGAGTTATTAAGAAATAATCAGACCGATAGTACTAATAGTAGTTGAAACTGGCGGAAGCGATAGGAATGCATTCGTACGGGCGAAGCGAGGCGTACTTTCAGTTCGGTAGTTCTCCTTTTTTGCTGCAGAGGGCGTCCTCAGTGATGGCGACAGCATAGGATCGATGTAGAGGAAGTAAGTTTATTGAGGGGAGAGGAGATCTCTTAGTGGAAAGTGATGGGTTGCGATTTGAGGGGAAATCTCCCCTCGCATTTCGTCTACATCTACATAATACCCTGCAAGCCAACATAAAGGTGTGTGGCAGGGGGTAGATTCTCACCAAACATGCACTACATATCATGCATAAAAATGGATTAGTACTTGTATAGGTACTGTTCAAAACCACGATATTTAAAAAAAAGATAAAAATAACAAAGCATACATGCCGTTAGTTTGGTTAGCTTGAAGTCCTTATGCCAACATGAAGCTGCCAATGTTATCCATTGCTACACTCGTACTGGATATATTTACCGTTATTCATATCCTTAATAGTACGAGGAAAAAAGGACATTTTGAATCTGTCAGTTCGGCAATGAATTTCTCTAATTTTGTGATTATGGTCTAGTCTACCATAATAAGTTGGGGTCCGCAAAATATTTTTAACGTCATCACTGAAAATATGGTATTGGAATTTGTTTAATAGATTAAGTCTAAATTTCAACCTGCGATCCGACAATGATTCGCAATTTTATTCATTTAATAGACTGGTTACGCTAATAAGGTTATCGTGCCGTCGAGGGGAAGGGGAAGGCGACCGACAACTGAGGCATTTGCACCGGAGAGGAAACCCGGCGTTGGCATTAGCGTGTTCTTAACGAAAGGCGCCAAGGAGACCACGGCTTTACGTCCCATCCGACGGACGGAGTACTTGACTTGAAGTGCTCTTCACAAGGCTCTCAAGTAGGGACCGCTATACCGATGAAAACTCAATCGTGCCGGGATTCGAACCCGCGCCCTCGGGGGTGGAAAGCCAATACTATAGCCACAATACCAACCCTATCCCGTTACTTTATTAAGTGAAATTTGTCGAGGGAACAGAACGGTGGACCACAATTTTGCAGATTACGGAGTGACTGGAAGAAATCGGTAGTCGTGGACAATTACATAATGTGGGAGAGAAATGTCAGGAAGTTTTGGGGAACAGGAGCCAGAGCGAAGGGAGACTGGAATGGAGTTCATAAACATTATGTTGTACGATTGACAGCATTGCCTCGGGTGTAGAAACACAGGCTGGATTCGATATCGCGATCTTGAACTTGGCAGGCAAATGCTTCACCTCGCCTCACCACCAACCGAATCCTACGGACCCTCGCCTCGTAAAGGGTGAGGGGGTGAAGGGGAGGGGGTGGGAGTGGAGTGAGACTCTTTGAAAGCAAGACGGAATGTGCGTTATGCCCCATATTATTTGACCCCCATTTGACTGGCGAATGGGCGTCGAACCTCGTTTGCCCTCGCGACTCCCTGCTCTTCCGTCTCCCAATCAGCCGCATTCGATCGACCAACCTGCCCGTGGGTGGGTGGTGGAGGTTAGGGACCTTGACGCGCTCTTGCTTGCGTGCAATCTGGATTCGAGTCCCGACCCTTGGAGGAGGAGGAAGACGTACTTACGTGCGTTCCTTGAGCACTCTCCCCCGAATACGCCGCTGCGAAGAAGGAGATATGGCAAGCGACGACGGAGCAAGCCAAAGTCTTGTTCCGTTCCAACAACACCTTCTCAACTTGGGACACCTCTCCAGCTACTTATTGAGGTATGTATTAAAGGCGTATCTAAGCTAATGTCATCATCGCGTTTTATGTTGACGACTTCAGTCGTTGCATAATATCGTCGGCCCCGGTGGCGGCGTGGTTAAGTCCTCGCCTGCTAACCGGTCGCGGGTTAAAGTCTCGCCTGAGTGGGTTTTTCCACGACTCAGGACATGGCTGTGTGTGCTCGTCTGTTGTTACATCGTTAATACCCCGATGTAGAGGCCACTTGTGCTATGATTTAATGAAACAAACTTTTACAAAATACCACGGACGAAAATATTCTTACGAAACCCGGGTCGTAAGTTTGTTTAAAACATTTATTTGTGGTATTTTGTAAAAGTTTGTTTCATTAAATCATTGACCATGGAATACCACCAAGTGACTGAAGATTTAGTTTTATTTATGCCACTTGTGCTGTTTTCGGTGGTATAGTCCATGCGGATGAGAAGCATGTGGGAGATTCCACGGAACTCACGGGCGAATTAGGCTGTGATGGGTAGCATACTAGAATTCAAATATCTTTGCGACTCAGGGGAAAAGGGGAGAGGAAGCCCTAGGGAAAGGGAGTGGATGATAAGGACCAATGAGAATGGCAGTAGGCGGTTAATAGCTTCAGAAAATGTCAGTCGCCGAATTGGGTTTGTTCCGCTCGTGCCCCTGCTTGCCGTGCTGCCATTCGCGCCTTCCGTACTTCTCTTGTCAACAGCATGTCCATTTGGCAATGTCAACGCCATGCTCCCCACGACGATGGAAATGCTCTGGCCGCAACCTAAGCTGGCGAAGCTCAGTCGCAAAAATATTTGAGTTCTAGAATATTAGGTAGTTGAAGTGTTCCGCCGTCTCCGCAGTGAATACCGCTATCGCCCCTCGATTGCAATAAGGAGAAGTTGTCATCGTTAGACCACGAAGCGTCGGCTCCTGACTTGTCTCAAGACAAGTGTAGCTTTCGCCTACACCATGCGTGCGACGGGGGTGAAGCTACTGTACTGCCTTCGTCGCTTTGTCAGGGAGTTGTGTAGGAAGGTGGGTGTGATAGTCATGCGAGCGTCACGGGCGGCGTTCGTCAGCATGACTGCAGCCGTGATCCAGATCGATCACGGGACATTTATTATGAACAATTTATTTTATACTATATTCTCATATCATTCACTTGTTCACTGAACGTAGCTGTTGAGCCTCAAGATGTCCCTTCACTTATGCGATGCGTTATTGTTGCAATCTTCAGATGTTGGTGTGTTACTGCTTGGTGAGCCGACATTGGCAGCTTTAGTGAAGCACTCCTTAAGTTACGATTATGAAGTGTTATTGCGGAGTTCATTGACTCTTCGTCCGTTTGCACATGATCAAATTTCCTTAATGATCAAATGAACTTCCTCATTAGAGGGCTTGATCTTCCTGATTTTTGACAATCTGGTTTTCGCTCGGTCACTTAAAATTTTGTTGTTGCCTCGACGGATCATTATATTCGCGTCAGAGATTAATCCAAAGGTCGGAGGAGGTGCTTCCATTTCTTTCACCATCTACATCTACAAAATACCCTGCAAGCCACCATAAAGGTGTGTGGCAGGGGGTGCATTCTCACCAAACATGCACTACATATCATGCATAAAAAAGGATTAGTATTCTAATGTTCACGCTAGTGTTCTAAACTTCACTATTTAAAAAAAGATAAAAATAGCAAAGCAAACATGCACAAACATACTGTTAGTTGGGTTAGCGTCAAGTCCTTATACCAACAAGCAGCTACTCGTACTGGATATATTTACCGCTGTTCAAATCCCTAATTGTACGAGGAAAAAAGGACATTTTGAATCTGTCAGTTCGGCAATCAATTTCTCTGATTTTGTGATCATGGTCCAGTCTACCACAGTAAGTTGGGGTTCGCAAAATATTTTTAACGTCACAACTGAAAAAATGGTCTTGGAATTTGTTTAAGAGATTAAGTCTGAATTTCAACCTGCGATCTGACAAAGATTCCCAATTTAATTCATTTAATAGACTGGTTACGCTAATAGTGAAACACGATAGAGGGCAACATATATCAAATGTTTAGATCGGAAGAAAAAGAGAGATTGTGCGTATATTAATCTTATTATTGATATTTATTTTAATTATTTTGCAAATGTAATATGCGAAGTAAAAAAATAGATGCAACACACATTTATAAGTAGCCAACGGCTCCGCCATATTTTGTTGTTCTAGTCAACAATGCTCCGAAGCCTTTAACAATGGAAGCGTGCTTCTGTGCATTGGCTTCGTAGTATGCTTCCCCCAGAGTGCTTCGCGTTCGGACGTGCTTCGGGTGTTTCCGATGTTTTACCCCCCTCCACTTGCAAGCAAACATTGTAGTTTTGCTTAGCGCTAGAAGCACACGTCTCGGACAGGGCTAATATCTTTCCCCCGGACTTCTCTCTCTCTCCTTCTCTCCACCTCTCTTCGTTCTACGCCATCGCAGTGAATTCCCTTCCCAGCCCTTTCCCAGATCGGAACTTAAGCAGCTGACGACTGAGCTGTGCGACAATGGGTCCTCCTCCTTTGGGCCTTTCATTGTGCGGGGCCTTTTTTTGTTCCCTTAACGACCCCACACTCAAATTGAAATCACATCGAAACTGTAGAGGTCGTAATAAGTCAGTCATGCGCCGTGAAAAGTGCCCTGGTGATTACGAACTGATTGATATAGGTATTTATATATCTAATAGATAGATAGAATAAGCCACTGATATAAAGTTTTGTCTCCCTAGGACTGCCTTTATCAGTTTAATTGATAAAATAAGATTAAGTAGGTTGGCTCGCGACTGCTTGAGTCAAGTTGTCTGAGGAATCTTATTAATTCAAGTACGAGTATATGCCTGCTAAGTGATCCTTACTTCACAAAGAAAATTACCTAAGCTATTGAAAGTCATAAGTATCACAAGAAATACGATGGTAAGTCGAAGGATTTCTTTTTTATGTTAATTTTAATCAGCTCGACGATGGAGTCAATTCAGCATTAACCTTAAAGAAATAAATTCATGTACTCAATGAATTTACTAATTTATAACACCAGAATATTACTATCAAACATTGTTATAATATTTTGCTAAAATATTCTTTAATATCTCATTAGTAATGATATTATTCATACGCCATACATTTTGGCTAGAGCGACCACAGCACCACTTGAAGACAACTAATGCGTTTCGTCTGCTATAAGCGCAGAAATTGGTGGATTTAGCGAAAAATACGGTGGGTTGATGCCTTTGTTTTCGTGTCATTTTATTTCTTGTGAAATTACGCATAAAATATCAGTTTTTTGCAAAAATGACATGTCACTATGGAATTTTTAAACGTTATATTCCCACGTGATGGCCATTCTCGCCGTTAATCGTATGTAATTTCAAATGCAATTTGTGCAAAAAGGAGTATAGGTTGGTATAATTATCTTTACTTTATTATACAGAGGAACTTTAGTTCTATAAGTGCTGAAAATTTAAAAAAAATGACATGACTTTCGCTTTTCGGATCAACCTTCTCAATGCTCTAGTGCACGCGAAGTGATAGGTCATCACGCATTTTCCCTATATATTAATCCAAGGCGCAGAGAGAAAAATGTGGCATTCCATGACAAGGTTTCCTTTGGAACACATGGTTAATGCAGCTGTTCATATTTGGGTATGAGCGAACAGCATTTGCCCATCAGCTTCTAACTTCTGTATCAAGAAATCTACACCCTAATTCAACCGGCTCCGCGTTGTAGAAAGCCAAAATATATGTCATGTACTATGGGAGAAAAAAGTTTCCCAACAAATGGAGAGTCGCCACTGTCGCCCGATTCCTTTCTGTTGGTACAATGTTCTTTGGCCTCGGTCTTTTAAGTTCAACCAGCGTAAGGTGATGGATTCTTCGCCCGAGTACGTGACGGAAGACCGAAAGTTTGCCTGCCCCGAGCTGTAAACGCGATGGCGTCCAGAACGGACGCATATTATTCCTCAAATGCATTTTAAAAGCTCTCTTTAACTCTATTTAACTGTCTCGTTCTCGCCGAACTTTCCTCCGAAAGCCGAGCCTTTCCGCCGAACTTCGCTTCTTCCTCGCACTCTGGCAAGGTCCTGGGATTCACCCGGTATTCGTCTCTCCGCTTTCTTTCTCTAGTTTGAAAGAAGTGAAGAAGTTCGTATTATTTAGTAATTATTTTAGAGCTGCCGCTAATTACTGCTCCGAATACATGGAATGATTTAGCGAAGTATGTAGCATAATCTAAGACAGTTAACAGAGCACCTCTATTATTTTCCTTAAGTAAATGTAAATACAAACTTACGTTCAATGCACCAATCATGGCGACAGTTTCACTTCAGCTTGGCGGAGCCCTTTTTTCCACACTTAGATTTGGTTTTCATTGAGCCGGCAGGACTTGCTTTACATTACAGAACTTGTCTTTCAATGTAGGGTCCTGAGGGAAATCACGCGTACCTATATTGGCTGAACACTGGGGCCAAAAGCTGTTGCTGAAGTAGGGTATATATTTAAAGTATATCATTTCCATTGGTAAAATCTCGTTTCTTATGTATATAAAGTATGAAGACTTTTGGATAGAAGAAAGTGATATTTTGACTGACTTAAAAAAGTAAATGTCCTACGGCTGAGAAATTGAAGTGATTTCGGTGGTATTTGGTGATATTACTTGAGTGTATTCTGGTTGTAATGTGTATGTTGGTCGGCTGAAATCATCCATGAATCCTTCATTCAGAAGAGAAATATTGCTTTTCCCAGCCCAAGATTTAATGAAAAAAAGGAAATTATTGTTGTTTACGCACAGGATGAGCTCTTGGTCACAAAACAGCTCATATATGTATTGCTTAATAGCTTCCCCGACTACGAGCGAGTCACAAAAATTATCTTTTCAACTTCTATTTTCACTTTTGAGCCAAATCTCACGGACACCCTTTGGGAACAAATACTCCGAGCAGAAATGTTCTAGAGTAACATATACAGCATTGAGCTATATTTGAATTGGTCATTTTACTTATTTTTCCGATTAACTCTTCCTTAGTTTTTTCTCCGCAATAAGAAATCGTTCACTAATTTCTGCTATATAGATGCTCTCACCCCTTATAGATCACAAATTCAGGGTAATGTTGAAGAACTATTTCTAGCTTTGGTATTGGAAGAAGGTTCTTAGTTGTTTATTCTTGTGATCACATTTGCCCTTAACTCGAAAAGTTTATGATTATTTCACAGGTATTGAATAGAATCAGGCGATATTTTGTGAAAAAGTGACATGGTGTGAGAAAAACTTGACGATGTTTTTTTCACATTTTTTATTGAGTAGAACCCTACCGGTTTCGACACTCTCGTGTCGTTGTATCTGATAACCCTTTACAATGACACTAGAGTGTCGAAACTGGTATGGTTTTACTCAATAAAAAGTGCGAAAAATACATCCTCAACATTTTCTTACACTAGTCCAACATAGTATAAAATGGCTTTGGGATCTAGTGGGATTTTGTCACCTATGGAGAGAATTGCACAGAAGAAGACTTTGCTTCGACTGTGTGATCATCATTATGATGAAAAAGTCACCTCCATAAGAAACTCCGTCGATTCTGGATATCTGACAGCCTCTTTCGGTGACGATCTAGTGACCAGAGAATTTTGTACTGTAATAGATGATCCAGCGAGATATTCCATAATGAGTAAGTAATTAAACACGTACGATGAAAATCATTGAAAAATTATATTGAAAATA
Organism: Platycnemis pennipes; assembly: GCA_933228895.1. Classification (NCBI taxonomy): domain Eukaryota; kingdom Metazoa; phylum Arthropoda; class Insecta; order Odonata; family Platycnemididae; genus Platycnemis; species Platycnemis pennipes. Next base: position 139,063,404 of record OW121851.1, read on the forward strand.
TTTGAGTTTATTAGTTGCATTGAGAAAACAATGAATACAATAATTCAGGTGGAGTTAAAATTTTCTCGAGCGATATATTTTCCAATTAACAAAAATGCACAACGTTGGAAAACGAAAAGAAAGTTGGAAACCCATTATCATAACGTTGTAGGCCTCAAAGAGTCATCATGCGGCCTGATTACTGCACATTTCATGGCCACTGAGGATGAATGAATGAATGATGATCTTCCTACTCAATATTGTACGACCCCAACGCGTAGATACCTCGATAGCTGGCAGTATTCGATAAGCAAAATAGAAAGACACGGCAATAATCCCAGGAAAGTTAAGTGACATAATATTCTTGCTCAAATCTAGTTCAGGGAGGGCGGACATTTTTGGGAAGCCGTTAGACGAGCAGACAAAGAGCTGGACATAAGAACTGCTTCTTTACCTGCTCTCCCGAGGAATTTTTCTTAAAGCCGCGAGATATGGAAAGTGATTGCAGAAGTAGAAAATATAACCATCCACCTATCATGAGGTCAGTTCCAAATTCACTTGAACAGGAATACATAGGTTTCCACGGCGATAGAGAAGAGGGGTCGAGGGTAAAAAATACCATAACATTTCTTTAACGTGTCTTGGATAAAAATATGTATCTAGTGCTTACGTAAAATAACAAAGTGGTGAGCGAAAAACATTCGCTATCTTCAGGTCTCAAATTGAAAACTTCGTATTACCAGTCAGTTACATTAAACTCCCTACTGATATGAACGGAGCAATTCATTGGTTTATATGGACGCGGAATTTATTCAAGCTCGTCTTTTGTTAAAATTTTCATATGGGAGAAAGAGAGCGAAGAGGCGGACACCGAGTGAATCCCAGGACCTTGCCAGTGTGCGAGACAAGGAGCGAGGCCTAAAAGAAAAAGGTAGGAAAGACGGAGAATGCGGAGTGAAGATCGGCAGGAACGATACAGTTAAATAGAGTGTTTAAAATGCATGCAAGGAATAATATGCGTCCGTTCTGGACGCCAGCGCGTTAACAGCTCGGGGAAAGCAAGCAGATGCCGGAATTCCGTCACATACTCGGGCGCGGTGAGTCCAACACCTTATTTCCCGTTTACACTACTAGCTTTTTACGATGGTAAGGCTTACCATGGTTGGAAATTGGCCGTGTGAACGCAAGTTGCCGCTAACCCTGGTGAACTTTTCTACGACGATTGAGTTACTATGATTGGCGCTAGTTACTGGTATTTTAAGGGCGTGTGAACGCAAGTTATGGTAGAAAGAAGGTTTGTTTTGAAAATGGAAGTGGAAATGGACGTAGAGGGTTTAAAGACGAAGAGACCGGATCGAACTATATGGATCGGAAATGATTCTTAATTACAACGATATTTATTTAATCACACTGTAATATATTTTAGTAATTGTAAGACCACGTTCCACTGATTCGGTTGTTCAATAATGGTGTTAAGTAGTTTGCTTTACTCCTGAATCCTGAGTACGTACGCTTATATATTTATTTTATGTGTTTACCTTGCCGTGCAGAAAATATTCACACAGAAATTAAATAACTAAGAAGTTGCAAACATTCGCAGGGAATTCGACTCATGTTATTTTTTTACGTATTCGCTCCTTAGGACGGCATTAAAAGTGTTTTCAGCATTATGCCCTTGAATAGCTCCTTTCACAAACAGCAGAATATGGTAAACTTGGGATACCGGATTCAAAAATACTGAATTTTGATAAGATCAACAAATCCCTTATGTATGTATTCTACTTGGATGCATGAACTTGTCTACGAAATGGGTTAACATGAGCGATAACTTCGTGAGAGGTGAACAATTAATCATTTCATAGCATGGCGTTCCATGGTCGACTGCATTTCTTGGTGCGTGATGCCCGTATATAAGCTAAACGAATAAAAATACAGGCAAGGATACGTTAATAATTTTAAAGTGTAAAGATATTGGTTGAAATTTGCAAGGTTGAATGTCTTAAATATCTGAAAATTAAAGTCACGGAGGGCGTTCATCGTTGTACAAACTTTACATACTTTTTAACGCATTACTTTGGAGCTATTCAAAGCAAATGGCAGTTGCATTCAATTTTATATTTAAATTTGAAGTTCAGCAAAGTAACTAACACAGAATCCATTGAGTATTTCGGAGATACGGGCCACTGTCAATCAAGAGGAAGTAATCTAAGAAGAATATTTTGGTAGATTTGTAAAAAGGGATCTAGGAAACTGCATTGATAAAGTTCGATAAAATAACTGCATCTAATTTGCACCTAAGTTAAAATACGCCTCCAGTCTTTGGAATCTTTGCAAGACAAAGTCCTTCGCTACCCTACCCTCCATTGTTATTTTTATTTAATATTACTCTCCGATATATGTCACTAGCGTCTTTACGATGGTTCTGGGTAGGCCGTGTAGAAGCAGGTTAGTTTTAGCCGCCATTTGAACTATTATTCTACCCTAGCAATGTAGACGGGGCATAACCGAGTCTGAACTTCCCTCGTGGTGGCCGAGACCAAAGAATATTGTACCGTCAGAAAGGAATCCGATTTTCTCTGAGAGCGATAGTGGCGGCGCTCCATTCGTTGGGAAACTCTTTTCTCCCATAGTACGTACAATCAAACAAAGGAAATGACTTCTATGTTCAGGTTCAGATTATTTTCCGGAAATAGCGTGATCGAAACAAAACCGCGGGACATTCTTTTCTTCCGTTTTTCACGATGGAGTTCCCGATGAGCGACATGTATTTATATGAGATATTCATGAGGTTTTAATTTCCGTGAAAATGAAGTAAAGTGAGGAAATTGAAAGTAATGTTTGCAGCAGTTATGCAGCGGAAGCAGTCTCAGAGCGAAGATAGTCGAAAAGGGAAATAAAATCGAGTAAAAAAATAGATTTGGGATACTCAATTCTTAGATCGAAATGCGTCGTAGCGGAAAGGGATCTGCATTTAAACGAAGCCCCTGGAATTGACTAGATATTGAGCTAATTAGAAGTGCAGCAGCAGAGACGAAATCCACTGAACTGTATATCCAAATCTAGGCTCCCATTTCGAGTCAAAATTGCTTCAAGCGTACGAAAAAGGGGACTTGGAGAAATGAAAAATGTTCCCACAATTCAACAGTCTTTCTCCGCAAGTTTAAATAATGTAGGATTATTGTCGGGCATGGTATCCCACGCGCTAAATTGGATTTCGAAGGGGACAGAGAATTTAATAATAATAGTAAGTGAAATATTAGTCTGTTTCGAACTGTAAAGGTCTTGGGGATGGAACTGGGAACCATAATAGAAGGTATTTTCTAAAAAAATGTATATGTCCAATTTGCAGAAGTTTTCTGAGTTTAGGAATAAGTCACGAAATAATTTGCGAAATAAATAATGATGTGTATTTCCTGTGTTTACTTCAAAATGCTGCGTTGGTGTTCTTCTTTTCTCGAACCTGCCTCGCGAGGATTATTCGGGAAATGTGCATTTCTACCTTCGTATTTTTTCTGTCCCCGTACTTTAGCCAATGTTGTTCATTTCTCTCTGTGTTTCCGTATCGAGTACTAATTAAAATGCAGCAGTACAAACGCCATACCCCAGGCTAGTGTTCATTTTGCATTATCTTGCGAGTAATATGATAATGCTATATTGAGAGCAATTGACCCTCAAGAGGTAATACTCATTTGACATGCACTGCAAATTTGTGCAGTCGTTTTGACTGGAGAACTCGGGCCGCCTGGAGACTCTCCAGCCAGGGCAATAACTAAATAACTAAAGAGTCGGCTATGCCCCCATATACTTAAGTTTCGCTAAAGCGGGCGTAGAATACGATATAGTTTGAAGTTCTCTATGCTGGAAAAATCGATGTCCGATTGTAAAACGATGCGCATCTGTTTTAGGCGTCCTCTATTCCTCGTGCGAATTGTTTACGTTTGAATATTAAAATTAATTTTTAATCAATCGCTTGTAGAAAGTGTGATAGAGAAGGGAATTTTGTCTCCTCCTGCTCGCGTATTATGAGATCTCTAATGAATAAATAATTATGTCAAACTATCACGAAGGCCTATTTTATTTTATTCGAAGTAAGGTTCGGTAGGTACTGATTGATTGGCCGGATAATTGCCATTTTCGGATCGGAAACCGAGTCTCGTTATGATAAAATCTTTTACCAAGTGAGTGATTTCATGGAGATAGGTAATTGCGGGATGTTTTCTCAGAAGAACTCTTGATACCTCAACATGGACTTACTTCCTTCTCACCCTCCTGCGCAGTGAATCGGCGGTGTAGGGAATATCGCAGTCTAAAGAAAGCGAAGAATGGATGTGCTCAGTATTTCAGTCCCCGTCCAGTTTCAGCTTAGAACTTGGGCGTATCACATTTACATGGTGATAGTTTTTTATGCGTTGTAAAAAATCAACTTTGCGAGTAATTTGTCCGGTCGATCATCGATCGCAAATCTAAAAAGTTTAATCACAGCTGTTTGGTTTCTATACGAACTGTGGATAATTGAAGAAAGAGAAGCCTGCTGAAAACTCTAAAAAGAAGGCGGGACAAATTAATCGGCCGCATCTTGAGACACGATGACCCGATGAAGAAAATCGTCGAAGGAAAAGTGAACGGGAAGGTTGGAAAAGGCAGGCCTCGTATGAGATAAATGGAACTGATTGTGAAGGATGTAAAAGAGAAGAATTACGTCAATATGAAAATGTTGGCCGATAGAAGAATCGAGTGGAAAGCTGTGTCAAATCAATCCGAGGATTGTTGACCAATGATGATGAATTCTTCAGTCATTGTAGAACACTCCGATTTATTTCAAAATTACAAGAATTGAATCCAAATCCACGGCGTTTACTTCATTAAAATTTATCGTCAAATACTTGCATGTTTTTACAGTATATCAGGCCATCAAACCACTCCGCGCAGGTAGACTTTTTATCGTCCGCTAGCTCGAACAGCGTACAAGCAAAATGAGTGTATGAGGAATATTGCTCTCAAAATTTCCGCGTAATAATCTCCGCGTGACCTCGGTGTTGTGTGCCAGTAAATTGGGTCACCGTGATATTCCTTGAACGTGAGCTCTGGCATAGTGAACCTCGGGAAATTGAGCTTCGGATGGGTTGAACAGGTTGGGACCCTTCGACCGGATGTAATTGCTGTTCCCTTAATTTACTGCCCGAGTGCGTCCATGAAGCAATTGTCGAGCACAGCTCCTTAAGGAGGTTGTCTCGCGACTGCTTGAGTCAAGTTGTATGAGGAATCTTATTAATTTAAGTACGAGTATATGCTTGCTAAGTGATCCTTACTTAACAAAGAAAATTACCTAACCTACTGAAAGTCTAACGTATGCCAAGAAATACGATGGAAAGTCGAAGGATTTATTTTTTATGATAATTTTAATCAGCTCGACGATGGAGTCAATTCAGCATTTACTTTAAAGAAATGAATTCATGTACTCAATGAATTTACTAATTTATAACACCAGAATATTACTATCAAACATTATGTTATAATATTTTTCTCAAATATTCTTTAATATCTCATTAGTAATGATATTATTCATACGCCATACATTTTGGCTAGAGCGACCACAGAGCCACCTGAAGACAACTAACGCATTTCGTCTGCTATAAGCGCAGAAATTGGTGGATTTAGCGAAAAATACGGTGGGTTGATGCCTTTGTTTTCGTTTCATTTTATTTCTTGTAAAATTACGCATAAAATATCAATTTTTTGCAAAAAAGACATGTCACTATGGTATTTTTAAACGTTATATTCCCATGTGATGGCCATTCTCGCCGTTAATCGTATGTAATTTCAAATGCAATTCGTGTAAAAAGGAGTATGGGTTAGTATAATTATCTTTAATTTATTAGATAGAGGAACTGTAGTTCTATAAGTGCTGAAAATATAAAAAAATGACATGACATTCACTTGTCGGATCAACCTCCTCAACATTCATTATGGGAACTTTGATCGTCTGTCCCCTCTTGATGGTTTTGTCGCGGGAGTACCGTTGGATGAGAACCTCGGATCCATTTGCAAGTTCGCCGCGAGGAGAATACTGGGACCGTCCTTATCATTTAATTTAGAAGATTTGTCGAAAAAACTGCTCTTGGCCGAATGTGGAAGAAGCTTCAATGGAGGCAACGAGGGATTTCCCAGCTCCGAGGAAATTCCCGCTTTCAATGAGTATGTTCGCATCAATTACAAATGAATTCGTGAAAAATATTTTTAGATTTGGGAAAGATTTTTATTTTCATTCTCGTTTCATTATCGGCTGGTACTAAGTTTTTCTTGACGAAAACTTGCGCTAGTTTTGTGGGTGAAGGAATATCATAGAAAAATAAAAAATAATCTCGCCAACAGCTGTATCTAGGTCTAAACTAACAATTCACAGGTAACATACGTTACTTTTAATCATTTATGACATAAACATGGTATATATATAAGGAGGTTGCTTAGTACAATGAAATTAAATCTATATTATTCAACAGAATGTCCTGATTCTGTGCTACTTTTTCCATAAATCGTAGTTGAAATTACACACGCTTTATGGAGATATGGAGCCTTACCAAGGAAAGAGCTGGGTGTCTATTACGGATCTTTCTATAAGGCAGTTATCGAACGGTAAGGTAGTTTCCGTTCGATACGAATCGTTCGACAACTGAAATGCTATTACGGTCCGTCTGTTGATATCGTTCGATAAATATGACGATACGGCGGAGGAGTTGTCGTTCGTTACGGGGCAAATAGTACGAGCTTAGAGTAAGAATACAGTAGAGCGCGCGAAGCAGCACCCCCTTCAGGGAATTCGTGTACCCAACATAGACACCACGTGACTTGGGAAAATCACGCGCGAATTCAAATTCATACTTACCGGTTGAGTATTCTCAACCAGAATCTATGGTATTTAAAATCTGAAGGAAATCGATCCCGTGACCAAAGTAAATCCTTTATGCTCAAGGCATAGTCTGTAAAAGAGCTGCTGACGAAAGTTCAATGCAATTTGAATTTCAACTTCGAAACTTTCATTTCAACTTTGAATTTCACAGTTTTGAGTAATCAGTAACGCTGAAGTTTTCCCTGCGCAACTTCATTTCCCATAGCTTCCTCCTCTGTGGATCTTTTGGGAAGCTACAATAAACAAACAATATATCGCCGAAACATCGTGCTTTATCATGGATAACATATACCACATTATCGGCCAAAAAAGAAGCCTTCAAATCATTTCTAAAACGTACATGTGTCATGAAACCACGCCTTAACACACTTGGAAATAATGTACATTGGCTAAAATATTAATAAGTCCAAAATGATATAACTGCCATATTTCATAATTTAATACATAAAGGGGTGCTTTAAGAATTATAATATACCTGTGAAAGGTCACAGAGCTTCCTTTTTTCGATTTTTCTTGGCATCCAAAAGCACAGCAATAATGCACCATTTCGCTGGCAGTCCGCAAGTCACGTGACACTCGAGTTGATGTTGGGACCGTGTTATTGACGTCACACTCCCTCTACCGTATTCTTACTCTAAGAGTACGAGAAAGCTATTACGGTTCTTCATATCGAACGGTAGCGGCTTATCGAAAGCACGATATCCTACAGCGGGTTACGAAGCGTCTGTAACTCCCTTGTCGTTCGATACGGGAGTTCACCTACGACATTTATTCAAGGAAATGAGCAAATATATCAATGGACACTGAATTCTAATGGTTACATTACTATTATTATTGCATGCACTGCAAACTGATATACCTTATAACGCAATGAGGTGAGAATTAGAATTACAATGACATTGTGACTTGTTATATGTTTTTTGGGTTGTCCGCGTCTTGTTAACTGGTTTGAGGGTGGCCGACGTTTCCTCTCCTTTGCCGGAGACTTCCTCAGGGCTGATTACATGTACAATGCTGATACAATGACATTATTTCTTATCGTTCAATTCGGGAGTTCACCTATGATGTTTATTCAAAGAAATGAGCAAATATACCGATGGATACTGTATTCTAATGGTTAAATTAGTATTATCATTGTATGCACTTCAAATTGATATACGTTATAATGAATTGTGGCGAGAATTTGCATCAAATTGTTTTACACTCAAAGTATAGGTAAACGCTGAAACATAATGCATGAGATTGCGTAACGAGGCATAGCTCGCAACTATTAATGCGTCAATTTATTTTGTAGCTTACAAGAACCACTCTTTGAACAGGCTTCTTAAAGGATTTATACCGAGTTTTATGCAACCTTAGAATTATACTTCATATGAATTCTTTGTAGAGCTCTGCCATCTTACCGATAGCCGTGGCCGAGTGGGCTAAGGCGTAGTCTGTATATTTTTGACGAAGGTTCGGTTCCGACCATGACCAAATTTTTTTGCTTTCGAATACTTTACAGCATGGCTGTTAGATGCTGATCCCGTACGTTTACGGCAGTAGCAACAACATATTTCTATTTTAAAACTATTTGCTGGATTTCCAATCAACCCCTTGAGAGGCATTCGAGGCGAATTTCGGGACTGTGATTACAGGGAAGAGGCTTCACATGCTGACAGGCTTAATATGTTTCGATGACAAGGATTACTCTAATGTAAAGCAAAAGGTTTCATACTTACCATGCCCAAATGGAAATTCAACATTAGGTATCAACAATTTAGACAGTGACTTCTCTTCGTAAACTATATTGAACGTATGATGTTCTTACACAAATGTAATCCTTTTGCATTGTGAATGAGTAGATGAAGAAGATGTATCGATTTGTTATCTACCAATACTTGAGCTTGAAAACTATGACTGATGTGTAAAGGCTTTACATTTTAAATGCTATGCTTAAGTACAAGAAATGGAAGGCTTATACTCTTGGCTGATATTGCAATGAAGGAGGGTCATATTCCCATTGTTATGCTTGTCATGCTCGATGCTATAGGTTAATCTTTAATGCATAGCATGAACGATAACTTTAACTACTATTATAATGTTAAATTGAGGAATGGATGGAATGAATTATGTCACCGTAAGCTGTGTACATGTTAAAACATGGGACTTTTAAAGTACACCGTCAAAAATATTAAGTACTGTGAAATATAATCATAAATATTTTGCTCACTGACCTTTTATTTCGTGAATTTCGTTTCTATCCATTTTATATGATGGTATGAAACAAGGCGATTAGATAGCACGATTAACAACATTAATATGAATGGTTTTGTGTCGTAATTAACAATGCAGCAAGAATTACGGGAGTAATGAAAGCCAACAATCAAATGAAATCTAGATAAAATGTTGAAATTAAATATTCACGTTTGTTTTAAACTGGTTGTAAATATTTACTTCGTGATCTCAATGTTGCGGTTTGGGGTTATCGTTATTCATTTGTTAGCATCGATCTTCTGCTGTTTCCTCTGCAACGTCCGTATATACGACCGTGGCAACGTCACACAACGTCACACAACGTCACCGATGTACGATAACTCCCCGAAGACAGCCGAAGCTTATCGAACGAAAGCAACGCCGGAACCGTGGTAGCACGTTAGACAGCCTCCATCATTTCGTTCGATAGTGGTATCGTACGATATCTCCTATCGGCGGAAGTTCCGTAATAGACACCCTGTATTCACATTTTGCCTTCATCATATGTCCTTCATCATCATCATCATGGGTCAACAATCCTGGGATTGGTTTGACGCAGCGTTCCACTCTATTCTTCTGTCGGCCAACATTTTCATTGTGAGTACTTCTTCTCTTTTACATCCCTCACAACCTGTTCCATGTATCTCATACGAGGCCTCCTTCGACGATTGTCTTCATCGGGCTATCGTGTCTCAAGATGCGGCCGATTAAGTTGTCCTTTCTTATTTTTAAAGTTGTCAGCAGACATTTTTTCTCCCACTCTTCTTGGGACTTCCTCGTTACTTACTCGGTCGATCCATTTTATCTTCATCATTCTTCGGTAGCACCATATTTCGAATGCTTCCACCCTTTTCTTCTCCGCTGCTGTTATCGTCCATGCCTCACTGCCGTAAAGGAACATGCTCCAGATGTATGCTCTGATGAATTGTTTCCTTACTTCTACGCATGTATTTGCAGCTGTAAGTAGATTCTTCTTTTGAAAGAATGCCCTCTTTGCCTGGGCTATTCTACTCACCTTTTCTTTCTTGCTTCGTCCATCGTTGGTCACTCTGCTTCCTATATAACAGAACTCTTTAACCTCTTCCAGTTTTTGTTTTCCTAGTTTGACATTGGTTTTCGCCTCTTCTTTCTTGCTGCACACCAATATCTTCGTTTTCTTCTTACTTATCTTCAGGTGATATCTGGCATTTGTCCTTTCCATGGTTGTTAGAGTCTTATTCAGCTCCTTCTCTGTTTCTGCTATGAGAACTATGTCATCAGTGAATCGTAGCATGCTGATTTTTTTCTCCGTGGATACTCACTCCAGAAGACTTCTCTTTGATTTCATTGATGTCTCTCTCAATGTAAACATTGAAATTTACGGGAGACAGTGCACAGCCTTGTCTCACTCCTTTCCTTATTCTTGCCTCTTCACAGCTGGGTCCAGATTTTATCACAGCTACTTGGTTTTTGTACAGACTGTGTAGAATTCTTCGGTCATTGTAGGACACTCCAATTCCCTTCAGAATTCCAAGCAATCCACGTTGTCAAAAGCCTTCTCTAAATCCACAAATGCAATGAACGTCTGTTTGTTCTTCTCCATTCTCTTCTATGAGCAGTCTTAAGGCCAATATTGCTTCCCTTGTACCCTTACTTTTCCTCATTCCGAATTGATCTTCATCCAGGAACTCCTCTGCTTTTCGTTCTATTCTTCTGTAGATGATCCTGGTCAGTATCTTCGATGCATGTGTCGTCAGGCTTATAGTCCTAAAATTTTCGCATTTCTCCGCTCTCTTCTTCTTGGGAATAGGAATGATGATGTTTTTCTCGAAGTCCCTTGGAAGTCCCATCAGTGTCACTGATGTTTTTGTAAATATCAGTGAATTAATGTCTTCTCTCCTGCATTTTTAATTAGTTCTGCAGGAACATCATCGATACCAGAAGCCTTATTCATCCGAAAGTCCCTTACTGCAGCGTCGAATTCCGATCTTAATATTGATGCTCCCATGCCTCCCTTTCCTCTTTGATCACTTTCGTGCTGAGATTTTTTTCCGTTGTAGAACTCTTCCAGATATTCTTTCCAATTCATTACTTTGTCCTCGTTTTCAATTGAAATTTATCCATTCTTGTCCCTTATGGAATTGCATCTTGCGCTCTGTTCCTTAAAGTTAATGTCTTCTCTCTATCTAATGTAATCTCACTATCCTGTAGGCAGCTTCCACCTTTCCAAGTGCAAGGTTGCTTTGTACATCTTCGCATAGATTCTTCATCCACATCTCTCTAGCTTTCCTTGCTTTATTTCTCTCCTTATTCTTTTGTAGCAAAGCTGCCCTTCTTCAGGTTTCGCATTCTTGTACTTTCTTCTTTCTTTAATCAAGTCTAAGACTTCCTCCGTGATCCATGGCTTCTTCTTGGCAACTTTTCTTCTTCCACGAACTTTATTTGCTGATTCATGTAGTCCACATTTATTGTTTTTCCAACGCTTTTCCACTGATTTCTCAGTCAGGTCCTCTCCTATGTTGTTTCCCACTGCTTTCTGAAATGCCAGCTGATGTTGAACCTCCTTCAGTTTTCTACTTGCCATATATTCTTCTTTGATTTCTTCAATTTTTTTGACTTTAGATGGTATTTCATTTTCACTAAATTATCGTCACTGTCGATGTCTGCCCCAGGGTAGCTTTTGCAGTCCTTCACTTGGTTTCTAAACCTCTGCTTCACTAATAATGTAGTCTATTTGAAATCTTCTTCGGTCTCCTGGATTATTCCACATGTATCTTCTTCGGTTGTGATTTTTAAACAAAGTGTTGGCGACCACTAACTTATGTTGTGTGCAGAACTCCAGCAGTCTTTCTCTTCTTTCATTTCTGTTTCCGAATCCGTATTTTCCAGTTATTCTTCCATCTTTACCTTCACCAACGACAGCATTCCAATCTCCTAAAATAATTAAGATTTCTTCTCCTCTTACTTGTTTTACAACTTCCGTGATATCTTCGTAGATATCTTCCACTTATTCATCTTCATAGTCCATTGTAGGCATGTAAACCTGCACCACCACGGTATCTACAGGTTTGGTCTCCATATTCACCATTATTATCCGTTCATTGTACTGGAAGAAACTCTTCACACGTATTCCGGCGCTCTTTCAGAGTATGATCCCTACTCCAACATTACCATGCAATGATCCCGTATGCATAATCCTGTAGCTTCCACTCCAAAAGTCTCCTTCTTCGGGCCACTTCATTTCGCTGATTCCCTATACGTCGAGGTCCATTCTTCGCATTTCCACCTTCAGGTTCTCCAGTCTTCCACATGTCCGAAGCAATCTCACGTTCCTTGTTCCTACCCTGAAATATTTATCACATTTGACTGATGTACTCTCTCGGGTAGTCTCTCCCGGAGATCCGAATGGGGTAATATTTTACCTCCGGAATATTTTACTCGAGAGGGTTCCATCATGTCTTGATAAGAAATAAAAGAGTGGAGTAGCTGCGACTTCTCGGGATAATAATGTGGTGGTTTTCCCTTTGCCTTCCACATTGCAGTACTACAGACGTTTAAGTATATATTACCACGACTGTAGTGAAACATATGCCCTTTAAGGTGGTCCAAAATCGCAAGAAAAAAATAAAAGTTAAAAATGTTCATCTCCACATTGCTGCCCTTGTTCCACTAGGTAAACTGAAATACCATGCCGAAATTTGGATCAATAAGATGATGTTTAGGGGTCCCTATGATTTGAAAGTTTTGAAGAAATAAGCATTTTTTGGCAATCACTTCTAAAGTTTGCCATTTACAGGTTCCTGTTAGAAAATTACTGGACTATTCCAATATACTGTAAATAGACAAGAAGTTTTACTTAGTTACATCATTTCTCAATAGAGAATAGCACACTCCAGTGTTTACTGAGAAAATATTTCCATAGAACAACACTAGAAAGCAGTAACAGTAGCGAACCTATAGTATTACCTAGGTATTCTCATCAAACTCACAGGCGGCCATTCTGTGCCAGCTGTCAGTGTCATTGTCATACTTTGTAAATCTCTATTCTAATGCAACACAAGGTGTATATAATTAATAATACCTAGATTTTAGAATGAATCACGCAATATAAAGGTAGAGTAATAAATATTTAAATTGACGTATCGAGTACCTACCAGACCTACCTAACTTTTGGAGCGCATGTTTGCTGAGGTTAATATGGTAGATCTTATATCTACCATATTAAATCTCTTGGTTGCAGGCAGATGTGGCTCAATGGAAAGCCTACTGAGTCACTGCCCAAATCTAGACTTTCAAAACGAAACATGTTACAACGACTTGTTTTCCACCACATTAACCAAAATTTGGGCTTAAAAAAAGGTATAAGAGCCATTGTTGAGGATGCACTGAAAATTTGGGGTATGACAAGAATTCCTACGCAAAGAATAAATGCATTTGAAAGAAAACTTATGAAATTGTACTCAGACAAAATGTGTGGACTCTAGTATTTGTCACAAGAGCTGCCAATACAGGCTTGAAGAGTGGAGCATGTACTATTCTCGAGGAGAGTTTAGGAACTAGTCTTGTGTGGATTCCATGCAGGCACCATGTACTTTAAATCATGTTGTCTTCTTTTTTACCACAGTATTTGGAGTTAGTGGGGGTCCAGATGTCGCAATATTTAAGCATTTCCAGAAACAATGGCCTCGTATCGACAAGCTAATATATTCTCAAGGGAGTGATGATCTGTATGATTCCAATGAAATCTAAATGTTAAGAGGAGAAATGATGGGATATTATGCTGTTATTTTAGAAGACCCAATTAAGTCAAAGCAGCCTAGAGATGAGCTTTTAAAGTTGTGTTATACCTTTCTTGGTGGTCAAAGTCCTAATAGATCCAAAGAGAAATTCCGAGCACCAGGTGGTTTGCACAACGCATGCTGGATGGCAAAGGCTATTTATTCCCTTAAAATTTACTTATTTAGAGATCAGTTCACCCTTACAGCTGGAGAAAAAAAAGGAATCACTGAAGTAAGCTTGTATGTAGCTCTCATCTACGGTCGACATTGGAATGAGGCCCCCAAAGCTGTCATGAATGACGCGATCCTTTTAAAACAAATTGAAGCTTATCCCAACTGCGATGTTAAGAAGGCTGCTTTGGTAGCTTTTCACCGCCATCTGTGGTTCTTTTCAGAACATTTGGTTGGACTTCCCCTCTTTGATTCCCGTGTCTGTGACTCTACCAAAGTTAAAATGGTTACCAACCTACAGCGCTCACCAAAAGCCAAGGCTCTTAAGAGAGTTGAGAGTAAAACATTTAAACATGACACTCCTCTGGAAACATATGTGACACAGCAAACTACAGAACTGTTTGACATTCTCCATAAAGATGGGAATGAAAAGTCTGCTTCATTTCTTTCCAAAGAACCTAAGTTGTGGGATTCGGATCCCGATTACATACAACTTAAACAGGCTGCTCACAAGATGAAAGTAGTTAATGACTGTGCTGAAAGGGACATTGCCCTGATACAAACATTCAATATGTGTATAACCAAGAATGAAGGCCAGTTTCAGTATCTTCTTCGGATTTTTAAATCACACCGAACCACGTAATCAACTTGTAAGAAGGCATTACTCATGGCTGACGATGATGATGGTAACGGGGCTTAGTGAAAAAAAAACATTATAATCTTGTATTGAACATACCTTTTACCTTTTCAGAGACTTATTTATGGTCACAGTAAATGCATCATGATCATTTAACATTATTTATGTATTCAGTTATGTCACCATGAAATTTTTTTCATTAAAATACTATTGTTTTAGTTAAAAATCCGCATTCACCCAAAAAGTGCTCAATCATAGGGACCTCTAAATATTAACCAATTTGCCTGAATTTTTTTTTCATAGCTTTCTAACACCAATTGAAACAGGGGCAAACATGTGGAGCGGGTGTTTAAAAAAAAATTTTTTTTTGGACCACCCTAATGCCCTTATTTAGAAAAATTGATATTCGATGCGCATTTTTTCGTGGAATAAATTTGGAAAAAAATTTAAGATGTTTCAAAGCAATGTGTCCTAGTTTTAAAGATTTTAGCGTTTCTTTGCGATTATATTGGAAGATCCAAGCCCCCCCTCTATTAATCTCACCTGTCTCCAGAATAGGGCCAATATATCATCTAATTTACGACGTATCATATCTTCAAGAATCATTTTTTATTTTGCACTTCTTACTCGGACAAAGACTGAAAATAATGATTGTTTCATTAAATCTGAACCCCTAAATGTTAGACTGGTTGAGTGGGGACAAGTGAGGAGAGGGCTGGGATGCATTTCATGTCAGTAAACAATATCTGAAGGAAGTAACTGGGGAAAAAATAGCAATATCGAATATTGTGCTTTGGGCATCAGTAGGTATGCGTCGAGTGTCAACATATTTCAATGTTCTGTGACTTTGAATGGCTGCAATGTTGATGAAAAGGCTCTTGGCAATACTTAGGACATCTCACATGGATGAGAGTAAAGCCCTCATTGGTTGCACAGAAGATGAAGTTCACTGCGTTTTCTCCGTAGAGAGTGTAAATGCTAATGTTGCATCCCCTGCTTAAGAGATGGCGCACCGGTCGCTGTCTTCACAGTGAGTTCTGAGATCCAATTCATACCTACTACCTATCTGAAAAATTGAAATTCAGTATTTTGAATTGGAGTATTGGCATATTGTAGTTCAGCATTCAGTATTTAAATATTGATATATGTTCAATCAGCATTTAATACACTACTTTATGCATTACATCTTCACTGTGCTTTAGTTGAATTTTCAATATTTAAAAACATCAGCGAGGTGGAATGTTATAGTGGCAGAGTACTGGCCTCTCACCGGGAGGGACCCGGTTCGAATCCCGGCTGTGGAAGCTATTTTCCATTTCTCGTCCGGCCCATACTTTTGTGGAGAACATTTGAGATCAGTACTCCGTCCGTCGGATGGGACGCTAAGCTGTGGTCCCCTTGGCACTTTTTCGATTAGAGCGGGTCTAATGCTGACGCCGGGTTTCTCTCCACTAATCCTCCTTGTCTTTTCCATTCCCTCCCTTTTACCATTCCTCCCAATCGGAAGCGCCTATTAATAGCAGATGTATACTTGAAAACACAGATGAGTTGAAGTAGAAGCCAAAAGACTGAAATACGTACGGTTCGGCCCTAAATATACTGCTTTCCGAAAAGAAGAGCGCATGAGTGCGATTAAAGAATTGGATTTAGAGACCCTATATATCCTATGACTTATATGTTAAAGAATTCTTTCCTCTGTGCTAGCATTCGTTTCTCAATGATTATATTGGGGAGAGGGATACTCCCCGCGTTCCATTTCGAAGAGAAATGCTTTCTGCTAATCCTCACCATGAAGATGATTTTGATTTGGGAAGTAGATGCAGAAGGGGATGGCCCACGGAATTGTTCTCTTGCTCGTGTGGTCATCTACACGCTTGGGCATTTTAAATTCTACTCTGTGCAAAGGGAACATTTCAGCGGTGTCGGAAGTTGAGGGTAAGGAGGGGCATTCGCCCCCCCCCAGAATTTGCCCCGGTCCCTTGAGAAATGAGTCTTCATTAATAAAAATTAAATTTCACTGTAAAAAGTAGATCTGATTTTAAGGTACAAAAGCGATCTGAATTTCAGATGCAACAATTTTAAGACAGGGTATGTTGAATTTCAGCAGTAATATCTTGTCTAAAAATAAGGCAGGTGAACGACTGAAAATCAGACCATCCAGAATCCTGCTCCCTCTGCTTCCTGCTTAACTGCTCCTGCACCAACCATCCATGTTCCTGCCTCTTCCGCACCTTGAATCCGTGTTCCTGCCTTACAACCAGACAGCGCTTAAATTCAGATCGCACTGAAAATCAGATCAACTTTTTACAGTGTTCACTTGTTTCCAGCTTGCCTATTCCCTTCTGACGCATATTCTACCATCTTAATATGCACTTTTAGCGGAATTCTAGTCTCTACCCCCTCCTATCCGCAAAAAAATGCGGGCCCTTTTCATAGGAGCCGGGCCCTTTTCTTAAGAGCCGGGCCCTTTCAAGGTTGGCCCCTGCCAGCGAAAATAGGTCCGAAGCCCCTGAACATTTGAACTGATCTTGCATATCACAAAGTAGGAACGGAAAGTGAGGAGGGACTAGATCTAGGGGGGCTTGGTTGATTTTCCGAGGATTGGCAAAGCAAGGATAGCAACCATCAAGGATTGAAAAGTGGCTGCGAATAGGTTAGTGGAGTAACCCTTAGCTCAAATGCTCAGCAGCAGGAGTTTCCAGAAGGAGGTAATCCACCGTGATCGGGAATCGATCCGACATCTTTTCCTTTAAGGCCTCTCGAGAGTTCTGCGAGGGAGAATAAATCTTTGTCAAAGCACCTGGATGGAAATCGGGGATTCCGGGTTCGAATTCCGGTCAAGGCGGGTTGCTCATTTGAGGAAATTCTGCTATGCATGGTTACCTGTCTCCGGAATGTAAGTGGGTGTGCCTCCAAGGGGATGTTCCACGAAGACGGAGTGTCCCTTCGACACTAATTCGTCGCGCCCGGAGAAGATGAGTTAATATCGCCGCGACGCCATCTGGCGCATGGACTGCAAAGCACTCCCTGGGGGTGGAGGTTGCGCGGGGGCGCCCTTCGCTTGTTTATTGATCACCTGTCTCGATGCGAGGGAGGGTGGGTGGAAGGAGTGCGCCCCCTCGCCGGGGGAGGGACACGGGGTGCTCGCGAGGGAAGGCGGTGCGAACACCAAGTCATTCAAGAGGTGATCTTCACCCCCTGCCACACACCCTCGCGGTGGCTTGCAGGGTATCGTGTAGATGAAGAGGAACTGTGCCCTCATTCCATAGAACTCATGCATTTATTGACGAAATTCATTTGAATTTAATCCAAAGGTTTATTAAATAGTATGACCGTATTATAAACATCTTAAGAGGATCGGGTTGGCGTGGCAGCTAGAGTACTGGCCTCCCATCCCGAGAGGCCCGGGTTCGAAGATATTTTTCGGCAGTGTTCCGACGGAGAGTGGAGCCCAGCTTAGTAGGAGCGGGGAATTACTGTCTCCTGGAACTGAGCGAATGCGGTTTCTCAAGTAGGGATCTCTTCCGAAAAGGTACAGCCCAAGTAAAAAAAGAGAAACGCGTCTACTAGGGGGTAACCTCAGTCGGTGATGTGGAATAACCATTGGAGGGAAGAATTGAGAACACCAGTAAGGGGTACTTACGTAATGATATTCATGCTCTTGAAGTATCACGATGACATTGCAATGCCAAAAAATATTAGCAGTGAAGGAAAAGTAAGCTGTGACGCAAGAAGGCAAAATTATCTATGAAATTAAAGTATTCATCTATAGGACTCCGTATTCTCAGATTTTTTACTTAGGAGAGCAAGACGAACCAGGGGCATAGGTGTGCTTTCTTCAACTTGGACTCAATTCAGGGCAGTACATGGACATAATACCCTCCAAGCCACCATAAAGGTGTGTGGCAGGGGAGAATGGTCCAGCCGAGTTGGTGAACTTGGGAATTGGGCAACATTTCATTTATTAACCGTTTGGAATACCTTCTACATATACAGCTACATAATACCCTGCAATCCACCATAAAGGCGTGTGGCAGAGGATGAATTCTCACCTAACATGAACTACACATCATGCATAAATAAGGATTAGTAATAATATACTAGTCTTAACTTCACTATTTTAAAAAGATAAAAATAGCAAAGCAAACATGCAAAAACATGCTGTTCGTTGGGGAGCAGCTTATACCTACCAACATGCAGCTACCAATGCTATCCATTGATACCCTTGTATTGAGCATATTTACGATTATTCACATCCCTAATTATACGAGGAAAAAAAGGACATTTTGGATCTGTCAGTTCGGCAATCAATTTCTCTAATTTTGTGGTTATGGTCCAGTCTACCACAGGAAGTTGGGGTTCGCAAAATACTTTTAACGTCATCACAGAAAATATTTCATTCATTATTTTTTGCCGATTTCATAGAGATCCCATATACTGGCAGCATATTCCAAATGAGGTCTAACAAGGGAAAAGTAGCTGATTTTTCGTACATGATCGTCACATTTTATGATGACATTCACCTTATTAGTAGGTACCTGTGTTTTTTACAATTCCTCTGGAGGTATATGGCGGATATTATTGGCTGGTTGGTTGGTTATTTAGGGGAGGCGACCGACAGCTTAGGTCATTTGCGCCATATAGGATAGGTGGGTAATTGGGTAATGGTAGGAGTTTTCAGGGAACGGAGGAAGGGTGGAGAGAAACCCGGCGTCGGCATTAGCCTTCTCTTAACGAAAGGCGCCAAGGGGACCACGGCTTAACGTCCCATCCGACGGACGGAGTACTGTACTTGAAATGCCCTCCACTAGGCACTCATGTGGGGACCGGTTTTCCACTGAATAATCCACCACTGCCAGGAATCGAACCCAGGCCCTCGGGATGGGAGGCCAGTACTCTAGCAACCACACCAACCCGATCCCCATATTATTGGCTTTCAGCAAAATAGACTCAGTTTTCATAATGTTCAATATAACGTGGGAGAGGTCATATGTGACATTATGACCAAATGTTTTGAAGATATTCACATGTCGATAAGTTACAAGGGAGAAATATTCTACTTCTGCAATTCGCACGTAGTTTTATGTAACTTTCATAAGACTTTTACTTTCACTCCACTTTTTTATATTTTTTGAAGAAGTTCTCTGGACGAATGAAGGATATTTCATCTGTTTTCTCTGAATGTGGCTCCGATTCGGAGGATTTTAGTCCAGAATTGGTCGAGCCTGGAGGGTAATCTTGGGTATTTGAATAAGCTGTCTTCATAAAGTTTTAGGAGGGATTTTGTTTCCGTTTTGACTGGTTTTTGTATAGGAGTTCTACGGACGAATGAGGGAACTATAATCCCTTTGCTGTGAGTTGGACTCCGATTCGCAGGATCATATTTCAGGATCGGCCGAATTTAATTAAATAAAAATTAAACTCGATTTTATTTAATTAAGGACTGTCAAGTCCTCTCTTACAATTAACAGATTTGCAATCATCGTAGCTCCGGACAGTGATGATTCTCCCCGGGAGGGATTCGAAGCCTTCGATCGAGAGGCGAGGGACTAACCCCGCCGCCACCGTAAAGAGTGAACTAGGGAATTTGAGTAACTTTCTTAGCAAAGTCTCGCAAGACACTCTTGATAATTTGAAAAACGGATTATTTGAAGAAGTTTCAGGGCGAATAAGCGAGCTATTATCCGTTGTCTTCATAATGAAGCCAGTTTTCTGTTTTATTGCTCTGATAAAGCACTGGAAAGGTAAACATGGAATTTTCAGTAACTTTTCGCCAGATGGCTACCCAGCATTCGGGTCACGGAATGCACATGCATAGAATATTCTACCAAACTTGGAATTGGTAACGCATGAGCTATCGAAGGAGCTCACGTCTGTCTTCCTGTATTCCACTAGTTTGATATTTTAAGTAATTTTAAGTTTTAAGCTGCAAATCCTTATCAGAAGACTTTTTCTAAAACCGTAATTTTCCGGTAATTTTAAGTTTTGAGCTTCAAATCCTTATCAGAAGACTCAAACGGAATCACATAGCATTGAGATATAAATGCCTACGCTTATATCAAACATATCACGACGTTTATCTATTATAACTCGTTAAAAAAATTATAAAGTTGACAGCAACACGCAATTTGCCTCTCTTTTGTCACACCATGAGAAATTTTCGTTTCGAAGCTATACCTACCTCTGCGCAATGTACATTTGTTATTTTACTCAGAATTAACAATGGACACAATGTAAACAAAATAGTGTTAGCTACTCAATTTGTAATATCACTCATTCCAATGGTATCTTCGTAAGGAAGAAGTCTTCTGAAAAAGAACTTTTCTTAAAAATTACCGTTTATTACGGTAATTTTCAGGGGTGTTGGTAATTTACGAAATATACCACGGTAATTTACGAAAATTACCGCGGTAATTTACCGAGTTGCCCATCTCTAACCCTGAGCACTACTTCCATTTGAACACTTTGATCTTCTCCAGCATTAATATTTAAGCGTTTGAGTATTTTTTTGCGTAACGGATAGCTATCGCCAGGTGGTAGAATTAGATTTTTAATATAGTCTTTAGGTGCGAACCATTCACAACAATGAAAAGAGTTGGCAAGGTCTAAATGTAGATCATACATGTAATAAGAGGTAGAATCTCGAGGAGCTTTTGAGTTTCTTCTGAATCCAGATCTTCATTTCCTTCCTCGCTGCCCTTGACGTCGATTCCGTCTTCAGCGTCGAGTACTTGGGAATCGCCTCAATTTTAAGATACTTGGGGTTTAAGTAGACTACCAACTCTTCAAACAAGTAACAACATACAACCTCTTTAGACTACTATTTTTCGCTTGCGTTGCGGGCATTTCTCTGTGTTTCACCACCATCTGGTGTTCTGCCCGCTAGCAGGTCCCTTAGCACCACTGCTGTCCGCTTCTGTCCCGAACCTTTTCTTTAGTCGCATCGTAGTTGCTGATCTTCACCTCATCCACCAATTTAAGTCTTCTTCTTCCTCTATTTTGCTCTCCCGTAACTGAACCTTCTAATGCCGCTGTAATTATGTTTACCTTTCCTTTTTCTTATTTCCTTTATGAGCGATCTTTCTACCTTCACTTTATATATAAGACTTCCTCATTTCTCAACACATCCACCCATCTTACTTTTTCCACCTTCCTCCACACCCACATTCCAAGAGACTCTATTCTATCTCTTTCCTTCTTCCCTAATGTCCATGCTTCACCTTCATGCATACATGAAAACGTCCCATGTGTCACACTTAGCCAACCTCTTGCTCAACTTCAGATTCAGGATTTTACTGCGCAGTAAGTTTTTCTTCTGGCTGAAGGCCTCTTTTGCCACTGCTATCCTTCCTTTTATTTCCGCAGCGCTTCTCCAGTCATCTGTTATCATGGTTCCTAGGTACCTGTAGCTTTTCACTTTTTCTATTATGCCTGAATTGATTTTATACACTCGAATAATTTTCACATTTCTCTGGCATCTGTCCATCCTAAATTTATCTTCATCCCGTATTACTTCATCCCTTTATCCAAAAGCTTTAGCAAACTTTGAAGTGCTGGCATGTCATCGGCTAAGATCACCATGCCATATGCAAGTCTTATACTTATAATTACCTTCCTCCCTTCAATACTAACTCCTTCCTCCCTCACTGTTTTTAAAGATGAATTTAAAAATGCATTCCATTATCCATCTTACTACTTTAAGATGTGTCGCATGCAAAAACAACTTCATTCATACGAGCACTGCAAGTATCCAGCCTGTCCGTAGTACCATGATGGCCGATGGCTTCACAAATCAGTTATGGTGCCACCTCCAGTGCATTCTTTACTTCCTTGCCCTCGCCGCATATGAGTCGTCGTTGCAGAGAAGAACTGGAGCCGTCCCTGGAGATGGAAGAGTGTAGCCGGGCAACACACTCGATTCCTCCGCTAGCAAACGACTTGGCAATTGCTGGCGCAGGTCTGTGATATTCATCTACATAAAACCCTGCAAGCCACCGTAAAGGTGTGTGGCAGGGGGTGAATTCTCACCAAACATGCACTACATATCATGCATAAAAAAGGATTAGTTTTTATATACTGTTCTAAACTTCACTATTTAAAAAAGATAAAAATAACATAGCAAACATGCAAAAACATGCTGTAAGTTGGGTTAGCTTCAAGTCCTTAAACCAACATGAAGCTACTCGTATTGGATATATTTACCGTTGTTCATATCCCTAATTGTACGTGTAAAAAATGACATTTTCAATCTGTCAGTTCTGCTATCAATTTCTCTAATTTTGTGATTATGGTCCAGTCTACCATAGTAAGTTGGGGTTCGCGAAATATTTTTAACATCATCACTGAAAGTATGGTCTTGGAATTTGTTTAAGAGATTAAGTCTGAATTTCAACCTGCGATCTGACAATGATTCCCAATTTAATTCATTAAATAGACTGGTTACGCTAATATAGTTATGGTACCGTCCCTTTACAAATCTTGCCGATCTTCGCTGCACACGTTCAAGTTCGTTATTTAGACCGATTTCGTAGGGATCCCATACACTGGCAGCGTATTCCAAATGAGGTCTTACAAGGGAAAAGTGGCTGATTTCTCGTTCATGATCGTCACACCTACCCAGTACTCTTTTGACGAATCCCAGTTTACGATTCGCTTGACCCATTATTTCACGAATGTGTTTATGTGTCAGTCTTATTCCAAGATATTTAATAGATTCCACGTTTGCTAATTCATTATTACTTAAAACATTGGAGACAGAGAGTGTCGAACCAGGGACGTCGGCACTGTGAAGCGAGTACTTAACCCCTGACCCAAACTCCATTAAGATATTCGCTCCGCCCAGCGGCCTCCAAGAAAAGCGAGCAAAAGGAGGCTGTTGCCATGAGGGAAGGAATTCTTCCGGTCGGCCCTGCCGTGACCCCGAGAGGCGGAGGTGGTACCTCAGGGGATAGTGCCTGGCCCCATTGCTCCCAGGGGCGCTGTGAGCAGGGGAAGCGTAGTTTATGCCCCACTCTCCTCGAAAGCACTTCTCGGGATATATAAGCAGCAGCTGGCTCTTGAGACACAGCAGCTCCCCTGTCGTGGTCGCAAGGCCCCACTGGGTCGTATTTCAGCGAGATTTTTGCCCAAGTACATTTGCCCGTTATCGGGACAGCGCCTGGAGTGGAGTCATTAGTTCTTTTTCCCGAAGAGAACTAGTGAGTTGAAGACATGCAAGCTGAGCAGTCACGAGGAAACATCGCGGAAAATATGCGTTGAGAATGCTACAAAATACCCAGCAAGCCACCGCTAGGGTGTGTGGTAGGGGGTGAAGATCACCAAGCATGCACTACCGACATGCAAACAAGTAACTATAGGGTCTCATGCAACTAGATTGTTAGTATCTATAGTATTTAAGGGATTAATACATGCATCATGCACTACAGACTACTCTAAAATATTTCCCCTACCTATCCCTTTGCTATGATGCCTATTCTGTGAGTTATAAGCTGTATTAATAATTTTAATCTTCTTATTAGTGGCAGAGGTTTGAGTCTCATCTGCTGAATCTTTTCCCCGGTTGAATACTTCTTAATAGTAATTGTCATATCCTTCTTAAACAAAGCTGAATTCACATTCGCATGAATGAACAACGATAGCAGGTGAAGATAACTAGCGACAGGGTGAACGACCTCCAGGAATACCCGAGTTCTGTTTTGCCACACAATATCCAAGGATTCTCAAAGTCTAAAAAAAAATATTCGGCCACTGACACACCGTTAACTTGTGAAGCATCCTTTCGGGCAAACCATGGAATCCTATAATAGGCTACAGTACTCTCCCGGAAGGATAATTGAAACTCCAGCATGCAGGGCCATAAGAGAATTTGCAGATTGCCTAAAATGTATGGGACTGGCATCTTTCGATTGTTCCCGAAAGATATTCAACAGGAAAAGAAATCCTCAGGAGAGACTCGAAGATTATTTGATTACGAAATATTATAGGAAACAAACTACCTACCTATGCCTTAACTACCATTACCACGTCGGTTCCATGGTGTTTAAATGTAATGCAAAGGATTTGCACGGAACAAATTCTATGGAGCCACTTTTCTCGTGGACCTGGGGCTACGGGACACAGTAAAACTTTTAATCTCCAGTTTCTGAGATTAAATTTTTCGTCAAGTTTCTCAACATATTTTTCGTATGTCTCCTTGTCAGGGGATACCCAAATATATATGATTGCAAACGCTACGATTCTACATCTACATAATAACCTGCAAGCCACCACAAAGGTGAGTGGCAGGGGGTGAATTCTCACCGAACATGCACTACATATAATTCATTTTAAAAGGATTAGTATTAAGATGTTAGTCTAAACTGTAATATTTAAAAAGATAAAAATAGCAAACTACGCATGCAAAAAGTGTTGTTAGTTCGGTTACCTTTAAGTCATTATACAAACATGCAACTCCCTATGCTATGGATTGATTCACTCGCATTGGACATATTCACCGCTATTCATAACCCTAATAGTACGAGGAAAAAAGGATATTTTGAACCTTTAAGTTCGGCAATCAATTTCTCTAATTTTGTAATCATGGTCCAGTCTACCACAGTAAGTTGGGGTTCGCAAAATATTATTAACGTCATAGCTGAAAATATTATCTTGAAATTTATTTATGAGATCAAGTCTTAATTTCAACCTGCGATCTGACAATGATTCCCAATTTCATTCATTTAATAGACTGGTTACGCTAATAAGGTTATCGTACCGTGTCTTTACAAATCCTACCTATCTTCACTGCACACGTTCAAGTTCGTTATTGAGGCCTATTTCGTAGGGATCCCATACACTGGCAGCATATTCCAAGTGAGGTCTAACAATGGAAAAGTAGCTGATTTCTCGTACATGATCGTCACATTCACCCAATACTCTTTTGACGAATTTCATCTTTTCAGATCCTTTATTCCCGATCGCCTTCTCCTTCGGGTCCTCTGTGATGAAAAGTGGGGACTCCGGACGTTTATTTGCCCACGTTCCGTTCGGAGAGAACCACCCTCCCAAGGGGGGGGGGGCAGGGGGGGGAGAGTGTATTCCACCTGTTTCCTAACCCGATCCCTTTCCGAGTGGAAGGGTATCCCAAATCCCCTTTCTCTTGAACCTGCACTGGCGCCAAACAATGTTCCTTCTCGTTGCGTGAGTTAGACCCACGACCCGCGGCAGCTTCCCGGGCTAAACGTCGCAAAAACACTTGGTTTTTCCACTTATATTTTAATTTACCTTACTTAAAGTATTGTGGAAAAACCAATTGTCTGTTTATTTTTAAGGGATAATTTCCACCACATAACGGCCGATGCCATCGAGTTCATTTTTTTCACGAGCCAGCGTGTACTGTAAATTGCATTTATTAGAACGGGAAAAGTTCTTGTATGTTAGGATATGTGGTGTATCTAAAACAATTATCTTAGATTATGTTACATACTAGCTGTGGTAAAGGAGGAAAGAGTGCCTCCTTTCAGAGAAGATGAGTGAGATCATTCAAAGATATAAGTCTCAAGTTGATGACACTCAACAAAAAAAGCTATGCAAATTGAAATGAATGACTTTGAAATTCATTGACCTTGAAAATATTTAAACAAGTTTTTTTTTACCATATCGATTTTTGTCTTGACGGCCAGGTCCATTGTTGTCTCCCTGTCCTAGACTCTTTTTTATTGCAACAGGTTTCTACATCGGCATCTCTCGATCCAATCCCACTCCCGTTAAGTTGCGTAATCAGTTGCCTCCTCCAGCCTCCACAACCCCCTTTTCCGTGATCCACCTCATATTCCAGCTCTTGGGAATCAGATGCAGCATTCATTTCAGTACTTATTAATTGGTGATTTGGTCGCCGTCAGCTCCGGGGAATCAGTGACTGCCAAATGCACTTCTCCCAATTCCTTGGAGTGATCCAATCAGTTTTTTCTTCTAAATCTCCTTCTTCCTAAAAATAAGCAATGCCTCTTTTTATCTGCCATGCAGGCAAGAAGTGTGTTTCCAGCCATCTTTCCATCTTAGCCTCCCTCTTTGTCTTCTGCCGTGGGGGAAGTTTGGTGATACGGAGGAGTCGGCCTTCCGTCATTCTTCCGACGTCGGTATCTTATTATCTTCTCCGACGACATCATTTAGGTTTGCTTTCTGCTTTCACTCTGTGTATATTTAGAACCTGGCCATAATTTTTTTAATGGAGTCGTTTACCATATTTTTTATTGCCGAATCTGATAGAGTTTGTTAAATAAAAGGACTCATAGGTTGCCGAAACGAGTTGTGCATATTATGCCAAACGAAAAAGTGGACAAATTAAGACAGCTTATTTATTTCTCTATTTTCACATAACTGTCAATTTTAAATACAAAAATATTTCTCGGGACAATGGAGTCGTTTACCATGCTTTTTTATTGCCGAATATGATCTAGTTTGTAAACTTAAAAGACCCGTATTTTTCCGTTTTTTGATCCGTCAATTACTTCTCGAGTTATAGACGTCGAAAAACTGATGTTTTTAACCCCTTCGGAAAAGTGGGCGTGGTGCAACCTCTTACGTAGTTCGACTTCGTCCAATCACAAATGAGCCCGCGAAGCTACTTCGCCTTATCGCAATGGGGGGGACACACAGCTGACTCTACCAATAGGAGCGGTTGCGACAGGATCTGTGTTAGCAGACATTCCGAGAACCCCCCTCCACTCCCTTCCCTTCCCCTAAAAGCAGTCAAGAACGGGAGGAAAATGACGTCAATGTTATCACAGCATCATCTTCGGTGGGCGTCACCTTTTGCTTATTTTCATTTTTGATTTGTGAGTGAATGGTTGTGGTTAAGAAGATTAATTTTTTCACTAAAATTCTTTTTTCGTTTCCATCTAACGAATTCGTGTACAAAATTGCGATTTCGGTTCCGAGTAAACGCCCCCATTTCAATATCTCTTGGCATTGATCACGTGCACATATCTGTTCTAGCGGTCATTCATGAGATAAAAGCTTTAATTCCGTATTTGATTTGTCTGAATCCTTTAAAATAGGTGAAAATATTATCGATGACTATGAATGAAGTTTCCGACTTAATTGAATACACCCCCTGTCACACACCTTTATGGCGGATCGCAGGGTATTGTGTAGAAGTAGATTTATATATGGCGACCAGGCCTCTGACACTCCCTATTGGGTGCTTTCCATTCAAGCGACTCATGCGTCGTCTTGAGTTAACTCGCGGAAACTCAAGTCGACTTGTGTCTTCACGAATGGAAAGCAAGTTTCAGATGCGCAGTAGCTGATGCGCTAAGGACTTTCACGGGGACTCGTGATTGGTGCGTTTTTGTGGGAAGCTTCCTTCTATTTGACTTATTGTTTGCAGTGAAAATCTTGCTATAGCAAGATCGTTATTAATGAACAGAAAAATGAGTTGTAGGATGATTAATTAAGAAAATACTTAACTTAAACATTTGTTCTGATTTATCGGTTATTTTCAATATGCTTCTTGCAGACGTATTGCGATTTAGAGCTTGCGCCGTCCTTCCTTCTTTTTTCAGTAACTCACCATTACCGGTGTGTCACCGTGTGTCGACTCGCGTTTGACACACTAGCGACACACACTGATTGGAAAGCACTACACGCGACACAAGTTGACTTGTGTCGACTTGCGTCGATGATTGGAAAGCACCCATTGTTACCGTGTTGTGATTTTGGCGCTCTTAGTGAGGCCGCGGAATTCGTGCGTACTATTGGCGCCACGAGTAACTCCACCCATGTGAGCTCAGCCACTTCCTTGTGATTGAGGGAGGAGAATGGATAATTAGCATTTTACATGCACAATTTTAGCTTTTTTGCTATTATAGTTTTCCATAGTGCTGCTTCATACTGCATTTCTGTTTAAGCTAGTGGGCGGAAGTAGGAATCAGCTTTATTGTGGAAAAGCTAGATGCCGCGAACCTGAGTTGCTCCGAGATGCAAAAAAACTTATGTTTCGACAAAATCGAGCTTATCCTTCTTTTCTGCTCCTAAAGACCCCGATAAGATCTCTAAGTGGCAACGAGCAAATTTTCAGCTGAAGCCAGGCCATTTTTTTATATGAGAAACACCATTTGTCCATACCTAGAGCTATAGTCAAGAAAATGTTTTCTCGGGCGAAGAGAATCAGAATCGATCCAGGGAAAAAACTTGTTTACTGAAAATGAATGAGAGCCTTTCTTCTCCATCGTGAGTGAAACTGTGTCAATAACTATTTCTGTGTTTCAAGAATTGTGTCGTAATGGATTTTATGTACCTCTGCCATTCACATGGGTGGGAAGTATTCCTAAATTTGGACCGAAAATGGTGATTTTTACTCAGCTAATCTCATTGATGTTGCCTGATTGGAGAGTAAGTACGGCGATTTTCAAAGAAATTTGCGTGAAGGAAGATGGTGTTGTGGCTTTTGCTGTGTTTGGAAAGACGGTAGAAATGAGCGATTGAACATTCAAAGTGGGCCTGTGGAAAGCTGCTCAGATTTAGAGGAAATCATAAGGAAAGTAGATGCGGCAATATTTTGCCGCGACAATGTGATGCGTGACATACCGATAGAGGTGAAGAGCAGCGTTGACTTGATTGATAATTCCAGACAGTGGGGACACATAAACAGCCACTTGATAATTGATGACGGTGACATGTGCAATCACTATAATCAAGCCAGGAGGACATTGCTTTATAAGTTCAGAAGCATTTGAGGCAAAAGCAAAATGCCAACCGAACACGTCTCACAGGCCAATTAAGCCCCAAAAAAAGGCAACTTGTTGAGCACTGATGAATAGGAGCTGCAATTTCAAACGATCGCAAATATGTGTGAAGAATTAGAGAGATAGGCTGCAAACGGAGGTCCATGAAACGATAAGAGTGGCAGATGGTTCGTTCCTGGAAAACGTGGAAGCCTACCCAAATATAACAAAGAATCAGGTGACTGCCTTGAAATAAATCCTACATGCAGCCAATCTAAGTAAGACTAATTGAAGAAGGGTTGCTGAAGACTAGATACTGTTGTGCATGCTTTTTCAAGTGCGCTCACCTGTGGGGTATAAATTTGTTTGCGATAGTGAAATATTCCCACTGCCAAATGTGATGACTGTGAGGCGCTATTTATCCTTAGTGGATACCTCGTGTGGATTTGACACGAGTTTATTTGAGCTGTTTAAGCGGCAGCTCTGTGGCAAAATAGAATTTCAAAAATATGGAATTATATTGTGGCATGAAATGTCAGTGCGACTAAGTTTGTCACCATACGCCAATCAGCTAGAGCCAATGATCATCCGTCAGCAATTGGATTTATCCAACTGTATTAATTGTTTGCTGTTTTTGGCATTTTGAAGGCTCCTAAGTATAGTAGTTGTGTATCCACGGACAACAGTCCACTGGAGACAAATTAGTGATATCAAAGACACATTTACCAAGGGTGCAAATTCACAGTCTTTAATCTCCAAACTGAAGAAGAGGTTAAATAGATTTATAGAGAAGGGAGACTGGGATGCAGTGGATGCTATAGAGCATGATTACTCTCTCCCAGCTGTCACTGACAGCTTAATATACCATGTGGAAACAATCTCAGCACGAGCGTGATTGAAGAGGAAAGCGAAGTCGAAAAGGATAATATGGGAGTATTAATATTAAGATCGGAATTCGATGCAGCATTAGGGGGTCTTCAGATGAATAAGGCTTCTGGAGTTGATGATATCCCCGCAGAACTAATAAAAAATGCAGGAGAGAAGACATTAACTGATCTTTACAAAACTATCTGCGACATATACTCAACAGGAGAAATACTCAGGGTTTCGAAACATCATAATTCCTATTCCCAAAAAGAAGTGAGCGGAGAAATGCGAAAAGTTTAGGACTATAAGCCTGGACGACACATGCATCGAAGATATTGACAAGGGTCATCTAAAGAAGAGTAGAATGAAAAGCAGAGGAACCTTCGGGATGAAGATCAATTCGGATCAGGAAAAGTAAGGGTACAAGAGAAGCAATATTGGCCCTTAGGCTGCTTATAGAGAAGAGAATGGAGAAGAACAAACCGACCTCAATTGAATTTGTGGATTTAGAGAAGGCTTTTGACAACGTAGATTGGAATTTAATGCTTGGAAATCTAAAAGAAATTGTTTCTTTACGGCAGTGAGGTATGGACGATGACAGCAGCGGTGAAGAAAAGGGTAGAAATATAGCATTCGAAATATGGTGCTATCGAAGAATGATAAAGAAAAAATGGATCGACCAAGTGACAAATGAAGAAGTCCTAAGAAGAGTGGAGAAAAGAGAAGTCTGCTGAAAACTATAAAAAGACGGGACAACCTAATCGGCCATATCTTAAGACACAAAGGCCTGATGAAGACAATCGTCGAAGGTAAAGTGAAAGGGAAGAATGGAAAAGGCAGGCCTTGTATGAGTGAGATAGAGCAGGTCGTTAAGGACGTAAAAGAGAGGATCTACGTTAATATGAAGAGGATGGCCAATAGAAGAATCGAGTGGAGGGCTGCGTGAAACCAATCCTAGGATTGTTGACCCATTATGATGATGACTGGTTATTTGTGTAAACAAATAAAAAAATTCAGCAATTGTCAGGTATGCATTTCGGCTGCCAATTCCCCAAACCATTTGGGCATTGATGCTGTTGCACAGTTTTATCATTGCCCATCAGAGAGTAGGATGGTTCATCCAAATGCAAATCTTTTTAAATTTATCAAGACAGTGGAGGACAAGCTTGTAATTAATATTGAATCTATCAATGCATACAAAGTGACCATTGATGATAATGTTGACTCTGGTGGTTTAATATTTCCATACTCAATGCACAGGGAGGAGATAATGGTATGGATTATCAACCATTATATAATGGTATGAATGCGACTGTTTGCTACACGAAGAAATTGTGAGACTGAAAAAGAGAATCGCAATTTTTAAAAAAATCAAAATTTTCGAAGAGCTGATATCTTCATTCTTTCTTAATATCTTAAGAAAGAATTCTTGTGTATTAACATTCCTGTTTTAATTGTACCTTACTACAGTCCATGCGGTATTGCTTGGCCTAATATCTACCATCCAAAAGGGCAGATAAATTGGGATAGTCAAGTGTTTTAGAACTACTCTGCTAGGGGATTTAGTAATTAATTGTATTATGGTTTAACTTAGTTACTCAGCGAGTTAATATAACATTTACTTATTTATAAATGGCATTCAATTTATTTCGTGCAATCTACAGGTATTCCAGTTTTGGGGGTGGATAGAAGGTTACAACAAAAGTGATCACTACGCATGGGCTAGTTACTTCATTTTTTCATTTTAAAAGTTTCTGTAATACACCTACTTTCTGTGTTCCTTTTTCTCAGGCATGATAATTAGTGATTCATCATGCTGCTTGCCAAGTATCAGATGGAGTAAAGGTTCATTTATTTAGTAACTTTTGGTATTATTCTCAACTATATGACAGTGTTCCGAGCATTAGAAAAACGCAGACATCCTTTGTTACTATCATGTTATTTCGAAGAAAATATTTGCCATTTCTCCAATGGTGGGCTCTACAAGATGAGTTACATAATTAATATTGTTTTTTGTTAAAAATGTAGGCTAAATTTTAATTGCTGAAACACTTTACATGCAAGGTTTTAAAGCAAAGGTAATTGTATCAGCTTTATGCTTGGGTGGAGTTACTAGTGCTGCCATTAGTTCCCGCTTTCGCCACGGCCTCACTAAGCGAGCCATTTTTGACGACGAGTGTCAGGGGCCTGATGGCGACAGACGACATTGTTCATGTTTATTGCATGTTTTGCTTTACGGTAACACTGCCGACAAAAGGGTCGGCGAAGTTATGTTGTATAACATTGTGCATTTTAGCAGAACATACTTGAAATGAAAAACTACACTGCAAAAATTAGGTAAATCCAAAAAGAATTTTATGGTCTACTTAAGTAAATTATTAGTTTCGAAGGTCGAAAAATAAAATTATTTAATCCATTGCGTGCTTTTAAAATAATAATAGGCGAGTAAAGTATTCTTCGGTTTTTCAGATGGGGGGGAAAGCGCTGTTGCCGTATGTTTTTGAGTCGAAGCGGTTTCTATTTGAGTGTTACTTACATCTACATGTACATCTATACGATACCCTGCAAGCCACCGCCAGGGTGTTTGGCAGGGGGTGAAGATCACCAAGCATGCACTACCGACATGCTAACAAGCGACTATAATGTCTCATGCAACTAGATTGTTAGTATCGCTAGTATTTAAGGGGTTAATACATGCATCATGCTCTACAGAATACTCTAAAATATTTCCCCTACCTATCCCTTTTCTATGCTGCCTATTCTGTTCTCTTATAGTTCGGGGGGAAAATGCCATTTTGAATCTATCGGTACGACAATCTATCTCTCTAATCTTATTTATCTGGTCGAATCTAGCATAACACGCTGGTGTTTTTAATATGTGCCTAACATCTTCAGTAAAGCTATCCGATTGAAATTTCTCTAATAGATTTAATCTGTACTTTAACCTACGCTCTGATAATGATTCCCACCCTAATCCTTGTATTAATTCTGATACACTACTCAACCTATCGTAACACCTTTTGACGAACCTAGCTGCTCTACGCTGCACACTGTCTAGTTCTCTCATCAAACCTAATTCATTAGGATCCCATACACTGGCTGCATACTCAAGGTGGGGCCTAACTAGTGAAAAGTAACATCGCTCTTTTGTCTTCTCATCACATTTCCCAAGTACTTTTTTTATAAATCCTAGCTTTCCTTTCGCTCGGCCGCATATTTCCCCGATGTGTCTTCCCCACGATAAATCTTTAGTTATTGTTACACCTAAATATTTTTTATGGTTTCAACGCTTTCGATCTTTGTGTTAGTAATTCTATAGGATCGCTCTATCGAATTATTCCTCCTCCAAAAATTGATAGCTACACACTTTTTAAGGTTAAGTTCAAACTGCCATTTGTTGCACCACTCTTGAATTGCATCTAAATCCTTGCTAAGCGATTTCCTGTCTTCTTCTTTTTATATACCCCTATACACTACGGCTTCGTCTGCAAAAAGTCTAGGCTTACTACTAACTACGGTACCCGAAATGTTTTTGTATAAAATAAGGAGAAATCCCGATGTGAATTTGATTGTGTCAACATGATACCATCTATGACAACTCTCTGCTCTCGCCCACTTAAGAATTCTTTTACCTAACATACAATGTAATTATTTATACCAAAAATCTCTAATTTCAATATTAATTTATCATGAGGAACTTTATCGAATGCCTTTTTAAAATCTAAAAATATCTCATTAACTTCAGTACTGCTTTCGCCGTGGACTAAAATATCGTGTACGAATAAAGCTAATTGTGTCTCGCAAGATCTACCTTTCCGGAACCCATGCTGGCTGTTTATGAGTAATCCCTGACTATCCAAATGCCCCATGATCGAACTGACTACGATGTGCTCAAATATCTTACAAGAGATTGACGTGAGTGAAATGGGTCTGTAGTTACTAGGTTCTTCCCTATCACCGCTTTTAAATATAGGTGTAATGTTAGCTACTTTCCAATCCTTGGGCACTGTGTGGTTTTATAGTGTTTTTTTGAATATTATTTCTAGATAGGGGGCTATTTCAGAAGCTAATGTTTTATATACTCTGGAAGGAATTTGATCGGGACCTGGTGATTTGTTTTTGCTAATGCTTTTCAACTGCTGCTCTATTCCGCGGCATGAAATGTTTATTTCGGGCATTTGTTCACTGAAAGTGTTCGGCGGTGGTTCCACTGCGTTTTGTGACGATGAGTTGAATACACTTTGGAAGAAGGTGTTTAAAGTGTTGGCTTTTTCTACACTGCTGGTGACTCTGATTCCTTTATCATTTTTAAGTGTGTGCACTGTGGACTTATTTCCCTGAAGCTCTCTCACATATGACCAAAACGCTTAAGGATTGCTATCTAAATATTCTCCTAACATCTTGCTCTTTAAATGTGATAACGGGATAAACGGCTTTTGTGGTAGGGGTAGCTGGACGGGGATGTCGCTCTCCCCGAAGGAACAGCTAAGGAGTCCTCCGAGCTCGACTCCCAATGACAACGACGAGGTGATGGAGGGTGAATCCTCATTGGGCACCCCTGAGCCTCTCCAACACACTGTAAAAAGTTTATCTGATATTAAGGTACAAAAGCGATCTGAATTTCAGATGCAACATTTTTAAGACAGTGTATGTTGAATTTCAGCACTAATGTCTTGTCTAAAAATAATGCAGGTTAAGGACTGAAAATCAGATCATGTGAGACTTATTTTGTGATAGGCCCATGCTGAATTTAAGACAGCCCTGGGGCGGAATTCTGTACACACCTAACGACACCTATCGATATCGGTGGCCACCGACGCACTGTGGGCTGAAATCGGAAAAAGCTGGTCAAAAATCATATCTTCCCTATTTTTATAGATAGAACGACAAAATATTCCCAACTATTTTGCTTTAGTCTTCTAAACATAAGTATGACAATATTTTGCCAAAAAAATGATCCGGGGCCTTTTTTTGAAACAAATTTGAGGAGACTGAAAAAATCCAAAAATCGACTAGGCGTACCGCTGCAATACAGAGGGATTATTTTATTTTAATAAAATGTTTTAAATACAAAAATAAGCCGTTTCAAATATATTTTAATTTTTTAAACAAAATATTACACATTAAATATATTAAAATATTTTTTATAAACAATATATAATATACAATATAACAATAAGGGTCAGCGATTGTATTGTTGTTACCTACACAAGATATAACTGTAGAAGTATTTTAAATCTTGAAACATGATATAAAAAGTTAAAAAATAAATATTACAATTGATATAACCCGAAAAATTAATTCATCATCCCATTACAGGTCTTCGTCGGATTCCAAATCATCGCTGTCCTCATCCGTTGTTGGCTCCTCCATCATAAGCAAATATCATGTTTCTTCCTAAACATTTCTTCTTATATTTTTAAATAAAACTTTCAGATATTACGGGATCCGAAGTTAGGAGGAGCCTTTGGAAAAGATCCTCCATTTCAGCAAAACGGGAAAATTTTGTCGTATGGTCTGCTCGGTACCTTCTAATATCTTTATGCCGAGATTCCAAAGCTTCCTCCGACAGCAGGCCAATGGGAAGCACTGCTGCCTTTGCAATCGATGCTCCATGAAATAGTACCTTGTACACCGTGAGCGGATACCACGGATATAATTTCACATAGAGGGAAGCGGTCTTTGAGCATTAATCGCTGAAAGTGCCGTAATTTATTTCAAGCCCAGAAGATAGTGCTTTCAAAATTGTGGCAAACCTTGCAATAAGTTCCTCGTTAATACCTAGTTCGGTAAAAAGAAAAAAATATTCTCACGTAACCTACCACAAAAATTCTTAATGTGAATGCCAAATTTTGGAATTAACAAACAAAAAAGACATATCTTAAGTTATTATTGGCTAACATACCGGTAATTTCTGATGTAAGCTTGGGATTAGAAAAAAAAACGTCGGGCAGTGTTCCCATCATTAGTCGTCCCTTAACCAGGCTTTGGAACGTCAATTAAAAGCCACATTTTTGTTTTAAACGAATCTTGAATCTTCTTTTCCCTTCTTTCCAATTCGGTTTTGCTTCCATTGGTAGCTTTGGTCTAAAAGGATGTCACGGAATTATGGTATGAATATGCCTTAATGGAAAAAATGGTACACTATTTGAATATGTGAGTGTATGTAACCAAATTTTCTACTCACCCTCCATTTCTTTACTTTCAAGCGATAAGAGACTCGGAGTAGGCATTCAAAAAACCTAATAAGGCGAGAGGCTATGTGGTTCAGCAGTTCTTGAAGGCTCACTTCACATTTTTCCCCCTACTGATATGCCCTCTGGGTATGCAGCATTCTTCTGAAATCTAATCCTTTCATAACTAGGATAAAGCTTGTTTCCAAATTTTTTTGGCAGTCTTGCGAAGTATTTTATATTGCAATTTTGTTAAATTGCAATCAACAAATAACGAAAGAGCCTCCTCTGGCGTCAACTCATTTAGAGGTGTAGACATTGACCTCCATTTTTTTAACATTCGTTGACCTCGGGTGGGGATTTTTGTAGTCATTTCAGTTATTATTTTCGCTGCCACTTCATTCCCTTCGGAGCGCAATGTCATGGATGTGGCCAGCGAAATGTCTGCTGCTGACGCTTTCTCTCTTAAATCTGCCACTTTTCTTCTTTTAGTTCTTTCACTAGACCTCTCAAAATCTTTTTTCGGCCTTCCTTTGCCGCTTAACTCAGAAGAACCTGAAACTAGAATGTAATAGCAATACTAAATTGCCTTGGAGTGAAATATAGCCAAAGGAAATATGTTAACCAATGATTGGCACCAACCTGAGCTGGGATTTCCAAGAAGATATTTATACATATCCGCTGGGAACGGTATATCCTTCTCTAACCAACAACGGAATTTTTGTTTAAACCTGTCGTTATTCCTATTACATTCATCCCATTTTTGAAGTATGAATTGAAAAAATTTGCGTTCATGACATTTGTCAAAATTTCTTTAATTTTCATGTATTTTCCTAGGTTAAACTTACAGTGAAGATATTGCAAAGCTAATTTTTATTTGGAATTCACCGAATTTCCACTTCCATTGAAAATCACAGCATGCATTTCTTTTCGGGTCACATTCGTGGGGTCCATTTTTTTCTAATCCGGAATGTCAATACTGTTAATCACTGGAGAAGGAAATCAAAATTAGAATAAAATTCCCTCCGTAATACACGCACAATAATAGAGAAATTTGTCTAGGGAAACTTACCTTATTATCGATCCTTACTATCCTCTAGTTCGGCCTCCACGTTGAAATTTCACGCTCTGGGGAAATTGAGCTTCAGAGAACTCTTGGTTTTCGGATTCCGTGGTACAAGCACTGAGATTCTTTCGCACTCACGACGAAAACCTGACTAATTTGCTCAGTAAAATCGTGAAAAAGAGAATTTTTTCAACCAATTGGAAACAAGCATTTGTAGGAAAACCCATGCGATCTGCTTCGTAGAATTCGTCCGCACGTGTCCAAGAGAAGCGATCCGCAAAAGTGCAAAAGTTCAGGGACGAGACAATAAAGCAATGAGCGGCATTTCCACAAACGAATATAAGGTAGGGTTATCGGACAAAGGGGATTACCGCTGTCGGCCGGGTAGTGACCGCGACCACTGCTGTACCTTTTCCTTATCCGAAGGTATGAGCTGCTGATAGTTAAAAGGCTCAGGAATGTGTGAAAAGCTATATATGTGAGTGCATAACGGAAAAAATTGGGTTTCCCAAAGATGAGAAAATATTCCCCTGCAGCCGCCCACTTCATGAGACAAGTTTCCGACTTGCCGGCGCACGCGTTGAACCTTGCAAATGTTGTCTTTCTAATTAAAATCGTAATGTGATAATGGAAAAAATGGAACAGTAAGGCTTACATAGAGTGCATAATGTATACTGGTGTGGAAAACACGAGTGTTGTCTCATTTTTATTGAGTAATCCATAACTGTAACAAATTCTGAACGAATTTCCGCATCTCAGCTCCGCGCCACGCGGTTGGACCTCTGGGTACATAACTTGATGGGAGTGGTGGGGGGGCAGATTGGGGCAGGATTTTTCTTTTGAACATTTAAGTTGACACTTTTGTTTATAATTTGGTATAAATATTTTTGTCGCTAAAGACCGCTAACATAAAGTTTTTTCCTACTTTATGGTAAAAATACCGAAAATATAGCATATTTTAATTGTTTAATAAATTTTAAAAAATATACAAACAAAATCTAAATTTTCACTATAGTTGGTTTGCAACATACATATTATTATGATGGTATGCTTAAAAATTACGTGTCTCACATTAAAACGGAACAGTAGCAAAACTCTTCCCTCAGTTTTCACCAAAAAAATGGAAAGTAATTTTTGATCATTTTTTATGAATTTCACAGATGTCTGCTAGTCTAAAAAAATCACTTAGAAATAAAATTCTTTCAGTATTTTGGACAATGATTCTTGCATATTCAGAAAATATCATCGTTTTTTCCGAAATAAAAAGTGAAAAAAAATCATTTTTGGCCAAGAATATTCGATTTCAGCCCACAGTGCGACGGTCGTCGCTTGCACCGATGGTCGAGCTCATGTCGAGCTATTCTGCACTCGCCACCTACCGACAGTCGTCGGTGCAAGCGACCTAACTATGACGTCAAGCATTTGTCGGTAAGGAAGCAGCACCTGCGCGCGAGGCTACGAGTTTTGACCAATGATATAGCTTGACACAAACAGGAAAAAGTGCACCATCGCAATGCGAGATATTTCATCGGAACTTAGCGTAGTAATGTTATTTGAAATCAACAGTGGACTTGACGTGGATCATTTGTGATTCACATTCATTCAAGCATCATGCGTTAGGTCGAAGAGAAGTTAATACCCAAGGCAGGATGAAAGGTGGGATTAATTGAAACTGAGGGGAATGCATGTAATTTGAATGAAATCTTTATTCATACTTTGTTATTGATTACGTACTGTGAAATTAGGTACGATTTTACGGTCGAGAAATAACACACGTCTATATGGTTCTGATGGACTGTATTCAAGTGCCATTAACTAAGCCAACAATTACATATCCAAGTTACTATACGTACACAAACAAGATTAAATTAAAAATTAAAACCTTCGATGGTCCAAACAATAGTCGAGAAGCTCAAGTCAGGTCGAGAGGGAATTGCTACATGGAGGAGGAATGTAATAATAATATATTTATTAGATTACATGTTAGAATTGTGTACACACCTTCGTTGAAATTACAAATTAAAGTGACATCACAGTAAGTAGTAGGCAGCAGTCAGCTAACGTGTAAGTTTCTTTTGTAAGTAACGTTTGTTTTTTTGGGAGGCAATCTAAGAATTAGAAACACTAATTGGTACGGAAGTAAAAGTGACCCTGACAAAGAAACAGTGAAGTGAATAATGACTTTCGTTCGTTTGAAAATACATTGGAATGAACTGAACACACTGCTCACTCGCAATGGCGATCGACCGCTTTCGCTTCAACATCGGCCAAAGTGTTTCAATAAGAACCAAATCAACATGTGGGGAGAGGCGAAATTAATTGATGAACTCCTCGTTGTCCAGCTCAAACGGGTCGTGGGCTTCCCTTTTACTCTCGTATCCCCCGGCACGATCGTCCACGTTCCAGTCTATTTTCTACGTATTACATAAACATTGGATCTAAAGCAAGATATCCCTCTGCCATTCTTTGGGCTGATAATTAAAAAACACCAACCACTCTGATGTAAAATGCATTACTAGTCTAGCGATAAAGTT
Source organism: Platycnemis pennipes (assembly GCA_933228895.1). Classification (NCBI taxonomy): domain Eukaryota; kingdom Metazoa; phylum Arthropoda; class Insecta; order Odonata; family Platycnemididae; genus Platycnemis; species Platycnemis pennipes. The sequence continues at coordinate 139,103,435 of OW121851.1, forward strand.
TCTATAGAACGGTATACTGTCAAACATTTAAATACATCAAACTGCAATTGTATATTAATATTATAGTAACTGAAGTAAAAATACACTTAGTAAATAGAAAATTATAAGTATATAAAACTGTATTTTAAATTATTAAGGTTAGAAGAACTTAAATCACCTCTCACTCTCCGCACTTTGGACACTTTAAAGCAAACTTGTTTTGGATTCGCTAATTTTGCAAATTAAAGACGAATATAAATAAGCGCGAGTTATATCGTTAAGATTGTAATTTAATGCTAACATGATGGAAATGAAAATAAAGGACGATCTCAGTTCTCAGAAATCCTACCAATATGCACAAGTCAATTCATCAAAACCAAGCTCGTAGATAATCAAAACATACGTCCGTCGCTATGCGTAGACCGATCTTTCACTGTTTTTACCCAGCATGCAGTTGGCGAAGAGACGAAATACATGTCGGTGGGGCCCAAGGTGAGTAAAAGGAGACTTTACTCACCTTGGGTGGGGCCTAGCGTGGGTTTGGAAATCGTCGGTAGGCTCACCCGTCATTACTGACAAGTATCGGTAAAATTAACGACAAGTGTCGGTAGAATGCGTCACCGGAATCGCTCTTACCGATATTTGTCGGTCGGGGGAGTTAGCGACACCGATAGATGTCGGTAGGATGTACAGAATTCCGCCCCTGGTCTGGTAATAATGCGGGTTGCTACTGAAATTCAAGTCTAATTTGTTGGGATGTCTTATTTTAAGGCAGGTGCAGGACTGAAAATCAGGCCAGGTGGGACTTATTTTAAGACAGGTCCATGCTGAATTTAAGACCAGGGCTGTCTTAAATTCAGCCTGGGGGGCCTATCTTTGGGCCTAAATGAGCCTATCTTTAAATAAGTCCCACGTAACAATGCGGGTTGCTATTGAAATCGAAGCCTACTTTTATGGGATGTCTAATTATAAATACTTCATATTTAAACACTTATCACGAACACAAACCAAAACTCTAACGTTTCTTTTTTTACTCGATAATATTGTTTTACTGACTAAATTCTTCGATAGAGCAAACGTAAGTCATAGAATTTCCATTGACAAGGATTTTAGTACTGAAATGGGAACACATTGACAACAACTTCAAAGTTAATATGAAAAATTGTACTTCTATTGTAATCAAAGTAATCCATGCAAAGTCTTCGATGCCAAAGATATGTGCTATCATCTACAAACCTAGGCAGGAGCTGTCACTTGATGAGGACCACTATTTTTTGGTTCTTACAACCCTGCCACGTAGACAAAATAAGGAAGTTTAATCTCAGGATACGTTACTCAGATACAACTGGCTCCCTTCTGCAAACAAACTAAGTATCATTGCCACATTCTCACACCATTAATTCATCGCACGAAACATATTTCACCAACTTCCAATGAAATTTGTCTAGACTTCGAATTTTACTTCTGTACGCTTCGTAATCCTTGTTGAATTCCATCTCCCTGGTTACGCTCCGCCCATCAGTCTCTGCTATTGGCAGGATAGCTCCAATTGCGGAGCCAACCAAGGCTTGCTAATTTTCAGCCCGGGTGATCTGAATTTCAGATCACAACCATCTTATTTTCAACATGCTGTTAGTTGTTAAGTTCTTGAAATGAAACGGAGGTGTGTCTGATTTTCACGCATGTTGAGTCTTAAATTTAGACCACTACCGTAAAATCAGACAGCGCTTAAATTCAGATCGCACTGAAAATCAGATAAACTTTATTCAGGGCAGTGTCGTCTCCTTCTCTAAGGAAGAAATTTGACTAGTAGAGTCCATAACAAGGGAGAACCTCTCTGCGCCAGCCATAGACTTTTTTGAAATAGGTTCCGTGTTTGGCCCCAGGGAAAGAAAAGTGCCGAGAACCGCATGCATGGTAAGGATAAAAAAAAATCGCATATTGCCCTGTATACGGAGTCTCGGGGTTCAGCGAAAACCAGGGAAACCACGAGGTGGATATGGCTGCTCACTAATGTTTTCTTAAAAACTTCAATAATCTGCTTAGAAACCAGACCCGGTGACAGGAATTTCGGGCCCCTGGGCAACTGAGTGGTCCGGGCCCCCTAAATCCCGGCAAACCCCCTTGCTCAATTTAAACCAGATCTGCGAATTTTCAGGTTATTTCATAACCAAGACTATTAATACGAACTTGATTATCAGCTTTTTCTGCAGAAGAAACTTGCACAGTGTCATACATTATCTTTTGATTTTCTATAAATTGTCCCTTATTTAAATTAAACACATGTCAGTGGAAAGGGATGGGGAAACAATTTCAGAATGAAAAAGTTTTGACGGTGTAACACACTTTAAACTTTCATTTTACAGTAATCAAAACTAGGACTTACTTGAACTTGAAAATTTTATAAAAAGTCACAGTAAAACGTACTTTTCTTTTTTTCTAAATTAGCATGTCCACAATTACTCCCATCTTTTCAGAGATACGGAGATAATTATATCACCACCAAATTAAAATGAATGCAGAGTAATCACTTCTACTAAGTATTGCTTTCACTACAACTCTCTGAATCAAACATAACAGCAGGGAGTGAGTAAAAATAATGTAAGTTAAGGGTTTTGACGAACAGAATATATTTTTTTGTGCCTCAATATTAAGCTATTTTCGATAACTTGTTTCCTTCCTGTGTGCATAATTCAAGTAAAGTAGGAACTAAAGTTTTCCTAGATGAATAAAGTCTAATGTGATGTATAAATCAGGGATATGCATTTGGTAACGCAGGGAAAATGAAAGATTTGAGTAGATTTTCTCGATGAATAACCAAAAGCTCCGCGGTGTCCAAAATGTACCTTTCTGCATGAACCTCCTAGTAGGGTCAAGGGTGTGGACTACTGGGGTGAAGGGGCAAAGAAATGAAAAGAAGTCCTTGATAGTGTCCCTCTGGGACATAAAATAATGTTTCGTGCGAAAAATACAGGAATTTTAATGCTTTGAGGGTGTCAATGAGAATTTTACTTTTGAGAAGAGAAACCTTGAACGCGATTTCGCGTACACTTTAAGACCTTAATATTTTTATATCCCCATGATTTTATACGTGTAGAGCCGGTGGAGATCAATAGCAGTGCACACATATTAAAAAAGGCGAATAAGAAGCGTTATGTTCCTTATGGCTTGAAAAAACTTACTCGCGTCACGTCATTTCCATCTCCCGGTGCACGTCTCCGGCTCCACACGCGCGTACGAAAAATCAAATGTATGTACCTAATTATTGGCGTCGGAAACGAATTTTCAATTTTTTTTTAGATCTAACTTTAAAAAGCATCAATAATTGATTAAATATGAGTCATTTGACAGGCACTTAACATGCCAGATATTTACTACTTAAAATGAATTTTTGTGTCAAAATAAAGTTCGCCATTTTGTTACTTAACATCACCTACATTTAGGAAAAAACTTCCAAAGTTAAACACAGTAAAGTAAAAGAGTGGTTTTAACAGGCCTACTAGTTTTTTATCCGACCAAACTCCTCCCACAGCGTCACCCTCAACTTAAATAGGAAGATTTTCATAGAAAACTGAAGTCGGTGTAATTTTGGCTATATTTGAGCCCCTGCATTTCAGTAACGGCGACATAACATGACCAATGAGATGCCATTCCATAGTTGCCAATCAATTATGAGTATTTGTACCAAGTTTCATGGTTCTATCTCCAAAAAAGCCATTTTGGAATTTCGTCCATTTTTTTCAAATTTTCCTTCCTCTCCTTTCTATTAACAAAAGCCACACAAAATCATGAGTGTGCGTGCATGGGCCTTGAACTTATTTAAGTAAAACAAGGAAACAAATTTAGAAGAATTTCAGAAGGATAAATTATACATCATGTTTAAGAATTAATAACTTTCTGAAGTATGTATACATTCACAAAATTTTTAATATAAAATATTTTTTTGCTTCCCTTTTTTATTTTACCCGGGAGTTAAGTATTGCAATCCCGGAATCCCGGATGAAATGACAATCCCGAAATCTCGGGATTTAGTTTAAACGAATCCCGGGAATCCGGGATTGACGTACACCTTTTCGGTAACAGGCAGCGCTAATAAGTAAGTTTTCTTGAATATGAAATGCAACACGTTAGACGTCTGAGTCCATTGACTAATACATTTTATTGTAATAAGTAATTTGTCATCATTTTTAATACATAAGAAAAATGGAAATGAGCTTACGGTGCGCGTGTTAAAGATATAGTGATCGCCAGCATTAAACAAGGTGGGCTAAATTCCAGAAAATGTTGTCTAACTTTTGATGATGATCCCGTAATTGAAAAATCCCTCTGGGATTGCAATCCTTACTGGAAGACTTGGGTAGGGGGCCGCGGTCCCTCCCTATCGCCGTGTATGGGCGCTCATGTATAGAAAACCAATGACACAACACTAGAATTTGTAGCTTGCTACTGATAATCTGTAACTTTCACTGTAGAATAAACGATTATTTACAGTCCACAAACAAGTAAACAATAGACTTTATGTGAGGTGTGGGGGATGGGGTTTCTTGTCGTTCAGGTTACAATATGTCACTGAGTAGCGAATGTTCGCGGTAAAGGGAGGGAAGGTGAGTCACAGCACCCGTGCTTCTCGCTCTATCGTCCCCATCACCCCAAAACCCTCGATGACCACGACAACAATGCTAAAGTCATGCTTCTCTATTGCACACCTATGTTGCACACTGACACACGCTCTACCTTCATTCGATTTTTCACCTTTTAAACAACAAAATTTTGTATTCTTTTTGGAATTTAAATTTATTCATACTTTAAATTTTTATTTTCAATTAATTTATTTTGGCCCGGGCCCCCTGATGGCCCGGGCCCCTGGGCATTTGCCCCCTTCCCCCCCCTGTCGCCGGCCCTGTTAGAAACATTCTTATTTCATTCCTTTCAACTAATTTATTTAAGTGAAAACAATTATTTATGAGTCAATAATCCTGCAGCATGAATTTTTTGACTTAATGAATTAAAGATCTCGCATTGATCTTCACTTAATCTACTGATTTATGTCAGAGTTCCAATCAGTTTAATCCTAATCTATCTTTATCATACCCATCAAATTTAGTGAAAGATAAAACTATTTTTGTTTGGAAAACCTTTTATCTTGACTTAATTTCGAAACACGAGAGAGTCGATAATGGAACGAAGGATCTGATGTGGTCGAATTGCTGTCTATATATAGATATTAATTTTCTCAAGCGTGACGTTCAGAGCAAAAGTTGAAGTACCTTATGCATGAGGCCGGGTATGCCTTTCGATGTGTTGCCAAAAATAGCCGCGTGCAACTTCGCCTTCCGTGGCAGTAATATTCATCTACATCTACATAATACTCTGCAAGTAACCACAAAGGTGTGTGGCAGGGGGTGATTTCTCACCAAACATGCACTACATATCATGCATAAAATAGGATTAGTATTTTTATACTAGTCAGAACTTAACTATTTAAAAAAGATAGAAAATGCAAAGCAAAAATTCTGTTAGTAGGGTTAGCTTTAAGTACTCATAACAACATTCAGCTACCAAATTTATCCATTGCTACTCTCCGATTGGACATATTTACCGTTATTCGTATCTCTAATTGTTCGAGGGAAAAAGGACATTTTGAATCTTTGAGTTCGGCAATCAATTTCTCTAATTTTATGATTATGGTCCAGTCTGCCATAGTAAGTTGGGGTTCGCAAAATATTTTTAACGTCATCACTGAAAATATAGTCTTGGAATTTATTTAGGAGATTCTAAATTTCAACTTGCGATCTGACAAAGATTCCCATTTTAATTCATTTAATACACTGGTTACGCTAATAAGGTTATCGTACCGTCCATTTACAAATCTTGCCGATTTTCGCTGCACACGTTCAAGTTCGTTATTTAGACTGATTTCCTAGGGATCCCACACACTGGCAGCAGATTCCAAATGAGGTCTTACAAGGGGAAAGTAGCTGGTTTCTCGTATATAGGTTCAGCGCCGATGACCAGGAATCTCTCGTGTAGATGAACCATCTTAAAGGTGAATCAGGAGGAGAATACCCGTGTTCCCCCAACAACGAGATCGCATATCCTCTCCCGCATCCCAACCCTCCCTCGTTACCAAACGTCACTTTTGCCATCCCAGTGTCGTCAAGGTAACCTTTCATGAAATGTCAGCAGATTTTCATAATACCCACCAAGATTTGGAGGGGGGAGGGAGATCCAGAGATCTGCTTCATCCCCGTGAGTTCGATTCCCCCTATTCCTCCTCATATGAATTGCTTATCCAGGCAGAAATCTTGGCATTTCAAGGATTACTTTCGAAGACTTCATCCGCGTGGTGCAAACGCCAGAATGTCAGGAAATAGTTCTCCTATTGGCGGGGCACACAAGTCAGTCACTATAAGAGAACAGAATAGGCAGCATAGCAAAGGGATAGGTAGGTGAAATATTTTAGAGTAGTCTGTGGTGCATGATGCATGTATTAACCCCTTAAATACTATAGATACCAACAATCTAGCTGCATGAGACCCTATAGTTGCTTGCTTTGCTCCTATTGCTTGTTTGCATGTCCTTGATGAACTTCACCCCATGCCACACACCCTCGCGGTGGCTTTCAGGGTATCGTGTGGATGTACATCTACATCTACATAATACCCTGCAAGCCACCACAAGGGTGTGTGGCAGGGGGTGATTGCTCACCAAACATGCACTACATATCATGCATAAAAAAGGAATAGTGTTAATATAGTAGTCAGAACTACACTATTTAAAAAAGATAGAAAAGAATGTAGATGTCATTCACGCGGTGTCCCGCCTGCAGAGGTCGCCGCGCTTTGCATCGAGGGAGCAGCAGGTGTAGCCACGTGGAGGGGGTGCCGATTAGGTATCGGTCGTGAATGAACTCCGCTATAAATACGACTGAAGCGGACCCTGGTGGAAGCGGGGGGATTCGCTCGGACACGCGGTCGCCGTCACGTGCCTCCTCCGTTTACCACACCCCTATTTCATCTACATATACGCGATACCCTGCAAGCCACCGCGAAGTTGTGTGGCAGGGGGTGAAGATCACCAAGCATGCACTACCGACATGCAAACAAGCAACTATAGGGTCTCATACAACTAGATTGTTAGTATCTATAGTATTTAAGGGTAAATACATGCATCATGCACTACAGACTACTCAAAAATATTTCCCCTACCTATGCCTTTGCTATAATGCCTATTCTGTTCTCTTATAGTACGGGGGGAAAATGCCATTTTGAATCTATCGGTACGACAATCTATCTCTCTAATCTTATTTATCTGGTCGAATCTAGCATAATACGCTGGTGTTTTTAATATGTGCCTAAAATCTTCAGTAAAGCTATCCGATTGAAATTTTTCTAATACATTCAATCTGTACCTTAACCTACGCTCTGATAATGATTGCCCCCCTAATTCTTTTATTAATTCTGCAACGCTACTCAACCAAATGTTACACCTTTCAACGAACCTAGCTGCTCTACGCTGCACACTGTCTAGTTCTCTGATCAAACCTAATTCATTAGCATCCCATACACTGGCTACATACTCAAGGTGGGGCCTAACTAGTGAAAAGTAAATTCGCTCTTTTTCTTCTCATCACATTTCCCAAGTACTCTTTTTATAAATCCTAGCTTTCTCTTCGCTCGGCCGCATATTTTCCGGATGTGTCTTCCCCACGATAAATCTTTAATGATTGTTACACCTAAATATCTTATGGTTTCAACGCTTTCGATCTTCGTGTTATTAATTCTATAGGATCGCTCTATCGAATTATTCCTCCTCCAAAAATTGATAGCTACACACTTTTTCAGGTTAAGTTCTAACTGCCATTTGTCGCACCACCCTTGAATTGCATCTAAATCCTTGTTAAGCGATTTCTTGTCTTCTTCTTTTGATATACCCTATACACTACCGCATCGCTGAAAAAAGTCTAAGCTTACTACTAACTACGGTACCCAAGTCGTTTATGTATAAAAGAAATAGAAGCGGACCTACTACGCTACCCTGGGGAACTCCCGACGTATTTCATTCGGACGGGAAGTGATTCCGAATATGGAATTCATGTCGGTAGCAGTAGTCATGCCCTGGTTCTACGGGAGACCATGCCATACGTGTTATATTCCAAACCTATTTTTCCAGTTGTTCCTTTGACGAGCCGCTGCACGTGGAGTTAGCTGCTTGCGGGTTATAGCAAAATAACCTCGGTAGTACCCAAGGTCGATACGGGAGGCGGTCGAAATAGAAAAACGACCGTCGAAATTCAGCCGTGAGTACAGCAATGGACTCAGCGCCGCATGGAAGAGACTTCCGTCTGCCACCAACCCCTCAATATGACTCCAGATGAGTCATCGCCTTCTATAGTACATCAACATCTACATAATACCCTGCAAGCCACCTCAAAGGTGTGTGGCGGGGGGTGAATTCTAACCAAACATGCACTACATATCATGCTTTTAAAAGGATTAGTATTAATATGTTAGTCTAAACTGCAATTTTAAAAAGATAAAAATAGGTAACTAAGCATGCGAAAACGTGCTGTTAACGTTGGGTTACCTTCAAGTCCTTATACCAACATGAAACTACCTATGCTATGGATTCAATCACTCGTATTGGACATACCTATTTACCGCTATTTATATCCCTAATTGTACGAGGGAAAAACGGCATTTTGAATCTGTCAGTTCAGCAATCAATTTCTCTAATTTTGTGATTATGGTCCAGTATACCTTGGAAAGTTGGGGTTCGCAACATATTTTTAACGCCATCACTGAAAATATTATCTTGGAATTTGTTTACGAGATTAAGTCTAAATTTCAACCTGCGATCTGACAATGATTTCCAATAGTTCATTTAATAGACTGGTTACGCTAATATATTTAAGAGTGCGCTAGTATAGTTAATAAGCTAGTAAATGGGGTGATTGCCAATGAGAAAGTACGAAGGGTAAGGACGGGAAGGGAGGGGGCGTGTATCCCCAATAAATAGCCGTTGCATCAACTTTTTCTTCGTTATTTGAACCCTGTGATGATGCGGCCTGTGATGGACGCGAAAGCTTGAAAGACGAACAAACTCCACACGCAGTGGCTCTCGTAAGGAACAACTGGAAATTCTGCACACTGCGAAAATCTACGCTTCAACAATATTCCAAGCCTTGTACATTGACAACGACGTCGACTTAGAAGATCTCGTGGTCTAATCCCGTCAAACACCTTTGTTATCGCAGAGACGATCATGTACGGGAAATTAGCCACCTTTTCCTTGTTAGGCCTCATTACGCCGCCGACAGTATGTTGGATACCTAAAGGCCGCTTTACACAATACAATATTTTGTACAATTTCTTGTTCAGTCGGATTCAAAAGTAATGCAACACATCGATGCAATGCAATGCCACTTTCGCCGCTTTGGGGAATTGAGTTTCTACCTGTTCTACAGTTCCCATGACGGTTTTCCCATTCACATATTAATGACGAAAATGCATAGGAAATGTGCATCCCCGAAAGAATAAAAAAAATTTAATACATTTTAGCTTCTTCTGTCCTCTCACCCTCATTTTCCCATATGCTGACAATGAGGCCCCAGATATTCTGAATGGGATTGAGGTCTGGCAAATTTGACGGCCACGGTAGCACCTCAATACTGCGAGGATGCTGGAAGAAGCGTGTCGTTTCTGCTGATCTATGGATGGGGTAGTTGTCCGGCACAAAAACTACGTCCTCTCCCTCAGGCACGACCTCGGATATATATGGCAGCAATTGTGTATACCCACGTAATACTGGGATTTCATTTTTCTCGGTGTTTTGACCAAAGGCCCTGGACCCGATGCTGACGTTGCCGCCCAAAAGGTCAGACTTATGTGGTCAGGTCTATTATTTATTAAAATATGCTCTGCCTGGAACCTGCGAAAAATCCGAAGTGGAGTTTTGATAAAAGAATTAACTAATCACAGGAAATGTTGACTCCATTTCTTAATATTTCACCTGGTGTTACGTGGGGACCATATTTGAACTTTTCCATGTTGGTCACATCTAAAAGTTTTTCCGTCACTTAAAATAACCAAATCCCAATGAGCTTGACTCATTGCGGCGTATGCCTGAGCGAATTCAAGCCTGGCTTAAGGGGTTCTTCGTTTGTCACGGGTTTTATCGCGGATTGTGTATACCTGTATCATAGTATCGCCTCCGTATTTTTGAACTGCTACAATTCATTCTTAGTTGCCCTCTTGATGATTGCAGCTCCACTGGTCAACAAAGGCTGATCCAAACAACTTTGTCGCACTTCTCGTACTGGTACCTAGCTGTGCAACGAGGCCTCCTATTTTTCGGTCTTCTTTTTAAAGCCTCATCACCCTCCCTATATCACTTGATCCATCCATCAATAGAGCTCCTATCTACTTCTAATTCTCGGGCAATAGCGGTCCAAAAGTTGTGTATTCATGATTGTGTATGAATAAGTTATATTGTGATGCCTTACGCATTTTAGTAGAACAAGCTTGAAATGGAAAATTTCATTGAAAAATCGGCGAATTTTTCCTAGATAAATAAAACAATTTTTACTGTCTACGCAAGTAAATTTTACTTTCAGTTGTCGAAAAATAAATTTATTTACTCTGTTGCGTGCTTTTAAACGGTTTAAAAGTGTGTAAAAAGTAATTATTATGTATTCCAGAGCTTGCTTTTGTGAGACCACGTAGTGAGCAGTCGAACGTTATCGAGATTTCGTGCTAGTGTTGAGTGGTGTTGTGATTGAGTCTTTTTTTGGTCTTCAGCGTTTACTTCGTTAACCATGTTTTAGTGCTTGGTTAGTGAATTCAGTGGTTAATAAGTGCAGTATTCCAAAAGAGCATCTTTTAAAGGTTCCCTGAGAGGAGAACTTAAAGATGAAATGGCTTTCTTCAATCCCCAGGGAGGAGTACAAAATTACCGAGAACTCTCGGGTAGGTGAATTCATTTTATAAGCAATGTGTAGTTTGTTTAACTTGTGTTTACTGAGTAGGGTAGTTTACTGAGTGATAAGATCTGGTCGAGGGTAGATTTAAAGGAGTGCGCAGGGACTCCTTTATTTTTTTGGGTCGCGGAACTTCAAACGGAAATGACTGGCAATCAATGCGTATTGAAGTGTAACTCTTCTGAAGAATTATTGTAGAGAGAGTAAGAGTATTCAAGTGTCCTTCGGCCAAAACTATCAAAGAACAGGAAACTGTTCGAACGTTAGCCTCATGGAGTGTTTCAGGGGCAATTAGAGAATGTCGGTCACCATGCCTATGTCATTCTTTTTTACATTTTCATAATCAGCTTCACCGATTTTATAATTAACGATATTAATTATTGCTTCAGTTACTTCATGATTCAGTTTCAGTCTTTCAGATATGGAAACGCATTGAAAAGATCTGATCCATCCGTAGAATCTTGCCCCGCCGGACGTAAAGGCCGCTTTACACGATACAATTTTTTGCACAATTTCTTGTACAAACTCTTGTATAGACTGAACGAGATTGTATGTTTGTCTGAATGGAATTAGAACACGTTCTATTTCCCGTTCAGTCATTCAGACAATCGCACAAGTTTTCGTACAATTTGCCGCTTTACACGGTACAATTTCCTCATGCAAGAGTTTGTACAAGAAATTGTACAAGAAATTGTACAAAAAATTGTATCGTGTAAAGCGGCCTTAAGGCTGAAAGGCCTCCTGCTGATGACGTCACCCCCAAGCGTTCCGGCCTGTATCTAGGTGGCGTTGGAATTATATCGCTACCATAATGAAAACCAATTTCTAAGTGTAAAGGGATTCTGAGAGGGAGACTCTTGAAGGGAGATTCTTGAAGGGAGACACATAAGGAAGGATGACAGAATCGGGAAAGGGATGCGAGGAGAAAAGAACGCAGTAGAAACTGGCCGTTGTTTTCCTAGTCTTGGCTCAGAAGAAGAATGACATCTTTTGGTCTTAATTGTCTTGGCTAAACTAAATCTACTAAACAAACGAGGTGAAGGGTGCGAATGCGTGCAGCCCTTGTCTGCTGCAGAAAATTGCTCGCTCTCATTCAGTCGCATTGAGGATGATATCATCATTAAATTTGGTAAAATTGGGAATTTACCAAATGAAGGATTGTCCTGCAGATGTAAATACAAGCTTGGAAGGAATAAGACACTTCATTAGATCGTGATTTCAGTGTGGAAGTGAGGTACGGAAGACAATAGCAGCAGAGAGGTCAATGATGGAACATTTAAAATGTGGCAGCACAGAAAAATGAGGATGGTAATTTGGATCACTCAAGTGACAAACGAAGAAGTGCTGAGGTGATGAGGATGACAGAGAAGTCTGCTGAAAACTCTTAAAGGAAGAAGGGTTCGCCTAATCGGCAATATGTTGGGAAATTATGGTTTTATGGAGGCTATCGGAAATGGAAAGTGAACAGGAAGATTGGCAAGGGAAAACATTTGGAAGATATGGAGGAAAAGTAGAGAAGAATTATGGAAATATGAAGAGATTAACTGATAGGATAATCGAATGGAGAGCTGCGTCAAACCAATGTTCACATAGTTGACTCAGGATGATGATTCTCCTGCGAAACATGGATCTGAAGGGCTCTACAATAGGGTAGTTTCCTATTATTTTTTATTGTCTTGATCGAAAATTTATAACCTCTGGAGTACGTGTTTTAAGCCGTTCGATTTTTAAATGACGTTAAGTATTTTTCCTCATTAATTAAAAAGTTAAAAAAGTCAATGGCGCGAAAACGCGACGGCAAACTATTGCATGCCGGTTAATCCTACGTGTGACGTCAAACTATTTCCTCTACCTGCCACCAGGTGGTGCTGCGGACGCTTCCAGGTAGACGTTGCACTCCGTTAAAGCTTATGTACAAGTATTGGAGGCATATTTATTCCGTTCAGTTATTATAATTAACTTTTATTTATTTATTTATTTAACATTACTTATGCAGTTGATTCATTTCAAATCAGTTAGTATTCGTTTCCCAAGCATACCATGTAGTTCGCCGATCGCCGCACGACCTTCACGCCATGCTTCGTCGTAGCAGAAGACAACGAGCAGGACGTCCTTGAGCCTATAAAATGACTAATAATACCATGTTTAACGGAGAATACTTTTCCAACTTTGATAGTTTTTACAGGCTAATACTAATGCATATTCACTAGAGCTGAGGGGCCCTGAAATACAATGGTAAGTTCAATGGTACTGTGCCTCGCAACGTAAACTACCTACCTGTTACATCAGCATGAAGGCAGCGCACCCCGCCATTTCAGAGCCTTTTCAAATGGCCTTAAAATTAACATTTAATTCTCTAGTAAACTGGGATTTCTCAATACAAACTTTTTGCGTAAATTAAATACATTTATGGCAGGACACAAATCGCAATCAATGAACTCTGTTTTCTTTGATGAAGGAAACTACCCTATTGTATTTGATGAAGGGTCGCTGACTTACGTAAAACCATCGTCATACCAGCCATAATTACTAGATGAAACCGGGCAGAGAAATACAAAACCCAAGATAAACGTTGGTCAGCCTGGCTGTACGATGCTATGACCTCGATTTCCCGTGAGACCAGCTTTTGCTATGACGTTGAATAAGGCCAAAAAGTTAAGTATTTGAATGCATCTACATTGACTTATTAACATCGATTTTTATGCTTGGAATATAATACGTTGGTTTTTGTCGAGTTAAAAAAACAGTTTAAACCAGTTTTTTGCTATAAAATCCTTGGCGTACACGTAATGTAATATAACAGGAGGTTTTAAATTAAATGGATGCGTATCATAATGCAATACAAAGTAATGCCAACAGCGCATTTTTTGGGATGTTCCTAGCAACATAAATTATTGTAATTTTACTTTCTAAAGCATCTATCAGTTTTAATACTTGAATTGTTACTGTTAATACGTTTTTGCTCATAAAATGTGGATTTGATGAAACTTTTTTTCTTTCTCTTTTGTTCCCTAAAATCATTAGAATTAAATACACTTTCGACCAAAGCTCGGTCCCCCAATACTGAGGATCAAGTGGTCTAACCAACTGTCTCTCCATTCAAAGAAATAACAATGACAAGGGCTAAAATGGCCCCTTAATCGCGTGCAGGCCTCCTATCGGCCGCTTTCGAAACTTCCGCGATCGAGTCCGCTCGCTGGAGGCGTTATTTATTCCGGTAGCTATGGTTCCGGGACCACGTGATATCTGGAGGGGAGTTGTGTCGCAACGGCACAACCCAGGGGCGGAAATGGTCGATAGCACGGATTCGCTTATATTTATGGAGCTAGTTTGAAGAAAATAATGGATCCTGGCCTTCTCAAAATAATCCAGAAATAATTACGCACTGTCAGCGACACACATCTCGCTCCGGGCGGAAACCCATTCCCCCATAATCCCCCGCTTCGATGCACCAAATCCAGAGAAACTGAGAATATTCAGACGCGGGGGTGTCGTCATATTAAATAAACAATCCCCACAAAACACCGGATTACCTCTGAAATGGGGCGTCAATAGGATTCACCCTGCCTTCTTCTTTTCTCATAATTTTTTTATTTTACTAGTAATTTTCTTATGTACTATTAAAATATTTTTTTAAGCACTATAGCTAGGCTATCGATAGGAATTCTCTGGTTTAGTTTCTTGTGTTGGTGTTTTCCTAAAGTTGGATTTTTTCGTAAAGGATATAAATATAATAATCCTCCTGTTGTTCACGCAGTTCTTAATTAGTTTCAAGTACCGAGATTTCTTGTTTAATTTTGATGTGTTGTGTGTACATCTTTTTTGTTCATTTATAATTTTTCAAATCCTTTAATCAGGGTTTTTCATGTTTTTTAATCGGATTTCAATGGTGCTTATCATGAAACTCACATGTATTGCTGTAAATATTTTGACAAGATGTCAGCTGGCAGAAGGAGCTGTTTTGTCTCAATCTCAGTTGTGATTGGACGAAGTCGAATACGTCAGAGGTTGCACCACGCCCACTTTTCCGAAAGGTTTAAAAACATCATGTTTTTCGCCGCTTATAACTCGAGAAATAATTGACGGATCTAAAAACGGAAAAATACAGGCCTTTTTATTTAACAAACTCTATCAGATTCGGCAATTAAAAAAATATGGTAAACGTCCCCAAGACAGACCTTTCATTGTTATTACCATTATTACCGCCTCTGCCTTTCTGTTAAATAAATATGTACAGTGTATATCGCTCACATAAGCTATAAAATGCGCTACCCATGTTATCCATTATTACACTCGTACTGAATTTATTTACTGATATTCATACCCCTAATAGTACGAAGAAAAAAGGACATTTTGAATCTGTCAGTTCGGCAATCAATTTCTCTAATTTTGCGATTATGGTCCAGTCTACCATAGTAAGTTGGGGTTCGCAAAATATTTTTAACGTCACAACTGAAAATATGGTCTCGGAATTTTTCTAAGAGATTAAGGGCCAGTTTCACCAACGAAGATAATCTTTTTAACTCGGTTAATTTTGGGATTAACCGAGTTAATGTGACTTCTCTGTTTCACCATTAACTCGGTTTTGGTGCATTATCTCGGTTATTTTTTTCCGGCTGTTTTCGCGAGGTGAAAGGTTATTATCCGAGATAATGCTGTAAAAGCAACATGGCGCCCAGGCGATTTTGTCAGCTACTTTTAGATATTAGTCGAGACATTTGAGTTCAATTATCGTTACTAAAGACAATTACTGGGGATATTAAGGTACGCGCAATTTATTTGAACCTAAAACCTGAGATTTGATTTATCCCGAGTTAATAAACGCTACGAAAATCACTTAGCAACAATTCAGGTGATGTCTTCTCGGGATTTCCACCGGGTTAAATATTTATATAACACCAACTTCACTCACCCTGAAGACGAGTCGTCCGTGGAAACGTTGGTGTTATAAAAAGGGTAAATAAAAGCAAATAGCACGTATCTAACCTCTAAAACTCTATCTTATTTAAATGTAAATAGTACACTTACCACAATAGACACTCATACACACTTCAACCATAATTAAACATATTTTATAACCCACATGAATTCTTGCTGAGTAATCAGGGAACGTCATACCTGCATACGGTCATGGAAACGATTTGCCCGTCGCTATAAAATCTTAGTGTGACAGCCGGAATCGAATTGTAAAATATCAATATAATTATTAACATGTATACCTAAGGTTGATCAAGTATCTCTTGTCACCGAAATTGCTTCTCTCGTCGTCGTGTCCGATCTTTCATAATCACGTCTGGTGAGATTTAATGCAGTACGAAATTGCTCCACCGTCTTTCTTATTAAATGACGATAGGCCTCACATTCCTATAAAAAGTTTATTTTGAATCACGCCTAACGTACCTCGACCTCTATTTCTCCTCTCTCGTAGCTTTCTCCGGAAGAATTATGGCTGCCACCGTTGTATGGACACTAGCAGTAGATGCGAAAATTAAACCATACCGATTCATTATTAATAGCTCTACTTCACCTCCGATGAACTCAAACCTCAATATCTAGAAAGCTTTGTATAATGAATATTATAATTACTAAACATACACCATTCTTTATTTCACCTATCACGCATCACTTCCAAACAAGGCAGAAGACGTAACAAACGTAAACAAACCATCGATACAGTGGCGTTGGTCGGAAATCTCCCGTGAATCGATATGTGCTATCGATAGGCCTACAATTGCGCATTCTTTCTGCACGTAACAGGGATTCAAGGAATTAATTCGAAAGATCATTCGCCGTGTTAAACGCCCTAAGCAGAAGCAATTTGAGGTCATCACTTAAATTCATTCGCGAATGAATTCATTCGCATGATAATTCCCCTTGACACCAATGACAACGACGAAGGAAATGCTAAGTTTTAAGTGATCGAAAGGTACCTATAATAGCAGTTACTGTTCGTTTTCGAGACGATGTAAATAAAGGCAATGTAATTTAAGTTCATTCCAGTATTTTATTTCTATATCTCCTAAACGTAACAGTGAAGACAATAAGTGATATCTTAGGGGAGATGTGTAGTAGAATTAGGAAAAGCGGGGTTTGAAATATCTTATAAACATAAAGACGATTTTTGAAAGTGATTATAGATGTTTTCTAGATATACGTAGAAGATAATATAGATGTTTCGTGGAAGTTTAGTTAATATTTTGTCCTTCATGGGTCAATTGGAAATGCCTTTAGTTACAATAAGCACGAAGTTAAATCAGCTGAATTACAAATCGGTGAGGCGCTTTTATTTGTTTGCTGACGTCAGGAGTATGAGAAATTTACCAACCTAAACATTCTCAGAGAAATCTCGGTTTTAAAAACCGAGATAATAATAACAGTGGTGGAACGCAAGCAAGAGATTATCGAGATAATAATATTAACGGAGATAATGCAAACTGCGATAACGGGAAATTTTACCGTCGTTGGTGAAACTGGCCCTAAGTGTAAATTTCAACCTGCGATCTGACAATGATTCCCATTTTAATTCATTTAATAGACTGGTTACGCTAATATAGTTATCGTAACGTCCCTTTACAAATCTTGCTAATCTTCGCTATAAACACGTTCAAGTTCGTTATTTAGACCGATTTCGTAAGGATCCCATACACTGGCAGCATATTCCAAATGTGTTCTTGCAAGGGAAATCGGTTGGGGCTGGATTCTTCTTGTGCTTTGTCGGCATCTTCTGTGGCCACTGGAGTTTCTGCAGGGAAAGGTCTGGAAGGGGAGGTCTGTTCTGGAGTCTGGGTGGGGGTTTCCGGCGGGAAATTCGGAAGGAGGATTCCATCATTTTATACGCTTGAGTTTGGTGCGAAGACGGTCATTGGGTGTGGGGCAGTATTTTCCATCGGCGAAACTCTCTTCCTTGAGAAGAGAGATGGTTCTGATTGAAGGTGCTGTGGGTACCAAAGTGGTGCCAGCGATAGCGAAGGGAGGTTGGCTCGCGACTGCTTGAGTAAAATTGTCAAAGGAATCATATTAATTTAAGTAGGAGTATATGCCTGCTAAGTGATCCTTACTTCACAAAGAAAATTACCTAAGCTATTGAAAGTCATAAGTATCACAATAAATACGATGTAAAGTCGAAAGATTTATTTTTTATGATAATTTTAATCAGCTCGATGACGAGGAATTCAGCATTTACGTTACAGAAATAAATGCATGTACTCAATGAATTTACTAATGTATAACACCAGAGTATTAATATCAAACGTTATGTTATAATATTTTTATGAAATATGCTTTAATATCTCATTAGTAATGATATTATTCATACACCATACATTATGGCTAGAGCGGCCGCAGCGTCACTTGAAGTCAATTAACGCATTTCGTCTACTATAAGCACAGAAATTGGTGTATTTAGCGAAAAATACGGTGAGTTGATGCCTTTTTTTTCGTTTCATTTTATTTCTTGTGAAATTACGAATAAAATATCAGTTTTTTGCAAAAATGACATGTCACTATGGTATTTTTAAACTTTATATTTCCATTTAATGGCCATTCTCGCCTTTAATCGTATGTAATTTCAAATGCAATTTGTGCAAAAAGGAGTATAGGTTGGTGTAATTATCTTCACTTTATTAGACAGAGGAACTTTAGTTCTATAAGTGCTGAAAATATAAAGCAAATGACATGACTTTCACTTTTCGGAACAACCTCCTTAAGAAGACGGAGAATGCGAGACGGGCGTGAGGAGAAAGGTCAGAATGGGGGAAGACGCGGGTGAAACGGACGGATAAATGGGTGAGGAGGTGGTGGGGGGGGTAAGTAGGGGAACCAGACTGTAAGCAGATCCGAAATGAGGTCCAGCGGGAACTATTGATACTCCTGCGAAAAGTAGAGGAGGTCCTGCGGATGATAAATGGAACCTCCATCAAAACCGGTCTCTTGTGGGGAGAGAGTATGACGCGGAGCGAAATATCTCTCTCTCTCTCTGAAGTATCAGAGGGAGGAGCGAAAGAAAGAAAAAAGACTTTCGTACATGCATTTGATGAAAATTCATCAGCATTGCTCGAAAGGAGATATCTCATTCGATTGTAGAATACGTGGTCGCGATTACTCGTTGGAAAACTGAGGCATAACGAAAAATAGGCTGACGTATTCGCAGATAGTCTCGAGGGGGTGAATAATCACAGCTCGATAAAGAGGCGGGGGTGGGAGGGGCGCTAAATGTAGAGGAGGGCGAGGCGCCGGATGCGATTGGCGCCCACCTGCTAATGCCCAGGGGGCGACTGCTGCCCACCCAATCCGGGGGTGCCTCTGGCTCGGACAGTCCAAATGTCGGAGACGGAACGCTATTCTCTCCGTGTTTCTTTGCGTGTTGGGTGAAAAGAGGGACTGATAATGTGCATCCCGCATGACATTCATAGAAATCTCTCCTCAAGCAGATGGTTGGTGTGATACATGGGAGTTAGAGTTTAATTTTAAAAAAATGTATGGTGATGAAATTTTGGAAAAAGAATTGTTCTCCTCCTAGCACGTACAAAATAAGTAATGATGAATTAACAATAGTGTAATCCATTAAATATCTTGGAATAAGACTGACACATGATCTTTCCTGGGGTAAACAGATGCGTGAAATAATGGGTGAAGCGAATCGTAGACTGGGTTTCATCAAAAGAGTATTGGGTAAATGTGACGATCATGTACGAGAAATCAGCTTCTTTTCTCTTGTTAGACCTCATTTGGAATATGCTGCCAGTGTATGGGATCCCTACGAAATCGGTCTAAGTAATGAACTTGAACGTGTGAAGCGAAGATCGGCAAGATTTGTAAAGGGACGGTATGATAACCTTATTAGCGTAACCAGTCTATTAAATGAATTGAAATGGGAATCATTGTCAGATCGCAGGTTGACATTCAGACTTAATCTCCTAAATAAATTCCAAGATAATATTTTCAGTGACGACGTTAAAAATATTTTGCGAACCCCAATTTACTATGGTAGACTGGACAATAATCACAAAATTAGAGAAATTGATTGCCGAACTGACAGATTCAAAATGTCCGTTTTCCCTCGTACAATTAGGGATATGAATATCGGTAAATATGTCCAATACGAGTGAATCAATCCATAGCATAGGTAGTTGCATGTTGGTATAAGGACATGAAGCTAACCCAGCTAACAGCATGTTTGCTATGTTATTTTTATCTTCTTTAAATAGTGAAGTTTAGAAGAGTATATAAATACTAATCCTTTTTTATGCATGATATGTAGTGCATGTTTGGTGAGAATGCACCCCCTGCCACACACCTTTATGGTGGCTTACTGGGTATTATGTAGATGTAGATAGTATGAGTCAACTTTGGTGCATAAATGGTGACAACTCACCCCTTGCCACACGCCCTCGTGGTGGCGTGTTGGGTAGTCAGTTGAGATAGATTTTTCAAGAGATGTAGAAATTGGACACTTTTCAGTGCCTCCTTGATAGCTGATTCCTAGAGAATTAGCTGTTCCATATGCGAATTCCAATATTAAATACGGTTTTTTTATTTTTCGGTGTTCAGTAATTAACTAGTGAGACGTAAAAGAATTTATAATTTGTGATACCATAACATGATTTATAAGATGAACGGATACTCCTATATTTCCAGCTGGTTCCACGCAATCGCCTCAAATCCAGATCCCATACCGGATGCCTGGGCAAACAGTATCGTACCTTCTTCTAGTTGGCCTGAATGCTCTTGTCAGGGGTGCCCTAAGAGTTATTTTGGGGGGAACTAGTGCGCGTGACTCGTCGGTTGTGAATCGCGCCCTCACATTGCCCATAGAGACTATTGGCCTCGAAATCGGTGAAACAGCTAATGGCTCTTCAAAAAGGGTCCACGTACCATTGCAGTCAATGCATGGTGAACCACGGATGAACCCTTTGCAGAGCGATGAACGAGTTGGCCTCCTTTGAATCCGATTTCATCCAGACTCTGCGGACAAGTGCTAAGATTGGTAATGGATTCCGGGCGTTCCTCCGCGTTACGCCTACATCTACATAATGCCCGGCAAGCCACCATAAAGGTGTGTGGCAGGGGGTGCATTCTCACCAAACATGCACTACTTATCATGCATTTAAATGGATTAATATTAATATATTAGTTAAAACTTCACTATTTAAAAAGACAAAAAAAGCAAACTACGCATGCAAAAACGAGCTGTTGGTTGGGTTACCGTCGAGTCCTTATACCAACATGCAACTACCTATGCTATGGATTGGTTCACTCTTATTGGACATATTTACCGCTATTCATATCCCTAATTGTACGAGGAAAAAAGGACATTCTGAATCTGTCAGTTCGGCAATCAATTTCTCTAATTTTATGATTATGGTCCAGTCTGCCATAGTAAGTTGGGGTTCGCAATAGTATATTTAACGTCGTCACTGAAGATATGGTCTTGGAATTTGTTTAAGAGATTAAGTCTAAATTTTCAACCTGCGATCTGACAATGATTCCCATTTCAATTCATTTAATAGACTGGTTACGCTAATATAGTTATCGTACCGTGCCTTTACAAATCTTGCCGATCTTCGCTGCACACGTTCAAGTTCGTTATTTAGACCGATTTCGTGGGGATCCCATACACTGGCAGCATATTCCAATTGAGTCTAACAAGGGAAAAGTAGCTGATTTCTCGTACGTGATCGTCACATTTACCCAGTAGGTACTCTTTTGATGAATCCCAGTCTACGATTTTTTGGGCTAAGATGCCACCTCCTTTTTTAATGGGTTTGTTTTTAAAGTGCCCCAAGATGAGACATTCTCTCTTGAATATGAATATTGTAATCGTTTACTATGAGATTCAGTTTCGATCAGATGATATTTCTGAAGAGATCCCTCGGAAAATCCATCCTCTCGACTCTAAGAGGGATCAGCAAAGAGCAGTCTGTATGCCCTCCCTATGGAGGTGTTCCGATACAAAGGGTGTTCTCCCTCTAGGGATCACGGACTACTCCCCTCCGTGGCCCAACCCCCGTACCCTGCCCGCACTTCTACATCTATTCTCTCCGTCTGCACAGACTTTGCTGGAGAGGCTCCCTTATCGAGGTTTCCAGAGAGATAAAAGGATGACGGTAGGTAGTATTCCATTTTCGTTTCACTCCTCGAAATCCTATCATTTTCCTGATGGGTCTCACTTGTTAAATCGTGATTGCATTTGTGGGCGAGTCGCTCACTCTGAGGCGGTAAAAAGGGCGCGAATTAGTCGTGGCAGTGAACTCCGGTGAACATGAGGGGGGAAGGGTGAAATTTTTACTTTCTGGAAGAAAGAAATTCTGTGCAAACCTGGATGTGATGTGCCGTGCACACAGCGAAACGTCTTTGTTTGTCGTGTTCGTCGAGATGAATGAATTCCGACTCCGATGGTAACCAAGAAAGTTTTGAAAATGTTTATTTCCTCGCTAGTATTGTTAATAGGCATTCCATTGCTCATTTAGCCCTACGAAGGAAACGATAATCTTTGATTTGAATTTAAGGAGGGCGGACGAGATCGATAAGTGTAGTTTCTCCATGTGTGGAATATGTAGAAGCTAAATTTAAATGTGAAGTGCTTGTGAAGTGTTCAATAATCACATTGCAAATTCACTCCCAGCTAAACGTAGTTGAGATTAATTCACCTTACCTACTCTTACAATTAGACTGAAGTGACGAAAGTTCTGAAACAGACTCTAGAACAAAGCATTTTTATTCACCAAGTACGATTCGCAACGCCCTCCGCAATCCATACGTCTCAGGGTGCATAGGGTGATTAGTAGGTGTAGAGAAAAGTGAATCGCGTAGATCTCCTTATCCGCACAAGTCACGCCCGTGAATGTTTGACGTGACGATAAGTATAACAGACTTCGGTGACCACGGTGTGCGGTGGAAGGGGGGAATCTGGAGGAAGGGCAGTTAGTGGGAGGGGAATCACATTGAGGCGTGCTGTGGAAAAAAAGTTGAGTGCGACGCCTCGCTGCGTCCCAAAACAAAAAACAGGAGAATCTGAAACCATTTTCGAGGTCTTTCCAAGCCCATGCATCACCTCTGGCATGATCGTCATCTTGGCTTGATCAATACTAGCCGTGCCTTGGTCGTGTGGGCCCTACTCCTTACGCCTTACGAAGAAGGTTACAGAGACATTCGTGACCTCTTTCGCCTTTAGGAGAACTTAGACCGAATCGTAAAAGAAAAACTATGAGGTTTTCCGGCGAACGATTAAAATAAAATGTTCTCGGTTGTCACACCGGGTTACGCTGTGAATGGGCGTCTCTTATGTTGAGTCAAAGGTGAATCAGACATCCAGGGCCACGACCAAGCGCAGACTCGAGAAAGACCACCGAAAATTGACTTATCCGACACCAAGAATTCTTGCGGCTCAAATAAATTTTGGGACCGTGTTGTGAAGGAGGCTTAGCAGATTCGATTGGGAGATGCGAAATTGAACCGAGGCAATGTTTTCAATCTAAGGAGTGCGTGGGAAGAGGCCTTAAGTGAAATGCGAAGATCACAGCTATGCTCTAAACAATATGAGCGACGAGAATTCGAAAAGGAGGTTCGGACCAATCGGATCCCTCCTAGCGCGCAACAATGTAAAGAAGTGTGCTTACCTTTCAGTCTTAAGCAGCGTTTACACGTAGCAGTTGACTGCTATGACAGTTGCGAGATGCCCGATATATCTATATCGCTACCGCTATGATGCGTTTGCATCAAATTCTAAGCATCTTAAAGCCGCTGTTTAGGCGTTGTCATAACAAATAAAAAGCGTTGTATTTCAACAGTGAATTTCGCTTGAATTTTCATGAAATTCTTCAAGCAGTAAATTCCATTTACGATTATCTTTTGTTCCAATTCTTTAAAGAGTAGATCTACCCTTTGGGGGAGGGGTATTCTTGTTATTATATCCAAATTCCCGGTATCAGACGTCGTTTATTGCTTTCCGTTGGCGATTGTTGCGATTGTGTTGGATACTTTTCCGCTGGAAAGTAGACGGACTTAATATTTGCTAATAGCTCGAACGTGGATCGATAGTGTTCGACATGTGTCCACTATCGACCTGAACTCGCATCGCAGTTGCTATTTACACATGCGAGTGGAGCTTAATAGTTGTTAGCAGTTGACTATCATAGCAGTCAACTGCTACGTGTAAACGCGCCTTTAGCCTTCTCCGAATCATTCAATTGTGAGATCGCAGGATGAATTTTAGACTTAATCTCTTGAACAAATTACAAGATAATATTTTCAGCTATGACGTTAATAATATTTTGCGAACCCCAACTTACTATGGTAGACTGGACCATGATCACAAAATTAGAGAAATTGATTGCCGAACTGACAGATTCAACATGTACTTTTTTCCTCCTACAATTAGGGATATGAATAGCGGTAAACATGTCCAATACGAGTGAATCAATCCATAGCATAGGTATTCGCATGTTGGTATAAGGACTTGAAGGTAAACCAACTAACCGTTTTTGTATGCGTAGTTTGATATTTTTAATCATAAAAATATTGCTTTTTAGACTAATATATTAATACTAATCTTAACTGCATGATATGTAGTGCATGTTTGGTGAGAATATACCCCCTGCCACACACCCTTGAGGAGGCCAGCAGGGTATTATGTAGATGTAGATTCACTCTGGTGACGATGGTGTCACATCGAGACGTTGGTGCCAATTAATAATAGCACCCGAGTGTGTGAAACCAGAGAGCATTTTATTGAGACCGAATACTGAATCTCTTCGGTCCCAAGGCGAAGTATTCTCTGATCTGCGTGTTGCAGCCGTGGGCTGCCATGACAGCCGTTGACCGCGTCCAGTGAGGTCGCTGCCGTCGCCGAACGCCGCCCGTCCATTCGGGTGTTTGGGAACAAGTTTGGTCCCCCGTCCGTTATTAGCGTGGGCGCTGCTGCATACTATGTGGGTCAATGCTTCGATGGGATCGATGTCCGAAAGAATTGAGGCGTGCGGCCGAGTCGTCTGCTTCGACCTTTCGAGTGTCCAGCATCAAAGTCAGCTACATCAGGAGTAGAAAACAGTCCCTTGTATAATCAGAGTGTGAGAGTACCACGGAGTGAGGGCCCTAGAGCTATTTGCTTGTGACGAAATAAAATTGTGATATTACCGAAAATCCTGAAACTGATTGTCCAGAGGAGATTCATAAATGTTCGATATTGGCCCTTAGGCTACTCATAGAGAAGAGAATGGAGAAGAACAAACCGACGTTCATTGCATTTGTGGATTTAGAGAAGGCTTTTGACAGCGTGGATTGGAATTCAATGCTTGGAATTCTGAAGGGAATTGGAGTGTCCTAAAATGATCGCAGAATTATCCGAAGTCTTTATAAAAACCAAGTAGCTGTGATTAAATCTGGACCCAGCTGTGAGGAAACAAGAATAAGGAAAGGAGTGAGACAAGGCTGTGCACTCTCTCCAGTAATTTTTAATGACGTTTAATTTACGTCGAGAGAGCCAGCAATGAAATCAAAGAGAAGTCTTTTGGAGTGACTATCCACGGGGAGAAATAAGCATGCTGCGATTCGCTGATGACATAGCACTCATAGCAGAGTCAGAGAAGGATCTGAGTAAGTTGCTAACAGCCATGAAAAGGACAATGGCCAGATATCAGCCGAAGATCACTAAGATGAAGAATAAGATATTGGTGTGCAGCAAGAGGAAAGAGGACAAAACTATTGTCAAACTTTGAAAACAAAAACTGGAAGAGGTGGAAGAGTTCTGTTACCTTGGAAGCCGAGTAACCAACGATGGACGAAGCAAGAAAAAAGTAGTGAGTAGCCCAGATTCTACCAAAAGAAGAACCTACTTACCGCTGGAAATACAAGCGTAGAGTTAAGGAAACAATTCATCAGGACCAATACATCTGAAGCGTGTTTCTTTATGGCAGCGAAGCATGGACGATGACAGCAGCGGAAAAGAAAAGGGTGGAAGTATTCAAAATGTGGTGCTACAAAAGAGTGATGAAAATTAAATTGATCGACCGAGTAAGTAATGAGAAAGTTCTAAGAAGATAGGGAGGAAAGAGAAGTCTTCTGAATACCCTAAGAAGAAGACGGGACAACTTGATCGGCCACATCATGAGACATGAATGGCTGTTGAAGACAAGTGGAAGGGAAGAATGGCAAAGGAAGGCCTCGTGCAAGACATGTGGAACAAGTGATAAAGGCTGTGAAAGAGAAGAATTACGTAAATATGAAGAGATTAGCCGATAGAAGAACGCAGTGGAGAGCTGCGTCAAACCAATCTGAGGATTGATGATGATAGCCGTATATCTTCTGATTAATTGTTTTCCATAAAAAGTGTTCTTATAAAAAGGCTTTGAGCCTGTAACACTAGGCCTCACAGACCTTTGCTATTCTCTATGGATCCTGATATTATTATTTAATTGATCCATCCCTTCTCATATTATAAAGTTCCAGAAAGAGTCTTCATCCAGGGAATGAAGACGGAAAACCCTACTCAAGCATCATTCATTTGCATTCGTTTTCATCTGGAATCAATAACGTAACAACGTTTATACTAGGGATGGGTCGGTTCGGTTCTTCGGTTCTCGGTTCCACCGGTTCTTGAGCTTAGAACCGGAACCGGAACCGAGGCCAAAAATAATCGGTACCGAATTAATTGGCGCGAAAACCAGTTTGAAACCTACTCACACTCCGAAAGTGGAGGCTTCACATTAAAACCTGGTGAAATAGTGTACTTAGATGCTTCAACGTCGCGAATTATTCTAATTCAGTCTCTGAAAATGATTATTGATTACCTTATCTTATCATTGAGCAATGCACAGTAAGTGGTAAATTAAGAACCGGAACCGAGAATCGGAACCGAGAACCGAAGTTAAGAACCGAACCGGAACCGGAACCGAAAAAAAGTGGAACCGACCCATCCCTAGTTTATACAATGTTAAGCACTTCGGCAAAAGATAACAAAAATTATTTCTAAGTCTATAAGAGTGTGGTCTTTGATATTTCTGTGCACATTGCCACTACGAATAAAAAATAATCTTAAGACATTGTATATTTATGACTATGGCAGATGGACCATAATCATAAAGTTAGAGAAATTGATTGCCGAACTGACAGATTCAAAATGTCCCTTTTCCCTCGTACAATTAGAGATACGGTTAACGGTAAATATGTCCAATCGGAGATTAGCAATGGATATCATTGGTAGCTGCATGTAGGCATGAGTACTTAAAGCGAACCCTACTAACAGAATGTTTTTGCATGTTTGATTTGCTATTTTTATCTTCTTTTAAATAGTGTACTTCTGACTAGTATATTAATATTATTTTTTAATAATAATTAATAACCTTTTATGCATGATATATAGTGCATGTTTGGTGAGAAATCACCCCCTGCCACACACCTTTGTGGTGGCTTGCAGGGTATTATGTGGATGCAGATGTATGTATACAGGTGCCTTAGCGGTAACACCCCTAGCATCTTAAAAATGGGGATGGAAGGTTGAAGACGACCTTTTCGCTATCACTCGATCAATAAATACCCCTAAGTGCATTTTCTGATCATTTTAGGGAGTTTTGGTAGGCACCTCCCCAACATAATAATCCATATCTCACTTAGGAGTGCACTAATGCATGGCATGGATTTCGAAATGGATTTTCGAAAGTGTATGTGACATTACTTTCGAATAAAATATAGTTTGGTTTTACAATGCTTTAAACTATTCGTTATTGTATTAATATGACGTTCCCATTTGAAATACTGATCCAGGTGAGTCCCCAAATAGTAGTGTTTGTAGGTATGGATCTTTTGGGTCCTCGATGGATCTTAGCTCGCGTAACAATCAGAGGACTCGAACTGTTCATGTCCTGGCTGCTAAATTCAAATTGATCTTCATTCGCGTTCCCTTCATTTCCTGCCCCATAATTCTGAGTTCCAAAAACATTCAGATTTAACCTCCTTTGGTCTGTATGTCATCCTTAGTCAAATCACGAGTGGAAGAAATTATACATTTGATATTTGCAGCTCTGGGATCGTGAGCAGTGTCTTTCTACAGACTGTCTGTAGAACTGTCAGACTTTTCTGACGGAAGTTAGAAAGAGGGACTGTCTTGAGGTCGAGGAGAGAAATATTTCTCAGAATATACTTAAATAGAACTGTGTAATAAAAAAATTACTGTAACAATACTATGATGAAAAGAGCAGGACAAATTAGAAATGGAATAAAGTACCTATATCTATATCTACGACATACCTTGCAAGACACCTGGAGGGTATGTGGCAGGGGGTGCATCCACACCAGGAACCATGACAAAACAAACAAAAATGAACAAAACAAAACAAGCACCACGCCTTTAAAAGTAATTCGTGGAAAAAAAGAAAAAACAACTACCAGATCCCAATCCTGCAGGACACACCCAGGAATACCATGCATGACTTGAAATCCGACACCAATTTAATACACACTCATGCATGCAAAAAAAATTTAAATCCAGGGAATGCTAAGAGCAATGCATGCGAGTAACACGTTGATTTGAACATGCAGGAAATAAAAAAATACTATCGACCTACTCTGAATATTACCTCTATAATTACTACCGATTTACGCGACGTCTAACGTTCTGATCTCGAATCGTACGTGGAAAAAATGACATTTTAAACCTGTCCGTCCTGCAATCTATCTCCTTAATTTTATTCGAATTATCGAGCCTACCATAATAAGTCGGAGCCAGCAATATATGATTAACGTCATTAATGAAATGCCCCTCCTTAAATTTACCCAGAAGATTAAGTCTTTAATTCAGCCTACGTTGTGACAGCGATTCCCATCCCAATTCGGCTAACATACCAGACACACTGCTTTCCCTATCGTAACACCCTTTTACATATCTCGCCGCTCTTCTTTGTAATCGATCTAATTCGTAAATTAAGCCTGCTTCATAAGGGTCCCATATGCTCGCAGCATATTCTAAGTGTGGTCTAACAATTGAATAATAGCAACGTTCCTCCACCCTCTCCCCACTTTTCCCTAATATTCTTTTAATAAACCCCAAGTTTCTGTTTGCTTGACTGCATATTTCCCTGATATGTTTCCCTCATGATAGATCCTTAGTAAGTGTTACCCCTAAATACTTAACTGATTCCACGTTTACTAATTCCGTACCTTGAATCATATAGTTTCTTTCTATCGAGTTTTTCCTTTTCCAAAAATTTACTGTCACGCACTTTTTTATATTCAGTTCTAGTTTCCATTTATCGCACCACGCCTGAATTGCTACGAGGTCTTTTTCCAAAGATGCCTTGTCTCCCGGACTACTAATTTCTCTATACAGTACTGCATCATCTGCGAAAAGCCGAATTCTACTGTTTACTACAACACTGCCGAGGTCATTGATATATAAAAGAAATAAAACTGGGCCCTTCACACTTCCCTGGGGAACACCTGATGTGACACTAACTATATTGGACATGATGCCGTCTCTAGTAACTCTCTGTTCGCGGCCAACTAAGCATTGATCCAATCCAGCATGCTACGTGTTTATCCAAACCGTAACTTTATAGCTTTAAGAGCAATCTGTCATGAGGTACTCCATCAAAGGCTTTTTTAAAATCGAGGAATATCGTATCAACCTGAGCATTATTTTCTCCCGAAACCAATAAGTCGTGAAAATGTAACCAAGTCGGTACGCGTCGTCAACCAAAATGTCGCGGGTTCACATCCAACCTCTGGCAGTGATGCTGCGTTGTTTTACGAATAAAGGGAAGAGCGTCGAAAGTACGGTTCCATCTCGGTGTTAATCCAAATTGTAACCCTTCAAAAATGTCCATTGGTTCGCAGCGCTTTTTATCACCAGTATTTCAATCCCTTCCTGCTGTATTTCTCTTCACAAACTCCTCCAGGTCATGTGATTCTGGAGCATCGCTTTCTCTCGGCTCTTTGCCTGTCGATAGCTTCCAGGGGGGTTGTGTTCGAAACAGTCGAGATTATTTCGAATAGGTAACCAAGGAGTCACGCGGTGTAAACAAGAATGGCTAGCAAATTTGATGTGTTAAAACCGCTGATTACAACCTCATTCATTGTTTACACTTGTGTTTTATCTCATTTGTGGGATCTTTATTCGAGAGAGATGAGAAAAACTCAAGTGAAAACCATTTTTGATATTGTAACGAGCGATTCTGTGAAATAAAATTTGCGAACCATTCGTGTTTGTACCACGTGACTCCTTGGTTACCATTCGAGATAATTCCGAAGGTTTCAAACACAACCCCCCAGGGGTCCCTCCTGCGGATCGGTCAGCATCGCGCGAGCTTCGGCCCCGGGCCCCTTGGCGGCGCCCGCATCGCCCTTCCCCTCTGCGTATCCCCCACTGGCTGGCTGGCGGAGGCCTCTATTGATTGGCCGGGCTGCGACACCCTTCCCGCGGGAGAGCACCCCTCTCCTTCTACCCGGTCCACGCTGATCGACGTTTCGGCCTATCCCTCGCGGGGGCTTCAGGCTGACGACCGATGACGTTTCCTTCACCCCTGCGCCTGACACTTCCCGGCTACGGCTGACCTAAAGTGCTGTCGGGGGCGCTTTTGCATTGCGCTCTCGTTGCAGCATTTGGGATTTCCCGAGGTTGGAGAGAAAAACGTCGTCGAGGGAAGGCGCCGAGAGGTCAGCGGTTTGACGCCCCATCCGGCGGACGGAGTGCTGCACACGGCACTCAAGTAGGAGCCCGCCAACCACTGGAGAACATACCTCACAGCACCAGGGTCGGGCACGCAAATCCGGGACTTGAGGCGTCGTCCTCTTCTGGCTGGAAATGGACTCCTAGTCTCAGTTAACCTGAGACTAGGTAACCAGTTAACCCTCACTGACGCTGTCAGGCATTCCTGGTCGAACGCTTCCTTTACGTTCAATGGGATTCAAACGGAAAGATGTACATTTTACGAGTAAACGCAAGAATTTTTGGCAAAATGAAACAAGCTAGGAGATTTCATTCACTTGTCCATATTCAGAATCACTTGTACACGCTCAATTGTAGTCAATTCTCATCATTGCGCCTCATGATTCATAAATAATGAAATGAAAGGAAATACTAATTTCCACGAAAGATCCCCTGGGATATGTTTTTCGGCATAAGCCCGTGTCTGACCTCTACGTTATTGATTCCCGATGAAAACGAATGCAAATGAACGATGCTTGAGCAGGTTTTTCCGTCTTCATTCCCTGGATGAAGATTCTTTCTGGAACTTTAAAATACGAGAAGGGATGGATCAATTACATTATAATAACATCAGGATCCATAGAGAATAGTAGGGGTCTGTGAGGCATAGTGTTACAGGCTCAAAACCTTTTTATAAGAACACTTTTTATGGAAAACATTTAATCAGAATTATAAATTACAGTTAAAGGAAATTAACTTGCTCCACAATTGCATAATAATGTCTCAAATTTCCCTTAATTGCTAACCTTATGAGTAATATACTCCGGATAGAACCTAAAAGCCTGGATAATATTCCTGTTGAAGTCAAGCATCGGATAGAGGTTCGAGTCTAAACTTGATGTCGAATATGACTCTTTACAGGAGTGTTCTTTTATACCGCGATGCTTTCCGGTGGGAAATGTTTCGATTTCCTACCGGAAATATTTCCCACCCATAATCGTTGTAGAATATCTCGTTTTTCAGTTTGATGAGGCTGTTAAGTAGTGATAGAATCGGATCAAACTTGGCTGAAAAAGACAAGGCCTGTTTATTAGAGTGCAAAACAAATTTCGTATTGCATCAACAATGAGATAAATCTGCATCTTGCACCTGTTTCAAAGAGTAGGTGTATGGTTCATGCAAATCAGTTTTCTCCTAATTTCATCATCACCAAGGGCAACAATCCTAGGATAGGTTTGACGCAACCCTCCACTCGATTCTTCTATCGGCCAACCCCTTCATTGTGACGTAGCTCCTCTCTTTTACATCCTTCACAGCCTGCTCTTTGTAACTCATACGAGGCCTGCCTTTTCCATTCTTCCCGTTCACTTTTCCCTCGACGATTGTCTTCTTCAGGCCATTGTTCTTAAGATGTGGCCTGTTAAGTTGTCCTGTCTACTTCTTAGAGTTTTCAGTAGACTTCTTTTTTATACCACTCCACTTTAGACTTCTTCTTTTGTCGCTTTCGGGAACTTAAACGTGTTGAAATTATAAAACCAAAAATCAGATTAAACATTTTTTTAAATGAAGCTTAGCAGATCTGGTTTTTTACCTCTACCGAAATATACAGGATTTCTAGTTTTTTTATGTTTTGGAATTAAATAGGTACCAGTTAAAGTCCTCCAATTTAATAACATTATTATAAATGAACGGGAAGAATGGAAAAGGCAGGCCTCACGTAGAAATGAAATAAAAATACTCGTAGAAATGAATTTAAAAAAATAATTTCACATTATTTTAATTTGCCGACCCTTGATTCGTCTACTCCGTAGACATTATCAGGGTCAACATAGGGTCAGGTGAAACTGTGCAGTTCAAGGCAGGCCTCGTACGAGTTACATAGAACAGGTCGTAATGGACGTGAAAGAGAGGAACTACGTTAATGTGAAGAGGTTGGCCGATAGAAGAATCGAGTGGAGGGCTGCGTCAAACCAATCCTAGGATTGTTGGCCCTTGATGATTATAAATGAATATAAAAATTAGAAAGAAGGGGACAAGCTATTTATTTTGAATGGGAATATCTATACTACTATCCCGCTGATCATCTTCATATTTTTATATCAATCGGTCTAAAATTTGTGGATAAAACTTAACGATTTGGTAAAAATGCTGATCCGATAATGTTCATTTGAACGATTTGCCAAAGCACAAGAATGCCTGTCACTGACAGATGTTAATTTTTCTCCAGACCACTAACTATTGTGAATTCCAACATAATGTTCTTCGGCAGCTTTCACGAACACCAGAAGTAACTGATAATTATCATCGGTCATTCTCATCGATGATTCGCATCGACTCATTGACATCGACAGTCGATGGCATTCATCAACATCGACCGACGACGATTGAAATGATTATCTCCTTGATTTCGATTAATCGACTAATCACACAAGCCAACCCGTCTCTCTTTCTCTTTGCGATTAACGGAATGAAACTCTTGGATAGAGCTTATCCGCTCTCAGCGGGGTCGGTGATTTCCTATAATACGTTCTGCAGCCGAAATGAACTGCATTGGACTGCGGTGACTACCAAGTATCCTGATGTAGGATCCGATAAGAGTATTCAAGCCTTTAAAGGGATTAATGTAGGATTATAGAATCAGTTTAAAAGGAGTTGTATTTGCCACTTTGATTCTGGCGTTTCGGGTATGCCATTGTAAGCTAGCCTTCCAATCTGTCAACAGTGCTATGGACGTCTGAATTACTAAAAGATGAATCTCATTGAACTAATACGATGCTGTCCTTCGATCCTGAGGGTCCGTCATTTTAAGAGGTCACCTCTTTGCCTGGGAGAGATACTTCTGTGGTATACCGGTCCCCACTTGAGTGCTGAGAGGAGAAAAGTTAGAGTGCAGTACTCGGTCCGTCGGATGGGACGTTCAGCCGTGGACCCCTTGGCTTATTTTGATAAGAGCAGGCAGATTTCGACGCCATTATTCCATCCATTCTTACCCCGCTCCCTTCTACATCTACATTTACACGATACCCTACAAGCCACCGCGAGGGTGTGTGGCAGGGGGTGAAGATCACCAAGCATGCACTAACGACATGCAAACAAGCAACTATAGGGTCTCATGCAACTAGATTGTCAGTGTCTATAGTATTTAAGGGTTTAATACATGCAACATGCACTACAGACTACTCTAATATTTCACCTACCTATCCCTTTGATATACTGCCTATTCTGTTCTCTTATAGTACGGGAGAAAAATGCCATTTTGAATCTATCAGTACGACAATCTATCTCTCTAATCTTCTTTATCTGGTCGAATCTAGCATAATACGCTGGTGTTTTAATATGAGCCTAGCATCTTCATTAAATCTATCCGATTGAAATTTCCCTCATAGATTTAATCTGTACTTTAACCTACGCTCTGATAATTATTCCCACCTAATTCTAGTATTAATTCTGAAACACTACTCAACCTATCGTGGCACCTTTTAACGAACCTAGATGCTCTACGCTGCACATTGTCTAGTTCTCTGATCAAACCTAATTCATTAGGATCCCATAGACACTGGCTGCATACTCATGGTGGGGCCTAACTAGTGAAAAGTAGCATCGCTCTTTTGTCTTCTCATCACATTTCCCAAGTACTCTTTTTATAAATCCTAGCTTTCTCTTCGCTCGGCCGCATACTTCCCGGATGTGTCTTCCCCACGATAAATCTTAATGTGATTACTCCATCGCGATCCAGAACGGTTTTCTTAAATGGCGGAACCACTGGGAAAAGGGTGCGATGCCACGGGCAGTGTTTTGTGATTTAGAGCTTCAGGCTTACAAGACAATAATTTTTTCCGACCAAAGTTTCGATATTTTTTAACATGCCTGGTGCTAGCCCTCCTCCTTTTCTACCATGAATAATTCGATTTCACTGACTCAAAATATCGCGATTAGTGATGGAAAAACTTGATCACTCTGAACTCGGCCCAACATTAATTTCACTTTTAGGTCAATGAGGTTTGCCAACCCAAATTCATCCAGACTCGCTGTAAATTTGTCTCGGTGTAAAGGCGCGTTTACGCGTAGCAGTTGACTGCTATGATAGTCAACTGCTAACAACTGTTAAGCCCATAGCAGAAGCGATATATAGATATATCGCGCATCTCGCGACTGTCATAGCAGTCAACTGCTACGTGTAAACGCTGCTTTAGGGACAACTTTCGATCGACGTCGAGTCCTCGTGGCCTCAAATGTCCTCTCGGGCATCTTATGGACGATCTCTTCGTGACATAATAACTGCCGAGAGCGTCTTGCGGTGTGATTGGTCAGTATATCAGGGGGAGGCGTTAGCGAGCTATTTTCGCGCGTTTTTGCACAGAGTTTGGAACTCTTTAATGAACGGAGGAAGTGTGGAGAGAAATCCGGCGAGGCATATGCCTGCTGTTCACGAAAGGGTGGTGTTACTGTTGCATTTGGCGATGAGTGTGGATCATTAAATGGATGTCGGAGTTGCTTCAACCAAATTGATAATAGCAGGCCACAAGTTTGACTCAGTAGAGAAATGGCCAGTAGAATTGCCCAAGCAAAAAGGTCATTTTACCAGAAGAAGATTCTGCTTACAGCTGCAAATACATGCGTGGATGTGAAGAAACATTTCGTTCGAACATACATCTGGAGCATTCTACAATATGGCAGCGAAGCATGGACAATAACAGCAGCAGAGAAGTCCAGGCTGGAAGCATTCGAAATGTGGTGCTACCGAAGAATGATGAAGATAAAATGGACCGACCGAGTGACTAAGAAGAATGGGAGAAAAGACAAGTCTGCTGAAAACTCTAAGAAGAAGACGGGATAACCTAATCGGTCACATCTTAAGACACAATGGACTGATGAAGACAATCGTCGAAGGAAAAGTGAACGGAAAGAATGGAAAAGGCTGGCCTTGTATGAGTTAAATTGAGCAGGTCGTAAAGGAAGTGAAAGAGAAGAACTACGTTAACATGAAGAGGATGGCCGATTGAAGAATCGAGTGGAGGGCTGCGTCAAACCAATCCTAGGATTGTTGACCCTTGATGATGATGAAGTTTGACACATACGCATATTTAATATACGCAGTACGGATTCATCCAAGGTGGCTTCGTTAACACCATCCACGTGAGAAAAAATGTCTGAGGAATTTAATTTTACAATGTGTGATCATTAAATAAATTAAGAATCATTTTTACAATCAGCAGGTTACTACTTTTAAGTTAATAAAGCTTTATAATTTTTCATTGGACTATCAAATGTCAAAATTGTAAGGGATCACTATACGTTAGTTCGTAGTACGAGATACTTCACAAAAATGCGTTCAGTTCCTTTTATATACTTGGGTTGAATGCACCTCTTCGTGATTGAATAGAAACATGATCTTTGTGAAAACAAGTCAGGGACCTCTACCCACCCAGCCTTATACCCTTGAAATTGTCATTTGATGCTGAGCGCGAGTTCGCCAGCAATTAATTGGTACATACAGCGGCCAGTGTATCCTAGGGGATTTTGGTTTCAAGCTCTCCGCTTAATCTGAGGATCACCGGCTCTTGGCGAAGCACATCGAGTGAGCACGGAAGCAGCCCCTGTAATTGAGGGAAAGATGTGATACCCATCGCCCTGCTCTTTACAAAGATTATATTGTTTCGATTCTCGCGAACAGACAACAACGAAACGTGAATTTTTCATTATCAGAGCGTAGGTTTACAGTACAGATTACATCTAATAGGGAAATTTCAATCGGATAGGATTCAAAAGGATTTACAATCTGCTTAGGTGCTGTGAACTGGTTCACTTGCCTAAGCATGTCGGTAATCTCTGTTCGGAAGAGGACATCCGGGAAATATGCGGCCGAGCGAAGAGAAAGCTAGGATTTATAAAAAGAGTACCTTTGGAAATTTGATGAGAAGACAAAAGAGCAAGGTTACTTTTCACTAGTTAGGCCCCACCTTGAGTATGCAACCAGTGTATGGGATCCTAATGAATTAGGGTTGATCAGAGAACTAGACAGTGTGAAGCATAGAGCAGCTAGGTTCTTTAAAAGATGTTACGATAGGGTGAGTAGTGTTTCAGAATTAATAAGTGAATTAGGGTGGGAATCATTATCTGAGCGTATGTTAAGATACACATTAAATCTATTAGAGAAATTTCAATCGGATAGCTTTTCTAAAGATGTTAGGCACATATTTAAAAATAACCAGCGTATTATGCTAGATTCGACCGGATGAATAAGATTAGAAAGAGAAATTGTCGTACTGATAGATTCAAAATGGCATTTTTCCCCCGTACTATAAGAGAACAGAATAGGCATCATAGCAAAGGGATAGGTAGGGGAAATATTTTAGAGTAGACTGTTGTGCATGATGCATGTATTAACCCCTTAAATACTATAGATACTAACAATATAGTTGCATGAGACACTATAGTTGCTTGTTTGCATGTTAGTAGTGCATGCTTGGTGATCTTCATCCCCTGCTACAAACCCTCGCGGTAGCTTGCAGGGTATCGTGTAGATGTAGATGTAGATGAACGTGAATGCATTGTGAGCCAATGAATAGGTACAGCGGGAATGAGAGCATTCGTTCTCACCACTTATTCGCCACCCAATCAATTGAGACACAAACCAGCTTTTGGGCTTGCTATGTGAATACTGAAATTACCCAATACCCTAATAGTATATCAACTGCAGTATCTCATTAGAAAAAATGGAAGTCATTGTAAATTATCCGTGAGAGCGCTCGGCCCGAATTAATTAATATTGTGTGATTGATTATATCAAGAGACATTAGTGTCCAGAAGTAGGTACTGCCATTAAATCGTTTTTAATGCCCTCCTGGCCTTCCATTGATTTACAATTCCGCTACCTACCGATCAAAGAGTCTTCCGCAGTACTTTTGCCGACCGTTTCCATGCATGTGTAAGTCCGGAGTACCACGGAGAAGACACGTGATATTGTTCGTACTCATTCGCTATTGAGTTTCGAAAAATTCTTGGGATTTAGAAAAAAAAACATCGAAATCACACAACATGTGTATTTGGGCGTTGCTAGGGAATGCATCGCTGCTGAAATCCTGTCATTCGGGAGGAGATTGGGAGTCGCGGAATGAAAAGGATTCATCCTGAGACCCTCCCAGGAATAGGACCCCTGAGTTCCCCAAGGGGTGAGGGAAATGGCATTCTCCTCAAAGTTCCTCATCGATTTCCAATGCCTGGACTGAATGAGTGGGGAAAGAAGTCCAGTATTGGAAATCCTTGGGAAATTAATTAAAATTGTCAACAACCGCCATAAATGAGGCAGGAAGAAATCTAATGGTGGACACGCTGGTTATTTAGTGGCGTTAGTGATTTATTAAGAGGTGAGATAAATCACCACAAATCGAATGGAATAAGATATAGAGGAGACTAAGGGGATAAAGACCGATGTTAAAATGGGATTTCAAAAGGGATGTCCTGGGAACATGTACAATGGGGGCGTTTACTCGGAACCGAAATCGCAATTTCGTACACGAAATCGTTAGATGGAAACGAAAAAAGAATTTTAGTGAAAAAATTAATCTAACCAGAACCATTCACTAGTAAATCAAAAATTAAAATAGGTAAGCAAAAGGTGACGCCATCGAAAATGCTGCTTTGTTATCATTGACGTCATTTTCCTCCCGTCCTTGACTGCATTTAGGGGAAGGGAAGGGAGTGGAGGGGGGTTCTCGGAAGGTCTGCTCTCACAGATGCTGTCGCAACTGCTCCTATTGGCAGAGACAGCCGTGTCCCCCCATTGCGATAAGGCGAAGTAGCTCCGCGGGCTCAGTTGTGATTGGACGAAGTCGATATACGTCAGAGGTTGCACCACGCCCACTTTTCCGAAAGGGTTAAAAACATCAGTTTTTCACCGCTTATAACTTGAGAAATAATTGACGGATCAAAAAACGGAAAATTACGGGTCTTTTTATTTTACAAACTCTATCAGATTCGGCAATAAAAATATGGTAAATGACCCCGTTGTAACGTTCCTCAGCCTTCTCTTCACTTATTCGTGATAAATGTGGCGTACCATGGAGAAAAATACTGGCCTATAGTATTTTTCTCCAGACATACATGCCCAGTAATTGGGCCCGTTAGCTCAATGCTTCTGAACGCTTTTCCAGTCACTACTAGCCTGAAGCCTTATTCACGGCTTCAGTTCGAGTAGCCGCAAGGCGAGACAAGACTTGGCGTGAATTGTCTCGTTTCCCGAACTCCAGAAGTGCCTGGTCTAGTGATGACAAATGTTTTCAAAACGAAGGATAATGATCATTGGAATCCACTGAGACATACCCTCGATTGTTCCGCAATATGTTAAATATTTTGTGCATCGAAATTTGACGAAAAGATTCAAATACTTCCCTCGTGGATGGTTTTTAGTTGACACTCGGTAAGAGTAACATATCAATGGCTCTTATAGCGTCCAAATTGGTTGAGTTAAACAGAGGTATGATCATGAGTATATGATGATCAACGATTAAGACTGAAAATAAAACTACCTATTCGTTGATTTTAGGGTTTAAAAGGACAAAAATAGCTTTTTAATTCTCAGAGCCAATCTGCATACCACCGCCGAGTTCAGAAAATACTAATAGAAGAATAGTGGGTTTATCCTTAATATTTTGAAAAATCAAGGGTCACGAATAACCACGCAAGCCTCGGATAGAGTTCCCCTGGTCGCCTTCCGTTAACAGCAGGCTAATGTCGACGCCGGGTTTCTCTCCACCCGTACTCCTTCCACTTCCATCCCCAACCTTGTACCTCTCCTCCCGGTCTGAAGCGTCTGTAGTTTTGGGTATCGACTTGAAAAACAGATAAGTTATGACTACGCACCTGTATCAAACTATCGGATGAGAACCAAGACATATGACGAACGATTCCTTAAGGAGGTTCCACCGTGACTCCGAGATTCAATATCCCGTAAGAGAGCTATGTCATTTAATGAATAAATACCGATCCCGAAAAACACCTACTATGGAAAATCATCTATAGGGTGATAACTCACGCACAAAAACTGTATGAGTATGCTATTATATGGCACGTTGTAGTTGCATTCTATTTTTTACGAGCTCTTTTAACTCATTTTGACTTCGGAGCATGACTGGCGTGTTGTTGCCACGTTTAATTTACAAAGTGAGAACACATACTCAATCCCTCTAATACGTATTCTAAAATAGGCTAAAAATTTTCTTACTTATTTTTTAACTATTCCCTTGCAAATACAACTTTTTTGTTTTGAATTTTATTAATATTGATATGTTTGAAAACTGTTAGACAACAATGACGCTGCTACCATTTAGAAGCATTGTTATTAATTAAACCGTATTAGTAACCAATGACATATTTTAATTACATAAAAACATAAGAAGGACCTTGGAAAGGTATATTCCTTAATTAAGTTAGTAAATAGGCTTGTAAACACGTTCCGTCACAAGTACCGTTGCCGATGATAACAACATAATGTAGCGCCATTTTCATATAACTAAGGCTTTTCTGCTTTTTTTTTCGAGCAAACATGTATTAATATCAATTAAACAAGTGTGATAAGGCGAGCACTTTTTCTCAATGCTAAATCCTACATACAATTGCGCATCTTGTATTAGTTTTTCGTCAAAATGACATTTCTCTTTACATTATTAATCTGCAAATTTTACTGCAATAGCCATGCTCCGCCGCTTAACCACGTATAAAATATCTGATTTTCAACGTTTTTTTTCTTCAAATGTATTATGGAAAGGCCAATTTATTTTATTGCCAATCGATATAAGGGCCAAAAATTGATGTGTCCTGAAATGTTCACAAAAATGACATCTACTTCATAATTCGGTGGAGCCTCCTTAATTACCAATCAGTAGCGAGTACGTATGTGTGCGAAGTTTCAAGTGTATATGTCTGTAAAGCAATTTTGGAGCTTTGCCCAGCATTTATCAATCAATCGCGATCAACTCTTTAAAGCCCCATCTTGGCATCCAAACTTCCGAACAACTCTGCATCTCTAATCGTGTTTACCATTCTCGATTGACCGGTGGCGACCTCGGGAGGGCGTTTCCCGCATTTCCGACGGAGTCACTTCCGCTTCCGCCCTCTCCCTATCGCCGTGGCCTCCAATCATGGAGAGGAGGAAGTAGGGGGCCTACTGCACTGGTGTAGAGCTGCCGCCGCACAGTGGGTGTGGAGGGGCCCTGCAAGCGGGCCCTCGAGGGCCATCGCCGACCTCGACCAGGGGCCGCCGAGCGCAGAGGTTTCACCTCGGCGTCGTCTCCGGAATAATGCGACTCTTTGAGCCACTCACACACACACTTCCCTCCGGAATAGTGCGACCCTTTGAGCGTGGATAGCAGCCGGGCTCCAGATCAGTGACTGCAAAGGTCGCGGGTTCAAATCCCAAATCGGACATGCCTGTCGCGTTCGTCATAGAATTACGTTAGGTCAGACGGTGCAATGTAGCATTAGCTGTTGGAGGACCTAAATACGGAAATCTATTCTACATCTACATCTGTCTACATCTACACAATACCCTGCTAGCCGCCATAAAGTTGTGTGGCAGGGGGTGAATTCTCACCAAACATGCCTTACACATCATGCATAAAAAAGGATTAGTATCATAGAATAGAAAGGATTAGTATCAAAGCATAGAAAAGTGTTAGTCTACACTTCAATATTTAAAAAATAGCAAACTACGCATACAAAAACGTGCTATTAGTTGGGTAACCTTCAAGTCCTTACACCAACATGCTATGGATTCAATCACTCGTATTGGACATATTTACCGCTATTCATATCCCTAATTAGGAAACGAGGAAAAAAGGGCATTTTGAATCTGTCAGTTCGGCAATCAGTTTCTCTAATTTTGTGATTATGGTCCAGTCTACCATAGTAAGTTGGGGTCCGCAAAATATTTTTAACATCATCACTGGAAATATGGTCTTGGAATTTGTTTAAGATATTAAGTCTAAATTTCAGCCTGCGATCTGACAATGATTCCCATTTAAATTCATTTAATAGACTGGTTACGCTACTAAGGTTATGGTACCGTCCCTTTACAAATATTGCCGATATTCGCTGCACACGTTCAAGTTCGTTATTTAGACCGATTTCGTAGGGATCCCATTCACTGGCAGCATATTCCAAATGAGGTCTAACAAGGGAAAAGTAGCTGGTATTGCTATCACTACCTGATTCTACTATGAAGTCATGAAGAGGGTGCCATAGATATCGATAAGTCGTCACTGTCCTTACTCCATAATGCACTTAACATCCTCGGCGAAGTTATCTGTCTTCGGATTCATTGTCCTCAACTTCCTGTTGCGCTATGCTTCCCTCTCTTCTTCGCCGAATTGTCGCTGTCCTTGCCGCTGACGCACTCTGAAATCTGACGCGCAGTACGTTTCTCTTATAAAACAAAAGGAGAAATTTCCCTCAATCAGAGTTCTCCGTAATACCTCAACGACGGCGGGCAGTTAGTTAGTATCGTACGTCAACGGAAAATTCTTCAATGTCCACTACGCATCTAAGCTTAAGAAAAAATCTGTTTTATGTTTTCACTTAAGTTCAGCTCTTGTTATGCGGTCCAGTTCACCTCTGCTACGCCGATTACTGAAAAGCCTCTTTGCGCGTGCGTTTCCACAATTCCCGATGGTGAATGCATCTTTTTATGCACGATATGTGATGTATGTTTGGTATGAATTCACCCCCTACCACACACCTTTATGGTGGCTTGCAGGGTTTTATGTAGGTGTTATGTAGATTCCTTTTCCAAGCCATTTTTCTCCTGTCTATACACTTTGGAAATGGTATTAGCAAACTGATATCGAGAGCAGTCAGTGACTGAGCTCCTGAATATTGGTCGGTTATTCAGGGGAGGCGACCGACAGCTGAGGTCATTTGCGCCATTTAGGATAGGTGGATAATTGGGTAATGGTAGGAGTTTTCAGGGAACGGAGAAAGGGTGGAGAGAAACCCGGCGTCGGTATTCGTCTGCTCTTAACGAAAGGCGCCAAGGGGACCACGGCTTAACGTCCCATCCGACGGACGGAGTAGTGAACTTGAAATGCCCTCCACTAGGCACTGAAGTGGGGACCGGTTTTCCACTGAAAAAAAATCAGCCACTGCCGGGAATCGAACCCGGGCCCTCGGGATGGGAGGCCAGCAAGAAGTTGATATCCCACCTGGCGTCCAATCAGTCAATTGGGATTCATTGATGGGCAAGGGTGCATCTGTTCAATGCAATCAGTGAGTTCAGTTCATCGAGATCTCTTTGCGGCATTTGCGATTCCATTTACGGAAAACGCGTTCGTATTCGCCAGAGATGCAGAACTTGAGAATGAGATTATAGAGTCTGTTTTCGGGACACATTTGCCTTCGAGGTCTTCGAGCCCTTCCTTCCCAATGCAGTTCATCCATCGCTCTTCATTTGTTTCACCTCCTTTCGGGAGTCGTAACTTCCCCTTTTTCCGCCAACAAAGCTCCTCAATCACTTCGCTTATCCGTACCTCGGCACTACCCCGACGCAAGTTCATTTAGGGTTCCCGCCACCAGCTGGATTCCCCACCTATCCGACCCGTCATTCATGGTTCCCTCTCCATCCTGATTTCTCCTCTCTCCTCATCTCTCTCCTCCCCTTCACATCTGGATCAGCCCTCTCTTCACTCACCACAGATCGGGAATTCTCCCTCCTTCTTGTCGGGCCTCCATTTCCGTCATCTGCTTCCGCCGATCGGCCGGCGGGATTATTGCTTATATTTCCCTTCTATTTCCCATCGAAATGCTCTCCCGATGAATTAACTATTCCACCTTGAGAAATATAATAAAAATCCATTGAAATATTCGTTCTATTTCCGCTTTTTCGAGACATTATCCATTACCTGTCTTCATATGCATCTACATCAACGTAATTTTGCCAGTATATGGGATCCCTATGAAATCGGTCTAAATAACGAACTTCAACGTGTGCAGCGAAGATCGGCAAGATTTGTAAAGGGGCGGTACGATAACTTTATTAGCGTAACCAGTCTATTAAATCAATTGAAATGCGAATCATTGTCAGATCGCAGGTTGAAATTTAGACAATCTCCTAGATAAATTCCATGATAATATTTTCAGTGATGACGTTAATAATATTTTGCGAACCCCAACTTACTACGTACAATTAGGGATACGAATAGCGGTAAATATGTCAATACGAGTGTAGCAATGGA
This sequence comes from Platycnemis pennipes, assembly GCA_933228895.1. NCBI lineage: Eukaryota > Metazoa > Arthropoda > Insecta > Odonata > Platycnemididae > Platycnemis > Platycnemis pennipes. The sequence continues at coordinate 139,147,254 of OW121851.1, forward strand.
TAACATTGGTAGTTGCAGGTTGGTATAAGGACTTAAAGCTAACCCAACTAACAGCATGTTTTTGCATGTTTGCTTTTCTGTCTTTATCTTTTTTTAAATAGTAAAGTTTAGAACAGTATATAAATACTAATCCTTTTTTACGCATGATGGTGTAGTGCATGTTTGGTGAGAATTCACCCCCTGCCACATACCTTTGTGGTGGCTTGCAGGGTATTATGTAGATGTAGATTTAGATGAAATCTATCATAATTAAAGAGGTGATAAATAAATTCCTCAGGTACTTAGCCCTCGGACATGACTTCCAAAATAAATGTTATTGACGCTAAAACGTTCGACCCATTTTGAAATGTTTTGAGCGGTTATAAGTCGTCACTTGTTGCAAAAGACCCGGCCTAGCACATGCGCATGCGCATTTTAGGATTTAGGAAATAGACAATGAAAATTTAAAAATGTGCTGTCACAAATACTCATTAGCTCAATGAGAGATTTTACAAATTACATTTCTAGAACTATGATCTTGCTTTGTTACTTAGCTGAAATACAATTACCTATGTATTGAAATTATTTTGGGAGTGTTCCCGCCCCTATTGAGTGGATGTGCATAGTAATGCAGGAAGTAGGCCTTTTACTGATCAATCATAAACATATCTCACCAAACCTCATTCATGCGAGGATGTGAAAGGGGACGGATTTTAATTTCTATAGCTTCTTTGCAAATTTTTTCATTGGCTGTTTCCATTTTTTAATTTCCGTTTAAGAAATAGCTGTTAAGGCCGCTATACACCATACAATTTTTTGTACAATTTCTTGTACAAACTCTTGTATGAGGATTTTTGTACCGTGTAAAGCGGCAAATTGTATGAAAGCTTGTGCGATTGTCTGAATGACTGAACGGGATATAGAACCAGTTCTAATTCCATTCAGACAAACATACAATTTCGTTCAATTTATACAAGCGTTTGTACGAAAAATTGTATCGTGTAAAGCGGCCTTTAGATTGTTCACGTTACTACGAGAATTATTGTTTGAATTGCGCCTTAAATGGGGTCGTTTACCATATTTTTTTATCGCCGAATCTGATAAGAGTTTGTAAAATAAAAAGACCTGTATTTTTCCGTTTTTTTGATCCGTCAATTATTTCTCGAGTTATAAGCGGCGAAAAACTGACATTTTTAACCCTTTCGGAAAAGTGGGCGTGGTGCAACCTCTGACGTATATCGACTTCGTCCAATCACAAGTGAGCCCTCGAAGCAACATTGCCTTATCGAAATGGGGGTGGACACAGATGACTCTGCCAATACGAGCAGTTGCGACAGCATCTGTGTGAGCAGACCTTCCGAGAATCCCCCTCCACTCCATTCCCTTCCCCTAAAAGCAGTCAAGGACAGGAGGAAAATGACGCCAATGATTTCACAGCAGATGTTTCGGTGGGCGTCACCTTTTGCTTATTTTAATTTTTGATTTACGAGTGAAAGGTTGTGGTTAGAAGATTAATTTTTTCACTAAAATTAATTTATTTTCCATCTAAAACCTGAATCACACGATCATTATTTACGTCCCTTATCAGGGATAGCTCAAATGATAGCTGAAAAATGATCGTCTGACTTGATCACTTCACGAATAGCGGCAATGGTAGGGATCGCTATCCCTTTCTTCGTCATTTGGGCACGTCCTTTTTTCCGTCCCTCGGGCATGTCATTTAGCCAATCAGAGCGCACGTTCTGAAAGAAACGTTTGGCTGCAGCCAAAAGCAGTCGATGACGATGTAAATTATCCATAGTTACTAAGTTGTTCACCGTATCTCGCGAACAGAAATGATACGAGAAGGGACGGTAAAAATGATCGTGTGAGCGGCGAAATGATAACTTTGAGCTATCATTTTTGCGGTCCCTGAAAGCTATAGCTTAAATGATCCCTTTAAAGGGACATAAAAAATGATCGTGTGATTCAGGCTTAACGATTTTGTGTACAAAATTGCGATTTCGGTTCCGAGTTAACGCCCTCATTGTGGGTTCGTTTATTACATTAGCACAATATCGCTATTAGCCCTTTAACGAGGTTGGCTCGCGACTGCTTGAGTCAAGTTCTCTAAGGAATTTTATTAATTTAAGCACGAGTATAGCCTGCTAAGTGATCCTTACTTCACAAAGAAAATTACCTAAGCTATTGAAAGTCTAACGTATGCCAAGAAATACGATGTAAAGTCGAAGGAAATCTTTTTATGACAATTTTAATCAGCTCGACGATGGAGTGGATTCAACATTTACGTTACTGAAATAATTTCATGTACTCAATGAATTTACTAATGTATAACACCAGAATATTACTATCAAAGGTTATGTTATTATATTCTTCTGAAATATTCTTTAATATCTCATTAGTAATGATATTATTCATACGCCATACATTTTGGCTAGAGCGACCGTAGCGTCACTTGAAGTCAACTAACGCATTTCGTCTGCTATAAGCGAAGTAATTGGTGGATTTAGCGAAAAATACGGTGGGTTGATGCCTTTTTTTTCGTGTCATTTTATTCCTTGTGACATTACGCATAAAATATCAGTTTTTTGCCAAAATGACATGTCACTATGGTATTTTTAAACGTTATATTCCCATGTGATGGCCATTCTCGCCGTTGATCGTGTGTAATTTCAAATGCAATTTGTGGAAAAAGGAGTATGGGTTGGTATAATTTTCTTTACTTCATTAGATAGAGGAACTGTAGTTCTATAAGTGCTGAAAATATAAAACAAATGACATGACTTTCACTTTTCGGATCAACCTCCTTAACCCTAGAGTGGTGACGCCCGGTCTCACAGACCGAAGATTAAATCTCATCGGTGTCTCAAGCGAAGTATATAATGTTGCAGTTTATGCTTTTCAGTAGCTTCCTATTTTACGCTGCTCTTCCGATATATGACCCAAAAAATCACTTCGTCAAAGTAAATTGTTACTTACTGCTACTTTCGGTCTGTGAGACCGCGCGTCACCACTCATGTTCCGAAATTTTATTTTGTTGCCGGAGTGGTGACGCCCGGTCTCACAGACCGAAAGTGTAACATTGATGTATCATGAGAATAGATTACAATGATGCCGCTTTTACCATGCTTTGGATTCCAATTTCAAGTCTTGGAAGTTACATGTACCGTATATAAGGCCAAGGAATCCTTTTTCCACGAGTCAGTCACTGTGTGCACGCAGTTATTAGACATGCTTGTGGAACGACGCCGCTGTCCAGGAAAAACACCCGCGCACAACGACACAAACGGTACGTTATAAATTTTGGAATGCATTCATTTGAAATTGCTTATTATCTTCACGTAAATAATTAATTTTACAATATATATACATTTTTTTTGGTTTACACTTATCTCTGATTCATAATAACTGAACGAGATGAATGGCATTATATGTAATTACTTATAGTTTTATCATTATCTCGACAGGGTAAATAATCGGCCCATCTACGTTTTTTTGTGAATCTCCTTTTGCAACTCTTGCGACAACTCAGACTGCACTTATCTCACTTGGTAAGTACGCTACGCAGCAATTTCACTTTTGCATTTTTATACCTTATGCCGTACATTACAGTTCCATGTGTTGCGTCCAATTTTCCTCTAAATGTATGTGAACATTTTTTATTACCGAAATTAGTTGGAGTAATGAGTTATGAAGAGGAACATCAGAGGGTGTCACGGTTGCTGTCCGAAGTAGAGAGAGAACCACAAGAATCCCTGCATTTTGATGACGACGACGACGATGACGAAGAAGATCTTTTGGAGGTGCGAGAAGAGAGCAGTGACTCCGAGCAAGACTGGGACATGGACGACGGAGCAGCAATGAAAGTGGATGATATCTTCACCGGGAAAGATGGGACCACCAGATGGAGGAAGAAGGCACCAAAACAAAGCGTAAGAACGCGTTCAAAAAATATAATTACACAATTACCAGGGCCTAGAGGAAAAATGAAAGGAATAAAAAGTTCTATAGAATCATGGCGATGTTTTTTTGACAGTACAATAATAAATGTGATAACCGATTGTACTAATAAAGTCATCGAAAAGGTTTCTCCTAATTACGGGCGTAGCACGTACGCAAGACCTACTAATGTTCATGAAATTGAAGCACTAATGGGAATGCTACTGCTTTGTGGTATCAATAAAAGTAATCACCAAAATGCCGAAGACCTCTTTAGTACCAAAGGCAATTCAATTGAAATATTTCGTCTTGTCATGTCACTTCAGCGTTTCCGATTTCTGCTGCGTCATCTAACTTTTGATGACAAAGAAACTAGACATGAAAGACGTAAAGTTGATAAGCTTGCCCCCGTGCGAGAGATATTTGATTTGTTTGTTGAAAACTGCAAAAATAATTTCAGCTTATCTGCCCAGGTTACCATAGACGAGAAGTTGGAGGCATTTAGAGGTCGCTGTGGGTTTCGTCAGTATATACCTAATAAACCCGCCAAATATGGAATAAAAATATTTGCTCTCTGCGATGCTAAAATGCATTACACGTCCAACTTAGAGGTTTACGTTGGAAAACAACCCGAAGGGCCGTATTCAATGGACAATAGAGCACTTGCCGTGGTTGAACGCTTGTGTAAGCCAATTTATTACACTAACCGTAATGTTACCATGGACAACTGGTTCACTAGCATTGAGCTTCTTGAGAGACTGCTGAATATCTATCAGCTGACTTCAGTGGGCACAATCAGAAAAAATAAGCGCGGCTTACCACCAGAATTCGTTCAAAAAAAGGGACGTACAGTGAAATCATGTCTGTTTGGTTTTAGGAAAAATTGTACATTAGTTTCGTTCGTCCCCAGAACAGGAAAAAATGTTCTCTTGATTTCAAGCATGCACGACAATGACCAAGTGGATGCAATAACTAAAAAACCTGAGATCATTTTGACCTATAACAACACGAAAGGTGGAGTAGATACAGTGGATAGGTTGTGCGCTAACTACAATTGCGCTAGACCAACAAGGCGTTGGCAAATGGTCGTGTTTTATTCATTATTAAATATATCAACAATAAACTCTCAAGTAATATACACTATAAACAACAACAAAGAAAACCTTGTACGGCGTAAATTTATTGAAGGAATTGCATTTACCCTGATTGAAAAACATCTTAGGAATCGTGCATCTATGGAAAACATACCACGAATCACTCGTTTACGGATAAATGAACTACTGACCATTAAGCCATCAGAACTACCTCCTAATCCTACTGAAGGGCAGATTGGGCGCTGTAAATATTGTGACAGTAAGAGAAATCGTAAAACGCGATACTCTTGCAAAATTTGCAACTCATTTCTCTGCCTTGAACACGTAACCTTGCTATGCGAAAGGTGTTATGCCAAAAATGCAGAAGCCTTCTTTTGACATTGATATTTTTGAAAAATGCCTGATTATGTATGATGGAATATCTTTTTAATTTCTGGCATGTAATGTAAATGAAACCTATTGTTAATTATCAATACCTTGTATCGGATTTTTTGGTGTACTAATGAAAAAATGCTAATGTATAAATATTTTTTTCCTGTTAACATTCAAATGAATAAAAAATGAAAAACATTTTGTTTGTAGTGAAAATGTGAAATAAATGTTTATAATTAGCAATGCAATTTTGTTATTTAAAGCTAATTCAAGGAAATACTCAATTAATCTTCAAAACAGCATAAGAGACCACATCGGTCCAGGAGACCGACGTCACCACTCATGAACCAAAAATTCACGTCACCACTCTAGGGTTAAGAATAACGCCCGGATTTCTTTCTTTAATCGCAGAACAATGTGCAAACGTCTCCGAGGCACCCGCAATCCAAGGAGGTATCCACCAAGCGAGACTCCCCCGCCGCCGTTATCGCGGGCCACGGCTCTCGAGGAACTTGTTAACCTGCTTCCTCCTCTGTTGTTGGCGGCGGCTTGGCCTGGGAGGAGTCCGGCCCTGTGTTCCCGAGGGGCCGGGAGGGGAGTGAAAGTGTGGGGGGAGGGGAGGGTCTCCCCTCCCCTCGCCAGGGGAAGGGAGGGGAGGGTGCGTGCCTGGTCGGCACCGTTCAGTGCGTGGCCGACGCCGCTGCAGTGAAGGAGACAGCGTGTGGAGTGGATGTGTGTATCGAGGGAGTGTGTGTGCGGCTGTTCTCCCCTCCGGAAGGAACAAGTGCTTCAGTGTTGTTTGTGTGTGCGCCATGCGGAGTGCGTGTGATGGCGGGGTCGTGTCCCCCAGGGACCTATTCGTGGCGTGAGCCTCTTCCGTGCGCAAGAGGCGAGATCCTTCTTCGTTGCCTCGGAGAGAAGGAAAGCTTCCTCTCTCCGGCCTCCTCCTGACACTCCTCCTTTAGAGAGGGGCTCATTGTCCTGATATGGGGAGGGAGACCCTGGCGTGAGGGAGTTGATCCCTTTCCCTTCCGTATCCTAGCAACCGCGCCCCGCCTGTGCTGTTCGTTCGCGTGCCACTACGGCGCGAGTGCGGCGTTCCCCACACCCCCCCTTCTGCTCCCCCTGGCGACGCCAGGTGACTGGGGAGAGGCCGGAACGACGCGTCCTGCTCCCTCGCGCCCCCACCGGAAAACACGGCGACCGGGGGCCTCTGTCGGGGGGCCCTATGGCCCCTCTCCGTGCCTTCGAGGTCCCCCGCGAGTGAGGAGCGAGTGAGGGCAACGACAGGGAACGCCCCCTTCGGACGCGCGACGAAGGGCCCGGAGTAGCAGGGGCCCCTTGCGGACATGATCCCCTACGCCACCTGCCTGTGTTTCCGGGGCAACGGCGGCGCGGCCGACTGGAGGCCAGTGGACGACGACAAGGTGCGTTGTCGCTCTCTGTTGTTCTCTCGAGAGTTCTCCCGTGCTCGGTGTGCGTTCGAATGTGTCCCGGCGCGTTCGAGGTCCGGACATCTGTTCGGTCGATTCGTCGACCTTGAGTGGGGCAAGAACGATTCCCACGCGAGGTCGCAGCCGGAGGACACCTCTGGATGATTCATTAAATGCCGCGTGTGTGCGTGAAATCTCCGAACGAAGCTCGTGGATCCGATCCGACTACGCTTTCTCCAGACCGCAATGTTGCTTGACGCGCAGCGGCGATTGCTTTTTTTCTTTCGCCAGCTGTCTCCTCCTCCCACATTCCCGTGTCAGCGCCTCCTGTCAGTGTTCAGCTCGTTTTGACAGGATTTCTCTCTCCCGTCGTGCTTTTTCTTCCTTCGGAGAAATTCGCTTTCCCGAGAGGACATATCCGTCGTCCCGGTCGAAATCTTTCAGCATTATTTGCATCGCCGCGAATGTTTTGAAATTTCCCAGTTTTCCCAGTGCGAAGGGGACGTGTCTTGTCTTCGACAATCAGGTAGAGATCACGCCCAAGGAGCTTTGAATCCGCTGACGGATCCTTAATGAGGCGTCAGTCTGCGTTGTGCCCGGGCCGTATTGAGCCTAGACTTATGTCTTTTGATTGCTGTCGGCGGGGTTCCCTTCGACTCCACCCAATTCCTTCTTCAGCCACTCCTCCTGAGACCGAGTCATTCAATTTCCTTTCATGTGCCCCATAATAACAATAATAATTTTATTTCTTCCGTACATATTTTTATACAGTTATTATTGCTGTTCAGGAAATTGAGTTAGCCTATAAGGCAACAAGCCTGTGACTAGGCTAACTTCAGAATAAGTAACTGGAAATGAACAACATAGAACCGATTGATTCAGTACATAATGAAAACGAGAAAAATGAATGTAGTGTTTAAAAAGATAAGAAAAAAAATTTGATACCATAGGAGCCAGAATGTCTGACCAAACTGCAACATACGATTACAACAAATATGACTTACAGCATAAATCACACACACTTTACTCAATGCTTATACCCTTTTCAATAACATTTCAATGTTTTCAATAGTTAATAACCATTTATGTATCAATTTTCGATATTTATTAAAACAAGTAATTAAATAATGTTCTTCCTAACTCGCCGATTTCATTATTATCCCATCACCCCCAAGCGCTTCAACTTGGAGAACAGTTTCCATTGATTGACGCGTGGCCTGATGTTCAATTTCGTGTGGGCGAACCGTAAATCGTCTTCCGTCCTGCTCTCCTGGGACTTACGCTTCACTCCCTCGCGGACGAAGACGGTGATTTTTGTGCTCCCATTAACCCCTAGTTGGCTGAAAGTCGTTTCGAATCGAAGTTGGCAAAAAAATTGAAGTTCGACCCGTGGATTCTCGTGTTCTGATTCGCTTGCTTTCGGATGAGGCTGGTTTCCGGGGGTCCCACGAAATCTCCCCTTTCGTCCACAGAACGGCCTCCGAGCTCCTGTCGTCGTTGGAAACCTCTCGCAAGGTGTGTCGCCTGCATCCGTTTGACAAGCACGGCGTCTTGAGTTGAAGACAAGCACCCGACTTGACGCCCGCAGGAATTGGATCTTTACAGTCTGCTTAGGTGCTGGGAACTGGTTCACTTGCCAAAGCATCTGTTCGGAAGAGGACATCCGGGAAATTTGCGACCGAGCGAAGAGAAAACTAGGGTTTATATAAAAAGAGTACTTGGGAAATGTGATGAGAAGACAAAAGAGCGATGTTACTTATCACTAGTTACTTTCCACCGCCTTGAGTATGCAGCCAGTGTATGGGATCCGAATGAATTAGGTTTGATCAGAGAACTAGACAGTGTGCAGCGTAGAGCATCTAGGTTCGTTAAAAGGTGTTACGATAAGTTGAGTAGCGTTTCAGAATCAATACAAGAATTAGGGTGGGAGTCATTATCAGAGCGTAGGTTAAGGTAAAGATTAAATCTATTAGAAAAATTTCAATCGGATAGCTTTACTGAAGATGTTAGGCACATATTAAAAACATCAGCGTATTGTTATTCGAGCAGATAAATAAGATTAGAGAGATAGATTGTCGTACCGATAGATTCAAAATGGCATTTTTCCCCCGTACTTTAAGAGAACATAATAGGTAGCATAGCAGCGGGATAGGTAGGGGAAATACTTTAGAGTAGACTGTTGTGCATGATGCATGTATTAATCCTTTAATTACTATGTAGATACTAACAATGTAGTTGCATGAGACCCTATAGTTGTTGTTTGCATGTCTGTAATGCATGCTTGGGATCTTCAACCCCCGCCATACACCCTCGCGGTGGCATGCAGGGTATCGTGTAGATGTAGATGTCATTTCGATTTCGGTATCGTACGTTGAAAGGTCTCCCTCCGTCCCAATTCTCACTCCCGTGCTAGCGTCACACAGAGTGCTTTCGGCGACGCTTTTGCCAGCGTGGCCCACTTCGGACCCCGAGGTCACGCGGCACAGGCCACGCCCCCTCGGCACCTCCTCTCGGCACGACTCTGCTGCCTCGGCATCCCCAGGGGGGGTCGCCCACCCTACAAGGCCGTCGACGAAACCTCCGCTCCAGTCAATTTGCCGCACCGTCCATCATGTTTGGCAGATGCAGTGGATGTCGGCGAAGAACGATTTTAAGGTGTGACCCCGTCAATAATTTCAGGCAATTTAGTCTGCTTCGTTTTAACTTTTTTTATGCCGTGGAGAAAGTTTCTTTTATTCAATTCAACACGAGGTTATTATTCAATAGGTCCGTGCCTGATTAGGATACGTTTTCCTCCCTGCACGAATGTGACTCAAATTATGCGGCCAATGGGGTCGATTTAAAGAATTCATCTCTTGAAAAGCACACGTGAAACCCATCCTTTTAATTGGATATCACATGTCTCTGTTTTGGGTAATGGGGTCGTTTACCATATTTTTTTAATTGCCGAATCTGATAGAGTTTGTAAAATACAAAGAACCGCATGTTTCCGTTTTTTGATCCGTCAAATACTTCTCGAGTTATAAGCGGCGAAAAACTGATGTTTTTAACCCTTTCGGAAAAGTGGGCGTGGTGCAACCTCTGATGTATATCGACTTCGTCCAATCACAACTGAGCCCGCGAAGCTTCTTCGCCTCATCGCATTGACGGGACACAGCTGATTCTGCCAATAGGAGCAGTTGCGACAGCATCTGTGCGAGCAGACTTTTGGAGAACCCCCATACACTTCCTTCCCTTCCTCTCAAAGCAGTCAAGGACGGGAGGAAAATGACGTCAATGTTATCAAAGCAGCTTTTTCGGTGGGCGTCACCTTTTGCTTATTTTAATTTTTATTCATGAGTGAATGGTTGTGGTTAGAAAATTAACTTTTTCGCTAAAATTCTTTTTTCGTTTCCATCGAACGATTTCGTGTACGAAGGTGCTATTCCGGTTCCGAGCGAACGCCCCCATTTCATCGAAACAGATTTTGACCCCCCGAGGCTTCTAGTGACATTAAACGGTTCGCAACGGACTCCAGAGTGGCTCCTCGTCACCTCCGTGCGTCTCCAAGAGTCATCGCGAGCGTCGAGTGCCGTAGCGACGCCGCCGCTCCCGACGCTGCTTCTCCACGCCTCGGGAGGAAACGATTCGTTGCACTTGGTCCGTTCGCTCCACGTCTTCGCAGTACGATGAGGATACGATTGATTTATGCGAGAAACGACGAGGAAAATATATCCATGTTTTAGATTGCTTTAAGGTAGATGCATTCGAACTATTCTTCCTCAGTCTTGAATCTTTCTTTACTCGCCGAATAAATATTGAGGTTTTCGCTACCAACGAAAATGTTATATTTTGTTATCAACGTGGATAAACGAATGAAGTTATCGTAACGACGAATTTATATCGTTATAGCGTAACGACATATTAAAGACTTGGGCCCCAGGTGTGAGCAATGCCAAAAGGAAAATGTTTCCTGCGCAGGGATTTGAACCGAGGACCTTCGGGTTCCCGGTCTAATGCTCAGACCACCAGGCTACCCAGAATTCCGGTTCCAAAGGCAATTTTTTGGACAGTCTATAGGAGCTAGCCACCTTTAATTACGGTCCATCAAATGATGGCAAACGCAAGACGGAATTGTACTAAAGATAACTGTGTCTGCGAAGATTGATACTGTCGCAAAGGACCATAGGCCGCCACTGCACGATTTCTTGCTGTGCATAACGGCAACATAATAAAAAGTGAACAATTTCGTGATTTTTAGGTGTTCCCTAGACGATTCCTGGAGCGATAATGATTCATCATCATCAAGGGTCAACAATCCTAGGATTGGTTTGACGCAGCCCTCCACTCGATTCTTCTATCGGCCAACCTCTTCATACCAACGTAGTTACTCTCTTTCACGTCCTTTACGACCTGCTCCATGTAACTCATACGAGGCCTGCCTCTTCCATTTTTCCCATTCACTTTTCCCTCGACGATTGTCTTCATCAGGCCATCGTGTCTTAAGATATGGCCGATTAGGTTGTCCCGTCTTCTTTTTATATTTTTCAGTAGACTTCTCTTTTCTCCCACTCTTCTTAGGACTTCTTTATTTGTCACTCGGTCGATCCATTTTATCTTCATCATTCGTCGATAGCAACATATTTCGAATGCTTCCACCCTTTTCTTCTCCGCTGCTGTCATCGTCCATGCCTCACTGCCATAAAGGAACATGCTCCAGATATACGTTTTAATGAATTGCTTCCTTACTTCCAAGCTTGTATTTCCAGCTGTTAGTAGATTCTTCTTTTGATAGAATGCCCTCTTTGCCTGGGCTATTCTGCTCACTATTTCTTTCTTGCTTCGACCATCGTTGGTTACTCTGCTTTCCAGGTAACAGAACTCTTTCACCTCTTCCAGTTTCTGTTTTCCTAGTTTAACGTTGGTTTTGGCCTCTTCTTTCTTGCTGCACACCAATATCTTAGTTTTCTTTTTATTGATCTTCAGCTGATGTCTGGTCATTGTCCTTTCCATGGTTGTTAGCATCTTATTCAGCTCCTTCTCTGTCTCTGCTATGAGAGCTATGTCATCAGCGAATCGTAGCATGCTGTTTGCTTCTCCGTGGATGTTCACTCCAGAACACTTCTCCTTGACTTCATTGATGGCTGTCTCAATGTAAACATTAAAAATTACGGGAGACAGTGCACAGCCTTGTCTCACTCCTTTCCTTATTCTCGCTTCTTCACAGCTGGGTCCAGATTTAATCACAGCTACTTGGTTTTTATACAAACTGTGGATAATTCTTCGATCATTGTAGGACACTCCAATTCCTTTCAGAATATCAAGCATTGAATCCCAGTCAGCCCCCGGCAACATGGGCTAGTCGCACGTCCCCTTATTGTCCGCTTAGTTCCTGCTTTCGGTCGTTGGCGCCACTTGTTCATTCGCCCTTCATTTACGTTGTGCCAGCACACAAAGTAAGCGTCTTACGGTGTTTCACTGCGGCAAACCACATTTTTGTGAAACTGTTCCTACGAAAAAGAACTGGTTTTCTTTTCTCAAAATCATCATGAAGTGTTTTATAGTTTGAAAACCAGACTGTATTGGTAGAACACTATGGTCGGTAGGAGATACATCACTTCGGGTTGTACCATATGGAAGAAGGAGGTTCTTCCATAGTTGTACCTCTGAGTATAATTCGAATACCGAAAAGGTACATTGCTTTGTGTTCCTGAGGGAAGAAGCGCGGTCGTGGCAGAAGTGCATTCCTGATAGTTTCTTAGTGAAGCATCCACAAGTTGGGTGTAAGAAGGACTTTTTTGAGACGAATGTACTTCGCGAGAAGATACTCACCAACAATGAAGGAAATGTCATAGGCGTGGTAAGATTTACTACTTTTTATAGCATTTTTAGTTTTTATCTTAATTTAACTATGAATTGAATTCCCTTGGTGGCCAATTATTTTATCTTTCACTGTAAATGATATTTCCATGTCATAGACCAATTCAACCCACGTGTGAGCCATGCGTCTGTGCAATTACGTTCTCAGTATCATTTGTGGTAATTGCTGCTATCAATGTTGCTCCTTTTTATGTTCTATTGATGTCGCTTAGACAGTTCGATTTCATTATTCCCCAATGATGTTTTTGACGAGCAAGTCACTCATCGAACACACGATAAATGATTAATGAAATTCACTCGGGTGAATTTCATTAATCATTTATCCCTGGGTGGATGCTTTTCATTGCTAATGTTTAGATGAGCGAGTTACTCATCGAAAAGTCGGCCATGAAAAGCCTCACCCGGTGCCAAACCCGAGAAGAGGCATGTACTAAAAGATGAGACAGCCACAGAAACATATGCTTAAACAAGTGGAAGAATTTATTTGCTTAAGAAGCATAATAATCAGTGAGAATTGAAGCAAAAAGAAAACCTATATCCATGAGGAGAAAATTGGTCAAGGAAACTTTTAAAAAGAAAGAAAGTCAAGTAAAAAAAAAAGAATAAACTCCTGCGTTGGCATTTTGTTATCAATGAATCATTGTGAAGGGGTATACGTATAAGGGAAGAATGATCGATTCAATAATATAATTCTCCCTCTCGAAGACCACTAAAATAGGTACCTTGTATAGAAGCATTCCTTTGTCTTCTAATTTGGATACCTTTCTTCCAAGAAAAATTTGATGAAAGAAACTACATTTTGATACTTTCCACTCTATTTCATTACCATTGTATATAGTAATAAAATAATTTGGAGCGTACTAATTTGGAATGTCTTTCCTGCAAGTTAGTTCCATAAAGTGAAGCCTGAGACTTTAAAAAAATTGATGAGTTAGTTACCCAGGTAAAGTGACCATTGCACCAGGACGCTAGTAGATACTTTAACTATTACTCATTAAAATTGCATCGTGTTTTCCCGAAAAATTGCGGAAATGCGTGGCCAGATAATAGCGTTTCAATTTGGTTCGTTTGAGCATGAAAGCGCGTGGGTGAAAACAATGAGTAAACAGGACTTAAAGCAGCTATGTTAGTGCATAGAATACAATTTGTTTTTCAATAGAATGACATTTAATACGGTAAATTCGTCTCTTGTGGGTTTTTTTCCCACCAAGGAAAAATATTGCTTCATGAAAAACCGAAACCTGTAAAGACTGATGTAAGCGCTTACTTATTGGGGATAAGCTAACGTATTTTACCAGAAGCACCATGGAACGAGACTCCAAAAGTTTTCTAAGGATATTTTTCAATATCCTGCAAATTGATTGTCTCTCTTCAACGTAAATACGGCCGCCTAATGCAACTTTTGCAGCTCTCCTGGCACGACGTAATTTTCAGGGACATATTAATGCTAGCATGGAATCCCAGAAATTACACCTTAGGTAAAATTATACATCCCCACTCTCACCTTCGAATCACTGGGTGACGCCAATCCTGAATTGGCCAAATCCCATTCCCAAACAGAAAGTATATACTTTGGAAACTTAAGCATGACAGCATTTGCCATAATTTTTCAAATACATCCTCCCAGCCTTGCAATCGGGATGAGGGAATATCCCACTGGATTGGAGAAGTCTGCACGGTGCACTAAACATCTGCTTACGTACATACCATGCAGGATAATGTGGTATGCAACCCAAAAAATCTGGAAGAGCATAATCATGCTCCATAGCATCATAAAAATCCCACGTGTCGTGCTCAATTGATGGATTTTTGAATATCGTGTCTAATTGATTGATTTTAGCACAAATAAAAGTACAGCCATAGATTCATCTGTGGCCACCTGCTTCAACATAACTGGTACGACCCTCTCTCCCTGCCTCAGGCTGCTGAATAATGTTGAGTCGTCAGACCCCAGAATGCTTGCCGTTACCCAATATGAGGGATAAGTAAGCAATGGACTTGCCGCAAAAATCTATCAAATAGACCAGTATAGGGTTGGTCTAAGTCCATCTCTGCATTTTGCTCCTCGTTTTCTCCATTCTCATTAGGAGCTACTATTTTGGCAGGGGCTTGTGTCTTATTCTTAAGGGAATTTCTCCTCTTCAGCGGCTTTCTCAAGTACTTGGGGCATTGAGAACAGCCGAGGAACAGTCCCTGGTTCCTGTTTTGGCTTTTTATACTTTTCCTGAAAGATTGAACGTTAGATACATCATCCCACGCAAGAAGAAAATATATTAAAAGTTTCCATAACTAGCCTAAGAGATGTATTTCAAAACGAAAGGGAGAAATAAATAGCATACACCATAGTCAAAGTTCACGAACTGGCCGTGAAAACTTTAGCTGCATTACCCGCTGAAACTGCTCAACAGTAAGATATTCCACGGAGAAAAAAATCATTCGCATTGACCGGGACTTGAATCCGGAAACCAGGGGGTCCGGGTTCGAGTCCCGGTCAAGGAGAATGTTTTTTTTCTCTCTGGAGTATCTTACTATTGAGCATACACCATCTTTAAATGGAAGAATCATAGCTCAGCGCCACCCAGGGAAATTTCACTAAGGCCAATCAATGTATACTGTACACTACAGCCGCTAATTACCCATCTTGGGCACTTCTTCGAAGTTGTTTCGATAACAGAGCCGAGGTTAACACTAAATACAGATCTTTCAAGCTAGCTCTAGTGAAATAAACATGTTCACACAGAATTGTTAGGAGGCCTACCTATCAAAACTTAACGTTAAGTACGTTAAGGTCAGGGTAATATCATACCAACCATCAATTATGGCAAATGATCGTAGGCTACCCCGGTGATTGATAAAAAGGAAATGTTCTCGGGTTTGACACCGGGTGAGGCTTTTCATGGCCGACTTTTCGATGAGTAACTCGCTCATCTAAACATTGGCAATGAAAAGCCTCCACCCAGGGCCAAACCCGAGTGAATTTCATTAATCATTTATCGTGTGTTCGATGAGTGACTTGCTCTTCAAAAACATCATTGGGGAATAATGAAATCGAACTGTTCTAAGCGACATCAATAGAACATAAAAAGGAGCAACATATCTTGCTCCTTTATAGATAGCAGATTTATAGATAGCTCCTATATAGATAGCAGCAATTACCACAAATGATACTGAGAACGTAATTGCACAGACGCATGGCTCACACGTGGGTTGAATTGGTTTATGAAATGGAAATATCATTTACAGTGAAAGATAAAATAATTGGCCACCAAGGGAATTCAATTCATAGTTAAATTAAGATAAAAACTAAAAATGCTATAAAAAGTAGTAAATCTTACCACGCCTATGACATTTCCTTCATTGTTGGTGAGTATCTTCTCGCGAAGTACATTCGTCTCAAAAAAGTCCTTCTTACACCCAACTTGTGGATGCTTCACTAAAGGCCTGGTTACACGATACTTTAACCCGTACGAGTTAATGTGTAAATGAATGAACGCGAGAATGAACGCGAAAATGCACCATGTAACCACACCAAAATGTACAAATGAATGAATGCGTGAACAGAAAATAGAACCTGTTCTATTTGGTTCATGCAATCGCACAAGTTGAGCAGAAACCATTCATGCAAATGTACATGAACCCGTACGTGTTAATGTATCGTGTAACCAGGCCTTAAGAAACTATCGCGACGATTGCACTTCTGCCACGACCGCGCTTCTTCCCTCAGGAACACAAAGCAATGTACCTTTTCGGTATTCGAATTATACTCAGAGGTACAACTATGGAAGAACCTCCTTCTTCCATATGGTACAACCCGAAGTGATGTATCTCCTACCGACCATAGTGTTCTACCAATACAGTCTGGTTTTCAAACTATAAAACACTTCATGATGATTTTGAGAAAAGAAAACCAGTTCTTTTTCGTAGGAACAGTTTCACAAAAATGTGGTTTGCCGCAGTGAAACACCGTAAGACGCTTACTTTGTGTGCTGGCACAACGTAAATGAAGGGCGAATGAACAAGTGGCGCCAACGACCGAAAGCAGGAACTAAGCGGACAATAAGGGTCAGCAGAGGCAGTGCGAGTGGGATAGGGAGATGCAGGGGCCTGATCCCAGTCCACGTTGTCGAAAGCCTTCTCTAGATCCACAAATGCAATGAAGGTCGGTTTGTTCTTCTCCATTCTCTTCTCTATAAGCAGCCTAAGGGCCAGTATTGCTTCTCTTGTGCCCTTACTTTTCCTGAATCCGAATTGATCTTCATCCAGGAACTCCTCTTCTTTTCGTTCTATTCTTCTGTAGTTGATCCTGATAATGATTACCTAATGGAAATAGGTGAAAAGCAGGAAGCGTAATGTCGAAAGACTTATGCCTAGCTGATTTTTTGGTCACGGATATCTCATCGTGGATAGTCTGTAATAATCACGTATTATATTTAAAATGCCGGTTGAGGTTTCCCAAGTGAGAGCGTATGCTTTCACCGATAACGTGGAAGTGTTATCATATTTGCCTATAAGCGAAATTAACCCTCAAGTTTCATAAACGACGTAAACGCTATTGTCCTTGAGTAGATAAGGCGGTCCTTGGAAATGTCAATATCTGAGATATGACACAGGTTACGCATAGTATTGCAAGATAAGGAGATTGCCTGGCCTTTCCCAGTAATTCCAGGCGTCCAATATGCATTTGGAAACTTGGAGGTTTTTGGTAATGAATTGGGCGAAGCACAAAATGGCGTGAAGAATATACACTCATGGTGAGGAGTAAAATCTTATCCAAATTCTATTCGTAAAATTCCTGATGGATGAGAATCGTGTGAATGACATGCCGTTCGAGCACTGAAAGTGGATATCCGCACTCATTTGTCAGTTAGTCAAAAATTTGTTAGTTAATTAAAAAAAGTGCGATTGCAACTCCCAGACTCTCCTGAGGTATATGCTGAAAATTTATTACATTTTATCCCGTGCGATTCAATATAGAATTCAACAAACCATCGATAGGTGGAACTCATGTAGCCATGTGCCTGGTGGGTAGGGATAAAGAAACGTTTGGGTCAGCGCTAATCCCCTTAAACGTGTGATGCATAATCGTAACCTACCTTGGCCCATTCATCGAATGTTTTTTTAAAACTTTATACTGATTTGGAAAATGAAATGAAATTTGGTCGTATCCACAAACACATTTCTTTGATATCTACGATTTAGGACGCATGGTGTTTAATATTATTACAAGCATTATCTTGTATATAATTATAAGATATTTTTTAAAATGTTTACGCCGATGCCGACCGCCTATTGGAGTAATTTTGGCCCACACTTAATATCCTGTAAGATAGACATGGAGACACGTGTTTAGGACAAAGAAATAGTTGGGCATTGCATCATAAACGCACAAGAACAATAAAAGGTTGTTTTCCTCAAAACATTTACGCACTCGTGAAATGTAATTTTGTCTCCGATGGCAATTATAGTTCCCTCTTGTCCTTTCATTATATGGAGCAGGTGAGAGGAAAATCATTCTTCATAAGATGCTAAATCCATCCATTCATATTTTGTCCTGTTCTATTGGCGTCCACATTTTATGGGCGAACTTTTTATCCTGAGACATAAGCACAAAATATTACTGCTATGGTGTTTTATTTCGTGGACTTTATTATACTTTCGGGGTATTTACATCCCTTACTACATATGACCTCTTTCCGATCGGGATCATCCGCCATGTTCTTCTGGTCTTAATTATAGATGTTTTGAGGTGGGACATGTCTTACTAATTGTTCTAAGTTTCGTAGGATTCGTGAAATGGCTTCTGGGCACATTTGCTGAGGAAGGGAAGTTACTTGTGTCCGTTTGGGCCTCAGAGTACGAATAAGGATTATGTTCCCTACGAGGACGGATGATCAAATTGACCAAATATAAATAGTGCATGTTCGTGGTCTTTCACCCCCTGCCACACACCTTTCGCAGTGACTCCCAGGGTATTAAGTAAATTAGCTAGGACCCACCTAGTATATGCAGACAGTGTATGGTATCCGAATTGATTAGGTTTGATTACCGAACTAGACAGAGTGCCGCGTAGAGCAGCTAGGTTTGTTAAAAGTGTGAGAATCATCGAAGAATCGAACCACGGACTTTTGGCTTACCGTCAAATTGCCTTGTTAATTACCGATCCTGGATAGCGTAGCGATCTGCGCAGTGTCCCGGAAAGCCAAAGGTCCGTGGTTCAATTCCGGTTCCAGGTGAATTTTTTCATTTGGGATTTATCTGAATTTCACCGCCGTTCACGTGGCTGGCTTTGCATTATACTACGTGCTTGCAATTAATTTGACGATTAGTCGGATAACATATGGCGCGTCATAGATTTACGCCGAACAATTTTTTAGGGGAAAAAATGGGATATTCAATTTTAATTTTCCGTGTCCTTTTGAGGCTCTTTGGACTTGAGCAAGTAGGTCTCTCATTCTCAGAAGGAAGCATTCTCTTCACCGTGCCGATCTCTACTGTCTTGAATGATATTGTTGCAGAGGTGGAGACTATTGGGGGTAGAGTGATTTTTTGTTGAGGAATAGGAGTATTGACGTGGGAGGATAAACATTTTTTGTTGAGGTTGGGGGAGAATTTAGGTGAGTTTGTTTTTATATTTTAGTGTCAGTCTATAAAGGTGGGAGTAGAAAGGTTGTTTTGTTTTCATTTGAGATAGAAATGTATTTTGTTTACGGGTGAAAGAACTGGATAGGGTTCAATTGAATAATCAGAGTTTGGGATTCTCTTTATGCAGTTAAACATGCAGTCAAAGCCTGGAATTATTTGATTTGGGGTAAGGTTTAGGTTAGAGTTTTTCTTTCTGGTTCTGTTACGGTTTCCAGGTCTTAGAGGGTTACTTAGCCACTGATGTGGAAAGGTCTGAATAGCAGGTTTGTGGATTCTGTGTGGACTATTTCGGCAGGGAATTTATAGGATGAGTTTTCTTTTGTGAAGTAGATGATGGGATCATATTATTTAGGTGGAATTTGTACTTACGTGTTGGAAGAGATGGGGAGGCAATTTAAATTGGAGGGGTGGGGCCTGGAGATGATGGGAGGAGAGTCCAACCACGTCCAACCCACGTCCGGGGCCATCCGATGTGGCGGGCACTGTGTTTAAAGAAAAAAATATTTTTTTTTCTCTTCGATTCTAATGGAAAAAAGTTTTAAACTTATGGTTTTTTTTTGGAGGTGCCCATCGCTAATTATGACGCCTCCGACTGAATCGGGCGTCGCTGTGGAGGGGAGGGTCGAATGCCTTGCATGTAAATAAGGGAGGGGCATGTAAAAAAGGCTCCCTGCTGCCTCCTCGTCTTCCCGATTCCTCGTAGAGCGGAATTCAAACTCTCCAGCATTATTCCGCGTCAGCGGTGGAAAGTGTTTTGGAAAAATCGAAGTCCTCCTCCCTGGGTGGTCTTTGAACATGCCCATCTGTGGGTTGCTGTCAGCAGGACTCGAGGCAAATTCATCGAACGTCTTTTGTTGTTGTTGTTGTCTATATCTATATCTACACGATACCCTGCAAGCCACCGCGAGGGTGTGTGGCACGGGGTGAAAATCACCAAGCATGCACTACTAACATGCAAACAAGCAACTAAAGTGTCTCATGCAACTAGATTGTTAGTATCAATAGTATTTAATGGGTTAATACATGCATCATGCACTACAGAATACTCTAAAATATCTCCCCTATCTATCCCTATGCTCTGCTGCCTATTCTGTTCTCTTATAGTCCGGGGGAAAAATGCCATTTTGAATCTATCAGTACGACAATCTATCTCTCTAATCTTGTTTATCTGGTCAAATATAGCATAATACGCTGTTTTTTTAAATATGTGCCTAACATCTTCAGTAAAGCTATCCGATTGAAATTTCTCTAATAGATTTAATCTGTACTTTAACCTACCTTCTGATAATGATTCCCACCCTAATTATTGTATTAATTCTGAAATGCTAATCAACCTATCGTAACGCCTTTTAACGAACCTAGCTGCTCTAGGCTGCACACTTTCTAGTTCTCTGATCAAACCTAATTCATTAGGATCCCATACACTGGCTGCATACTCAAGGTGGGGCCTAACTAGTGAGAAGTAACATCGCTCTTTTGTCTTCTCATCACATTTCCCAAGTACTCTTTTTATAAATCCTAGCTTTCTCTTCGCTCGGCCGCATATTTCCCGGAATTGTCTTCCCCACCATAAATCTTTAGTGACTGTTACACCTAAATATCTTACGGTTTCAACGTTTTCGATCATCGTGTTATTAATTTTATAGGATCGCTCTGTCGAATTATTCCTCCTCCAAAAATTGATAGCTACACACATTTTAAGGTTAAAATCTAACTGCCAATAGTCGCAGAACGTCTTGTAACTTATTTGTTGTTACTCACTGCCCGTTGTTGCGACTGCCCTCACTTCCGGAAAACGACAGTGTTCTTATGCCGAAGGGTTCACCGCGGCGACTTCCTCTCACGGGCAGTCCCCCCCCCTGCCATTCCATATTCGCTCCCCTTCCGCTACGTCAACAAGTCGTCCGTATCTATAGCGCGCTCGTAAAACAACACCGTTCTTTCATTATCGAAATAAACCCGGAGGCGCGTTATCAGGCTGGCGGCCATATCGTCCTCGCGGGAGATCGTCCCTTTAAGGGTGCGGCAATGGAAGCGTGCTCTCGCATATGGGTGCAGGACACTGCATTTGGAGGTTAAGTTAAAAGAGGCGACACTCAGGCTTCCAGTTTTCTCCAGGCGCCCCGGACCGCGCCCTCCAGCGCAAGAATCGATCTCCAGGACGGGCCAACGGTCACCTCATTCCAGGGAACCCTCTGTCTCTCTTTCTTTCTCGAGATCATTCTCAATATGACGCCCTTCCAGTGTCTATTTCATTTAAAAACAATGCCCAGGGAACGAATTATCTCGTTTTTACTCTCAAAACGGTATATTTTGCCTTGGGAAACCTCCGTACCAGTGATGCCAGATTGAGCGGGTTCCCGCCAATTGGGCGGGTTGGGCCATTCTCCCCAGAAATTGGGCGGGTAACTGAAAATATCCCAAACTTCCCTATTTTTTTACCGTTAGATACCGTAGAACTCACGAAAACATTAGAATAAAAAATTGCTCGACCGTTTCCCCCTGCCAAACACCCTAGAGATGGCTCACAGGTTATTGTGTATACGTAGATTTTAAGTCAGATTAAAGAGCAAGCACACAGTCTATTATTCCTCAACTGATTGGGTGGTAGTCTTGAGTGCAATCGGTCCCACAGTCGGCAGATTTCCGCGAAAAATATCGCTAGTAGGTAGGCTGGAGTTGCGGAGAGCAATCAATAAATCCGAAATAAATTTCGACAAATTTAGTATTTCATACATTAATTAAAGAAGGAAAAGAAGAAAGTAAAGATAACAGGAATACTGGGTTTGAGACATTTGAAGAGAGAGATTGTTCCAAGGGAAGCTTTACACACTCCATTTCAAATTTTGAACTACTCGAAAAATGTTTTTTGTTTCTTTGTAACGATTATTAATACTGTCAATGAGCTTGATCCAGCAACAGCAAAGTATCAATGACTAGAGTCTTAACTCGAGACCGTACCAAAATGATTGAGCAGTTAGTAATATTTGTAATTAGTTAAGAATTGGAAAATAAAATATTTAAGCCGTAATTTAAGCACTCCTAAAATATATTAATAATAATTAATACTAATAGTATCAATAGAATGAAGGGAATCTTCATTTTCTGTACAAAAAGCAACAATTTTCAATGAAAAAATATTATTTTTCTAATGGAACATTGCAACATTAGAACTAACAATGAAGTTATTCCTCATTTAAAAAGGAAAATTCAATGAGGTAAAAGTCGGAGTCAAAGAAAGTATTTGACCATGACGATGTCGCATATTTAGAAATCATTAGAAATTCGATTAATTTATTTTCAAAACAACCTCTTGCAATAGTTAATATTTTGGTCAATTTTGCTCGTAATGTTCCATAAATGTTACCTTTTTACTATTTTTTCCTTTGATGCGACAAAATAAAGAGGAATTGAACATTTTAACATATTAAATAATTATTTTTATATCAAAATTAAACCACCTGGTCGTTATACATTAAATCTTGCTTGAATATTGGAGTGAGAGCGAGTGAACGAGAAAAGAGGGGCATTGGGCGGGTTGAGAGAAATCTGGCAACACTGCTCCGTAATAATAGTTATCCTTGATTGTTAATGATGTCCTCGTAAAGTAAATTCACCTTTGTATGAAAATGAAATAGCATGCATTTGATTAATACGGATTAATAAAACAAACGGGGATGAAATGAAGATGTTTCATTTTTTTCATCTAAGGATCCAACCATGTCTGTATGAAATAACTGCGAATGGGTGTAACGAATGCCTGTAGTACTTCTTAAAAGTTGTAAATAGGATGAGAAGTAGAACTAGAAACGTGTGTCCCGTGTGATATTCATAGAAGTCTCCCCTTTAGGTACGTAGTATATAAGTAAACTTTATTGCATGTATGTACGAAGGGGTTGTATGGTGATAACTCACCCCCTGCCACGCACCCTTGAGGTGGCTAGCAGGGCAGTCAGTAGATGTAGATTAGTAATGGGGTGTCTTGAAATGACTTGGCGTCCCCCCGAAACCCCTCTCCTTACACCTCCTCGGAGCTGATTAAACATTCCACGAACCCTTCTTCCACTCCTTCGCCGATCTCCTTGCAAGACTTTTCCGTTTCTTGTTCCTCCAGTGCCTCCAGCACCATTTTGCTCCCCACCTTCGTCGCTCCGGGCGCCATTTGCTTCCAAGTGCATTCTGGGTCTCAACTCGCCTCTGCTATTAACGTTTCGCTTCTCGACGTTTTAATCGTAGTCGCTGTGCACTTCCTGGCTCTCTCGCCGCCAGTATAGTGCCTTGGCGACGGACGGACGCCCTAGGGACCCATGCAAGACCCTTAGCCACCCTGAGATGAAAGGCATTTCATTAATGTGACATTCACGGTGACACGGGGATGAACGGATTAAATTTAAAGTGGATAGTTGTTTATGTAGGATATTTCTAGCTTTCCGCGTGAACGGCGGTGAAATTCACATTAATTGCCATGAGAAAAAATTCACCTGGACCGGGAATCGAAGCACGGACCTTTGGCTTTCCGGGCCACTGCGCCGACCATTACGCTACCCAGGATCCCTAAAAATTGCCATGCGAATTAGGGTCTAAAAATTGCCCTAAAAATCCCTAAAAATTGCCATGCGAATTAGGGATCCTGGATAGCGTAGTGGTCTGCGCAGTGGCCCGGAAAGTCCCATGGTTCTAACCCCGGTCCAGGTGAATTTTTTCTCATGGCAATTAATGCGAATAGGTGTTTCTGTTTGTGCTTGCTAAACAGAAGTTATCACGATGAATCTGGTCATTATTCTCGCCTTTGGTAACAGCGTAAAACTGATAATATTTCTGTCAGAGGTCATCGTATCACACTTTTCATTTGGTGCAATCAAAACCGGAGCCTTGAAACTTAAAAGAAGCTTTAAAGACAAGTCGCACGTATACTATGCAAACCGCAAGCCTTGGAGTCTTATCTCTGCTACTCTCGCCACTTCATCTTCTTGATGCAGCCAACGGAGTTGCGCAGTTGTGGGTGAACACTTAAATGACCACACGTCCATTTTTTCAAATCAGTGGCAGCAGGTGCAGTCTGTGGAGAGGAGTGAAAGATGAGAATGCGAAGAAAGAACTCTGAGAAAGTGTGGTGCTGCCTCCCTTGAGCTGGAGCTGAAGCTGTGCCTTAGTCTATGAATCAGAATTCGAGCAGCGGACCCTTTCGTGGCAATGCGATGGATCCACGGAAGGATTTGAATGTGGTCAATGCGTGGTGCAACCAACGGCTTTCGTTTTCCTTCGAGACTGCGGAATTTTAATAAGGTCCATTTTCATTCACGAGCGTCGCTGTCGGATATTTGTGCGTTGCCGGAGTGACGCTTATTCTTTACTTATTCTTGCCTTATTCTTGACTTATTCTTGCCCTATTCTTGCCTTATTCTTGCCCTATTCTTGCCTTATTCAAGCCCTATTCTTGACCTTTTCTTGACTTATTCTTGCCTTATTCTTGCCTTATTCTAACCCTATTCTAGACTTATTCTTGCCTTATTCTCGCCTTATTCTCGCCCTAAACTTGCTTTATTCTTGCCTTATTCATGCCTTATTCTTGACTTATTTTTGCCTTATTCTAGCTTTATTCATGCCTTATTCTAGCCATATTCATGCCTTATTCTAGCCATATTCATGCCTTATTCTTGCCTTATTCTTGACTTATTCTTGCCCTATTCTCGCCTTATTCTTGCCCTATTCTCGCCTTATTCTTGCCGTATTCTCGCCTTATTCTTGACTTATTCTTGCCTTATTCTTGCCTTATTCTTGCCTTATTCTAGCCCTATTCTAGACGTATTCTTGCCTTATTCTCGCCTTATTCTCGCCCTAAACTTGCTTTATTCTTGCCTTATTCTAGCCTTATTCATGCCTTATTCTAGCCATATTCATGCCTTATTCTTGCCTTATTAATGCCTTATTCTTGCCTTATTAATGACTTATTCTTGCCTTATTAATGCCTTATTCTTGCGTTATTCATGCCTTATTAATGCCTTATTCTTGCCTTATTAATGACTTATTCTTGCCTTATTCTTGCGTTATTCATGCCTTATTCTTGCCTTATTCTAGCCTTATTCATGCCTTATTCTAGCCTTATTCTTTCTTTATTCTCGTCGTATTCTCGCCTTTTTCTCGCGTTACTCTCTCCTTATTTCTGTGATGTGGAGGCTCGTGCGTGTGTGGTGGTGGCTGCCCCGTGGTTTTCGCGAGGGCCGGCGTTCTCTCGCCTAGGATGGACCTTAAACGGAAAGGCCCCGAGGGGCCAGGCTCTACGTCCCGCTTACGTATCGACCGGGGCGAGGGCGGGGACCCATTCAAGCAGTCGAGCGCCTGTGACCCGACAGAGACGGAGTGGCCACGGAAGACGGCATTTATTACGAAATTAGTATGATAGAAAACGAAAGATGGTGAGACACAAGAAATGTGAACTCATTACGTGGGTCATAGCTCTGATCTTAATCGGATGCAAGGAAGGAATTCGTTTTCAGTATCTGACACTGAAATGATTCAGAGGGCAGGAGCCGACGGGTTATCCTATCAAATCCTATCAAATCCTTTCCCCTAACCACGTAACTGGGAGGAAATTCAATTGTCTTTACCGCATATTGTTGGGAGAACCGGGAAACTGGAATAAGGGAGCAGAAGAAGGGAGAGGGTATTCATATTCACTCGCCGCACGTCGCAAACTGCTTCTCTCGCAGTTGCTCTTTTCGAAGTAGTAGATTTTTTTCAGGCATTCCAACGGCTTAGGTTTAATATCGCATCGTCTAACCTAGTATCTACCTAATCCTATGACAGGCGCATATTCTGGTATATTCGAACCCGTGGTCTCTCTTTCTTCCTTAATCTATGTCATCTGCCTTCTTTTTTTATCCCAACAATTGAAATTTTTCCCGTGCATGTCGAATGGCTTCCTATAGCCGCCGTAGAGAAATTTCGCCCATCAACTTTTTCGTCTTATACTGCACGTGAGCTTAAGAGTGATCGCTCGACCTCTTGGGAGTTCTTTCTCGACGCTGGCGTTCTCCATCGAATAGTCCTCCTTGAATTTTTCGAGGACCTCTCCGTGAACGCGCGTCGGGATAGCTTTGTGTGTTCGACCTCGTCTGGGGCCCCAGACTTCAGTCACTGAAGTCTGGGGCCCCACTGCCCTTGGGGTCCCACTGGGGACCCCAAGACCAAGACAGATCAAGACTGGGTCTGGGTACGTACATACCCGCTGCGACTACGGCTTGAAAGGGACATCGCGAGTGTCAGAAACGGCCGTCCGACTGTCTGGTGGCTCCAATGAGTTAACACCAGAGCACTGGGGGATGAAACTTGGATCGAAAGCTTCCTCTCACTTCGGAGGGATGGAATGAGGATATTTTATGTTATCCCATAGAGTTCATATACGCCCCTGAAGCTATTTTCGATTTTGCACTTCGGGTGATTTGGGCACCGTAGTTACTAGTAAGCTTCAACTTTTTGCAGACGATGCCGTAGTTTAAAGGGGTATATCAAAAGAAGAAGACAGGAAATCGCTTAGCAAGGATTTAGATGCAATTTAAGACTGGTGCGATAAATGGCAGGTAGAACTCAACCTTAAAAAGTGTGTAGCTATCAATTTTTGGAGGAGGAATAATTCGATAGAGCGATCCTATAGAATTAATAACACGAAGATCGAGAACGTTGAAACCATAAGATATTTAGGTGTAACAATCACTAAGGATTTATCGTGGGGAAGACACATAAGGGAAATATGCGGCCGAGCGAAGAGAAAGCTAGGATTTATAAAAAGAGTACTTGGGAAATGTGATGAGAAAACAAAAGAGCGATGCTATTTTTCACTAGTTAGGCCCCACCTTGAATATGCAGCCAGTGTCTATGGGATACGAATGAATTAGGTTTGGGAGTAAAGGATTGAGCACTGCAGCTTCCACTTATATATTTATTTAACACGACCATGGTTTCGTGATGTAGCACATCATGAAACCATGGTCGTGTTAAATAAATATCTAAGTGGAAGCTGCAGTGCTCAATCCTTTACTCCCAGTATGAATGACTTCCACAAAGTATTGCCTGTCGTAGATTAAGGTTTGATCAGAGAACTAGATAAATTGCAGCGTAGAGCAGATAGGTTCGTTAACAGGTGTTACGATAGGTTGAGTAGCGTTTCAGAATTAATAAAAGAATTAGGGTGGATATCACTATCGTAGAGTAGGTTAAGGTACAGATTAAATATATTAGAGAAATTTCAATCGGATAGCTTTACTGAAGATGTTAGGCACATATTAAAAAAACCAGCGTATTATGCTAGATTCGACCAGATAAACAAGATTAGAGAGATAGATGGTCGTATTGATAGATTCAAAATGGCATTTTCCCCCCCCTACTATAAGACAACAGAAATACGCAGCATAGCAAAGGGATAGTTAGGGGAAATATTTTAGAGTAGTCTGTAGTGCATGATGCATGTATTAACCCCTCAAATACTATAGATACTAACAATCTAGTTGCATGAGACCCTATAGTTGCTTGTTTGCATGTCAGTAGTGCATGCTTGGTGATCTTAACCCCCTGCCACACACCCTTTCGGGTATAGTGCTGCTGCAACTGCTTGCAGGGTATCGTATAGATGTATATGTGTTTGTTTCAGGGGAGGGTCCCTCGTGGGGAAAAAGTAGTTGCATTGTGGTGATGAGATCGACGGTCGAGGTCATCAAAGTGAGTGATTCGATTTAGGGCGAGAATCTTTCAAGGAACGGAGGAAGGATAAAGCGAATCCGGCGTAGGCATTCGTTCACTATTGACGAAAGTGTGCTTGCGCAGTGAACTTTAACCCCCTGCCACGCACCTCTTGCAGGATATTACGTGGCTGTAGATGTAACGAAATTTGTCTAGTGGTCTGCGTTTTAATATCCCGTCCGACGGACGGAGTGTTGAACTTCAAGTGCTGTTAACGTATTAATTAAACTTGAAGTGCTTTCATTCAAGTGCTCTCCAAAATTGTAGGGCCAGAATGCCGATGAAAAATCTCTACCTTTGCTGGGATTGGAGCCCGGGCCTTCGGAATTAGAAGCCAGTACTCCACTGGGCACCACTGCTTCAACCCGATCCCCTAGTGAATGATTTTTATCATTTCTTGAGACAAGTTTTTCTCGTGAGTTAACGAGGCATCTTAATTCGACAATGGGTAATTGTTGCGATGATTGGATGAGAATTTGTAGCTCCTAGTACTCAGTATGTTATTCATGTTACAGTATGAGTTCGAAAGTATCATTGTCAACAAGCTCCCGTAATTGTCACAAAGGAGATGAAAACTAAATTTAAGTTTTTTTTTCAGTCGTCTGAGCTTATCAAATTTCATCACATACTAACATATTTTTTTCTTTATTAATTCTTGCCAGGGTAATGCCGTAGAGATCCATCTTTGTGATGTCGTAACTTATGCGTACGTTTTGAATAACTTACAAGGAGAGGTACTGTAATTCGGGCCACGACATTGGATGAAAATATTTTCCTAACAATTAACGCAAAATAAATAATTTCTCGCTCGCCTCGCCTTTTTTCTCCATTAAAATTTCAGAATTAAAAAATGGAGTTATTTTTATTCTACAGAGAATTTTACTAATATGCAACACGCAACTTATCGATACAGTGCACTAAATGGTATATATTGTATTCACAGGACACTAAATTCTAACCGTCTTCTGAGCAAAATACTAGTTATTGTTTATTTTAGCATTTTTTAAGTATAATAAAACATTTATTTATATTTCTCAGAGTAATCATGAGTTATAATGTTAAAACATAACCATGTTATGAAATCGATATAGGCTATTCATCAAAATCTAAAAAAAAACCCTATCCTAATTTCCCCATGTAATGCAATCCATATCGGAAGTGGTCGCGTGCAAATAAATTACGGAGATATTTTTTACACGTCCTTGCATTCTATCATCCAGATGCATTCTACCTTAGTACAGATTCTACCTTACCATTCTACTTTAAAGTACAGATGAAATCTATTAGAGAAGTTTCTATCGGATAGCTTTACTGACAATGTTAGGTACATATTAAAAAAAACCAGCGTATTATGCTAGATTCGACCAGATGAATAATATTAGAGAGATAGATTGTCGTACCGATAGATTCAAAATGGCCTTTTTCCCGCGAACTATAAGAGAACAGAGTAGGCAGCATAGTAGAGGGATAGGCGGGGAAATATTTCAGAGTAGTCTGTAGTGCATGATGCAAAGGGCCGGTATGATAACCTTATTAGCGTAGCCAGTCTATTAAATGAATTAAAGTGGGAATCATTGTCAGATCGCAGGTTTAAATTTAGACTTAATCTCTTAAATAAATTCCAAGGCCATATTTTCAGTGATGATGTTAAAAATATTTTGCGGACCCCAACTTACTGTGGTAGACTGGACCATAATCACAAAATTAGAGAAATTGATTGCCGAACTGACAGATTCAAAATGTCCTTTTTTCCTCGTACTATTAGGGATATGAATAACGGTAAATGTATCCAGTACGAGTGTAGCAATAGATAACATTGGTAGCTGCATGTTTGTATAAGGACTTAAAGCTAACCCAACTAACAGCATGTTTTTGCATGTATGCTTTGCTATTTTAATTTTTAATTACAAATTTTATGCATGATATGTAGTGCATGTTTGGTGAGAGTTCACCCCCTGCCACACACCTTTATGGTGGCTTGCAGGGTGTTATGTAGATGTAAGATGCATGTATTAACCCATTAAATACCAAAGATACTAACAATCTAGTTGCATGAGACCCTATAGTTGCCTGTTTGCATGTCGGTAGTGCATGCTTGGTGATCTTCACCCCCTGCCACACACCCTCGCGGTGGCTTGCAGGCTATTGTGTAGATGTAGATGTACCTTCTGTTTGTGGGCCGTAGGAAATAGCTGATGAAAAGTCTTTCCATTTATTCCTATAAAATTCAATGAAAAAAGTGTTTGATAAGTTCCACGCAAATAATTGTGTCGTATTTAGTATTTTCAAATGACATGTGTCAGAATGTGATCAGGTTCACCTTCCTAATGGAAAATGGAAGTGGAAAACTGCTCGTGCACTCGTGGGCTCTACTTGTAGGCCACTAATTGGCAGTTATATCCCATGGTGATCATGTTCTTGACTATCAGAAGGATAGCCCTGGCTGATCCTGACGTGTCCCTGGGCAAAGCCCGCCCGAGTGCATCTGCCAATCGCCTTTTTATGCCTCCTCCTTCCCAAAAGGAGTCGCGCGCCGCTTCCTTCGATTGTGAGGCGAATCGATATCGCCTTATTATTTTCGTCTCTTATGCGGGCAGTTTCACTTTATTCGCCTCTTTATTCGAATCGATTGGCCGGCCGAGCGTCGGGAGGTCAAGCGACCGACCTCTCCAGAGGAACCTCCGCAAGCAGCCATCAACATTTTGTGATCCCTATTGATTTCCCGAGGGGGGGACTGCAGGGATTCATTCCACCTTCTGTTGGGGTGGCCCGGAGAAGGTAGCTGGAAGAAAAACTTTAACGACCCTCGTGCCTACCGTTTTACACGGTCGTTGATACTGCGCAGGCTGTCGAGAGAACACTTTCGCAAGAAATATTGCACCGTGTTAAAGCGACGACAGGCAGCGCCACTGCGCGAACGCTTGCGAGCAAATTAGAACATGTTCTAATCTGATGCATGCGTTCGCGCAAATTTGAAGTTTATTTCTCTCACTAGATGGTATAGATATAGCGGCAACGAACTACCTGGGGAATTCTAGAAATTAAATAGGTTGTTGACGATTGAGTTGGTTGTTTTTGTTTGCACTCAACTCCTCAGGTAGTGAATAAAGTGCAATAATGATGAGCTGGGCGATTAATCACGTGGAAGCTTAAATTTCGTGCGTAAAGGAAGAACCTGTTACCTTGGCCCACATCCGTTCGTTCGTGGTGCAAATTTTGGGCTAAGTATACGGGACTAGGGTCTCCACTATTATGTTTAGACTATGGCTTAAAACATATTTTAAAGTGGTGGTAATTTCGAAAAGATTCAGGCGATATGGAGTGGAAGCGAAACATGATAACACAGAAAGAAAAAAAAAAAGGCTTCGCCGTGTCGTCCACTCACCCCCCCCCCCCCCTCCCCACTGGCCCTCATCCCCCCCCTCACCCTCTCTGGGCCCATCCTTTGCGACTCCTCTACGGGACATCTGACTGACAAGGAGCTGCACCGAGTTCCACCAGCAGGGGTGGGGGTACCCCACTCGGTTGTTGCTCCTTCACCAAGGGGGCAAACGAACGGAGGCCTCCATTATCGGCACCGCTTAACCCACAGCGAGGAAGGGAGTCATCGCATTTCACACCCTTTGTAAAAAGGGGTCCCCATCAACCAGGGGTCTGCCCCTCCCGCATTTATGACCTCTCAACGGAGCACCCAACGGACGGGGTCCGGTGCTGCAACAAACTTCTAGAGGACTTGTCTTCAATGGAACCTTTTGAGACTTTTGTTTTTATATTTGCCACTCATTTGTAACCCTCTCACCCCTACTCCTGCCCACGTCTCCCACACTCCTTTTTCCACACACTGGTTACTTCTGTTGACCACCAATAACCGTCCACTCCCACGCTCCTCCCCTTTCCTCCCTCTTCCCCCCCCCCACATTTTGTCCTTTCATATAGGTATATATGTTGGTGCATCTTTGATATACGCTACCTGACGATGCTGTAATACAGTGAAACCCGGGTCGTAGTAAAGTTTATTTTTGTGGATTTGGCTCGTGTTTTTCTTTCTGTGTTATGGTGGTAATTTATCGCATCTTTCACGTCCAATTAATTGCTACTTGACAGATCTTGACGCTTCGCGATATATTGACGGTATTACCACTACTGAATGGTATATTGTAATACTGACATAACGCACCGACGATTGCACCGTGTAAAGCTGTCAAGCAAGCGTCCACGCAATTTTCTACTTCACTGACATTCGCAGACGACTGCTGAAACGGAATCAAGATCAATTTGCCCAGTTTC
This sequence comes from Platycnemis pennipes, assembly GCA_933228895.1. NCBI lineage: Eukaryota > Metazoa > Arthropoda > Insecta > Odonata > Platycnemididae > Platycnemis > Platycnemis pennipes. The sequence continues at coordinate 139,179,595 of OW121851.1, forward strand.
GATGATCGTGTAAAACGGCCCTAAGAGGCTATTCAGTCGGGGGCACAAAAAGTTCATACTGATTATACCATAATCAAAATTTCCGTCAGCCATTTACTTTGGATTTCCTTTTTCAGGACATAAACTATAATGCTCCCTATGTCCATTATTTTGCGGAAATGTTTTGAGGCTTAATTGTCACTTAACGTTTACTTATGCGTACACACGAGAGCATTGAATTTTGCCGAGTTTTGGGTTTAATGTGAATGAACAAAACTTCGCTTCCTCCGGCTTTCCCGCGTTGCAAAGAGGCTTTGTTTCTTGTGCATACAAATTCATTTTTGCGTTGTTGAAATACTCTGAGACATGATAACTCTTTCCATGAGAGTCTTAAGTTAAGGAGGTTGGCTCACGACTGCTTGAGTCAAGTTGTCTGAGGAATCTTATTAATTTAAGTACGAGTATATGCCTGCTAAGTGATCCTTACTTAACAAAGAAAATTACCTTAGCTATTGGAAGTCATAAGTATCACAAGAAATACGATGTAAAGTCGAAGGATTTCTTTGTTATGTTAATTTTAATCAGCTCAGCTCTGGAGTCAATTCAGAATTTACTTTAAAGAAATAAATTCATGTACTCAATGAATTTACTAATTTATAACACCAGAATATTACTATCAAACGTTATTTTATAATATTTCTTGAAATATTCTTTAGTATCTCATTAGTAATGATAAAATTCATCCGCCAACCATTTAGGCAAAAGCGACCGCGGCACCACTTGAAGTAGACTAACGAATTTCGTCTTCTATAAGCGCAGAAATTGGTGGATTTAGAGAAAAAATCGGCAGGTTGATGCCTTTTTTTCATGTCGTTTTATTCCTTGTGACATAACATATCAGTTTCTTTACAAAAATGACATGTCACTATGGTATTTTTAATCGTTATATTCCCATGTGATGGCCATTCTCGCCGTTAATCTTATGTAATTTCAAATGCAATTTGTGCAAAAAGGAGTATGGGTTGGTATAATTATCTTTACTTTAATAGACGGAGGAACTTTAGTTCTATAAGTGCTGAAAATATAAAAAAAGTGACATGACTTTCACTTTTCGTATCAACCTCCTCAACGCTGCGTCGCTCATGAAATCCACCCCCCGTGATTTTTCGTTGTGTGCATCGAGATGTGAGTCAACGGTTATGTTTAAAGGCCGTTTTACACGGTGAATGATCATGCGAATGAATTCATTCGGGAATGAATTTAAATGATGACCTGAAATTGCTTCCGCTAAGGGTGTTTTACACGGTGAATGATCATTCGAATTAATTCCTTGAATGTTATCTGCAGAAAGGTTGCGCAGTGGTAGGCCTGTCGATAGTACATATCGATTCACGGGAGATTTCCGACCAACGCAGCTGTATCGATGTGCCAAACTGGTCGGAATGGTTTGTTTACGTCTTATGGTGTCGATACTCCCTCCAGGCCACGCGATCTCTGCACGGACTACTCGCCAAAAAAGGCAACATGAGTACATATTGCTGGTACATAATGTCCTTTTCTCCCCGTACAATTAGGGATATGAATAAACTGTAAATATATCCAATACTAGTATAGCAATGGATAACATTGGTAGCTGCATGTTGGTATAAGGACTTGAGGCTAACCCAACTAACAGCATGTTTTTGCATGTTTGCTTTGCTATTTTTATCTTTTTTAAATATTGAAGTTTAGAGCAGTATATCAATACTAATCCTTTTTTATGCATGATATGTAGCGCATGTTTGGTGAGAATGGGGTTGTTCACCATATTTTTTTACTGCCGAATATGATAGAGTTTGCAAAATAAAAAGACCCGTATTTTTCCGTTTTTTTATCCGTCAATTATTTCCCGAGTTATAAGCGGCGAAAAACGGATGTTTTTAACCCTTTCGGAAAAATGGGCGTGGTGCAACCTCTGACGTATATCGACATCGTCCAATCGCAACTGAGCCCGCGAAGCTACTTTGCCTTATCGCAATGGGGGGACACAGCTGACTCTGCCAATAGGAGCAGTTACGACAGCATCTGTGCGAGCAGACCTTCCGAGAACGCCCTCCACCCCCTTCCCTTCCCATAAGAGCAGTCAAGGACGGGAGGAAAATGACGTCATTGTTATCACAGCAGCTTTTTCGGTGGGCGTCACCTTTTGCTCATTAAAATTTTTGATTTATGTGTGAATGGTTGAGGTTAGAAGATTAATTTTTTGACTAAAATTCTTTTTTCGTTACCATCTAACAATGTCGTGCACAAATTTGCGATATCGGTTCCGTGTAAACGCCCCCATTCACCCCTGGCCACACACCTTTATGGTGGCTTGCAGGGTATTATGTAGATGTAGATGCTCTGACAGCTGATGTTGCAATGGCTTATGCTTCCTGCACGAGATCCCGGCAAACTCCAGTAGTAGTAATATCGTGGAAGTGAATTTCCTTTCAATTCCAGCATAGTGACTACATATTACCATTCTAATCGTGTCTTCGAAATTTCAAGCGAAGAGATGGTTGATTCGCGTCACGCAATTTGAGACGTTGTAGATGTCGAGAATAACTTTAGGCGTTTGCTTGTAACGGGTTGGAAATTTGTCGTGCTGTTCAAATCGAGTGAAATATATTTCATTGAATAAATCCTTGTCAGCTGGCTCCCGGGAGATGGTGCTCAATCCATTGAAAGCGCTCGCACCGAGGTTTTCCAGCAGCGGCCCTTGCTTTTCACTTGTTTCTTCCTTGGCCCGGATGCAACTGATTGTGTATGTTGGCCGTCTCCCTGCTTTCGTGGTCACTTCCCTGTTTCGTTCTCTCCGAAGACGGAAGGGCATCTGCATCCGTGCACGGAATGCAAACACTGTCACGTCCGCGTGAGTGTGTGTGTGTGTCTGCTGCGACCTTTCCTTGGTGCCCGTTCCTTCCAGATGGTGATCCCCACCCTCGTCTACTTTGGTGACAGTGAGAAGTCCATTGTTTCCTTTGATCAGTGCACATTTAAGGACTGTGGCCATTAACGTTGACCAAGAAGTCGCTTACTGACCTCTAAAACCTCTAAAATTCAAGATGGCATTTTCCCCCTGAACTATAAGAGAACAGAATAGGCAGCATAGCAAAGGGATAGGCAGGTTTGATCAGAGAACTAGACAGTGTGCAGCGTAGAGCAGCTAGGTTCCTTAAAAGGTGTTACGATAGGTTGAGTAGTGTTTCAGAATTAATACAAGAATTAGGTCTGGGAATCATTATCAGAGCGTAGGTTAAAGTACAGATTAAATCTATTAGAGAAATTTCAATCGGATATATCCTGGATCATTGGAAAAAAATTTGGATCCATTGGTTTCAAGCGCAAAGATAGGGTCATGTCCCTTGCCACAATGACCTCAAGTATTCCCGTACCTATTAACCCCACCTCACTTTTTCAGAGAATAAGTATTGTGAAAAAGTCTGGAAAAGAACAAGAAACTTTCCTTGGATATGATCTTGCACCATATCCTATATCTATCTTCAACGAATATGGTATGCGTAAAGGTACAAAATCTGTATTGTACAAGGAATTTCAATAATCTGAACCCGATTTATATTTAAAAAGCTCTGCTGTTGTTGTAGATGGCAGTTTCCTGTTACACCGATTTCGCTGGAGTAAAGGAATACTGTTTTTCCGCAATATGCAATAACTATCTCACTTACGTTACTTCTAGTTACAACTCTACCGCAGTAGTCACGTTTGATGGTTATCCTGAGGAGGAGACCAGCGGTGGAGGTACAAAGCGGATCCGAAAGGAACAGAAGATCTCGGAAGTAGTATTCCGCCGATTTAATTATCACAGAAGATTTAATACCAACTATTTCTCAAGAAAACCTTTAGGCAAACCCCGAGAACAAGAAAAGATTGATTAAAATACTCATGGCCAAATTTGAGTCTGCCCTTGTAAGCTGCAAACAGGCAGAAGAAGATGCGGACACACATATTACTCAAACTGCAGCAGCTTTGGAAGCAGATCATGCTTCTGTCGCAGTAGTGGGTGAAGATATCTTACTACCTACTCTTCCTCGTGACAGCCATGTCATCGTCCTCACTGCTTCATTTCATGAGACCAGGAAAAGGAAAATCCCCTCACCAGTAGATATTCTACCTGCATTAGTGCCCTGACCGATTGCACAATTGCACAAAACATACTTTTAATTCATGCTTTTAGCGGCTGCGATGCGACTTCAGCTCCTTATGGGCAAGGAAAGATTAAGTTTATTTCAACACTCATGAAGAATCCATATTTGGCTGATGTTGTTCAGGTATTTAAAAAAATCAGATGCTACTCATCAAATGGTTGATAGTGCAGGTGAGAAGTTCTTGTGGTACTCTACCGTTGTGGAGATATGGCTAAAAGCACACTTAATACGTGGGGGTACAAATGCTTTATAAAATCTGCATTAACGGCAAATGGCTTGGAGGAACAAAAGAACCGAATCGACTGGGGATGGCGAAAAGGACGTTCAGGTCTCGTTCCAATCACTAAACTTCAACAACCAGCACCAGACTCCGTTATGAAACTCATAATCATTGTCAACAATCGCAGGATTGGTTTGACGCAGCTTTCCACACGATTCTTCTATCTGCCAACCTTTTTATTGTGACGTAATTCTTCTCTTTTACATTCTTCACAACCTGTTCCATGTATCTAATACGAGGCCTGCCTTTTCCAATCTTCCCGTTCACTTTTCCCTCGACGATTGTCTTCATCACGCCATCATGTCTCAAGATATGACCGATTAAGTTGTCCCTTCTTCTTTATAGAGTTTTCAGCAGACTTCTCTTTTCTCCCACTTTTCTTAGGACTTCCTTTTTAATTACTCGGTCGATCCATTTAATCTTCAACATTCTTCTGTGGCACCGCATTTCGCATGCTTCTACACTTTTCTTCTCCGCTGCTGTAATCGTCCATGCCTCACTGCCGTAAAGAAACATGCTCCAGATGTATGTTCTGATGAACTGTTTCCTTACTTCTACGCTTGTATTTCCAGCTGTAAGTAGATTCTTCTTTTGAAAGAATGCCCTCTTTGCCTGGGCTATTCTACTCATTATTTCTTTCTTGCTTCGTCCACCGTTGGTTATTCGGCTTCTACATCTACATCTACACGATACCCTGCAAGCCACCGCTAGGGTGTGTGGCAGGGGGTGAAGGTCACCAAGCATGCACTACTAACATGCAAGCAGCAACTAAAGGGTCTCATGCAACTAGATTGTTAGTATCTATAGTATTTGAGGGGTTAATACATGCATCATGCACTACAGAATACTCTAAAATATTTCCCCTACCTATCCCTTTCCTATGCTGCCTATTCTGTTCTCTTATAGTACGGGGGAAAAATGCCATTTTGAATCTATCTGTACGACAATCTATCTCTCTAATATTATTTATCTGGTCGAATCTTCTATCTTCTAAGTTAACAGAACTCCTTCACCTCTTCAAGTTTTTGTTTTCCTAGTTTAACGTTGGTTTTGGCGTCTTCTTTCTTGCTGCACACCAATATCTTAGTTTTCTTCTTATTTATCTTCAGGTGATATCTGGCCATTGTCCTTTCCATGGTTGTTAGCATCTTATTCAGCTCCTTCTCTGTCTCTGCTATGAGAGCTATTTCATCAGCGAATCATAGCATACTGATTGTTTCTCCGTGGATGTTCACTCCAGAACACTTCTTCTTGACTTCATTTATGACTCTCTCGATGTAAGCATTAAAAATTACGGGAGACAGTGCACAGCCTTGTCTCACTCCTTTTCTTATTCTCGCCTCGTCACAGCTGGGTCCAGATTTTATCACAGCTACTAGTTTTTGTGCAGACTGTTTATAATTCTTCGGTCATTGAATGACACTCCAATTCCCTTCAGAATTCCAAGCATTGAATCTCAATCCACGCTGTCAAAAGCCTTCTCTAAATCCACAAATGCAATGAACGTCGGTTTGTTCTTCTCCATTCTCTTCTCTATGAGGGCCAATATTGCTTCCCTTTTATACCCTTACTTTTCCTGAATCCGAATTGATCTTCATCCAGGAACTCCTCTGCTTTTCGTTCTATTCTTCTGTAGATGATCCTGGTCAGTATCTTCGATGCATGTGTCGTCAGGCTTATAGTCCTAAAATTTTCGCATTTCTCCGCTCCCTTCTTCTTGGGAATAGGAATGATAATGTTTTTCTCGAAGTCCTTTGGAATTTCTCTTGTTAAGTACATGTCGTAGGTGGTTTTGTAAAGATGAGTTAATGTCTTCTCTCCATATCTTGTAAATGCAGGTAAACTCAGTAAAATTGCCGTGCCAATTTTGGATCCTGGGTAGCGTAGTGGTCTGCGCTGTGGCCTTGAAAGCCAAAGGTCCGTGGTTCGATTCCCAGTGTAGGTGAATGTTTTCGCATGGCAATTATTGTGAATTTCACCGCCGTTCACTGGCAGGCTTGTGAAATATCCTACATTTGTGTCGAGCGCTCGCACGAAAGCGGTCCTTCCTTGGCAATTGTGTGTCGAGTCACACTCTCGTTGGTGAGCCCGTGTTTTCCGTTCCCTCGGAGCTGAGCGGCGATTGCTTATCTGTTCGCAATCTCTCGTCGCCATTCGATCCCTCGCGGTCGACCTACCACGACGTATTCGATCGATCCACGCCCCGCTCTGCGGCCTCCGGAGGCCTTTTCTCCTGTCGAAACTCCAGTTAATTTTAGTTCTTCAACTCCCCACCGCCAATTCCACTCCTGCAGAAGAGGCTTTCTTCCTGTTGGGACCCATCCCCACTTTCCTTCGCGGATTATGTCGTATTTAAGTTGGCTCCACCGAATTACGAAGTAGATGTCATGTTTGTGAAAATTTCAGGACCCATCATTATTTGGCACTTCTATCGATTGGCAATAAAATAATGAGAACTTTCCATAGTATATTTGAAGAAAAAGACGTTGAAAATCAGATATTTTATACGTGGCTATACGGCATAGCATGGCTCTTGAAGTAAAATTTGCAGATTAATAATGTAAAGAGGAATGTCGTTTTGACGAAAAACTAATATAAGATGCGCAAATGTTATGTAGAATTTAGCATCTTAAAAAGGTGCTCGCTTTACCACACTTGTTTAATTGATATTAATAAATGTTTGCTCGAAAAAAAGCAGAAAACCCGAACTTACATGAGAGTGGCACTATAGTATGTTGTTATCATTGGCAACGGTACCTGTGACGGAATGTGCTTACAAGCCCATTTACTAACTTAATTAAGGAATATACCTTTCCAAGATCCTTCTTATATTTTTTATGTAATTTAAATATTTCATTGATTATTGATATGATGTAATTAATACCAATGCTTCTAAATGGTAGCAGCGTCATTTTTTGCCAAACAGTATTAAAAATACGAATATTTATACGATTGAAAACAAAGAGTTGTGCTTGCAAGGTTTAAAACTAAGTAGAAAATATTTAGTCTATTTTAGAATACGTATTTGCGGGATTGAGCATTTATTTTCTCAAAATAAATTAAACGTGGCAGCAACACTCCAGTCATGTTCCGAAGTCAAAATGAGTTAAAAGAGCTCGTAAAAAATAGAATGCAACTACATACTACGCGCATTATAATAGCATACTCATACAATTTTTGTGTATGCGTTATCGCCCTATAGATGATTTTCCATATAGATGTTTTTCTGGATCTGTATTCATTCATTATAATAACATAGCTCTTTTTTTATGGATATGGAATCGCGGAGTCACGGTGGAACCTCCGTAAGTGATTCGCTCCCTGCCTTGCAATTGATCGTTGCTCTAATGGCGAGTTGATTTTATCGCCGAGGTCCTTCTTCGCCCAAGTTATGAATTGAGAAGAATGGCGCTACAGCTCCGTCGTAGGAACTAGGTACCTTAAAAAGTTGAAGAGTGAAAATAAAATGAAATTTTCTTAGGTAGGTACTATGGGAGAAAAAAGTTTCCCAACAAATGGAGCGTCGCCACTATCGCTCTGAGAGAAAATCGCATTCATTTCTGACCGTGCCATATTCTTTGGTCTCGGCCACCACGAGGGAAGTTCAAACACGGTAAGGTGATAGACTCATCGCCCGAGTTTGTGATGGAAGACCGAAAGCTTGTCTGCCCCGAGCGGTAAACGCGATGGCGTCCAGAACGGACGCATATTATTCCTCAAATGCATTTTAAACGCTCTATTTAACTATCTCGTACTCGCCGAACTTTCCTCCGAACGCCGAGCCTTTCCGCCGAACTTCGCTTCCTCCTCGCACTCTGGCAAGGTCCTGAGATTCATCCGGTGTTCGCCTCTTCGCTTTCTTTCCCTAGTTTTAAAAGGTGAAGAAGTTTATATTATTTAGTAATTATGTTGAGAGCTGCCGCTAATTACTGCTTCGAAACATGGAATGTTTTAACGAAGTATGTAACATAATTTAAGACAGTTAACAGAGCACGTCAATGATTTTTCTTTAGTAAATGTAAATACAAACTTATGTTCAATACACCAATCATGGCGACAGCTTCACTTCAGCGCCGAAGAAGACTTTGCTTCGACTGTGTGATCAACATTATGATGAAAAAGTCACCTCCATAAGAAACTCCGCCGATTCTAGATATCTGACAGTCTGTTTCGGTGACGACTTAGTGACCAGAGAATTGTTTACTTTAGAAAATGATCCAGCGAGATATTCCATAATGAGTAATTAATTAAAGACATACGATGAAAATCATTGAAAAATGATTACCTTGAAAATGTTTGAGCTGATTAGTTGCATTAAGAAGACAATGAATATAATAATTCAAGTGGAGTTAACATTTTCTCGAGCGATGTATTTTCAAATTATCAAAAATGCACAACGCTGGAAAACGAAAAGAAAGTTGGAAACCCATTATCATAACGTTGTAGGCCTCAAAGAGTCATCATGCGGCCTGAATATTGCACATTTCATGGCCACTGAGGATGAATGAACGAATGATGGTCTTCCTACTCAATATTTCACGACCCCAACGCGTAGATACCTCGATAGCTGGCGGTATTCGGTAAGAAAAATAGAAAGAAATGGCAATAATCCCAGGCAAGTTAAGTGACATAATATTCTTGCTCAAATCCAATTCAGGGAGGGCGGAAATTTTTCGAGAAGCCGTTAGACGAGCAGGCAAAGAGCTGGACATAAAAACGGTTTCTTTACCTACTCTCCCGGAGAATTTCCATTAAAGCAGCGAAATACAGGTTCCGAAGCAGCGAAATACGGAAAGTGATTGCAGCAGTAGAAGATATAACCATCCACCTATCATGAGATCAGTTTCAAATTCGCTTGAACGGCAAAACATAGGTTTCCATGGCGAAAGAAAAGGGTCGAGGGTAAAAAATAGCATAACATTCCATTAACGTGACTTGGATAAAAACATGTATCTAGTGCTTACGTAAAATAACAAAAGGGGTGAACGAAAAACATTCACCATCTTCAGGTCTCGAATTGAAAATTCGTATTACCAGTCAGTTATATTACAGCTCGATCACTCCCGACTGAGATTAACAGAACGATTCAATGGTTTACATGGACGCGTAAAATATTCAAGCTCGTCTTTTGTTAACCTTTTCATACGGGAGAAAGAGAGCGAAGAGGCGGACACCGAGTGAATCCCAGGACCTTGCGTGAGTGCGAGACAAGGAGCGAGGCCTGAAAGAAAAAGGTAGGAAAGAATGCGGAGTGAAGTTCGGCGGGAACGAGATAGTTAAATGGAGTGTTTAAAATGCTTGCAAGGAATAATATGCCTCCGTTCTGGACGCCAGCGCGTTTATACAGCTCGGGGCAAGCAAGCTGCTGCCGGTATTCATACTCGGGCGATGAGTCCATCACCTTACCGTGCTTGAACTTCCCTCGTGGTGGCCGAGACCAAAGAATATTGCACCGTCAGAAAGGAATCCGATTTTCTCTCAGAGCGATAGTGGCGGCGCTCCATTTGTTGGGAAATTTTTTTCTCCCATATTGCTTATTGGGACCTATGCACGTTAGATAACTTGGCAAAGTTTCTTGGCTCTCAGGAGAGGATGATAGGTGGGTGGCAGTGGGTAAAGGAAGCAAGGAAAACAGGAAGTGTGGAGAGAAACCCGGCGTCGGAATTAGCCAGCTCTTAACGAATGAAGCCAAGGGAACCACGGCTTAACGTCCCATTCGACGGACGGAGTACTGGACTCGAAGTGCTCTCCAGAAGGCACTCACTCAAGTAGGCACCGGTTGGCCACGAATAAATCCGCCAGTTCCGGGATTCGAACTCGGACCCTGAGGATGGGAGGCCAGTACTGTAGCCACCACACCAACGTGTCCCCCAATTTATTGGTTCATTTGTCAATAAGTTAAGATTAAAATTATTAGACATTTTTAATACCGGAGAAAAAATTGTCATATATTTATGTTTTGCACCAGAGTGACTTTCAACCGTTTAATTTCACATCCTTGTACGGTATTTATGAAAGAGTGGGAAATTTTAAATTCGGATCTCGGGTTTCCTTACTTAAGGGTATGCCCACCGTTACTCTTGTGACATTTTGACGCATTTGACTCCATTAAAACTGTCAGGGTTATAGAAATATTAGATTTTTCAAAGTAAACACTTCTGAATGAATTAGGATACATAATGTTCATTAATTACATCCGAACATTTAGGACTCAGGTCATCAATTTAGTATATAAAAAACCCATGGAAATGGTGCTATGACTTGTGACCAAAAAAAGACAGTTGAAATACTATATTACATAAATCAATGTTCTCTTCTTCAAATTACAATATACCATTAAAATATTTTTTATATTTTACTCTAGTGTCTTAGGAATTAAGTACAAAAATCTATAGTGTATAAGTATATAAAGAGACAGACAAAAACAGGGTTACAAGTAGAAAAAGTGGTTACTCTTGTGACCGTAACTCTTGTGACGGATCGTCAAGCATGCAGTGAAGGCACATACAGCAAATTGGATCCCATGCATTCAATGCTCTTTGTAGTACAAACAATTGCCGAAGCAAACTCGCTAAAGCGAGGTCTGTTACCATCGAAGGTTCCCTGGGGCAGCCCGGTAGCTTGCGTTCTGAGCAGCTTCCATTGTGAGGTGCATCCACAGAAAATTCCGAAAAAAAAACGATTTTCTGAATGCATGCCATGCAATGGCCACGAAATCTCTACCGCTTATTCTGCTCCCGGAAGCCGTAAGTAGAAGATTTCTTTGTTTATCGTTTGCATAATTACGACTCCTAAGCTTGTGTTTGCACTATCGCACAGCGAATTGTTTATCAATGCCGTCTTGAGGACTTGCTGATGCATAAATTTATTTTGCGGAGTGAATGGTATCGAAATCAAAATCTGGTGCGTGATCAATGATAAAAGCATCACCAGACGAAAAATATCGTCAGTGTCGTTGATTAGAACTCTCGTTTGGATCATTTCCTCGTTTATGAAGTGATGGTCACACAGTTTTAGTTATTTCTCACTTCGTAATGCGGGTATTCTCTTCTGAAAGGACATTTGATCGGGATTTCCTCGGCAGGGAGTCACTTGTTTGTTCATGGCAAGCTCAACGAGTGGCGCTGTGGTCGGGAGGGCCTATTCCCTCTTCACGTTTCGTTCCATCATGGCTTCACTCTTCCTAATTACGCGGCAGGGAGTGAATTTCTCCTCCTCGGGTCCTCTGAGAAACTTTACCGAAGACGGATCCCGGTGATATCGGTGTCTTCTAAATGCATGTCTCAATTTCCTCACATTTGAGGAGCAAAGAAAAATATTGTTCCACTGTTGTTGGTTCAGCTGTACTTGGGACAATGGGGGCGTTTACTCGGAACCGAAATCATAATTTTGTACACGAAATCGTTAGATGGAAACGAAAAAAGAATTTTAGTGAAAAAATTAATCTTCTAACCACAACCGTTCACTCATAAATCAAAAATTAAAATAAGCAAAAGGTGACGCCCACCAGAAAAATCTGCTTTGATAACATTGACGTCATTTTCCTCCCGTCCTTGACTGCTCTAATGGGAAGGGAAGGGAGTGGAGGTGGGTCCTCGGAGGGTCTTCTCGCACAGATGCTGTCGCAACTGCTCCTATCGGCAGAGTCAGCTGTACCCCCCCCCCCCTTTGCGATAAGGCGAAGTAACTTCGCGGGCTCAGTTGTGATTGGACGAAATCGATATACGTCAGAGGTTGCACCACGCCCACTTTTCCGAAAGGGTTAAAAACATCAGCTTTTCGCCGCTTAAAACTCGAGAAATAATTGACGGATCAAAAAACGGAAAAATACGCATCTTTTTATTTTACAAACTCTATCAGATTCGGCAATGAGAAAAAATGGTAGGGGCCCCCATTCTAACGTCCTTCTGCCTTCTCTTCACTTCTTCGTGATAAATATGGCGTACCTGGAGAAAAATACTAGCCTATAGTATTTTTCTCCAGACATTAGATGCGGCCCTCGTTTGTCGGTTGTTCGATCGCTGTGGCCAATGTGCTCTGGTGAAATCGCTCGTCTGATGTCTCCGCGTGGAGTCGCCTCGGTGTGAACCTCGGCGTACCAGTCCGATTCCCACGGCTGCCGAGGTCGGAAGGCAATCGATACTCGTGTGCTCGAAGGGGCCCCCGTCGAGAAGGAGCGGCTGCGACCTTCGGCGGCCTCTCTTATCGAAAGGAACAAATGACAGCCCCAAGGCGCACCGTAATACGATCGTGGATGTGAGGCAGGGTTTATGCCCACGCCGGGAATCGAACCAGAACGGGGGGAGTCGCTCTCTTCGAGGATTGCGAACTTGCGAAATGAAACTGAGAGTTCATTGCAGTGATCCCAGACATCCCAAATGTCCTCCGTCCACATTCAAACGCTCTGTGCGGCGAAGGACATGAAAACTCTCCATCAGCTATGTGAAGGTGCGTATCGCATTTTTGTGACAAATTGAGACCATAAATAAGTGCCGTGGGTGGTGCTGGAGGAGAGGCAGCATTCGATAACTTCAGGAATGGATGAACGATTGCAAAACTTGGGTGTTCCACAGTATTGTATTCCTCTTCATCTACATAATACCCTGCTGGCCACCTCAAGTGTGTGTGGCAGGGGGTGAATTCTCACCAAAACATGCACTACATATCATGAATATAGAAGGATTCGTGTCAATATGTTAGTCTAGACTGCAATATTTAAAAAGATAAAAACAGCAAACTAAGCTGGCAAAAACGTGCTGTTAGTTGGGTTACCTTCAAGTCCTTACTCCAACATGCAACTACCTGTGCATTGGATTGATTCACTCGTATTGGACATAGGTATTTACCGCTATTCATATCCCTAATTGTACGAGGAAAAAAGGACATTTTGAATCTGTCAATTCGGCAATCAATTTCTCAAATTTAATAATTATGCTCCAGTCTACCATAGTAAGTTGGGGTCCGCAAAATATTTTTAACATCATCACTGAAAATATGGTCTTGGAATTTGTTAAGAGATTAAGTTTAAATTTCAACCTGCGATCTGACAATGATTCCCAATTTAATTCATTTAATAGACTGTTTACGCTAATTAGGTTATCATACAGTCCCTTTACAAATCTTGCCGATCTTCGCTGCACACGTTCAAGTTCGTTATTTAGACCGATTTCGTAGGGATCCCATACACTGGCAGCATATTCCAAATGAGGTCTAACAAGGGAAAAGTAGCTGATTTCTCGTGCATGATCGTCACATTTACCCAATACTCTTTTGATGAATCCCAGTCTACGATTAGATTGCCCCGTCATTTCACGTATGTGTTTATACCAGGAAAGAGTATGTGTCAGTCATATTTAAAGATATTTAGTAGATTCCGTATTTGTTAATTCATAATTACTTATTTTGTATGTGCTACGAGGAGAACTATTCTTTTTCCAAAAATTCATTACTTCACATTTTTTAAAATTTAATTCTAACTGCCATGTATGACAGCATTTATCAATTGCTTGTAGGTCATCATGTAAATATTCTTTATCGTTTGGGCATAGAATTTCCCTGTACACTACTGCGTCATAAGCAAATAGACAAAGCTTACTTTTTACCACCTTATTGATATCATTTATGTCCAAGACTGTTATATATGTATATATCATTTTTGTACAACTAACACCACCCACTGAAAGCGTTCATTTAAAAAGTCTCCCAGACAGCCCATTGTAATATTTTTTATCCCATGGGATGCTGGGTTCGCGAGTAATTGAGAGTGGTACTCCTTCTTGAACGTATTTCTAAAGCCAACAAACTTCCGGCGAGTGTATAGGGGCGTCGGGGTTGCAGCCAAGGGATGTCTTTAAGAGGAGTGGAAGTGTTCTTTAGTGATATTGTCTTTTTTTTCGCTCACAAGCAATAAGGGCATTCAGCTCCAAAATGTCCACCCTGGTCCCCTTGGTGATTCAAAATTATCATATCGCATGTTGAAATAGAGAATAATTCTCCTGCAGGACTTTAAGACGGACAGTTTCTGTGAAGATGCTTCTAGTATATTAAAAATAGCATCGTCCTTTGCCAGGTTAATCATAGAGGTGAAATTAGACAGACGTAGGTACAGTATGGGGGAGAGGTTGAAATGTTCATTCATTCCTGCGCAAGATTAGGCGTTGGCAAGGGCCAATGAAAAGGGCCTCACCTATTGAGACCAGGATTAAGGAGCACAGAAGGCTCTTGAGGTTGTGAGAGGTGGAAAAGTCAGCCATCGCGGAACACAGCGTCAGCCTTGATGACGCTGGGACGAGGCAAAGCTTCTTGCCAATCAGCCTGGGATCGAGTTGTCAAGTAAGCCATCGCACTCCAGAAGATAACATGGATTCCCACCCCCCTCCCCCCCCCAGGAGGAGGGTATAATCTACATCTACATCAACATAATACCCTGCAAGCCACCACAAAGGTGCGTGGCAGGGGGTGATTTCTCACCAAACATGCACTACATATCACGTAAAAAAAAGGGATAGTATTAATATACTAGTCAGAACTTACTACTAACAACTACATATCATGCATAAAAAAGGATTACTATTGATATACTGTTCTAACTTCAATATTTAAAAAAAGATAGAAATTGCAAATCAAACATGCAAAAACATTCTGTTAGTAGGGTTAGCTTTAAGTACTCATACCAACATTCAGCTACCAATGCTATCCATTGCTACTCTCCGATTGGACATGTTTACCGTTATTCGTATCGCTAATTATACGAGAGAAAAAGGACATTTTGAATCTGTCAGTTCGCCAATCAATTTCTCTAATTTTATGAATATGGTCAGGTCTGCCATAGTAAGTTGGGGTTCGCAAAATATTTTTAACATCATCATTGACTATATTATCTTAGAATTTAGTTAAGAGATTAAATCTAAATTTCAACCTGCGACCTAACAATGATTCCCATTTCATTTCATGTTATAGACTTGTTACGCTAACATAATTATCGTATCGTCCCTTTACAAATCTTGCCGATCTTCACTGCACACGTTCGAGTTCATTATTTAGACCGATTTCGTAGGGATCATATGTACTGGCAGCATATTCCAAATGAGGTCTAACAAGGGAAAAGTAGCTGATTTCTCGTACATGATCGTCACATTTACCCAGAACTCTTTTGACGAATCCCAGTTTACGATTCGCTAGACCCATTATTTCACTTATGTTTTACCCCAGGAAAGATCATTTGCCAGTCTTATTCCGAGATATTTAATGGATTCCACGTTTGTTATTTCATCATTACTTGTTCCGCATGTGCTACGAGGAGAACTATTCTTTTTCCAAATATTCATTACTACCATTCTTATACCATTACTATAATGTACATACCTATTGGGGACAATTTCGGCGATGCGTCATTCAGAAGCCCTGAACACGATGACTGAGTCACGAATCGAAACGCCGCCGGCGGAAATAGACACGGTGACCCGAGGTGGAGGAACCGAGTTGGCGAATATAGTTTCCTTTCATCCTGAAAGGCCACTAAACTGACTGCTGACGTGAACCAAATATTATGAGATAGGGAATGGAGGCGTTTACTCGGAACCGAATTCGCAATGTTGTACACGAAATTGTTAGATGGAAACGAACAACGAATTTTCGTGTAAAAATTAATCTTCTAACCACAACCATTCACTCATAATACAAAACTTAAAATAAGCAAAAGGTGACGCCCACCGAAAAATCTGCTTTGATAACTTTGACGTCATTTTCCTCCCGTCCTTGACTGCTTTTCGGGGAAGGGAAGGGAGTGAGGGGGGTTATCGGAAAGTCTGCTCGCACAGATCCTGTCGCAATCGCTCCCATTGGGAGAGCCAGCTGTGTCCCCCCCTTGGCGATAAGGCGAAGTAGCTTCGCGGGCTCAGTTGTGATTGGACGAAGTCGATATACGTCAGAGGTTGCACCACGCCCACTTTTCCGAAAGGGTTAAAAACATCAGTTTTGCGTCGCTTTATAACTCAAATAATTGACGGATGAAAAAACGTAAAAATACGTGTCTTTTTATTTTGCAAACTCTATCAGATTCGACAATAAAAAATAGGGTTAACGACCCCATTAATTAACTTTAAAAAAATACATGCAGCTGTTTCTTACTTTCAGGCCATAAACTCGAAATGTCGTCCACGTTTCGTAAACCGCTTCTGTTGCCTCCGACACATATAAGTTTCGTCCAATTCGTTCTATTCGCATTTTAGAGGGGGTCGGGTGGCGCTCGTGTCCAGACGTAGCGCCAGGGGTGGCGCCAGAGCGAGGAGCACTTCACACGCGCATCCGCTGCCCTCCATTTCGGATATCCCAGCCGCCGCTTGTATCATTGCATAGCGAGTGGACTATAAATAGAGGAATCACCGACTTCCTTCAATTCCTTTGCTGCCATCGAGTAGAAGAAGGGGGGGAAGTATAAATAAACATACTAAGTCTTTTATTCCCGCTTACTCGCGTCTCTCCTTCCTTCTCCCGAAAGGAAAGGCCAATGAATAAGGAGTTCCACGAGAGCGACTGACCCTTCTACATCTACACTATACCCTGCAAGCCACCGCGACGGTGTGTGGCAGGGGGTGAAGATCACCAAGCATGCACTACTAACATGCAAACTAGCAACTATAGTGTCTCGTACAACTTGATTGTTAGTATCTATAGTGTTTAAGGGGTTAATACATGCATCATGCACTACAGGCTACTCTTAAATATTTCCCCTACCTATCCCTTTTCTATGCTGCCTATTTCTGTTGTCTTATAGTAGGGGGGGAAAATGCCATTTTGAATCTATCAGTACGACAATCTATCTCTCTAATTTTATTTATCTGGTCGAATCTAGCATAATTCGCTGGTTTTTTTTAAATATGTTCTAAAAATCTTAGGTAAAGCTAGCCGATTGAAATTTCTCTAATAGATTCAATCTGTACTTTAACCTACGCTCTGATAATGATTCCCACCCTAATTCTTGTATTAATTCTGAAACGCTACTCAACCTATCGTAACACCCTTGGGAGCTTTGTTGAAGGGGAGATTGGAGGGAAGTTAAAAAAGTCTTGGGGAAATATAAAAACAGATCCTCTCCCAACTTTCCCGAGCGTGATTGCGTGCGGTGCCTTCCTTGTCCCTGCCGACTCATTGGAAGGGGTTGTGGAGAGGGGATCCACTCCCAAGGGGGTTAGGGACTCCGACCGCCGGGGTCCTCACCCTCCCGACCGAGGATGAGCGGGCCCTCTCGACCGTTGAGGCCTCGGAGAGCGGTAGGTGGTCACCGCGGTGGACATGTCCGAGCGATATGTACGAAAGGGAGGTAGTGGCGAAGTACATGACGTGATATGCCGTGACAGCAATAGTCGGAAAGTTAACTTCTTGACATCACTCAAAAACAAACTTTGTTGCATTACACAGGAGTAATATTCATTACTCAACCGGTTTTCTCTACATCTAAATAATACCCTGCAAGCCACCTCAAAGGTGTGTGTGGTAAGGGGTGAATTCTCACCAAAAATGCACGACATACCATGAATATAGAAGGATTCGTGTTAATATGTTAGTCTAGACTGCAATATTTAAAAAGATAAAAACAGCAAACTAAGCATGCAAAAACGTGCTGTTAGTTGGGTTACCTTCAAGTCCTTACACCAACATGCAACTACCTATGCTATGGATTCCATCACTCGTGTTGGACATATTTACCGCTATTCATATCCCTAATAGTACGAGTAAAAAAGGACATTTTGAACCTTTAAGCAATCTATTTCTCTAATTTTGTAATCATGGTCCAGTCTACCACAGTAAGTTGGGGTTCGCAAAATATTATTAACGTCATCACTGAAAATATTATCTTTTAATTTATTTAGGAGATTAAGTCTGAATTTCAACCTGCGATCTGACAATGTTCATCTATGTAATTCATTTAATAGACTGGTTACGCTAACATGGTTATCGTACCGTCCCTTTACAAATCTTGCCGATCTTCGCAGCACACGTTCAAGTTCGTTATTTAGACCGATTTTTATAGGTATCCCATACACTGGCAGCATATTCCAAATGAGGTCTTACAAGGGAAAAGTAGCGGATTTCTCGTACATGATCGTCACATTAACCCACAAATCTTTTCATAAAATCCAGTCTACGATTAGCTTGACCCATTATTTCACGTAGTATGTGTTAACCCCAGGGAAGATCATGTAAATGTTTCATAGCTACACCGAATGATGCTGGAGCCAAGTAATTTCACTCTCCGAGTGCAGATGGCGTGTGTTCGCTCTCACCTCCTCGTACGTTTGTGGTAGGGGATGGTGACCCACTTTTACCAACGTTCGCACTCGCAGACTACAAGTAGCTAAGGGATATGTTTCTCCCTAATAAGAAACTCGTATGTTGATTTCTTCACTAATATCAGGAGCCGACCGCTTGAGCAGAAATATGAGTATCTACAACTGTTGTAGATGGTTCATTCGTGCGAATGAATTCTCCGGGCTTCCTTTTACACCAGGATTGTAAGGATGCAGGTAGATCCGAAGTAGTACCTAGTGTTTAAACATTTTCGTTATCATGACAAAATAGGTTACCTGCGTCACGTCGACCTTCAAGGTGACGTTACTCAACATGATCCCTTCTTGCCCGTGGAAAGAAGGACATGCCTAATCCAACCTTAACACAAAGCTTAAATTAAGTATTTTTTCTATAAGCGTAATCCAATAATAATTTAGCTCCAACTTATCATCATAGGTCAGCAATCCTAGGATTGGTTTGACGCAGATTTTGGCTTTAACATTCAAGTTAATCCTGACTCGAACCTTAATCGGCCCTGTAGACGCTCTTCTTGTAGATGGTCTCTATTCTTAGCGTATATTACTAGATGTACTTAATTTACACGGTGCAATGGGGAACATGCACTATTTGTTATAACTCTTTGATTGTGAAGTTTATTAGCTGAAATGTGCTTGCCGAAAATATAGCTGAAGAATTAAGTTGCGTTACAAAGATATAACTCTTTGAAAATTGTACTTTTTAGGCAGCTTAAAAACACGACGTCATCGCATGACATAACGGCACGGTATCACTATGGGCGTTGTTTATCTGTTTATGCGTGGAGGTAAGTGGTAAAATAAATATTTGGCGATAAAGTATGTATTTATCTCATTTGTTTATTGCAATAAACGACTGTATTTCGAATTTTTATTTACGTAGTATGGATTGTAACCAGCAAATCGTCCATTAGTTATATAATGCCTGTTTAGTGCCCAAGAATTTCTACTACGTCTATGCAATCGCTGGTTTTTCAGAAGAACGCCGCCATAAGGGAGTCAACCAAAGGAAATTGTCAGAATGTGCTTTTTTTAAGTATTTTTTCAGTCATCGTTTCGTTCGAGAAACGGCTAAAAACCTCAAAACAATATATTCACTTCGTTTTCCGTTAAAAATAAATGTCTATCTCCGTAGCAATATGGAACCTATACCGTGCAGTGACGTCAGAAAGCGTTTTAGGTCACGTGACTTTCGTCGATTTCCGGGAACATTTTAAATTCATTTAATAATCTTTGTGGTGGGCCTAGAAAAATTTGGCTTCTATATATCAATTGGTGAGAAAAAGTTTGCATCAAGTACATCATTAATCTACGAGAAACAAATTTTATATATATTCCCCATTGTTGGCGCAGTATTTCAGTGACAATATACCATCAAGTAGTGGCAGTAGGTACCGTCAATATGTCGTATTGCTCTAAAATGTGTAAAGTAGCAATTCATTGGACGTGAACGAAGTAATGTATTACCACCATTATAGAAAATGTTTTTGGAATGTTTAAACGCAAACGCAAAGACCGCCTAGTCTCGTATACTTATCCCACATTTTGCGTAGCGAACGGATGACTTTGGGCCAAATTAACGAGGTAGGGAACCATTTTTTGTGCAAGGGAAATTTAAGATTCCACATGATTAGTACTCTACTGAATCCAGCTCCAAAATATTAGAGTGCAAGCAATCAAACATCCATCTCAGTCGTCAACAACTATTTCAATCTCCAGAACTCCAGTGGAGGCTTGTGCCGCATCTGAGCCATCTAGTTGGAAAAATGTGGAAATTGCACGTAATATTAGATTTGAACATGTAATCCAAATTGCTCGCAGGCGTTGACGTTTCACGTTCAGGTTTTCCTGACGGAGCGGCATTTCTTGCGCGACTATTTTCTCGCAGCAGCAGCAGCCGCCTATGTAGTTTCAATGACCGCGTAAAACGGCCTTTTGACCATTTAAATAAATATTGCATGCATTTACTGTACCTATACATGGTATATCTTATGTCTTAAATTTACTTATCCCACATTTACAAACTTACTTATCCCACATCCCGCAGATAACCTATTTTGTCATGATAACGAAAATGTTTAAACACTTAAGAAGCTTATGTATATGTTGGGTGAACGTTAAACTCATTAAACAAATAAATATCGTACATACATATGTATGGTCAAAGGGGCCTGTTTTTGCGGACGTCGATCGTGGTATGTGGCAACCATTCCCAGCGTGCACCAGCCGACGGAAACGTCGAGGGCCGCGTATGGTTTTCCCGGTGAGGCCATCTACATCTACACGATACCCTGCAAGACACCGTGAGGGTGTGTGGGTGAAGATCACCAAGCATGCACTATCGTCTTGCAAACAAGCAACTATAGGGTCTCCTGCAACTACATTGTTGGTATCTATAGTATTTAAGGGATTAATACATGCATCATGCACTACAGACTACTCTGTCTATTCAGACTATTCTGTTCTCTTATAGTATACGGGGGGGGAAAAGGCGGTGTGTTCAGAATTTCAATATTTTCTCGCGCCCTTGTTCCCAGTGGATGAGTGCCCAGAAGTGAAATGGAAGCACGTCACCCAACGGAGACTGCCCTCTTCAAGGAGACATTAGGAGTGCGCGCTCTCCGTGAACCACGAAAAGGGAGAGGGGTTAGGGTGGCGAGCACAGTGAATGCCTTCGAGGAGAAGGCAGCTCTGATTACGTGGCCTGCCGCTTACTTCCACCACTGTTTATTTGAATGTTCCATGTTCTATGATTTCTCTGCCAACACCTCCACATCTGAAGGTGGGATCGAATGCAATCGGAAGGATGCACTCGTTGGCTTTGAGCTCTGATTGCCAACAATATACTCGATTGTAAGGCGATTTTATTCATCTATATCTATATCTACGACATACCTTGCAAGCCACCTCGAGGGTGTGTGGCAGGGGGTGCATCCACACCAGGAGCAGTGACACAACAAACAAAAATGAACAACACAAAACAAACACCACACCTTTGAAAGTAATTTGGAGAAAAAAACTACCAAATCCCAATCATGCGGGACACATCCACGAATACCATGCATGACTTGAAACCCGCCACCAATTTAATAGATTCTCATGCATGCGAAAAAAAGTAATGTAAGCGAGTAACACCTTGATTTAAACATACAGGAAATTATAAAATACTACCAACCTACTCTGAATATTACCTCTATAATTACTACCGATTTACGCGATGTCTAACGTTCTGATCTCGAATCGTCCGTGGAAAAAATGGCATTTTAAACTTGTCCGTCATGCAATCTATCTCCTTAATTTTATTAGAATTATCGAACCGGCCATAATAATTCGGCGCCAGCAATATATGATTAACGTCATTGATGAAATGTCCCTCCTTAAATTTTCGCAGAAGTTACGACATAATGCAGAAGGAAGAGGAGGCTTTTGAGGTACCAGCGCTCATCCAGAGGTGCCACGAGATGGCAGTGGAATCGGCGATTTAGGAAGGCGGATCGGGAAGGACTTGAATTATTCTTGAGGAAGCGCTCGGATTCGCGGCAAGAGTCTTTTTCCGACACTGGCTCGGAGGTCGTGCCGCGTTTGTTTGTGTGTGTTGGGCGATCCGGGAGACATCGCCAGAAACCTTTGAAGGGCGCGTACACGGCTCGGGAGATCGCCTTGAGGTTTCCCTTCGTACGGATTCGCAAGCGACGCCGAGCAAAAGGGATCAAAGGGTCCTTTTTCCCATTTGTATTAATGAGGCGTCTCGCGTTTCAGAAACCGCGGTTGCTTGATCTTCTTCAAGGATGGCTCTCTCCGAAAGAGAAGGGTTTCGTCCACCTTCCTCATCCTTTTTGAAAGGGCTCTGGCGCCGTGGCGCCCCGATAAACGGTCGATTGCACGCTCGCGGCTTTTGTCACGCCCGGAGATATCAAGCACGCACTTCCTTGGCGTCGTCTTACGTCTGGAGAGGACGAGAGGGTGTCTCGCTGCGTCTCCAACTTGGCAACGGAATGAAAGGCGATGAAGGCTGCGGAGATTTCAAGGCGTCGCCTTGGTTTAATGGACCCGGGAAGATGGCGTCCTCTGCGCCTAGTGAATGGATAGACAAAATCCTTGTCATTCTTCTTCAGAATCATCTGTTCGATTACACGCATAAGTTATTTGCTTGACTCGTGCGAATGCTAATGAGGCGCATGCTGTGGAAAGTTGGTATTTAACGGCGAGCACATTATGAATGAATTTGAAAAAGTACAGCTAAGTTTTAACTTCATCTACATCTACATAATACCCTGCAAGCCACCATAAAGGTGTGTGGCTGGGGGCGAATTATCAACAAACATGCACTACATTTCATGCATAAAATAGGATTAGTATTTATATACTGATCTAAACTTTACTATTTATAAAAAGATAAAAATAGCAAAGCAAACATGCAAAAACATGCTGATGCTCTAATTTTGTGATTATGGTCTACCATAGTAAGTTGGGGTTCGCGAAATATTTTTAACATCATCACGTAAAATATGGTCTTGGCCGCACTTGGAATGTACTGTGGGATCCAGATAAAGTTGTCGTGTGTTCTCCGAACTGGAGAAAAAGGAGCCAACAAAAGTTGGGTAGAATGCTCAATTTATGCAAGTAATTGTTGGGAATCACTTTCGTGTAGCAAGTCCAAGTCTTCGTTGAGTATTCTGCAATGGCTCCAAGTGTGTTGCTTCGATGAGTGTGATTTTTGGAAAACTCCGTCTTGCTAAACTCAGTCTACATTATGAGGTTGGAATAACGGAGTTATTCGGAGGAGTGAAGCAGCAGAGAAGAAAAGGGTGGAAGCATTCGAAATGTGGTGCTATCCGAGGAATGGTGAAGATAAAATGGATCGACCGAGTGACAAATGAAGAAGTCCTAAGAGTAGTGGGAGAAAAGAGAAGTCTGCTGAAAACTATAAATTAAAGATGGGACAACCTAATCGGCCATATCTTAAGACACGATGGCCTGATGAAGACAATCGTCGAAGGAAAAGTGAACGGGGAGAATGGAAAAGGCAGGCCTCGTATGAGGTGTATGGAGCAAGTCGTGAAGGACGTGAAAGAGAGGAACTACATCAATATGAAGAGGTTGGCCGATAGAAGAATTGAGTGGAGGGCTGCGTCAAACCAATCCTAGTTGATTGTTGACCCTTGATGATGATGGAGGGATAAGGATGGGAAGGGGAGGAGTAGTCACAGAATTTTATTGAAGTTCAAAGCAGGGTCCCACGTGTGGCTGATTTGGAGGCCACAGTCCCTATTGCATTTTTGCTTGCATTTTCTTATCTCGAATGCTTCGCGGATCAGCCGGGGCTTGAAGTTTTTCACTTTGGCGATTATCTTTGTTCGTTTGAGGTCAATCGCGTGTCTCGAGGCTGCATGCTCCACTAATGCTGATTTTAAGGGTTATCCCTGTCAAATAGCCCACTGGTGGTCTTCTAAATCGATAAATCCCCCCTCCTCCCCTGCTCGACGGCTACTTCATTCAGTCCCTATGATTAAGTGAGTAACAGGGTAAACACCTCAGGGTAACACACCTGAATAAGTACGCGGGGTACACCCAAACAACGAATGTATACAGCTATAATGACCCGCGAAAGTTTTATGCCAAGAATCATACATTCGTATGATTGGCATGTAACGTCAAACATATTCAAGACATTCTGCCTGTAAGTCGTTTGTGTAATGCATGTCCCGCGTTAGTAGAATTTTAATTTCGTAGAAACATTTAACTAAAAAATTCGTAAATGAAATATTAACTTTGTGTCCTTCCACAGATTCATTTCCTTGGTACGAAATGTTTCGACACATCGGTGTCATCATCAGGTAGAAATAAATCAGTGGAAGGACACAAAGTTAATATTTCATTTACGAAATTCAACTTCCACCTAGTTGAGCCTGATACTATGGAACATAAAAAATTCATGTTCATTTGTCCGGGGTCTCGTTGTTTAAATAAAACTTGTTACATACTAGCTAACAATAATATGCATAGGGGGAGTCCATGTCTGGAGTGTATGCAGATCCAACCAGAAGCCTTATTGTGGCTCAATAGACAGACCTATGTCTTGCAAGACAGTGCATGACGTATGATCACATGTTGTATTTCTGGTAATTTACATACATGCTCTCTGCATTTTCTTCGAATTGGAATGAGTAATTTCATTAGGCAATTATATTTCAGTCTTAATAATAGACCTGTTCATCGCTCAGAAATTACCTGTCAAGGTGTGACTTAAAAAGTTTCTTTCACTGAAAAACAACAGTTTACATTACATGTTCGGTCTTGTGATACTGAGCTTTAAGAGTAGGTAACGATTAAAATGAACAATTTTTTCATGCTAAATGATTCGTGCTTTCTGTTAATATTTCACGTGATCATACCTTGCCGCAATTATCACGGGCAACTGAACTAATGCGTAAACTAATTCGCGATGCTATCACGTGAAACAGATCGTCGCGAATTGTCCAATAGCAACAAGGTGCGTTCACTTATCGGGCTACGGCAGCCGTGGTGCTGAATAGAAGCCACGTGACCGTACAGCCGTTGGAATTTCACCTCCCAAGTGGCAGATGCTCTCTTGTTTTTTAAAGAATCGTCCTCTTTATTCGCCGCTCTGTTCTCACCTGTTGCCGCCGTTACGTGTCAGTCTGTCCCTTTCCTTACGCGACGACAAAGAAGAAACAAGCAGCGCAAGAATGAGCGACACCAACGCCATCTCCAAACTCTCCGTCTTTTCCCCTTTATTTGTTTCCTCGTTCGCCTCCCTGCCGGTAGGAGGCGACGCCTTCACTCATTTCCCCAACTTAATCGTTGCCATTATAAATCGTTTGCAAAGTTTGCCAAGTATTTCCTAAAGTTGTGTGAATGCGAATGAAACAGAAATGTTGTTTCCCACGGCTCAGTATTTTGGTCCAAAATAGAATAAGCAATGAAATATGAGAAAATATTAAAGAAGGGAAATAGCTGCCAAAACCGAATATGAATGTCGTGACAATTGTAGTTCTAGCCATGGAGATGGTGCATAAATTGAATTCAGTTTATGTGAACAAATTTTGCATTAGGAATCGTGTGTAAATTTATCTTTTCCATTTACTCAATAAGTGCATAAAATAACTGCCTCAAGGCATCATTATTACGTCAGTTTCATCTGTTCCGAGATCGAAACAATGCTATCCAAAGAGCTCCTATTAAATCACTCTCAGAAAAGCGGAGTGTGACGCTCACATTTTCGGAAGTCTGTGATTGGTTGGTTTCATAATTTTGTCGGAAAATTAGAGCAAGTTCCAACTGTTTGATCCAAAATGTTGTATGCAAAATTTTGGACCAAAATCCATTCGGGTTCAATTCAGAAGTATGCCTCACGGTCCAAATCGGTTGTATCCAATTTGTAAAACACGATAATTGGACCGTGGGGATGCCGGCTGAATGACGCCTGGAATTCCAGCGAGTGAGCCGACTCTCCCGAGCTCTCCAGAGAAGTGGATTAGAAGGATCTGGAGACTGGAGAAAGAAATGGAGGGGAGAAAGAAATTAGGAGAGTATGACCAAAGGTTTTCTAATTTCATGTTTAGGGTGTTGTGGACGCTGCGAAGGGGTTTGGAAATGATGCCATGGTAGGCGGGGATTTTGAAGCCAGCGAAAACGCTCTTGGTTCTCTCAAACCATGGGGATCCCACCATTCGTCTTATTAATCTATTATTACGAAGTTTTCGCAATTTCAGATGTTTAGCGCATCTGAACGACCGGAGGTGTACTCAGGTTAAAATGATGTGTCTTATGAGACCATGATGAACAAGGAGCTTTTGCCGAAGATCTTGTCCTGTATGCAAATACGTGGAGCATTCAAGTTATCTACATCTACATCTACACGATACCCTGCAAGCCACTTGCAGGGTGTGTGGCAGAGGGTGAAGATCACCAAGCATGCACTACTAACATGCAAACAAGCAACTAAAATGTCTCATGCAACTAGATTGTTAGTATCTATAGTATTTAAGGGATTAATACATGCATCATGCACTACAGACTACTCTAAAATATTTCCCCTACCTATCCCTTTGCTGCCTATTATGTTCTCTTATAGTATACGGAGAAAAAAGGCCGTGTGTTCAGAATTTAAATATTTTCTCGTGCCCTTGTTCCCAGTGGATGAGTGTCCAGTAGTGAAATGGAATCCATCCCCTAACGGAGACTGCCCTCTTCAAGGAGACATTCGGAGTGCGCGCTCTCCGTGAACCACGAAAAGGGAGAGGGCTTAGACTACTCTAAAATATTTCACCTTCAAATAAGTTATAACGCCTCCAATTTTTTTCTCAGGACTGGAAACAGATAGAAACATGCGGATTGTTTTAAAATATGCGCGCACTCTTTACGAATACGTGACGTATTTATCAGAATTGTACGGCACGCAGAACGCTAGTAGCAGTAGTGAGAGTTAGGTCTGTTTTGGAGTCTTAAAATGGCGACGTTTTCATTACAATAACAGCGTGTAATCATTCGTTTTCTCCATTTTTGTGGTGTGACACCGATTGAATTTCATCGCCAGTTGAGTGAGACACATGGTGATGGTGTCGTGGATGAGTCCAATGAGCGTTCGTGTGTGCGATAGTTCAAAGAAGGCAAAACGCCTTGTGACAACGAACCAAGACAATCTCGGCCTCGCACCAGCCGGTCTGACGACATGATCGAGCGGAACTTGAGGCATTTAGCCGGTCCTTGGTATGGAAATGCATTCAAAATGACTGGAATGATATTAAGAAAGGAAAAATCCGACTATTTGCCTTTAGTTGACTCCCTTATGGCGGCATCCTTCTTAAAAAAACAGCGATTGCTTTGTCGTTGCAGAATTCACGGAGTGAAAACATAAAGGGTACTATAGAGGTATTAGATATATATTTTATGAGCGATTTACGCATTACAGTCCGCACTACTTAAATAAGAAAACGAAATAGCATTAAATACATATGTTTTCGCCAAGCACTCATTAAACTACCTCCACGTTCAACAGATAAACAACGCCCATAGTGATAAGTTGCCGTGACGTCATGCGATGACGTCGTGTTTTTAAGCTGCCGAAAACGTACAATTACTAAAGAGTAATATCTTTGTAACACAATTTAATTCTTCAGCAAAATTTTAGCCAAGCACATTTTAGGTAATAAATTTCTCATTCAAAGAGTTTTAAAAAATAATGCATCAACCCCATTGGTTTTAAAATTCCGGGACTGAGCATATTTACAGTTCGTGGGGTATGGCTTCAATAATTAACGTTCAAATTTAGTGCGAATTGATACGTACTTTTATAGTATTTCTCTTTTAATATTTGTAATGTTACAAATCAGGAGTATTTGAAGAAGAAATAGCTGCGAAAATGGTATATCGTAGAAATATGATAACGTATCAGGGATTACCTCGAATAGGTAACCAAGGAGTCACGTGGTGTAAACACTAATGGCTCGCAGCAGTAGGTGTGTTAAAACCTATGATTAGAACCTCATTCATTGTTTACAATTGTGTTTTATCTCATCTGGGGGCTCTCTAATTGAAATGGATTCGAAAAACTCAAGTGAAAACAATTGATGATATGAAACGAGCGATTCAGACACACCACATTCGCAAACTATTCGTGTTTGTACCACGTGACTCCTTGGTTACCCATTCGAGATAATCCCGACGGTTTCTAACACACCCCCGCTGGCGAACCCAGGTCAGCTGAATACTTTCAGGCTGATTATGAAGCAGATTCTGCCCGTGATAGAGTTAAAAAGAAAGAAATCATCCGTACTTATGAAGTCAGTTGATGCTGATGGCTACTCGGAAGCGATCGAGCCGCTCTCTTGATTGTTGAATGTGAAGGAGGTTGGCTCGCGACTGCTTGAGTCAAGTCGTCTAAGGAATCTTATTAATTTAAGTACGTGTATATGTCTGCTTAGTGATCATTACTTCACAAAGAAAATTACCTTAGCTATTGGAAGTCATAAGTATCGCAAGAAATACGATGGAAAGTCGAAGGATTTATTTTTTATGATAATTTTAATCAGCTCGACGATAGAGTCAATCAGCATTTACGTTTCAGAAATAAATTCATGTACTCCATGAATTTACTAATATATAACACCAGAATATTACTATCAAACGTTATGTTATA
Source organism: Platycnemis pennipes (assembly GCA_933228895.1). NCBI lineage: Eukaryota > Metazoa > Arthropoda > Insecta > Odonata > Platycnemididae > Platycnemis > Platycnemis pennipes. Next base: position 139,208,527 of record OW121851.1, read on the forward strand.
ATATTTCTTGAAATATTCTTTGATATCTCATTAGTAATGATATTATTCATACGCCATACATTTTGGCTAGAGCGACCACAGCGCCACTTAAAGTCAACTAGCGCATTTCGTCTGCTATAAGCGAAGTAATTGGTGGATTTAGCGAAAAATACGGTGGGTTGATGCCTTTTTTAGTGTCATTTTATTCCTTTGAAATTACGCATAAAATATCAGTTTTTTTGCAAAAATGACATGTCACTATGGTATTTTTAAATGTTATATTCCCATGTGATGGCCATTGTCGCCGTTAATCGTATGTAATTTCAAATGCAATTTGTACAAAAAGGAGTATGGGTTGGTATAATTATCTTTGCTTTACTAGATAGAGTAACTTTAGTTCTATAAGTGCTGAAAAAATAAAAAAATGACATGACTTTCACTTTTCGGATCAACCTCCAAGGAGAGTGCGCGTAGTGTTATTTAATTGTCCTCTGTCTCATACGTCGTCCGGTATTGCGATGGCATGAAACTCCAGTAGTTAGAACGAGACAGTGGGAGAAGGAAAGATGGGGGTGGTGTAGTCGTGTCCGGTTCCCCAACCCCCCCCTCCCGCCCCCGGGGTGTGTAGAGGCACAATGTCCGGCCCGGGGCGCGGGCACCCCTTACGTATTCATCTCGTTTCACCCCCGCCCGTCCTGGAAAGGCGTGGGCAAACAGTGCCCGAAGGTGACTCCCCCTCATGAGGAATTCACGAAGCCATCATCGTCCCACGTGAATAATTGAAGGAGGCGTCGCGACGCTCTAATCTCCCCGCTGAAGTCGAGACGCCTCGTACGGACTCTCTTTCTCTCGCAGCTTCAGTCTCCATGGCGTCGTTCCACGTCGCCTACAACCGCCTGGTTAACCCAAGCCGCGCAAAACTGTAAAATTGGCTGTTAAAATTTCAAGATTCGACCAAGCGATCATTTTATTTTTACGTCAACTATAATATTTTTCAACTCGATAAAAGATCAAAATTAAAATGGCAAAAAATACGTATTGATTTGTGAAAAAAATACAACACGTCCATACCCAAATATAGCTCTCACTACATCGCTATTTCTTCTGACTCTCTGCGAACTCTGGTACGATTTTTATCAACTTCCTTTTGGATTTCACGTCACTTGAGAAGAGATAAGATGAAAACGGTAAAGTGTTCTCCATTTTCATCCGATATCGTATCTTCGTTTTACTTCGAATGAGCCAAGTCAGGTTAGCACTTCGACCACTTCGTAGGTAATTCAAATTTTGACAGTCTTTACCATTCACAATGATTTTAGAAAATAGATATTACATCTACATCTACACGATACCCTGCAAGACACCGCGAGGGTGTGTGGCAAGGGGTGAAGATCACCAAGCATTCACTACTAACATGCACACAAGCAACTGTAGAATCTCATGCAACTACATTGTGAGGATCTATAGTATTTAAGGGGTTAATACATACATCATGCACTACAGAATACGCTAAAATATTTCCCCTACCTATCCCTTTCCTATGCTGCCTATTATTGTTCTCTTATAGTACGGCGGAAAATGCCATTTTGAATCTATCGGTAGAACAATCTATCTCTCTAATCTTATTTATCAGGTCGAATCTAGCATAATACGCTGGTTTTTTTAATATGTGCCTAACATCTTCAGCAAAGCTATCCGATTTAAATTTCTCTAATAGATTTAATCTGTACTTTAACCTACGCTCTGATAATGATTCCCAACCTAATTCTTTTATTGATTCTGAAACGCTACTCAACCTATCGTAACACCTTTTAACGAACCTAGCTCCTCTACGCTGCACACTGTCTAGTTCTCTGATCAAACCTAATTCCTTCGGATCCCACGTAGATTACTTGCTGGTTTCAGAGTTAGAACATAGAGTTTGTAATGTAGCGTAATTGGAGTAAGTTAAACAGCTGAATCATGTTTCCGTTCTCCAATACGGATGCCACATTTCAGTCTTAGGCACCTGACAACTTCCCGACAGCACTTTCGAGCACTTCTGTCGCCAAGTTGGGCATGAGAGGAGAAGATGCAAGTAAACGATGCATCTCGCCAACGGAGAAGAATATCAGTCTGGGCGCAATCTTGCGCACAAATTAATTTCAGTGGACCAAGAACCTTGCGTATTTCATCTCTGCAAGCCGTGCATTTTCCGTGATTTTACCATGGCCAATGGGGTCGTTTACCATAGTTTTATTGCCGATTATGATAGAGTTTGTAAAATAAAAAGACCCGTATTTTTCCGTTTTTTTGATCCGTCAATTATTTCTCGAGTTATAGGCGGCGAAAAACTGATGTTTTTAACCCTTTCGGAAAAGTGGGTGTGGTGCAACCTCTGACGTAAGTATATCGACTTCGTCCAATCACAACTGAGCCCGCGAAGCTGCTTCACCTTATCTCAAAGGGGGGGGGGACACAGCTGACTCTGCCAATCGGAGCAGTTGCGACAGCGTCTGTGACAGCAGACCTTCCGAGAACCCCCCTCCACTCCCTTCCCTTCCACGAAAAGCAGTCAAGGACGGGAGGAAAATGACGTCAATGTTATCACAGCAGCATTTTCGGTGGGCGTCGCCTTTTGCTTATTTTAATATTTCATTTTTGAGTGAATGGTTGTGGTTAGAAGATTAATTTTTTCACTAAATTTCTTTTTTCGTTTCCATCTAACGATTTCGTGTACAAAATTGCGATTTCGGTTCCGAGTAAACGCCCCCATTGGGCACTATAATCCCTTGCCCCCTTTCCCTTTAAAAAAAGGGATTCCCCTTTTTTTAACTCGAAATGTTATCGGGGCAGAGCAAATATTCCATCGGAGGCAAGATGGCGGCCGGGAGTTATTGCTTTGGCGAATGTCGCAGCTATGCGTCGATCTCGAATGTTTCGATGGCGGGTGTTGATAGTTTGGTGTGTGCAGGGCATAGGGTGTGATTTTGGACGGCCCGTTTGAGTATCGGATTAGGAGGGAAGGCTTTGCGAGGAATAGTCCGAGTGACAATAATAAGTAAATGTGCCGATCAATAAATACCGATCCAGAAAAATACCTATTTTTGGAAAATCATCTATAGGGCGATAACGCATGCACAGTAATTCTATGATTAAGCTATTATATAGCGCGTTGTAGTGGCATTCTTTGTTTTTTTGTAGTTTTTTTTAGTTTTTTTACAAGCTTTTTAACTCATTTTGACTTCGGAACATGACTGAAGTGTTGTTGCCACGTTTGACTTAAAAAGGGAGAGTACATGCTCAACCTTGCGAATACGTTTTCTAAAATAGGTTAAATATTTTCTTACTTAGTTTTAAACTGTTCCCTTGCAAACTTTGTTTTGAAATTTAATATTTTTGAAAATTGTTTTGGCAACTATGCTATGACGTTTTTTCTCTATGGTAGTGACGTCGATATCTCGAATTCGACTTCATAGAATAGACCCCGAGATGTTGGTTCCCTCTTGGTGACGTCACGCGCCCTCTATCGCATTCTTACTCTAAGGAGCGAATAGCGGTTTGCGTTCTTCCTTTTTCTTTTTGAGTTTTGGGGGCGAGGCCGCCAGGAGGGGCCAGACGACCCGGGCTTCGTACGCATGCGCGAGAAATCGAATCGAGGGCATACTTCTACATTGGGCTAAGAATATTCCATTTTAGATATCGTGGGATAAATCGAAGCATTTTACCCATAATAGTTGTCAATATGACGATGTATATGCATAATGCACTGAAAGTCTCCGCAAGAGCGTGTGGCAGGGGGTGAATCACCTCCAGCCATACATTATCAATCAGATAGAACACTTATTACTGATATGCAGGCGTGCAAAAACACACCACTCCGTTTAAGCACTGCTTAGACGAAACCTACAGAGTCGCAGTACTATTAACCCTGGGGAAAATATTAACCATGGATACACGAAACGAGTGAACCGCAAATGACAGGAAATTGTCGGTTAATACAAGTAATACGCATAATCATATCTGCAAATAAATGAAATTATAAATTTTACATTTCTTAGAGCATGGATGAACGAGTATTGTTTAAACATGTGCACGAGACTAAAAAAGTATATACATTCATATTTGCTCCTTCTTTTTTCACCAATCAGTAGATATTTGGCTTATAATACAGCCACAAGCCTCACTCCCCTCTTCTAGCTTTTGTTTCCCGAGTTTATCATTAGTCTTTCGCCCCCCTCCATGCACTGCATACCATGACTTTTTTCTTTTTATTGATCTTCAGGTTATATCTCGTCATTATCTTTTCCGAAATTCATCATCATCATCATTGGTCAACAATCCTAGGATTGGTTTGACGCAGCTTTCCACTCGATTCTTCTATCGGCCAACCTCTTCATTGTGACGTAATTCCTCTCTTTTACATTCTTCACAACCTGTTCCATGTATCTCATACGAGGCCTGCCTTTTCCAATCTTTTCGTTCACTCTTTCCTCGACGATTGTCTTCATCAGGCCATCGTGTCTCAAGATATGGCCGATTAAGTTTTCCCTTCTTCTTTTTAGAGTTGCCAGCAGAATTCTCTTTTCTCCCACTTTTCTCAGGACTTCCTCTTTAATTACTCGGTCGATCCATTTTATCTTCATCATTCTTCTGTAGCACCACATTTCGAATGCTTCCACCCTTTTCTTCTCCGCAGCTGTCATCGTCCATGCCTCACTGCCGTAAAGAAATATGCTCCAGATATACGTTATGATGAATTGCTTCCTTACTTCCAAGCTTGTATTTCCAGCTGTAAGGAGATTCTTCTTTTGCAAGAATGCCCTTTTTGCCTGGGCTATTCTACTCACTATTTCTTTCTTGCTTCGTCCATCGTTGGTTACTCTGCTTCCCAGGTAACAGAACTCTTCAACCAGTCTTTTTCAAATCTCTCTTGTTTTGCAAGTCATTAAATATTTTATTTTTTTAATATCATAGTTGCCCTTGGTAAGAATCGGAACTGAGTATTTTCCACATTGCTACCTCGGCCAGTTCCCATGTTGTCCCGTTACTTTCGAGAGGCAAGCAGTAGATGTTGTGGAAAGTACTTACTCCTGCTGGCACGGAGGCTTTCACGGTGATCCGCCCGCTTTTGTGTATTCGGTTTTTTTCCGTTCGTTTTGAGGACAAATGAAAACGAAATGAATCGACGCGGAATAAACAAAATCCACCAAGTTCTGTTTCTTATATATAAAGTTGGGCTTCTGAAAGGTAAACCCGGTTACAATTGATCTTAGAGGTGCCCTTCTTCACAATTTCCCATTTTTGTACTTTCTTCAATCAGGGGGGTTATTTTGTAATCTCACTTTAGTGAGAATACGTCATATAATGTCACTTTTTCGTAGTTAAACTCCGCCACCCAGGCGGCGTGACCATCTTCGGATCTCAAGCGGTGAACTGCCGGTCATGTGCTGCTCTTTTCGACGATTCATCCGCTCATCTGATCCGTATCTTTCGACTCTTGATCCGTTTCATTATCTCCGCCTGCCATTAGTTCCCATCTCATCTTCATAAAGGACGTGAAATGGAGCCACCATCGTTTCAACTTGAAGCTTGAGTTGGGAAAAAGCAAGAGCGGGAAAGATGCAATGGATTTTAAATTGTATTTTTGGAATTTGCACAACCTGAAGATCTTAAACGTTCTTAAATCACGAATTGTATATTATCAACAAATGATTTTGAAAAACAATATGTGTGTAAAATGTAGCGAGAAACAAATGCAAATTCCAATATTGGTATCAAGGAAATTATCGGGCATGAATTATCTTGACAGGCCATCCGAATAACTAAAATGATAGGGACAAACAATTTTTCACTCACCTTCACCGTATTCCTCCATTTTTGAAGAAAGCGGTCGCCGTTGCCAGGCACTCGTTTGTTTATTCAAAGTAGACGAGGTCGGCAACAAATAGCGCTACCGACAGAAGCTTCGACAATTCACGAACCGTTCTTGAGCCGATCATTAAGAGAGCGAAACGGATCTCCCGCCTTCCCGCAAAGAGTCATTAAAAAGGTGAGATTTCAAAATAACCCCCCAGTTCGAGTACTATAATAAGAATGAATAAACTTGATTTTTCCACAAATTTCATTACTTTCCACTACCCAGGTTTCGACGGTTAAGTCATCATCAGGTGAATAACAAAGAAACAGTCTTTCCACCAACTGTTTCTTTGTTATTCACCTGATGATGACTTAACCGTCGAAACCTGGGTAGTGGAAAGTAATGAAATTTGTGGAAAAATCAAGTTTATTCATTCTTATTATAATGAATCGTTTCCACCATGTCACGGCCGATAACACCATCTACAGTTCGAGTACTTCTACTCTTTAATCGATGGCTTCTTCTAAAGACTACAAGAACCTTCTCCCAAGAACTTCATTCTGATTTAATTGAGTGAATCCAATTTTTCGCATGTCGCAACGTGCTCAATGCGTACTTACCAGTGGTGCCATATTTTTCGACCCTCAACCACCCGCCATACCAGAGGGCCCTAAACCACCCGCCCAATCCCCCTCTTTTCTGTCGCCACACGCCAATATTAAAAAAAAATCTAACGTATAACGACCTGGTGGTTTAATTTCGATATAAAAATAAACATATAATATGGTAGAATGTTCAATTCGTATTTCTTTTGTCGGATCAAATCCGCGGAAAGGAACAATTTGTAAAAAGGTAACATCTGTGAAACACTACGAGCAAAAGAGAATCAAATATTAACTATTACAAGGGGTCATTCATTTAGTATTTGAAAAACAATTATTCCTATTTTTAATGATTTTTAACAATGCGACATGCTTATAGTCAAATACTTTATTTGACTCTGACTCTTATCCTATTGAATTTTCTTTTTTAAGTGAGGAATAACTTCCTTGCTAGTTCTAATGGTGCAATGCTCCATTAGAGAAGTAATTTTTTTCATTGAAAACTTTTTTTTACAGGAAATGAAGAGCATTTAATCAATAGAAAACATATTTTAGAAGTGTTTACATTAATGCTTAAATAATTTATTTTTCCAATTCTCAACAAATTACAAATACAGCTACAAATACAGACTACAGTAGGGACTCGCGTCAAAACTGTAGTCAGTAATTCTTTGTTGTTGCTAGCTCAAGCTCATCGAAAGTATTAATAATCATTTCAAAGAAACGGAAAACATTTTTCGAGCAGCTCAAAATTTGAAATTGAGAGTGTAAAGCTTTCCTTGCAACAATCAATCTCTTCAAATGTGATGCACCCAGTATTCTCGTTATCTTTACTTTAAATAATGTATGAAATACTAGTAGAACTCGTTAACACTTGTTTATTTCTGATTTATCGATTGCTCTCTGCAACTTCAGCCTACCTACTAGCGATATATTTCGAGGAAGTCTGCCAACCGTGGGACAGATTGCACCCAGACAACCACCCAATCAGTTAAGTAATAAAACACTGTGTGGTTGCACTTCATCTGACTTAATTAACATCTACATCTACTTGTTTGGCATGGGGAAACGATCGTACTATTGTTAACTGTCGAACTATTGTTTGTTCTCATGTTTTCGTGAGCTCTGCGGTATCTGTGGGTATAAAATAGGGAAGTTTGGGATATTTTCAGGTACCCGCCCAATTGTCGGGGAGAATGGCCCAATCAGAGCCCAAGTTGGCGGGAACCCGCAAAATGAAGTTTTTAAACCCGCCAGCAGAGAGAGAACCTCAACTCGCCCAATCTGACATCACTGGCACTTACACCTCCTTCATGTAGAGAGGCCCCTGGACACTGAAAGCGGCCCCTCGCCGACCTCTCCCCCAAGGGCCCCACGTAGGTACGCCGCCAGGTCCCTCGACGACCGCGCCTTCCTCCATCCAGGTGTCACGCAGTCCTCGACCGCAATTGTGGGCCCTACGAAAATTGTGCGTGCCTCTGTCTCTTTCGTCGTGAATGCAAAGTTCGGTGACGCATTGAATGTGCATTAATTAAGCATGTGAATTAAGCTCCACTCGGATGTGTAGATAGCAACTGCGATGCGAGTTCAGGTCGATACTGGACACATGTCGAACACTATCGATCCTAGTTCGAGCTATTAGCAAAGTTGAAGCCCGTCTACTTTCCAGCGGAAATGCATCCAACACAATCGCAACAATCGCCAACGGAAAGCAATACACGACGGAATTTGGATATAATAACAAGGATATCCCTCCCCAAAAGGGGAGATTCTACTCTTTAAAAGAATGGGAACAAAAGATAATCGTCAATTGCATGTATTGCTTGATGAATTTCACCAAAATTTGAGCATAAATCACTAATGAAATAAAACTCTTTTTATTTGTTACGACAACGCCTATATAGCGGCTTTAAGCTGCATAGAAGTTGGTGCAGCGATATCGATACATCGCGCATCTCGCGACTGTCATAGCAGTCAACTGCTACGTGTAAACGTTGCTTTAAGGATGATCATAAATCGATGCTTGCTGAGCATCTAGTTGTCGTCAGAGGCTTTCGGGTGCAGCTGCGTTTTTACGCGTTGTCAGTGTGCGAACTTTCGCGGCCATTGCATGACGCATCATCAGGCAATAATAAAATATATTGGAAAAATATATTTTATTATCACCCCTTTTTCCAATATATTTTATTTTTTATCGTTGCCTGATGATGCGTCCTGCAATGGCCGCGAAAGCTCGCACACTGACAACGCGTAAAAACGCAGCTGCCCCCGAAAGCCTCTGACGACGATTGATTTCGCTGCGAAAACCTACGTTCCAAATTGAGCATCTAGTTGATAATATATGAATCATTTTTCATGAGTTTAGATTCTTTTTTTGAGAATGAAAAATATTTAATTTGTGGCCGACGTTTCGGATAACATATTTTTTCCTTTACATTCCGAAACGTCGGCCAAAAGTTAAATATTTTTCATTCTCAAAAAAAGAACCTTAACTCCCGACAAATCATCCAATTATTTAATAAAAAAGAGGTCTGGAATTCAACTTACTAATTGATAATGGTCACTCTTCCGATTTTACTATCAATGTTTAAAGATTCTTGTGACAAGAGCAGAAGGGTAAATTTGTTTATGTTTATAAAGACGATGTTTCTTTAAATGGCCTAGTCCCTCCCAACCCTTCCCCGTTCTATTCAGTGACTGTTCCCCCGCCACCACCATCCCCATTGTCCGATGATTTGCCCTTGACCAGTGTTCTGCCGGTATCCTCCATCGCAATCCGACCCCACCCCCCCCCTCCTCCTTAGTATCTCCTCATTCATCTTCCTTTTGGGAATCTGTTCTCTTCTCCTCCCTCCCCCTTGCGTTCCGCACTTTAATAATGGGGGCGTTTACTCGGAACCGAAACGGACACTCGAATTGTCCGCGCTACAGAACGAGTGTGGTCCCTTCGAAGAGGCATTATCATTTCTCTAGACGTAAAAGGATTCCATCAAACAATGGGGGCGTTTACTCGGAACCGAAATCGCTATTTTGTACACGAAATCGTTAGATGGAAACGAAAAAAGAATTTCAGTGAAAAAATTAATCTTCTAACCACAACCATTCACTCATAAATCAAAAATTAAAATAAGCAAAAGGTGACGCCCACAGAAAAAGCTGCTGTGATAACATTGACGTCATTTTCCTCCCGTTCTTGACTGCTCTTATGGTGAAGGGAAGGGAGTGGAGGGGGGTTCTCGGAAGGTCTGCTCGCACAGATCCTGTCGCAACTGTCCTGTTGGCAGAGTCAGCTGTGTCCCCCATTACGATAAGGCGAAGTAGCTGCGAGGGCTCAGTTGTGATTGGACGAAGTCGATATACGTCAGAGGTTGCACCACGCCCACGTTTCCGAAAGGGTTAATAACATAAGTTTTTCGCCGCTTATAACTCGATAAATAATTGAAGGATCAAAAAATGGAAAAATACGTGTCTTTTTATTTTAAAAACTTCATAAAAAATCTAAAATTTAAAAACTAAAAAAAATCAGATTCGGCAATTAAAAAAATATGGTAAACGACCCCATTCCTCATGTTCGCATTCTTTGTCACTCAGCTCTTGTAAATGAAGTGGGAAGATTGAAACCGATCGAGCAGTATTGAATTGTATTTTGTGGGCTAGAATAATCTTTTTACTTTATTTTGTACAATGTATGTATGTACTTGTATTCACGATTCAGCTTTCTTAGAATCTACATAAAAAGTGAAATTATATATTTTCTTGGAGGAATGTTGCCTTCTCTTTCTGATGGCTTTAACATGTCTTCTTTCTCAACTGATGTAAATATAAATAGAATTAGGCGCGTGTATTGTTGTTGATGTATTGCTATAGCGATTTATCGAAATGTAATTTACCTATTCCAATTGTCTATGGTATTCCTGAGGCTATACTTCATAATGTCTCTTCTCTTCACAGGTGAGTGGCAGCCATGGTTATTGCTTATAATCGGAGGGAGATGACATGGAAATGCAGTGTGGAAACAGGTCTGTGCATTCACTGTTTTGTTTCCGAAAATAATTTTTGTGTGCACATCACCTGTGTACATGTGCGTGTTAGGTGATCCTCACCCCCTGCCACACACCCTCGCGATGTCTTTCAAGGTATCGCGTAGATGTAGATGTACCCGATCCTACACCACACTCGATTCCAAGTTCATAGATTGTCCGTGTTTCTGAGGATAACTCCGCACTATTTTATGCAGAGAGCACTAGAGACCATCCCTGCCGTGTGTGATTCGAGCAGCAATTCTTGTCGATGGTGTGTGGTCCCCAGCAATCGCATACTCATGCTCTGAGCGGATGCTGCTGTGTTCATGGCCAGATGTTTTTAGATTTTCAGACAAAAGATCGATGTTACTTTTCACTAGTTAGGCCCCACCTTGAGCATGCAGCATGACTTAGGTTTGATCAGAGAACTAGACAGTTTGCAGTGTAGAGCAGCTAGGTTCGTTAAAAGGTGTTACGATAGGTTGAGTAGCGTTTCAGAATTAATAAAAGAATTAGGGTGGGAATCATCATCACAGCATAGATTAAAGTACAGATCAAATCTATTAGAGAAATTTCAAACGGATAGCTTTACTGAAGATGTTAGAAACATATTAAAAACACCAGCGTATTATGCTTGATTCGACCAGATAAATAAGATTAGAGAGATAGATTGTCGCACGGATAGATTCAAAATGGCATTTTTCCCCCGCACTATAAGAGAACAGAATAGGCAGCATAGCAAAGGGATAGGTATGGGAAATATATTTGAGTAGCCTGTAGTGTATGATGTATGTATTAACCCCTTTAATACTATAGATACTAACAATCTAGTTGCATGAGACCCTATAGTTGCTTGTTTGCATGTTAGTAGTGCATGCTTGGAGATCTTCACCCCCTGCCACACACCCTCGCGGTGGCTTGCAGGGTATCGTCTAGATGTAGATGTAGGCACACATCTCTGCTCCCTAGGCAAAAGTACATTATTCCTGGAAAATAATAATTTTTATTTTTATTTGATATATAATAATTATTATTTTTCACACTTTTGAGAACTTAATACAATCTTTGAGTGTTGTAAATATTCTGCTGCTGGTCTTAGTCCTCGCTCTTCTGCGGAACAAATCCCTGTAGTGTGCCACACCTATAAATTAATAGGTTATAGTTTCTTGTCCTAGTACTTGGGTTCCTGACAGATATAAGGATAGGCTGTTTGAGTGCATGCGTGGATACTTCTCAGAGTGCTTGGTAGAGAGTGCTTGCAGAATCTCGGAGTGCTTGGTAGGTGGCTTTCAGGACATTACGTGGGTGAAGTGAACTGAGTGGTCGGCCGCAACCCCCACCCTTATCGCCATCCCTACTCGGGAATCATCTGCATAATGCCCTGCAAGCCACCGAGGGGTGTGCGGCAGGGGGTGATCCATCAACGGACATGCATCAACAATCAGGGGAACACTTACTACCATGGAAAATAAATATCCCCATTTCAACACTGCCTTCATGAAACCAATATTTTTGTCGATGACGCAGTGGTGTACAGGGAAATTCTATGCCCAAATAATAAAGAACATTTAAATGATGACCTACAAGCAATTGAATAAAGGTGTCATTTATGGCAGTTAGAATTAAATTTTTTTAATGTGTGGTAATGAATTTTTGGAAAAAGGGTAGCTCTCCTACTAGCACGTACAAAATAAGTGATAATTAAATAACAAACGTGGAATCCATTAAATATCTTGGAATAAGACTGACAAATGATCTTTCCTGGGGTAAACACATGCGTGAAATAATGGGTCAAGGTAATCTTACACTGGGATTCATCACAAGAGGGTTGGGTAAATGCGACGATCATGTACGAGAAATCAGCTACTTTTCCCTTGTTAGACCTCATTTGTAATATGCTGCCAGTGTATGGGATCCCTACGAAATCGGTCTAAATAATGAATGAAATATTTTCAGTGAGGATGTTAAAAATATTTTGCGTACCCCGAATTTCTATGGTAGACTGGACCGTAACCACAAAATGTCCTTTTTCCTCGTACAATTAGGGGTATGGATAGCGGTAAATATGTCCAATACGAGAGAATCAATCCATAGCATAGGTAGTTGCATGTTGTGGTAAGGACTTGAAGGTAACTCAAGTAACAGCACGTTTTCGCATGCTTAGTTTGCTATTTCTATCTTTTTAAATATTGCAGTTTAGACTAATATATCAATACTAATCCTTTTAAAAGCATGATATATTGATATCGAGACTTAAATCAGAGGCTACGCCGTTTCTGTAAGGACATTGGAGCCTCCTTCGTTGACCTTCAGCCGTCACTTCGGTCGTGTAGACACCCTTTAAACCGCTCTGGAGTTCATTGCACTCCGGACGCCGTCAAACGCGTGGCGGATATTAGACCATTGCTAATAATATACCATTAATAATATAGAACATTGAGAACTTGAAGGTAACCCAACCAACAGCACGTTTTTGCATGCGTGCTTTGCTATTTTTATTTTTTTTAAATCGTGCAGTTTAGACTAATATATTAATGCTAATCCTTTTTGATACATGATGTGTAGTGCATGTTTGGTGAGAATTCACCCCCTGCCACACACCTTTGAGGTGGCTCGCAGGGTATTATGTGGATGAATATTCACAATGTTCGCAATGACTCTCTCCCCTCGCCCGAATGTTGTGCTTGCGGAAAATACGTCTCTGAATCGTCGATTCCGGAATCGATCTGGAAGGGGCTGGAGAATGGAGGGCAGTGGGCGAAAGTCGGCCAAAAGGAAAGACAGCGGCAGATCGGGTCGCCGTGATAAAGCTACGGTGGGTGTGGCTCTCTAGGGAATTCCCCAAACTTACTGGGGGTGGGAGACCACTGCACCCGCCCAAACTGCTCCCCCTGACCGCCGCACCCCGAGGGACACAAGAGCGCCGCGCACCGCTAGCCAAGGTTGTCTTGCAGCTGCGTGATTGGACTGTTCCTCGAGCGATTGTTGCTGCCTTGGCCTGGATCGCAGCGTCTGTGATTTTCGTGAAGTCTGACTGTAGGAACTCTAAAGCAGAAGGGAAGGAGCGAGTGTTGGGTGCTCTCAGAACGACAGCGTGAACGCCTCGACGTGTCCGTGTCGCGAATGACCCACATCTTTGTGCTGTACGTGTTGTTGCCCTTACACATTATTTGGGAGACATACAATGGGGTCGTTTACCATGTTTATTTATTTCCGAATATGATAGAGTTTGTAAAATAAAAAGACCCGTATTTTTCCGTTTTTGATCCGTCAATTATTTCTCGAGTTATAAGCGGCGAAAAACTGACGTTTTTAACCCTTTCGGAAAAGTGGGCGTGGTGCAACCTCTGACGCATATCGACATCGTCCAATCATAACTGAGCCCGCGAAGCTACTTTGCCTTATCGCAATGGGGGGGGGGTACAGCTGGCTCTCCCAATGGGAGCGATTGCGACAGGATCTGTGCGAGCAGACCTTCCGAGAACCCCCCTCCACTCGCTTCCCTTCCCCTAAAAGCAGTCAGGACGGGAGGAAAATGACCTCAATGTTATCACAGCAGCTTTTTCGGTGGGCGTCACCTTTTGCTTGTTTTAATTTTTGATTTATGAGTGAATGGTTCTGGTTAGAAGATTAATTTTTTCGCTAAAATTCTTTTTTCGTTTCCATCTAACGATTTCGTGCACAAAATTGCGATTTCGGTTCCGAATATACGCTCCCATTATCTGCCATCTTCAGGAGGATTTTCATATTCAGTATGGCTATTTCTTAACTTTACTGCTACGTTGGTGCTCAACCATCACCTAATTAGTCCGACCGAAAACCTGTAACAGATCCTACTTGGAGTTTGTAGCGTTGCGTTGAGATATGAGTTCAAATATTCGGTCGGAAGATTTAATTGTTTGAAATTTAGTCGTGTAAGATATTATCGAGCATTCCTATGAATGCGGAAAATCAGTTGCTCGTGAAATTGCTTTTTCGAATATAGAATAGAAACTAAAATGAAGTCTTGGAAGACGACTTTTGATCTTGTATCCGAGAAAATATTTTCGCGTTAAACATTCTGAACTAGTACCCGCTACCCTTTGCTATTTTAGGATTATTCGTGCTTTGATACTTCCCTCTTATTTCCGAAAACAGCGTCGTCTAGTCAATGTCAGCGTCAGGTGGGAAATGTCTTCTTCCTTATTGATAAAGCCGTAGACCTGTTCCTCTCATTGTGAACCAATCCATTATAGGTGAATCAGAATATACCATGAATATTTAAATTATATTTATGAGGTTAGTTCAAGTTTTTCTGCCCGAAAATTATTACGTATTTTGGATTTCTTTTGTTTTGGATTTACCTCAATCCCATAGTATTGACATCGATAATGAATGCAATTAAGATTTGTTATGAGCTATTTTTGGCACTTGTTTCTCCATAGAATAACCTGAAAGCCACCATAATGGTATGCGGCAGGGGGTGAATCGTACTTTCATGACATTTCATGCTTAAAGAAGATTAGTAGCTACATTTTGGTCTATCTGTAGCAATTTTGAAAACATTTTAAGACCAGAGGAAATATGTACAAGCATAGGTACTGCCAGTTGGGTTATCTTAAATCTTTATACGGACATGCCTTCATCTAGGATCACTCTCACTCACTCAGTGATTCAACCCGAAGGTTGGATTTCGATAGGTGAGAGTAGGGCACACCCCGTACTAAGCCAATGGCGTGTGAAATTCACACATTCAGGGTAGGTCTTACCTCACTTACTTTCCCTGGTCCACCTGCGATTTCCTAAGAAATCGAAATCACGAGGGTTCTTGCCCGGGATTTGAACCCGGGACCCTCTGTTCAGTAGCTGGGTGCTCTACCCACTAGGTCACCACGATCCTTATCTAGGCTGCGTATTTTTAAACTTTAAGTATATGTGTAGTTGAATACAATAATCGCGGCTCTTCAGATCCCTAATGGTTCTAGAAATAAATACATTTAAATCTATCAGGTCTGCAATTGATTACCCTTATTTTATATTTATGGTCCTGTCTACCATTGTAAATAGGCGTTCACAAAATGTCATATTGCATCATCATCATGGAGCAACAAATCCTAGGATTGGTTTGACGCAGCCCTCCACTCGATTCTTCTATCGGCCAACCTCTTCATATTAACGTAGTTCCTCTCTTTCACGTCCTTTACGACCTGTTCTATGTAACTCATACAGGGCCTGCCTTTTCCATTCTTCCCGTTCACTTGTCCCTCGACGATTGTCTTCATCATGCCATCGAGTCTTAAGATGTGGCCGATTAAGTTGTCCCGTCTCCTTTTTATAGTTTGGAGTAGACATCTCTTTTCTCCCTGTCATATTTAAAGTCATTAGATTTAACGTAATTATGTCATATTTAACATCATAATAAAAAGTGTTCTGATGGATGCGATGAGGGAGTAATAGATACATCCTATTTTTTCATTCGCGAGGCCTCTTTTTGAATAAGTCGATTTGTTTTTCTATGACCTTAGAAACATAAATGAAAATGGGGAGCTCTTACGACTTGCGAATTCGATTGAGTAAAAAGTCTCCAAGAGTTGTAAACAAACATACATTCCCTAATAAGGGCGGGGTATTGAAATTATCAAACGGAATTCAACAGTTATAGGTTCCAGGAGAAAATGCAAACACCTTCGGGCAGCCAATGGCGCGAGATCGACTTCTTCCTAAACCACTTACGTGATTGTGTCCCTTCAGTGCTGCTTCTCTTCCTAGGAAGCTTTTCCTCAGAAGGACAGGGAGAGCCACTAGTGCGTCTTCATTGCTTGGAAGTTGTGAGTTCGTTTGACTGTTTTGCAAGTTAATCATATATTGCTGGCTCCGACTTATTATGGTAGGCTCGATAATTCTAATAAAATTAAAGATATAGATTGTAGAACGGACAGGTTTAAAACATCATTTTTTCCACGCACGATTCGAGATCAGAACGTTACAAATCGCGTAAATCGGTGATAATCATGGAGGTTATATTCAGAGTAGTTCGATAGTATTTTTTATTTCCTGCATGTTCAAATCAATGTGTTACTCGCTTACATTACTTTTTTTTGCATGCATGAGTATCTATGAAATTGGCGTCGGATTTCTAGTCATGCATGGTATTCGTGGGTGTGTCCTGCATGATTGGGATTAGGTAGTTATTTCCCCAAATTACTTTTAAAGGTGTGGTGTTTGTTTTGTAGTGTTCATTTTTGTTTGTTATGTCATTGTTCCTGGGGTGGATGAACCCCCTGCCACACACCCTCGAGGTGGCTTGCATGGTATGTTGTAGATGTGGAAGGGAAACTGGCGCGTCGGCTCCTCTGTGGATGGGAGTCGGTCAGAGGGGTAGCTTTGATTGTGATCGGAGAGTTTGGCAGTGCCACGGTGAATGCTGAAGAGTCTCGCATGGAACAATTATCTAGTTAGGGTTAGGTTAGGGTCCAACTATGTCATAGGGTGGTTGGAAGGCGATACGTGTATGCCTGTCTTGATATTTGCATAGGATAAGTCGATCAGTGTCATTCATAGACCACGTGTCGTGGAAATGTCCTCAACGTAGGTTCCCAGTGCTTCAGGACACAGCTGTCAATGATTTCCTCATCGTCGCGACGTATTTCCGCTTTGGATCCGAGCGTATATGTCTTCCACAAGGACGGCACCTTCGTCCAATCCATTTCTACGCCTTGGGCTGCTGCAAGATTTCTGTTTTATGCGTTTACGAGACATGGGGCCGCTTTTATATGCCGTATCCGAAAATTAAGTATGCTTCGGCAAAGCTTTCTTGGTGATGACGTATTGCTGACGTACAATGAAGCATGCTTGGGAAATAATACTTCATATTCGGACAGACTACGGTAAGGAGCGACGTTAAGCAGTAGTGGCAACATAAAAAAAAACCACTAGGTATAGTGAAACACGATAGAAGGCAACATCTATCAAATGTTTAGATCGGAAGAAAAAGAGCGATTATGCGTATATTAACCTTTTCATTGATATGTATATTAATAATTATGCAAATGTAATAAACGAAGTAAAAAAATAGATACTACACATATTTATAAGTAGCCAACGGCTCCGCACTCTTTTGTTATCCTCGTCAACAATGCTTCGAAGCCTTCAACAATGGCAGCGTGCTTCTGTGCTTTGGCTTCGTAGCATGCTTCTCCAAGAGTGCTTCGCGTTCGGACGTACTTCGGGTGTTTCCGATGTTTTACCCCCCTCCACTTGCAAACAAGCATTGTAGTATGCTTAGCGCTAGAAGCACACTTTTCGGAGAGGGCTATAATGTCTGGTGAAACTACTCGTTGGTTAGCATTGGTGATAATATGACGTTCATTTGAACGAGAGGTTGGGATTCATAAAGGTAAACAGACCTCCCAGTTGTCTCTTTAGGGAGCCGCAGCGAAAACCTACGCTCAACTAAACAGACCTCCGTTTAATTCACGAGTACCCCAACGATGGATTTGCGCACCTTGTTCAGTTACCGTGATAATGCCAGAACTGGTCAGACGATAGAAGATGAAGAGATATTGAAAACATGGCAACCAAGACATTTTCGAGTTGGTAACTTGAATAATTATTTATTACGGAATCAGTGCTTTCCTCAAGTAGAGGTCTCAATAATGGTGTCCTTATTCATTAATTCCTATGACACCCAGTTTAAATTGCCTCGCATTTTATTTCGAGACATACTGTCTCCACATGTGTTTACTCACCCCCGAAGATTTTTCTTTGACTTCTGTGATGGCTTTCTCGGTGTAGACGTTATATAGTACGGGACACAGTGTAGGTACAACCTTGTCTCACTCCTTTCTTTACTCTTGCTCCTTCACTGCTGGATACTGATTTTATCAAAGCTATCTAGTTTTTGTATAAACTGTGGATAATTCTTCGGTCATTTACGTCTACATATACGTATTATCCTGCGAGCCACCACTAGGGTGTGTGTGTGAATATCACCAAGCATGCACTATTGACACGCAACTAGGATATTTAATGGAGACATGCTAGATAATAGGGTCACATGCAGCTAGATGGTTAACATCTACCAAATAAGAATCGGATTATTGGTTGTTATTACAAGGTTGATATTTAAGGACACTCCAATTCCTTTCAGAATTCCAAGCATTGAATTCCAATCCTCAATGTCAAAAGCCTTCTCCAAATCCCCCGAAACGTGAGTGCAAGCAATCGTAAATTATTTTGAAACTTAAATGACTGCTGTTTTGGGATTCTATTCCGTCGATGAGCATAATAACGTGTTAACGATAGACTTTTTGGGGCGAAAGCTAGCAGCAAAGGTTGCATAACTCCGTATTTCCGAATTATGAGTAATATGATTTTGATAATTTCTTGGGATTCGAATCCAATGACGGATGTTCCTCACCCTACAAGGGTGCAGGGATGGAAGGGCAAGGAGGGGAGGCAACCCCGGACTCACTCGTTATTAACGAAAGCCGTCCCCTCCGACGATGGCCGGAGTACTGGACTCTCTCTCATGAACCCGAAACACTCACATCTACATCTACATGATACCCTGCGAGCCACCTCAAAGGTGTGTGGCAGGGGTGAATTATCACCAAACATGCTCTACATATCATGCATAAAAAAAGGTTGGTATTAATATATTGTATTAGTCTAAACTGCAATATTTAAAAAGATCATATCGCAAACTAAACATACAAAAACGTGCTGTTAGTTGGGTTAACTTCAAATCCTTACACCAACATGCAGCTACCAATGTTATCCATTGCTACACTCGCACTGGATATATTTACCGTTATTCATATCCCTAATTGTACGAGGAGAAAATGACATTTTGAATCTCAGTTCGGCAATCAATTTCTCCAATTTTTTGATTTATGGTCCAGTCTGCCATAGTAAGTTGGGGTTCGCAAAATATTTTTAACATCATCACTGAAAATATTATCTTGGAATTTATTTAGGAGATTAAGTCCAAATTTCAACCTGCAATCTGACAATGATTCCCATTTTAATTCATTTAATAGACTGGTTACGCTAATAAGGTTATCATACCGTCCCTATACAAATCTTGCCGATCTTCGCTGCACACGTTAAAGTTCGTTATTTAGACCGATTTAATAGGGATCCCATACACTGGCAGCATATTCCAAATGAGTTTGAACAAGGGAAAAGTAGCTGAAACTCACGAAGGTGTACCGATTAAAAATCGAACACGGCCTATCTGTGTAAGAGGCCAATATTATAAGCGCTACACCAAACCGACCCCCCTCCATTGGAAATTCATGACGAGCACTTTGGAGTCGCGACGAGAGATTAATTAACTGTTCGTTTTTGTGACAAACGTTTTATAATGTCTGCTTACCGTCCACGTTAACCGGACATTATAAAACCAGTCCCTAATTTGTCATAAAATTTTTTTTCCCGTACTCGCTGAGGAGGGTAACCTTTGGACACAGGGGAGGAAGGGGGGAGAAATGGGATGTCCCCCACCCCTTCACCACCCCCCTCCTTCCCCCTCCCTCCCCCCTCCACACACACACCAATGCGAAATGCATTCCACATGTTTTTCATTTCTCGTTATCTGGGTCGCCGTGACGTCACCGGCGAGGCATGTTGCGTCCCGGCAGAGGGCGTCGCCAAGGAGGTTATATGACACCTACTACTGGAGGAGGCATCTTTGAGAAGCCAGGTCGGCCATATTGGTCGGCTTGCTACTCGATCGCATCAAATTATTTTTGCACGCGGTTGAAACTCAGATGCGTTGCATGGACAATGGCGGATTGATCTTTGAAATTCGTCGAATGTGAGCAATCTTAAGCCAAGCATTTAGTGTGAATAATATTAAATTGGAACCAATTTGAGTGATGAAACTGACTCCCAGGCGAATAAAACGCATAAATATCTCACCATTAAATAACCTTTGGAAGATTAATATGCTGGATCATGCTCATTTGGAATATGCTGCCAGTGTATGGGATCCCTACGAAATCGGTCTAAGTAATGAACTTGAACGTGTGCAGCGAAGATCGGCAAGATTTGTAAAGGGACGATACGATAATTATATTAACGTAACCAGACTATTAAATGAATAGAAATGGGAATCATTGTCAGATCGCAGGTTGAAATTTAGACTTAATCTCTTAAACAAATTCCCAAGGCTATATTTTCAGTGATGATGTTAAAAATATTTTAAGAACCCCAACTTACTATGGCAGACTGGACCATAATCATAAAATTAGAGAAATAGATTGTCGAACTGACCGATTCAAAATGTCCTTTTTCCCTCGTACAATTAGAGATACGAATAACGGTAAATATGTCCTATCGGAGAGTAGCAATGAATAGCATTGGTAGCAGCATGTTGGTAGAGTACTTAAAGCTAACCCTACTCATCATCATCATCAAGGGTCAACAATCCTAGGATTGGTTTGACGCAGCTTTCCACTCGATTCTTCCATCGGCCAACCTTTTCATTGTGACGTAATTCTTCTCTTTTACACTCTTCACAACCTGTTCCATAAATCTCATACGAGGCCTGCCTTTTCCAATCTTCCCGTTCACTTTTCCCTCGACGATAGTCTTCATCAGGCCATCGTGTCTCAAGATATGGCCGATTAAGTTTTCCCTTCTTCTTTTTAGAGTTATCAGCAGACTTCTCTTTTCTCCTACTCTTCTTAGCACTTCCTCGTTACTTACTCGGTCGATCCATTTAATCTTCAGCATTCTTCTATAGCACCACATTTCAAATGCTTCTACCCTTTTCTTCTCCGCTGCTGTCATCGTCCATGATTCACTGCCGTAAAGAAAAATGCTCCAGATATATGTTCTGATGAACTGTTTCCTTACTTCTATGCTTGTATTTCCTGCTGTAAGTAGATTCTTCTTTTGAAAGAATGCCCTCTTTGCCTGGGCTATTCTACTCACTATTTCTTTCTTGCTTCGTCCATCGTTGGTTACTCTGCTTCCCAGGTAAGAGAACTCTTTCACCTCTTCCAGTTTCTGTTTTCCTAGTTTAACGTTGGTTTTGGCCTCTTCTCTTTTGCTGCACACCAATATCTTAGTCTTCTTCTTATTTATCTTCAGCTGATATCTGCCTACTCTTCTTAGCACTTCCTCGTTACCTACTCGGTCGATCCATTTAATCTTCAGTATTCTTCTATAGCACCACATTTCAAATGCTTCTACCCTTTTCTTCTCCGCTGCTGTCATCGTCCATGATTCACTGCCGTAAAGAAAAATGCTCCAGATATATGTTCTGATGAACTGTTTCCTTACTTCTATGCTTGTATTTCCTGCTGTAAGTAGATCGGCAAGATTTGTAAAGGGACGATACGATAATTATATTAGCGTAACCAGACTATTAAATGAATAGAAATGGGAATCATTGTCAGATCGCAGGTTGAAATTTAGACTTAATCTCTTAAACAAATTCCCAAGGCTATATTTTCAGTGATGATGTTAAAAATATTTTAAGAACCCCAACTTACTATGGCAGACTGGACCATAATCATAAAATTAGAGAAATAGATTGTCGAACTGACCGATTCAAAATGTCCTTTTTCCCTCGTACAATTAGAGATACGAATAACGGTAAATATGTCCTATCGGAGAGTAGCAATGAATAGCATTGGTAGCAGCATGTTGGTAGAGTACTTAAAGCTAACCCTACTCATCATCATCATCAAGGGTCAACAATCCTAGGATTGGTTTGACGCAGCTTTCCACTCGATTCTTCCATCGGCCAACCTTTTCATTGTGACGTAATTCTTCTCTTTTACACTCTTCACAACCTGTTCCATAAATCTCATACGAGGCCTGCCTTTTCCAATCTTCCCGTTCACTTTTCCCTCGACGATAGTCTTCATCAGGCCATCGTGTCTCAAGATATGGCCGATTAAGTTTTCCCTTCTTCTTTTTAGAGTTATCAGCAGACTTCTCTTTTCTCCTACTCTTCTTAGCACTTCCTCGTTACATACTCGGTCGATCCATTTAATCTTCAGCATTCTTCTATAGCACCACATTTCAAATGCTTCTACCCTTTTCTTCTCCGCTGCTGTCATCGTCCATGATTCACTGCCGTAAAGAAAAATGCTCCAGATATATGTTCTGATGAACTGTTTCCTTACTTCTATGCTTGTATTTCCTGCTGTAAGTAGATTCTTCTTTTGAAAGAATGCCCTCTTTGCCTGGGCTATTCTACTCACTATTTCTTTCTTGCTTCGTCCATCGTTGGTTACTCTGCTTCCCAGGTAAGAGAACTCTTTCACCTCTTCCAGTTTCTGTTTTCCTAGTTTAACGTTGGTTTTGGCCTCTTCTCTTTTCCTACTCTTCTTAGCACTTCCTCGTTACTTACTCGGTCGATCCATTTAATCTTCAGCATTCTTCTATAGCACCACATTTCAAATGCTTCTACCCTTTTCTTCTCCGCTGCTGTCATCGTCCATGATTCACTGCCGTAAAGAAAAATGCTCCAGATATATGTTCTGATGAACTGTTTCCTTACTTCTATGCTTGTATTTCCTGCTGTAAGTAGATTCTTCTTTTGAAAGAATGCCCTCTTTGCCTGGGCTATTCTACTCACTATTTCTTTCTTGCTTCGTCCATCGTTGGTTACTCTGCTTCCCAGGTAAGAGAACTCTTTCACCTCTTCCAGTTTCTGTTTTCCTAGTTTAACGTTGGTTTTGGCCTCTTCTCTTTTGCTGCACACCAATATCTTAGTCTTCTTCTTATTTATCTTCAGCTGATATCTGGCCATAGTCCTTTCCATGGTTGTTAGCATCATATTCAGCTCCTTCTCTGTCTCTGCTATGAGTGCTATGTCATCAGCGAATCGTAGCGTTCTTATTGTTTCTCCGTGGATTTTCACTCCAGAACACTTCTCCTTGACTTCATTGATGGCTCTCTCGATGTAAACATTGAAAATTACGGGAGACAGTGCGCAGCCTTGTCTCACTCCTTTCCTTATTCTTGCCTCTTCACAGCTGGGTCCAGATTTAATCACAGCAACTTGGTTTTTTTACAGACTGTGTATAATTCTTCGGTCATTGTAGTACACTCCAATTCCCTTCAGAATTCCAAGCATTGAATCCCAATCCACGTTGTCAAAGGCCTTCTCTAAATCCACAAATGCAATGAACGTCGGTTTGTTCTTTTCCATTCTCTTCTCTATGAGTAGCCTAAGGGCCAATATTGCTTCCCTTGTGCCCTTACTTTTCCTTTATCCGAATTGATCTTCATCCAGGAACTCCTCTGCTTTTCGTTCTATTCTTCTGTAGATGATCCTGGTCAGTATCTTCGAAGAATGTGTCGTCAGGCTTATAGTCCTAAAATTTTCGCATTTCTCCGCTCTCTTCTTCTTGGGAATAGGAATGATGATGGTTTTCTCGAAGTCCCTTGGAATTTCTCCTGTAGAATACATGTCGCAGATGGTTTTGTAGAGATGAGTTAATGTCTTCTCTCCTGCATTTTTAATTAGTTCTGCAGGGATATCATCAATACCTGAGGCATTATTCATCCGAAGTTCCCTTACTGCAGCGTCGAATTCCGATCTTAATATTGATGCCCCCATATTATCTTTTTCCACTTCGCTTTCCTCTTCAATAGCTTTTGTGCTGAAATTTTTTCCATTGTATAGCTCTTCCAGGTATTCTTTCCATCTCTTCGCTTTGTCCTCGTTTTCAATCAATATTTCTCCATTCTTGTCCCTTATGGCATTGCATCTTGCGCCCCGTTCCTTGAAGTGGTTCCTCACTATCCTGTAGGCCGCTTCCACCTTTCCAAGTGCAAGGTTGTTTTGTACATCTTCGCATAGATTTTTCAACCACATCTCTCTAGCTTTCCTTGCTTTGCGATTTATTTCGTTCCTTATTCTTTTGTAGCAAAGCTGCCCTTCTTCAGTTTTCGCATTCTTGTACTTTCTTCTTTCTTCAATCAATTCTAAGACTTCCTCCGTGATCCATGGCTTCTTCTTGGCAGCTTTTCTTCTTCCAAGAACTTCTTTTGCGGCTTCCTGTAGTCCACATTTAATGTTTTCCCAACGCTCTTCCACTGATTTCTCATTCAGGTTCTCTCCTATGTTGTTTCCCACTGCTTTTTGAAATGCCAGCTGATGTTGAGCCTCCTTTAGTTTTTCTACTTGCCATATATTCTTCTTTGTTTTCTTCAATTTCTTGAATTTTAGATGGCATTTCATCATCACTAAATTATGGTCACTGTCGATGTCTGCCCCAGGGTAGCTTTTGCAGTCCTTCACTTGGTTTCTAAATCTCTGCTTCACTAAAATGTAGTCTATTTGGCATCTTCTTCTGTCTCCTGGCATTTTCCATGTGTATCTTCTTCGGTTGTGATTTTTAAACAATGTGTTGGCAACCACTAACTTATGTTGAGTGCAGAACTCCAGCAGCCTTTCTCCTCTTTCGTTTCGGTTTCCCAATCCGTATTTTCCAGTTATTCTTCCATCTTGACCTTCGCCGACGATAGCGTTCCAGTCTCCTAAAATAATTAGGTTTTCTTCTCCTCTTACCTGTTTTATAACTTCCGTGATATCTTCGTAGACGTCTTCCACTTCTTCATCTTCATAGTCCGTCGTAGGCATGTAAACCTGCACCACCACGGTATCTACAGGTTTAGTCTCGATCTTCACCATTATTATCCTTTCATTGTACTGCAGGAAGCTCTTCACACGCATTCCGGTGCTCTTTCTGAGTATGATCCCTACTCCAGCATTACCATTTAATGAGCCTGTATGTATAATCCTGTAGCTTCCACTCCAAAAGTCTCCTTCTTCGGGCCACTTCATTTCGCTGATTCCTAATACGTCGAGGTCCATTCTTCGCATTTCTACCTTCAGGTTCTCCAGTCTTCCACAGGTCCGAAGCGATCTCACGTTCCATGTTCCTACCCTAAAAAGTGTATCACATTTGACTGATGTACTCTCTCGGGTAGTCCCCGCCCGGAGATCCGAATGGGGGACTATTTTACCTCCGGAATATTTTACTCGAGAGGGTTCCATCACGTCTTGATAAGAAAGAAAAGAGTGGAGTAGCTGCGACTCCTCGGGATAATAATGTGGTGGTTTCCCCTTGCCTTCCACATTGCAGTACTACAGCCGTTAAAGTAAATGTTACCACGCCTGTAGTGAAATGAGTGTCGCTGTACCGACCACTGTGGTCTCCACCTTCACTCATGTGAAGAAGAGCTGCTGCCCTCTCCTCCGGGTGATGAGAAGCGTACTTATTGGCGGCCTCCCGTCGCCAAGTCACGGCATCTTCACAGGTTCTGTATTACTTAGAGGCCTATCTTACCCAGGGATAGACCAATACCCCCTCGGAATGCCGTCGCTTTTTGTCCACGACTGCTTATTCGACGAGTAAACTCGCTTATCTCGCAGCTAACCTCTATATCTAGAGGTCGACCCACCATCCGCAACCCGGTGGACGCACTCGGTGGCTTTAAGCTCAGCCGCGAGCTAACCCTACTAACAGAATGTTTTTGCATGTTTGCTTTGCAATTTCTATCTTTTTTAAATAGTGTAGTTCTGACTACTATATTAATACTATTTCTTTTTTATGCATGATATGTAGTGCATGTTTGGTGAGAAATCACCCCCTGCCACACACCCTTGTGGTGGCTTGCAGGGTATTATGTAGATGTAGATGTAGATTAACTGAGAGGGCGCTGAATTGAAAATTTTATTTGTTTTGATTCGCATATATACAAAGTGAGCGAGAGAAATATTTTTGCAAATTCAGTTTCCTGTAACTTCCAAAGGAGACCAAACACATGCTCCAAAAATTTAGTACATTCTTTATAGGATCCTAGCTTATTATACTGAAAGTTTCAAATTTTTAATAAGTCCCCCGCCAGAGATAGAGGTGCCCGAAAATGGTGAATTTTCAATTTTTCCTATTTGCGGAAGTTTGTAACAGCTAAAGGCTTAACAAACACACAACGCTTTCTTACACACATTTACTATGTTAACCAAGTATACTATAACAAAAATATAAACCTTTTGATCACAACCCTTCTATAATAAAATAAATAGCAAAAGTTGTAAAGAACAGCAATTCGTATCAAAACTTTGTACTCATCGTTCTCATAGATGTTACATATTAAGGTTATTAAAACCTTTGTCAAATGAAAGTTCAATTTGAGACCATCGAAATGATATTTGAACCATTCTACTACAACCTGTAATTTCCGAGTAACTCTAATTACCGATACTCTCTGAAAGTGTCATTTTTAAGGTGCGCTGTGACCTTCACGGCCCTGTAAGTCCTTAAGGTCTTGGGAAAAAAAAAAAAATTAACAAAAATTGGTTTTGTGCCTTACAGACATGTAGTAGTGATATAAGATCTAGTGCAGTGTGTTAAATAGTAGTAATTATGTTAAATTTTAATTTTTTTCTGAAATGCTCCTGCAACAAGTGTTCGGTGAATTGGCATGGAATGACCCATATGCATAAGCTCGATCATTTTGACTTGCACGAATATGAAACTTGCTAAAACATTAAATGTCGTCAATCCGCATAGCGCAGGCCACTTTTCTTTCACCTGATAGTCCCGATTTCGACTTAGCAAACTTTTTCACAGTTCCAAAAATTATAATCGTTAAAATCGGTTCTTCAGCATGCGGTCTCATTTTATTTTTGACTTTTAAATAATTGTTTACTATCCTGGGGTGGGGTGTTTTTGATGTCGTCAGGATTATCTCGGATTATCGTTAATCAAGGAGTCACGTGGTGCAAATACGAATGGTTTGCAAATCTGCTGTGTCTGAATCACTCGTTAAAATATTATTTATTGTTTTCATTTAAGCTTTCTTATCTGCGAGCGATTTTCTTAATTTACATAACGAGAGATACGGGCGCACTATATTTTGCGAACCATTCGTGTTTATACCACGTGACTCCTTGGTTACTCACTCGAGATAATCCCGACCGTTTCAAACGTCTGATATAAGCCACAAGAAAGAAAATACCATAAAAAATTGATTCTAATCATGAAATATAGTTTCATACTTCAATTCATGAAATATCTATCTATCTACATCTGTACTAGGTAAAAGTGCCCGTTGAAATTAAACAGGAGAGAGAAAAATCAAGTGTACTCATTGTATTGAGAATTTGCCGTGACTATGAAAACTACGCACAGACTGTCTCTTCTGCTATCTCCTCCTCCCCCAAAAAATTCTGGTCCTTTATAAATCAACGCCGTAATCGTCCTCAAATTCCTGAAGCAGTCTCCTATGGCACCAAAAATGCCACTGGATCGGCGAGACCTAACCTCTTTTTAAAATTCTTTTCCGATTGCCTACAGCCTACCTCCAACCATAAAATGACCCCTGTCCAGTCCCTCCTTCCTAATTCCAATCATTGCCTATCCCACATACAGACGGACTCTCGGGAGGTTTTTCAATATCTCTGCAAGATACCCCTCCACCGCTCACCTGGCCCTGATGGTCTCAACCCTAAATTCATTCGCAACTGTGCTTCATCTCTCTCACAACCTTTAACCATCTTATTTAATCGCTGTTTTTCCCTAGGAACCTTCCCTCCTCAATGGAAGTGCGCCAACGTTACTCCGATACATAAAACAGGTCCCAAGAATGATGTTTCAAACTATCGCCCCATCTCATTGCTTCCGATCCTTTCTTCCGTTTGTGAGCGTATTATTCTGAACAGGATTTACTATTTCACCTCTCCTTTTTTATCTTCTCAGCAGCATGGTTTCCTCCCAGGAAGATCATGCTTAACCAATCTTGCTGTCTTCCAACACCATGCCGTCAGTGCAATAGATAAGTCAACTCAACTTGATGCCATTTACCTTGACTTCTCCAAGGCCTTTGACACCCTCCATCATCAACTCCTCCTTCATAAACTCAGCCAACAATTTGGCATACATGGTATGTTCCTCAGCCTTCTTTCTAGCTTTCTCTCCAACAGAACCCAGCGTGTAACACTCGCAGGTGCTTCCTCCTCTTGGTCTCCTGTGACGTCTGGAGTTCCCCAGGGCAGTGTCCTTGGACCATATCTTTTCAATTTATTCATAAATGATCTTCCTTCTCAACTCCACTCCTCTCAAGTCCATACCCTTCTCTATGCTGATGATTGCAAGCTTTACAAGCAAATTAATAACACTTCTGACTGTATTTATCTTCAACTTGCCTTAAATCAAACCTCCCTGTGGTGTGATACCTGGAAACTTAACCTAAACCCTGGAAAATGTAGCATCATGACTCTTGCTCTCAAAACAAAACCCCTGAATTTCAATTACACCATTAATTCAACTCCCTTAAACAGAGTGACTACTATGAAAGACCTAGGTGTTAAAACCGACCAAAAACTAAATTACTCCGACCACATTCAGACTGTAAAAAGTAAGGCAATGTCCCTATTAGGCCTTCTTTACCGCTTCACAGAAATAAAAGATCCCAGAGCACTCCATTCCTACTTCTCAACAATCGTTCTTCCCGTAGTTTCATATTGCTCCCCTATATGGTCCATATCAGCCCCGACTAATCTAAAATCCCTTGATTGCATCCCCCATTTCTTTGCCAAAATAGTCAAACACAGAGTCCCACATTTCCGCAATATGTCCTCAAATGCTATTCTGTCTTCTCTTTCCATTTCTACTCTCCAAAACCATAGACTTAAAACTGATTTAAAACTCCTCCACAATACCATTAACTCGATCATTGACTGCCCCGAACTGCTTTCTCTCTTCAACTTTAGGATACCAACTCGATCCACCCGCACGCATTCACTACTCCACCTGCCTACTCCCAGGATATCTCTCACTCAGCGCTCACCGCTTTTTCGCCTCTCCTCCCTTCTTAATTCACTCCCTCACACCGTCGATCCTTTTTATTTATCATGTAACCTTTTCACCACCCAAGCTATGTCCCACCTGTCAACAAATTAAATATTTCCCCTATCCATGTTGGGCTCAGCGTTGTTGATCTTTATGTTGTTATTGTATTTTTGTCCTCTTTCATGTTCATTGTTAAATGTTTCACTGTAAATTGGCGCTACTGCTGTATGTGAATAATGATTTTAAATAAATAAATAAATAAATAAATTTAAAAATATTTTCATGAATGCTTGATATTTTACTTGTGTATTGGAGCCTTGTAAATCTCAAGGACAGAATCGGAACCATAATAATCAAAGATACAGTAAATGTCAAGGTTATTTACACAATTTAGAGTAACAAAGAGAGTTAATACTAAATCGGTTGAAAGAATAAGGAAGTTAAAGGGTTTTACCTGGAAATACTACATGAAAAAATGTTGTGTTTTCTGAGACCACTTGTGTATTAATTCCCCAACTTGATTGCAATGGCGTCAGTGAACTATTTAAGGCCGTTGTACACGCTACGATTTCTTGTACAGGAACTTGTTCAATGCTTAAATTGTATCGTGTACGAGGTGTTCGTACAATTTCTTGTACAAGAAATTAGATCATGCTCTATAATATTGGATGAAACCGTGAAAGATCCACTCCGTAGCTTCTGCGCATGACATGTGACGGTAGTGATGCGTTCGTTTAGTATTCGTAAGGTTGGTGTTCTGTTTGCGATCACTTTTATTCCTGTTAGCGTGGCAAAACGTCCATTTTTGTGGTATATATCGTGATATTCTTTGTTGCTCTCATATTATGATATTCGTCGGTTGCGATGGAAGTGTTCTATTTCTCAAAAGATGAGTTGGACGCACTGACAAACATTAAACCACAACGAAATTAAGATGACGTTATTGATCCAGTAAGGAAATATCAGCAACGAGCATAAATATGTTATTTGGAGCATAAATGATGAGTTTCATGAGCCGATGAAAGAGTGCAATTAACCAATCGTGTAATTTCATTTTATTACTGCTGGGATTAATGGTAAAAAATCATTGGAACCCAGTAACTATGACAGTATTTTCAAAATACTATCGTCTTCGGATATCGCGATTCAGCTGTTCGTCAGAAAACGATATCTGCGCATGTTATTGGCGCACGAATTGCATGAAAATCTTTGATCGTGTACGACCGTGAACCAACTTCTTGTACAATTTCTTGGTCAAATCTCGCCGTTCAATTTATGGCACAAGATCTTGTACAAGAAATCGTACCGCGTACAACGGCCTTTATAAGTTACGACTTGCTTGATCCACTCAGTCATTGTTGCGGTAGGCATTTGAATGCAGTCGTGTTATTACACTCCGCCCGATAATGTCGGATACGACGTGTAATTACACCTACGTTTCACGTATCTCGTGAAAGTTGAAAAGTCAGCTGCTGAGAATTACGGAATACCCTCGGAAGTTAACGGCGATGAATGTTTGTCGCGTGCTCCTGTCTTATAACGGCGAGAGGGATTTTAAGGAAATCAGGGAGTGCATGAAATATGACGACCATCCAGGCCAACCACGGGCATCGACGTTAAAACCGAGTCGTAACTTACCTCAGCGTAAGAACACAGCTGAAAGTCAAAAACGTTAGTCGCGTAATACAGTGCGTAACACAGTACCTTTACATTAGTGTCAGATGCTTAAGGAGGTTGGCTCGCGACTGCTTGAGTCAAGTTGTCTAAGAAATCTTATTAATTTAAGTACGAGGATATGTCTGCCAAGTGATCCTTACTTCACAAAGAAAATTACCTAAGCTATTGAAAGTCATAAGTAACACAAGAGATACGATGGAAAGTCGAAGGATTTATTTTTTATGATAATGTTAATCAGCTCGACGATGGGGTCAATTCAGCATTTACGTTACAGTAATAAATTCATGTACTCAATGAATTTATAATTGTATTACACCAGAATATTACTATCAAACGTTATGTTATAATATTTTTCTGAAATATTCTTTAATATCTCATTAGTAATGATATTATTCATACACCATACATTTTGGCTAGAGCGACCACAGCGCCACTTGAAGACAACTAACGCATTTCGTCTGCTATAAGCGCAGAAATTGGTGGATTTAGCGAAAAATACGGTGGGTTGATGCCTTTTTTTCGTGTCATTTTATATCTTGTTAAATTACGCATAAAATATGTTTTTTGCGAAAATGACATGTCACTATGGTATTT
The DNA here is from genome assembly GCA_933228895.1 of Platycnemis pennipes. NCBI lineage: Eukaryota > Metazoa > Arthropoda > Insecta > Odonata > Platycnemididae > Platycnemis > Platycnemis pennipes. Next base: position 139,240,046 of record OW121851.1, read on the forward strand.
TTAAACGTTCTATACCCATGTGACGGCCATTCTCGCCTTTAATCGTATGTAGTTTCAAATGCAATTTATGCAAAAAGGAGTATGGGTTGGTGTAATTATCTTTACTTTACTAGATAGAGGAACTTTAGTTCTATAAGTGCTGTTTATATAAGTGCTGAAATTATAAAAAAAATGACGTGACTTTCACTTTTCGGATCAGGCTCCTTAAAGCGCGCGCGCTGACTGTCGGGATCTTATGGCTTGTGCAAGCGACAATTCTCCCTCTCTCTCGCCGTCGCTGCCTCCTCCTGTGGCAACGGAGTGCTTCGCCCCCTCCCCCCAGCACTTCACGATAAGGGCCTCCCCATTCAACAGCGGAGAGCAGTTGGCTCTTGTGTCGAGGAGGAGAGATACCGGCGCCTAGTGGAGAGCGAACGACGCCATTGGACGATTCCGATGTTCCTTGAACAGATCGACCCCTCCACCACCGACGCTTCGAGTGCGACTATCGATTCAGTCTCCGTGCGTCCATCGACATGTGTCGTCCGTGCACATCTATCAGGAGTCAGATTTTACTGGCGCTATAAGTGAAAGAGGCGCCAGGTTGATCTGCAAGGAAACAGTGGTGAACGTTGTTGCCGCTCCTAAAGGCCGTTTTTACACGGTCGTTGATACTGCGCAGGCTGTTGCGAGAACACTTGCGCAAGAAATATTGCGCCGTGTAAAGCGACGACTTGCGAGGACAGGCAGCGCCACTGCGCGAACGCTTGCGATAAAAATTAGAACATTTTCTAATCTGATACATGTGTTCGCGCAAGTTTGAAGATTATTTCTCTCACTAGATGGTGCAGATGTAGCGGCAACGAACTGCCTGGGGAATTCTAGCGATTAAATAGTTTGTTGATGATTGAGTTGGTTGTTTTTTTTGTACTCAACTCCTTAGGTAGTGAATAAAGTGCAATAATGATGAGCTGGGCGATTAATCACGTGGAAGCTAAAATTTCGTGCGTAAAGGAAGAACCTGTTACCTTGGCCCACATCCGTTCGTTCGTGGTGCAAAATTTGGGCTAAGTATACGGGACTAGGGTCTCCACTATTATGTTTAGACCATGGCTTAAAACATATTTTAAAGTGGTGGTAATTCATGACATCTTTCACGTCCAATTAATTGCTACTTAACTGATCTTGACGTTATGCGATACATTGACGGTATTACCGCTACTGAATGGTATAAATTGTCACTGACATAATGCACCGACGATTGCCCCGTGTAAAGCTGTCGAGCAAGCGTCCTCGCAATTTCCTACGTCACTGACTTTCGCAGACGACTGCTCAAACGGAATCAACATCAACTTGCGCAGTTTCAATGACCGTGGTGTAAAACGGCCTTAAAGCCATTTCACTCGGTCATAGAAACTGCGCGGGTTGTTGCGATAAAACTTGCGCAAGAAATACTGAATTTAGTGAAGCGACAACGTGCGAGGTAAACCTGCGCCACTGCGTGAACGCCTGCGAGCGAATTGGAACATGTATTAATCTGATGTAATTGTAAATTGGAGGAGGGGTGAGCAGGGGGGGCCTCCTGGCCTCTTAGACCTATTTGGATCCATTATGCCAACCCACATTTAAGGGTTAACCCACATTTAGGGGTACATTTAGGGAATATTTAGGGGTTGGATGGCAGAAGGGGCAGTTTTGTCTCAGTCTCGCCCCAATAAAGACCTTTTATTATTATCATTATAATTTAACCTGCCTGTCATTTGCAGACAGGGGATAACGAGATAACGAGAAATCTTGGTGACCAATACCATGAATGTGAAAACACAGCGTAAACCCACTGTATGAAATGAAATTGACTTCCCATTGATATGCGGGCATAGATCCTATTGAACTTGATCGGTAAAGGTATTGTATGCTTCTTGATGACGTGATGATTCTTCCTTAGCGAAATCATTTGTCCCCGTAAAAAGTACCCGCATCGACTCTGCATGTTTTAGTTGTTTGTAAAGACGTTTGTTGGAGGACGAACAGTCAAGTTCTGAGAGCAAAAATTGAAGAAGAAAGAAGGGTTTGAACAGCAACTAAGGAAGTATTTCTTCTTTCGATGAGTAACGCTCTGAGGAGAAAAGGCGGAATAGGAAACGTGGGGGTGCTCATTTTCGCCCGGGCTGTGTTACGGAGGCATTCTCCGCTTTCTTCCCGTTTGTCGCATCTGCGTATGAATCTTGAGAATTCTCAAATCGAAAATGTACGAGTAAGTACTCATTGGAAAAGACAGACAGACTCCTTGGTATCGATGGTGATGCCTTCAAGTCCCGCATCCTCGTTCCAATTCTTTCGAGCAAATTCGGCCGAGCGAATGAGAGATGGCTTTCCTCACAGCTATCTTGCACGCATGGGCTTTCATGGAGAACTCGTCATTCATTTATCTTTTTTTTTGTTGCATCTTAATGCGGTTTACTCCATAATCCATGGTTGATGCTGCTGCAGTATTTCTCCTTGTTTGCACACAACTGATGCATGATCTCGCGGATGATTTGGGAGAATATGACCTACGAGCAATTGAAAATTGGTGTGATACAGTGGCAGTTAAAATAAAACTTACAAAAATGTCTTGTGATGAATTTTCGGAAAAAGAATAACTCTCCTCCTATGAATTACAAAATAAGTAATAATGAATTAACAAACGTGGAATCCATTACATATCTTGGAATAAGACTGACACATGATCTTTCCTGGGGTAAACACATACGTGAAATAATGGGTCAATCGAAGCGTAAACTGGGATTCATCAAAAGAGTACTGGGTAGGTGTGACGATTGTGTACGAGAAATCAGATACTTTTCCCTTGTTAGACCTCATTTGGAATATGCTGCCAGTGTATGGGATCCCTACGAAATCGGTCTAAATAACGAACTTGAACGTGTGCAGCGAAGATCGGAAAGAAATGTAAAAGGACGGTACTGAGCCGCACCTCGGTCAAATGGAAGTGGCGGCGACCGAGATGCGGGTGGAGGGCTGCGCCCGGGTGCCGGCCGGAGGTGGGGGGACGCGAGCAGTGGGAGGAGAAGCAGGGAATATATAAAGGGGGACAAGCCGCTCTGTACTATCTCACCTCATGAATAAAGTGTGCGAAGAGAGAGGACCTCTGTTATTTACGGGCTCAGTACGATAACCTTTTTAGCGTAACCAGTCTATTAAATGAATAAATTGGGAATATTTGTCAGATCGCAGGTTGAAATTGAAACTTAATCTCTTAAAAAAATTCCAAGACAATATTTTCAGTGATGATGTTAAAAATATTTTGGGAACCGCAACTTACTCTCTGTACACTGGACCATTATTACAAAATTAGAGAAATTATTTCCGAACTGACAGATTCAAAATGTACTTTTTTCCTCGTAGAATTAGGGATATGAATAGCGGTAAATATATCCAGTACGAGTGATTGAAGCCATAGCATAGGTAGTTGCATGTTGGTGTAAGGATTTGAAGCTAACCCAATTAACAGCATGTTTTTGCATGTTTGCTTTGCTATTTTTATATTTTTTTAAATAGTGAAGTTTAGAACAATATATGAATACTAATCCTCTTTTATGCATGATGTGTAGTTTATGTTTGGTAGGAAATCTCCCCCTGCCGCACACATTTGAGGTGGCTTGCAGGGTATTATGTAGACGTAGATGAAAACGTTGCAGCGGAAATGTAGACAGTGATCGTCTTGGTTTCCGTGCTTTCTCCGAGACAGTCTCCGATTTATTGCAGCCGTATTCTCAAGTTATAGCGGGTATATTTCGCTGCCGTTGGCTCCTCGCACTGTGGCAGCAGTCTCCACGAAATGCAGGAGTGAATTCAACTGCATCTCAAGTTCGCCATTGCCTCCAGCGCGGCATCAATGGAAGAGGCTCTTTTCCTTACATGTACAAAAGGGGTTTTGCTTCGTATTGCGTCTTCCTCCGTCGGCATTTGGGCGTTCGTTTGAGCGTGATGTAAGCAAGGGATTCTGTCCGGAGAATTCGCCGACGAAGCTAAAAAATAAATAAAAAATATCTGAGAACTCGACGTGGAGCTGCTCGAAGAGACCCTTTTTGGGGCCCTCGAGAAACGTCGATCGAAATGAGAGAATATGGGTGAGGGGGGGGGGAATTGTTCTGCGCAGTTTGAGTTATCCGGAGTGTCGCGAGACCTTAAAGATATCTACATATACATAATACTTTAAACATTGCGTAAATCGGTAATAATTTTAGAGGTAATATTCAGAGTAGGTCGATAGAATTTTTTTTGTTACATGCCTGAGTATCTATGAAATTGGTTTCGGATTTCAAGTCATGCATGGTATTCGTGGGTGTGTCTTGCATGATTGGAATTTTGTAGTTTTTTCTCTTTTTTTCCCTAATTACTTTCAAAGGTGTGGTGTTTGTTTTGTGTTGTTCATTTTTGTTTGTTGTGTCATTGTTCCTGTTGTGGATGCACCCCCTGCCACACACCCTCGAGGTGGCTTGCAGGGTATGTCGTAGATATAGATATAGATATAATTCCCTGCATGCCACCATAAAGGTGTGTGGCATGGGGTGAAGTCTCACCAAACATGCACTATATATCATGCATAAAAAAGGATTAGTACTTGTATAGGTACTGTTCAAAACTACGCTATTTAAGAAAAGGCAAAAATAGAAAACTACGCACGCAAAAACGTGCTGTTAGTTGGGTTACCTTCAAGTCCTTACACCAACATGCAACTACCTATGCTATGGATTCAATCACTCGTATTGGACATATTTACCGTTATTCGTATCCCTAATAGTACGAGGGAAAAAGGACATTTTGAATCTGTCAGTTCGCTAATCAATTTCTCTAATTTTGTGATTATGGTCCAGTCTACCGTAGTAAGTTGGGGTCCGCAAAATATTTTTAACGTCATCACTGTATGTCCACACGTAGAGAGAGATTTGGACGTCTCGCCATTCAGGGTCCCAGAGGGCCCCGAACCACGGGCTTTCACTTAGTTCCGGAGTGACGACGAAGGTCAACCGATGTCTGATTATTATTGTTGTGTCGGCGCATCGATTTATCGAAGGGGTGAGGGGAGTGAACACGTTCTCTCATCTCCAGGGTGATGTGCCTTTGTAACCAATCCGCGGGTCGCAGTCGAAAGTGATTCGCAGTCATCATCCTCGAATGGAACTGTTCCCTCGAGAACGCTCTTGCCTCCATTCAATCTCCACTACGCCCTCTGCGCCTCCTCATCTACATCTACACTATACCCTGCGAGCCGCCGCGAGGGTGTGTGGCAGGGGGTGAAGATCAACAAGCATGCACTACCGACATGCAAACAAGCAACTATATGGTCTCATACAACTAGATTTTTACCACCTATAGTATTTAAGGGATTAATACATGCATTATGCACTACTGACTACTCTAATATATTTCCCCTACATATCCCTATGCTCTGCTGCCTATTCTGTTCTCTTATAGTACGGGGAAAAATGCCATTTTGAATCTATCAGTAGGTACGACAATCTATCTCTCTAATCTTATTTGGCTGGTCGAATCTAGCAAAATACGCTGGTGTTTTTAATATACGCCTAACATCTTCAGTAAAGCCATCTGATTGAAACTTCTGTAAGAGATTTAATCTGTACTTTAACCTACGCTCTGATAATGATTCCCACTCTAATTCTTGTATTAATTCTGATACACTACTCAACCTATCGTAATACCTTTTAACGAACCTAGCTGCTCTACGCTGCACACTATCTAGTTCTCTGATCAAACCTAATTCATTAGGATCCCATACACTGGCTGCATACTCAAGGTGGTGCCTAACTAGTGAGAAGTAACATCGCTCTTTTGTCTTCTCATCACATTTCTCAAGTACTCTTTTTATAAATCCTAGCTTTCTCTTCGCTCCGCCGTATATTTCCCGGATGTGTCTTACGATAAATCTTTAGTGATTGTTACACCTAAATATCTTACGGTTTCAACGTTTTCGATCTTCGTGTTATTAATTCTATAGGATCGCTCTATCGAATTATTCCTCCTCCAAGAATTAATAACTACGCAGTTTTAAGGTTAAGGGCTAACTGCCGTTTGTGGCACCCCTCTTGAATTGCTTCTATATCCTTGCTAAGCGATTTCCTGTCTTCTTCATTTGATATACCCCTGTACACCACCGCATCGTCTGCAAAAAGTCTAAGCTAACTACTAACTATGCTACCCAAATCGTTTAGGTATAAAAGAAATAGGAGCGGACCTACTACGCTACCCTGGGGAACTTGATTGTGTCCGACATGATACCATCTATCACAACACTCTGCTCTCGTCCACTTAAGAATTCTTTCTTTTGCTAAATACAAATTGTATGAAGCAATTTTAACATCTTTCAAGAAGGGGTGAAAACAAATTTGCGTTCTGGAGTTAGCTATGTTTCCACGCCAGTATAGGAAGCCATAATTTAAACCAATGTAAACATTATATTAATTATATCCTGGAATCATACCTGTGCCTTCACAAATATATGAATATTATTTTTTAGAAACTTTCCGGCCAGAAGAAACAAAGGATGTTAGAAGGGGAGGTTCATAAGGATGTCTCTCTATTGTTGAGAATGACGCCAGATTCGGGTTTTTGGGAATTGTAGCACTCACCTCTTCGGCAAAAATATTTACTCCGGCCTTTTATGTATATTATACTTGTCTGAATTATTCAACTTCATGACAATGGCGTCAATGAACTTCCTAAGGATACTTATTAAGGCATATTTTTCCAATTAGAATAAAATCTATTTTTATAACTTTAATAATTTAGCCTACTTTAACCAGGTACTTGTCGCTCGGTTTCGTATATTCACACCTATTTGACGCATAACTGTATCACAATTTTTTTCATATTGTTACGTTTATTTTTTATTAGACTTCAATTAAGTTCAATTGCAAAATTCCACATAGAAAAAATCATTCCCCTAGACCGAATGAGTTTGTACGTGAAAGTGGACGGAGAGGATATGCAAATTATTTACGAGCACTTACTGGCTACTCCTCCCTCTAGTGTTGAATCAGAAAGGACTTTTTTATCATCGGGTGTGCTTTCCAATAAATATGGGTTAAGAATGAGCGACAAGACATTACATACTGTGCTTTTTAAGTGCCTATTTTAAAAAATTGTCGGTAACTTTTCAGTGAGGCTAACCTAATTCTAGACTTTCTGTTTGTTCTGTTAAAAGTCTACAATTTCTTTCAATTTAAGAGCAATTGCTACTGCTATTGGTGCTTTATTTTCTTAGCCCCGAGAAAAACTGTATTGTTTCACGTTGTAGTAAAACAGATTCTTTAGAAAGCTTGTGGGGTTTTTCCAATTTTAATACCAAAGACAAAACAATTAAAAAACACAAGCCAAGTAAAACAAAGGCACGACCCGGATTTCAATGCTTCCGCACCATCACTAGTGAATATACTCCCCTGTTTCTAAAATTTGTATGGTGCTGTTTTATAATAATTTAAACTTTGTTATTAATCATTGTTGGTTAAAATTTGCGTAATTTCTATATGGATTCCATATGTGCATGTGGTATTTTAGTTATTTTTAAATTTTAATTCCATATGTGCATGTTATACTTTAATAAGTTTAATCCTTTAATAATGTAAGTTAAATCCCGGAATCCTGGGATTGAGGAAATCACAATCCCATTATCCCGGGATTGAAAAATTTCTCCGGGATTGCAGTCCTTAGTTGGGAGTATTGCATGAATATGCGAATTAGAGTGCACCTAATCACTGCGTGCAGTTCGTGTTGAAGCGGGAAATTTCTGTAGTCTTAAGCGAAAGAGACTTATGTGTGCCAATTGCACTATAGCGAATTCGTGATAAGGACACCGTGTATATGAACATGGTGGGATCCCTTGTATGAGCATGGTGGGGTCCCCTTAAATACTATAGATGCATCTATTTGCATGAGACCCTATAGTTGCTTGTTTGCATGTTAGTAGTGCATGCCTGGTGATCTTCACCCCCTGCCACACACCCTCGCGGTGGCTTGCAGGGTATCGTGTAGATGCAGATGCGTAGATGTGATAAAATAAATGTGAAGGTGGGAATTCCGCATCTCCTTCCGGTGTGATGTCGGCGCGGGAAGGAGAAAGGTTAAGGAAAGAGAAAGCGGTTAAGGAAAGGAAGGAGCGGAAGAAAGAATATGTGTTTTGCCCTTCGACGCAAGATCTTTGTCTCAGGAGGGAAGGAGACTTAAACCCCCCCATTTAACTTTAAAGCGTAGACACGGGAGGGTCAGAGCAAGTGGCTGCCACCAAGTTGGGTCAATGACACCAAAAGTTGCCGTGTAATTTCCACTGTTGCATTGTGTCTGTCTTTCTGTCCTGCTACTCTTAAGATATCATGAGCTTCGCCGAGCGGCTGTTTCCTCAGGACCCATTGAGCTTGGCTCTCCATCTTTTATCTCCTTCACCATAAAAGCTACGTAGGTGCACCGTTCTTGCCTTATCTCTCTCTCTCTCCCAGCATCTCACACATTCTTATAAGCTCTCCCTCTTCGCCTTGGTGTACCTACTGTCCTCCATCACATGGCCCACACACACTACACGTTTGGTTCCCCATAAACTCAACCTTCCAGAATTTGATTTCCAAAATCGTCACGCTTTTGCATTTCCGCATTAAGGCGCGTTTATAGACAACAAATTAACTTTCAAGCACTGAAATTGAAATTAGCTTAACGCCCATGGGGCGGTTATAGAAAACATTAACGTGGACTGGACGCCATATATCCGTTTTTTTAAAGAACTAGTCGTTAATGCTCGGCGCTTAGCATAATCTTCAGTATTCACTGTCGGAAAGATTCTGAAAAATCTTGTCATATATGCAGGAAAACTTCCGTACATTCTGGAGGAAAAAAAGGAGTGGACTTCTACTTAATTTTTTTCATCCAGTGATGTTTTCCTCCCACGATGCATGACCAGTATGAACAAAACACTGAAGAAAGGCACTGAAACAAATGACTATGACACTGCGCTCTTAAGTTAATTTCACGCTAATTCAAATTCGACCAAACCATACGCTTATTTTTCCGTAGCTTAAAACGGGTTTCGCGCTAATTTCTTCTATGAACATTGCCGCCGTTGCCCGTAGGGTTCACGTTAAGTCACGCTAACAAAGTCACCGCTAATTTCACGTAAATTTTTTCTATAGACCCGCCTTCATATTCCTCACGTTGACGACATAATTAAATCTTTTTAAGGAAAACAAACGAGTCCCTAGCATTCTAATTTGAGGATTGCGAGCCAACTGCGAATGCTTAGTGGACTCTTCCGCTGAAATGGGAAACGATCAGGGGCCAGACCCTTTACCGCTACCAGGGGTAACCTTAGTCACTGAAGTGGTAAAGCACCTGGCCTGTAATCAGTGGTCCCTGGTTCGAGTCTCGGTAAAGGTGGATTTTGTCTTTGTGGGAAAAATACCCGACCCTCTAGATTATATAGGAAGTCTCTATCTGTTGTGTGTCCAATCTCCCTCCCCCTGTATCTCCAACCATGCCACACACACATCTCCAGATACTCCATTCAAACCCCTCGCGGTGCCCAAGGCTGCGCACGAATTCATTCTCTCTGCCTGGCGTAGGGAAGCTCCGATCCTTGCGACTTGTTCTCCACAACCCAAACCATACTCAGCAAAGGACTTCCTTCCTTCTGCCCCTACTCCGAAGATAAATAACTTGCAATTCATCACTGGTGTTATTCGCATCTTCAGTTGTTGCACGTTCTGGAAGGAATCCTCCAAACCAAAAAATTCCGTAAAGCTTTTCTGTAGAACGTAAGGAATCCTTTAACTCAGAACGTCTGTTGAAACAGGATCCCCTCTAGATTTAGAATTAGAAAGGTATTTATTGCTCTAGGACATATGTCTACGAAGAACAAAGACAATTTACAGTACAAAAAGTAGAATCATAAAGTAAACTCACTTACTTGTTGTGAGCGATAAACCAACAAAACAAGACAATACAACAAAAGAGTTCCATTATTCAAAGACCAAAAAACAAGGAGAAACATATTATACACAATATTCCTAATATCATAATAAGTTCTATCATAGTAAATATAGGTAACATTACAGCCCATCAGTTGCCCAGCGATAAATCGTACCGAGCTGAACCAATGAAGAAGACGTTATTGGAACAGCTTGAAGTTACATAAAGATAAGAACAAACTATCAAAGAAATATAAAAAATGTACATACCAACGAGTTATATTCAGACGGTAAACATTTAACTATAAACAATTTCAAAGTCAGAATATTTTTTACATTATCTGGTAGGTTATTCCAGGTATTGGATCCTACAACCTGGAATGATTTCTGGAAAGAAGTCTGAGCGGGATAGTAGATGCAGTTTACATCTGCTCTTGTAGTAACAGTGGTAGTCTTTTGCTTAATTTTGAATATTCAGGATTTTTATGAAGAAACAATGCGCAAAGGAAAGCAGCTAGGTAAGATTTCCGTCGATTTTTTTGGTAGAAAGCCATCCGATTTCGTTGAGGTATGGCGATATATGAACATCTCTTCGTAGGTTAAACACAAATCATACACAAGAATTTAGTAGGCGCTGAAGTTTTAAATGAAGTTCATCTGGGAGATCATTATAAGATAAACAACAATAATCAAAATGTGGCAACACAATAGAGGATATTAATAGTTACCTGGTTTCAACAGGTTCAACGGAGTTATTTAGAAACAAATTCCAAAGAGAAGAGAGACTTGTGTAGAATGTTGTCATGTCGTACAGTTTTAGGAATTATAAGAAAAATATTCTAAGGTTAAGTTCTGAATTCCATAGAGTGTAAGGAATTTCGAATTATTTCTACACCATAACTTCCCATGAACTTACACCAATGAACTTTCCCATGAACTTTCACGTTGCCTAACGTAGAGAGGAGAAAAGTCTGAAAAGCACGATATTGTAATCGACGCACTTATATTGTGGGCACTTATGAGATGCATACATGTATGGCGAAATCATGAAATTCTTTAAATCATATCATATTCAAGTTACTTTATTGGTTTTAATTAAATCCTGAAAGTAAAATTAAATTTAAAGTTAAAGTATAATTAAGTAGGATAAAATTATCAGTAATTTTATCGATAATCGTTTCCTTAAGGAGGTTCCACCGTGACTCCGCGATTCAAAATCTCGCAAAAGAGCTATGTCATTCAATGAATGAATACCGATCCAGAAAAACACCTGCATGGAAAATCTATAGGGCGATAACGCATACACAATTATTGTATGAGTATGCTATTACATAGCGCGTTGTGGTTACATTCTATTTTTTACAAGCTCTTATAACTCATTTTGACTTCGGAACATGGCCGACGTGCTGTTGCCACGTTTAATTTCCAACACGTGAGAATACATGCTCATTCATACTCTTACGTATTCTAAAATAGGTTAAATATTTTTTTACTTAGTTTTAAACTATTCCCTTGCAAATAACAACTCTTTGTTTTGAATTTTATTAATATTCATATTTTCGAAAATTATTTAGCAACAATGACGCTGCTACCATTTAGAAGCATTGGTATTAATTAATTACACAATGTCAATAACCAATGAAATATTTTTAAAACATATATATAAGAAGGAGCTTGGTAAGGTATATTTGTGAATTAAGTCAGTGAATAGTGTTGTAAGCATGTTCCGTCACAAGTGCCGTTGCCAATGATAACAACATACTGTAGCGCCACTTTCATGTAACTAAGGCTTTTCTGCTTTTTTTCGAGCAAACATTAATTAATATCAATTAAACAAGTGTGGTAAGGCGAGCATTTTTTGACAGTGCTAAATTCTACGTAAAATCACACATCTTCTATTAGTTTTTCGTCAAAACGGCATTTCTCTTTGCATTATTAATCTACAAATGTTACTGCCAGAGTCATGCTCTGCCATTTAGCCACGTATAAAATATCTGATTTTCAACGTCTTTTTTCTTCAAATGTATTATGGAAAGGCCAAATTATTTTATTGCCAATCGATAGAAAGGCCAAAAAATGATGTGCCTTGAAATTTTCACAAAAATGACATCTACTTCGTGATTCGGTGGAGCCAACTTAAATCGCTGTGGTTTGTGACGCGACGACTCTTTGTACATACTCACATTTGACGCATTACCACTCTGGGCTTTTTAACCCATCTAACCAACAAATGACGGAGAACACTTAAATTGAATAGGGTGGCGATTTCTATGATTCCATTTGACTACTTTTCAGTTGAAATTACTTCGTGAAAAATTAAGTGGAGTGAAAAGTGAGGAGTTGTCGTAGCTTTCACTCCGAAGTCAAAATAATACACTAAATATTTATTTCTACGCATGAAATGTGAAAATGTTGAAAGAGCAGTTGATGGCAAACAAAATATACCAAGAAGTTGGAAACTCCTGAAAGTGTGGAGAGAGGTAGCACTTACCGAAGACGCAGGAAGTATTACGGTTGTCTTGTACTTGAGGCATCTCGGACTCTCATAAGGTCGCATTCGTCTCATAAGCTTTTCCCACGCTTTAAAACCATTGCTGCGTTTCCACCGAAATGAATAAATGTCAACCAAGTACCCGCTGTCTTTATTCCACCAGCAAACCACTTTGTACCAATGGACATACCTATGCGTGATTATTTCCGTGTCTACATCTACATAATACCCTGCAAGCCACCATAAAGATGTGATGCAGGGGGTGAACTCTCACCAAACATGCACTACATATCATGCATAAAATTTGTAATTAAAAATTAAAACAGCAAAGCATACATTCAAAAAAGATGCTGTTAGTTGGGTTAGCTTAAAGTCCTTATACATACATGCAGCTACCAATGTTATCCATTGCTGCACTCGTACTGGATATATTTATACTTATTCATATCCCTAATAGTACGAGGAAAAAAGGACATTTTGAATCTGTCAGTTTGGCAATCAATTTCTCTAATTTTGTGATTATGGTCCAGTCTACCATAGTAAGTTGGGGTCCAAAAAATGTTTTTAACGTCATTGCTGAAAATGTTGTCTTGGAATGTATTTAGGAGATTAAGTCTCAACTACAACCTGCGATCTGACAATGATTCCCATTTTAATTCATTTAATAGACTGGTACTGTAATATAGTTATCGTACCGTCCCTTTACAAATCTCTCCGATCTTCGCTGCACGGGTTCGTTATTTAGACCAATTTCGTAGGGATCCCACACACTGGCAGCATATTCCAAATGAGGTCTTACAAGGGAAAAGTAGCTGATTTCTCGTACATGATCGTCACATAGACCCAATACTCTATTGACGAATCCCAGTCTACGATTCGCTTGACCCCTTATTTCACGTATGTGTTTACCCCAGGAAAGATCATGTGCCAGTCTTATTCCAAGATATTTAATGGATTCCACGTTTGCTAATTAACCGTGGAACCGTCTTTTGTTATCGGATTCATGATTGGTCCGTCGTTGGCCTTGAGGGGATAAACAGAGAGCAGAGGGCAAGGAAATAGGAATGCCGTGGAGGAGGCATTGTCTTACTGCGGGTGACGCCAGAATGGGGGTTCTTGGGAAGCCCCACCTACTCCGCGCATGGCACCTGTTGACGGCTGCATTAAATCATAAAGAATGACGATGAAAACGCTCCCAATCGCAGCGGCATCGGTTAACCCTGGTAAGGGAGGCATTTTATTACCCTAGGAGTTAATTTATCGCTCAAACTGGTTTCTTATTCGACCCAATGAAACTTGACGCATGTGTGTGAGATAACCAGCTCTTATCCCTTTTATGTATTTCTTTTTTTTATATGTTCATTTGTCAATTATTGTATTTCATTTTTTAAAATATTGTATTGTATTTCTATTGTTTGTTCGGATTGTCATAGTGATAAAGAAAGGTGTAAAGAGATTGTTGGAGAAGAGGACATCTTGTTGAAGGTTGATGCCTACGAATTGAAGGATTGACTTTGATATTGGAGATACAAAAATGAAGAAAAGTGCAAAGGGATATAAGAAATTCAATTCACAATCTCTTCGACTCGAAAAACTACATCGATTGTTGTGTGGACTAGTTAGCAGCCTATAGTTATATAGTTGCAGAGCTGTAGTTATTAGACTATATATAGTTGCAGTTATTATTTAGTAGCCTGTAAGGCAATAAGCCTGCAATAAGTCTAACTTTAAGACTCGAATAAGCGGAAATGAACATACATAGACCCAAAATTTACTGAGAACCTAAAGATGCATAGAAAATAATAATTGTACGTAAGTAAAATTGTTACTTATGAGGTTGGAAAATAGACATTGTATGAATGTCTATAGAATTTGTAGAATGAAAAATGTACAAAAAATGCGACAAAAAGCATAATGTACTCAATACACACGTAATTTACAATAAAGTTTCAACATTATATACCAACTTTCCTCTCTTTTATTGACTAATTTTAAAACCGCATTCCGTTTTTCATCTTATCACTCTAATGATTTTTACGGCGTGCAAAAACCTCTTCATCCTCACGTTAAGCGCAAGTAGCTCCAGCCCGTTAAACCCGTACCGACCAAGATGGCCGCTGACTGCTTCGCAAATGAGCCTCCATGTCTCCTACAGAGCATTCCAGCCCACTTGCTGGAGAGCGCCAGTAGTAGTTGGGCGAAGACCCCGGTACGCAGCGGGGTCCGGGGAAACAAAAGGCATGCGGGCAGCGGCGGAGGGGGTCAATTTAGGCCGTCCTGAATTTCGGGTCTTCGGTGGTGGAACAGGTGCATCAGGGAGTTACAAAAGGGAATCAATTACTCTCTCTCTCTCTCTCTCTCTCTGTGATCCCACAGGGAACCCCAGAGAACTCCGTCTTCGTTTTCTCTCGCAGAACTACGGACGAACTGCCAGCGAGTGACGGCCATTACAAAAATGGACGTCACTATAGCTGCACGGGAAATTTTGAGTGTGAAGGTGCATGCGTATCGCCTCCGACCGTAATAATATCAATTATTATTGTATTGAATGCAAAAGAGTTCGGCGAAATATAGAGCATTATCAACATATTAAAAGTGTTACAATCCTATCACTACAAACCTGAAGCATAAAACATCTTTCTGTAGTGAAATAACCTCAGACCAAAAACTCGGTACAGGCGATAACTTACACAGTAGTTATTAATGAAATGTAATCGGAATATATGAAATCCAATCTCAACTTTACGCCTGTTTTATACAACAAGGAAAAAAACTATTTTCTATGGACGCTACAAGCCTTTGACTCACCAGTTGCGCTAAAATCGTCACTGAATTGTTGAAAAATTGATCAGCTGTGATTAAAAGAATTGAAAACATAACTTGGCTCCTATTGGTCGCAGAGAACTTTTTTAAATTAAAAATCTGTGTAATAAAGCTAGCTTCTGATATATTTAAGTTGGAACTCGATAGATATGACCGGCAAAGCTATAGTTATATTTGTTCATTTTAAATTTACAATAATTTCAAAATGTATAGTTAAAGGGTTGTTGACTATTTTTTACTTTTTTCTGGTTTACATAAAATGAAATATTCTAAAAATAGAATTCACTTCATTTGACTCGAAAACTTTACTAGCAAATAACAGAATCTCATTTCGATTATGCATCTCGGAAAAAAACAAATCAAGATGTCTTATTTAAGAATGGGGTCGTTTACCATATTTTTTTTGTTTCCGAATATGATAGAGTTTGTAAAATAAAGAGACCCGCATTTTTCCTTTTTTCGATGCGTCAATTATTTCTCGAGTTATCAGTGGCGAAAAACTGATGTTTTAAAAACCTTTCGGAAAAGTGGGCGTGGTGCAATCTCTGACGTATATCGACTTCGTCCAATCACAACTGAGCCCGCGAAGCTACTTTGCCCCTTATCGAAATGGGGGAGACACAACTGACTCTGCCAATAGGAGCAGTTGCGACAGCATCTGTGCGAGCAGACCTTCCGAGAACCCCCCTCCACTCCCTTCCCCTAAAAGCAGTCAAGGATGGGAAGAAAATGACGTCAATAATATCAAAGCAGCTTTTTCGGTGGGCGTCACCTTTTGCTTGTTTTAATGTTTGATTTATGAGGGGATGGCTCGGGTTAGAAGATTAATTTTTACACGAAAATTCTTTTTTCGTTTCCATATAACGATTTCGTGAACAAAGTTGCGATATCGGTTCCGAGTAAGCGCCCCCATTATCTGTTGTTCCAATTTCTCTTTAATGCCCTAGCTCTTAAAATTCCTGATTTTTAGCTGTTTTTGGAGGTCTATTGCTGTCTGGTCAGTGGTCAGAATGGATGCCATTGACTGATGTCGTATATTACTCCTGGACTAGCTATTGGTTCTGACATTTGGCCACATATAATGTTTGGAATCAAATTTTCAACGTCCACTTTGAACGTTATTAAATAAATATTTCGCATCGTTCCATATCTCCATGCAATGTTATCCTCACACACATGCATGCAAACTTTTTCTCTTTCTCTCTCTCTCTGGCGTTGATATTAATGCTAAGTCAATAAATAATTTCAATGCATTCCTTTCTGATTGATCATCAGTCATTGTGTGTATAAAGATTTAGACTTTTCGCATGCAGCGAAGCGACTTTTGCCGATTCTGTGGTACATTTATTTTAACATGCATTATTCCTGTTATTCCACTAATTCCACATTTATTTCAAGTTTTTCAATAAGCAGATTTTAAGGACTTTCCGATTGTTACTCTGAGGGCAATTTCAACTCAATGCTTTTTTAATAGCTGACATGGAGTAATGCAATGTGTGAGCCAAGAGTAGCGATGTTTTGCTGGCCATTCAGCTCTTTGATAAATGTTTTTCATTTTTTCTCCCCTGAGATATATCCGTTGTATGCATGGGTAAATTCTCAAAGCAATTGAACGCTGAGGCATTTTTAAAAGAGACATGGCCGTTATCTACCCCTGGAAATATCGGATTTATTTCACCAAAGTTGCTTTAAAAAACTTCCCCTCGCGAGTTAATCCCTTCCGCAAATTCCGGAGATTTCGGCACTCTTCTGTTTCCATAAATACAACAGGCTGCGGTGTCCAATCGGGCTCTCGCCAAACAACGTGCATTGATCCGATTGAACTGAGATGTGGCGGCCACGATCTTTTAAGTCGCCACATCCTAAGTAATTGAAAATATTCCTTATTCATTGTTTCACGGGACAATCATTGTTGGTTGTTTTCTCGAGGTGTTGCGTATGGCTTTTCTTATTTCAATCATTTAGTCTGCCTGACTGATAGTGATGCTGCTTTCATTTAATTCCATTTAATGATCCATTATTTAATTAATTAACTGCTCACATACAGAATTTCTGCCAATTTACAGTGACGCAATAACAGACAAGAAATATAAACGTAAAGAATCAAAACAAAGAGTGCAGGGTAAAAATAGTAATGAACACAAATGCAAGATGCGTCATAGCTGACATGGAATATAGCAATGTGTGAGCCAAGAGTAGCAATGTTTTGCTGGCCATTCAGCTCTTTGATAATCGTTTTTTATTTTTTCTTCCCTGAGATAATCCGTCGTATGCCTGGATAAATTCTCAAAGCAATTGAACGCTGAGGCATTTTTAAAAAGCGACACAGGCGTTATCTACCTTACCGGCCGTTCTTCCGGAACTTCCGGAGATTTCGGCACTCTTCTGTTTCCATAAATACAACAGGCTGCGGTGTCCACGCGGGCTCTCGCCAAACAACGTGCATTGATCCGTGCATTGATCCGATTGAACTGAGATGTGGCGGTCACGATCTTTTAAGTCGCGACATCCTAAGTCATTGAAAATGCAAGATACGTAATGCATAGAGATTTGATATCGTCAGATGGTTTCACACAGTCATCCGTCGATTGAAGCAATTTCATCTTTGGAGAGTGTTGGTTAATGGTAGGAAAAAAAACATTTGTATCTGAATCATTATGATTTTCTAACATTCTGCATCATTCATTTAATTTATTCCCAGATGCAAGAAAATGTTGAATTATTAAACATTCCGACGATGAAACAATGGTGTAACAATGAAAAGAATGTATCTACGGCTGCAATAAATAACAAATGAAGATTAATATCCACAAAGCCGTAGCCACAAGGGGGCAAAGGAATAAAAAGGGGGGGGGGGGATTTCATAATTCTTTTGCCCATTCATTTTCCAAATTGGTTTCACGTGTTTTAGTGTAGGAATCAGTTGTGCCGTGATCCTGCCATACACCCTTACAGCCAGTTTGCATGCAAAAGAGCGTCGTGGTTACTCGACGTAGTGATCAGGGGGAGGGATGGTTGGATGGGGAGGGGGAGCAAGTGTCTCTTAGTGGTGTGGGGGAGTCGGGGTTATGCAACGCCCCTCGCGAAGGGAGAGGACCCTTCATCCCCGAGATACGACACACTCCCCTGACGTCACACATGCAAAAAAAGGAAGAAAAACTCGAGTCGTGAGACCTGTGCCTGGCTGGCGCCGGCGCCAGTCCACTGACCAGTGCCCATCGAGGCAGTGTCCGTCGCCCGTGGACAAGACGAGGAATAATACGCTCTGTTCGTCCCTTGAAAAGGAATTTCCCTTTTTCCGACTCCGGGATACTTGCTTGCTTAAGTGGACCGCGCTTCAAGCACAGTCCACTGTCCGTCGAATAGTAAGTTTAAGTTGGTGACCCTTTGGCGCCCTTGATTGTTAGTAGGCTAATGTCGACGCAGGGGTTTCCCCCTCTTTCCAGTAATGGCCCCTGTTATTCCCGTATCCTTAATGGTATCCAATTAACCTTAGCTGTCAGTCTTCTCCCAGTAATACACCTCTCTCTCTGATTATCGGAGCATATATTTCGAGTGACAGTACTTGCAGTTTTTACATTCTTCTATTTTCTTTTTCGCATGTCTTTAACATTAATCCCGGTTCTTTCTCTTCCAGGTAAGTCACGCGAGTCATGGCGTCATGGACTGGTGCTTTCCGTGACAAGGTCCTCTTTCCATACTGGTTCGGTTCGTGCATTTGCCAGGTAAATAAACACCTCCCTCACCAACCCACGTGGATGCACGGGTGTGATTTCCAATGCACAGTGATCATTAGTGGATCCGTGAGTGGTGCTGTTTTTAAAATGTGTTGATCTGATACATCATTGGGTGCGGTGGTGCGTGCCTGTCAATATTCCGAGCACCATTTTGGAGCACCAGTGTGCGGCGTAGAAGATCCTGAGGTCCAAGTCTCTGCCTAGAATCACCAACTCAAGTCAGTGCATAACGGCAGCATTTAATCTTACAGTGGTGGCTTTGCGACAATTTAAGTGATCTATCCTCGTGGTCATCTACATCTACATAATACCCTGCAAGCCACCATAAAGGTGTGTGGCAGGGGGTGTATTCTCACCAAACATGCACTTCATATCATGCATTTAAAAGGAATAGTATTAATATATTAGTCCAAACTGCAATATTTAATAAAAAAAACAGCAAACTACGCATGCAAAAACATGCTGTTAGTTGGGTTAGCTTTAAGTCCGTATACCAACATTCAGCTACCACTGTTATCCATTGCTACACTCGTACTGGATATATTTACCGTTAATCATATCCTTAATTATACGAGAAAAAAGGACATTTTGAATCTGTAAGTTCGGCAATCAATTTCTCTAATCTTGTAATCATGGTCCAGTTTACCATAGTAAGTTGGGGTTCGCAAAATATTTTTAACGTCGTTCCTGAAAATATGGTCTTGGAATTGGTTTAAGAGATTAAGTCTAAATTTCAACCTGCGATCTGACTATGATTCCCCAATTTAATTCATTTAATAGACTGGTTACTCCAATATAGTTATCGTACCGTCCCTTTACAAATCTTGCCAATCTTCGCTGCATGGTCATTGGCTCCCTGGGGGTGCATTTTTCTCATTGTGTGTGCCATCCAATGGATGGACCGTAATTAAAAAGGCGAGTGAGACTTAGCTCCATCTATAAATCCATCTAAAAAATTACCCTTTGGGACCAGAGTATTGGAGGAGGAGGACAAAGACTTGGGGACAGAGTGTTGGGAGGTCTTTGTCGCATTGGCCGGGCAAGCCGAAGGTCCGTGGTTCGATTCCTGGCCCAGTAAACATTTGTCCTCCGGCGATTTTTCAACGCAAGTCAGTGTTGGTCCGTGGGTCTCTGAGTTTTCTGTCGCCTGATCTCTTCACTGACCCTATTGCACTTATTCGAGGCTCTCTCAAGGCGTACGGCACTGCATGCAACGGGTCCTGCTCAGGCACGTAGCCAGGGGGGGGGGGTTTCTAGGGCTTCAGTACCCCCCGAAATCATTTCCCGACAATTTTGTTGTTCTGATTGTAACTTGGCATATAATTCAGATTACTCTACGTATAATTCAAGTGTCAAGTGTCTTGAAACATGACAACACTAGTTTGATGCATGTACGTGGTTAATAATTGCTCTTTTCAATCTGATATGTATGTATGCGTTACACGTCTGTTCTGGGGCTGGTCAAATTAACTGTTTCATAACAAGGTAAGCAGTTTAATTTACCAGTGAGAAGAGATAGGAATGGACACCGTAAAAGTAAATACCAAGCACTGAAAATTAAGGGAAGAGATTTGTAACATGTCGGCACCGAATGGGTGAAGCTGATTTGTTTCGACTCACCCTAACCTAGACTTCCCCGAAGCAAATTTCTGGCTGCGTGCCGGGTCCTGTCAATTCCCTGACCGCGTGCGCCTGATTCATTGATGTTCGAACAACGCGTCATGACGACGTTCGCGCCTTCCACTGGATGTCGCCCCTATAGCCTCCAGACCGCTTGTCTCAAGTACGCCCATTGCACCCAGCGGTTCATCATCACATCGAAGGAAGGGAATGACCTTGTTGTTTTTTAAAGACATTAATGTGGTTTTTAGAATTCAATAGCAAATATTTAATTGCAGCGTCCCGAGAGATATCGATTGTGCTCTGCCGTTTAAATGTTTGACATCCACCCATCTCGTCTCCGATTCACGAACACAGTCACGCCTTCGTGAACATCGATCTGGTCGCAGTCCGGATATCGCGATATTCCGCTCTCGACCTGCGCACGAAACTTCGATTGCCACTCATCTTTTACTTCCCCTCTTGATTGGGAGAAATGTGTGTCCTTTGAGTTTCTTGTCTGTGCGTGTGTGTGGTTTAGGGCAAAACTTTGCTGCAAAGCGGCTAAATGTCAGGGAGCACTTGATTTTTTAATTTTATTCCCTAAGGGTGACATGTCCGGTCGCCCAACATTTATGTTTTAGTCACTTTCTGGCCTCGGGTACTTATCGTACAACTCTCGTTTAGGCGCCTACAGTCCTTATACCAACATGCAGCTACCAATGTTATCCATTGCTACACTCGTACTGGATATATTTACCGTTATTCATATCCCTAATTGTACGAGGAAAAAAGGACATTTTGAATCTGTCAGTTCGGCAATCAATTTCTCTAATTTTGTAATTATAGTCCAGTCTACCATAGTAAGTTGGGGTTCGCAAAATATTCTTAACGTCATCACTAAAAATATTATCTTGTAATTTATTTAGGAGATTGTCTTAATTTCAACCTGCGATCTTACAATGATTCCCAATTTAATTCATTTAATAGACCGGTTACGCTAGTATGGTTATCGTACATTCACTTTACAAATCTTCGCTGCACACGTTCAAGTTCATTATTTAGACAGATTTCGTAGGGATCTCATACACTGGCAGCATATTCCAAGAGAGGTCTTACAAGGGAAAAGTAGCTGATTTCTCGTACATGACCGTCACATTTACCCAGTACTCTTGTTGCATCCCAGTCTACGATATGCTCGACCCATTATTATCGTATAGTTTTTATCGCTTTCACTCCTATTCTATTTCTCATTCTTGTCCTCCCGAAATCACTTCCATTATAGGATTTACATTTTCGATGGTGCAAAAATCTTCGTAGCACATCCTTAGTTTCGTAGTGAGGAGAGATCTCAGGCATTATCATCGCTCTCGCATCTCCAGATTCTTCCTATTTGTTTTTTAGGTTAATACCCCACACCTTGAGTGCAGAATGACTGGCCGTATGGTGCATCGTGTCAATTATTATCTTTGTTTTTATTTTTGGGGGCGTTGCGTGATGCTTTAGGAATGGGGTTCTCTGGTGCCCGTTGCCTTACTTGTTATTTTGTCAGTATGCCCCGTCATATTTAATTTTCCATCTATCCGAACCCCTAAGATAGGGTTGGGCGGTGCAGGAAATACTGACCCGGTTCTCGGTTCTGAAAAAACCTTTTGAGACCGGGTGCACCTGTTCAATTGGTCGAACCGGTGTTTTCTACTGAACCAGTGTTTTCTACTGAACCAGTGTTTTCTACTGAACCGCTGTTTTCTACTAAAACGGTGTTTTCTACTACTTCTCGTAAAACGGTGTATTCAACTGAACTGTATTCTCTATTGAACCTTTTTTTCCTCACTCATGGTGTTTTCAAGTCTGTTTCCGCACTAATAGGCGCTTCAGACTAATTTTTTTTTTTTTTTTTTTTTGTACCGCGTTTTTGTCATTCAAAAGGGTTTTTGCCAAAATTTTTACCATACCTTATTTTAAGACGTATTTTTCCTACAAGAGGATACTTCTTAATAACGCAGGTACGCTTTCCTAAACTACTCTTTCTCTCATTCATTGTAATCGTCGCAAAACCAAAATAACATGAAAAAACGCTACATCCGGTTGAGTTACGTATGTGACGATGCTTTACATGGGTGAGTGCTCGCTCTGCACCCTAGCGGCTCTAGCAGAAGACAGTCAGGCGGACAACTTATAGCACTGGAAATTTCACGGGCGTGATTGCGCGACTCGATGCATTCAAAATCGATTTGTGAATAAACTATTTACTGCATGTAAAAAAAAAACGTCAATGCTTTTTTGCTATATTTATCTTGAAAATTACAAATTTGCATTTAGCATTTTTCTCACGTGAATAGATACTACCTTAATTATTTAATTTATTAAAAAACGTTGTTTCTAACAGAAAAGTATTTATTATTTCGACTTGGTTTAATCTCATTAACAATGAGTATGATAAAAAATAGTAATATGTGTATTTTTGTTTTTAAACATTTATTTTTCGTCGATTTATTTTAGTTTATAAAAATAATTGGAAAAAATGACGGCATTCGCACACTTTCTGCAGACTTTTATTGCTATTTTTCATTTAATACGTATTTTTCCTCCATTCCTTATGGTTTTAGCTTTCAATTAAAGAAAACGTTATGTTAATATCTCAATTCGTTCGAAAGTTATACGATTTTGAAAGTGAAAGCGCTACCTCTGTACTCCATAGTGCGGCGTTTACACCTTGGAGCGTTTTGGCATATATTTGACTCCGTCAGCCTCCCAGGGCCTCTCTTCTCCCTCAGGGTATTCCTCGCTACCCCAGGGCCGCCCTGTCAAATGCGTTCCCCGACGGAGAGTCCTTGCAAGTGGATTTCGAAGAGCATTCCGGAGGAGGAGATTGCGAGACAAATGACTGTCAGCGATCATTAATCCACTCGCCTGTACGATGCCTGCTCCCTCTGCATCCGGAGTAGCCTTCAATTTTCAAGCCAATCAATGCGAAGAAATGCTTCCTTTATCCGCGATGTACGAACGTGATCCATGGATCTGCAGAGATTCATAAAAAAATTAGATAAAATTTTTTAGGAGAGCAGCTAGATTTGTGAACAACTATTATGTTAAAGGGGTAAGTGTAACTTCGCTGCTTGAGACAGAGGGAGGGGGACCGTTAAACACGAAAACAGCAAGCTAGACTTCGGCTTCTACAGAAGTACAAGGCAGACAATTTCACCTGGCGACACCGAGTTCATTGAAAATGAATTGGATACATTTAATCCCACCTTAATGAAATGTAAAGTAAAGTTTGGTAAAGTTGTGTTCAACCCGAAGGTTGGTTTTTTTTATGGGTGCGGGCAGATCCCACCCCGTACTAAGCGAAATTCACACACATTATGGTTAGGGGGGCCAATTCCTTTCCCTAGGGCACCTGCGACCTGCACTTACGTTAAGTTCTGACACGCAGAAAATCGAATCGTGAGGATATTAGATGGGGGTGTTCAGTAAAAGCTCCTGCCTGGGGTTTGAACCCGGGACCCTCTAATCAGGAAGCACAGCGCTCTAGGGTACCGCGACCCCTATCATGAAATTGTAGGCTGCTGTAATACATCCTTCCCGAAAGGGATGCAATCAGAGATTGTTTAATGTTTTTTTAACTGTATTCCTAATAATTTTTTGGTTTTTAGGAAGCGATAGAAATGGAAATGTTCAAAATATTGCAGAATGTAAACACAAACATCACGTGACCGCGAGACGAGCTGCTATTGGCTGCGGTTGCTCAACCGGCCGCCTGTTGGATACGGTCCAATCCTTCAACCGACTGCTTAGTGGTTTGCCAGCCCCGGTGGCGTCGGGGTCAATCCCTCGCCTTTCGATCGCAGGGTCGCGGGTTCGAATCCCGCCCGGGGAGGATTTTCCCTTTCCGGGGCATGGAGGGGATCGGGTTGGTTTTGTGGCTAGTGGTGTACTGACCTCCCATCCCGAGGGCTCGGGTTTGATTCCCGGCAGCGGCGGATTTTCCACTGGAAAACCGGTCCCCACTTGAGTGCCTAGTGCAGGGCATTTCAAGCACTCCGTCCGTCGGATGGGACGTTAAGCCGTGGTCCCCTTGGCGCCTTTCGTTAAGAGTAGGCTAATGCCGACGACAAAGGGTTACTCTCCACCCTTCCTCCGTTCCCTGGAAACTCCCACCAATACCCAATTATTACTCTCCTATCGTAAACGGAACAAATGACCTCAGCTCTCGGTCGCCTCCCCAGAATAACCAACCGACTTCGGGGCATTGATGTTTGTATCGTCCAGTCTGTTGATTGGAAGAGAGGACTGAGTCCAGAATACGCACAGTAAAATATCCGACAGCTGGTCTACCCCCATTTTGCTGGACAGCGCAGTCCTCACCGGCTAATCCTATGGTACTAAGATGGGCGATTGACTCGGGATGAATCGCTTTGCATTTGTCGAGCGTGTCCACCCTTCGTGTGTGGAGATGCCTTCAAGGCCGTCCCGGAGGGTCCTCTCCCGCCGCCCCTTCTTCCTTGGGGCCCAAGTCGCATTCGTCCGTCCCCCGATAGGGCCCCACCAGACTTTCGATTTTCGGAGCACTTCACTCGAGATGGGTGTCGCCAGTATACCTACCAATAGTCAGTTTAGCACTTTTCCTCACAATCAGCGTCGCTTTTGGGCGTTTAGCGCACCAGTGCTATTGAGGAGGGTTTTATTATTGTTTGCATTCGCGAGGTGAGAACGCCTTTTTTCTCGCTCCCTTGTTACTCCTCCTCTTGTGGAGGGGGCTTCCACTGTTCGACTTGGAGGAAGATGCGAGGAAGAGGGCGTCCTTCCACTCGGAGCGCGATGAACGGCTAAGGCAACGTGGATGCCGATCATCGTCTGTGCCTGCTCGTTTAGGGGCTGCTTCGTTCCTTTACAATGGGGGCGATTATAACTCGGAACCGAAATCGCAGTTTTGTGCACGAAATCGTTAGATGGAAACGAAAAGAGAATTTTAGTGAAAAAATTAATCTTCTAACCAAAACCGTTCACTCATAAATCAAAAATTAAAATAAGCAAAGGTGACGCCCACCTAAAAAGCTGCTGTGATAACATTGACGTCATTTTCCTCCCGTCCTTGAATACTCTTATGGGAAGGGAAGGGAGTGGAGTGGGGGTACTCGGAAGGCCTACTAGCACAGATCCTGTCGCAACTGCTCCTATTGGCAGAGTCAGTTGTTAGTCACCCATTGCGATGAGGCGAAGTAGCATCGCGGGCTCAGTTGAGATTGGATGAAGTCGATATACGTCAGAGTTTTCACCACGCCCACTTTTCCGAAAGGGTTAAAAACATCATCTTTTCGCCGCTTTTAACTCGAGAAATAATAATTATTGATGGATCAAAAAACGGGAAAATACGCGTCATTTTATTTTACAAACTCTATCAGATTCGGCGATAAAAATAAATATGGTGATCGACCCCATTCCTAATGCGGCAAAATGCTCCGCGAAGCAGTCGGCGACAGCCGTTTGGTCCTCCGAAGCAAGTGTTGAAGATCCATGTCCTCTAGCTCGCGGATGAGTCGCCGCCTTCTTCTATCAAGCGAGGGCGCCTGAGTCGCCGTTTCATGACGCTCGTCATACCATACAGTACCTTTCAAGGATGATGCATTCTAAGCTGATTATTTTTGGGTGACGTTGTCGATCGTCAATAATAAAAGGTTTTTACTTGCCGTAGAAAATTTTCAAACCACGTGTGCTATTTTTAGTTCATCGCTTCGATTAAATTATTTGTTTTCAAATTCAGTAGCATTTTGACTGTACTAATTTTTCAGCTGAACGTAAAATTATGACATGATTTAGGCTTCAGATAATTTTTTACTTGGGTTAAATCATGAGTGCCGTCTGATTTGAATGATGTTGTCAACTGCTTTCCGAAAATAAGCCACCATTTGATGAGTGCTAATACCTATCTGCGTTGACAATAGATACATTAAGACAATTGATAAATATACATCTACATAATACCCTGCAAGCCACCATAAAGGTGTGTGGCATGGGGTGATTTCTCACCAAACATGCACTACATATCATGCATAAAAAAGGATTAGTATTTATATACTGTTCTAAACTTCACTATTTATAAAAAGATAAAAATAGCAAAACATAAATGCAAAAACATGCCGTTAGTTGGGTTACCTTCAAGTCCTTACACCAACATGCAGCTACAAATGTTATCCATTTCTACACTCGTATTGGATATATTTACCGTTATTCATATCCCTAATTGTACGAGGAAAAAGGACATTTTGAATCTGTCAGTTCGGCAATCTATTTCTCTAATTTTGTAATTATGGTTCAGTCTACCATAGTAAGTTGGGGCTCGCAAAATATTTTTAACATCGTCACTGAAAATATAGTCATGGAATTTATTTAAGAGATAAAGTTTAAATTTCAACCTGCGATCTGACAATGGGGAACTTGCATGGGTCGACGATTGCTATAAAAACTATTTTGAACAGGTAAAACGGAAATATTAGCTCGCAAAAATACCTAAATTATCTCCATTCATCATCAGAAGAAATAAAAAATTGACTTAAAAAATCAAGCAAAATTTCTCTGAGCCGACCACTGCGCGAAGACACCCGAGCTCTGCCGAGGCCAGGCGTGACGTCATCCGTGCCTAATCTGCCGTCCGAGTACGGTCTGACAAGGGGAGTGTCCGAGTTCCGGGTCTAGGATTTTCACGAAATTTGCCAGGCAGGTAGTCCTTGATTAGTTATTTACGAATCACCCCCCATATAGGGTTATATATCCAGAAACTTCGTCAAAAAACGAGTTTGAAATATTTGATTGCAAATATAAAGCTAATAATTGGTCGTGTTTAACCAGTGCAGTTTGGGTTAGGGGTAAAGTACTCGCTTCTGTCTTACAATGAGTCGGGAAATACACGAAGGCATGTTGTAAACATTGTTTTGGTGGAGGATTTAGTCGCTCACCGTCACTTGTTCATGTGCTGTTATTCTTGGGTAAGTTTTCCTATTGTTATTGTGCCACGATTATTACTTGGGATATTAAAAATGCACTTTCGGGATGATAAAATAGACTTTTTACCTCGAATATTTCAGGTTTCAGAAAAATGGATGATTACGTTGCCGCTCGTTCGGACAATATTCCTGAAATTGATGCCATGACCCTCATGGCATTTGTTATGACAAATGGTTACTATACGTTGGCGGAAAAAAAGAAAACTTTTTCTCCTGACCGGATGGGAGAAAACTCTCGTTATGAAAAATTTGTAAGGCGAAGCTGATGAACTTCGTAAGGACCAATGGAAAGTCTCGTACCTTCAATTGATGGTGGCTACAACTGTTTTGCTTCGGTAATTTTGCAAACAAACCTTTGGACAAGAAGTAATGTAGCTCAATGAGGTTATGCGAGTGATTTTTTCGTTATTTGCTTTCGATAATACTTGTGTGACATCGTGGGCATGTGTGCATTTAAAGCCAGTGGCATGAAGTTCCCGTCGTTTGCCTCAAAATTTCGATTTTTATGAATACAACGAGAATAAATGAGAGGTATTTACTTTGAATCCTTTGTTTATAATACTTATTAATGCGGAGAATGAAGGTTAGTTTATCAGAGCGAGGCACAAATCTAGAGGATTGGCCTTATCGGGAATGACTTACTCTTGATTTAATAGTTCGTATGAAGTTCATTATAGGGAATGGACTTCCCAGCGTACGATTTATTTTCTTCAATGACACTAAATAGTATACTGGTAATAATTAATTACGTTATAACAAGAATAGTTGTCTTGTTTTCAAGACCAATAGTACGAAGCACGTTCATCCACGTCATGCTGTTGGATGTTAGGTAAAAGGAAGGTGAAGCATTACTTATCTTATTACATATCTTTATTTTCGCCAGAAGTATCACTGAATTTTGAAAGTCGTAACCCATATGCTCACATTTACCTCTCTACCAACGTTCACCGGTTTAAGTGCTGTGCTATGACTTAGTTATTATCATCGTACATTCAGCAAAATACATTGCAATAATCTTTGTCAAGAAAAACAACACTAACATCAATATCAGAAGGGAATGTCAATATTTTTACCTTCAGTAAATTCATTTAGGAATTTAAAGTACAATTTGAAAACTTAAAACCTGATCTAGATTGTCCTTCTTTGCTGAATAAATACATTGGGGGCATTGGGGCATGATCCCATAATTCTACCCCATACATTAAATGGTAGTGGAATAAGGAAAAGTAGCACCTGCTATTCAAAACACTCAACACAAATGAACCCGCTTATTGATTTAAAAATCATTACCGTCCGACACCCAGCAATCTATGGAAAGGCATTACTATAAGCTAAACAGTGTTCTTTAATCATCACCATATCACATTCAATGCCAGCATAACGTTTGTAAATGGCTATAATAATTCAAAGACCTGAATTTTTTCAAATGTACTTTGTAGCCCTTTAATTAAATACCTATGTGGGCCACAAACAACTTATGTGGCAGAGTATAGTATAGCATTACCTGAATGTAATTCTCATGAATTCTACTACTATCATGGCCACTATATCAACACTATAACTACACCACCGTAACATAAAACCATTCTCAAGTCTCGATTACATACATAGTAAAAAGACACAATGACCCTGGGTCATATACTTGCCTCATGTCATGCTAAAGAGATTATGATGAGCACTGAACTACGCCGCTACATAACGTTACAGATCGATGTAATTGTATTAAGATAAAAAAACTTCGGCACCAAATCAGGAGCAAAATATATCTACCTTGTAAAGGCATTGTTTTATTAACTTGAGAGCATCAGACCTACTAGTAGGTCTGATGCTCTCAAGTAAATAGTAATACACACGTTCTCAAAGAAACACATCGCACAGTGAGTACATTTCAACTCAGCTGGCACGTAAAAGGATTCGGAAATTAAACTATCTTGACTCTAACTTGTAACTCGTATCGAGTAACAATACTATCTGTCACCTAATTTGCTAATAAAATTACTAAAACACCACTCAGGGCCGAAAAATTGCTTCTGACGATTCGCAGAGCAATGAATGTTTTGGAAATAATCAACAAATCACTGTCAAGATGCGCACTTTCTTCACGGGAGAAAAAGATACGTCGGGCTCTCGCAAGGTGTTAAAGGATAGTATTCTATCACCTTGCGCCTCAGTTACGTCCCACTCGAGGGACTCGAGGGTTCCCGTTTTCGGGAGAAAACAGTTACAGACTTACCCACCAGGAGAAACTTACACCTCACCTTTGATAGAAGTCTGGGTTAGTCAGTCACTTATTGACATTGTACATACGTTTCTTCTTGCGTTTGTTGGCAACCTAATAAATAGTTTATTAGGCACCTTGGTTGAGGTATTTTTACAGCCAGGTGTTAAACAATACTTATCCTCGAACTCATCTCGCTGGCTAATTACAATGCTAGGGAGTTGGGTCGATGTATGGAGCGGGTACTGCAAAAGTTAGATGAACTTACGAGATTTAAACGATCTTGCCTACATATTTCTCATTATTGACGTGAAATGTCAACTGTATACCATTAAGTGATAACCTACTGAATTAAAAATCAGTGGTGGGCTCACTTTTGGGTTGAGTAGGCTCGCTTGAATCACCCGTGTTGGTGCGCTCTTACAATTAGCCCAGCGGTAGACTGCTTCGGGCGATTGTTCGGCACTGTTGACGTCATCGGGTATTCTTCAGCAGTGGCTTGGGGGGGAGGGAGTTTTCGGCGCGCTTTAAAATGTCGCTATATTTAGCATTCAATATATCGCGAAGGAAAACTCAGATTTACATGCAGTTTTCTTTGTTGAATCGAGAAAATAATTTTCTGTCCGCCTGTTAAATAAAAAAAATCATGCAAGTTCCCCATTATTCCCAATTTAATTCATTTAACAGGCTGGTTACGCTAATATAATTATCATACCGTCCCTTTACAAATCTTGCCTATCTTCGCTGCACACGTTCAAGTTCATTATTTAGACCGATTTCGTAGGGATCCCATACACCGGCAGCATATTCGAAATGAGGTCTAACAAGGGAGATATTGGAAGACTTCTTCGGGATACCCACTTCCATTTTTAATTATCTGCATTTCAAATGACGCTGGGAGGTTAGTGAGTGTGTTCCGTACGTTGAGATACGCTGCAGTTCTCGCGTAAACTTCATGTTGAGATATTATTGTGCATTGAAGGTATTGTCTCATTTTGAAACAATATCTCGTTGTAAAAATATTAATATTTTGCCAGAGGGATGTCAGCTTTCACACATTTCAGACCACAATAATCGATGAGTTTCTCATTGCGTTATTTATTATGCAAGCGCTGTGGAATGGAATATGTATATTTGACCAGAATTAATATGGGAAATTATCTAAATATTTCCCCAAGGTCTTGAGCGTGAGTTACAGCACTTCACTGTGATTGATTGGAATTGGAATTCCTGTGGTTACAAGCGCTCTGTGCCCATCGGAACGGATTCCTGAAATTACGTGAAAATGAGACGGTTTTTTTTATTTAAGAGACGAATTATAACTTCTCGTGTGAAGTTATAGGCGCAACGATAGGGAACGGAATGTGCCTATGTTCTTGCGACTGAAAGACACCAGGCTCACCGAACAGAAGACGAACGTAGTTGCAGATGCGTGAGGGAGAGAGTTATGCCCCGTTTACACTACTAGCTTTTTACGATGGTAAGGTTGGAAATTGGCTGCGTGGACGGAAGTTGCCGCTAACCCTAGTAAACTTTTCTACCACGATTGAGTTACTATATGTGGCGCTAGTTACCGGATTTTTCAAGAGCGTGTGAATGCAAGTAATAGCAGAAAGAAGGTTTGTTTTTGAAAATGGACGTAGAGTGTTTGAAGACGAAGAGACCGGATCGCACTATATGGATCGGAAATGATTCTTAATTACAGCGATATTTATCTAATCGCACAGTAATATATTTTAGTAGTTGTAAGACCACGTTCCACTGATTCGGTTGCTCAATAATGGTATTAAGTAATTTGCTTTACCCCTGAATCCTGAGTACGTACGCTTATATATTTATTTTATGTTTACCTTTCCGAGCAGAAAATATACATACAGAAATTAAATAATTAAGAAGTTGCAAACATTCGCAGGAAATTCGACTCGTGTCATTTTTTACCTATTCGTTCCCTAGGTCGGCGTTAAAAGTGTTTTCAGCATTTTGCCCTTGAATAGCTCCTTTCACAAACAGCAGAATGTGGTAAACTTGGGATACCGGATTCAAAAATACTGAATTTAGATAAGAGCAACAAATTCATTATGTATACTTGTATGTATTCTACTTGGATGCATGAACTTGTCTGCGAAATGGGTTAACACGAGCGATAACTTCGTGAGAGGTGAACAATTAATCATTTCATAGCATGGCGTTCCATGGTTGACTGCATTTCTAGGTACTTGGTTCCGGTATATAAGGTAAATGGATAAAAATACAGGAAGGGAAACGTCAATAATTTTAAATGTAAAGATATCTGTTGAAATATGCGAGGGAAAAGAGGTAAAGGTTGAATGTGTTAAATATCTGGAAATTAAAGTCACGGAGGGCGTTCATCGTCGTACAAACTTTACATATTTTTTTAGCGTATTACTTTGGAGCTGGTCAAAGCAAATGGAAATTGCATTAAATTTTAAACTGAAGTTCAGCGAAGTAACCATGAACATTGATGCATGCATGACCGTGGAAGTAACACAGGATCCATTGAGTATCTCGGAGATACGACCCACTGTCAATCCCGAGGAAGTAATTTAAGAAGAATATTGTTGGTGGATTTATCACAAGAAATCTAGGAAACTGCATTGATAACGTTCGATAAAATAACTGCATCTAATTTGCACAAAAGTTAAAATACGCTTCCAATTTTTGGAATCCTTGCAAGACAAAGTCCTTTCGCTACCCTACCCTCCATTGTTATTTTGACTTAATATTACTCTCCGATAGATGTCACTAGAGTCTTTTCAATGGATCTGAGTAGGCCGTGTAAACGCAAGGTGATAGTATAATAAGGTGGTCGCATTTCAATGTTTACGTTTCGGTGATGACGTCACGGCAGACACCTCGCGTAGCTGTCGGCCAGAGATGATATGGTTCGCCGGAATATTAACCATTTTTTCATGTGATATACCACTATCCAATGGAGCTGAATATGCGAAAAAGATGACAGTGGCAATTGCCAAAGGTCGAAGGAAGAAGTTGTCACTCAGTAAAAAGGTTTTATAATAACTATTAGCTAGCAATAATGGTGACGCGGAACGCTTTTAAGAGCTGCGCTTGAAACATTTTCCTTTTAACACCTTGGTGTAAACGCAGGTTAGTTATGGCCGCCATATTTACTATCATTCTACCCTAGTAATGTAAACGGGGCATGAGAGATCCACTGCTTAGCGAGGCGTGACTGCTTGGGAAGATCAAGTTCGATGAATCGATACGAGGCGACCTCTCCCTCGCGTCGACCCTCTTCACTTTCGCCCCCATTGTGATTGGAGGAGTTCCTCGGGGGAAAATGTTCCCACTCCGCCCCTCCCTGCCCCGTTGGGAGGGCCCACGGTGGGGGCCCAAGTCGTGCAGCGTCACTGCTTCGCATCGAGTATTCTCAGGCCTCTCGCTTGCTCTCCTCTTCACGCTTTTGCTCACGAGCTGCCCATTGAGAGGGAAAGTCCGACATTGATATAGGGGGGAGAGACGTATTATTCCCTGGATTCCTTCCCCAAGACCAGCGCTTACTAACCGGCGCTTCAGGGTGCCGGGAAAACAGCGACAGGGGTGCCGCGAGATTATGCGGTGGGAAAACGAACCGATTTCTGAATAGTTACTCTCACGCCCGACAGGTGGAGAAAGTCATCTAAGCACTTCTTTCTAGCATTTCCATTTCCAATATTTTTTGGAATAAGACATGATCTTTCCTGGGACATGCGTAAAATAATGGGTCAAGCGAATCGTAGACTGAGATTCGTCAGAAGAGTACTGGGTAAATGTGACGATCATGTACGAGAAATCAGCTACTTTTCCCTTGTAAGACCTCATTTGGAATATGCTGCCAGTGTATGGGATCCCTACGAAATCGGTCTAAGTAATGAACTTGAACGTGTGCAGCGAAGATCGGCAAGATTTGTAAAGGGACGATACGATAATTATATTAGCGTAACCAGTCTATTAAATGAATTGAAATGGGAATCATTGTCAGATCGCAGGTTGAAATTTAGACTTAATCTCTTCCACAAATTCCAAGGCAATATTTTCAGTGATGATGTTAAAAATATTTTACGAACCCCAACTTACTATGGCAGACTGGACCATAATCATAATCATAAAGTTAGAGAAATCGATTGCCGAACTGACCGATTCAAAATGTCCTTTTTCCCTCGCACAATAAGAGATACGAATAACGGTAAATATGTCCTATCGGAGAGTAGCAATGAATAGCATTGGTAGCTGCATGTTGGTATAAGGACATGAAGGTAACCCAACTAACGGCATGTTTTTGCATATGTAGTTTGCTATTTTTATCTTTTTCGATATTGCATTCTAGACGTATATATTATTGCTAATCCTTTTTTATGCATGATATGTAGTGCATGTTTGGTGAGAAGTCACCCCCTGCCACAAACCTTTGAGGTGGCTTGCAGGGCATTATGTAGATGTAGATGTAATATTGTAATTCTCCGTTTATCCTGGGTAATGGAGAGGGAAGCCAAATCGGATAACTATGGAAATCTTAGAAGGGTTCCCCAAATTGGGTAAAGAGGACATTTTGACAATGGATAGAGCGATAATTCGTGTTGACTGAGTAAATTTTTCTCGGGCCTTCATCTACATCTACATGATACCCTGCAAGCCACCGCGAGGGTGTGTGGCAGGGGGTGAAGATCACCAAGCATGCACTACCGTCATGCAAACAAGCAACTATAGGGTCTCATGCAACTACATTGTTATCTTTTCGTCTTGTGTTTGTTTTTGATTGTTTTGTTTTTTATTTGTTTGTTTTTGATCTTGATTGTTATCACCTTCGTCATCAAGAGTCACCGTTAAGCGAAGAAACAAGCGAAAGCTGTTAATATTGGCGATGAATACCGTGGGACCTCACCAAAGAAAAAAAGAATACGACAGGTACGCGCAACAAAATAACTAGACACGACAAAGAAATGCATAATATTTTTAAATGCCCTCAACGTTTGTAAGGATTCATTACAACTTTTTTTGAACCAGGCATATAGTTAGTGTTATTCGTTAATAGATCTAAATACTTCATCTGTTGCACTAAAATCTAGGCTTCGATTATTATGCAAGTAAATATCGGCACGGTATCACTCTTATCTGTTTTTCGCGATCAAATCGAATGTAATGCGCCCAAGTCTTCATCATTACATCACATTCATCGCAAAACAGATTGGTTAACATCGCTTAATAAATGGACAGAAAAATTATGGATAAAATTCAGTCTAATTGTAACCTGTATTCCTGAAATCGGAGCCCATCCGAGCTCCGCTCCGTGACATCATAACATTCATCTACAT
This sequence comes from Platycnemis pennipes, assembly GCA_933228895.1. NCBI lineage: Eukaryota > Metazoa > Arthropoda > Insecta > Odonata > Platycnemididae > Platycnemis > Platycnemis pennipes. Next base: position 139,275,198 of record OW121851.1, read on the forward strand.
ATTACCCTGCAAGCCACCACAAAGGTGTGCAGTAGTTTATTCGTGCAGTGTGCGTAGTTGGTAAGGAGTGCCTTCATCCGGGTAAGACTCTCCTCTTCCGCCAACGTTTCGGTGAGCGACTCGCTCAACGTCTTCGTCGAAATTTCACGAATATGATGAGCAAGTCGGTCATAGAAACGTCGGCAGAGAAGGAGAGTCTTACCCGGATGAAGGCCCGAGAAACATTTACTCGGTTAACGCGCCAAGAAAGCACTAGAGCTTTCTTCAATAATTCGTGTATTTTATCCATGTTAAATGATTGATTCCGCAAATATTTTAGCAAACTTAGTCGCATTGTAAGAGTCACTGGTGCAACGACATTTGAAGTGAACAAAATTATTGCGTAAATTTCAAATTTAAGCTCAGGGTTTAGCCTCAGTACCTTCAACGAAGATTCAAATGGTCCCCCAAGGATCCCCCATCAGGCCAACGAGTGCTGTCGGTGAGTCTTTTCTGATGATTGGGACTAATTCTTCAGCTTTTCCTGTTGTTCGGCGGGCGCCCGATGAGTGGACAAGCTTGTTTACATCACCCCGGGAAAGTCTCGATCGAATTTCCCATCGCTGCCGGCAGAAAACCTGATTTTCTTCAGGGGATATGTTGCCAAATCATAATGATTTCCAAGCCACTACCCGACGCTTTCCATATTTAAGTAGTTACGTTCTGCTCGCTGAAGGAAACCAAGGGTCCCGTTTATTAAAAGCTGTTCATGAGACTTGGACGAGATCGGTTATTCATGTGGCCATCGTAAGTATCAGGTTTTTTTGGATTAAATAATTCAACAACACAGATAAATTAGTTATTTACGCAGTAGTTGTATCATTTGTTGACGTCCACAAGCATTTTTCGAAGCAAGTATTTTTCGTAGCATGCGTGCATTTTTTGAAACTTTTAAAGCTTGGATTTTAACGAAGCTAGTCGGTTTTCGAAATTTAAACCCCGGATTAGGCTGTCATTCCGGCTCCAATGTGACGCCTCTAAATGCGCCGTCCACGCTGTCACGTTGACGTGCCCGTGAGCACAGCAAGCAGATCTCTCCCTGATCACGAGATATTCATCACGGAAATGAATGGGATGAAGAGAGGTTACTGAAGATGAGCAGAGATCCTGGAGACCTGTTCTGAGAGGCATCCCTGCTTAAAGTGACCGAATAATACCCCGGTTCAGTGATCTGTTAACCTTGTTTTTTTATTAAACCTCTCTTACGAGACCAACAGTAAGTTCATTTTCTGAATTCAGTGACAATTATGTCATCATCATCAGTCAACAATCCTAGGATTGGTTTGACGCAGCCCTCCACTCGATTCTTCTATCGGCCAACCTCTTCATATTAACGTAGCTCCTCTCTTTCACGTCCTTTACGACCTGCTCCATGTAATTCATACGAGGCCTGCCTTTTCCATTCTTCCCGTTCACTTTTCCCTCGACGATTGTCTTCATCAGGCCATCGTGTCTCAAGATGTGGCCCATTATGTTGTCTACTTCTTACAGTTTTCAGTAGACCTCTTTTTTCTCCCACTCTTCTTTAGACTTCTTCATTTGTCGCTCTGTCGATCCATTTTAACTTCATCACTCTTCGGTAATACCATATTTCGAATGCTTCCACCCTTCTCCGCTGCTGTTATCGTCCATGCTTCGCTGCCATATAGTAGAATGCTCCAAATGTAACTATGTTCTAATAAAATGATTCCTCACTTACACGCTTGTATTTGCAGCTGTAAGCAGTATCTTCTTCTGGTAAAATGCCATTTTGCACCGGGGCTATTCTACTGACGGTTTCTCCATTGGTTCTTCCATTGCTGGTTATTTGACTCCCAGATAACAGTACTCTTCCACTTCCTCGATTTTTTGTTTTCCTAGTTTAACATATGTCCTGGATTCTTTTCTCACACTGCATTCGAATACCTTAGTTTTCATTTGATTGATCTTCGGGTGATGTCTGATCAATGTCCTTTCCAATATTCTTCTAGTGCCTTTTTTAAATCTCTTTCTGTTTCTGCCCTGACTGCTATGTCATCGGTGAATCGCAGCATGCTGATTTTCTACCCGTGTGTATTATTCCCGAAGGCTTTTCTTTTCACTTCTTGGATGGTTTGCTCGATGTATGTAGTAGATACATATTGAGTAATGGGGTCGTCTACCATACTTTTTATTGCCGAATCTGATAGAGTTTGTAAAATAAAAAGACACTTATTTTTCCGTTTTTTGATCCGTCAATTATTTCTCGAGTTACAAGCGGCGAAAAACTGATGTTTTTAACCCTTTCGGGAAAGTGGGCGTGGTGCAACCTCTGACATATATCCACTTCGTCCAATCACAACTGAGCCCGCAAAGTTACTTCGCCTCATCGCAAAGGAGGGGTCAGAGCTGACTCTGCCAATAGGAGCGATTGCGACAGGATCTGTGCGAGCAGACCTTCCGAGAACTCCCCTCCACTCCCTTCCCTTCCCCTAAAAGCAGTCAAGGACGGGAGGAAAATGACGTCAATGTTATCAAAGCAGCTTTTTCGGTGGGCGTCACCTTTTGCTTATTTTAATTTTTGATTTATGAGTGAATGGTTGTGGTTTGAAGATTAATATTTTCACTAAAATTCTTTTTTCGTTTCCATCTAACTATTTCGTGTACAAAATTGCGATTTCGGTTCCGAGTAAACGCCCCCCTACGGAAGAAAGTATAATATGGGAGGCAGACATTGAATAATACATGATGAAAATATGGTGGAAAACAAAAGAAAAGAGGTGGATATTTTCAATCGGCTGAGTGCGCTTGCATGGGAACTGACCCTAGTACCACGAATTCCCGCAAATGGCTGACGCCTTTTCTATTTCGCCGAGAGGACAAAGAGAGAGATCTAACATAGGTCTCGCAACTGCCAGAAAGGTATCTACATCTACGAGATACCCTGCAAGCCGCCACGAGGGTGTGTGGCATAGGGTAAATATCACCAAGCATGCACTACCGACATGCAAACAAGCAACTATAGGGTCTCTTTTGCAACTAGATTGTTAGTATCTATAGTATTTAAGGGGTTAATACATGCATCATCAACTGCAGACTACTCTAAAATATTTCCCCTACCTATCCCTTTGCTATGCTGCCTGTTGTATTCTCTTATAGTACTGTGGAAAATGCCATTTTGAATCTATCGGTACGACAATCTATCTCTCTAAACTTATTTATCTGGTCGAATCTAGCATAATACGCTGGTGTTTTTAATATGGGCCTAACATCTTCAGTAAAGCTATCCGATTGAAATTTCTCTAATAGATTCAATCTGTACTTTAACCTACGCTCTGATAATGACTCCCACCCAAATTCTTGTATTAATTCTGATACACTACTCAACCTATCGTAACACCCTTTAACGGACCAAGCTGCTCTACGCTGCACACTGGCTAGTTCTCTGATCAAACCTAATTCATTCGGATCCCATACACTGGCTGCATACTCAAGGTGAGGCCTAACTATTGAAAAGTAACATCGCTCTTTTGTCTTCTCATCACATTTCCCAAGTACTCTTTTTATAAATCCTAGCTTTCTCTTCGCTCGGCCGCATATTTCCCGGATGTGTCTTCCCCACGATAAATCTTTAGTGATTGTTACACCTAAATACCTTATGGTTTCAACGCTTTCGATCTTCGTGTTACTAATGTTATAGGATCGCTCTATCGAATTATTCCTCCTCCAAAAATTGATAGCTACACATATTTCAGTATAAGTTCTTACTGCCATTTGTCGCACCACTCTTGAATTGCATCTAAATCCTTGCAATGTGATTTCCTGTCTTCTTCTTTTGATATACCCCTGTACACTACCGCATCGTCTGAAAAAAGTCTAAGCATACTACTAATTACAGCACCAAAATCGTTTTTGTATGAATTAAATAGAGGCGGACGTACTACGATTTGCCGAAATCTGTAACAGTCATGAGCTCCTGGGGATCATTTGCTGTTTTCATGTCCGTCCTAGCAGTAATAAGCACTTCAGGCTGGGAACGGAAGGGAAAGGCGGGAAGAAGGGTGGGAGGGAAACCTGGTGTCGGCTTGCCCTTAACGGAAGACGCCAAGGGGTCCACGGCTCAACGTCCCTTCTGACGGACGGATAACTGAACTCGAATTTTCTCCTCAAAACACTCGAGCCCGAAAACAATGAAGAATATCTCCCAATGCCTGGATTCGAACCCGGCCTCCCCAGGTGAGACGACAATACCGCTCTTACTAGAACACGGGCTATGGGAAGCGTTTCTCACTATTCTTGCGTTCGCGCGCATTCTGCATGCTCCGGGGGTGCCGTATTGCCGCGCTCCTCGCTGGTCCCCCAACTTCCAGGCCGCGCCGCGCTCCTGGGCGCCCTGAGACCGGTCGATGCTGACATCTCTCGGCGGCGCCTCGCAACTCGCAGCGGCATCCGAAGAGCGGTCGCCGCACCACGTCCACTGAGTGGCGCCGGCCGGCGCGGTCTCTGTGGACACCCGAGGTGCGGCCTCCCCTGCACCCACTCGTCTGGTGCTTTCAAGTTGTGTACCCGCACTCAAAGGCGCTTTACACCTTTAAAAAAAACCTGCTGGTGTTCGGGCTCTTATTCTATCGATCGATGGTCATTGCCAATAAAGTTGACGTTTCGAGACCAAAGCTAAGAACAAAAGGTGCATCACACTAAATTCCCGAGCATTTAACAAGATGCCAATAAATATCTTGGAATTCGGAGTCCAGGAACGAATTTTTCCAATTCTTCGGCTTCAAACATCCTCTCATCCACGTTGAACCAAAGTTCCGCCATGATGGAAATATTGGCAAATGGATATCAATTTGATGGGAAACTGGGATTCATCAAAAGAGTACCAGGGTAGATGTGACGATTATGTACGAGAAATCGGCTACTTTTCCCTTCTTAGATCTCATTTGGAATATGCTGCCAGTGTATGGGATCCTTACGAAATTGGTCTGAATAATGAACTTGAACGTGTGCAGCGAAGATCGACAAGATTTGTAAAGGGACGGTATGATAACTATATAAGCGCTGCCTACCCTGCCACACACCCTCGCGGTGGCTTGCAGGGTATCGTGTAGATGTAGATGTAAGCGTAACCAGTCTATTAAATGAATTAAAATGGGAATCATTGTCAGATGAAGGTTGAAATTTAATCTACTACAAAAATTCCAAGACCATATTTTCAGTGATGATGTAAAAAATATTTTTCGAACCCCAACTGGTATGCTAGACTGGACCATAATTACAAAATTAGAGATATTGATTGCCGAACTGACAGATTCTAAATGTCCTCTTCTCCTCGTACAATTAGGGATATGAATTACGGTAAATATGTCCAACTCGAGTGATTGAATCCCTAGCATATTGTATGTTGGTGTAAGGACTTGAAGGTACCCAACTATCAGCACGTTTTTGCAAGCTTAGCTTGTTATTATTTTCTTTTTAAATATTGCAGTTTAGACTAATATATTAATACTAATCCTTTTTTATGCATGATATTTAGTGCATGTTTGGTGAGAAGTCATATCCTGCCACACACCTTTAGGGTGGCTTGCTGGGTATTATGTAGATGTACACGATTATGCATCGCGATAACCTTCGCGTCATCCCCCAAACTATTGGGAAGCCCGATTCCGTAGTTCTGTATCTGCTATTGAGAAGGTTTCAGACGGTTGGGAAAGGAACAAGGATGGAAATGAAAGGAGGGAAGAAGAGTGGAGAGGAACCCGGCGTCGGAATTAGCCAGCTCTTAAAGAATGAAGCCAAGGGAACTGCGGCTTAACGTCCCATCCGACGGACGGAGTATTTAAGGGAGTATTTATTTACTTTATGGAGTATATCACTCGACTCGATGCGATCACCACAAGTCACTCACGCAAGTAGGGGACAGATCACCAATCAAAAATACATTCCAACGGGGGTTTACAGGCGAGAAGCCAGAGTATTATAAGCACTAACTCAACCTGACCAAATGAAGTGAATACCTATATGTTTGTAGCCACTGTATGTAGCCACAGTATGTAGCCACTGTATGGGATCCGAATGAATTAGGTTTGATCAGAGAACTAGACAGTGTGCAGCGTAGAGCAGCCAGGTTCTTTAAAAGGTGTTACGATAGGGTGAGAAGTGTATCATAATTAATACAAGAATTAGGGTGGGAATCATTATCAGAGCATAGGTTAAAGTACAGATTAAACATATTAGAGAAATTTCAATCGGATAGCTTTACTGAAGATGTTAGGACATATTAAAAACACCAGTGTATTATGCTAGATTCGACCAGTTAATAAGATTAGAGAGATAGATTGTCTACCTACTGATAGATTCAAAATGTCATTTTTCCCCCGTACTATAAGAGAACAGAATAGGCAGCATAGCAATGCAATAGGTCGGGGAATTATTTTAGAGTAGTCTGTAGTGCATGATGCATGTATTAATCCCTTAAATACTATAGACACTAACAGTATCGTTTCATGAGACCCTATAGTTGCTTGTTTGCATGTCGGTAGTGCATGCTTGGTGATCTTCACCCCCTGCTGCCACACACCCACGTGGTTGCCTGCAGGGTATCGTGTACATACCTGTACATGACCCCTCAATACTAGTGGATCAGTTCCTCCCGGGAGATTCGGCGTGCACTTCGTTTGTTTCCTGAAAACTCGTCCGTTCGTGGACAGAGGTCGTCTGCTGTCTCGCGCCCGTCGAAGTTTCGGTTTCAGTGGCCTTCCCGTCGCACGATTCCAGGCGCTAGCGCCACCACCCTCTTGTGGGTCAATATTCAAACAAACACTACCGCGTAGATTGAATCTTGCCTTCCGAATGATGCACATAAATAAACTAATATCAGAATGGCTACCGTCGCAATATTTGTACCTGAAGAATAAAATAATCACCATGTATAATACAGAAATAAATTATCGCACCAAGTTGACATAAATACTATTTATTCAACTCCGAACAATGAATATAATTCTGCAACAAATTGTAACGATTATTCGTAGTAATTAACTTCACTGCAAATTAATAATCAGGTTTTTTATTAAAAGTAAACTTTTGGTAAAAAGAAGCTCTAAAATGGTCATATATCTCTCGAAACGAATCGAATTACTCGAGTCTAAAGGGATCGGGAGAAGCAGGGCAATCTGCTGAGCATTTTCCATATTCCTTTGCTGAAGTTCACACGAGATACATCGGAGCAAAAGTATCAGTCTAGAGGAAAAACCATGCCCATCCGTGACTCTATTTAAAATGGAACTGAAGAAAGGTGTGACACTCATTTCACTGCATCACAATGGGGTTGTTTACCATATTTGTATTGCCCAATATGATAAGAGTTTGTAAAATAAAAAGACCCGTACTTTCCCGTTTTCTAATCCGTTAATTATTTCTCGAGTTATACGCGGCGAAAAACTGAAGTTTTTAACCCTTTCGGAAAAGTGGGCGTGGTGCAACCTCTGACGTATATCGACTTCGCCCAATCACAACTGAGCCCGCGAAGCTACTTCGCCTTATCGTAAAGGGTGGGTCACAGCTGGCTCTCCCAATGGGAGCGATTGCGATAGGATCTGTGCGAGCAGACATTCCGAGAACCCCCCTCCGCTCCCTTTCCTTCCCATAAGAGCAGTCAAGGACCGGGGGGAAATTACGTCAATGTTATAACAGCAGCATTTTCGGTGGGCGTCACCTTTTGCTTATTTTAATTTTTGATTTATGAGTGAATGGTTGTGGATTATTTTTTTACTAAAATTCTTTTTTCGTTTTCATCTAACAATTTCGTGGAAAAAATTGCGATTTCGGTTCCGAGTAAACGCCCCCATTTTTATTTATGGATATTTCAAGTTTCACAGATTGCTCAACAGAAACCTACCTTCTAGAATCCTAGAGAATTTCGAACAATAAGAGTAATCACTCGAGTCTATTTCCACTTGCATCCAGCTTTCGCGCAAATTGTCTTGCATTGCCTCGTAAGTTCTAATAAGAGGACTATTCCACTCCAAAAGTAACCGAAAGAAGGATTCATAATTAAATCACCAACGGACTGTTAGCTTCACACTTTCGCAGCCGTCGAGAAGTACTAGTTTCACTTGTTTACATTTGGATGCGGAACTTCATTTCCAGATTCCAAAACATGGTCTTAAATGTAAGGTTATATGTAAGGTTGAGAATGCGTTCTTTTAATAAAAATTGAGTGGGCACAAATGTCAAAATATATTCATTCAACGAATGGAATTAATTTGCTGTCGCTCGCTGGCTCTGAGGCGACCATATTATCCTAGCAGCTGGTTCAATATGAACAATGTTGTTTACGTTTTGCAGGTCCGATATACTGTTACGATATATTGCGATAATGTCACTGGCTTCAACGAAGGGCACCTATCTATCTTGCCATTCAAGTAGGCCTATTGCAACGCTTACTAGTGGTAGTTCTGGGCATGAATTATGCAGCAAAAATAGTAGGTAACAATGAAATGTTCACACAGTGACATTAAACAGCAATGAGAAGGTACATTTTTTAAAACAGTTTAATTTTCCAGCGTAACAGAATGTAGGGAACACCATTCTGGTACTGTGCGTGTTGAACATTTCTTTTGGGCGATTCTCTCAAGAGATGTATAATACAGACACGTGCTATCTCCGTAGAGAAAACAATAGAAAAACGATGAGCGTTGATAAACCCTTTCACGGTCCAATTTAATTACCCCTATTCCCCGCCATGGACCCAGTTCTTTTAAAGGCACACTGGTGTCTGTGGTTCGGGCGTTTGAACCGGAATCGGATATTTGGAGACGGGCCACTTCGGCCGTGAAAGGGTACAATTAAAAGCAAAATAATGAATGTTGCTTAGAAAAATTGTGAATTCATGTTATGCAAGAAACGTTTTTCGTGAAACGCAGAACAAAAACTTGAGTCGTCGATACTAATGTCAACTCTAAAAATTCATTTACTGGGACAAAAAATTTAAAAACAAAAGTGAAGGAAACGATTTTTGTCCTCAATTAGAAGCTAAAACACCCTACCGAAACGTATCGGGAGTCTGGAAGATGAGGATTCTTCGATGTCAGACACAGTGGACACAAATGCTTTCTCATCTGCCGACTCAATGCAGCCAAGCTGAAGTCTTGGGACTATGAATTCTGAAATCCGGAAAGAAGCGAAGGATCACGCTGAGAACGAATCTTACACAAATCGTCAAGGAATAAAGGTTTCACTCACTATAGAGTGAAACCTTTGGTACAACCACTACACAATAGAGGAAGGAATTACTGTTTCACTAACCATTCAAAACAATTACTACCGCTCTGAAATCTCCCATTTTGCTTAATCATCCAATTTTCCTATCACTTAAAGCAACAAATTTCAAAGGTCATGCTCTGTTATTTTATTGCACCCAAGTTGATTTAAACCCAAGGATATGAGTTGGAAATCTTCATGGCTGAATTATTCCAGTACACTACCGCACATTCAGCGAATACTCTATTTATTATTTCATCACGTTACCTAAGTTATTAATTAATAAAATAAATAATTGGGAATATATTGTGCTTCTCTGGAGAACTCCAGATGAGTCTTTGTGCCAGACGTAATGACCTGTGCCTTGCTTTATTAACCGGCCACTTAAAGGCAGGTTAATAAAGCCAAATTATTAATTATTTATTGATTACAGAACTTGGTAACTTATATATTATTGCTCAACAGAATGTTTTCGGCTGCATTTTTAAATCGTAAGATTATTCCATTAGTCTCAGCGTCGTCACCGAAGTCCATCGTAAAATTTACTTCGGTGGTTATGAAATATATGGTGGTATATCAAACACGACCTGGTTTTTGTTGAATTTCGACATCATCTGGTTTCTTGTTTTTTAACATTTGCCAAAGCTTGTGGAAATCGCTGCTAACGCTCTTGATTTTTATAAACGATAAAGTGTTGCCGTAATGCCATGCACGTGTGCGTGGACATAAATTATATTCATGGGTGATCTGAATAATTTTCCATTTTTGTGCAGAGGGATATTTGGAAATATCTTTGGAGGAATCCCGGCACGTACAAGTTTGTTGGGACAATAATTGTTTGAGCTGTTGAGCAATTTCGTTACTTATTTTCTACAATTATGTTGAAGAAATCTTGTTAACAAATTCTAAAATCATATCACTAAGTATGGATAGTACTACGCATTGCACATATTGTTCACGAAAAAGAAGAATAGACAAGTCTCGAGTTAATTTTCCAAGAATCCTTCGGAACCTCTTCAAGATTTGGGTCCTTATGGGCTTGTCTTCTGCTGGGAGAATGTTAAATAGGTGCTCAAATACTTACGCTTTGGACGATTTGGGTACCGTAGTTAGTAGTAAACTTAAACTTTTTGCAGACGATGCGGTAGTGTATACGGTTATATCAAAATAAGAAGACAGGAATCGCTTAGCAAGGATTTAGATGCAATTCAAGAGTGGTGCGACAAATGACAGAACTTAACCTTAAAAAGTGCGTAGCTATTATTTTTTTGGAGGAGGAATAATTCGATAGAATGATACTATAAAATTAACAACACGAAGATCGAAAGCCATAAATTATTTAGGTGTAACAATCACTAAAAATTTATCGTGGGGAAGACACATCCGGGAAATATGCGGCCGAGCGAAGAGAAAGCTAGGATTTATAAAAAGAGTACTTGGGAAATGTGATGAGAAGACAAAAGAGCGATGTTACTTTTCACTAGTTAGGCCCCACCTTGAGTATGCAGCCAGTGTATGGGATCCGAATGAATTAGGTTTGATCAGAGAACTAGCCAGTGTGCAGCGTAGAGCAGCTTGGTCCGTTAAAAGGTTTTACGATAGGTTGAGTAGTGTTTCAGAATTAATAAAAGAATTAGGGTGGGAATCATTATCAGAGCCTAGATTAAAATACATATTAAATCTATTAGAGAAATTTCAATCGGATAGCTTTACTGAAGATTTTAGGCACATATTAAACACACCAGCGTATTATGCTAGATTCGACCGGATAAATAATATTAGAGAGATAGATTGTCGTACCTACTGATAGATTCAAAATGGCATTTTTCCCCGTACTATAAATAGAGTAGGCAGCATAGCAAAGGGATATGTAGGGGAAATATTTTAGAGTAATCTGTAGTGCATGATGCATGTATTAATCCCTTAAATACTATAGATTCTAACAATCTAGTTGCATGAGACCCTATAGTTGCTTGCTTGCATGCTAGTAGTGAATGCTTGGTGATCTTCACCACCTGCCACATACCCTCGCTGTGGCTTGCAGGGTATCGTGTAGATGTAGATGCGTTAGCTTGGGCCGGAGGAGATAAATGCCTCTGCGTTTGAATATGCTCTTGATGTGCGGTGATGGGCGAGTGACACGTCTCTGCACGGTGGCGTCCTTGACCTCTCTGGTCGTCATCGTCCCCTTCGCGCTGCACGAGAGGCGATGCCCGCGCTCCTTCTGGTCTCTCCGTGACCTCGTTTCGCCGGCCTCGCCTCCTGCCAACGGCGGCACCAAGCTAGTGCACCTGAAGGCCGTGAGCGGAGGAGTTCTGTCTCGCACACACTTATTATTCTGCACCAAAAAGACCCTTTGTAGCGGCTGACTCTTGCTAACGTCCTCGGAAAGAATTGCAACGGAATTCAAATTTCCATCCGTTTATCGGAATTTTGTTCCCTTTTCTCCTCATTGTACTAAAAAACTACCACATAATATTTAAAATAAAGATATCGTTATAACAAATCAGGAAGTAAAAAGTTATTTTCTTCAAGCGCCTACCTTGGGTATATGCCAACGTTCGCAAGATTGTTCTCTCGCTTGCTTCTGTGTTAAATAATTTCCAATGGGGTCGTTTACCATTCATTTTAATTGCCGAATATGATAGATTTTGTAAAATGAAAGGACCCGTGTTTTTCCGTTTTCTGACCCGTCAATTATTTCTCGAGTTACATGCGGCAAAAAACTGATGTTTTTAACCCTTTCGGAAAAGTGGGCGTGGTGCAACCTCTGACGTATTACGACTTCGTCCAATCACAACTGAGCCCGCGAAGCTACTTCGCCTCATCGCAATGGGGGGGGACACAGCTGACTCTAACAATGGGAGCGATTGCGACAGGATCTGTGCGAGCTGACCTTCCGAGAATCCCCCTCCACTCCCTTCCCTTCCCCTGAAAGCAGTCAAGGACGGGAGCAAAATAACGTCATTGATATCACAGCAGCTTTTTCGGTGGGCGTCACCTTTTGCTTATTTTAATTTTTGATTTATGAGTGAATGGTTGTGGTTAGAAGATTAATTTTTTGTTTGATGGAATCCTTTTACGTCTAGAGAAATGATAATGCCTCTTCGAAGGGACCACACTTGTTCTGCAGCGCGGATGATTCGAGTGTCAGTTGCAGAATCGATGTAACTGGCCTCGCAGTTCCCCGTGACGCTATTTGCCCTGCAAGTCACCAGATCTAAGGGGGTGAGTGGCAGGAGCTGAGTTGTCAACTAACATGCACCACGTCATTCGCTAAGTTTACTTATGCCTACATCTACGTAATATCCTGCGAGCCACCGCGAGGGTGTGTGGCAGGGGGTGAAGACGAAATTACCCAAAGAGACAATTCTATGAATATCATGCGAGACACACGACAAATTTTAATTTTCATCCAACCTGCAAATAAGCATTAGAAGAGTACTACGAATGTATTACACGCGTCTGTATCTCGTGCAGGCATGCTTAACTCCTGAAACGAGAGGAAAATCCAACGCCTTGTTTCATCAATCTAATTTGTGCCATTTCTTGTCAAAGGAAATTTATTTCATGGAGGCATCGTGGTGTGAGGAGTCTTGCCATGGTCACGAATTGTTCACGGGGAAGAACCAATGCATATTTTAATCCGTCTCTTGTGCAGCGTATTTTTCTTCCATTATCCTTGTGCTACCGATGTAGTGTGGGGCTCTTATGATTAATTCGGTGTCCGAGGTGAACTCGTCCGACCTATACTTCTCTGCAAAGTCGTGTTCTGGGCATCTGCTGTCTTTGTCTTTCAAGGTTCTCCCACTGTCTGAATCACAGAGGTTACATTTAACCCGCTCATCATACCTAACAATTGTTCACGAATGTGCTTATCTCTTTCCAGTTACCTTATTGAATTCTTTAAAGTCAAGAGTGATGATCTTCATATCCATCTACATCTACGCAACACCCTAAAAGCCAACGCGAGGGTGTGTGGCAGTGGGTGAAGATCAACAAACATACTCTATTGATATGTAATTAGGCTACTATTTGGAGACATTCTTCATAATGGGCTACATGAATAGTATCTACAGAGAAATAAAGGGATTGGTTGTTAATACATTCATCATGCTCTACAGACTGCTCTAAAGTATTTCACCTACCTCTTATAGTACTGGGGAAAAATGCCATTTTGAATCTATAGGTACGACAATCTATCTCTCTAATTTTATTTATGTGTTCGAATCTAGCATAATACGCTGGTGTTTTTAATATGTGCCTAACATCTTCGGTAAAGCTATCCGATTGAAATTTCTCTGATAGATTCAATCTGTACTTTAACCTACGCTCTGATAATGACTCCCACCCTAATTCTTTTATTAATTCTGAAACACTACTAAACCTATCGTAACACCTTTTAAGGAACCTAGCTGCTCTACGCTGCACACTGTCTAGTTCTCTGATCAAACCTAATTCATTCGGATCCCATAGACAGTGGTTGCGTACTAACTACTGAAAAGTAACATCGCTCTTTTGTCTTCTCATCATATTTCGCCATCGTGATACGGGGGAGAACGCTCTATCGCTCTACGGGGGTTGTGTTCTGGGGTGTTGCTTTGGCGCACTGGCCGATGGACCGTCGCTATCCTTTTGGTTGGAAGCTGTGTCGCGTGGTGCGGGGGCGGAGGGGGCGGACCCTCGACCCACATCCGGCAGAGGAAGGGGGGGGGGGGCCCTTCTTCGGGGCCCTCTCCTCCGAGAACGCGGTTTCAACCGCATAAGGTATTGAAATTATTGCCGGCTGCTCACTGCTTATCGCTTCTTCCCAGTGCAGCATTGCTAACGGAGCGAACATGCTCTTTTTGTAGCGATTGAAAACTTAGGAATCCCTTCAGTAAATTCCACGACACAATTTAAATTTCACTAATTGACTGGAAAAATTCGCCGATGTCTCCACAAAGAAATGCCGACACTAATCGATTTTGCGTAGTGCACTAAATCATTTAATACCCATCGGTGAGTTTTAACTATGTTGTTATAATCGATGACAAGAAAAAACATTGCATGAATTATGGTTATGCGTGAATATATTTACACTAATGCTTTTTTACACATTGAAAAAATGAATATTTACATTAAATGAGTTGAACAAGACATAGAAAAAGTGCCCAAAACATTTATCCACCATGATTAGACGAAAAAACATTAAACATATTCACAAATGCTACAAATGCAACGATTGCTTTCAACTATGCACAGAATATTTACATATTTACATCAAAGTGAAGAACCATTCACATATTTACATTAGTTACAATCAGGGCAAGGGCATTAAAGCTTTGATCGGGAACTATTTACAAGTGCATAGAGTTTCAAAAGAATTTTGTTGGTAATATTTACATATAATCAAAGTACTTAAAGATACGTAAAGAATGCTGTACACAGATCAGAGGAAACAAATCAAACACATGGACATAAACTAATAACGAAGACATAAAAAAATGAAGTGTGGATATATACAGGCGATGACGATGAAATGTGGACACGTATCTATGGTTCACCGAAGGTTCCGATGGTTCCCAGCGTGGAATTCAATCCCTCGCGTCGTACCACTGATCGCCAACCTCCAATTGGACATTCACCACGCCGTCCCTCGGTGCGAATCTCCTCCTCGGGATGGGCACCTTGAAGTTGATCAAGCAGGCTTTATTTTTGACCGCGTCCACGCTGCCAGGCCACCCCTGCATGTACGACGTTATGGGGAGGCCCTGGCTCGTCAGGGAATCCCCGCCGGAGAGGCTGACGGTGCCCCTGTACATTGTGGGTTCGTCCGACGGCCGGTCCAGCCGGGTGATCCCCGCCCGGAGGAACAGCCTGCTCCTGCCCACCCTCTTCGTCTCCAGGGCCGCGAGGAACAGTTCGTCGTCGTAGGAGAGCACGAAGCGCCTGGTCCCCCTGCCTCGCTCGTTGCCCGGCGACAGCTGCACGGAGACCTCGCTGGCGTCGCAGAAGGTGAAGTGGGAGGGGTGACTATCCCGGAGGTGCGTCTCCAGCGCCTGCACGGAGGGTGCGGGAGGCTGCTGCTCCCCATCTGCCGCACCCGGCGGCGGCTCCTCCTCCCAGAGGCAGGTGGGGAGGGCGCATTGGAGAGGTCGGCGGCGGCAGTAGGGTTCGTGGACCTTCCTCACGTGGGGCCACGTGGGTGGGGCCCGGCAGCCGTACCTCTGGTAGATGCACGGAAGGCGCATCTTCTGGGCCACGGCGTGCACCGCGGCGTTCCGGATCACCTCCAGGGGCCCCCTGCACACCGGGCAGCTCCTCACCCGGCGCCAGCAGCGCCGGCACAACAAGTGGCCGCGCCTGCAGAGTCTCGGTGGCGGGAGCACCCTTTTATAGCACACCGGACACCGGAAGAGTTCGTCCATCTCCTGAAGGTCGTAGGCGATCTCCTGGTGGGACACTACGATCAGCTTAAGGCTTATTAGACAAATGGCAGTGAGAACTTAACCTTAAACAGTGTGTAGCCCTCAATTTTCGGAGGAGGAATGATTCTATTGAGCGATCCTATAGAATTAATAACACGAAGATGGAAAGCGTTGAAACCATAAGATATTTACGTGTAACAATCACTAAGGATTTATCGTGGGGAAGACACATCCGGGAAATATGCGGCCGAGCGAAGAGAAAGTTAGGATTTATAAAAAGAGTACTTGGGAAATGTGATCAGAAGACAAAATAGCGATGTTACTTCTGACTAGTTAGGCCCCACCTTGAGTATGCAGCCAGTGTATGGGATCCGAATGAATTAGGTTTGATCAGAGAACTAGACAGTGTGCAGCATAGAGCAGCTAGATTCGTCAACAGGTGTCACGATAGGTTGAGTAGTGTATCAGAATTAATACAAGAATTAGGGTGGGAGTCATTATCAAAGCGTAGGTTAAAGTACAGATTGAATCTATCAGAGAAATTTCAGTCGGGTAGCTTTACTGATGATGTCAGGCGCATATTAAAAACACCAGCGTATTATGCTAGATTCGAACACATAAATAAAATTAGAGAGATAGATTGTCGTACCTATAGATTAAAAATGGCATTTTTCTCCCGTACTATAAGAGAACAGAATAGGCAGCATAGTAGAGGGATAGGTATGGGAAATATTTTAGTGTAGTCTGTAGTGCATGATGCATGTATTAATCCCTTAAATACTATAGGTACTAACAACCTCCAGGAAATAAGTGATCATTATTTCGCCAAGTAAATTATGTTGATAGGTTACAACATCAATTATTTCCCTTCGGCATTCGGACACTGGTCTCTCAGGAGAACGTCTTCACACCCTTCTTAATCCCATTAATCAATTCCCTATTGTGGCCTTCTAGAAATCCATCGAATATCATCGTCCGCCCTCTCTGCTTCTCTTCATTTTCTTTAGCCCTCTCCTGCCCGGTGGCATCAAGTTATTTTTGCAGAAGAGTCAACACCTCGAGTTATCAGGGATCATGAAAAGTACTCTTCACTCAACTGCAATGATAATGTTCACTTTTTGATACTATCGAGTTATTTCATTGGAGATTATCCCCGTTATGGAAAGCATGCCGTGTGAATTAACACTCAGATTGGCGCAGTGTAAATGTTAAGACGTGCACAGTAAAATTTGCTTTCGTTAATTCTCTTCATATTGTGAAAGCCTCTCAGAGTATTTGACATTCTTGAGCTTACAACGAGGTCAATTCGTCGAACTTGGATTAATTTAGGAATTAATAACTTCCAATTTTGATTATTTTCAACTTATCCCTGCTGAGAAATACGAGTCGCCGGAATGAATGTGCAGGATTTCCATTAGAGAAGAAAATATTGCGCAGGATAATGAGATTCAGATACATTATTGTTCGAGGTAATATTCAAACTAAATACTTGATGTTGCATAAATCATAGTTAATTCGTAAATTTGTTTCAAAGGATTCATCGCTGTGGGGGGGTTACAGCAGATAAAGATGACCAGCTACACATGGGCTTCGTCATGAATATGCTTAGAGCATGATGATACAAAAAGAAAATTTTCTCTTGCCTCATTTTCTTCATACATCTTTCTGATGGAAGAATTCCCGCTCACGTTGACGACCTGGAGCTTCTGAACTGCTTTCGAAGTATCTGTTGCAGAGCTTCAGAGATACAGATTCAATGAAAGAAACGAGTCTTATGATATGGGCGCATCCAGGCAACGGACTCATTGTTGTCACTCAACGGTTTACCGCCAGCGCTACCTATAGCATTGCGCTCCTTTTAAGCGTCAACAATTTAAGCTTAGCTGTGAACAGTTAAACCTTTATTTGTGCAGATGTGTTAGAGAGCAGCACTTGGGAAATTCAATGGTAATCAGGCAAGTTTTGAACAATTGTAAAATGCGCCTAACTTTCAAGTGCAATTACTTTGTGCCCATATGTCGTTCAACCCCTCCATTTCCTGGATCGTTTATCATAGAGAAATGTGCTAACTTGATAAGTTTATTCTCATTTTGGGAAAGCCGCAGGTAATATGTATCGATAGGCATATGTAGATTTAGGGATTTATGTTTGCTCAGGCTCAAATGGAATTTCAGTTATTCTGACAATAACAGTTCCTTATATTATTCACGAAAACTACTTATGGATGTTAATTATGTGCCTATGAGTACCTGAGAGACGTAGCTTTGCTCGGAAACTTGTTACATTCTAAAAAGTTTAGGTAATTAATAAAAATAAATAAAAAGTTTTAAAAATGTTTTTTAAAAAACGCTCTATAAGGAAGAGAAAATCATGGTTATTATTATTTATATTAAACTTAAATTTATATTAAATTTAAATTTATATTAAATTTTGTTTATTTCAGTTATTGGTTATTTATTACTAATTCTGTTATTTCTTTTATTTATTTATTTAATAATTTTTCGTTCACCCAACATGAAATCATAATAATAGGGTAAACTAATTTCACAGTTAAATCATAATTACAATCCTACTACAGAAACATGATACACACAATCATTATAATACAGTTAATTACAAAACAGTCAAGGCCGGCGTATTGTTACATACAAATTCCGGACCAATTTAAAATGTCGCTTACATCGACAATATATCTTTGCGAAACATTTCCTTAGTTATGTCTACATTTAATTCCTTTTTTGTTCATACCGAAGATTTTATGGCTCAAATAGCATCATTAAACATTTCATTTTCGCTCGAAAAAAGACATCGTGTGTTGTTACATGCATTAAAACTATCGTTCGTAGGCCGACATATTTACTTGATTGAGTGTTCCGCCATGAAAAGAGGAATTGTACGGATCATTGTAGGGTGCAGCCCAACTCTCTCGAGTTATTCTCGGAATGTATATTTCGCAGCTCTTTTGAGCGTCATTACTTATTGTCACTTTCTTGATACGCGAGCCAATAATCTAGTCACTTTAGAGAGCCCTTCAGATACGTATTAAGATTCGCATCGTCATAAGCATCAGTCGTCAAACCTATCAATATTTTTAGTAAGATTGGTTTGACGCAGTTCACCATGGCGTTATTTTATCAGTTAGCCTCTTCATATCTATACGTAATTCTTCACTTTTACATCCTTCATCACTTGCTGTCATACGAGGGCCTTAGCCTTTTCCATTCCTCCCGTTCTTTTGTCTTCAGACGATTGTCTTCATCAGTCCATCATGTCTTATGATATGACCGTATAATAAGTTGTTCTTTACTTCTGAAGGTTTTGAGATGAAATCCCTTCATCGTTAGCCTCTCGGTCCAACCATTTTATCACCATCTTTCTTCTGTAGCACCACATTTCGAATGCTTCCACCCTTTCCACTTCTCCGCTGCTGTTATCGCCTATGCCTCATTGCCGTAAAGAAGCATTTTTTCGAATGCGATCTTACAATAGGATATTAATATTCTAAGATCTTGTTCCATACTGTAATGTCATCTTCCATTTTCACTGCCATTAAAGGATAATCCTCCAGATTAAAGTTCTCATGAATTGTTCCCTTACTTCCACTCTTGTATTCCCAGCTGTAAGCGGGGTCTTCTTTCAGTAAAATGCCTTATTTGCCTGTATAATGACGATGTGATTTTCTTTTGGTTCATGTGAGGGTAAGTTATGTATTTAGGCCGAAATCGTGAATGAATTGAATGAATACTTATAATAAACTTTGTATTCTTCAGTAAAATTTTCATTAATATTCGTCTTTATGTTATGTACGTAGGTACTACTTATAATGAATGTTTCTTTGGTTTCACGCCGGGTTGTAACCATTAAAGCCTGAAATGTTTAATCAGATTCTTTTTTATTTAAAAGATGCTAGTGTAGCTCTGTTTTTCATATCGTTTAATGTATAATTAGCAAAACAACTTCCAATCACCTCATCAATGAAGTAGTCTTTAGAATTAATGACCAGTGGAATACTGATGTCATTCCTATTTTTGACTCGCTACTGTTCGTTATCAACCAAAGTTCAGCAATATCGTGTGTTTCTTGAGCCAGAGTCATATTTTCCGTTAAGATAAATATATCACGTTAAATATTACCATACGTTTGACTAGAAATTATTACATAGATCCACAATCCACAAAAGCATCCTGGCCAGACATCTGGACCAGACATTCAGTGCTATATGAAGACGAGATGTCCTTCTGTGCGTCAGTCCTGAATGACTTTACCCGCGAGGCCCTTTTATACAAATAGAACTTCTGATACCTTGAGGATACTACTCCAGTCGAACATTACACGCAGTATGGGCTCCTTCATGCGCAACTAAATGCACTTTACTTGAACGTTTCAACCATCTTTCAACCACGCTACGGTATAATGAAATACTTTCGATGGAAGTCTTATGTATGCCCTGTCAAGCGTCATGGAACTTAATTTGAACTGCATTAATTATTTTTACTATGAATTTTGTGTTTAGTAACGCTGCTTGGTCTTCTTGCTCTGATGGTAACATTTTAGGGCTGTGTTTCTTTGAATACCCGGTTCTATTCCCGGGAGTGGTCTTCAAACATATCCAGCCACACCCAATATGAGTTTCTCCTGGCTACATCTACATCTACCCGATACCCTTCAAGCAAACGCGAGGGTGTGTGGCAGGGGTGAAGACCACCAAGCATTCAATACTGACATGCAATAAAGCAACAATAGAGTTTCATGCAACTACAATATTAGTATTTACATAGTATTTAAAGGTTTAATACATGCATAATGCACTACAGACTACTCGAAAATATTTCCCCTACCTATCTCTTTGCTATGCTGCCTATTCTGTTCTCTTATAGTACGGGGGAAAAATGCCATTTGAATCTATCGGTACGACAATCTATCTCTCTAATCTTGTTTTTATTTATCTTTAAGAGCGTTGAAACCATAAGGTATTTAGGTGTAACAATCACTAAAGATTTATAGTGTGGAAGACACATTTGGGAAAGATGCGGCCGACTGAAGAGAAAGTTAGGATTTATAAAAAGAGCACTTGGGAAATGTGATGAGAAGACAAAAGAACGATGTTACTTTTCACTAGTTAGGCCCCGCCTTGAGTTTGCAGCCGGTGAATGGGATCCTAATGAATTAGGGTTGATCAGAGAACTAGACAGTGTGCAGCGTAGAGCAGCTAGGTTCGTTAAAAGGTGTTACGATAGGTTGAGTAGTGTTTCAGGATTGATACAAGAATTAGGGTGGGAATCATTATCAGAGCGTAGGTTAAAGTACAGATTAAATCTATTACAGAAATTTCAATCGGATAGCTTTACTGAAGATGTTAGGCACATATTAAAAACACCAGCGTATTATGCTAGATTCGACCAGATAAATAAGATTAGAGAGATAGATTATCGTACCGATAGATTCAAAATGGCATTTTCCCCCGTACTATAAGAGAACAGAATAGGCAGTATAGCAGAGAGATAGGTAGAGGAAATATTTTCGAGTAGTCCGTAGTGCATTATGCATGTATTAACCCCTTAAATAATATGTTGATACTAACAGTCTAGTTGCATGAGACCCTATAGTTGCTTGTTTGCGTAATGGTAGTGCATGCTTGGTGATCTTCACTCCCTGCCACACACCCTCGCGGTGGCTTGCAGGGTAAGGTGTAGATGTAGATGTAATTACTCCGTAGGTGGGAAAATGTGCTTCGATCGCTGCTTCCATGAGTTCCGCAGCACGGCAGCGGTTTTGAGAACCACCGATTTTATAGGTGTCTCCTCTCCTTCATTCGTCCCCTCACTTCGGGATGAAGCAAAGGAGCCTGTGCCTCTGCTGACCAGAAACACCCCTCCCCCCCCTCAATTCATCGATCGACCCGCTCAAGATCGACGGCCGATATCGATCCGCGTCCGCTCTCGAAGTTGCAATCCCAGCGTCCGTCGGGAGGCAATCGCTCCTTCCTGGAAGCAATCTGGAGACGCTGCCGCCGCCTTGAACGCATCAGGAAACGTCTTGCTAAAGAGGCTGAGAAACCCTCCCTGCCGTTCCCCGCTCCTGCATTGCGTCTGCTCTCTTCTCCAGATTTCGCCTCATCGCACTTCAATTATCCGCCTTGGACTGTTGCCTTTCCGTGGTTCGACTCCCGGGCGCAGGAATCGTATTTCATTTGGAAATTTTCAACACACTTACCGTTACCGCGGGCTACGTTAAATCTACAATCTCAAGGTTGGTGTTATGCATCTCTGCACTCATTCATTCTCTCAGAAAACCTCTTCATACTTGAGGAGGTTCCACCGTGACTCCGCGGTTCAAAATCCCGTAAAAGAGCTATGTCTTTTAATGAATGAATACCGATCCACAAAAACTCCTATATGGAAAATCATCTATATTGTAATAACGCAAACACAATAATTGTATACGTATGCAATTATATAGCGCGTTGTAGTTGCATTATATTTTTTACAAGCTCTTTCAACTCATTTTGACTTCGAAACATGACTGACGTGTTGTTGCCACGTTTAATTTACATAGTGAGATTACATGCTCAATCTCACTAATACGTATTATAAAATAGGTTAAATATTTTCTTACTTAGTTGTAAACTATTCCATTGCAAATATAACCTTTTGTTTTGAAATTTATTAATATTCGTATTGTTGAAAATTATTTGGCAGAATTGACGCTGATACCATTTGGAAGCATTGGTATTAATTACACCATATCAATAACCAATGAAGTATTTCAATTACATAAAAAATACAAGAAGGACCTTGGTAAGGTATATTCTAGAATTATGTTACTAAATAGGCTTGTAAGCACGTTCCGTCACAAGTACCTACCGTTGCCAATGATAACAACATACAGTAGTGCCACGTTCATGTAACTAAGGCTTTTCTGCTTTTTTTCGAGCAAACATTTATTAATATCAATTAAACAAGTGTGGTAAGGCGAGCACTTAATTACAATGCTATATTGTATATAAAATTGCGCATCTCATATTAGTTTTTCCTCAAAATGACATTTCTCCTTGCATTATTAATCTGCAAATCTTTCTGCATGAGCCATGCTCTGCCGTATAGCCACGTATGAAATATCTGATTTTCAGCGTCTTTTTTCTTCAAATGTATTATGGAAAGGCCAAATTATTTTATTGCCAATCGGTAGAAGGACCAAAAATTGACTTGACCTAAAATTTTCACAAAAATGACATGTACTTCACAATTCGGTGGTGCCACCTTTAAGAAATAGTTTTTGGCTTCACTTTGTGAAACTCTGGAACTAAGTGGAACATAAATTGAATTCTGATTTCCCCAAATACAATCGCTGTAATCTATTAGGTACTATCCATAATTGCGTGCGGAAAAAATGATTTTTAAGTTAATTTTCTGTATTAGGCGAATGAGGTTGGAAAATGTTGAAAATGGCTTCCGTGAGTTTCAGTCGGTGACTAGTGAGAAACAGAATGGCGGCGCCCATGAAATCGTCTGCAGTTATAACTAACACGCGTCATTGCAAGGGACTGACGTGCGAACTTACTGATTTAGGAACGGTATGTTAACTATATTAGCGTAACCAGTCTATTAAATGAATTAAATTGGGAATCATTGTCAGATCGCAGGTTGAAATTTAGACTTAATCTCTTAAACAAATTCAAAGAGCATATTTTCAGTGATGACGTTAAAAATATAATATTGCGAATCCCAACTTACTATGGTAGACTGGACCACAATCACAAAATTAGAGAAATTGATTGCCGAACTGACAGATTCAAAATGTCCTTTTTTCCTCGTACAATTAGGGGTATGAATAACGGTAAATATATCCAATATGAGTTTAGCAATAGATAACATTGGTAGCTGCATGTTGGTATAAGGACTTAAAGCTAACCCAACTAACGGCATGTTTTTGCATGTATGCTTTGCTATTTTTGTCTTTTTTTAAATGGTGAAGTTCAGAACAGTATATAAATACTAAACCTTTTTTATACATTATATATAGTGCATGTTTGGTGAGAATTCACCCCCTGCCACATACCTTTATGGTGGCTTTCAGGGTATTATGTAGATGTAGATAGTGTCGAAAACCCATTAAAAGTGAGTACGGGGTTGAAATTAACTATTTGAGAGAATTAATTTAGTAGTTTCGAGTAATTATAGTGATTTTCTTACAATAGCTAAAATGTTACGTAACCGGTGAGTGAGTTAGCGTCTTGGTTGGAATCGTCCACGTGACAGCAACGTTGAATGCCCACCTGTGGCCACTCCAAGTGAACGCAAGCATCTGCCGAGCGCGACCAATGATGGCAGGCCTTTGGAAGCCCGATAAGAAGTCATCGCCTCCCTCCTCCCTCAAAGACACTACTGCCGCCGTCGTCGCGAGTGAGTTACTCGCTGCAAGACAGGACCATCTATCATCTACACGATACCCTGCAAGCCACCGCGAGGGTGTGTGGCAGGGGGTGAAGATCACCAAGCATGCACTACCGACATGCAAACAAGCAACTATAGGGTCTCATGCAACTACATTGTTAATATCTATAGTATTTAAGGGGTTATACATGCATCATGCACTACAGAATACTCTAAAATATTTCACCTAGCTATCCCTTTGCTATGCTGCCTCTTCCGTTCTCGTATAGTACGGGGGAAAAATGCCATTTTGAATCCATCGGTACGACAATCTATCTCTCTAATCTTTTTTATCTGGTTGAATCTAGCATAATACGCTGGTGTTTTTAATATGTGCCTAACATCTTCAGTAAAGCTATCCGATTGAATTTTCTCTAATAGATTTAATCTGTACTTTAACCTACGCTCTGATAATGATTCCCACCCTAAATCATGTATTAATTCTGAAACACTACTCAACCTATCGTAACACCTTTTAATGAACCTAGCTGCTCTATACGTAGCCGCCCTAAGTCTAAATTTTAAGTAATACGCCCCTTTAATAGCAAATTAATGCGGCCCTAAGTCTAAATTTCAACCTGCGATCCGACAATGATTCCCTGTGCTAGTGTAGCACACCTTAGATTCGTCAAAGGGTTCCAGGCAAATGCCACACCATGGTTGGGATTAACGATTTAAAAAATTAACGATTAAAATTAATCGTTAAAAAAGTGGTCAACTATTTAATTTATAGTTACTTTTTAGAAGAGTTAACTATTAACTTTTAATGGTAAAAATTATGCATTAAAACTAACTTCAGTTAATTTTTTTCGTTAATTTTTGGCGAATGTCGACTTTTTCGAATTATGGCGTAAAGGTTGCCCAACAGACAAATGGGAAAATAAAACGGTGGCAAAGAATGCAAGGGTAGTTGTTTAAAAATGCAATGAATCGGCCCAGACGAATGCATGCAATCAAAAGCGGGGTTGAAGGGAGTGACCGTCAAAATATGTAAACGGGTAATTCGAAAACCCTCTGACGAGAAACCACGAATCCACGCGAAGACAATGTCCTGGAGGGCTCGTATGCCTTGCTCGGTGACATCATGCCGATAATACGACGTAGTTGAAGCCGAGAGAGAAGGGACGAAGGGAAAAACCTATGACGGATAACGAGAGAGGAGGGGTTCATTCAAAGCTCACGTATCAGATACGATGCGCCAATCTACGTCTTCTACGCCATCTAATACATCAGCCTCCAGTGAATCGCGAAAAAGTCACACCCCCAGCATCTACTGTAACTCTACGTAACTGAGCCATTTCCACTAAATTTTACAATTGTGAAGGGATAGTTCGCATCGCAATGTGGGGATCGATATTAATAACTAATCTTAAAACACTTTCTACCTTCAGAACAATCTTTTGTGGCAAATTACAGGCGCACCATGGCTGGTCAGAAAGTCTTACGTTCACGACAACTTAAAAATCCCGGAGTTGTAGCCCCACCTCAGAAAAATCGCCGAAAACTTTCAGGAGACACTATAGGAAACCTGACCAACAACACTCAGGACACTAAATGGAATTACATACAATGAAAATCCACACTTCGTATATTTTAAAAAACAAATGGATGGAAGAAACCACAATGACAGTTTTCAGCGTTCGCTTTATTTGTCAAAACAAAAAAAACTTTCTAGAACTTTCACCACAGCATCCAGTTTGCCAAAGTAACTGCAAAAGTAACTTTTAACGTAAATTTCAATGTATTTTAACTCTAACTTTAATCAGTTACTTTTTCAGAGAAGTTGAAAAGTAACTTTTGATTTTATCTAGTTAATTTTTACAGAGATTAACTCTACCTTTAATCATTTAGTTATTATTGGTAACTTTCCCAACTTTGGACAGGACGAAGCTCCTTCGCCCGCGATCACTTCACGGGGCATCTTTTCTCTCCGCATTCTGCATCTTCAGTCTGTATACACTGCGGAAGATGCCTCGCCGGCCATCCTCTACACCACAAAAAGAGTAGTATTAACTTTGGCAGCACAAAAACTTTCAGGGGTCAGTTTTGTGTGGAAACGAGAGTACTGGCTTACCTTCTCGAAGGCCCGGGTTCGAATAACGGCCCTGATATATTTTTCAATGGTATACCGGCCATTTAACTATAATCTAGTTTTTTTTTACTTACGATTTTTTGTTGTAAAAAAAAATTAACTTTATGTTGTCTTGTTCTTTATTTTCATAAATTTTTGCTTACCTAATGTTGCGAGGAATATGTTCCCTGGCAGTGTTAAAAACTAAAATTGTTTCATTTTTTTTTCCATTTTCTTCGATTTCACATGTGCCAATGTTTGTAAGGGTGTCATATACAGGTATTCTGACACCCTAAATGGGGGCGTTTACTCGGAACCGAAATCGCAATTTTGTACACGAAATCCTTAGATGGAAATGAAAAACGAATTTTAGTGAAAAAATTAATCTTCTAACCACAATCATTCACTCATAAATCAAAAATTAAAATAAGCAAAAGGTGACGCCCACCGAAAAAACTGCTGTGATAACATTGACGTCATTTTCCTCCCGTCCTTGACTACTTTCAGGGGAGGGGGAAGGGAGTGGAGGGGGGTTCTCGGAAGGTCTGCTCGCACAGATGCTGTCGAAATCGCTCCCATTGGCCGAGTCAGCTGTGTCCCCCCCTTTGCGATAAGGCGAAGTAGCTTCGCGGGCTCAGTTGTGATTGGACGAAGTCGATATACGTCAGAGGTTGCACCACACCCACTTTTCCGAAAGGGTTAAGAACATCAGTTTTTCGCTGCTTATAACTCGGGAAATAATTGTCGGATCAGAAAACGGAAAAACACGGGTCCTTTTATTTTACCAACTCTATCAGATTCGGCAATAAAAAAAATATGGTAAACGACCCCATTATCTCCACGTGCTAAGTATATGCATATATGTCTTGTTATATTTTATGTAATGCTACTGGAGAAAATAAATTCATTCATTCATTCATTCATTTATTGTTTTATGGAGGGCATTTCAAGTTCAGTGCTGCGTCCGTCGGATGGGACGTTAAGCCGTGGTTCCCTTGGCGTCTTTCGTTAAGAGTAGGCTAATGCCGACGCCGGGTTTCTCTCCACCCTTCTTCCGTTCCCTGGAAAACACCTACCATTGTCCAATTACCCACCTATCCTTAAAGGCGCAAATGACCTCAGCTGTCGGTAGCCTCCCCTGAATAACCGACCAACCTACCAACGACATTAAATTGTTATTTCAGGGATTTAGGGGTCAGGGAATGACCTCCGTCCCTTTGTCCTGTGCAGCCCCCCTATGGCACAAAAGGCCTAAGCCGTCGGTAAATGTATCTACATCTATCTACATCTACATAATACCCTGCAAGCCACCACAAGGGTGTGTGGCAGGGGGTGATTGCTCACCAAACATGCACTACATATCATGCATAAAAAAGGAATAGTATTAATATAGTAGTCAGAACTACTCTATTTAAAAAAGATAGAAATTGCAAATAAAACATGCAAAAACATTCTGTTAGTAGGGTTAGCTTTAAGTACTTATACCAACATGCAGCTACCAATGCTATTCATTGCTACTCTCCGATAGGACATATTTACCGTTATTCGAATCTCTAATTGTGCGAGGGAAAAAGGACATTTTGAATCGGTCAGTTCGGCAATCAATTTCTCTAATTTTATGATTATGGTCCAGTCTGCCATAGTAAGTTGGGGTCCGCAAAATATTTTTAACATCATCACTGAAAATATTGCCTTGGAATTTGTTTAAGAGATTAAGTCTAAATTGCAACCTGGGATCTGACAATGATTCCCAATTTAATTCATTTAATAGACTGGTTACGCTAATATAATTATCGTATCGTCCCTTTACAAATCTTGCCGATCTTCGCTGCACACGTTCAAGTTCATTACTTAGACCGATTTCGTAGGGAATTTCGTAGGGCAATGTAATGTCGATAAATGTTGGTAAATTCCTAAAGTTCCTACTTCCGCAACAAAAACTTTACAAACTTTTGACAATTGGGAATTCCTTATGATTCGTCTCCTCTGTTTACTTCAAGGAAATGTGAACACTTGTCAATTCGCTGATAATGTGAAATGCATCATAAATCTGTGCTGCCCGGAGAAAACAAAGGACGCTAGACTCCCGCCACCTCCCCCGACTGGTGATTGACCGCCGCTGACGGGGGCCAGACTTGGGAGGGGGGGGGAAGGAGGGGGGTGCCGATAACGACAGCACAACAATCCACAGGTGGGCGATTAGGGGAGAGAGTGGGAGGGGGGGGGGGCAATCGTCGCTTGCGGCCGTCGCCATGTTCTTCCCGAGAGAGGGCGAGAACGGATTCCGATTGGTCGCGAATGTCCGTGCGGAGAATTCCCCCGGGGGCGATCGCCAATGGTTGCTTGTTTGAGATGTCCGTCGGGATGAATTATGCCTTGTTTTAATCGATCGAAACAATCTTATTCGTTGATTTCTCGCCAAGTTTGTACAATCCGGGGGCTCCATGTTCTCACACCTGCCACACACCCTCGCGCTGGCTCGCATCATGGTATTACGTAGATGCAGATGTACTACTGGAGACAGGCGAAAAATTATAGTGAACGATTCAAACTCGGCAAAATTTGCGAATCTTTCGTTTGTTCGCACCACGTGACTCCTCAGTTACCATAGCTGGGCAGAAAAGCGTTAATCCGTTAATCCGTTAATTAACGAAGTTCACATATTGCTTAACGATTTAACTTTTAAGTTACATCCAAAAATTATTAACGGTCTTATTAACTTCCGTTAACTTTTAATTCCGTTAATTTAAGTCCGTTACTTTCGTTCAAAGCCATCTGGATTGTCATGTAATAACTTGGGGAAGGGGTAGTGTTGAGAATGCAATCTAGAAAACTCAGCGTATGTACTGCAATCAGACTTTTACAGACACATTTTACACAGTCAAGGATCATTTTTCCACCCTAAACAATATTAAACAAGACATGAGGAAAACGTACCCATCTAAATACGTTCAATGTGAAGAAAAAGTAAAGGCAGGATCAACTCGCGGGAAAACGAAAACCAGGTCTAAGGCTTCTTCAAGAGCTGTGGATTCTTCTTATGTCAATAGGACTGGCAATAGTTTTTTCACCATCTAATGGCACAAAACTACGCTAAAAAATATTGGTGAATTTTTTGGTATCGCAGCTATCGGTAGCGGCGTATCCCAAGGTTTCATTACCACAATAAAATCCAAACTGCGCCAGGTCCAACTTTACCGACGGAAATGGTATATTAATATGAAACTCCATGCCTCATGCATATAAGTCTACATTACCTAAGGTATACTGTTTATTAAATTCTCATTACATTCATTGACATTAAAAATACCTAAATGTTAAGTGGCATATAATTCAAAATTGCCTACAATTTCACATCGATTTTTAACTTTAACGGATAACTTTAACTCGCGTTAAATTTTCTTCAAGATAACGATTTAAAGATTTACGAAGTTAACTTTTTGCGTAGCTTTTAATACTTTAACGAAGTTAATTTTTGGATTATCTCTGCCCAGCTATGTCAGTTACCCATTCGAGACAATTGCGTCGGTTTCCAGCACAACCCCCTCCCCCCAGGGTCCCAGGGGTGTTTGTAGGTCGGAACCGCGGATGCCATGGTTTGGCGAGCCAGGCTGATTAAGGAGGTTGGCTCGCGACTGCTTGGGTCAAGTTGTCTAAGGAATCTTGTTAATTTAAGTACAAGTACATGCCTGCTAAGTGATCCTTACTTCACAAAGAAAATTACCTAAACTATTGAAAGTCATAAGTATCACAAGAAATACGATGGAAAGTCGAAGGATTTATGTTTTATGATAATTTTAATCAGCTCGACGATGGAGTCAATTCATAATTCCGTATCAACATAGAGTTATTAACTAAAAACTTGAACTATATACTCTGTGTATTTACGTTACAGAAATAAATTCATGTACTCAATGAATTTAATAATGTATAACACCAGAATATTACTATGAAACGCTATGTTTTTCTTCTTCTTGAAATATTCTTTAATATCGCATTAGTAATGATATTATTCATACGCCAACAATTTCGGCTACAGCGACCGCAGCGCCAATTGAAGTAAACTAACTCATTTCGTCAGCAATAAGCGCAGAAATTGGTGGATTTAGCGAAAAATACGGTAGGTTGATGCCTTTTTTTCGTGTCATTTTATTCCCTATGAAATTACGCATAAAATATCAGTTTTTTGCAATAATGACATGTCACCGTGGTATTTTTAAACGTTAAATTCCAATGTGGCGGCCATTCTCGCCGTTAATCGTATGTAATTTCAAATGCAATTTGTGCAAAAATGAGCAAGGGTTGGTATAATTATCTATACTTTATTAGATAGAGGAACTTGAGTCCTATAAGTCCTGAAAATATAAAAAAAATTAGACATGACTTTCACTTTTCGGATCAACCTCGACGCAGTACATTTGTTTTCCACTTCTGAGGGTGAAGATAATTTTCCTGTCGACGGATAGAGTTACCCGAGTCAGTGCCATTCCAACGGGTGTATTTGTTTAGAGTATGTCTTCTACGCTGTTCATACCTTGTGTGGGGGAAGAAAGAATCCCCTTCCAATGCCTTAAGCCTCTATTGCCCCATAAGGGGGACCCTGGGCCTTCCCTTCGGTAATATGATCCTTCTCGACCGAAAAAGAGACCCTATGGTTGCTAGTTAGCATGTTAGTAGTGCATGCTTGGTGATCTTCACCCCCTGCCACACACCCTCGCGGTGGCTTGCAGGGTATCGTGTAGATGTAAACCTAGGTCTGTGTCTGAATAAACTTGTGGAATCGTATAAAGAGGTTTTTTGCTACTCGCTACCGTTATCAATGTACCTACTTCAACCGGGACTACTTTTTACAGGAAAGCAAATCTTATGGCTTCTTGTATTTATTTGCAGCACGCACTTCTAAGAAGGCTTTCCAAGGATTGCCTTCCCTGTGAAAAGGTAATGCGTGATGTTTGTCAATTACACCCTGTCATTGTTGCTCGGATACCCTCGTTTCAGCTCGTGCCTGTCAATGCTCATTCGTGAGGTGAAATCCTTGGAGGGACATCCGATTCCCTTTTGAACGAGTCGCCGGTAGATGGTGCGACAGGGCGTCGAGGAATCACCTTCCAAGCTATCACGAATCGTCTTTGAGGTGAGAGGCGGTGTTGAGGAGGAGGATAGGTCCAGGAAATGCCGGTGAACACGTTACGTATTGCAAATGATGTCGCATTCACTTGAGGGAAGTGAGGATGAGCGTAGTTCGGAGTAACTATTATAATTAATCGTTAAAAAATTTGTTAACTATTTAATTTAATCGTTACTTTTTAGAAGTATTAACTTTTAAATTTTAATCGTTAAAATTATGCATTAAAACTAACTTCAGTTATTTTTTTGCGAATGTCGACCTGACCGACTTTGGGCGCAAAGGTGGCCCAACAGACAAATGGGAAAATAAAACGGTATCTAAGAATGCAAGGGTAGTTGTTTAAAAATGCAATGAATACGCCGAGACTAGAACATCCAAACAAAATCGGGTTTGAAGGGAGTGACCGTCAAAGTTTATGAACGCAACCTCGAGGACGAGAAAACACGAAACCACGCGAAGACAATGTCCTTGGAGGGCTCGTATTCCTTACTCGGTGACATCACGTCGTCAATACTACATGGTTGAAGCCGGGAAAGAAGGGTCGCTTAAAAAACCTATGACGGATTACGAGGGGGAGGGGTTCATTCAAACTAACGTATCTGTTACGATGCGCCACCCCAGTGAATCGCAAGAAAATGTGCGCAGGCATACCCTCAGCATCGATACTGTAACTCTATGTAACTAAGCCGTTTCCACTGAAATTTTACAATTGTAAAGGGATACTTCACATCGCAATGTGGGTATCGATATCAAAAACTAACCTTAATGCACTTTCTACCGCTCAGAACAATCTTTTGCGGCAAATTACAGACGCGCCGTGGCTCGTCAGAAAGTCTTACGTTCACGACAACTTAAAAATCACGGAATTGGAGCCCCACCTCTGAAAAATCGCAGAAACCTTTCAGGAGAAACTAGGAAACCTGACCAACAACACTCGGGACACTTAATGGAATTACAACGAAAATCCCCACTTCGTATATTTTAAAACAAATGGATACGGATGGAAGAAACCACAATGACAGTTTTAAGCGTTCGCTTTTTTTGTCAAAACAAAAAAAAAGCAAGGCCTCTCATCACCACAGCAACCAATTTGCCAAAATAACTGAAAAATTAACTTTTAACGTAAAAGTTAATTTCTTTAACTTTAACTTTAATCAGTTAATAATTTTTTATTACTTTCCCAGCAATGGGGCTGAGGAATACTAAATTGAATGTAAACTATGGTGAATTATTGAGGATGCATGAAACTGAACAAAAAAACGAAGATACTCAGCAACGTAGAGCAATTAAAACACTAATGCAATAGTTTCCGTTCATTTATTACAAAAGGAAGTGTCCATGAATATACACATCCCGGCAGTAAGATTACACTTGACGGGAGAAATGAATGACAAGTAGGGTAAAACTGACAGAAGTAACATTTAACGAGAAAAAATGTTAGAAAGCGTCAAAAAATGAATGGTATGAGCCCCTGGAAGAGAATCCGCTCAAAGCCTCGTAGAGGAAGCCCTCAAATCCTCAAGTGCGGAGTGTTCTAAAGTATTGATTGCTCTGAAGCCATTGGGGGAGGTGGGCGAAGAATGTTGGAAGCAATAAGAGTCGTAGAAATGGAATACTACATATATTGCCAATTATTGTGTTAGTTTCTTAAGGTGGCTGGTTCGGTAATCGTGAGTCGTTGAGAACTAATGCTCATATAATTTCAATGGCACTAAAAATTGCTTGGAGGTGATTAAATTACTCGACATTTAAACCGGATGCCTCAAATTCTCAAGTCATATTGAAACATTGCCCTTTTGAATTTAAATGTTGTCATGAAACATAACATAAAACTTGACTTGATTCGGTTTCTGGCAACCTGAACGTTGTCACTCTGTTCATATCCTTTGACCTTGGAGATGTTGGTTTTAATGTATGGATTGAAAAAGTATGTAATTTTGTGCTATGGGTATTCGCATTCTTTGTAGTGACGAAATAATTGTGATTAAACGCTTAAACATTTATAACATTTGTTTAAACCATTTATTTAATCTCTCTTTTTTACTCGGCAACAACGCACATTCTGAAATTCGGCACTGCTGTTGTGTAGGCAATTGTTTCTGTGTTTCTGCGGTCGTAACGGTAGGTGTCGTATTCGCCTATTCTCAAGAACTCTGTCAAGGGGGCTACATTGTAATATTCTTGGACTTTGTTTTGTCATTTGTTGTGGTTTCTCGCGCGTTCGCTTTCCCTCGTTTGATTCCACGTTGCCAAATGCACCTCAAAACTTCGCGCGCGATATTTGAAAATTTAAGGAATATTTTATTTCTTTCGTATATACGGAGGAATCAAGTGAAATTCAATATATACGGAGGAAATAAGTCGATTGAAAATTGTTGGCTAATATCCACATCATTTCAGTTTTTGGTGAAAATCTGTATGGTACAAACGTAAATAATACATAATTGACCCTTACGAAGCGGGGTGCGCCTTAGGCCCCATGTTAAAAAAAACCTTTAATATCTCAAAAACTACACTGGTAACCCCAAAAAAATTTCCCGTAGAATTTTAGAGCATAATTAAAGGAACAAATATTGAATTTATGAAGAAAAAGTATACACATGTGAATTTCGACCCAGCCACCTTAAACAGCCCATGTAAATGTCTTACAACCAAATTCGCTCGGATACAAATAGTGATCACCATCGATAGATATTTTTTTCAATTAAACATATATTATTCTTCGTGTAGTTTTCTTCGATTCAGGGTAACTTGACTTGAAAGAGTAAAGGGAATCGCAGAATGTAAGGTACCATCATCTTATATATTACTTATTTGTGTTGTTAGCAGCCATTTTTCTCAAATTAGAGTCAATACTTACTAATACCAATACTAATACTACATCTACATAATACCCTGAAAGCCAACATAAAGTGTGTGGCAGGGGATGAACTCTCACCAAACATGCACTACATATCATGCATAAAAAAGGATCAGTACTTGTATAGGTACTGTTCAAAACTACGCTATTTAAAAAAAGATAAAAATAGCATAGCAAACATGCAAAAACATGCCGTTAGTTGGGTTAGCTTCAAGTCCTTATACCAACATGCAGCTACCAATGTTATCCATTGCTACACTCGTACTGGATATATTTACCGTTATTCCCTGATTGTACGAGGAAAAAAGAACATTTTAAATCTGTCAGTTGGGCAATCAATTTCTCTAATTTTGTGGTTATCGTCCAGTCTACTATAGTAAGTTGGGGTTAGCAAAATATTTTTAACGTCATCACGGAAAATATGGTCTTGGAATTTGTTTAAGAGATTAAGTCTAAATTTCAACCTGCGATCTGACAATGATTCCCATTTTAATTGATTTAATAAACTGGTTACGCTAATAAGGTGCAGATATAAGATACTAGTACCAATACTTACCGCAACTGGTGAAAAACTCACAGTTATTGATAGTGGTACACTTGCGAAATAAAATGTTACGGTAACCTGAAATTTAAAATGCATAATTACCCGGTGTAGTAGATAAAAGTGTTGTGTAGACGTTAAATATCTGAACGCTATTCTGACTCAAAATATATTTTCGTATTCCAAGTGTCTGCGGCACAGCGTCAAGGAAAATAGGAGTCATGAGACGAACAGTGGAATGTGCCTCCGTAATAGAAAGATTTTAATTTGATGGGGTAAGGGTAAAATTTTGAAGCGTGTTGAATGTGTAATTGATTGTATGAATGATGTATGTAAACACATACGTGAAATAATTGGGCAAGCGAATCGTAAACTGGGATTCGTCAAAAGAGTACTGGGTAAATGTGACGATCATGTGCGAGAAATCAGCTACTTTTCCCTTGTAAGACCTCATTTGGAATATGCTGCCAGTGTATTGTGGGATCCCTACGAAATAGGTCTAAATAACGAACTTGAACGTGTGCAGCGATGACCGGAAAGATTTGTAAAGGGACGATACGATACCCTTA
This sequence comes from Platycnemis pennipes, assembly GCA_933228895.1. Classification (NCBI taxonomy): domain Eukaryota; kingdom Metazoa; phylum Arthropoda; class Insecta; order Odonata; family Platycnemididae; genus Platycnemis; species Platycnemis pennipes. The sequence continues at coordinate 139,310,470 of OW121851.1, forward strand.
TTAGTGTAACCAGTCTATTAAATGAATTAAATTGGGAATCATTGTCAGATCGCTGGTTGAAATTTAGACTTAATCTCTTAAACAAATTCCAAGACCATATTTTCAGTGATGATGTTAAAAATATATTGCGAACCCCAACTTACTATGGTAGACTGGACCATAATCACAAAATTAGAGAAATTGATTGGCGAACTGACAGATTCAAAATGTCCTATTTTCCTCGTACTATTAGGGATATGAATAACGGTAAATGTATCCAGTACGAGTGTAGCAATGGATAACATTGGTAGCTGCATGTTGGTATAAGGACTTAAAGCTAACCCAGCTAACAGCATGTTTTTGCATGTATGCTTTGCTGTTTTAATTTTTAATTACAAATTTTATGCATGATATGTAGTGCATGTTTGGTGAGAGTTCACCCGCTGCCACACACCTTTATGGTGGCTTGCAAGGTATTATGTAGATGGAGATGTAATCGGCGTCAGTTGGTAAATTTATTGTTGCATCTTGTTTGTTATTTTCCTGTCACTAATTTCATTTACTATATATGAAACCGATAGAGCTCTTGGAAATGCGCTGTCGCCTCTGCAGATGTCGAGAGGGTTTGCTCCAGTCCCTCTCCCCGGAGCTGGCCAATGGGCGCTTCGAGCACGGCGTCGGGGTACGACAGGGTCCTCTCCTGGAACCTGGGTGAATTCTCGAATCTGTGTGGGGCGGAGGGAGATAGAAATCAGAGAGAGAGAGAGGGTTTGTTTGAGGGGGTGGGGGTGGGGCTATGTTTAGTGACAGCTTGCACAACGCGATCTCTATAAAGGGAGTCGCGATCCTATAAATAAAGGAAGGGGCCGTGGTGTCCTCTGGCGGTCGCGGCGAGAAGTTCGCGGAGGAAATATTCCGTTTGGCGGAAGGCGGGGGCGTTGGTTTGCGGCGGCGCCTGGAGTCTCTGCTCCCGCGGAAGAGGTGCCGCTCCGCTGTGAGGTGTGGGAGGATGGAAATGATACTCCAGGCTTCGGATTCCTCGTCGCTACTAGCGTGGAGTTAATTGGTTCTAGTTCTCACAATTCGACGGCTAGAAAGATGCCACTTTGTTATCAATGTTCACTATACATGGGATGCTTGGGAAATGGACTTGAATAATAAACTGGAGCGCGAGCAGTGAAGACCGGAAAGACTCGTAAAGGTAACGGCAGGGTAACTCGTAAAGGTAACCCGTGAAGGTACGGCACGATAACTATATCAGCGTTATCAGTCTATTAGATGAACTAAAATGGAAATCATTATCAGACCGTCGTAGATTAAAATTTAGACCTGATCTCTTAACTAAATTCCGAGATAATATAGTCAATGATGATGTTAAAAATATTTTGCGAACCCCAACTTACTATGGTAGACTGGACCATAATCACAAAATTAGAGAGATTGATTGCAGAGCTGACAGATTCAAAATGTCCTTTTTTCCTCGTACAATAGGGTAGTTTCCTATTATTTTTTTATTATCTTGATCGAAAGTTTATAATTAACCTCTAGAGACGTGTTTTAAGCCGTTCGATTTTTAAATGACGTTAAGTATTTTTCCTCATTAATTAAAAAGTGAAAAAAATCAATGACGCGAAAACGCGACGGCAAACTAATGCATGCCGGTTAGTCCTACGTGTGACGTCAAACTATTTCCTCTACCTACCACCAGGTGGTGCTGCGGACGCTACAAATTAGACGCTGCACTCCGTTAAAGCTTATTAACTAGTATCGGAGGTGTATTTATTCCGTTAATATATTATGATCAACTTTTATTTATTTATTTAACATTACGAATGCTGTTGATTAATTTAAAATCAGTTAGTATTCCTTTTACAAGCATACCGTGAAGTTCGCCCATCGCCGCACGACCTTCACGCCATGCGTGGCGTAGCAGAAGACTCCGTAGCAGAAGAAAATAATATAGTATGTAGGTATTCTAAGATGTTGATAAAACTTGTGACAAGTAGGTATAGAGCAATAAGTATTACAACAGAACATGAAAATTATAACTGAAAACAATACATTGAAATATCTCCATCGGCGTTTTTCCATTGTCTCTCATGTGGATGTCACCTGTTGTTTGTTATCACAGCTACCGCGAACTAATGATAAATTAGAACAAATAGCACGTATCTATAAACTTCAAATAGTACACTATCTATTCCGATATATACTCCTACACACTTCATGCACAATTAAACATATTTTACCCTCATGAATTCTTGCTGAGTAATCAGGGAACGTTATAACCGTTCATGGATACGATTCGCCCGTCGCTAAAAAGTCTTAGCGTGACAGCCAGCCGGAAACGAATTGCAAAATGTCAATACAATTATAAACGTGCATATCAAAGGTTGAAAAAGGATCTCCTGTCACAGTAATTGCTTCTCTCGTCGTCGTGTCCGATCTTTCATGACCATGTCTGGTGAGATTTAATATAGAATGAAATTGCTCCAGTGTCTTTCTTAATAAATTACGATAGGCCTCACAGTCGTTTAATAACAGTTCATTTTGAATTAGGTCTAGCATACCCTAACCTCTATTTCTTCTCTCTCCTTCTAGCTTTCTAGAATGCTATTAGATTAATATCTAGAAAGCTTAGTTTAATGAATATTATAATTACTAAATATACACCAGACTTAATTTAATCTATCACGTATATCAGACGACGTAAGCAAACCATTCCGACCAATTACGAACATCGATATAGCTACACTGGTCGGAAATCTCCCATGAATCGATATGTGTGTACTATCGACAGGCCTACCACTGCGCATCCTTTCTGCACATAACTTTCAAGGAATTAATTCGAATGATCATTCACCGCCTAAAACACCCTAATCGGAAGCAATTTCAGGTCATCACTTAAATTCATTCGCGAATGAATTCATTCGCATGATCATTCACTGTGTAAAACGGCCTTTAGAGACCCGAATTACATTGGTAGACAGAACAACAAGGTTAAGACGAGAGATATACCCCCTGCCACACACCTGCCACACACCCTACCGGTGGCTTGCAGGGTATCATGTAGATGTAGATACCCTGCACCACATTAAGATTCAAATATCTGCTCTTTCCCTATACAATTCGTGACTAATACAACATCAAGGATTCCACCGCCATATTCAGAAAATAAATATATCATAGTATGACAATAGAACTGCACATATTAGATTGACATGAATTAATGAAATTAGCAGAGGTGTAATGGGGAACATGCACTATATTTTATAGCTCTTTGAATGTGGAGATTATTAGCTGAAATGTGCTTGGCGAAAATTTTGCTGAAGAATTAAGTTGTGCAACAAAGATATTACTCTTTGAAAATTGTACCTTTTCGGAAACTTAAAAACATGACGTCATCGCATGACGTCACGGCACGGTATCACTAAGGGCGTTGTTTATCTGTTTATGCGTGGAGGTAAGTTGTTAAATGAATACTTGGCGATAGCGTATGTATTTATCACATTTGTTTAATGCAATAAACGATTGTATTTCTATTTTTTATTCACGTAGTATGGATGGTAACGAGCAAATCGTCCATTAATTATATAATGCCTGTTTAGTGCCCAAGAATTTCTACTACGTCTATGCAATCGCTGTTTTTTTTAAGAAGAACGCCGCCATAAGGGAGTCAACCGAAGGAAATTGTCGGAATGTGCTTTTTTTAAGTATTTTTTCAGTCATCGTTTCGTTCGAGAAACGGCTAAAAACCTCAAAACAACATATTCACTTCGTTTTCTTTTAAAAAGTAAATGTCTAACTCCGTAGCAATATGGAACCTATACCGTGCAGTGACGTCAGAAGGCGTTTCAGGTCACGTGACTTTCGTCAATTTCCGGGAACATTTAAATTTCATTTAATAATCTTTGTGGTGGGCGTGGAAAAATTTGGCTTATATATTTAAAATGGTGAGATTATTTCGCATCAAGTACATCATTTATCTTCGAGAAACAAATTCCATGCATATTGGTGGTGGTGGATTGCTGGGCAGTTAGTAGGTGAAGTGGAAGACTCACACAAGACATCTCTGAATGAAAATGCAGTGGTATGAGTTTTAATAGGGAAGACTTGCGCAATGCTAAGGAGAAGACGTTTTTGATGACAGTCCGGAAGTAATGAAACAGGTGTGCGGAGAAGAAAAAGCAATCAATTCCGGAGGAGGGAGCTATGTCGTAGTAGAAAGTGAGGACGGAAACATTCCTGGAAATAGAAATTTGAAAAATGGAAAGGGGAAAGCTAATGTGCTATTTAGAGATCAGCATCAATGGATGGTGGTGAAATAATTTGGTGTGAGATGGGCCCAAGGGAAGTGTCGGCCTTTGAAATTGGGTGGACGGTCGCTGCCGAGAAATGACACTACCGCCGACGAAGCGATTCATCTCATGAGAGGGTACATCGATACGATGCATCAAATCGTGTCTTCCAGTTCTGTGAAGTCCACGCGATCGAAGGCAACGCTTTCGTCGCAAAGATTGCGTTCTTCACTTTCGAGTCTCCGATTGAATGCTCTCATCATCATCAAGGATCAACAATCCTAGGATTGGTTTGACGCAGCCCTCCACTCGATTCTTCTATCGGCCAACCTCTTCATATTGACTAGTAGCTCCTCTCTTTAACGTCCTTTACGACCTGTTCTGTATAACCCATACCAGGCCTGCCTTTTCCAATCTTCCCGTTCACTTTTCCCTCGACGATTGTCTTCATCAGGCCATCGTGTCTTAAGATATGGCCGATTAGGTTGTCCCGTCTTCTTTTTATAGTTTTCAGCAGACTTCTCTTTTCTTCCACTCTTCTTCCACTCTTCTTAGGACTTCTTCGTTTGTCACTCGGTCGATCCATTTTATCTTCATCATTCTTCGGTAGCACCACATTTCGAATGCTTCCAACCTTTTCTTCTCCGCTGCCTCTTCTCCATCGTCCATGCCTCACTGCCGTAAAGGAACATGCTCCAGATATACGTTATGATGAATTGCTTCCTTACTTCCAAGCTTGTATATCCAGCTGTTAGTAGATTCTTCTTTTGATAGAATGCCCTCTTTGCCTGGGCTATTCTACTCACTATTTCTTTCTTGCTTCGTCCATCGTTGGTTACTCTGCTTCTCAGGTAACAGAACTCTTTCACCTCTTCCAGTTTCTGTTTCTGTTTTCCTAATATAACGTTGGTTTTGGCCTCTTCTCTTATGCTGCACACCAATATCTTAGTTTTCTTCTTATTGATCTTCAGCTGATGTATGACCATTGTCCTTTCCATCGTTGTAAGCATCTTATTCAGCTCCTTCTCTGTCTCTGCTATGAGAGATATATCATCAGCGAATCGAAGCATACTGATTGTTTCTCCATGGATGTTGACTGCAGAACACTTCTCCTTCACTTCATTGATGGCTCTCTCAATGTAAACATTAAAAATTACGGGAGACAGTGCACAGCCTTGTCTCACTCCTTTCCTTATTCTTGCTTCTTTACAGCTGGGCCAAGGTTTAATCACAGATAGGTACTTGGTTTTTATACAAACTGTGGATAATTCTTCGATCATATTGAATGCTCTGTGAATGCGAATGTTCCGTGCGGACAAAGTGAGGCTGGAGATTGAAAGGGAACTTGAGTTTCGCCTGAAGGACAATGGGGGCGTTTACTCGGAACCGAAATCACAATTTCGTGCACGAAATCGTTAGATGGAAACGAAAAAAGAATTTTAGTGAAAAAATAAATCTTCTAACCACAACCATTCACTCATAAATCTAAAATTAAATTAAGCCAAAGGTGACGCCCACCGAAAAAGCTGCTTTGATAACATTTACTTCATTTTCCTCCCGTCCTTGACTGCTCTTATGGGATGGGAAGGGAGTGGAGGGGGGTTCTCAGAAGGTCTGATCGCAGGGATGCTGTCGCAACTGCTCCTATTGGCAGAGTCAGCTGTGTCCCCTCTATTGCGATGAATCAAAGTAGCTTCGCGGGCTCAGTTGTGATTGGACGAAGTCGATATACGTCAGAGGTTGCACCACGCCCACTTTTCCGAAAGGGTTAAAAACATCAGTTTTTCGCCGCTTATAACTCGATAAATAATTGACGGATCAGAAAACGGAAAAACACGGGTATTTTTATTTTACAAACTCTGTCAGATTCGGCAATAAAAAAAATATGGTAAACGACCCTTTTGCCAGAGAATCGGTTGATTGGTGCGAAAAGTCATGAAAGAGATTCGTGCTATTTATCGGTGTGGGGATTTCGGAAAATGACGTGTCGGCTCTCGAATAGAAAAATCAGCGTAATATCTCCGGCTCTCCTTGAGGGCGTGGTTATGAGCTTACATTTCTCGATGCTGCAAACCGTAAGGCCCTCGTTTGATATCCTCTGGTCCAACTCTCTCATGCGATAAAAATGCGGGTTCTCGTAGCATTCACCTTCTTATTCTTGTTCTCTGCGAAAATGGTGGAATAGTTGTACATGCGGTAGCTGTAATTAAAAATTTCAGGGGTGAACGTTCCGTGACATATTTTTTCTGTAAAATCAGTGATATACTCTGTACACTGCGCAAGGTTAGAATGGATTAAGAAACATTAACATAATTTCCCAATTTTGACTCGAAGAAAAGTCACATGCGTATGGCAAGGATTTTCACTTGAATCTGTGTTTAAACAATTAATGGTATCCCATTCAATGATCGCGATCTGATTCTGGAGTAGGAACACAGCGGAATCTTTTCCTCCTGCACATATTGTATCATTTCAGGTGAAATTGAAATAACGATTCTATTTTAAAGCATTTTTCTTCAGTGGTTGAGCACTGAAGAAGATCAATACACGATTGGTATGCCATTGTAATTGCGCCATACTCGCATGAAAATTTCTTTGAATGGTTCCCAAACATTTCCCGTTGCAATCCTGTGCATTCGCTCGTGCAGTGTCCAGAAGCGAGTTCCAATGCAAGGAGGCGGTTTTGCGCATTCAGCTGTTTACCTTCATTTGCCCTGCTGAAAAATTCTGTAGAAGTTCCTTAAAATATTTCCTTAGGCCATTCTACAGATATTCCTTAAAGAATTGAAACACTTTTTTATGGAATTCCGTAGAACGTTCTGTAGAAATTCACTCGCAATCTGTGCAGATTCCTTACTGCTTTCTGTATAAATTCCCTAGCGTTCTGTACGGATTCCTTAGAGCATGAAAAAATTCAAAGACAAAGTCAGCGGTCGTAAAAGGACATCTCTCTGTAATGAAGTCGTAGGGTCTATACTCCGTGTAAATGTAAGAAAAAGTTGATTACAGAGAAAACGTTAGATATATTTAACAAAATATTTTAATTTGATACCCGTTACCATATCGTGTCACACAATTTGTTGTCATGAAAAAGATGATTATTGGTCATTTTAACGCCGTTAATACTTCAACGGTTAAGTCACATTCTATTTCATAATTGATTTTATTATTTTTAGTTCAGTGTAATATGCGCTTTCATATATCTATTTATCATATCACGGGCGTAAATGTCCCAGAACTTAACGTCTCTCATCTCCATATCGTACTTAAGTGTCTGCTCATTCCTTAAGGACGTGGCCGAAAGGGATGACGGGAAGATATCCTGTAGAGGCATCCCGGGCTCCCTACGGAATTCTCGGGCAGTGTACGGAATTTTGAACTTAGCCTCACAAAATTTTCCGTAGAATTCCGTAGAAACAGTTCGACATCACAACTTTCTACAGAAGTACCTCTGTTCCGTAGAATTTGTTCTGTAGAACTCCGTAGAAAGGGAAAGGTTTCTACAGAAATTCTGTAGAATTCCTTATGTTCCGTAGAAAATCTGTAAGGATTTTTTCAGCAGGGTGTCTGGGTTTCTTCCATGTCCCCCTTTTTGGCAATCACCCATTCCGTCGCAGATTTCCCGTTGTCCTCCTCGAGCCATAGTGATCTTCCTTCCCCGTGAATCCTTCGCTCTCCACATTCACGCAGACTGTGCTCCTCGTGGCCAGTGCGAGATTGAGGCGAATTACCCTAATTATCAGTCCTCTCCATTGTGCCGTAGGTGTGTGTTCGCCGCCCCTTGTGTGCCCTTGCATGGGGGTCGAAGCCGGCGGAAGGGGAGGAACCCTGGGCTTGGCCCGGGGCGAATTCGCCCGGGGCAGTCGCCCCCCCCCCCTCGCGGTGCTCTGTCGAGCATCGCCTTTGGCCGACTATTGATGAGGGGCCCAACCCAACTCTTCGCTCGCCCTGTGCGACCACCTCAGGGAAACGAAACGATCTCTGCTCCTTGTAAAAGGCTTTCAGATTTGCGATCGAAGTCTCCAGAGAGCAGTGCAACATGGGAAATAATACTTCCACTGAAAGTATCGAAGACGCCTTCGAGTCCTGGGGGGCTGTGTTTGAAACTGTCGGGATTATCTCGAATAGGAAACCAAGAAGTCACGTGGTAAAAACACGAATGCTTCGCAAATTTGGTGTGTTAAAACCGCTGATTGCAACCTCATTCTTTGTTTACACTTGTGTTAGTATATCTCAACTGGGGGCTCTAGTTGGACTAGATGAGAACGAATCAAGTGAAAACAATTAATGATGTTGTAAAGAGCGATTCAGACACATTAAATTTGGAAACCATTCGTGTTTGTATCACATGACTCCTTGGTTACCTATTAGAGATAATCCCGACGGTTTCAAACACAACTCCCCTGGCCTCCTTGGTAATGGCCTGGCAGGCCGAAGGTACGTGGTTCGATTCTCTGCTAGGTGGACTAGTTATCATAACTCGCCGTCCAATACGTCAGTAGTTATATGAGGTCCTACACAAAGATAACGAGACTCTTCCCATTAATAAGGAACTATTTTTCGTACTATATTGCGCGAGCACTAATTTTGTCCTTGAGCCGTGTTCGCATGCTGTTAAAACTCGCTTGGTCCAATCAGTCATTGTGGGAAAGCAGTTCATCTACATCTACATAATACCCTGCAAGCCGCCATAAAGGTGTGTGGCAGGGAGTGAATTCTCACCAAACATGCAATACATATCATATAAAAGGATTAGTAATAATATACTGGTCTAAACTACAATATTTAAAAAAAGAATATTTAAATACAGTATTACAATTACAATTACAATATTTAAAAATAGCAAAGCAAACATGCAAAAACATGCTGTTATTTGGGTTAGCTGTAAGTCCTCATACCAACATGCAGCTACCAATGTTATCCATTGCTACAATCGTTTTGGATATCCTTACCGTTATTCATATCCCTAATCGTACGAGGAAAAAAGGACATCTTGAATCTGTCAGTTCGGCAATCTATTTCTCTAATTTTGTGAATATGGTCCAGTCTACCATAGTAAGTTGGGGTTCACAAAATATTTTTTACATTATCATTGAAAATATGGTCTTGGAATTTGTTTAAGAGATTAAGTCTACATTTCAACCTGCGATCTGACAATTATTCCCATTTTAATTCATTTAATAGACTGGTTACGCTAATAAGGTTATCGTACCGTCCCTTTACAAATATTTCCGATCTTCGCTGCACACGTTCAAGTTCAATACTAAGACCGATTTCGTAGGGATCCCATACACTGGCAGCATATTCCAAATGAGGTCTAACAAGGGAAAAGTAGCTGATTTCTCGTACGTGATCGTCACATTTACCCAGTACTCTTTTGACGAATCCCAGTTTACGATTCGCTTGACCCATTATTTCACGTATGTGTTCACCCCAGGAAAGATCATGTGTCAGTCTTATTCCAAGATATTTAATGGATTCCACGTTTGTTAATTCATTATTACTTATTTTGTAAGTGCTAGGAGGAGAGCTATTCTTTTTCCAAAAATTCAGTACATGAAAGTTGACTGTATTCGTGTATTGACGCTCCGCCACGCAGAAATAACTTTAAAACTATTGGAGTTATTAATACGGGTGGTTGGCCTGGATGGTCATCTTCCATGGACTCCCCTGTCTTCTGAAAATCTCACGTTGCTAACGCGCTTATCACCTGTCAGACCCGACATTTTCCGGCGGAGTGTAAGAACACGACTGTATCCGAGTGCTCTCTCACTATACACGTGTAATGCGAAATCTGTGGGTCCACGGCCAAGAAATTATGGCAATATAATACTCAGTAACGCTGCATTTTCTGCACCAAACGAGCTTTCGGAACGTCTAGATCCTACATTTGCTCCTGCACCATGGAACTCTGCATATCTGATAATAAAATCCTTTAGCTGTTAATAAGCAAACTGGGCCTCCTATTTGGAAAAAAAGAGTAGAGTAGTTTTTGAGGAAAAGGTTGCATCCGAAAGGCATCTCTCGGTAAATAACGAGTACCCTATAAATAATCGTGACCACGTCTCCGCGAATCATTCAAATCGCTAATGAAAGGTACCAGCTAAGGCTGGTTTCCATTCGTACCGCCGAAGGAGTTTCATTCCAAGTTTGCTCCCGGGATGAAAGCCAGTCCAATCAAAGCTCTCTCTCCCTCAAAAGACTCGGGAAAAACTCAGGAAGAGAGGGTCTTGGCGCACGCGTTTGATTAATGGAAGATGAGATTGATGAGTGTGTACACAGATCAGGGCTGTGCCGTGGATGGGAGAGCCGGCGGCGGCGGCTTTAATTAATTTGTTCCCCGCGACCATCGCATTCAATGGGGCGCCCTCTTCAGCCGCACCCGGGCCCGCTGCCGCGCCGTCGGATGCCGAAGAGCACGGCGAAGAAGGAGCCGCCTTTATTTCGCCCGGGATATCATCTGGGAAGTGGCCTTGCCTCGGAATCCACGGAACCCGACTGTTCATCAGTTTGAACTTGCCGTGTCGGAATTGGATTTGCGTTGCCGTGGTGGAGAAATGACGGCGCGGGGAAGATCGCGGGTGATTGAAATGTTGAAAGACCTCAAGGTTTCCCCGGCGAATGTGGGTGAAGAGGTTTCCAGCCGGGCGTTGATTGGCATGGCCGTTTCGAAGGCGAAGTCTGCCATTGTCCTCAGGGCGAGATGGACCAATGAAGTGTGCCCACCCAAAGGAGACTGCGTCTCGAAACATCTTCTGCCTACCGACTCGTCTTCGAAACATCGGGTGCCTACCAACAACAATCCCAAGGAAACTTCTCCATCTACGAAAATGTCCGAAGACAAGAAAATCCAAATGCCAAATTAATTCTGGAAAACGATATCTCCCTGAAACCGGGTTTCGATCGTCAAGGCGATCATTTCTTGGCGATCAAGGCGATCATAAAATTCTAGGGAAGTATTTGCATGCGATCTGACAATTATTTCCAATTTAATTCATTTAATAGACTGGTCACGCTAATATGGTTATCGTACCGTCCCTTTAAAAATCTTGCCGATCTTCGCTGCACACGTTCAAGTTCGTTATTTAGACCGATTTCGTAGGGATCCCATACACTGGCAGCATATTCCAAATGAGGTCTTACAAGGGAAAAATGCTGATTAGCTTGACCCATTATCTCACGTATGTGTTCACCCCAGGAAAGATCATGTGTGATTCTTATTGCAAGATATTTAATGGATTCCACGTTTGTTAATTCATTATTACTTATTTTCTAAGTGCTAGTAGGAGAGCTATTCTTTTTCCAAAAATTCATTACTAGGCATTCGCAGTACTCTTTCCCATACTCGTCATCCCCAGTTGAGTTTTTTCTTCCTCACATTCTCGAATTCCTGGGCCCATTTTGCACCCTACGATATCATATTCCCTCTGAATATTTAAGAAGGTACGGCTCATGTCTGTGGCATGAAGACGTATCTGTTCCTCTTCGCCTGATATTTTGTTGGTTATGTTAATCTGCTTAAGATCTTTTCCCTCACGCTGTGAACTCTTTTCCCTTGTGATGCGTTACAAATCTTAGACTTTCTACTGAAGTTCGTCCATTTTTTCCTTCTCTCTTGTGTTCATCGTAATCCTGTGCCTGTCCTCTGCACCATGATATCTATAACGACGTCCTTGACTTCTCCTCGCGAATGCCATCGGGTATCGGCCGTTACTAATGCCTGCCGCTGTGCGTGCCGTAACTATTCCTTGTCTATCTCTCCCGCAATCTATGATTTTCTGAATGAATAAATTTGTTCGAGTTGTGGCGATCGCTCATCTACATAATACCCAGCAAGTCGTCATAAAGGTGTGTGGCAGGGGGTGACTTCACACCAAACATGCATTATGCATATATCAAGCATAAAAAGGATTAGTATGAGCTACGTATATTCTAGTGGAAACATAAGGATTTAAAAAATGAATTAAATAGCAAAGCAAGAATGCACAAACATACTTTTAGTTGGGTTAGCTTAAAGTCCTTATACCGACTTAACCTAATACCATACCTTTGATACACTTGTTAATATACATTAAATAGTATATATACAACTATTCACATCAAAGCAATAGCAGGCAAGTTTACTTTTTGGATTTTGACATCTTACAAAATAAAATATTACAGACCGCTCGACCAGCTTCGGCCTCTTCAATTCATTTACGAGGGCTGAATAGCAGTGAATAGACTTGTGCGATGGCCGATTTTGATCATCGATTTTCGATGAAAAAATTTCATCGAAAAGCTTCGATGACGATGGCTGTCATCGATCATCGAATAGTGTACACGATGATCGATGACTATCGATGAATATCGATGATCGATGAATATCGATGATCGATGAATATCGATGATCGATTAAAATCGATGATCGATGAATGTCGATGATCGATGCCTATCGATGATCGGTGCGGATGTCTCGGTTGGCACTTAGGTGTGGCTATTAAGTGAAGATTGAATTGGGTCAAACTTAATTGAGAAGGACAAGGCCTATTTATTAAGAGTGAAACAAGCACCAAGTTACAAATTAAGCAACAACTCTATGTTGTGGTGTAATACAATTCTCATATCCGCATTTTCACCGGTGAGTAGATGTCGGTCGTCCAACACAACGTTCCCTGCATCGCTGAAGAACCGCTCTGACGACGTTGAAGTGGCAAAAATACAGAGAGGTATTTCCTCGCGTACTTCTGAAGGCGGGGATACACATCCTTCCTGTTGCTATACCAATGTAAGACGTCCGAAGATTTGGATAAAGCTGGAACCCCCTCGTAATTGTGGAGCTCCGCCAGGAAGAGATGTAGTCAGCAGTGGTAGTCGTGTCAGCAGCACATCACGACTCATCGACATCAATGATTCGCATCAACTCATCGACTCATCGCAGTCGATGGTCGTTGACTTCGATTAATCGACTCATCGCACAAGCCTAGCATAGAATGTAAGCTTGAGAGTGTGTATACGTAAGGAGAACAAGGGGAAGGGGAGAAAAGAAATTTCAAAAGGGAGAGGAGTGAGGAGTTACTAAGGAGAAGGTGGTTAGGCAAGGGTGGTAGGATTGCGATGGAGGATACCGGCAGAACACTGGTCAAGGGCTAGTTACCGGACAATGGGGTAGGTGGTGGGGGGGAACAGGCACTGAATAGAACAGGGGAGAGGATGGAAGGGACTAGGCCATTCAGATGTTGAAATTAAAATAAACTTTGAAGTATGACATTTTTCTGCCCTCCTCACATGCATGTAAAATATTAGGAGTAAAATCAGTAGAGTGATCATTATCAATTATCAAAGCGTTCCCCAAACGTGGACTTTGCGAATAGGTGATCACCTGAGGGTGAACATAAGTGATCGTCGCATGAATGGACGTTGGTTTGCATGCCTGCATAAATGTCTCCGGTCTGTATTAATTCCCGAAACCTGTGTTCCGTTACTCAACCCCCACTCTGCATCGAAAACCCTTTTTCGGACTCTTTTTCCGCTGCTGCTCAAGATATTCCAGTCCCTTCCGCTATAAATCTCCCGATAACCATCGCTTCGCTTCTCCTTCCAATCGCTATCGCCTCTTCCTGCCGGGCTCCAGCGTCTTGCCTCGCTAAGAAAAGCGCATGAATAGGAATAAAGGCGAATGAGGGCTGAATCAAAACCAACCTTCGGATTGCTGACTAGAGACGATGCTGTTTATCCTCAAGTGCCACCAAATGTGTAATGCCGTTGTGTTGGCTTATAAAAGCAGTTTACCAGCAATGAAATAGGTTTGTGCGTATACTATTTCACTGTTTGACTCTGCTATCTTTACGTCGACCAACCGACTGTCGGATATCTTTAACGGAATTTTCAAAAAATACATGCTCAATCCCGCTAATACGTATTCTAAAATAGATTAAATATTTTCTTGCTTAGTTTTAAACTATTCCCTTGCAAATACAACTCCATGTTTTGAATTTTATTAATATTCGTATTTTTGAAAATTGTTTGGCAACAATGACGCTGCTACCATTTGGAAGTAATGGTATTAATGACACCATATCAATAACCAATGAAATATTTACATTGCATTAAAATATAAGAAGGACCTTGGAAAGGTATATTCCTTAATTGAGTTAGTATATAGGCTTGTAAGCACGTTCCATTACAAGTACCGTTGCCAATGATTACAACATACTGTAGCGCCACTTTCATGTAACTACGACTTTTCTGATTTTTTTCGAGCAAACATTCATTAATATCAATTAAACAAGTGTGGTAAGGCGAGCGCTTTCTTACAGTGCTAAATTCTACATAAAATTTCGCCTCTAGTTTTTCGTCAAAACGACATTTATCTTTACATTATTAATCTGTAAATTTTGCTGCAAGAAGGCTGCTCTTCTGTATAGCCACGTATAAAATATCTGATTTTCCACGTCTTTTTTCTTCAAATGTATTATGGAAAGGCCAAATTATTTTATTGCCAATCGATAGAAGGGCCAAAAAATGATGTGTCCCGAAATTTCCACTAAAATGACAATACTTCATAATTCGGTGGAGCTACCTTCAGAGGTGAAACCGTGAAAGCTGTTTTCGTTCGAGGATTTTGGGGTGACTTTTGATTAATTGGATTTGAATTCTGATGGGCGATCGTTTTGTCCCCTTGCGGGCAGGGGTCGAGAGGGAAACTCTCGTGAGTCTTCGTGGTCGGCGGCGGAGGGAGAGCACGCCGTCTGAAGAAGAAGGGGGCGTAGTCTCCCCCTTCTTCCGACGTACTCTTGAAATTCTCGCGAGGCCCAGGGACTAATTTCTCCGGCGGAAGGGCGGCGCAGGAATCGATGGCGCACTTCCCTCGCTTTTGCGTGCCGCGCCGCGCGGGGATTTCCAAACGAGCAGGGGGCGCGGGTGTCGTTTTCGCCGTCACGCGGCGTGGGAGTCGGTTCATTGATCGAGGAGGGAGGAAGACCGTGACTCAGTTCCGTGACAAGGAGCACTTTCGCTCGCGGGCGGGAGTCATCACGGAGGATCCCTGGCTCCACTGCTGCCGGAGAACTCGACACGCAGGCCAGGAACTTATTTCCGGGGGTTTAAAAGGAGTCTGTTGTATAAACACGGCGTGCACCTTAAAAAGGAAGCCAAGCCTTTAGGTTCTTGCCCTCCCTCATGCGGTGACTGCTAGGGTGCGTGGACGGTGAAGCCCATCAAGTTGATCAATGGCGTAAAGAAATATGCTCCACATGTACGTCCTGATGATTTTTTTCCTTACTTCTAAGCTTGTATTTGTAGCTGTAAGAGGATTCTTATTGTAGAGGATTCTTCCCGTTCACTCTTCCTTCGACGATTGTTTTCATCAGGCCATCGTGTCTTAAGATGTGGCCTTTTAAGTTGTCCCGTCTTATTTTTATAGTTTTCAGCAGGCTTCTCTTTTCTCCTACTCTTCTTAGGACTTCTTCATTTTTATCACTTGGTCGATCCATTTCATCTTCATCATCCTTCGATAGCACCATATTTCGAATGCTTCCACCCTTTTCTTCTCCGCTACTGTCATCGTCCATGCCTCACTGCCGAAAAGAAACATGCTCCAGATATACGTTTTGATTAATTGCTTCCATACTTCCAAACTTGTATTTCTAGCTGTAAGAGGATTCTTATTTTGATAGGATGCCCTCTTTGTCTGGGCTATTCTACTGACTATTTCTTTCTTGCTTCGTCCATAGTTGGTTACTCTGCTTCCCAGGTAACAGAACTCTTTCACCTCTTCCAGTTTTTGTTTTCCTAGTTTGACATTGGTGTTGGCCTCTTTTTTCTTGCAGCACAATAATATCTTAGTCTTCTTCTTATTGATCTTCAGCAGATATCTGGACGTTGTCCTTTCCATGGTTGGATGATACTGGTATTTTCCCGGCGTATAATGCTGGTAAAGTCTTCACTTTCCATGGTTATCAGCATCGTATTCAGCTCCTTCTCTATCTCTGCTATGAGAGCTGTGTCATCGGCGAATCGTAGCATGCTGATTGTTTCTCCGTGGATAGTCACTCCAGAACACTTTTCCTTGATTTCATTGATGCCTCTCTCGATGTAAACATTAAAAATTACGGGAGATAGTGCGCAGCCTTGTCTCACTCCTTTCCTTATTCTTGCCTCTTCACAGCTGGGTCCAGATTTAATCACAGATACTTGGTTTTTATACAAACTGTGGATATCTCTTCGATCATTGTACGACACTCCAATTCCTTTCTGAATTCCAAGCATTAAATTCCAATCTAAGTTGTCAAAAGCCTTCTCTAAATCCACAAATGCAATGAAGGTCGGTTTGTTCTTCTCCATTCCCTCCATATGAACAGCCTAAGGGCCAATATTGCTTCTCTTGTACCCTTAATTTTCCTGAATTCATCTTCATCCAGGAACTCCTCTGCTTTTCGTACGATTCTACTATTTCGTTTCTATTTTGTGCTATTTCGTTCTATTCTATTATTAAACATTCCATTTGTTATCAAACATGCTTTTAGAAGAAAAAATATATAACTGTATTATCAAACAGTGTTTATGTTCAGAATGTCCTCAGAGTGCAATATCAGAAGTTTTTTCTCAAAGTATATAATATATTCAAATTCTTGTAGTGTAAAATTGTATTTTTAGATTTCGTGGAACATTTTTATGATAATGTTCCATTAGGAAAACTAGATAAAAATAGGTATATAAGCATAGGTCGTAGGTATCGAGAAGTGAGAATGGATTTTTCAGGAATCGGATTCAGTATCGAGAATCGATAAATTTAGGTATCGACTCATCTCTATATGATGCATAAATCGACGGTACTAAGTTACATGATGGTATTAATATTGTCACAGAAATGCTGCTCCCACGATTCTGCCGTTTAATGTTGTCAAGCAAGCGCCCTTCATATTTACTGCGTCACGGACATTCGCGGACGACTGCTCAAACGGAAGCGACGTGCGCAGTTTCAATCACCGGCCCTTGGCAACCCGAGTGAACTCGGCTTAGTTCGGCACCGCGGTGGATATTCAGCGACATTCGCGTTATGGAAGGGTTGCCGAAAGCGAGTGCCTCATAATAAAGTGCTTCGTCGTCATTGGCTGTCCGCGGCGCGGGCGGAAGTCAATGCCGACGGCGGAAATTGGCGGGAAATGGGAGAGAAGGGCGACCAATCAGGAGCGAGCACTCGTTTGCAAGCGGATTCTCACGGAACTCTTTTCCAGTCTTTCGGAATGCCCGGCTTTTCGCGTGAATTCCCGTTCGGTGCATGGCAATCCGTCGACTTCGATCGCCAAAGGACCAGCTGGTCTATATCACGTGCCCACGACTATTGTTCTTAGAATTCGATTATAAATGGATAATAATTATAAATTAATGTCATATGGTGGAATGAAATTCATAAATAATTCCTTCCCTTTTCACATTGGTCACAATGTCACCCGTAGAATATGGGATTGTTGTTTACTTGGAGGAAATGCATGTTATGTATTTGAAACACGCTTTTATTTATTTTACCTATCCAGAAATTCTCGCTATGATCTCAATCACGACAGCCATCACTGACAATTTAGTTCAGTTTTGGACGTGACGTAGAATGAAATGTGATACAAATCGTGTGGAAATCTATTTAATTTTTCAGGAAATTTATGAGATGCAACAATTACTAAAGATTTATCGTGGGGAAGACACATCCGCGAAATATGCGGCCGAGCAAAGAGAAAGCTAGGATTTATAAAAAGAGTGCTTTGGAAATGTGATTACGATAGGTTGAGTAGTGTTTCAAAATTAATACAAGAATTAGGGTGGGAATCATTATCAGAGCGTAGGTTAAAGTACAGATTAAATCTAGTAGAGAAATTTCAATCGGATAGATTTACTGAAGATGTTAGGCACATATTAAAAACACCAGCGTATTATGCTGGATTCAAACAGATAAATAAGATTAGAGAGATAGATTGTCACACCGAAAGATTCAAAATGGCATTTTTCCCCCTTACTATAATAGAAGAGAATAGGCATCATAGCAAAGGGATAGGTAGGGGAAATATTTTAGAGCAGTATGTAGTGCATGATGCATGTATTAATCCCTTAATTACTATGTAGATACTATCAATGTAGTTGCATGAGACCCTATAGTTGCCTGTGTGCATGTCAATTATGCTTGGTGATCTTCACACCCTGCCACACACCCTCGCGGTGGCTTGCAGGGTATCGTGTAGATGTATATGAGACGAGTTCATGCTCATACAATTGTTTCGGAATCACAACCGGACCTTTAATATATAGTTTGCTGTGTTTTTCCAATTCATCATCATTTTTGTTGAAGCTACTTGGAAAATTGGGATCAATATCGGAAGGAAATGCGCCTTGGCGTCAAACGACATGAGGAGGATAGACGGAAGCCGCTAATCAGGAGAAGTCTACTGTCAGACCGAGCGATGCCAGAATCGATTTTCCCCACGCGCAAAACACGACTACATACATCTACATAATACCCTGCAAGCCACCATCAAGGTGTGTGGCGGGGGGTGAATTCTCACCAAGCATGCACTACGTACCGTGCCTTTAAATGATTCGTATTAATATGTTAGTCTAAAATTCATTCTTTAAAAAGATAAAAATAGCAAAGTAAGCATGCAAAAACATGCTGATAGTTGGGTTACCTTCAAGTACTTACCCCAACATGCAACTACCTATGCTATCCATTGCTACACTCGTACTGGATACATTTACCGTTATTCATATTCCTAATTGTACGAGGGAAAAAGGACATTTTGAATCTTTCAGTTCGGCAATCAATTTCTTTAATTTTGTAATCATGGTCCAGTCTACCGTAGTAAGTTGGGATTCGCAAAATATTTTTAACGTCATCACTGAAAGTATAGTCTTTGGAATTTTTTTAAGAGATTAAGTCAAAATTTCAACCTGCTATCTGACAATGAATACCAATTTAATTCATTTAATAGGCTGGTTACGCTTATATGGTTATCGTACCGTCCCGTTACAAATCTTGTCGATCTTCGCTGCACAAGTTCAAGTTCATCATTTGGGCCATTCGCAAAATATCTACATCTGCACCTACACGATACGCTGCAAGCCACCGCGAAGGTGTGTGGCAGTGGGGAATATTTTTAACGTCATCACTGAAAATATTGTCTTGGAATTTATTTAAGAGATTACGTCTATTTTTCAACCTGAGATCTGACAATGATTCCCATTTTAATTCATTTAATAGACTGGTTACGCTAATAAGGTTATCGTACCGTCCCTTTACAAATCTTGCCGATCTTCGCTGCACACGATTCACGATTAGAAATCCCCATAATTTCACGTACATGTCTTCACGCTCCATCGCTCACAAGCGTCACAGACTCGCGATACTGGAACCAGCACGACGTCGAGGACACTCGCTACCATCATAGCAAACATTAGATAGATAACATTATTAAGGGTAACAAAAAAGTCCGGGATCAGGATATTGACAAATCGAGATATCGTCATATCGGGATATCGGCATATCGGGATATCGTGATATCGCGTTTCGAAATATCGACTCCCGATATCAAGTGCACATCGAGTATCGTCGACGATATATCGTGGTATCGCACATCCCTAATAACCAGTATCTAAAGGCCAGCAAGCCTAGATATCTGCACATTACTCGCTGAACTACTTGGTGCGGTACTGGTTGGCTTATAGCCCCCAATAGGACCCAGTAAGGGTTTAAACAATGACGTAACTTGTTAGTCGCAGTAAAATTTTCTCTTTTTTTTAATTAGCATGGTATACCATGCTAATTAAAACCTTAAAAGCTAATTAATCTTCATAGCAAGAGCATGTTCAGCGATAGTGTGAAACCTTCTAGTGCGGATCCAATCCTGCCAGGTTTCGTCCTCAACATCAAGTCTCCTGTGCTGGATCAATTTTCGAGTGGAACAGGATTAATTTCTGGTGACCGCCAGCCTCTGATCAGTAGCCTATGTGTACTGCCAACGGAATGGACTCTGCGTGGGAGAGCGAAACGTATACTAGCGCAGGCTCTAAAGGCCGTTTTAGACGGTCATTGATACTGCGCAGGCTGTTGCGAGAACACTTGCGCAAGAAATATTGCACCGTGTAAAGCGACGACTTGCAAGGACAGGCAGCGCCGCTGCGCGAACGCTTGCGAGCAAATTAGAACATGTTCTAGTCTGATGCATGTGTTCGCGCAAGTTTGAAGTTTGTTTCTCTCACTAGATGGTGCAGATGTAGCGGCAACGAACTGCCTGGGGAATTCTAGCAATTAAATAGGTTGTTGATGATTGAGTTTGGTGTTTTTGCTTGCAATCAACTCCTTAGGTAGTGAATAAAGTGCAATAATGATGAGCTGGGCGATTAATCACGTTGAAGCTTAAATTTCGTGCGTAAAGGAAGAACCTGTTACCTTGGCCCACATCCGTTCGTTCGTGGCGCAAATTTTGGGCTAAGATTACGGGATAAGGGTCTCCATATTGCAATATTATGTTTATGGCTTAAAACATATTGTTAAGTGGTGGTAATTTATCGCATCTATCACGTCCGATTAATTGCTACTTAACAGATCTTGACTTTATGCGATATATTGACGGTATTGCCGCTACTGAATGGAATAAATTATCACTGACATAATGCACCGACGATTGCACCGTGTATAGCTGTCAAGCAAGCGTCCTCGCAATTTTCTAGGTCATGGACTTTCGCAGACAACTGCTCAAACGGGATCAACATCAACTTGCGCAGTTTCAATGACCGTGGTGTAAAAGGGCCTTAGCACTTCCAGGGATCCGCAGGTGTGCGCGTGGTCATGAGCCAGCCAATGATCACATCATTCTGCGCCTCTACGGGCAGTTGTCGATGCCGAGAATTAAATTCATGCAAACTCCCTGCTAATATGGTAATATCATCACTTCGCTTGCTACCTCGGGACTATTTCTTCTTTTGATTGCCGCAAAAGGAACCGTTTGCAAGTTCTTCCCTCTTAAAATTCAAAAGGTTGAGCGTTGGAATGATCTATTTCAGTCGCGAAGGAAGCTCAACTCTGGGAGTTCGAACTTGCCTCCCTCCATTCCGTCGCTAGCGCCGCGGATGTGAAGCTTGATATAATAAATTGCTCAGGGCCTCAGCTGGCCGGTTACATGCTAATGGCTTTCCGACCCAAGCTATTCCAGTCCGAGGAAAAGGAATTTGGCCATTAAGGTGAGATTTTGATGAATTAATGATGATCGTCCTTACCCGCTAACTCATTAATTTTGCGACTAATTTTAGCCTATCGATTTTGCCATCTTAGGCAAGAAATTGTATGAAAAAATCAAGGAAAAAATTGAATTCAATGCATGATTCCGGTTCTTCGTCATATATAATTCGGTCGGAAAAAAATTAATTGTCCTAATGTTTTTGCAATAAGGCTGGCAAAATTAATTTTTTATCAATAGATACACTTCTCAGCTTTGTAACGACATAATATTTTTAAAGAGATCTTGAAACTGGACCGAGATTAACGATTTTGACGTTATGCAACGTAATTCATTTCAGCTTGTGGTTGACATTGTGCAGCGCGCGCTGGGCCAACAATTTTCATGGTGCGCGACTCGATACATTCAAAATCGATTTGTGGCCAAACTATTTACTGCATTTGAAAAACAGTTCAATGCTTTTTTGCTATATTTCTCTCGAAGATAACAAATCTGCCTTTCAAATTTTTCTGACCTGAAGACTACCTCAATCATTTAATTTATTGATAAAAAATTGTTTATAACAAAAGCGTTATTTATTATTTAGACTTGGTTTAATCTTGTTATCAATGAGTATGAGAAAAAATAGTAATATGTATATTTTTGTTTTTAAACATTTATTTTTCGCTGATTTATTTTAGTCTATAAAAGTAATTGGAAAAAATTACGGCATTCGCACACTTTCTGCAGACTTTTATCGCTATTTTTCATTAGATGCATATTTTTTTCCTCTATTTCTTAGGGTTTTAGCTTTCAAATAAAAAAATTAATGTTAATATCTCAATTCATTCAAAAGTTGTACGAATTTGAAAGTGAGCGCTACCTCCGTACCCCTTAGTTCGGCCTGCTCTTAACGACAAGTCGCCAAGGAGACCTCCGCTAAAGTGGCATGTAGTCTTATTTATAAGTTTCCTACCGATGAAGTGTAGGCTAATTGGACATTAGCATCTTCCCACGACCTTTCATCATTTCACATGACGTCCCTCTTCAGCCCCTCATGCATCCTAGCTCTCACTTTTGAATCTAAATTTCCGTTTCTTATCCTCCCTCTTCCTTGTTTACCCAGCATTCTCCTCTCAATCACGTCTTTCAAAACACCATCTTACCTTTTCCATCTGCCTTCTCCCATTTTCCTCAATCAAATTCTTTCCTACCACCTCAGGCTCTTCATCGTTCACTCTCCTTTTAGACCTTTCGCTTCACCTTCTCCATCCTTCTCCACATCTCATAAGCCCCTCTACCTCTATTTTCATCTTCTCTCCGTAAAGCTCAAGTTTCCGCGCCATACAGTGCCACGCTCCAAATTAAACCTGGGACGGATGTGATGCAGAATTCGAATGTTCCCTACGAGAATACTCAAGTAGATGCCGGTTTAACCGATAAAAGATATCTTCCACTGCCGGGATTCGAAACCGGGCCCGTGGTTGAGTGGCCAGTACTCCCCACTCCACCAATCCGACCCCCACGCCATCTAACATGGCTATTCTGTAACTTTAGGGCGCTATATTACGCATCCGCTATTTCCCTTCGGAAATTACGCCTTTTCCGATTCTGTAAATACCGCCGCGCTATATTACGCCCAATCCAAGGGCGCAATATAGCGCTGTGGCGTAATCTCTCGACAGTGTGCGAAAAGTAGTAGGGCAGATTCCAAGCGGCCAATAGGAGGCAGCAAGAGCAAACAATTTCAATTAAATCCTTACTATTTGGGTAGAATTTATTGAATTATGCCTCAAGAATTTCTTAAAACTTTAATAAAAACTTTATTCTTGATATAAACTCTCAAAAATGAAACACACAAAATATCGTTTGCAACTGGGACAAAGTAGAAACCGTTGAATATCGTGGAGCAAATGTTGACGAAGCTTACGTTCAGCGGACGACAGAATTCGGGTTGATGTTAATGTTGTTCAATCGTGAGTTAGCGGTGCTGATGGTCTCAATTTTGAATTGTTAATGGTATTTTCTATTAATTTTGATAGTTGGACAAATGTTTCTGATGGTAAATACATTGGAACCCTTCATAATGCAAAGATTAGTTGTTTACGGCGTTAAAATAATCACTTTCAAAGAAATAGCCCATTGAAACGCTAGTAATTACACATGAACAGGGAATATTTTTTTACTGAACCGATGATTGAAATACGTGTTAAAGTCCGTTAATAATTTCATGATAGTATGCGACCAATGGTATGAAATCCTAGAATAACAGGATGTAGAGAAGGGATTTAAAAAGGGACCTCCTGTGACTTAGAGGATAGTGGCTGCAACGTTGCTGCACAGCATGCAGCCAAAACATTTCCTCAGAGAAATAGCCTCTTGATTGAGATAAGCAGAAGGAAATGATTATCAGCTGCACAGCTTATAACGTTATACCTTTATAAATTTGATTGTCACCATGTCATTTAATAGCCTATTTTATATTTTCCTGTTTCACTTTTCGCACCAGTTAATTATGCAAAAAACAATATTAATTTGTTTAGCTTATAGAGTTAATATAATAACAAAATTAAAATTCTTTTTGCATTCTATCCAAATATATTCCAAAACGTGAAAGGTTTTAACCTATATTATTTACCAGCTCAACTGACGTATGTATTAATATATTTTCATTATTGCCGAATTTACGGCTAGGCTTTCGTATGATATGCCTTGTAGGAAGACATGAAGATAGTAATGCGGGTATATGAATTCGCTTAGATAGAAGAAAATTTCTTTGGATACCAGATAAACATCGAATATGCTACGTTTAACCGAATTAACGTCGTTTCTGAAGTTTGGGAATCAAATATGAACGCGAATACAATATTTGTAGGTCGTGGCCACAGTAAAATAAACTACGATATGGTTTCCAAGTTCAGTAAAGTCACTGAAGTGGTCGCTATCTAGGATAACACGAGCCATAGGCGGGCGTTATTTTTGGTGCTATATATAGCGACCCCCCAAGGGGCCGCTATTTTGCTTACAGAATCAGGAAAGCGTTATATTGCGCCGATCTCTCCAAAATAACTCCCTACGTTATAATAGCGCCGGCGTAATCTGTTACAGAATAGCCCTGTAAGTGATGTGGCTCGCCTAAGTATCAGGATAAACACAGCTGCTATAGCAAGCAGTTGCGAGCGCTTTCAGATCAGAGGTGACGAGAGGTGGGTGTTTTCCGCCGCAAATGGCTTGGTCAATCCGTCCACTTCTTCGCCTTTTTTCCACATAAAACGAATTGGCGTCCTATCGGATGCACGTGCCTACTAATGGCTCACTGTCCTTTGCTGGAATTCAGAGAGAGAGAACACACGATCACCTGGGGAAATGCATTGAATCCTAGGAGTAGTCGGTAGTTCCTCTCTCAAGTGTGGAAGGACCAATAGTCAGATGTATAAGATTGCTGGATCCATGCCACCGCAATTCTTAAGGAGGTTGATCCGAAAAGTGAAAGTCATGTCATTTTTTTCATATTTTTAGCACTTATACAAATAAAGTTCCCCTATCTAATAAAGTAAAGATAATTATACCAACCATACTCCTTTATTGCACAAATTGAATTTGAAATTACATATGATTAACGGCGAGCATGGCCATTACATGGGAATATAAAGTTTAAAAATACCATAGTGACATGTCATTTTTGCAAAAATGTGATCTTTTATGCGTAATTTCACAAGGAATAAAATGACACGAAAAAAGGATCAATTACCGTATTTTCGCTAAATCCACCAATTTATGCGCTTATAGCAGACGAAATGCGTTAGTTGACTTCAAGTGGCACTGCGGTCGCTGTTGCCAAAATGTATGGTGTATGAATAATATCATTGCTCATGAGATATTAAAGAATATTTCAGAAAAATATTATAATATAACCTTTGATAGTAATATTCTGGTGTTATACATTAGTAAATTCATTGAGTACATGAATTTATTTCTTTAGAGTAAGTGCTGACTCAATCGTCGAGCTGATTAAAATTATCATAAAAAATAAATCCTTCGACTTTCCATCGTATTTCTTGTGATACTTATGACTTTCAATAGCTTAGGTAATTTTCTTTGTGAAGTAAGGATCACTTATCACTTGCATATTTTAACTCTAGAGAGATACTAACTCATAGAGTAGATACTAACTCATGCATGCTCTAAGAAATATATGTTCTTAATTTAATTTATTCATAGAAATGATTGTCAACTAACTATTTAATGTCCTTTGTGGCTAATATTTCGCACGTATCGTAACTGGATGCTTGATATTTTCCTCAGGGTTAATAGTATTGCGACTCTCGGTCAAATGTTTGTAGTGTTTAAAAGGGGAAGTATTGTCTTTGCACGCCTGCGCGGTAGTCCCTGATTGATAAGGCTCGCCTGGTGATAGATCACCTCTTGCCACACACCCGTGCGGTGGATTCCAGGGTATTAGAGCATCAGGGACGTAGATGATAGATCGGAGGCTCATATGAACCAGGAGAAGACTGTGAAAATATAGATTGGTTGCAGAGGGCGGGTATTTGCTGTAGGAAATAGAGGAAGTTGGATGGCGTGAAACGTGTGCCGTAAAACGTGATTAGAGATGGCGCATGGGAGAACGGAAACAAAAGACAGAAACAGTGCGTAACGTGAGACCGTGTTGTGCGTGGTAGATGGTCATCTCCAATCTCTTTACGTTTCACGTACACGGGCAACCAATGAAAACTGTCCCAGGAGTTGGCGATAAAGAGCCACCTGTGGGGACTCATTGAAGTTACAAGTGGATGTATATGCCTCTTTTGAAATAAATTTTAGTCCCAAATATTGTAAAACTTATTTCTGTCTTTTATTTTAGCATAGAGAATTCCCTGACTTGTTTTAGGGAATCAATTAATGAATAGTTGTTTGAAGTTATTGTGTTTATTGATATTTTAAATGATAACTAATGACATGAAAAAGCTTGTTTGCCATTGTTGACATCGGAGATAGTGAAGATTTCGTCAGGAAGGATTACACACGGTTTTCGCTAGTAACTTTTTGTAATTTATAAGAAACTTAAGCGATCTGTTAACTTCATCAACGGCATGGAATAGGTAAGTACCTCTACAGTCTTGTAAATTAATTGCTACCTCCTTTTTACATTCGCTACGGATTTCATTCGCGTCGGATTTCGTCAGTCAATTGTTTCGGACTCGCGATTCGCGTACGTTGATTGTGTCCACGAGAGAAAAAGTTCCCGTCTCCCGTTTTACTTCAGCCGTTTACGTCGATTGTAGTCTTTACCGTTACTCTTTCCGTGTTGCCGGAAATGGCTCCATGTTCTTCCAATTCCGATATCGCCTTGCGTAATCTTCCACTAAATTTTTTAATTAACCTTCATTTTTACCGCCATGAAACAACTTTCAGAATTGCCAGCATTGACTGGAAGCTTAGTTATCTTGCACTCAATGTTTATTATTACGCTGAAGCAATACTTAAGGCGGCTCTACCGGATTATGAATTAATGTCATTTTTGTGAAAATTTCAGGACACATCATTTTTTGGCCCTTCTATCGATTAGAAAAAATAATGAAGCCTTTCCTTAATATATTTAAAGAACAAAGACGTTGAAAATTAGCTATTTTATATGTGGTTATACGGCCGAGCATGACTCTTGCAGTAAAATTTGCAGATAATTATGTAAAGAGAAATGTCGTTTTGACGAAAAACTAATATAAGATGCGCAATTATAAGTAAATTTAGCATAGCATAGCAAAAAAGCTGGCATTACCACACTTGTTTAATTGTTATTAATAAATGTTTGCTCGAAAAAAGCAGAGAAGCCTTAGTTACATGAAAATGGCGCTACAGTATGTTGTAATCATTGGCAACGGTGCTTGCGTCGGAACGTGCTTACAAGCTTATACGCCGACTTATTTTAGGAATATACCTTATCAAGGTCCTTCCTATATTTTTTATGTAGTTTAAATATTTCTTTGGTTATTGATATGGTGTAGTTAATATCAATGCTTCCAAATGGTAGCAGCGTCATTTTCAAAAATATCAATAGTGATCAATTTCAAAACAAAGAGTTGTATTTGCCAGGGAATAGTTTAAAAATAAGAAAATATTTAACCTATTTTAAAATACGTAATAGTACGAATGAGTATGTATTCTCACTTTGTAAATTAAACGTGGCAACAACACGCCAGTCAATTTTGGAAGTCAAAATGAGTTAAAAGAGCTTGTAAAAAATAGAATGCAACTACAACGCGCTATGTAATAGCATACTCATGCAATTATTGTGCATGCGTTTTCACCCTATAGATGATTTACCATATAGGTGTTTTTCTGGATCGGTATGTATTCATAAAATAACATAGCTCTTTTACGGGATGTTGAATCGCGGAGTCACGGTGGAACCTCCTTAATTGAAATTTGCTAAAGGGATTAAAATTGCTGTTCGAGCATTCGCTTGCAGCAGAAGGTTCCCGGTTTTGGGGGGCAGAACTGCAGGGATTATTGAAAGCAAAAACAGCAAGCCTAAAATTCTCTCATATCGTCTCTTGTAATTTATTTATAACTTATTGACTTATCTCATGGGAGAATTATATTATGCAGGTCATGTTTGAAGAGGAGAAAACCGCGTCGAATTGTACCACTAAGAACCGAATGTAAAGATTGATATTAGTGCGAGGTGACTTGTGATAGACGCGCGCCGATAGGTCAAAAGCCGTGCGATGTAAGGTCGGCGCAGCCTACCCTGTTATGAAGGCCGTTTTTAAACGGTCACTGATACTGCGCAGGCTGTTGCGAGAACACTTGCGCAAGAAATATTGCCCCGTGTAAAGCGACGACTTGCGAGGCCACTGCGCGAACGCTTGCGATAAAAATTAGAACATGTTCTAATCTGATTCATGGGTTCGCGCAAGTTTGAAGTTTATTTCTCTCACTAGATGGTGCAGATGTAGCGGCAACGAACTGCCTGGGGAATTCTAGCAATTAAATAGGTTGTTGATGATTGAGTTGGTTGTTTTTGTTTGCAATCAACTCCTTAGGTAGTGAATAAAGTGCAATAATGATGAGCTGGGCGATTAATCACGTGGAAGCTTATATTTCGTGCGTAAAGGAAGAACCTGTTACCTTGGCCCACATCCGTTCGTTCGTGGTACAAATTTTGGGATGAGTATACGGGACTAGGGTCTCCACTATCATGTTTAGACTATGGCTTAAAACATACTTTAAAGTGGTGGTAATTTATCGCACCTTTCACGTCCAATTAATTGCTACTTAACAGATCTTGACGTTATGCGATATATTGACGGTATTACCGCTACTGCATGGTATATGTCACTGACATAATGCACCGTGTAAAGCTGTCAAGCAAGCGTCCTCGCAATTTTCTACGTCAAGGACTTTCGCAGACGACTGCTCAAACGGGATCAACATCAACTAGCGCAGTTTCAATGACCGTGGTGTAAAACGGCCTTAGCAGATAATCAGCTAATGGTGGATGGGTGCATTGATGAATAAGTTTAGGGACAGCATGGTTTCGGCTAGAGTATGGAGATCTCACTGACGTCCCAGGCGGTGTGAAGAAAATCACGAACAAAGCTGAACCCTCATTCCAAGTACGGAGAAGAAAGGTCCAGCGAACAGTGTCCAGCGAACACTGCTGAGTGATTGGATTTGATGCATTTCTTGCGTCTATTCGATGATTCCTAGAGGCGCAGTGAAAAGGTCATAGGTCAACGGGCACTGGAATCTCCGCCGAATTCCGATTGATCGAGAGCTGCTCGGCTGTCCGGGGAGCTGCCGCACCCGGACGCTGCATCACGATATGTCGATATCCCGATATGTCGATATCGCGATATGACCATATCCCGATATGTCTATATACCGATATGACGATATCGATATGTCTATATCCCGATAAGCCGATATCCCGATATGAAGATATCCTGATCCCGGTATTTTTTTCTGTCACCCTAAATAATGTCTCTATTTAGCGCAATTTCTCGGTAATGGTTGATCGGATTGAAGTGCTATAAACGGTCTCTTCCTTATGAAATATTACACTTCCTCAATCGTTAATTATATATTTTAAATTTTCTAATTTGTCATTGTTATTAACTATAACTTTTTTATCATAACATTTGGATGTAGGGAATGGAATGGCCATTTTGCGATTTCATCACTGAAAACTCGAATTCAACAAGAAAATTTCAAATTTGTAAATAAAATTGTTCTTTTTAAACCATAATTCGGAATTTTTAAAAATTTTCACCGTCCTTCGACCAAGGAAAAATGGTTATATACTCATATGGGCCGTACAAAAAATTGAAAAGAACCTTTATTATCTAAAATTATATGCTCTTTTTCCTTAAGTTATTATATTATAAGTCGATATCCCGATATTCTGATATGTCGATATCCCGAGATGTTCATATCACGATATTTCCTATTTATATCGCGAAACCGATATATCGGCGAATCCGCAATATCAGAATGATATCGTCGTGCGATATTCAAAACAGCGTATTCCCGGTAGATTAAGTCCGGAGAAAGTTAAACCTGTGGCAAAACGGTTCAACGTTGAGTTTAAGCTCAGTGAGTATCCCTCTCCTAGTCAGCTCTTGCGTCGGGGTGGTTTACGAAGGTGTCGTCATCATCATCAAGGGTCAACAATCCTAGGATTGGTTTGACGCAGCTTTCCACTCGATTCTTCTATCGGCCAACCTTTTCATTGTGACGTAATTCTTCTCTTTTACATCCTTCACAACCTGTTCCATGTATCTCATACGAGGTCTGCCTTTTCCAATCTTCCCGTTCACTTTTCCCTCGATGATAGTCTTCATCAGGCCATCGTGTCTCAAGATATGACCGATTAAGTTTTCCCTTCTTCTTTTTAGAGTTGTCAGCAGACTTCTCTTTTCTCCTACTCTTCTTAGCACTTCCTCGTTACTTACTCGGTCGATCCATTTAATCTTCAGCATTCTTCTGTAACACCACATTTCAAATGCTTCTACCCTTTTCTTCTCCGCTGCTGTCATCGTCCATGATTCACTGCCGTAAAGAAAAATGCTCCAGATGTATGTTCTGATGAACTGTTTCCTTACTTCTATGCGTTACGAAGGTGTGTTCCGTGAAATATCGCGATTGGTCTCATCGTCACACGCAGTCTCGGGTGTAATAGTAATGATAATACATTGTATTCATCTTGAAAATGATATATATATCATATTAGATATCGTCACATACCAAATTTATATCAAATTTACATCACGCTCATAAAATTCCTCAATAGAATATGGAGGACACTGCATCAAATAAGTACTTAGTCTTCTCCTAAATTTGGGAAGTGTCTTCGGCTCTCAGATGGGCAGGTAACATATTATACAATCTCACCTTAGTGTTGTGGAAGGACTTATAATTCCTTGCCAATCTGCAGAATGCAAAATTCAAGTCATCTCTACCTCTGGTGGTGTAGTTATGCACAGAGAGAATGGCCCTGAACACATATGAACTATACACTGTCATAATACCACAGTGTATAAAAAGGGGTTAACAATGGTCAAGGGGATGGACATTTGCTAAGATTCTAACCGCTCTTTTTTGCATCAATAACATTTGTTTAGTGGATGAGGCATGCCCCCATAGTTCCACTCCATAGCTTATGTGACTATGGAATGTTGCATAATAAAGTGACCTGATGTACTGATTAGGAATTAATGTTCTTAGTTTTGTTAACATAAGTATTACTTTTCTCAATTTCTTACATAATACACTACATTGACTGTCCCATTTAAATTTGGAATCTATTTCAATTCCCAATAATTCTGTATTAGTTGCATTGAGACTAAATGTTAACATTTTTGTTTTATTAGTATTTAAAACCAAACCATTATTTATAACCAATCAAGGGCCTGCTTTTTAATATCCTCATATTTGAGCCTTTGCATCATGTATGTTAATGCATTTTTGAATTAGGATTGTGTCATCTGCATATAAAACTGATTCAGTTTTCATGTTAAAAGAAAGGTCATTAATCATTATAATAAATAAAATAGGACCCAGGACTGAGCCCTGTGGTACTCCATCTTTTATTGTACGGGCCTCAGATCTAGTGCCGGAAGTTGGTTGTATGGTGCGGAATATCGTTCGTTTGGTAGTTTAGATTTGGCGATGGAATATTCTTGGAGCGAGAACATGGGTTTGTGGGGGCCCAGGGAAAAAGAAGACCTCTCCCCTTTAACGAGTGGTTGCGACGTGGGGCCCGCTTCTCCCGGCCAGACGGGCCGTGATCCCCTGCCCGATGCATTGTGGGACACCACTTGTCGTCGTGTACGGCGGGGGGTGGGGGGGGGGGACGACCCTTGAGCGCACGCTGATTGGTTGGCGTCGGGAGGCAGTGCGTAGCGAGCAGAGGAAGAAAAGCATTTCGACTTATTTTTAGGAGATCCCGAGGGAGCCTTCTGATGTACTAAAGCTTTTTAGGGGAGAGTTTTGTCGATGGGGGGGCTAGGGTTTGATTGGGCTGGCGGCGGCGCCCGGGGTCGAGTGGGGAGGCGGGAATTGGCGCCGGCGCCAGGCCACGCAGGTTTGCCCCCGGGCGAGAGCGGCCCTCCTCCCAGTGAATCGACTGACTGCGATCAGCGCCCGACCACAATGCATCACCCACGACACGTTTACGCCTGGATTTGCGTTGGACTGACATGGGTGTCCCAATTCGCGGATGTTTCCTGCGTTTCTTAGGGGAATGAATCAATAAATCATTTTGGACTTTAAACACTCTTCTATAGTAGATTTATAGGGTGTGAGTAGTACTGGACATTCAAAATTAAGTGATTTACGTGAGTTTCCTTAAAATTAGCGGAGTATAAGAAACCGGATGCGTGACGATGGATTCGTAACTGTCCACTAATGAGCTTTTGTTGAACGCAATCTCACTGTTATACCCTTTAGTGCCTTGGGTTTTTGTAATAATGCTGAAATAATGCCAACTGTGGTAGACTGGCATGCCATAGGTTGTGCGGTGCTGAATACTGCCAGGAACGTGGATGCTGTGTCCGTCTTTAAGTCAACGTGTTTAGATAAGATGTTGTGGCATAACGTAAGCAGTTGGCGCAATAACCCAAGAGGTCTGACCGTCCTGCAAAACCTTGTCTATATTCAAGTCTTGAAGAATTGTATAAGATTAATCTCGAATTAGTAAACTTGTAGTGGGTACTTTCGTTGGTAGCAATAAGAGGAATAATATTAATACCAGACAGACTTGCCCCAACTTTCGTCCTGTAGAGGTGCTGCAGGAATGAGAAGCGTTAGAACAACGCTAGGACTGTGGACCCATGGCAATCATGAACTTACTACGGTCTCACGGATTACGCAGAAGTTAAATTATTTTGAAATTAACTGCTTCTTAGTTAGTGCCGTCCATAAAGTAGAGGTCGTGTTCCTTGGCTGAACTTCGAGAGGCGAGGCGGAGTCGTTTCGTCAGAGAGAAAAGAAGATTGCGTCTAAATTACCCTTCGGCTCCTACCCCGTTCGGGTTTCTGCCCTATTTTCCACCAAGGGTCTGTTTTATATTCGTTTCTCTCAGTGGCTAAAATATTAGTAGTCTAGGGTGCTATGAGCTCTGAAGTCTGGTGCTGCATCGTTCCCTCGAATCTAAGATCTTAACCGTTGGACAAAGACGGCGTCCATGCCCTGGCCGGGATTCGAACCCGTGACCTTTTCCACGCCAGTTTCCACGCTACCGTTTCTGCCAACATGGCCGGCATGAATATTATGTTATTATCCATGGGTTAAATATGAAATCCCTCGTTGCAGATACGTTTGCCCCATAAACGTCAGGCAACTTAACCTGCATAATGTATGGAAGAATGTCTTGTTTGGGAAGTATCTCATGCCCACCGAAGTCTTTCTTTTGCCAGTTGATCGCTTGTACTACATCTTGTTATGACCCAAACTTCGTCCGCCGTGTCGTGGCCGTTAGTACGCTTTGTATGTCGTGGTACCTGTTGCCAACCCCTTTTGAGGGAGTCCCTTTTGAGGATATCTCTCGTTCCTCTCGCCACAGTCTGTCTCGGTTAGCCAATAGTCGGGGACTCGGAGCGCGGGTTCGCCGTCTTAGACAACCGCCAAGACAGAGGGAGACTTGTGAAGGACCTACAGGGAAGCAAGCGAATTGGCGTCCCCCTGAATATTCTTGCAGTGTTGTCGTGAAGACCGCTGGTGTGAATATTCGGGGGTTGCACTAATCCAGCTGACTCCGTGCAAGGATGCTTCTTTCGAAGCAGTGGGAATGTTAGGTGCACACGAAATCCTCAGGCAGTACTTTTGATCGCTTGGTGTAAAGAGGAAAAATTTTCACTCCGTGGCCCTGATATTACGTGGCCCCTATAACAATAAGGTCGCGCAACGTACGAAAAAAATCATCATTCCATTACCTTGTGAAAGGTCTCATCTACATCTACAAGATACCCTGCAAGCCACCGCGAGGGTGTGTGGCAGGGGGTGAAGATCACCAAGTATGCGCTACCGACATGCAAACAAGCAACTATAGGGTCTCATGCAACTAGACTGTTAGTATATATAGTATATAAGGGATTAATACATGCATCATGCACTACAGACTACTCTAATGATATTTCATCGTCATATCCCTTTGTTATGATGCCTATTGTGTTCTCTTATAGTACTGTGGAAAATTGCCATTTTGAATCTATCGGTACGACCATCTATCTCTCTAATCTTATTTATCTGGTCGAATCTAGCATAATACGCTGGTGTTTTTAATATGTGCCTAACATCTTCTTCAGTAAAGCTATCCGATTGAAATTTCTCTAATAGATTAAATCTGTACTTTAACCTACGCTCTGATAATGGCTCCACCCTAATTCTTGTATTCACGGTGCACATTCCCAGTTAGTGAACTGGGTCCGAAATCCAGAAGAGCAGGTTGCAGCGCGGTAGAAACGTCGATGATGGTCTATTCGATAATTCACAAACCCCGACTGGCCTAATTATTTCACGCAGCATAACAAACATCACGGGTGCATGTAGTTGTGGTCGAGCGGTGTTGTGTTTGCGTGAATAGAAGCTTAAAACTTAAATGGCAGTTGAGATACTGACTAAAATGAATGTGAACCAAATTACAAAAACCCTCTCCGGCAAAAAATACACAGAAGTGCAGATTGGAGTAGACGACCAGGAAAAGATGCTAGGATTTGGTACTTCTTTGGCGGCGAGTGGAAAATACGGACCTTTCTGGCGTATGAATGGCCTGCACTCACTGGCAGGAAGAGGAAACGTCACAAGCTGGAGAAATTGATTTCTATAACTCTGAATGTTGTGTCCAACGTTTCACAGACAGGAAGTAAACCCGTCATGAAATCCGGCGGGAGTATTCTCCGCTGCGACCCTGAACAGGGAGATGAACAGGGGCACGGGAACAGGGTCCAGGGTCAGCGGTGAGGGCACGAAGCGTGAATGCAAACGTGTGACGTGCGTTGGGTATAGCTGGAAGGAGGGATTGATGAGGATTGTGGGAGAGGGGAAGATTAGTTATGGGGGTAGGACTGTGATCGGGTACATGGAGTAGGATGCTTTGGAAATTGTGTCATCGGGAAGACAACTGGCATAGGTGGAGGAGTTCAAAATATTGGCATCGGGTAGAGGGTGAGTAATCCGGGTGGGAACTACGACGTGTTGAATGCAGTGGGCAAGGGGAGGGGGGAAGTGAGGGGTGTGCAGCAGGAGTGGAAACGGAGTGCAGGGAAGGAAGGGTTGCAGGTTGGAGACTTCAAGGATTTCACCCTTCCACACGCCCTCGCGGTGGCTCGCAGGGTATTACGTAGATTTAGATTAGTTTTCGGAAAAGATGAAGGGGCGTATGGTTGATGATGGGGTCGGTTGATGTAGTGGCTAAAGTACTGGCCACTCACTTCGAGGGTCCGGGTTTGAATCCCGGCAGTGGTAGCTACTTTGAATTGGTGAACCGGCCCCTCTGCTAGAGTGCGTTGTGGAGAGAATTCGAGTCCAGTACTGCGTCCGTCGGATGGGACGTTAACCCTCTGTACCTTTGGTCCCTTTCGTTAAGGCCTAACAGGGTACTACGCTACGTCGGGTTTCTCTCCACCCTTCCTCCTTTCCTTTCCCTTGCGTTCCCATCCTTGTCTAGCTTTCCTCTGAGTAAGTGCGTAAACAGACCTGGAATCACCATCATCTACATCTACACGATATCCTGCAAGCCACCGCGAGGGTGTGTGGCATAGGATAAATATCACCAAGCATGCACTACCGACATGCAAACAAGCAACTATATGGTCTCTTTTGCAACTAGATTGTTAGTATCTATAGTATTTAAGGGGTTAATACATGCATCGTCAACTGCAGACTACTCTAAAATATTTCCCCTACCTATCCCTTTGCTATGCTGCCTGTTGTGATCTCTTATAGTACTGTGGAAAATGCCATTTTGAAGCTATCGTTACGACAATCTATCTCTCTAATCTTATTTATCTGGTCGAATCTAGCTTAATACGCTGGTGTTTTTAATATGGGCCTAACATCTTCAGTAAAGCTATCCGATTGAAATTTCTCTAATAGATTTAATCTTAGCTTTAACCTACGCTCTGATAATTAATCTCACCCTAATTCTTATATTAATTCAGAAATACTACTCAACCTATCGTAACACCTTTTAACGTACCTAGCTGCTCTACGCTGCACACTGTCTAGTTCTCTGATCAACCCTAATTCATTAGGATCCCATACACTGGCTGCATACTCAAGGTGGGGCCTAACTAGTGAAAAGTAGCATCGCTCTTTTGTCTTCTCATCACATTCCCCTAGTACTGTTTTTATAAATCCTAGCTTTCTCTTCGCTCGGCCGCATATTTCCCTTATGTGTCTTCCCCACGATAAATCCTTAGTGATTGTTACACCTAAATATCTTATGGTTTCAACGCTTTCTATCTTCGTGTGATTAATTTTATAGGATCGCTCTATCGAATTATACCTCCTCCAAAAATCGATAACTACGCACTTTTTCAGGTTGAATTCTTACTGCCATTTGTCGCACCACTCTTGAATTGCATCTAAATCTTTGCTAAGCGATTTCCTGTCTTCTTCTTTTGATATACCCCTTTACACTACCGCATCGTCTGCAAAAGTCTAAGCTTACTACTAACTACGGTACCCAAATCATTTTATGTATAAAAGAAATAGAACCGGACCTACTACGCTACCCTGGGGAACTCCCGATATGACTGATTGTGTCGGACATGATACCATCTATGACAACCCTCTGCTCTCGCCCACTTAAGAATTCTTTTACCCAACATACAACGTCTTTATTTATACCAAAACTCTCTAACTTCAAGATTAATTTATCGTGAGGAACTTTATCTATTGCCCTTTTGAAATCTAAAAATATCGCATCAACTTCAGTACTGTTTTCGCCGTGGACTAAAATATCCCGACTTCTTCTTTTGGCATACCCCTGTACACTACCGCATCGACTGCAAAAAGTCTTACTACTGACTACGCAAGATGACGGGGCGTGGAGTGACGTCGACGTACTTCTCCGGGCCCTGCGCCCGGCAGATGTTTGTCTCGTCACCCGGGGGGCGCGGCAGCAGCCGTCGTGTTTCCGGGGCGACCGTTTCCGGGGAGAGAGGAGGGGCGACCCATTTCCCCGGGAGGCCTAATCGAAATACGAGGGCGGGGGGTCACGGCTCTCTCTCGCCCGGTGCCGGGTGCGGCGAGAGCGCGTGTGCCGCACCACGGCGCCCGGCCGCACGCGATCCCACTCCCCTCGAGGTATCGATCACTTAAATATCTCCCCCCCCTCCGCTGCCCCCTCCCTCCGCCACTACCCCCCCTCTCCGCCCCCCTCAATCGGGGGAGAGGCACAGGTTTGGGGGCAGACGGGCGGCTGGAGGCGGCGCGGCTCGGATGCAGGGCCTTCGCTCTGCGGCTGCGGGGCTCTTCCACCGCCTCGTCCACTGCTGCCTCCGGAATCCCCCTTCTCGAGTGAGTGTGCCTCTCGACGACCTGTGCGTGCTCGGCGTGTTTGTGCTCCTTCGATTGGCCGCCTCTCCTGTCCATCATGCTCTCCGCAAAAACCAGTTCCCATTAGCCAGTTTCCCTCTCTCGCCTCCATTGCTGCTTTCTCCTCGGAGTCGAAGCAACTGGGGGTTTTTGCACGTCACGGCCGGAGGTAGAACGTGCGATAAAACTATGGCTGCACTGCGCTCGCCTCGCCAACTGTCTTGGCCTCCGCCGGGACGCCCCAGGCGGCGACGCTGTCGTCGTCTTCGGCCACCGCGAGTCAGCTGTTGCCGCCGCCGACGCGATTGTTTTTATTCCCCTCCCAGCGCACCTTTTTTTTCAACTCCCTCCGCCCACTCCCCCCCTCCTCCCTTCACGCAGCCGAGGTCACGGAATACCAGCAGTACCACGGCGGTCGAGAGAGAGAGAGAATTCCACTTACGCCGTTATCCCTCCTCGCATTCTCGGCGTCTTCTGCTGTTCCTTTGAATGTTGTTGTTCCCCCAATTCGAGTGCGCCGTTCCCTGCTTTGCCATGTGGCCGGGCGAACGATTCCCTGATTTTGTGTGTCATGTCGCGTAGCATTCGCTCTCGTTTGAGATGTGCCTGAAACATGCCTTGTCATTTTCCATTTCAGAGGAGGAGCGGGCGTGTATCCATCGAGAGGGAGCAGAATGTCATACTCATTCGAGTCACCGGTGAGTCTTGACCTCTCTGCTTTATTATGCTTGCTCCTAGATTAGTTCGTTTTTATACGGTTGGCGGTTCTCTCTGCGAAGCATCACCATGGTATATTCAATAACTTTGGCTCTCTTTCATCTAACATGCTAATTTTTGAGTTCCTGCCCATCCATCCAGAATATATTATCAATACCCATTGTGAAAAAACTGTTAGATTTCAACAGTTGCTGTCAATTTCAACAGTTACTGTTGAATTTCAACAGTTGGCCCAATTTACTGTAGAATATTTACTCGGTAACTATGGGAAATAACTGTTGGCCCAAATTACCGTTGAAATTTTTAACAGTATTTTGCATAGGGTAGATACGAAATAGATTTGTCGAGAGGATCGCTGGTTGTGTTTTATGCTTAGAGATTCAAATACATCATCTTGATGATGTGTCTGCAATCCTGTTGCAACATGTTTGCCCTCTCAGAGTTGAATTTTATCATTATTAATCGTGCAAAACTGAATGCATTACCTATTTTTGATTTCAATGATTGCATTGTTAATTTCAATGCAATACCTTATTAATGCAAGTAAACTATGACATACAATAGTAGTTGAAATTGCATCAAATGTATTTTATTCACATCTGTTATTTGTTCTATATTGACCATTTCTGAACTGAATGGCTACCTAATTAATGAGATGACACAGAGATCTATGGAATTTGAAGCCAGGAAAATTGGTAGAAGTCCATTGTCATGCAACCTCGATTAAAATAGTGAAAGGAGAATCATTTGAGCCATCTGTAAAAATGGACGCTTGGGCCTCCAGAAGGTTGCTTTCTGTACCACACTTAATTTACGGCAGCTTTGTTTTCTCTACAGAGGTTCCAAAATTATTGTGACTCTTGAAGCTACATTACAGCATTTACTCATTGAGTTTAAGCACTGTGAACATTAATGAGAAATGAAATCTAGTTAATGTGATAGTCTTCTGCTTTTATGAAGCAGGATAAGGGCATAGGAGGTAACGTTAGGTATTCCATGAAATACAAATGAATCATTGATATTTTCTCATTCAAAGTATGGCATGATCACTGGAATAACAAATTATTGAATGCATTCGAAGGCATTGTGTAGGGGACGATAGCACTCACTTCCTGCATTAACTTTTTATTTATTTAATTGAGGGAAATGATGAAAGTAAATTTTAAGCTCCCATGCATTTAGACATTCTTATGATATTTATTTATCTCGTTACCTTTTCTGAGAGAGATTTTTTCTAACAAAATTGCCAAGGCAACCCTAATAATTTCTTTTTGAGGTAACATTTCAACCATATCTGCATGCGTACTTATTCAGTGGCTTTCTGGCCATAGTTAAAAATGTGTTCAAGAAAAAAATATCTTGTCCTCAAGCCATTTAGTCAAACTACTCAATTTTCATCCTCAATCTTTCTTTTGAGTCAATCCATTTTACTTTTTCTCTCGTGACCTCTTTTGTGGGACTGTAATGGTGCTAGATGTTTCTTCCTGTCCTCTTTTCAAAATTTTCATTGTTCATGTTTTGCTCCCTAACTAACTATTGTCTCATCATTCATTCACGTCATCACTCCCCAACACCAAATTTCAAATGCCTCCGGTCACGCCTTTACAGCTCGGCTGTTTCTGTCCGTAGATTGGCAGTGAAGTGTGCTGTACTTGGGGTCATATCTTTTCCAGGCTCGTGACTAAAGCAATTAGTAGAATTTTCCTGTGATATAATCCCATTTTTTGCAATTCTCCTGATTGTAACCCCCAATCTTCTTCCATTCGTAGTTATTTAGCTTCCACGTTACCAAAACAATCCACTTATTCAAGTTTTCTTGCCCAAGTCTAACCCCAATAAATGATTGGGAAGAACGGAAAAGGCAGGCCTCGTATGAGATATGTATATGGAACAGGTTTTGAGGAAAGCAACTCGCTTTGGGGTAAATGATACACATTATTGTTCAAAACACCGATGAATGAAAGTTAGTGAATTTTATTTTGTTTGAATCAGCCAATCACTCATCTTCCATTTCATGAACCGTTTCATTACATTGTAAAGCATTTACAATTGACCCTAGATAAGCGAGAGTTCAATGGAGAACGAACTTTTCCTCCCTTATAGAGGTTCCTTACTTATAAGAGGTTCAGGAGCAGCATCTCTCACTTAGAGGGGGATAATAAGAACAGGACGAGTAATATGCGAGGAATAAAGAAATAATCACATTATGTGATTATCTAAACGTCTTTATTGTTTAAGAATGTCACACCAAAAGAAATCAGTCAGTTTCTTTTCTATTTTGGTATTCTGAACACGTTTTTTAATCTCATAAATTTTATCGAAAATTAGCTGCTCAATATCCGTTAAATATTCAGAAAACCTGTGCACCAACTTTACCATACACAAAGCTTCTTACTTCTTTGGGGAAGGGTTTTTCTTCCATGCCCAGATTTCCATTCGCCTGATTGTCTTAATCTTTGCTGCCATTGCTGTCCATGAATGTGCTCACGCAATCCAATGCTATGTCCTCTTTCATTTGTTCTCTGCAATCAGCGTATTTTCGTCCACCCTTAAATAAATCTTGGAAGGTTGGCATGAACGCTTCATGAGATGCAAGGTTGACCTTTTACACATTGACACTTCAACATCAATTTCTTCTGGCTTAATATCTTGGCTTCCCATCCCAGTCCAAAACCCAGCCTTCTTTTCACTGATTGCAATGAATGGGTTGAATTCTAACACGTGTGAAAACAGTGCATCTCCACTCTTTCCTCACTTCTAAGCAGCTGACAATGAACAATTTTCGATGATTGGACTACTCAGACAAAAGTAGGAAGATGAAATTTACATTTACATTTAAGAAAACTTACCTTTGAAACATCAAAGCCATTTTGCTTTCTCAATAATGAGAAGAGTAGGCACAAGAAGAAGATGCAAGTCATCTTTTCACATTTTGAAAAATAGTGAGGTATTGCTTACTTTGTTCTCCTGTGTGCCTCTCTTCCCCTTTAAATGTAAACGTTTTATCTGGATGGCACTTGAAAAGTAAACCAGTCTGCTTCCTAAGAGTCATCGGGATTAAAGCCTTCCGGTGGAGTTTGCAGATCTTCAGTCCTCTGATAACACACAACTTGATCCGCAGAATTGCTTTCTCCAGCAGATTTTTGAAAAGCCATGTCACGCCATTTTGTCAAATTCTCTAACCAGTCATTACTTGCTGAAAAGTTCTGTATTCCCAGTTTTTTAGCAAAGTCTTTAAGCCTTTTCTTTCACTAATCGTCCTTCAATGGAAATATTTCTGAGGACTTGTTTAATCCATAGGCACTTTTCGATGCTGGGAAATTCAAAGGATCATCATCATCAGTCACCAATCCTAAGATTGGTTTGACGCAGCCCTCCACTCGATTCTTCTATCGGCCAACGTTTTCATTGTGACGTAATTCTTCTCTTTTATATCCTTCACAACCTGTTCCATGTATCTCATACGAGGCCTGCCTTTTCCATTCTTCCCGTTCACTTTTCCCTCGACGATTGTCTTCATCAGGCCATCGTGTCTCAAGATGTGGTCCATTAAGTTGTCCCGTCTTCTTTTTAATGTTTTCAGTAGGCATCTCTTCTCTCCCACTCTTCTTAACACTTCTTCGTTTGTCACTCGATCGCTCCATTTGATCTTCATCATTCTTTGGTAGCGCCATATTTCAAATGCTTCCAGCCTGGACTTCTCTGCTACTGTTATTGTCCATGCTTTGCTGCCATATTGTAAAATGCTCCAGGTGTATGTTCTAATGAAATGATTCCTCACTTCAAAGCTTGTATTTGCAGCTGTAAGCAAAATCTTCTTCTTGTAAAAAGCCCTTTTCGCTTGGGCAATTTACTGGCAATTTCTCTTTTACTTCGTCCATCGCTGGTTACTCGGCTTCCCAGGTAGCAGAACTCTTCCACCTCCTCGATTTTTTGTTTTCCTAGTTTAACATCGGTCCCAGCTTCCTTTCTCCTATGGCGTACCAATATCTTAGTTTTCTTTTAATTGATCTTCAGGTGATATCTGGTCATTGTTCTTTCCATATTTCCCAGTGGCTTCTTTAAATCTTCTTCTGTTTCTGCCATGACTGCTATGTCATCGGTGATTCGTAGCATGCTGATTTTCTTCTCGTGGATTTTCACTCCCGGAGACTTTTCTTTGACTTCTTGGATTGCTTTCTCGATGTAGACATTGAATAATACCGGGGGGCAGTGCACATCCTTGCCTCACTCCTTTCTTTATGCTTGCTTCTGTACTGCTGGGTCCTGATTTGATTATGGCCACCTGGTTTTTATACAAGCTGTGGATAACTTGCGGTCATTGTATGATACTCCAATATCTTTCAGAACTTTTAGCATCATATTCCAATCTATGTTGTCAAATGCAAAAATAGTCTTCGCTGAGGCACAAACATGCGATCTTTGGAGTTAGAAGTGGACACGCTACGCACAATGC
Source organism: Platycnemis pennipes (assembly GCA_933228895.1). Taxonomy (NCBI): domain Eukaryota; kingdom Metazoa; phylum Arthropoda; class Insecta; order Odonata; family Platycnemididae; genus Platycnemis; species Platycnemis pennipes. Next base: position 139,353,147 of record OW121851.1, read on the forward strand.
TAATCGTACCTATTGAAAGGATCAGTTCCGCTTAATATTTCTGTGTCCCTCAGAGTACTGTGACTTTATGGAATGGTCTTATAAAAATCTTATCTTTATTGATCTTATGAAAGGTAGACCTTGGCAACCTACACTTTCAGTGTCTCACTTTGTGACCTGCTGCCCTCAAATACAATCACAGTTTTCTGTTCATCAGTTAGACGAAGCATGATAATTTTTTGCTGAGACATCCTGAGTGTGGGAAGAACCTCCCAAAGCCATCACCACTCCTCAGCTATTTTTCCTCTCCATGCCAGTGACACCTTTTGGACGAACGCAAAGCCCGCACGTGGCATGTCAAAATAGGCACAATGTGTTGTATGTCCTGGAAGACACTCTTGCTTGTATTGGCATAGGTTGAAGCATTCTCACTTACAGAGGATTTTGGGCGTGACAATGAAGGGGCCTGGTAAATAGTCTCACGTGTAGAGGCTTCTCACTTATTCACTTCTTGCTTATCGAGGTTCAACTGTATTACCCTTAAATTTCATCAAAAGTTTCTCCAGATCAAAATTTTCCCAAAAACAGTACGAATGTCAGTTTGTGTTCCTTCTTTTATCGATGGTTATCTTGATAGAATGTATTTTGTATGGACTTTCAAACCATATTCATGAAGCAGGTTCCGAAATTCTGTACGAAACTCTCAGTATTTCACCGAGCACCACCAATCAAACGCCTCCTTAAATGGTCATCCTGGGATTACTTCCATGTCTAGTTATTCAACGTAATCAGTAATTCTGAGTTGAGTAATTTTAATTGCATCATCTTGTGTCAGATATTGCCTAAAATCTTAATTACAATACTTTTGGATCACTTTCTAATAATGCAGTCTTAATTAAGCTGCACTGAGAAGACTATGAAAAACAGGAGAAATCCTTGGATTTGTAAAGATGCATTCTAAATAAGGTTTGTTACTGAATTTTTACCTCCTTTATTTACTAAAGCTTTGAGCTAGAGTGAATAAGCTGAACTCTCTTTCAAGTTAACCATGATTGTATCATAGATGTATGGGAAATATTTGGAAACATTAGTTTTTACCAGTGATGATTCTTATCCTTACTTCTCCAAAATTGCATGTTTATTCTCTATTCTTCCTTATTATTTAATTTGTAAAATCAGGTTCGTTTAGGCAACCACTATTCAATGTTCCTAATACTCCATGCATTTGACTGTGGATAAATTTCCTTGGCAGTGAGACTTTCTGAATGTTTCTGGAAGTAGCACAAGTTCTGTTGGTTGACAGGTCCAGAGGAGGGATATTCGGAGCCCATTAGGGGGTCCTGCAATCGTGCCGGTTCGTCGCTTAACTTGTCTTCTGGCGGTGGAGGCTCCTCGCACCCATCGTCGTCCCCTCTCTCGGATGGAGACCGGCTGCTCCTGGAGACCCTGGACATCAGGGAGTCACGGCCCCTGCACACTGGCCGTTTCCTGACCATGAACCACAAGCGAAGACGGAGAAGGTTGACCACCAGGACCCTCGCAGGCGACACTGCTCTCCTCGACGACATACACAACAAGCAGGCCCAGGTGATGATGTCCATTTCTCCAACCAATGTCTCTCCTCTCTCTTTCACTTCTCATTCCCTCATCGCTCCTCAAGTAGAGCATGCCCAACTGCATGACTCGTCTCAATTAAAACCTTTTTTGTCAGAGTCTGTCCTTGTTTATTACAAATTCATGTTTCCATGCTTAGCAATGCTTAATTAAGGGTTATGCCGGCTAAGTAATGTTTTGCAGATGGGTGGGATTTAAGGGAACCTTGACAGGTGTTTGGCAGGAGTATGGAGTTTGTTCTTGTGCTGGACCGTAATGGATTCATTTAATTCATGATGTTATCCCGTTTGAAGATGCTTATGTTAGAGCTTAACGTGGTGGAATTGCCATAAGCTTTTCATAGTTCCTATCATGCTTCATTCGGAAATGTGATGTGATTGTGTTTCTAATGTGTGTCAATGAGATTCATCACCCAACTCCTAGGGATTACGTTAAATTCTAAGGACAGATGTGTATGTACTAACTTCCATTGAGGAAATGAAAAATTTGTTACCGTTATTAATTGTGTTATGTTGGACCCCCATAGAATTTGTCTCATTGGTGTAATTTTTGGATATGCTAACATCTAGTACTGAAATATTTGTTTTGAATACCATGTTTTATTTGTTGTATATCTTAGATTATGATGATTTAAATACCAGAATGAATTGTGTTTACCTATATGTTGGATTAAATTTGAGTGCATGGTGAATTCATAAATATGTTATAGCATTTAAACAACAGATAATTGACTAAATTTGATGGACTAGAATTTGGTTGTTACATTAACTATAATATTTTGAAGGTCCCAAAAAATATTCACGTGAACTTTATATTTGCTCTAGTGTTTCATTTTAAAATTTGAAAGTTGTATTTTTGTCACCTAACGTAAATGCTAGGAGATTTATCTTCGTGCTGTGGTTAAGTTCAAAAGGCCTCCACTGAAATAAAGGAAAGAATCTGGTGATTGTGATTACTACCAATCTTATACCCTTATTTACTACTTCACTGCCAGGTAGATGCAGCAAATGTTGGTCATTTCCTTTGTTGAATCCAATTATCTTTGAGAAGCATTTTAATTACTCCTACTTGCTTCAATCTTTTCTCAAGAGTTCCTTAATGATAAAATATTTCTAATTGCAGATTGTCTTGGATAGAGTCGGTGATTGGCCCTTCAATGCATTCACACTTGACACGGAAACTGGAGGTAAGTCATTTAGGTCCTTCTTCTATCCTATCAAAAGATTAGAAATCCGTAGTGTGTAATAAATAGCTAAGAAATATTATTACCACTCTTGAAATATGTTGACAAGTTTGTAATTTTTCACAGCAAGTCTTTGAAATGCATTCAAAATAATATAATGGATGAAGTTTAAATTACTGTATTCCTCACCCAAAAGGATGCACCAACTCATAATTTATTTTTTGTATGGATTTCAAAAGAAAATAATAATCAATATCTTTTAATGTTAACAATTCATAGGAAGATAGTGATATTGTCTATTTTCAAATATAGCAACTAGATTAATGTTATCCATCATAAAATCCGGAAACAAGGAGAGTATACTTTTGACTCACCGCTACAAATTATAGTCTACAGTGAAAGTTAATAGAGGAGCATCATCAAAATTGGAAGTGTACGACTACTTAGCTCTTCTCTTTGTCTGTAGGCAGTGGGGGTCAGTTTTATTACCAATGCATTTTGGAACATTCGAAGTGCTCTTAAGCGCGTATTTGCCACAAGGTTAGTATTTAAGCAATTTCTGGTATTTCAGAAATTAGTATTCACCAACTTTCTTTTTGAATAGTTACTGTCTTGCAATCACCCCATTATCATATGTGTTATATCACCTGGAAAACATCCTCTGAGGAAGGGAGTTATAACCATGCTAGTCTCTTCACTGGACATTTATTTTGGAAAAAAATGAGTGATAAATGGAGATAAAAAAATATGCTTAGCTCATAGAAAGAAAGTGAAATTTGTAAATTTCACACAAGTGTATTTGACACCACTGGTTTCATCTTATGATTCTTGTTAGACCATTGCCTTGAAATTCTTTTTTTTTTTCATTCATCTATAAATTTATACTAAATCGGTTGTTGCTGGTGATGAGACATGGTGTTCTTTGTGTGAACCTCTCGCAAGGTGACAGAGAGCTGCGTGGTTGAACGCAAGAAACTGCACAAGCAAAATAGGAGAGTAAGGAAAATGCTCAACATTTTCTTGGATTCCTAAGTAATCAGTCAAAAAGTATTTCTGCCATTGGCTCAAAATGCAATGCTGATTATTATCCAGGAGTCATCAATTGTTCGTGAGCAATAATTCTCCAATTTAAACAGAATATTGAGAACAAGGTTCCTGGTTGCTTCTCCAGAGCCCCAGCCTGCAAATCAAAGATCATGTGCAATTTTTTGGCCAGAAAAGGAATTGTTACTTGGTCGCTCTCTGTTTATTCAAATTTGGCTCCAGCATATTTCTGATTGTTCCCAAGAGTTTAGCTCTAAAAGGAGACTTTTATAACCTCATCATGGATATCCAAAGGATTTGTAACACAGTTTTCAACGCAATATCTCTAAATGAGCACAGTGGCTGTTTTCAGAAGTTTTAAATTGATCCCAGCTGTGCATTGAATTTATTAGACTCTTTAGATAGAAAGAGGGAAATTTTGAATATAATTCATGTCTTGTATTTTTTTATACATGCAGTCTGAACATAATCTGGACACAGTTTGATATGTATGTGTTTTTACTTGTAAAGATGAAAATTTCCTTTCTTGGAATATAGTCTTGTTTTCCCGGAGATGTTTCAGCCTCATGTACCCTATTTGGGAAGCTTTGTGTACCTTAAAAACAATATGTGATCAATTCAGAGGATTATTTTTGGAGTAATTTGAAAAATATTACCTTGGAAAATATCTTTTATTGTTCTGTGACCAACCATTTAAAATAAATTAGTTAAATTTACCTTCATTTGATTGCATTTATCCTGTGTTGACTCTGTTCAAAACTAATAGTTATCATTATCTGGGTAGAATATATTAGCATTGATTTTGGTTTCCCTTACTCTCAAAAAAATGTACCTGCTTTTTGTTTCATGGTGATCATTTTTTGTTGTGGCTGCCCTGTAAGTACAGCTAGAAGTCAAATTTTACTTTGAGACACAATATTTGATTCAGACTTTCTCTGAATTCTGGGAAACTTGCATGCAATTAGTTATGAGCTCAATTGTTCTTTAATTTCATCAATAATTGTTTGCATTTAACAAGTGTTTATTCTTTTAGGTCGATCAGTGCCAATCCTCTGCGTCCACTTGTTCCATTGGTATGGCCTACTTGATCATTTCGGCATTGATGTCGTCACTGTATGGAAGCTTTTCAGTGAGTCAAAAATTTTCATCATCTTCTCCCCTCCCTCTTTCTCTAACGATATGATTGTGGGTATCCAGGTTTTGTTGTTGTACTCTGTGTCTTGCATTTTAGATTTCATGCAAGAGCATCTCCTGTGAATACACCCCATTGAGAAAATCGCATTTAAAATTGATTTGCAAGCATGTGATGTGGGCATTGAGAGGGATTGTGATTTTTCTCAAAAAACCCATTTGATTGAATGGATTCATAATAAATATGGTTCAGTTATGTTCTTCTATATTCGGTCTGATTCGCTACATTTTGATCATGGCAGGTTTCACCTCCTTGTAAATGTTGAAAAGGCAACAGTTTCATAAGATTTTAACTTGGTGTGTTCAGATCAGATGGAAGTCAGGCAGAACTGTTATCTTTTCAACATATTTAGTGAGGCCAAACCCATCATAATGCAAAATTTTGCATATTAACAACACAAAAACTTAGGTTACAGCATTGGTTTCTGAATTTTCTTGACCTTAAAACCATAAATGCAGTTAAGGCAAATTCTTTCTTGAGTTGATATTACTTATTCATTGATTTTTGCTGAGTGATTTCTCAACCTCAAATTTGTTTTGCTTACAAAAGTTTACCATGGCAAAGATCAATGTTACTGCATAGCTGCAAATCAATAATAAGGAAAAATATCTTTATTTCTTCTTGCTCCTTGACCTTTGCTTCTCTTTGTCACCCTTGTTCCTCTCCTCCCATGTGGTTATAGCTAAAGGCATTTAATCATGTTAACCCTTTCGCGCCAGATTCCTACGCAGGAAAAAGCTTTCCTTTCCACGGGTTCCTCCAGAATTTTTTCCACCCCCTGTACGAAGCTCTTTTCTTGAAGCAACGTTTCGAGCAGGTATATCTTTCCCCGTTTTGGGACTGTACCCAGCGGGGTTCCCGACCCTTTCCTCGGCCACTGAGCAGAGATTGTCTTCACCCTTTTCTAAATGGGAACCCACCACAGCCTGCGTCCACGGTCAACTATTTTTAATTCTGTGATTTTTCTTAAATAAATAATAGTAAGACTCTAAGTGCAGGTTAATACAGAAATAAATTCCTATTGTAATAAATACCATTTAGACCTTTTAAACGAAACACTACTGTTAATATTAAGGTATCTAGAGTAATAGACATCATATCAAAGGTTACAATGATAAATTATTTGTTTTGTTTTGCATTAGGAAACTTTTCTGCACGTAATCCAACCATACCCGTGTTTTATTTAAAAACACCTTTTTGGTGCTATACCTTCATCAGGAATCATCTTTAAGCAAACATATTCGCAATGGCAGTGCGAGATAGATTTTTCCGTTGAGCAATTATTTCTTGAACCTCCTGGACTTTTTGGACTGGATTTCTAGAACCTAGAACTCTGTTAATTGTTAGAGCTCCATTAAAAATTTCTAAAGACTCAAAAAAACATAAGGAATAAACTTCTGGTATTAAATATCATGCTAATTGAACGCATATTTTTCTGGTTGTTCCATTTTGTAAACAAACCGGGCTGAGGCTGGCACTGCGAAGAAGGATCGAGATAATCCCTGCATCTAAGCCGAGGAAGGGTCCCCAGACCCACGAGGTGGGGTCCTTAATGACACCTTGGACCTTTTCTGCCTACCTGGCCCTAGCGACGTTTTAAGACGCCGTTCATTCTCTTGCGTAGAAAAATCTGCGGCGTTTATACACGGTGTTCGTTCACAGGGGTGAAAATTCTGTGGCATTTATAAACGGCTTTTGTAGCAAAAGGGTTAAGATCTCAGTGCATAAACTCCTGATATCCTGTGCTAATGACAGGTAAAGGGTGCATGGATAATTCGGGAAACACTTATAATCCACTGTTTGGTTCTTTCTGGATTCATTTCTCTGTGGTGCACTGCCAAAATAAATAATATCCCAAAGGAAATAACACCATCTGCCAATGAAAAGATCCTCGCTGTACATAATAGCGTTTTATGGCCAAATAGAATCCAGTAGAGCTGCCGCAATTCTATGTTGGCAAGCCTCGGGTGGCAGCACGAAGCCTGGCTTAAGACATGGGACCAGTCTGTAGTGAGTGTCACGATTGGAGGAAAATAACGAAAGTAAAGTTACCCCTGAGACCACTGCCGACACACTGAATAGATTGGTGATGTACGGACAATCCACAGCCCGGATAACCCACGTCAAACGGATAATCGGGGGAGTTCACTGTATTCGCCAAAGAATATCAAAAGTCCTGGAATGCCTTTTGCTGGCCAACATTTTAAAACCTTGTTCCCATAATCATGACAATGGAAACAGAGAGTGAATTTTATCGGAGGTACATTGAGGTAATGAGATCATGAAGAAGGAATCAAAAAAGGGTAGATCTGTGGGAGGAGGCCAAGTAATAAAGGCAGGGACCAACTGAAGAGGAGCGTAAAAAGATAACATTACAAGATGAATTTGAATAGCAAATAATATTAAAGATTGGAATGCTCCTGGTTATTGAACATACTGCGTACATGCATACGTAACAATAATACAGTAGAAGCCCATTATAGTGAGAACGGCATATAGCGAGAATCTCACAATAATAATAATAGGTGATTGGCAGTGTACCATCCAAAGCCCTATGATTAACATGTAAAATAAAACGGATATAGAGAGTCCGAGAAGCTCCTGCCACGGTATACGCTCGGTATCACGACTTCTTGAGGGTGTGGCACTGCAAAATATGAATTAACGCATGGTATTTATCTTTTGTAGCATTATTTGTCAAACTACAACTTAGAATACAATATTTGTTCCACCTATATATTATTTAAAGTCCAATCAAGTCCTTGGATCCAATCAATCCAAGGACATTATTAGGTCTTTGGATCTGCAAGGCTTGACAAGACGACCATTACAGCCTCAGTACGTAGGATGACTGCCTGTCGATGTTTGGCCTGGAACTGTATTGAAAGTAAATTGGCCTCTAAGTCATTATTATTATGTAATCGTCGGAAGAGCCACGTAATCCTCCAGGTGCTTTGAGTAGGAACCCAGGCATCAATACCGCTGACAATTATCCTGTATTCACGAACATTTCAGCCTAGATCTGATCTTTCAGCAAGTTAAGGGGGATTTATTGTAAAAGTCAGCGTGAAATTAATGCTAGTGCGATACTAGCACCAGATTCGAAAACCCATACCGGCAATGCCACCGTTCCCAGAAACATGTCCAAAGTTATGGAAAAATTAGCATCAAAAGAGAATGGGTCGATTTTGAATAAGTTTGAAATTAACTTAAGAGCACGAAGTCATAGTCGTTTGTTTCAGCGTTTTGTTAATAGTTGCCATGCATCATGGGAAGAAAACATCATGGGATGAAAAATGTGCAATAGGCGTCTACTTCATTTTCCTCCAGACTCTTAAGTGCAGTTTTCTTGCACATATGACATGAGATTTCCAGAATCTTTCCAACAGTAAAAACAGAACAATGTGCTTAAAGCTGAGAATTTGCAATTAGTTCTAAGAAGCGAATAAATAGCATCCAGTCCATGCTATTTTTTTCTATAAATGCCCCATGGGCATCAAGTCAATTTTTAATTAAGTTTTAGTTAAACGCTCATTTTTTCTATGAGCAATGCCTTTACTCTTCAATATGGCACAGGTGGTTTTTCTCCTAAGGGAAATTGGTCGCGACAAGTAAGCCATGCACGTTCTAGCAAGGGTAGCGCTACACCTCCCTTACACTCCTTGGTGGGTAGGGCGGAGGTAAGCGGTGGGTAGCCGTGAGAACACCAGGGAATGTAGACAGCGGGTACGCCTACCCTCCATTTACCCTTCACGGTGGGTAAGTGGTGTGTAGGCCGTGCAGGTTCAGGCAACGGTAGAGGAAGGGTAGCGCCACCCTTCTCTTACCCTCCACGGAGAGTAGCGGGAGGGTAAGCGAAGGAGTTCCCAGTGAGGGTAGAGCTACCCTTCCTTTACCCTCCACGGAGTGTAGTGCATGGGTTGACAGAGGGTAACTACCCACCACGGAGGAGATTGTTTTTACCGTGGTGGTGTTGCAGTGATGATGTAACACCCTAAAATCTTTATTTCTTCTAGTGTTATAGTTATGAACATCTTCGTTAAGTAACAAACCCAGATTTGGATGCTGTCCATAAAGTATTACATAAAGTATTGCATAAAAAATATGTATACAAGGAAGTCAATGTCATAATGCTTAGGTCTCTAAAAAATTGCCGACAACTATTCCATCTATTGATGACAACCAGGACTGCCCACTTTTGCAGGTTGAACAATCTGGATATTAGATTGCTGTGCCCCCATGCAACAACACTTTACTTCGACCTACTAAAACTACATGCATTGTACATGGATAATGCTACATTTACATAGATAATATGCAGAACCCTTCATAAAAGATAACCACCAGAGGCAATATGTAAATACATATTATATATTAGATTTTAGTGATATTAGATATTATAGAATTCTTAGTGAAGATACTATTGTTTATTGGCAGCAGAAAGTTATGTAATGTAAACCCTACTGTATTCATGCCTTATCAGTTTCTCCAACAGCTTGTAACCAACCAAAACCACCAATCCCCTCACCAATAGGACTGTTAGGGATGGATTGGGCCCAAAGTCAGCATATCAGGGTATCATGCATATCAGGGCCAGGATGCCAGTTCATTTGAACTTCCTGTGAATTCCACAAAAAAATGTTATGTTTTCCGACAGTTAGCTTGAGTCACATGTTCAAAAAAGCTTAAATGTGGGACCTCACGTCTACATGTTCTAATGTTCTACCCACTTTCACCATGCCTTTGACAGTTCACACTGTGCAATCATTTAATGTGAGTATGCATGAGGAGGAGTGTTGGGTAAGAATTGTAAGAAGAAGATGGGACGACTTAATTGGTTAATTCTTGTGTGTGTGTGTGTGTGTGAACAGTCTCTGACAAAGACAGCAATCAAGGGACAAGTGAATGAGAAAAATGGCAGACCTGTTGTGAGATACGTTGTTGTGAAACTTGTGAAGGAGATGAACTGGGTCAGTGAGAAGACGTTAGGCGATGGTAGATTGGAGTGAAGAGCTGCTTCGAACCCATAAGTGTAATGAAACTGACGATAATTAAACTATTGTTAGCCTTTCGAAAAAGATAGGGATTACCTGGAACTTAAATAGTACTTTTTTGGTGTATGCGATGACTCTTGAATTTGATAATGAGTCTATAGTTTTAATGATTAATTGCAATTAAGTTCATTTGGACATGATGCATGACAATATTTTTTCTCTGCTTCCAGCACTTGTGGAGGAAGGTTATCACAGTACAAATCCATACCACAATGCCATTCATGCTGCAGATGTCACTCAAGCAATGTACTGTTTCCTACAAGAAGAAAAGGTGAGAATTCTTTTTGACTTGATGCCAGATTTAAGTCCTATTTCCTGAATATTATGAAGTTGAAATTACTCTAGAATGTAGACCAGTAGCAGTGGAACTTACATTATTATGAAAGTTAGAATTACAGTAGAAGATTCAATAATCTGGAATATGAGGGACTCGATGAGTTCCGGAATAATGATATTTCCTGTGCTTAGACCACATTTAGTAGGCAGTATGACTGAAAAAGCTGTAATAATTCATTGTGTAAGATGCTATGATTAATGAGGTGGTAAGTGATGTGAAAAACAAACATTTATATTACCATACAATTTATTTGATAAAAAATATTTAGCACAAAGTTTTCATTTTTTAGTGACAGATCAGTATAGCATGGAAGATATGAAGTTTCAAATGTACGAATTTTTTGAAATTACGAACTTCTGACCTGGTCCCCAGGAACAAAAGGAATTCATTTTTATGAACCTCGGCAAAAAAACGGCTTCAGCAAAACTATTTTTGACTGCGTAGAGATCTAACAAATCAGTGTTGCCGATTGTGGTGCATCAAAAATAATGAAATGCGTGAATAGTAGTGCATTCACCTCCCACATATGCAAGTATCTCCCCACCATTTTCCGCATGTAACTCCACATATCATTTAGACCTTTAATAATGTGGAAATCGTAGTTAATGCCATTATTATTTATTTTTTGTTTTCCTGTCACCTGCATTTTCATAATGTGCACAGTTCTCTTTTAGTTATTTCTTACATGTGACGGCACACACCATGCTCGCTGCCATGCGCCTGGAATTATGGCAGTTCAAATTCCCCTTGAACCCCACCTCGTCCTTTAAGGCGAGCAACCCTAGCTCAGCTCTCCGCAACAGGGGCTGTCTGCAACAAAATGTTGTAGCATGGACAGGTTGAGTGAGGGTGGGTGATGTCGTTAGGAAATTTGGTTAGGTTGTGTTGGTGGGGGTGAGGATTATGACGGCTGGGGAGTTTGGGTTTACGGTGCGTGGGAGGGGGGAAAGGTTGTGGAGAGGGAAGGTCTCAGTTGCGGGCGTATCTTTTAAAAGAGGCCTGCAAATGGGCGCCAAATCCAGGAGACCCTCGCCCGCCCGTGCCCGGCGCCCTCTCCCGTGTTCGCCTCCAACCGTGCCCGTTCGCCCCAGGTGCCCGCATACTAGACGGGTGCCCAGGTCCTAGGTGGGTGCCCGTGTTTCTCGCCCAAACTGAGGGGAGGTTTGGTAAAGCAGTGACCGAAAAATATTGCAAATGGCAAAGACCCTTGAGAAAGATACGAGGCACGGTGACGATTTTGAGGGCGGTCGCCTGCCCAGCCGACGGGTGACTGCCTATACTCGGCTAGTTATCCATTAGGTCACATTTGTGATACTTCGGAAAAGTCCGTCAAATGTTTTGGGGTTGTGCCGCTCTCTTTATCTGTCACTCACAGGCGGGTGACCCTCGCCTGTATTTTGCACCCGTGTGCAGGCCTCTAGTATCTTTATCTGTGTTGCCGAGCTTGAAGGAGGGGAGGGGGTGTGTGGATGGCATCATGGAACTGTCTGTGAGGTTCCTTCTTCTTCTTCTGGGCAACCCTTGGGGGTGCGTGACGGTGGCTGATTGGAACCGCTCCATGTGTTGAGTGGAATGGGGAGGGTCAGGGATGCGGCGTCCTTTGTTATCAGGAGGGTCTTCGACCCTTCCTCTCGCATTCTGACACCTCTAGACCATCCCCTTCACTTCCCTCCCTGATATCCCTCGAAGATCCACTGGTAACTACCTGCATGTGCCCCCCTTCAAGCTCAGCAAGACCGATAAAGATACACCCGCAGCAACTGGGATCTTCCCTCTCCACGACCCCCCACACACCGTAAACCCAAACTGCCCGGCCGTGATGTAATCTTTGAGGAGACGATGTGGAAAATATGCCGAATCACGCCCCATTTGTCATCAATTTCTTAGTAGTAGAAAAGAAACAACCTTCCAAGATCATTTATTCCGCTGATGATAGATGGAAGACTCTACAAGTAATAACCTGTGAATGATTTTATTTCTGGAAATGAGCTTAGTTCCGTGCTTTTTTTTAGCTATGATTGGGCGATAGAAGACAACTTAAGAATGGTTGGGCCAGCTGCCATCATAACAGCGTAGATGTGTGAAGATCTTTCGGGTGTGAAACCCGAGAGATCTTCACACATATTATTCGCCAGGAAAACACCAGATCTTACATAACAGCGTAGATGTTTGAAGCAAATGTCTATTTTTAGTGTCCATACTAGATTCCCGTCTCTACTGACTATTCTGAAAATAAAATTCTGACAAAATGTTCAACTTTTGTTGTATATAAGTTTTCGATACTGGGACGAAATTTTGCCAACACTAAAATCGCAGACTTAAAAGCATTGACATAGTAGGTACTTATTTTACGATCATTTAAGAAATGCATCCTTTAATGATGCTTTCACGAATGACCGCAAAAGTTGCTGAAGAGAACATAAGTTAGATAAAACAAAGATAACATTTTTTTCACAACTTTTTTAAAATGATCAAAATTACAAAATTTGAAATTACCAAGTGCCGATTTTCCTGTCCTGCTGACTTTGTATTATCAAGAGTTTACTGTATATGGTCACTGTGTCATCTATATATGTTTATCTATGTATGTGTTAATGGTCAGTCTTTTTGACAGGATCTTTTAGCTTTCATGATACTTTCAATGGTCCTTGATGTAGTTATTTATAGGAGTATCTATCCTGTAGCTACATGTTCACTATTTTTATTTTATTTTACCACAAACCAGAGAAGCATGTTCTCTATTAAGGATAAACCTTGCATTTAAATTGTGAAATCAACTTCCAGATCAGGGAACACTTAACTCCCCTTGAAATCATGGCAGCACTTATTGGAGCAGTCACCCATGACCTAGACCACCCTGGAGTGAATCAGCCATTTCTTATTGCCACATCAAATCATTTGGCTGCACTATACGAGGTAAGTTGAAGCAAATTTAGTTTTAGTTAATTGTCATCATCACACAGATATATTGTAGGTAATTTCTAACATTAGGTAGGTTACTCTTCTATTCCTATAAAAGTAGAGAATAGAGAGAATAGATCTCGTTTATGAGGAAAGTGGTTTTGCTATCAAGCCTTGCAATGCTGCTGTTGCTTGTGCCATTAGACTACTTCTTGATATAGGTACCATTATTATATTAATAATTTATTCAGCCATAATTACTATAAATGTGAAAAATTGGACACGTCAAAATGATATGCATGCATAAATTTGCTACATGATACATAAATACGTATACATAGATTACACCTCAAAATAACATTTTATATTTTAAAAACACTTTTCAATCATGTACACTCTTAATTTGTTTTTAAATAAGGTGGCACTTAGCAACAATTTAAACTCTTTTGGAAGCTTCCCACACATCACATTTCCATTTTTAAACTTTTTTTTAGTTTCATAATCATCAAAAAACTGTTTTTGACAGATGTCCGAAAAGAACACGGAAATAAAATGTTTTTCTAGGTTTCAAAATGAGCTGACTCATTTTTTGGTCTGCAGCCCGAAAATTAAAAGTTTTAAAAATGTCTTTTTTCAGCAAACGAATCCAAACCTTCCAACAATTCCCCATTCACCAGCCAGCTCGGCTACCACGTTCAGGCGGTTGTCAGCCATTATCACATTAGGAAGGCAGTGTGCATTGAAAAAATTTGAGAACTATTGCCTTTTATGGTGGTATGGTTTATTCATCTGACATAGCACTACTTTTTATACCATTTAATTTATCTGTCGTTTTCATTATCATTTCGTTCGTGATGCAATTTTATGTGAATTAGTGAGCCATACAACTGTGGTGAAGAAAACCTAGGAATTCATGTAGAAGAAAATATTTGAGAAATCAGGATAGAAATACTGAGATCTGCCAATGACAGAAAAAAGACTCAATGATTAAAAGCCTTTTAGTGCATAGGTTACTGCGTCGATCAGATATATGTATATTATAATTGCGTGAAATAAATGCTTTTGATCCTATAAAAAATTTTTCTTCACAGTACAAAAACATTTTTGTCACTGGAATAAAATATTTCTGGCACTGGGAAAAGACGCGAGAATAACACGTTTTTAAAACGACAAAAAACTTTTTTGATGCAGACATTTGAACCTTTTAAAAAGGTTTTCATCCTGATAAAAGACGTCTTATAAAAATGGAAAAAAATGTGAATAAAAATTTTTGTGCTCTGTGGGTTGTTGTACAGTTTAGGTCTCATGGCATTAAAACTTGTTGAGGTGACTTTGAGCATCATTGCTAGCTCTATAGACTATAGTGTAATGTGAGTGACAAATAGCATTCTTAACAAAACTATTTAAGCTTAGAAATATAATAATACATTATCACATGGCACAGTTAACACATTTAAACATCTAAACAACGACTTGCAGTTACTTTGTATTTAGTCTTAATAATATTTCTATAAATAATCTGTTTTGTAAAATGGAAATATCATACACAGATGGGAGTCACAGACAAACTAGTTTCTCAACATTCTAATCCATCTATTTTATACCATGAGACCCCTCCCAGGCACAGGGGTGGTTGGTAGACTATTTGAAGTAAAATTGGGCTAGTTATGGACCAATCCAGTCATGCCGTACTAAATAACTTAAAAATGAAGATTGAGGGCAATTATAAGCAAAATAAATTGTAATTTTTTGAATTTGTATCAGGTTATGTTGTGCAGCTCCCAGTAAGCATGCAAACGTGCTTACTCTCATTTTCCAAGACTCATTTACAAATGAAATATTGGCTTTTGTTTATATTATTTACTAGACAAGCTTTACCCGACCACACGTTGCTGTGGCTCAGTCTGGTTAAATGGAAAGTGCACGTTTATAGTATATTTAATTTCACAATTCTTCATCTACATCAACATAATACCCTGCAAGCCACCACAAAGGTGTGTGGCAGGGGGTGATTTCTTACCAAACATGCACTACATATCACTTCTTATGGGTACACAATATTTTATAGAGATTGTTTGGTTTGCCAACACTAGAACACGCAACATACAAATAGAATACGCATCACACACACAACAAAATACACGTACATGTGAGAAGCAATCCGTGTCTAGATCTAAACCGCATAGTTCTAAAGATTGGCCCTGAGCTTTGTTGATGGTGAATGCAAATACCAATCGAATTGGGAATAAAATCACTTAAATTGAAATGGCATATCTGTTGGAATCATAGGAAAAACTCAATTACAAATGAAATATTGGCTTTTGTTTATATTATTTACTAGATGGTTTTTAGTAGGTGTATTTGAAGATATCTTAAAAGGTGTAAATGGTGTTTTTATACAGCTACTTCTTTGTACTCAAAGGCCTTTGCATCTCCTTTCCTAGGTTCAACTACTAAGGATATATGTATTGGCCTTTTTTATAAGCACTATACGTTAGATGGACTGTAGCAGGCTAATTAGAAGAGATTTTGAAAATGGCTATTGTTAATTAATGGCTATTTATTATTACTGTTCTTTTTTAAATATGACTCCTCAGCAATCAAATGTGCTTCCTTTTATCTTCCTAGATTTAAAATTCAGTTCTGCAGATGATGATCCAATTAAAAACTATACTTTGATGTTCCAAAGAATGAGTCCAAAACTTATGCAGGCATTGATAGAAAGAGCACATATCACTTTTGTGGCTGAATGTAACACTTGATACCTTGGTCATGTCCCTCCATCCCTTGGTGAGGCCATTTTATGTGGGGCTTTGGCATGCCTCCCTTATGCTCCTACATATATGTCATTGATTGGTTGGGTAGGGATGGCGGAAGAGCCATCCCTACCCAACCACCTGGTAAGTAGTAACCTCCAGCAAGGCCGCCTCCACATGGCAAACTTTGGGTCGCTGGCCGGGAGCTGCATCACTGCTTAAATGTACTTAAGGCTCCCCTTTTCCAGGGAGGCATTCCAGACCCACCCAGGGGCTTGTAACTTGCATAATGAGGATTATATGTCAGTTTTCATTGTGAGTTATATCTCTTTACCCAAAAATTTGGCCAATTTAATCAAAATAAATTAATAACAATTTTGGGGTGTTTAGTTGAAATTTTGAAACGTTGAGGAAAAGTTACAACTCATGTGACTAGTTGCCACTATGAAAGAGAGATAAAATTTGATCAGATCCACCACCAGTAATCGTGACCTGGCTAATCTGTGACTTTTCAATGCTGAGAGAGATTACACCATGTCAATTTTTCGCAATTGTCTACCTGGTTGCATAATTTGCTGAGATTTTATTATTTCTTTGTGAACTGTATGATTTTTAGCATTAACAATCTTGCCTCTCTTTCTTCGTGGAGTAATCATTACAGTTTTTAAAAAATCCTCCAACCAACTCTATTCTTATACATCCTACGAATAAACCCGTTAAAATCTCTGTCATTCTTCTCGTCCTCGATTTTTAAGTAGTTTTGATATGATACTATCAATCACCACGGCTTCCCCCCCCCTTCATTTCTCGTAATGTCCCCTCTGTGTTACTATCCAGTATTCCTGGTCCCAGGTCCTCATCCTTATCTACATAATTTTCCTCTTCTCTTCCCAAGATCCTTTGCCTATCGTTAGTGTCATGCAGTTAGTTCTTCCACGTATTCCTGACTCTAGAGATAAAGTTGCTACAGCGAAAGGTGAAAATCCCAGGAATTTTGTGCTTTACCCAGTGTATACACTCCTGTGGATGTTGCTCTTTTTTTCCACCTAACCGTACGGATCCTCTAAAATTTTAATGATGACCAAAGTCGCCACTAATTGTGGAATCACTTGCAGTGGATTTTTACGTGTGGGTACCAGAGGGGAAGAGGGACACATTTCTTTCACTGCACTGAAGCTGCCAATTTGCTCTCTACTCCAATCAAATTAAGGTACCTACATTCAAGTCCGTTTACTTTGATTTTGAAGCCTAGAATTCAGTTCAATTGTGAAGGATCCAATTTATTCTTTCTCTTCAGATATGTGGATATATATATTTGATGAGGATACATTTAAAATGCTCTCCCTAATGAATCTATGCATAGATCATGATCTATCTTTAGTAGGGATGTGCGAGTAGCACTTTTTGACCTCGAGTCGAGTATCGAGTCGAGTTGTAAAGTACTCGCGAGTATCGAGTCGAGTCGAGTTTGTACATTATTGTACATGAGTGAAGAGACCCAGTTCTTACTTAAGTCATCACAATTAAAGGTAGTCAGCAATCCGACTATCAAATGGCAGGTCTACCTACCTAATGCATAATTATAAACAGTCAAATTAATATGACACGTAGCGCAGGCCAAAAGACATAATGGAAATTTTCCGGTAGCTCTCGAAATAAGAAAATTACCTTCATTCCTAGGATTACTCAAAAATGTGTAAATTAGCTTGCAGTACGGTACCTAGAGTGTACTTAGGCATAATATGAGGCCTATATGAGTGACATGCCCTATTAACTTGAAAGTAAGCCAGGAAGCCAAATATTTTTTCTTAAGGAATACATAAGCCTAATTAGAAGAGCATTCCTTGTATTTCGCATTGCAATGTATTTCTTTTCAGAGCTAAACGCTTTCTCAGTGATGTCGTGTATGCCGGGGTTAGTCCAACAGTACATTGAATTTCATACAATTTGCCTTATTTGTGCAGTAAATATTTGATAAGCTTGCGCCTCAAATTTATGATTGGCCGTTAATTACATAGTTAGTTTTTTAACATATACTTCTCTTCCTCTTCCAATTAATGGCACCATCTCTTCAAAATCGGTGATTTCTGCCTAAACATGATAGAACTTAGAATCATAAAAATGATCTGTGTCAATCACCCCCATTTGCACGATGCATGAGCACCCAATATCAGCATGGGTTATTTCCAATATCCATTAATGCAAGTTAATAATGTTTGAACAATGAATTTTCATTCACGGATGAATGTGAGCGGGTTTATGAATTTTGTATAGAGTCCTGTGGATTAAAGTTTTCGATTTCTAAGGAAATATATTTGAACAAAAATTTATTATAGATAATTATCTATAGATATTTATAATTATATATCTTAAGATATGACTAGGAACTTGAAATTAATGATTTAATTAATAATCCTAAATAGGAAATAAAAAAATGGAGTAGTAAAACTTATAAGTTTTATACGATACCTATATCATCCGTAATGCCCTTATAATAGGATGCCTACCATCCGTTGCAAAATTTCCTTCACCTGTGAGTTTGAAGACCAATATCTCCAAGATGGCTAAAGCGATTCTAAAATAAAGTATATCAAATTAAAGCTTGTTTATTTCTACATTTACTGGTAGTATTAAAATATTTTTACAATTTTTTTCACTGAAGTATGTGTTTAAGAACGGATTTTTAGCGATTTTTTTTAATACCAGATGGATCCATCGAATTTGAGGCATTGTAAGAACAACACAGATCGAGATATCAAACTTCCTTTTCACATATTGTAGCTAAGGGCTTTGTTAATAGTTATACGAAGTTTCATACTATTACGTTCATCAATATTTTTGTTAGTGATGAATTTGTCAGACTGTGTTATTTTCCGTCCCGCACGCTTTCCGTTCCGGAAATCACCGTTTGGACCTTTCTCTTGCTCTCGAGTCATTAATATGAATCCACTTATGAAATCTCAGTAGAATTCGTTGGTTATTTGATATCGATATATATTTATTTTCAGCTATAAAAGCACGCTCAAATGTCCAGAGCATTCCTGGAAAGGTAGCGCGCGCGTGGAATCATCTGCTGCAAGCAGATCGCCTATCGCTGTGAATGAGTCATGAGGACTCGACAATAGCGGAAAAAAGTATCGCCTTTAAGAATGCAAGTCAGTGTCATTTTAAGAACTGACGGTATCTTTGGAAGCATACCGTCATTATGCCTCCTCTTGCAAAGATTTTGGAGACGGAGTTGAAGATAATTTAATATGCAATTTGTTTCTTTCGTCGAGAAGCCGAGAAATGTGGGGACAAAAGCTATCTCTCTTATCGCTGATTTTATTTTGGTGAATACTGCAACTTATAAACTTTTATTCAAGCATAGGCAAGGATATTTTTCCTGTGCGTACTAGAGAAATTTTCTCGCGTGGTGTTTGGTGCGCGCGGTACCTACGGTAGCTTACAACTTGACAACCTCGAGCAGCTTATCTCTACAGGCCAAAAGTCCTGTCGCGTGGAGCTCGCTTTCCGAAATAAATATATACACGTTGAAAGCATATCTAATTCTCCCAATTTGTTCAGTCATTTTACACGTTCTTAGTTTTCAAACATGAAGAATACCATCAGAACGAACTAAATTTCCGACTTCCGCATTCGTTACGTAATTAGTAACTGAGTAATCTATTTTAAACTTTGTTTAGTCTAAAATAAATATATGTTCCATATCTTATGCGAAGAAAAGAGAAGTGGCTTTTCATGTGTATCTTCAAGTGGACGTCAAACTTGCTTCCCGGAACTTGAATAATATCCGGCGTTTTTATCTGTCTCAGTAGAAAAATTAATTAATATAACCAACTAAATATATATTTTTGACATTATTAAACGTATAAATAAACAAAATTTAGTTCGATATACTTTATTTTAAAATTGAACTACTCATTTTTGTTATCTAAACCTTCAAACTCAGGGGATGGAATTTTACAACGGACATTAGGTGCTTTGAGCTCGAATATAGTCCCCCACCCCAGACTTTTTCCGCGAATATTTCGGCCAAAAAGGGGGGGCTAACTATATTCGGAGGAATACGGTACATATGCGGTTTCATGGACCGTGTAACCACCGATTCATCCATTCGTTCACGCAAACGTACATAAATCCGTTCACGTAAACGTACATGAAACCATTCACGCAAATGTAAATGAACGTACGTAAGTATATGTCCGTACGTGTTATCTACCGTGTAACCAGAGATTTACTCGATTTTGATGATAGCGCTTCCTGTCGGCAGATTTCTGAACGTATTGGCCTTGGCGGCTCCGTCGACAAAAACTACTCGACTCGACTTTCGTAAAAATACTCGAGTGCTCGAGTCGAGTACCAACTACTCGACTCGACTCGAATTTTCGAGTACCCGCACATCCCTAATCTTTAGTGAAAATAGTTCCAATGACAAAGAGTGTATAACTGTATTCTCATGTATTGAGAAAATGTAAGTGCATTTATAAAAATCAAGATTCTTCCGTAATATCTATACCTAGTGGTATTTTTAATGCATAAATAAATTTTATTTCAGAACACCTCAGTTCTAGAGAATCACCATTGGCGCTCGGCTGTTGGGTGTTTATTAGAAAGTGGAGTTGCAGCCCAGCTGGGATCTCACAGGGCAGAACTGGAGCAAAACATAAGCTCTCTCATTTTGGCGACTGACATTACCAGGCAGCAAGAATTTCTTACACGGTTCAAGGTTGGTTTTTTTGGTGTGGTTTACTTTAGAAGGTGACATTGTCTATTTATTTTCACTTTAACTAGTTAATCCCAGCAATAAAGATTGCCCACCAAGCTGTGCATTTAACTGATGAGTTCATGTAGCACTGTTGGTTCAACCAATCACAATCTCATTTTTTTTTCATTGCCTTCCTAAGTACCCAGCTCGTAACGTCCTTTGGCCCAGTTGGTTGTGGCACTATCTCCATAACGACCAACATTGATGTGTGCACGTTGTCTTCTATATCCCTCTTCTTTGTTTGGAGCACTCACTATCACTTGGTCTTTCCTTCTCTTCTTCCCTCAATTACATTCTTCACAAATCCATTATATAATCCATCTGATTCTTTTTTGTCAAACTGCGCTCCATGTAGATCTTGCCCTCAGCTCTGTATACTTCTTTATTTTTAATTTTATCTGTTCACTTAATCCCAAGTGTCTTATACCAACACTCATTCTTGAAGGATTCTGTTCTCCTCTGATCAGTTTTTTTCTACTGGTCATTGTACCCATAGGTCCTGCATTCCACACAAAGGTTTTCAACCATCATATACAGTAAAACCTTGTATTTGCATTATGGGAATTTACGTTTTCCAGCGATATACAATGTTTTTATCAGGTTTCATCCTATTTCCTAAATCTCCAACGTATGTAGATCCTTGTATTTACACCATGGCTTTTCTGTTTTCCCACTGTTTGCATTAGATGCGGGTAAGAATGCGATAGCTTAAAGAAGCAAAATTCCCTTCTATGATATTTAGCCATACTTACAAGTCTATATAAAACACTTTTTTACCTTGCTTTGTGCTTATACACTTCAAAAACACAAGAGAGTATTAATGTGCTCCGTTTTATGGAAGAATACGAACTTAGCAGCGTGGTGGGCTGCTAATGACAGAAAGATGAAATATTTACACTTGCAATCTTTTTGCTGGGAAAAGATTCCTACTATGAAGTGAATGCGTATAGGATGCAATTTATAATTTAGGAACACCTGTGGGAGTATATATGAACTGTTCCAAAGTTAATATTGTGAAGAATGAAAATGAATTGTTACCCAGACATTATTAAATGTTAAAAGTACATTTAACTGAACTGGTGGACGATAACAGGGGATCATTTGTCAGACCATCATGCCGCATTGATTTAACAGTTTTTCTATTGGTTACTTCAAAACAAAACTTCGTGATACTTGTTTTATCGCGTGAAAACCACATTGAATAAACAAAATTATTTTGTTGAGAAATTTTTGCCATTGGATAGGTAGCTTGCACTGGCTGCCCAGCAATGGTAGCTCAATATTCTCATGTGTTGTTTATGTTACCCTTAATTACTCTGGAACATAAATTTTATTTCGCTTGGAAATTGGAATTGGATCAAATTGAATTACAATAGTTTCCGATGACTCGAGGGTTTTTGGGTTTCTTCCATGCTGGTTCATCCTTCTGGGCAACAGACAGTTGCGTCGGCATTCCAGATGCCATCTTCAGGTCTGAAGATCGAGTCCCATCAAATTCCCTATATCTTTGTATCTAATAATATTTCCTATACTTTGGACCTGAATATGCCATCTGGAATGCTGGTGGAACTGTTGTCCAGCACAGAAAAAGGCTGGAGACACTCGAGTCATCTTCCAATCACTGAGGAAGCCTTCGCAGCAACTAGAATATTTTCAATTTAAGCATAAATAAAAATTGTGGATTCTCGTGATTCAATTTGTACTGATATGGCAAAACTTCTTAGATTACCGGTCTCTACAATAAAAAGCAATTATGAAAAATTGCGATGTGATTCTAAAACATGCTAGCTAGTGCAGACATCTGTCAAAAAAAAGAAAATATCAATAAATCATGATATGAAGAAATACCAACTTAAAAAGTGATTCATAAGTTCTAGATCGTCAAATAGGTGTCGCCGTGAATGGCTTTGTAATAAGACAAAAGGCATTGCACAATGTATAAGTTTGGGAATTATGGACTCGACAACATCCAATGGTTGGTTGGGTTGGATGAATTATTTGGTAATACAATTGGTTTGGCATTGGTAGAAATACAGTAAAACCTCCATACAACAAATTTGTTGGGACCGAAAAATTCATGACTTCGCTGTAGGGGGTTTCGGTGTACGGAGGTGATATGCGGGTTGCGTCATCGCAGGGGCACCCAAGTGTTTCGTGATGTTTACGATGCAAGTCGTGTAAATTTCTTAATCTTGCTTTATTCACCTTTCCCATAGCGATGATGAACAGTTGTTATTATTTACCATCAAATACCGTGGCTATCACCTCGTGATTTTCAATCTGCTTATTTCTAATTGAAATTATTGTTTTTCTCGTCCATTCTGCTCTATGCCTCATTGCTTACTTTAGTTACGTTCTGATATTAAAGGAATTCCAAAATTAATACCTGTGGATTACCGTATTTACTCGTGTAAGCCGCGCCCTCGTGTATCCCGCGCACCCCTATTTTCGGGAAGGCTCATGAGGAAAAAAATTATTTGTCAGAAAATTATTTTTTTTGCTCTTGAATCTGCATCATTTTGTCATAACATGAATGCACGTTCTTTAAGAGAAATGCTGTGCCTATATTACATGTACGTCTTTCTCATTAATTGATTTAATTACGTGTTAATATCGTCACGATCGTCATCGCGTCGTGCATCAATGCACGGCCTCTTTTACTATGCATCTTTTTCTCGTAGCATCTCACAGTAATCACAGTTCCCTACGACACATCATCCAACTATAAAAAATGGCATCTTTTCAAAATAACATCTAACTGAAATAATTGAAAAATATATTCAATTTCAACCCGTGATTACTCTATTATTACGGAAATCGTTGGCATATCAACAAAAAAAGCCAAACGTCATCCGTACCTGATAGCGGTGATCTCGTCTGCTCTCTGCGTAGTAGCTGTGGACTGGGACGATTTAACAACACCGGAAAGTCTTGGGAACACACGGAAACAACTAAGCTCAATTTAATAACAATTATAATTCTTATAAAACTAAAGAAAAACATATTCGTGGAAATAGAATCGTAAATCACTAATGAATATTCATATCATAATAGTTCCCATTTTTAGTTTTCGTCACTGCTAGATTCAGATACACCATATTTCCTTCCTGCCGCTCGATTTTCTACTTTTTCGGCATCGCTTATAATATGTTGTTTTGTACTCATGGGAAACGATCGCAATTTCACATCAGAATTCATTTTTAGGGTGATAATTGCAAATTATTTTAAAATGCTAAATGATCGATTCGAACTCGTTTACAACACTTACGCACGGATAGTAAGAAGGTATTATCTCTCAGCATACGACTCTTGCCACTATTTAACAAATTCTTTGTTGTGTCTTTGCAATGTAGCTTTAATGTGTACACAAAAGGAGCTATCTATTGCGTAAAAATGTTGCTACAGATACGTGACACTGAAACAAACTCCGCTTACGACTTTGAAAAGACATAAAGACGCCAACCCCTTGTGGCAGTTTACAGGATACAATGTAGATTTAAGTACATATCAGTGCTACAAAGTGTTGTCCTAAGTACGATCTATACACGATAAATCTATTAATTTGTCAAGTGGTGTTTCGGATCTAGCGGTTCTTCGGATCTAGCGTTTTCAAGTACCGTAGTACGCTCCAACTTTTGGATTTTTATTACAAATTACTTCGAAATTTCAGAATACTTTACATTGTACGATTTACTACTAGACCATACTTACCAATTAACGTCGATATGTTTACGAATGTGAATGCGAAACTTAGGAGAAAAAAACAACAGGAATTTGAGGAAAAATAGTGCGCGGTTTACACGAAAATCTGGAGGATTCGTGTAAGCCGCGCACCCCTATTTTTTCAGCGGTGTTTCGAGAAAAAAGGTGCGCGGCTTACACGAGTAAATACGGTACGTATTTTTAAAGTGCTCCATAATTTTTCTGAGTATCTAGTCGATATTATTCTTGGAGTGTAATAATTTAAGTCAACATCAATCGGCAGTTTAATGCAGCAATTTTGCTTGAGAGAGCACATATTGCCATTTAGACTTATGAAATAAAATGAATTCTTGGAATTGAAATTGAAATCTCATTTAAATACTGGTAAATATCTATGTTCGAGACCGGTATGTACCGTATTTACTCATGTAAGCCGCGCCCTCGTGTATCCCGCACACCCCTGTTTTCGGGCAGGTTCCTATTTCTAAAATAAGGATTTTTTGTCTTGAATTAAGAATTTTAAAAATTCCCGACTCAGACCAGAAAATCATGAATAATCCACGAACATTTCCCTGCATTGAAAATTCACGAATAATTCCCGATTTTCCAGGTTTTCCCGGTCAGTGGACATTATGATATGGGATGCTCAATGGGATATTATCGAATTTAATTTAAAAAGAGCTGCTCCGCGGACTTTCTGTCAAACCAGTTCGACTTGTAAACTGCCTAGGCGGTTCAGAGAGGAGCGCAAAATTGCCAAGCGCTCCTGCTTGGAGCAGCACAAAGGTTGGAGCGGAGCAATAGACGGAGCCACGAGGAGCGGAGCTTTGGCTTTACTTACACGTTTCTTATGGTGGAAACCATCAGAGTAGACTATGGCCTTCACCGAGCCAGAGTGTCAAGTTTCCTTCATGTCATCCGCTCTGTAGGTCTCAGATTTGAACCCCTTCGAAGCTCGGAGCAGAACGTTTAAGACGCGATACACTCCGTTGCGGTTCTACTTCCTGCTTATTACGTAAATATCAATGGAAAAAACTAACAGTAAATGCAAAATACTGCATTTGTTCTCAATAATTCGTTCTAGAGGGGCACTTTTCATGTTTTGGGCCCATTCTCAGACTTCGTTGTAGGGAGTTTTCGTATTTAGAGAGGTTCATTACGGGAGGTTTTTTGCGTGCATTGTGCATTGGAAGGGTCCGGGATTGGGCCAATGACCTAGAAATAGGGAGGTTTCCTTAAAATTTTGCTGTATGGGGGTTCGTTGTAGAGAGGTTTTACTGTATATGGTACAAAAATAAATCAGGAAAGCTCTATACTTTAAGAAATAATTAATAATATTTCTCTAATTCTGTTTTATATATTTATTCTATATCATCAAAGTATGCATTTAAAACTGAAAATTTTTACTTGCCCGCTCTTAACAAAAGGCACAGGCAAAGGTTCCACACCCAGCGGATAAATTCCTGAACCTGACATCCACTCCCCCAAAGCAAAGTAGGGACTGGTATTCCACTTGAAAATCCCAGGATTCAAACTCAGGCCCTTGGAATGGGCAGCCAATACACTAGCTACCATTTGACCAATAGGATCCCCCCTTGCTTTGTTTCCGTGGAATACAAAGGATTGTTTCCTAATGATATATGGAGTATCTCTACTGGTATGGCCATCGAGAAACCACATCTCCTTTGTTCAGGGACAGTGGCATCCGTTAAAGTGTCATTCACCAACTCTGCAACAATTCTCAGATTCAAATCTGTCTCTCATCATTCTGAAATTCTTTTGTGGCTGACCAAATCATCTCTTTTACTTGGCCATGGTGCTTACTTTTGCTTCAAACATTTGCTGCCACAAAGCTGGAGTTAAGGACTTGGACATATTTTGAGGTGTAACATTTTTGGTCAGAGCAGTTCATAAGTGCAAATAAGAATAATGAAATGCATGCTTGTGATAAAGTGATACACAATAGTATGTCCACTCTATTACACTTAATATTTAATGGTATCTCACAAGTTACTCTGCGTAGATGTAAAAAATGAAGGAAATTTATAATTTTCTTTAAGTGGAATCATTTTAGGTTGAATTTTGTCATTAAAATATTTCTCAATAGTAAAATTCTTTGTAATTTACCTTGAATGGATGACCTTAACTATGGTTCTGGGTCTTGTGGAAAATAGTTATTTTCTCTAGTAGTTAAAGTTCCAAAGATTTTCAATTTATGTATTAATGCACATTTAATGTAATAATCACATTTGGAGTGCAAGCAGAGTATGTATCTAATATGTAGGTTATTCTAACTATTTGAGATAGTATTCTAACTACAGTCAAGCCCGTTTATAACGAAGTTGAGGAGGCGGAATATTTACTTCATAATAAACCCAACTTTGTTATATGTAGACCAGTTTTTCCCAGTCTATCTTTGACCGGGAATAGCCTTTACTTTGTTATAACCAGGACTTCGTTATAAACTGGTTTGATATAAGTGGGCTTGACTGTATTTGAGTATGTAAGATTTCATATATTCCTTTAGTTGAACTAATGGCTTAAGAATTTATTCCTTAACTTTAGATCTTTTAAAATACAGTTGAGCATCTTTAATCCGGCACAGTCGGGACCGAAGTGATGCCGGATTAGAGATTTTGCCGGACTATGGGTCATGCATGGCAACTGGTCTATTTTTGAAGTCCAGGATGTTTTCATTGAAATGAGTCAATTATTTATGACATAATATATTCATTTGCCATTTACTGAACATAATTTTTAAAAGAGTCACTGAGAATAATCAGAAAGAAATGGCTTTCTTAACCCTTTTACTGCCAGCCCCTTTAAAGTAGACTGTGCGAAAATTGCCAAGCCCATTAAGCCCAGGCAATGGGCAAGCTCATTAAATTATATATTTGAAGCACTTAATTTTAATATATGAATTTTTATTTTTCTCAATTTTGATCATATATTTCACTTTTTAAGGGGATGAAAAAATTATTCATGCTGTCTCTGATTTAAAGGGATTGTAACTATTAAAAAGACGTGATGATGTAATGTAGGTGGGCCGATATATCGGCCCACTGGCAGTAAAAGGGTTAATTCACAAAGTTATTACTACTGAAAATTATCGAAGTTACGCGGTGAGTGAAAATAACGGCAGCGAAGCATAGTGTTCATTATATTACTGCACATTTAAAGGTGCAACATTATGATTGGAAAAGGGTATATAAAATTTGATATTTCTCATGCTTTGCTTCGTGCAACATCTTTCCGCCACGCTTGATTTGTTATCAGCTGATTCAGCGCGATGTCAACGCATGGGTGTCATGAATACGGCCGCCCGTCACTACGTCGCAGGCGACCGGACTGGATGATTCTTAAAAGATCGTCATTAATATGTAGTCTTCCTTCAACAATTTCAGGCTCATCTTCATCCCCACTCAGATTTATTGTTGTGAATTACCATTTCAGTGATTTCATCATCAGTGAAATATGTTGTGTGATGAGAGATATTGTGGTCGCCAGCTATCCATTGCTCTATATTTACCAATTTCATTTAATTCAGGGTTATGGATGCTGTTTACACAGTCAACTATCCCCATCATCATATGTTTATCCTCATAAACATGAAAGCCTTTGAAATCCCCACTTATTTCATCTACATCAAACCTCAAAGCAGGCCACAATTTAAATCACGCGTGTTTTAGAACTGACTGTGAAATGCTATTCCATCCACGAAAAATTTCCCACATTAAGTCTTTTAGATTATATCTGTTTCTGAAATAGTTTAGCCTCCTTTATTAGCATTTGGCCTGAAATACTAACTAAGCCCTTCACTTCGACGCAATCGAAACCACGCGATGTAAAATGAACACTTAAATCGTCTTTCATAGTGTTTCTCTCTGTCGTCCATTTCTTCCTGTCACGTTAACCGTAAAATTTTGAGGATTTTCTCTTCCA
The DNA here is from genome assembly GCA_933228895.1 of Platycnemis pennipes. NCBI lineage: Eukaryota > Metazoa > Arthropoda > Insecta > Odonata > Platycnemididae > Platycnemis > Platycnemis pennipes. The sequence goes on from OW121851.1 coordinate 139,381,619, forward strand.
GCTTTTTAATGTGTTATATTTCTGAAGATCCCACGCAGTATGTTTCAGAAAAAGGCTTTACTGATGGAACGGTGTCAAGCTTTTTCACAACTTGCGCTTCTTCTGCAATCGTTAATGCTTTGTACTGATGCTCACTTCTCTGCTGTTGCCAAAAGTGCATAAATTAGACATGATTGGGGAGAAAAATAAGCAGATAACAAACAATTTTATCAAAATACGTCCAGTGGTCAATTAAAAATGCGCACGCCATTGAAAATGGCCGATCTGTAAACTAGTCCGTCTCGGCGATGTGTTCAATTTTGTTTGTTTAGTTCAAGTTGCAGAATAATTCCAGTGTACACAAAGTACCAGAAATTAATATGTTTAAATTATTCTGATTCTCGGAATGGGAAAATTAACGTTAACAATGGGATAATATCTTGGTAGGTTATGAAGCAATGTTTCGGCATTTTCCACGTGGTACCGGGTAGTTGGTCATGGCAAAATTGCCGGATTATGGGTGTTCCCGGATTAGGGATTTCCGGATTAAGGGTGCTCAACTGTACTATAAATTAAAAATACTATGTATTCTCTCATCTCTTTATTAAATTTAAAATAAGTATATCACTTGGTATCCATATACTTTGTGAAACCTGATCTGTTAAATTAATACTTTCACTGCAACTACCAAACTCCGTAATAAGTGTCGTTGCTGACATCGTGGTTTTAAAAATGGCTGTCGGGGGGTGGTGTGAGTGAAATAACGACTATTGGCTGTCACTGTTGCGAGCCACAGTAGCTGTTTGGCTGCAATCTGACTGATCAACTTCTGTGAGATCACATTCAAATCCCACTGAGGGTATGAATACATCAATCATATTTGTATATATATTTATTTATTATTTTTTCTTTGCAGCTTCAAAGTAGTTGTCAACGAAGCTTCATCTATTGGACTGTGTAGGCATGTAGAAGGGGAGGGGATAAGGCATCAGTCATTTTTAGTGCAAGGCAGGAGTTTATAAAAGGGGATTTCTTTGTTTATGCCTAAAAAATACTTTTAGATTCTAGTGTGCTTTGATAAATTGCAGTCTGCCATTTATTTATTAAGTTTCCTTTGCAATATAATATTGTACATGCATGGATATTTATAATTCTTTGTATGATGAAATTTTTGAGGGTATGATGGATAAGGCAGTATATTAATTTGTTCATTGTGCTGTCAACTCTTTGGAAAAGATGCTTCTAACTTCTTAGCACGAATAATCACCATGAGTTTTCCCTTAAATGAAACACAAATAGGATGTTGGGTCATCAGCTTGAATTCTGAATTGCTGATATCCTTCATGGAGGATGTTTCTTTGAAATTATCAAGTTGAGTGGAGACCCGTAATCAGTACAATATGTATTGCCTATAATATGAAATTTTGAATCAAAGAACTATATACTTATCAAGGATAGCCAATCATGTCATTAGCATTCCAAGTAACCAAACCATTCCCCAACCGTGGCACCATTTCCCAATGTTGGCCCAACCGTCTTTGCTACATGGGTAGATTCAGGATATAGTATTCTTTTTAGTGACTGGTCCAATTTCTAATTTTTTATTTTATTGTAGTTTTTCTATTAGTTGCATAATGAAAACATGTTATGAATTGTATGTGATGGATATCTTCATTGTGCAAAATTTTCATCTGGAGTGTGTAATATACCTAAATGAAAATATTAGAAACCAAAGGCTGGTGAGTCATTCAGCGCATATATATGTCCTCAGAATCTCTTTTAAATTTTCTGTGCCTCACCAAGACTAGGATTTTATCGGATGGAGCTATTAGCAGGACTCTTCAAAGCCTTCGGAAAATAGGACAGTTTCTCTAAAAGTCTCTATAAATCTCTGAATTTGCTTGTGTGCAGTATGGGATTTGTAATCAAAATGCTTATCTAGCTACTATGACTTTGATGTAGGTAGGATATTTCTTTTGCTGGAAGGAGTTGACCTAACAATGATTTCTTAAAATATATTTGTGTCTTCAGTATCACTCTCAAAAAATAATTTAACTGGTCATCATAAACGCATAGTGATGAGATGTTCTATTCATATTGTCTTAAATAAATGTAAATTAATCTTAAGGAATGAGGAAAAAAATTTGGCTTCCCATATTATGGTAGCCTAACTTATTATAGACTTTGTCCCTTTTGCAGTGCTTGACGTTTCTATTTAATTACAAGTATTATGCCATATGTATTTAGAACGGTCATTAGAGCTGATGATGTTGTGAGCATACTTGTTGCTAAATACTTTGTATCTATGTAATATATTTCAATAATAATTATTTAAATAAAGTACTAGTATTTGTATTTAAATGAATTCAATACATAATTTTCAATCACAGTATCAAAGGAATACTGCATTTTTTAGACACCAAATTTTTCCATATTTTGTATTCGATGCTCTATTTTAAAAATATATCTGGTGCATGACTAATTCCTGATGGGTAATGAAGAATGATTTCTGTTAGCAGAAACTTCCATTTCATCCATCAGGTAATCGCATCCCCCTTTAAGATAAACTACAGTTGCCTGAAAAAATAGTAAAATGTAAATAGTGACTACTAAATTTCAATGCACATTCAAAACAATTGTAATTGAACTAAAATTATTCCTGCATTCATATTTTATTGAAAAGAATGAACATCTTTAGGTAACAGGCAGACCATATAATTTCCAAATATCAATGCACATTCCAAATATTAATACTGGCTATAATATAAATAACATTGGCTATGATTATTCAGATGAAGCTCTTCCTCAGATGTATTTGGTGCAACAGAGTGAGCAATACTCATCAGCAAGAGTTTAATCAGATATTTTGCAACATTTTGGAGCAACCAGCTGTCCACAGAGCCAGGACACAGTCACTTGACAGGAGCAGAGGAAGCTAAAGTAGTATTGTACTTGAGCAGAACTTTTTTGATTTGGGAATTCATATTTAACATAGATATTTTTTTGTAATCTACCAAGTATAGTATTACAATTCTTTGAAATTGTGCCACAGTTTTGGGGGCATTATGTGACATTCAAAATCTGCTAAAACTTGCAGCTGAGCTTATGATATTGGCTTCTTTAGCATATTATTTTATGGAGCTTATTTTGTTATGATTTGTTTGTAGCAATGCGTTGGTTTGAGTTGATTAGCTAAACACATTTTTGTATGATCAAGGCAATAGAAATGAAAATCATGAAAAAGAAAAAGAGATGAAAATCATGCATAATTTTGTCATGGTGGAAGTAGTAAAAGATTACACACCCCATCACTGCTTAAAATCTCTATTGTCATGGAATTAAAAATTGATATTATTTTTCAGGAAGATATTTTTCTCTAGATGATTTTGATTTTAAATAATTTACAACCTACAGTTTAAATTTGCCTCCGAATTATCTGCATACCCCATTCTCTGGAAAATGACCCAACCTCTAGGTATCAAATTCATTTAGTGATAAGTGCTTGTGATGACTAGTTAGTAATTTGCTGCATCATTGATTATGCATTGCAATTAATTCTTCCTTTTTGTTAATTTTGATAGAGGTACCTTGATGGGGATATCCTGGACATGAAACGAGCCGCAGACCGCCATTTCATCTTACAAATTGCACTCAAATGCGCCGATATCTCGAACCCTTGCCGTCCATGGGAAGTGAGCAAGAAATGGAGTCATAAAGTCTGTGAGGAATTTTTCCGGCAGGGTGACTATGAAAGGAAACTTAATCTTCCTGTCACATCACTCTGTGACCGTCACACAACATCGGTGCCAAAGATTCAAACAGGTAATTATGTTTCAGAGTGTTAAGCCTTTGAAAATTCATACTCCGAACAGTTTGGCATGTCTTGGGCAATATGAATATGATGGTTTGAAGTCCTACTTGCATTGTTGGGTGGAGTTGGTTGATGGAGCCAGCCAAATTCCCTGGGAAGCACGTGTCCCTCGGAAAATATAAAGTTCTAGGTTTGGATTTCACTCTGGATGCTGGTGTTGGCCCTGCAGTAACGTGTTTTTAATGAAGTTTTGGTCCAATAATAATAATACATATTATATATTTTCTGTGGCAATGCCACCTTAGAAAAACAATACAAATTAAGCTTGTGCAGCAGTCGGCATTTAACATGACAATAAGCAATTACATAAAGTATTATATATGAATAAATGAAAATGTTCTATATTTAGGGACACCGAAAAATGGTAATTAAAAATCATCAAAAGCGGTGTTTAAAATGACAAATGCGGTAAATAAAATCGTTTTAAAAAGGTGAAAGCTGTGGTTATGTTGGGAAAAAGGAGTCTTAAAGGAAGGGTATTTTTAAATATTATTAATAAATACTTCATACCAATGTGAACAAACAGTTAATTACATACAATTGAGATCCAATGCAGAAGTTATGGCTACCCTACGCAACATAAAAAACACAGTAGGCAAAATTAAGTTGAAGGCAAATTAATGAGATAATGGTAATAACAATAACAGAGTGGAGTAGTGGACTGCAGGTAATGAAGTTCGATTCTTACGCTGTTTAAAAATTTTCTTTCAACCATTGAATAAAAAACATCATCCTTCATTTCCAACCTTTGTGTGTGGATACTGACTGTTTTGTACTTCTATCGCTTCACCTAGATTTACAAATGCGTCACTCAAAAATACACTGTAAAGTTAACGTAATGATTCCATGATTTAATTCTGTAATATAAATGTTTTCCAATCATTTCCTTTCGCCTAATTTAATTATTTTTTTAACGTATAATTTGGCATGGAATTTCTGATAACTTACTTTTTTTTAACAGCCTACTAGCATTACCCTAGGAATACAGCACGGCTGTATTCTTAGGTAGTGTTAAGGATCGAACTCACGACTGGCAGTACGCTAGCCCTCATTTTTAACAACTACGCTCTCATAGGTACACGGGAATCTGGCGAATGTAGGCGACCCGCATGACATTCAGCTTAATTTTTTTCTCGCACATCCGAGCCTATGGAGAAAAAGGCCAATACGAGTATTTTTTTATTTTGTTTTCCTCGTTTGTGGCACGGAAAAAATCTTCTTCCCATTTCGTGACCCGAGTTACTTAACTCTCCTTGTTGGTATCTACCATACGTGCATTCCATTCGCGGGGCATATCGATCACGAGGCCGCGAGATGTTAAAATCTCCGATCCGGATCTGAATTTTTACTGTCTCTGGATATGATTTCAGTAGCGAATGAAATGAAAGAACCGTGGTTCTTTGGATGCGACCCGACCATCCTTAATTTATGAGTGGTTCATTTGTAAATCTAATTTAAACAATAAAGTCTAATAAAGTGAGTATTCAGATGAAATGGTTTGAAATTAAATATGATAACATTTTCGATGCAGTGACTGAAAGAAAAAATTAAACTGCGATTGGGATCGAACTTCGCACAGTACACTAGCTCTCGTTGTACGCCTGATCCCGGCGAATGTAGGCTACACGCATGGCATCCTACGTATTTTTTTCCCGCGATACCGGGGTAATGGGGAAAAAAAGTCATATATCTTTATTTTGCTTCTAGTTGGGAACGTTTTCATCTAATTACGTGACCTTAGTTACACATCCTCTTCTTGTCAATATCTACCGCACCTACATTCCATTCACGGGGCACTTCGATCGCTAAACCGCGAAAATTTAAAATCTACGATCCGGATCCGATTTTACTCCATGTCTTTGGATCTGAATCTGGAACCGGAAAAAAATGAAAGATCCGATCCGGTCATCACTAAAGAAAATATTTCATGCTACAAAAATTCGGCATTTGCAAAATATCTCAAATTGCGTTAAAAAAATCGCGTTTCAAAGAAGACACGGTTATTTCGCGATTAAACCCAAAAAGTCGCATATTTCGTGAATCCTGTCGCAATAAACGTTTCGCGAAAATGTCATGTCCCTATCTATATTACATATTATATTTTACAAGGATATACAGAGGTGGGAAAGACTTAATTATACAAAGTTGGACCAATGGCCCAATTAATGATGGAACTTTAAGAAATGGGTAATTACCGTAGTTACCCATGCTAATTATGGCTCTGGTGCAGTTACGTGCAGGGCAGTGAAAAACCACAAAACAAAATTAGGTATTATCACTTGAGGGTCATAAGTTACTGACTCAATACTTTTCCCACTAATTTAAAAGGTGCATTGACATTATCCCAGATGAAATATTCAGGATGTAAAATAGTCCCCAATTCAGATCCCTGGTTTGAGGGAAGAGCAGAGAGAGAAAGTGGTTTCTAGAGACTGGAAAGTGGAACTATAAATAGTTGGCCTCAACATATTGGGAATCAGTGAAATGAATTAACCTGAAGAAAGGAAGCTGCTTTTGATGCAGAAGTCGTAAGCTGTGATCTCCTCCTTGGAAGGAACGGAAAAAAGGAATGCTCAGGAAGATTTAATCTTGGAATCTGAAGAACTTCGTGTCAGTGTAATGGATGGAGGATGTGATGATAGCAATCATGCCTCTAGTTACTGTTGGGCACCAAAAACAGGCAATGAAGATGAAGTAGAGTACAAGGCTGATGATGGTGTAGAACTTAAAAACAGAGGGGAGGAACATTTGATAACGTTAAGAGATTGTATCGTGATTGTTTGTGAAAGGTGAAGATGAGACAATCACCAAATTTCCAAAGATGCTCTGGTCCAGTAGATTTCTTGTGATTTTTGTTGCTTAGATTCCACAAGAATAAACAATAATGAATGCCTACCTGCTAATGTAAACTAGGGGTTGCAGTGGCCTGGTGAGTAGAGGCCTGGACTATGGACTGGAGGATTCTGGGTTCAAATCTGATTGAAGCATCTATAAACACCCTTTCCTCCCCCTAAAATACTCCTGGAGCTATTTTCTGATTGACAGAACTTTGTAGGAAATCACAGATAGCCCAGGGAAAGGAATCCCTACCCTGAAAGTGTGAATTTTGCACCCACCCATGGCTTAGTATGAGGTGAGCTCTGTGAAACCAACTTTCTGGTTGAACGTACCACACCACTCTGGAGCGAGACTTTATTGTTCGATGACTCACATAGTACTTGATGCACGCACTGCAGAGATGTGTGGGTAGAGAAGAAATAGCCGTGGAGAGAACAGAATAGCCATAATATGGTGCTGCACTCCACCTTACGATGCAAGAGAGGGAAATGCGAAGAGGAATGGTCCAATCCTGATTGGATCATGCGTATTGTAGGATTTTCTGCAGTGACGTTTGGAGGAAACACTATGTGATGCAAAAGACAAGAATTACACATTGGCATGACAAGGTAAGCTGTTGACTCTCTTTCCCGGTGGGTGAAAGAGAGTTCTTTCTACGTTGCTAATCCAGAAACTTCCAAACCTAGTTGGACCCACCCTCTTACGATAGAAAAATAATCAATTATATCCTTTGGTAAATTGCTCACTGATGTTGGGTATTGTTAAATTTTGCCAATAGGAGTTTTATCGTACATCTACTTCTACGCGATACCCTGCAAGCCACCATGAGGGTGTGTGGCAGGGGGTGAAGATCACCAACCATGCACTATTGACATGCAAACAAGCTACTAAATGGAAACATGCTACACAACAGGGCCTCATGCTACTAGATGGTTAGCATTTATGCAGTAATAAAGGGATTGGTTGTTAATACATGCATCATGCACTACAGACTACTCTAAAATATTTCTTCTACTTATCCGTTTGCAATGCTACCTATCATATTCGCATTTAAAGACACCCTGTTATCATTGAATATTTACATTAAATAATAATGTCGGAGAAGCTAATTATTTTATGCAACATTTAGAAAAATTAACTGGGAGCTCATTCTCATGCCATGGAAGTGAATAATCTCCTTATCCCTTCCATGTTCAATCTGTGTCACTATGCAAATGACTCTTGGTGTACAATTGTCTTAATTGGCACTCTTGTCCGAAAAGAAAATTGGCAATAATGGATCATATTCATTGATTCTGGGTTAAATGCATAATTTAGAACGCTTTCACTTTATTTATGAGAAAGGCTAAGTGATCATTTTATCTGTAAACATAACAGTGTATGTAATTAACTTCACTTTGGCTTTATAGTTAAGGTCATTGTCATTGGTCATTAATTCCAAAATTTTAATTATTACTAATCAGTATAAGAGTAACCATTTTATGAACCCCTCTACAGCCTCCATATATGGCTACTATAATTTTTAATAATGATGAAGTTTCATGGAGTGTGATGTGGTTGGTATTTACCATAATTATTTTTTTCATCTTGAATTTTTGTGATGAGAGAGGTTTTTTTTTTTCGTCCCTCTCAAGGGTTCTTTCGGTTTGTGGTGGCTCCACTGTTTGAGGAGTGGCACAGGTTTCTCCAGACTTCCCTGTCCACTGAAATGATCACCTACCTGAACGCCAACCATGCACGCTGGGACAGCCTGGTGAAGCAGGAGCAGGCCGAGGAAACTCGCACGGAAGTGTCGGATGCCGAGCTCCCTGAGGTGGATGACGTGGCGTCCACGGTTGATGGCGGTTCCCCGGACCTCGACGTGGTCCCGTCGCCCCCTTTGCTTCACACTCACGGGGAGGATAGTTTGTGGTGCCGCAGAGTGGGGCGCCGGCACTCGGTGCCGCTCAGTGCACCCAGGGAGCCGGCCGCGACGGCGCTGACCATCATTCGGAGGGAGAGTCTGCCCGGCGAAGGGCCCCCACGGCGCCTCCCGTCGGACGCCATCCTGCACATTGAGGACGACGAGGACATATCACACACGGGGGGGAACTCACTGTCCCTCTGCTCCGTGTGCAGCGGTGGGGAGGAGCGGCCCGTCAGTGCCGACAACCTGTTGCCCGAGCCGAGCATCACGTCGATGACGAGCAGTCGAGAGGCGAGCCGCATAAGTGGTGTCCTTCACGGTGCGTCTGCGGCAGTGAGTGGTGGAACCAAGTATTTGACGAGGCAACAGACGTTCCCTCCCTTGCAACCCGTCGGATATCCCTTTTCAAGACTTAGATACATGTCCACCACTCTGGACATGTCGACCCACGACGAGGGCACCAACGAAGGCGCTCCGTCTTCCACGGACACTTCGTCACGCACGAGTGCAGCATCGTCTCCCGAGGGGAGGTGTGAGTTGGGGGTGCGTGGTGGGGGCGGGTCGAGGGACGGTGGTGGTCGCTGCTCGTGGGCCATGGGGTCGCTCAGGGAGGGCAAGAGGGAGCCGGACTGCGCTCCGCGCCACAAGCTGCCACGTCTGGAAGTGGGAGGCCCTGCCGATGCTGAGGCTGTGGACTCACCCCGGCGAACGCAGGCCCTGCAGCTCGGGAAGGAGAATAGGGACCCGTCTGGGGCCTCCTCGTCCACGGGGGAGAGCGCTGCAAGTCAGGAGTCGGAGCAGGAGTGGTCGAGAGCACACCGGAAGTCAATGCCTCAGGTGCGTGTGTGATACACATTCTTTGTTCACTTAGGAAATTATTAAGTACTTTGAAGGTGAGTGAAAGTTTCTTGGGTCTTCCACAGGGTCGAAGGCTCCATCTCTGCCGATGTTTCACAAAATGACTAATTTTCCATCTTCCATTTTTGACACATCATATCACAGCCCTGAAGATGGAAAACGAGCCGTTTTCCGAAACGTCGGCAGAGATGGAGCCTTTGACCCGGTGGAAGACCCGAGAAACTTTCACTCATTTAATACACCGGGAAAACACCAAATCATAAGCCTGTTTCACACGATACTTGATCTAGTACAAGGTTTAGTATACTTGCTAGTATGCTAGCTTTCCAGTGTCGTGTGATCAGAACCAGTATACTGGCTGGCAAGCATGCTAGCTAGTATACTCGCTCAGCTACTGGATTTCATACTTGATGCGGTACTAGATTTCTAGTAGGACCTAGTAGCCATCGACCAATCAAGTCACGTTACAGACGCTGTGCAAACTTCTCTTTTTTTTAATTAGTATGCAATCATAAGGAATAACCGATTCATACCAAGCACAAGGTCAATGATTGTGTGAAACCTTCTCCCAGGACGGTTCCAATCATACTAGATTCCGTCCTCAATATCAACTAGTGGCTAGCACACTAGGTCTTGTGCTGGACCAAGTATCGTGTGAGACGGGCTTTACATTACTTTGAAGGTGTTTATTTATGGTGTGCAAATTGCACTCAAAGTGTTGTTGTGCTTGAGGATTATATACTTTGGAAGAAATTCGCTCATCTGGTTTAGTGCATTAGAAACAGATTTGCATTGCATTTCTGCGTGGTCGCAGGAATCTGAAGTGTTAACCAGTGAAATCTAGACTCAAATTGCCAATATAAATGCCTTGATAATTATGATTAAATTTATAGAGTCAAGGCAAATTGCAGAAAATATTCTTTGTGATATTTTTACATTATACCTTGGTTCAAATAATCATACGCAAGGGCAGTGTGGTTGAGCAGGAATATGTAGTCGAAGGTGTAAGTGAGGAAGTCGGGTGTTGTTGCAGCGTTAGGGAAGGAGAAGATTGGATATAAAAGTGTGTTGCAATTGAAGAGCTAGGTGCAGTGAGGCCTCCCCAGAATGTTTCAAAACCAAGACGACCCTCTTGTCACTGCAGTGGAAAATTGAGGAAAGGCTGCTTGCGTGGTGGGGAGAAGTTTAATCTCACTTCTGCTCTGCACCTCAAAGGTCACTTCCATGGAGTCACTCCTGTCCATTCTATTTATCAGTGATGTCCATTCTTCCTGACATTCAGTCAAACATATTTACATTGCACTAATGATCAAAGACAAATGGCCCTAAAATTCCATGTACTCATCCCAGTCCTCCTCTCTGCCCCTTGACTCTTTTCTCAGCCGTGATGCAAGAATTTCACATGAAGACCAATGTGCTTGGCTCCTCTTCTGCCAGGGACATAGCATGGGTTGATGCTATTTCCCCATTGATACTCTTCCTTGAGAGTCATAATTTAGATGCTTTCCCATTGCCTTCCTTGGAGGGATGAGATGAGTTTGCGAACAAATGATTCGGAAGGAACTACTCACCTAAGTGAACTAGGTGAACAGTTCACTGTCTCAGAGGTTTGAACTAAAAATCCATTGTCTGCCACTTACTCCATGAGCTTAAAATGCTTCTTTGTATTAGCTTGCCAGCATTTCAGGCAGTTCAGGCAATGAGTTCACTTAATTTGCTGAAAGGAAGCTAGCACCACTTCTAGCACGCTGACAAGCCTTAGCTGAATGAATAGTTCTAGGCATTTAAGTCCGCTTAGTCCAAATCATTCCTGTAGTGTGCCAGAACTACTTACATACATAGTTCCAGGAAATGTCGTCAGTGATACTGCTGTTAGCTCCCTCAGAGCATAGTTCCTGGAATCATTCACTGCACATGATTAGATTATATTTGAACTTAATTGTCCATAGGCAAATACATTTGCATGGAATTGTCATATAAAAAAACATAAAAATAAATAACGATACACAATGTTGCGAAGCATAAAACAGGCAATAAGGAATAGAATGGCCCATTGGTACGTATGTACCTAGTTCATTTTGTAGTTTACCTGAACTACCTAGTTCAAACAGATCCAACAGAGCTACTTAATTACAGGAGAAGTCATTGACAAGTAGTGAGGCCATTTCACGGGTAGTTTAGGGAATAGTTCCTCTATGAATTCTGCATTCCGGGTTTACGTCCGTGTTGTTGCTTCGAAGACAACAGTTTCACCAGGTGTCCTGCTGGTATTCTCAGGGTCAAGGATGTACTACTGGTGATCCTTGACCTGAGGTCGATAGCATCACAGTTGGTGCTTTCTACTAACTAACAAACATGTCAGAAAACCCAGATTGCAGAATTCATCTAAGCAACGCCGTGGAAACTTGCGGACAAGTAGTCCTCAAAATGCAGAACAACTCTAAATTGATTCAATGAAACTTGAGTAAGAAAAAGCTATTGTAGTGAATCTGGTATTCATTTCAATTGCATTAAAATGAAATAACTAAAGATATAGGTGAGAACTTGACTACCCCGTGAAAACCATGTGTAGCATGCTGGCATTCCTGACAGCAAGGAGGCTGACCCAGGCTGAATCCTTCCCAAGCTACCCAAATACACCACCGGATATGTCACCAATCTATGTTCTGATGCACTCAACAACCGTAAGGTGTGATTTATCCCTATCCATCAGCCCCCTTCCGCTGTGGGCCATTTTAATTAGTAATACATAGTGCACCAAGCGAGCACTTGTAGTTGTAGTTGGTGCTGAGTTGGATACTGCTGAAGTCATGCCCAGGATGTTGTGGGAAGAAAGAATGGAAAATGAGAGTAGCACTGAGTACAAAAAGTGGTTCATGAAGGTTAGGTTTTGTAGATAGTGAAGGACGTCTTGGTCAAAATTGAAACTAGCCGGAACAAATATTTCAAGCCATTGTTGCTACAAGAGTTCAACATTCAGGAGATATATGCTGTGGAAACCTACAAATTTGACTCTGTTGGTGTGGAAAGGCATTACTCTGCCCACATAGACCTCATGGGAGGTACAATAGCGTAAGGCTTCGGGAATAGATGATATTCCTGCTGAACAAATAAAAATTGCCAGAGATAAGACATTAAATCAGCTGTACAAAACCATCTGAGGCATGCACTCTACAGGAGAGATACCCACGGACTTTGAGAAGAACATCATCATACCTATTGCCAAAAAGAAGAGAGCTGAGAACTGTGAACATTTTAGGACCATAAGCCTGACAAATCATGCCTCGAAGATATTGACAAGAATCATCTATAGAAGAATAGAATGAAAAGCTGAGGAGTTCCTGGATGAGGACGAATTCGGGTTCAGAAGAAACAAGGGCACAAGAGAAACGATTTTGGCCCTCAGGCTACTTATAGAGAAGAGAATAGAGAAGAAACTACCAATGTTTGTTGCATTTGTAGATTTGGAATAGGCATTTGACAGGGTGGATTGGAACATGATGTTAAAGCTTCTGAAAGAAATTGGAGTATCATACAATAACCGAAGAGTTATCCACAGCTTGTATAAAAACCAGGTGGCCATAATCAAATCAGGACCCAGCAGTACAGAAGCAAGCATAAAGAAAGGCAAGGATGTTCACTGTCTCCCGTATTATTCAATGTCTACATCGAGAAAGCCATCAGAGAAGTTAAATGAAAGTCTCCGGGAGTGAATATCCACAGGGAGAAAAAAAAATTATGTTTAACATGAAGAGGTTTACTGATATAAGAATTGAGTGGAGGGCTGCATTGACCCTGCATTGACCCTTGATGATGATGACGTTTTTATTGTCTTGATCTAAAAGTTTATGACCTCTTGAGAACGTATTTAAAGCAGTGTAAATTATACGTGTGATGTGTCACTCTTTCCTCTACCTGCCACTAGGTGGTGCTGCAGATGCTTCCAAGCAGATGGCAGCACTCTGTTAAAGCTTATTAACTAGTGTCTTATTATCATTTACTCTTAATTATTTGTTGAAAATTATTTTTCCATCAATTCATTTAAAAACTGTTAGTATTCATTTTTCACTAAGCATGCCGTGAAGTTGGCCTATAATCGCATGCAAACTTCACGCCATATGCTTCACAGCAGCAGAGGACTCCACAAGCCAGTAGGAGCTCTAGAAAATGACCATTACAACTATATGTTTAGTGGAGCAGACTTTCCGAGCTTTGATAATGTTCATAGGTGATTATTATTAATACCTTTTTACTTAGGGACTCTGAAGTACAATACAATTGAGGAGATGAATATTCCCAATATGCCTCGCAACGTGCTGTTTACATAACTGTTATGTCAGGGACAAGGCAGCACATCCCGTCACTTCTGAGCTTTTTCAAATGAACTTATACAATTAACATTTGATTCTCTGGTAAACTGGGATTTCTCAATCCAAATTCTTTGCATAAAATGAATACATTGATGGGAGGGCATGCATAGCAATCAGTAAATTCTGTTTCCTTTGGTGAAAGAAACTCCCCTATTGCATCATTATCTCACAATTGTCTGTGAGGTTGTTTTGGGATCACTGTTTGGAAAATAGCCAAGCAACCGTATTGTTTCTTGTAATTATATTTTGCACACTTTTTTTACATTTCATACTACATATTCAATATTGGGAATTTCTGCATCAAATTATATCATATTAATGAATTAGATCTGAAAATGCTGTACCAGATTTTTTGACAGTTGGGAGATAACTTATTATCCACTTATTATGGGAGATAACTATTATATTATAACTTATTATCACTGACCCCATATTATTTTTCACCTGCTGCATGTCCTTGTCCATGCCTTGGAGACAAGGATCCACCTCGCTCTTCTCAAGAGGAAGAAGCTTGAACTTCTTCCTACTTGCTTCCAAAAAGGAATAAAAAATAAAAAAAAGGTGATTTCTTGTCCGATAAAAGTTGTCTCCATTTTATTGCTGACATAACTGAGAATGATATATCAGTATGCTGATTATCACGTAAATATAATGGAGAAGAAACAGATTGCAAGGCACACCGCCATCCTAGCCTTCGCTTGACGGACACAAGTTCTACCGTCCTCTACCCACGACCCACATCCCAGGGATTTCCCTCCAGCTGCTCCACCTACCCTCAGGTGTCCTACATTGCCACCCCACGACTGCTGCTCACCTGTAAGCACTACCAGGGTGTTTGGTAATCGTCTTCCCCTCCACATATGCTTCTTCTTTTGCCTGCGTGGGAATAAAATATCATCATCATTGGTCAACAATCCTAGGATTGGATCATCTGATGACGAATCATCAAACATAATATTTCGACTTTAGGATTTCGAAGAAATATTTTGGACTTTGTTGGTCGTATTCCTAGAGCCTCTTACCTTAGACATGGGTTTTCTTGGTTTAGAGTTTCATTTAATTTTGAGTAGACCTATCTTGTTATTTTTCTTTGATTTTTTTGCTCTTCTTTTGTAACTTTCATCTTGGCCTGCAGTTGTTGAATTTTTTGCTTCAATTCTTTCACTGTTGGTGATTCTTCCAATTTTGTTTTATTTGGTGACTTAGTAAAAATAACTGAATGTTGTTGTCTTGAAGTTAGTACTGCCTTCACTGTTTTCGACTGAGGTGTGGGGCAGAGAAATTTAAAAGATAGCTTAGCTTGAGGTCTTTTGCCCATACAAGATGTGATTGGTGAGTTCTGTGTAGATCCCTAGTGTATTTGATCAGGAGTTGGGTCTTCGGTCATTTCCAAATCCATATGGGCTGTAGTAGGGCTGTTCACGTCTCCTGAGACCGATCTGTCAATGTGATCCTGTGACCAATTTGTGATACGTCAAACTTGTGTTTGTCCATTTCATGTGTAAGGTTGGAGAAAAAAGATCCACTTCCTGTTTTTCATTGTGCGCAGTAATTCGACTCATACTTGTTGATTCCGGTTTTCAAACACTGATTCTTGGTTTCCGCTTCAAAAATCCATGAATCCAATCTTGCCCTGCTAATTTAACTGCCTTGTTAAATGGGTGTAGATTGCCATTTTTCTCAGAATATTCAAAAACTAAGCGGTGGAGCTCAACGGAGGAAATACCATAAAACACTTAAGCGAGAGGTAAAGCTTGTTCAGCAAATTAATTTTCCTGCACTTGTGTGAATACAGGCATATGCCCTAAAACTAACTTTTTTGAGTTATGAGTCTTAAGTCTACCACTCAGCGTCATTACTGGTACATTGTAAGCCCTGGCTGGCTCCATTAATTTTTCAATGTTTTTTATGACATCATCAAGAGCGGACTTCACTCCTTCTTCAGTCCATGTAGCTCTTTTGGTTGTTCTATGATATTTACGGACCATCTGGAAAAAATCTTATTGTTATTGCTGCCAAATCATGTTTTTGAATCCAAATAAAGAAAGTATTTCAAATAATATTTTTACGGTAATAAGTATTTCATCAAATATTTGTACTTACTCGATAAAAAAGCTTGGTTGAATAGGGGGAAAGTAAGACTCATCATTGTTTTGACGTAACCCTCCACTCGATTCTTGTATCGGCCAACCTCTTCATATTGACATAGCTCCTCTCTTTCACGTCCTTCACAACCTGTTCCATGTATCTCATACGAGGCCTGCCTTTTCCATTCTTCCCGTTCACTTTCCCCTCGACGATAGTCTTCATCAGGCCATCGTGTCTCAAGATATGGCCGATTAAGTATTCGCTTCTTCTTTTTAGAGTTGTCAGCAGGCTTCTCTTTTCTCCTACTCTTCTTAGGACTTCCTCGTTACTTACTCAGTCGATCCATTTAATCTTCAGCATTCTTCTGTAGCACCACATTTCAAATGCTTCTACCCTCTTCTTCTCCGCTGCTGAGAAAAAATAAAATATATGCTCTGATAAAATTTAACAACATTATAACTTGTTCTTGATGATTTGATGTGAAGTGAATTTCTCCAAAATTCACGGCTCTTCACTTGAACAATGCATGATCATTCAACGTTTGAGTGGCTGCTTCTTTAGGATAGTGCCTCTCTGCAATGCCGTCCCCTGCAGGAGATATTGACTCATACTTCGGAGTAGTTTGGAATGTAAACTTTGGACCCAATGCTTTCCCGGCTGTGCTCGCGAGGAGTGAAGATACAAGTTGTGAACACCTAGGCAACTTTGAAATGGTGGGCATCCCAGCTGCTGCTGAAGTTGAGAGTAACTGGGATGGGTGTAGAGGCTTGCATTTAGTCATGAATGTTATTTTATTGCCTCATATGAGGTAGAAATTTTAGACCATTTATTTTTACACAAATGGGTCTTAATACTGTTTTGACATCACACGCCAGTGTTCGGAGTTAACTGTAACTCTGACAGAGGATATTTGTCTTTACTTTTAAGGATTTCCTCTTTAACTGCCATGATATTCTTGGTAATGAAATATTCCTAACTTCTTCCTTGGTGGTATAAATAGCCTGTGACCTGCGGACTGGGCCGATTGGAGGAAAGAGAGAATGCATTTTAATGTAACAGGAGGCAAGTAACCAACTGACTGAAGCATCTTTTATTGTCAAGCACCACAAGTGGCAAAAAACTACAAGTTTCACCACAGATATAACTGACATTACTGTCTATGTAGATCTATCCCTCTAGAGATAAAAATTGATATTAAGAGACAATCATCGATTGTAACACAAGTTGTTTGTTTTTTTCAACAATTATCGTTGTGTAAAATAGAGTAAAAAGTTAATTCTGAAGATTCAGGTGATATGGAGGTAAAGGGGCATCACCCAGGGGTCTGCCCCTCCCACATTTACGACCTCTCAACGGAGCACCCAACGGATGAGGTCCCATGCTGCATCCAACTTCTAGGGAATGTCTTGTCTTCAAAGGAACCTCTCGAGACTTTTGTTTTTTATATTTGCCACTCATTTGTGACCTCCTCACCCCCTGTTACCCACTCCTTCCCACGTCTCCCACACTTCCTTTTTTCCCCACACTAGTTACTTCTGTTGACCACCAATAACCGTCCACTCCCACGCTCCTCCCCTTTCCTCCCTCCCCTTCCCATGTTGTTTTTTTCATATAAATGTTGGTGCATCTTAGATATACGCTACCTGACGATGCTGTAAAGACCGTTTTACACGGTCATTGATACTGCGCAGGAAATATTGCACCCTGTAAAGCGACGACTTGCGAGGACAGGCAGCGCCACTTCGCGAACGCTTGCGAACAAATCAGAACATGTTCTAATCTGATACATGCGTTCGCGCAAGTTTGAAGTTAATTTCTCTCACTAGATGGTGCAGATGTAGCGGCATCGAACTGCCTGGGGAAATCTAGCAATGAAATGGGTTGCTGATGATTGAGTTGGGTGTTTTTGTTTGCACTCAACTCCTTAGGTAGTGAATAAAGTGCAATAATGATGAGCTGGGCGATTAATCACGTGGAAGCTTAAATTTCTTGCGTAAAGGAAGAACCTGTTACCTTGGCCCACATCTGTTCGTTCGTGGTGCAAATTTTGGGCTAAGTATACGGGACTAGGGTCTCCACTATTATGTTTAGACTATGGCTTAAAACATAATTTAAAGTGGTGGTAATTTATCGCATCTTTCACGTCCAATTAATTGCTACTTCACAGATCTTGACGCTATGCGATATATTGACGGTATTACCGCTACTGAATGGTATAAATTGTCACTGACATAATGCACCGACGATTGCACCATGTAAAGCTGTCAAGCAAGCATCCTCGCAATTTTCTACGTCATGGACTTTCCCAGATGACTGCTCAAACTGAATCAACATCAACTTGCGCAGTTTCAATGACCGTGGGATAAAACGGCCTTAATACAGTGAAACCCGGATCGTAGGAAAGTTTATTTTTGTGGATTTGACTCGTGTTTTCTGTTTCTGTGTTATAGAGTAAAAAGTGTTAAAAATATCTTATCTCTGCATTTCTGAAGCTGATTGGAAATCCTCTTCAATCTACAGGATCTTCTATAGAGAGTCTCTATCCGTTTGAACTTATATTTCAGGGCGTACCGCGCCTTCAGTGCCGCCGGGGCTCAGCGCCAGTGGCTCTGCTCAAGCTTGAAGAGGGCGCAGCGTCAAAGAGCACGGTGCTGCCCCCACTCTCTCCCCTCTCGCCTGCTCTGGAGTCGGCCGTGGGAACTGTGCTCCCTGCCGTCGTCATCAGCCACGCAGACAGATCATGCAGACGTGGTTCTATGCCTGCGGAAGTATCTCGGCAAAGTAAGCACTGTTGTTTTCTACTCGAGTAACAGTTGCCCTTAAAAGGACAATTTCTAAACCAATTCAATGGAGTTTCGTTGACACGTGGGAGGTTGAAATGATGGAAAAAATCCTTTTGGATAATGGTGGCTTTTGGAGGACCAAAAACTAATATCTAACCTTAAAGAATGTGAAGCATGTCCTGCATTCTGGCTAAATTTGAAATAATATTTATGTTTTAACTGGCATATTCTCTAAATTCCTCTAGTTAGGTTGCTTTTCATCTTCATTTTCTGCAATTGTGAATATTTTCAAGGGCCTTAAATTAGTCGATTGACCGCTCTGTGTCTGCCTCCTGCTGTAGTGTGTGAATCAATTCATGTGAGAGATGTTCAAAGCATGGAGAAGTTCTCTTCTGTGTTAAACATTCCTTTTTCTCTTGTGGATATTTTGGTGATATTACTAGTATGGTTTGGTACTTTTTGATTTTTTTAAAGAATATTCTTGCTCCTTGTACATATTTAAAATGTGTCCAGTGAGTTATTCCAGTACATAGTAAGTTGTGGACTGTTGGGCTGTTTTCTCCCATTATTTAAGTTGTGGCAGTTAGTCAGCTGGAGAGTAGAAATAAATTCTCTCTATCATAGATGGAAAATAGAAATAAAAAGTTAATACGTTGGCTGCCTCTGCCATTGCCCTTTTCCCTCACAGTACGTGTGAGCCTATTTTGAAACATCTCATGTAATTTTGCAATCCCTTTCAATCATTTCCTCCACTCAAACCTGACTTGAAGTGCATTCAATCTCAATCATTGTCTCTGGAAGGGGAACCTAGCGTTTCCCTGGGGAAGGTTGTTTCAGGGGGAAAAGGCTTCCAAAATGCCCCAACCGTGTGATGTGCTAAGGTTGCCCTGGCAATGTGCGGGACTGCAAGACCGTTGGCCACAAATTGGTGACAATTGAATGTCGCCCACGAACAATCCCTGCCGCCCTAGTGCAGTCTCATATGTATAGGTACTCACTTGCTTAATCTGGTAGTTTAATGTGTGATCAGAACTCATTTTGCACATTGTAGAAAGTACCATGTTGTCCAAGTCTCTCTCATTGTTGGTCAGGCTTGATGTCCTTTTTATTGTGTCAAGTGGTTGTGTGAAGAAAGTAAAGTTGTCGACTGTGTGCCCACTCAGGGTGAACTGATATGTCCCATTAGACAATGCATGACTCAAAATTTGTATACTCTTGAATCCTGAATTGGATACTGTTCGGCGTAACTTGGTGGAAATTCATGCTAAATTAAGAAGTAATAACCTTGTATATTTCCATAAAATTTATTAAAACACAACAGGTTTCATCCACTAAGGGCATCATCAGGTACTGTAATGATGTAACATGATGAATACAAAGTTATTACTCCTTAATTTCTCTTGAATCCTGCATAGAGACATAATTGGCTCTAATAACTTTCAACACTGATTATAACCTGGCTTTCTGCATTCACTGACAGTAGTGTGACTTGGTTGTTCATATGCACTTATAAATTCTTAGAGCAAGAGATAAAGTAATTGCATTTTTGCTAATGCACATAGTGTCAGGACTGGTGCCAGATTCCTGGGAAAGAGCAAACTAATTAGTGTTAGTTGCAACATGTTTATTTCTAATCTTTCAGTTGAATAACAGTTCTGAAGAGGTATCTTGTAGTCACCATGTGAGCCAAGCGGCTGAAGATGAAAGACAGTTTCAGGCTTGTGGTGGTGGGACCCTTCTGCAGTAAATTATTACTTGCAATTTCCCTCCTTTTTTTCAATAAATTTATCGCTGGCTAGTTTCAGTGATTTCCAAGAGCTGCTTCAAAGTTCTGACCAGATTATATGTAGGGAGCATAGTTGGGAAAGTTACCAAAAAAATTAACTGATTAAAATTAAAGTTAATCTCTGTAAAAAGTAACTAGTTAAAGTTGAAAGTTTCTTTTTTGAAAAAGTAACTGGTTAAAGTGAAAAAAATTAACTTTTACGTTAAAAGTTACTTTTTCAGTTACTTTAGCAAACTGGATGCTGTGGTGATAGAGGCCTTGCTTGGTTTTTTGTTTTGACAAATAAAGTGAACACTGAAAACTGTCATCGTGGTTGCTTCCATCCATTTGTTTAAAAATATACAAAGAGTGGATTTTCGTTGTAATTCCATTTAGTGTCCCGAGTGTTGTTGGTCAGGTTTCCTAATTTCTCCTGGAAGTTACGGCATTTTTTCTGACATGGGGCTCCAATTCCGTGATTTTTAAGTTGTCGTGAACGTAAGACTTTCTGACGAGCCATGGTACCCCTGTAATTTGCCGCCAAAGATTGTTCTGAGCAGTAGATAGTGCTTTAAGGTTAGTTTTTGATATCGATCCCCACATTGCTGTGCGAAGTATCCTTTCACAATCATAACATTTCAGTGGAAACGGCTTAGTTATATAGAGTTACAGCGGATGCTGAGGGTGTACCTGCGCACCTTTTCTCGGGATTCGCTGGGGGCTGATGTACTGACGACGCAATGTCACCGAGTAAGGCATACGTAGACTGGCGCATTGTATCTGATACGTTAGTTTTGAATGAACCCCTCCCCCTCGTTATCCATCATAGATTTTTAGGTGACCCTTCTTTCTCGGCTTCAACTGTGTAGTATTGACGACGTGATGTCACCAAACAAGACATACGAGCCTTCCAGGACATTGTCTTCGAGTGGTTTCTCGTCTGAGGGTGTGTTCCTAAACTTTGGCAGTCACTCCCCTCAGCCCCGCTTTTGTTCGGATGTATTCGTCTCGGCCTATTCTTTGCATTCTTGCACAACTACCCTTGCATTCTTAGATTTATTTTCCCATTTGTCTGCTGGGTAATCTTTGCACCCAAATTTAGACTGGTCAACATTCGCCAAAAATTAATGAAAGAAATTGACTGAAATTAGTTTTTGTATCAGTTTATGCATAATTTAATGACCAACCTATCGGTAATGGCCACCATAGATGTCACTCCTCTCCACCCCACTCCCTATAAGGCCTTTCCCCTCTCCCTTATTGTCCCAAAGCCCTACACCCCATTCGCCCTGCTGCATCCTCGCCCACAGTGCTTTCTCTTTCAACAATAAACACCACCTTCTGACCAAAGGCTGGAATGTAGGCTCAGTCCCTCTTATGCCAATCTTTATCTCGGCATCCTATAGAAAAAAAACTTTCTTTCTCACCACCCACTAAAACTCCTTCTATGGTTAAGATACACAGATGACATTTTCTCCTCTGGCCACACAACATTGATTCCCACAACACTTTCATTTCTTCACTTGCTGCCTCTTCCTCTTGTTTCTTTCACTTCAACCACCACTTCTACTAACATTTCTTTCCCCATTGTCAACATTTCCCTCTCCGACCAAAAATTCAATGCCGCCATCCACATCAAACTCACTACCAACTTTACTATTTACATTACAGCAGTCGCCATCCCTCACGTACTAAGCGTATTCCCTTCTTTCTCTCCATTTGTGGCCGCTGCAATTGCTATAACCTGGGGCAATAATTCCTTTCGACCCTAAAAAACTCTCTTCCCCACTGTGATTACCCAGAATCCCTTTTATGTAAAAAAAATCCATAAAACTCCGATAAACCTAAACCTCCTGTTCCTAATCGCCACAACATCCCCTCCATCTGCTTTACCTACTTCCCTGGTGTACTTCCCTCAAATTCACACTTAAGGAACTCTTCCCCGTCCTTTCCAACAGCACTACCACCTCCAAAATATTCCCTGTCTGCCCTTCTGTAACCTACAGACGCCCAGCCAACCTAGGCAGCATTTTTAAAAGCTCTCAACTAGGGATGGGTCGGTTCGGTTCTTCGGTTCTCGGTTCCACCGGTTCTTGAGCTTGGAACCGGAACCGAGGCCAAAAATAATCGGTACCGAAATAATTGGCGCGAAAACCAGTTTGAAACGTACTCACACTCCGAAAGTGGAGGCTTCAATTAAAACCTGGTGAAATAGTGTACTTAGATGCTTCAAAGTCGCGAATTATTCTAATTCAGTCTCTGAAAATGATTATTGATTACCTTATCTTACCCTTGAGCAATGCAAAGTAAGTGGTAAATTAAGAACCGGAACCGAGAATCGGAACCGAGAACCGAAGTTAAGAACCGAAACGGAACCGAGAACCGAAGTTAAGAACCGAACCGGAACCGGAACCGATAAAAAGTGGAACCGACCCATCCCTACTCTCAACCTCTCGTTAAAGATTCACACATACCATCAAACCCCTCCCCCCCCACTCCTTGTAATCGCGCGAGATGTAAAACATGCCCCATCTTCACTGCGCATCTCTCTCTCATCTTCTTAACTCTCTCCCACTCACTTCCCATCTCCCACTTGTATCTCCAGCAACTACCTATAATGTAACTTCAGCCCCACTTTTCGTATTGGCCAGTTGAATAACCACCGTGCATCCCGAAACCTTTCTTCGCCACCCTCGTCTCTGTCCCTGTCCCTAAACAAGCCTCAGAACATAATTCTTACTTCAACAGTTGCCTCAGAGTCTCTATTCTCTCCCTCCCAAAGATTTATCCGATAAACTTCATCCATAGAACTCACATGAATATTCTGGAAGCTTTTAATTTCCCTGCCCTCCCCTCCGCCCCCTCTCCCACCACACACCTCTCTTCCCCCCACTCCCCCTGCCTCCAATCCCACCCAATCATCTCTCTCTCTCTCTCTCCTCTCGTCAGCAGTATTCCCCTCCTTGTTGAGAAAGGTGACTGTGATCAACCAAAATATCCTAACCTGATACATGTGAGTGTATCTCTTTTTTGTGTTACATTTATATTTTTATTAGCATTCGCAAAAATCACTGCCTTGGTTAAATTCAAAAAGATGTTGGCAAAGTCATAGCTTCAGAGTTATTTTTAAAGGCATAAAAATATGCAATAACACTTTAAAGTAGGGATGGGACACGCAAATCTTTGAATCCTCGAATCCATTGAGTTTCTCCTGGAATCCAAATCCTTAAAAATCCGAGTCATTTACATCCCCAGGGGCAAGGGCCTAGCCAAGTTGATTCACCGGCTCCCATCAGATCACCGAAGTTAAGCAACATTGGGCCCGAACGGAGGTTGGATGGATGTCCCCCTTCCATACCTCTACCGTGTAGCTCTTGTCCCCTGTCTGCAAGTGGCGGGCAGGTTAAATGTGGGTTGGATCTAAAGAGGTCTAAGTGCCAGGGGGGCTCCAGAAGGCCCCCGCCCACCCCTCCAATTCACATTTTTCCCCAGTAGATGAAAATCCTTGCGTTCCTTTCAATTCAACTTTACCACGACCACCTGTGACCAAAAATAAAAGCATGGGTTTGATAGCTCCGTTTTCCTCTCCATCGGCACTGTGTGGCCTGTGTCATGCAGGCTGAAAAAGCACCTGATGTCAATCATCCACGGGAACATAAAGGAATCCTCTGTCGCAGAACACACATCCTCCGGAGGCCCAGGCGGAGTACATAATATTTCACTGGGAAAAGCACGGCTAATAGCGAAAGAACCTAGCAACTTACCAAGGTTGATATGGGAGGTGGATGAAATAGAGAATCATCCGTGGAACTTCAGCAGTGACAGTGGCATTAAATTCATCTCCACACGAAATAGATTCTTTTGTCTGCCATCCAAGGGAAAGTCTTCGAAAACTCCCAGGGCTGAGTCATCGCCTTCTGACGTGAGAAGGGCCTGAGCGACCCCAAATTATCCGTCCAGGTGCTCTACCCACTGGGCTACCAAGGCTTCGTTCTCCTCCTGTGGAACTCTGGGTGTTGTGTGTACGACAGGCATTTTTAAGGCACCTCTAGGAGCTCAACTGGTGGAGCATCTGGCTGGAATATCAGGGGTTTGAGTCCCAGTTGGGGTGTTTTTTTCATTGCGGAAATTGTGCTCTTGTGCATTTCAATGGGTGACTCTGCTGACGTACGACCGGCTAGTTCGTGATCCTTGAATTTGAAATTATACTTGGGATTCAAGGAAATGGTGACATTTAAAATTTAGATACAATGGGGGTGTTTACTCTGAACCGAAATCGCAATTTTGTACACAAAATCGTTAGATGGAAACAAAAAAAGAATTTTAGTGAAAAAATCAATCTTCTAACCAAAGCCATTCACTATTATATCAAAAATTAAAATAAGCAAAAGGCGACGCCCACTGAACAAGCTGCTTTGAGACTTATTACGTCTTCCACCTTCCGTCCTTGACTGCTTTAAGGGGAAGGGAAGGGAGTGGGGGGGGGTTCCTGGAAGGTCTGCTCGCACAGATCCTGTCGTAACCGCTTCCATCAGCAGAGTCAGCTGTGTCCCCCCCCATTGCGATAAGGCAAAGTAGCTTCGTGGGCTCAGTTGTGATTGGACGAAGTCGTTATACGTCAGAGGTTGCACTTTTCCGAAAGGGTTAAAAACATCAGTTTTTCGACGCTTATAACTCGAGAAATAATTGACGGATCAATGAGATTATAGATTCGAGGGTAAATTTAAGATTTGGATAGGAGAAAAAGTGGATTCGACCCATCTCTGCTTTAAAGTTAACCTTTTCCACTCGGGTGTCGAATGATACTCGACACAGCTTAGCGCACTACCAACTCGCTTGTTGAGTGTCACTGGACACATGGATAGACAGTTTTATTGGTCCCGTTGAAATGTTGTTATATATACAGGCCATGACAGGCGAAACCCAGGGGCATTTAATATTAAATTCGGAGTGGACTACTGGTATAGAGGGTGAAAAAAATCCAAGTGCAAAGGGTTAAAGTTTCACGTTATATACCCCTTATCAGTGTGTGGTGACCACCAAGGTCACCACACACTGATAAGTAAATGCCAATTTCTATTTTTACGCTTCACTGAGCGTTTTCATTTGGCCACTGATGAACAAGGAAGTATCAAGCAAGATGTGGTGGAATTGGTACATTATGTCAGATCAGATTACAAAGCAATTTTCCAATAAAATAAAGAATTGGTTGCCCCCTTGATTTCGATTGTAGCACTCATCTTCAGGTAGATCAGTCTCGTGGGAAAATTTAAGAGGGATCTCAAGGAAAAAGTAATTCTTATATATGTTGGAATTCCTTTTGGAAAGGCTGGGAATTGGATGAAATAATACATGACCCAGAAGCTATTACCTATAATCCATGTGACAAATGCCCGCTCTGCCGGCGCCTCTCTCGACCCCATCCCCTTCCCCTTCTTCCGTCCCGCTCAACCACTTGGCCCCACTCTGAATATCTGCCCGAGGTTGACCCCACCCGATGCTTATGCTTATGAATCAGAACCAGTTACGCCAAATGTTAATAGTGTTTTTTCCATCAAATTATTTTGTTTGGATGGAGCTTCCTGTAATACAACCTTTTGTGGCATGCTTCACGGCATCACAGTCAACTTTGGTTCAACAACACTCCCCTTCCCTTTAGGTGGCCTAAGTAACGAATTTTCATATCAGTGACTAAGTATATGGTGCTTCCTTGGAAAT
The DNA here is from genome assembly GCA_933228895.1 of Platycnemis pennipes. NCBI lineage: Eukaryota > Metazoa > Arthropoda > Insecta > Odonata > Platycnemididae > Platycnemis > Platycnemis pennipes. The sequence continues at coordinate 139,407,795 of OW121851.1, forward strand.
CATGAGTAAATATTTGCTTGATGTCTCTTCATTATCAGGTAATATTCAGCACTGCATATGTCTAGAGATGGGAAACTTGGTAAATTACCGTAGTATTTTTCATAAATTACTAACACCCCTGAAAATTACCATAATAAACGGTAATTTTCAGAAAATTTCTTCCTCACTAAGAAACCATTGGAATGGGTGATATTATAAATTAGGTAGCTAAAATGATTTTGTTTACATTGTGTCCGTGATTAATTCAGAGTAAATTAGCAAATACACATTGCGCAGAGGTATGTCTTTGGAAGGAAAATTTCTCATGGTGTGACAAAAGAGAGGCAAATTGCATGTTGCTGCCAATTTTGTTATAATTTTTTTAATGAGTTATAATAGATAAACATCGTGATATGTTTGATATAAGCATCGGCATTTATATCTCAATGCTATTTCATTTCGTTTTGAGTCCTCTGATAAGGATTTGCAGCTCAAAAGTTAAAATTACCTGAAAATTCCCTTGAAAAAGTGACCAGCAGTCGGTCACGAAACGTCAGGGCAAAATCCGATATACGACGCGGCATACACCCGTATGTCCAATTATTTATCATCATGAGCCGTGAAAGCTTCAATGCAGAAATACCTGAAAATTACCGTAATTTTTGAAAATTACTGTAATTTACCACGGTATTTTACCTCAATTGAAAATTATGGTAATTTACCCATCTCTATATACATATATCATATTTGCTGTTTAACTGGAGATTTATGAAAAGTTACAAGGCTGGAACAGAAATCAGTGAAAATATGTACATTCAAGTGCTGGACCCAAGTGCCGTGGGATCACTCGTTAGCCATCCAGCAGTTAGACGGGAATGGATTGAGCTCCACTGGAATAGTATTTGTGAACACAACATTTTCATGACAATCAATGCTTTTGTAAAGAAAGTTTTTGCTGTCATTCCTCCTACAAATACACTCTACTGCTTCAGGCTACATTTCGAGGAATTGTCAAAAATTCATTTTTATATGCATATATTCCTTTTCTTTTGCCTATTATAACTTAATGTGACTGCTGGGTTCTATTGTTCAATGTTTCATCCCTGTTAACAATTCCCCATTGCATGTCCTTATAGGGAATTGGCAATAGGGAAACATAAAATCCCTATAGGGAATTTCATGTCCTTATAGGGATTTTTAATGGAGTTCCCCATAGGGAACATAAAATCCATATAGGGAATTTCATGTCCCTATAATAGGTGTCCCTATAGGGAATGCCAATTCCCTATAAGGAATTCCATGTCCCTCTAAAGATTTTCTATGGCGAATTTTTAACAGGGATTTATTATTTTTGCACTACGTTAACCTTTATGAATTTGTTTCACACATAACTCCATAGTATTTTCCAGTCTTTCTGTTGGATAGAATACTAATGCATGCAATGGCTGATATAAGAATGACATTCCATGTTATGATAAGTGATGTGAAATCCTTGTTGAATAGAAGGATATTAGGGATCACTAGATCACAGATGGTTCAATTGGAAAATAATTTTATAATCTACTTAACTCTTTGAAAGAATATCAAGCCTGTAAATTATCATCAAAATTCAGTTACTGTAACTCACTGGAAAGAATAATTAACTTGGAAATTATTTTTAATGATAATAAATTCAATCTTGGAGATTTACTTGACACTGTCATTATTCAAATTCTGACTAAATTGATTTAGTACAGGATTTCAACAAGTTCAGAAGGCAAAATGAATGCAAGTAGCCTTTGCTGGTTATGTAATGGCATGTTGTCTGATAAAAGTTTTAATTATAAGTTTGGTTGATTCTGAACTCTGGTATAGGTACTAATTTTACTATCAATGAAAATATTAAATGTGCCTGAGTGTATAAATGTATTCTTATTAATTACATTTTGCCTCCATCTTGTCTTTAAAAAACATACGGAGAATTGCATGGCGATGAAGATCTGCATGGTGTCAATCTAATGTTATTAACGCATAAGGTGTGGGGTGTTGACTAATTCCTGAATGATTTTTGCTAACACAGGTGTATTGAGGTCGCTGGGATCAAAAGAGAATACTCTGCCCCCTTCGTGCATGGCCAGAAGGTCTTCACTTCCCTATGATTTAGTTCGGCACAGTTCCTCCAGCCTCCTCGAATGCTTAAATTTTCAATCAGGTAATGTTATTATCCAGGAGGTTTAGGTGACCTCAATTGGATCAACATTTTCTGAATTTTGTGGTCTTCCCCATTAAAAAATATTAATATATTATCACTATCATTACCTTTCATTGATGAAATGAACCAAATTAAATTGTATAGATTATGCTTAGAGCTGTTGTTGGAAAATGGTGATCTCATGTGATGCATGTTGCTGTGAAATATTTTCCATATTAATGGATATTCATGTCAAATACATTTTTATTGTTAATAAAGTAAGTGATTGTTTCCTTGAATTTTGTTTCATTTTTACAAAACAATACTACCTCTAGGATATCTTTATGATCGTTTGTTTGTTGGTTGCGAGAGGAGTACCATTACGCACCAAATGTATGATAATGGACACACCCTTAATTATTAGGCCGCGTTTCCTCTGAAATGAGAATGGGGCGCAGGATAGGGACTGAGAGAGGGAAGTTGGCACGAAAGGAGGGGAATGAGTGCCTGGCGCGTGTCTCGGGTCATTGAGGGTGCTTGATGATGTTAGTGACTGTTAGAGTGGTGGTGAGGAGTTTATTGAATATATTTGCCAAATGACATTAGAGGTATCAATTTGTATTTATCAGGGATGGAGAGGAAGATGGATTGCAGTTCATGCCTAGCGGGAGTGCAGCAAAAGCTTGACCCTTGCAAAGTGGATAAGTTGGTGGAGGGTGGGGAGTTAGTGGGCGGCAACCGGCTGCCCCCCAACGGCAACCGCGGTAGTTGGGCGCCCTCCGAGGAGTGGGCGGCCCACAGAGCCGTTGGGTGCCGAGGCCCCGCCCCCTTAGTACCAACAACCACCACCTCCACGGCCTCCCCCGGCAGAGCTAAGAGAAAACTCCTGCAGAGACGGAGCTCGGGAGGCCCTGAGCTCTTCTTTAGCGTGGGAGGGGGGGGCGGTTGGCGGGAAAGGTCGGACTGTGCAGCGGCCGAGGGGAGTTTGGGGGAAGACGGGAAGCTGTCTTTGTTTCAAACTGCTCACGTAGGCGAGTGGTGTCGAAGGAGAGGCTCACTGCCACTGGAGGCGCTGGCTTCGAGCTCGGGCGTGTGAAATCCACGCTTGTGTGTGAGTGTGTGTGTACGTGGTGCTGGTGGAAGGCCTAGTCCCTCGGTGGGTTTTTCTATTGTGATGAAGGAAAACTTAGCTCTTCATGGTAATGAATAAAAAAATACTTTTAGTCAACTCCACACTTTTAATATCCGACCTAGGTTTCGACAAATTTTTTGTCATTCTTTAAAAAAAAATTGTTTTTTTTTTTGGAATGAAACCTAGGTCGGTTATTAAAAAAGTGTGGAATTGACTAGAAGTCTTATTTCATTCGTTACCATGAATACGGTAAAATTCCACAAAGTGACGCCTTCAGTGTTATCTGAAAACTTAGCTGATGTGAAAGAGTCTGCATTGACTTGGGGTTTCATTCAGGACCTTTTTGTTTCTCTGCAGGCCTTCAATTGGCTGCAGAGTGGATAATCTCTTCTACCAAGGATGTGTTTAGAATTTTGGTGTGTACCTAGGCTGTAGTATATTTTTATTTTTTATTTTTCTATCCACTGAAAGTATTATTGCTGATTGCTGAAGTGTGATCTACTCAAGAAAACTATGAAATCAAACGAGGATAGGGTAACATACACGTGAGGATGTAATGAATGTCAGAGGTATTTTCACTTGACACCAGTATAAATTTAGAGCACAAGGGGGAGGTATTTTGAAGAGACATGCAGCTCTTCCAAAATCTATTCACCTATTTATAAAATAAAATAAACGTGGGCTAAACTTTTTAAAAATAATTCAGTATCATTTGATGTAAAGGATGAATTAGACAACTTTAATAGGTATGATACAGGTTCTAAGACGTTATGAAAAAGTCATTTGTAATTAATATTAGTTAAATGAATGAAGTAGTAATTTTGAGGTTTTCTGTACCCCGTGGAGGATAAAGATAAGACTGAAAATGCATGATCTGACTATGGCCGTCCCAAAATGGATTGTATTTACAGTGTTTTCTTGGGTGAAATATGGCACAGATATGGATTTTTTGAATGAATACATTGCCAGCCTGAAAAATCAGGCGATGCCATAGCTAGAAGCACAAATTGAAAAGCAAGGAATCTATTTACCATTTGGCAATACTGTGATGAGATATGTTGCTCCTCTGGTCAATAGAAAGCCAAGTCATTAATTAAACAAGATATTAGTCCTACTTAAAGAATCATAATTGATTTATCCTCTTTCACCTATGATCTGAGAGCCTACATATTCATTACTCAAGACGTCTATTTACATATTCTATCTTAAAATTTCCTCTCATCTAAAAATGTTCATATTTTGACTTTCGGGACCAGGATTTAGGCACAATTGGGCAACCACTATTTTGGAAAAATTATATTCTGTAAAATATCTTACTGGTTGAAATGTGGAACCAATTTAGAATTTCACACTTGGAACACTGTGACTCAAAGATGAACGGTATTCTCTTTCTTGGCTTTGGAACTCTTTACGAGAAAATCCATTTACACGAGCATGAAACGAGGGTATTCTTTGTCCTTGAGAAAGTAATTTTCTTTGTAATACAATGCAAAGCATCCATGTAATATATACAGCCTTTCCTACTTGAATGGTATGAGAAACAGAATGTTAGCTTATGCATTGATGAAACACAAGGAGAATGACGTCAAGCATCATCCACTTGGTGTTTTTGGATTGTTTTTTTTTCAACAAGTTATTAAGTTTATCTATAAAAATGTTTCGTACATAGTCTGGAGAAATATCAATGGAACACCTTCATGAAGCGCATATTTATCATCCAAATGATCAAATGAGTGGAAAATAATATTTTATTAATAATTTAACTTTTTTATCTTGGGAGGTTTCAGCATAAAAGCAGTGATTAATGACTTTTTCTCATCTCTCTGTACTCGAAATGAAATGTTCGTACACTCATTTCCCTCCTAAAAACCTGTCTACCATCCAACTTTTTAAGATTGTCACCTGTCATGAAAACTGATCAATCCATTGAAACAATTGCATTTCTTCATTTATGAAACATGTATGGGAGTTTGTTTTTACTCAAATGAAGTGTTATTTCTGAAACTATGTAGAAGGGATTTTAAACAATGAAGGGGGGTGGGTACAGTCGAAAGTTTATTATAAAGGAAAAAACTTAATTGCATTCTACAATTTGACCAGATGGACATTTGAAACTGACTTAAATTGTTTTATGTACAGAACGTAAACCCATGATATGAATTAAGTCACTGAAGTAATTCTGAAGGACTCCTAATTCAAACTAATGGGAAATTGTATGACTTGCCATATGTTGGTAGTATTAGGATGTAATTTTGGGAAGTATTCATGAATATGCATAGTTTATTTTTTGCTATTACATGATATTCCAGTGTGAAGTGGCTTACGGCCAATTGCTGTTTTATCTTATTCAAAAATGATCTGAATGAGGCAGGGCTCACATTAGACTAAATTTTATTTCCCTAATTGTTTCTATTTCTTCTCTCTGATGTAGGGGATGCATGGCAATCAACAAAGAAAAAAAATTAATTAATTTTCCTTGTAGAGACTACCAAAATCATTACTATCTCTGTCTCGATCCACCTCAGTCAACATGGTGGGATAAGGTCTTATTTACAGTCGTAAACTCATTGATAATTGTTTGATAAAAAATCTTTATAGTGACCCATTTTTAACTCCACACACGATGCCTTAACTGCTGCATTTACAATGGGTATGTAAGGGAGACTTGGGTACTTAGTTTGAAATCCTATCATCTATCACTGCAGAATTTTAAAAATGAAGCGTTTGTACTTGATATTTTTAATACATCTGAAACTATGAGTTAGAATATTAATTTAAACATTAATGAAAGATAATACAGTCTGGTTATTAATTTCAGTAGCACAATCAGTGATGGAATTATAACAGTTTTACTATTGCAAAATATTTCATAGTTCAACCTGAATGAGAATAGTTTATTTATTCCTCAACTTTACTTGCTTATTATAAACAAGCGACTGAATAAAGAATAAGAAAAATATTTTGATAGATTTATCAGATGGAGGTGAAAAAATGTGATAAACATCAAAGCAACCAATGCTACTCTGAAATGTGGAAGTGGCATTCTCCTGTTAACTCCAAAATTCTAATTTTCTGTTCCCTTACATTCGTTTACTAGCTGGTGTGTAGCATTTTTTCTACAACCGCTGAAATTATCTTCCCGACCAATGTCAATGAAGAAGTAACGTGTGGACTAAAAACATTATAGAAGGAGATGCTATATAAGTAATCATGAAACGAGTCTTCAACTGAAAACAGGGAAATTGAATAAAGTGATGATTTATTAATAATTAATTAATAAGGATGAGTTCATTTGTTGAACCCATTTCCTTGTGTTTGGTCTTCTGAGAAGCACAATGAGTTTGTTCCTTGGCAAAAGATTTAATTCCATTACATCATTGAAATTCAAACTTACGGATATTTTGTCTTTTCATCATGTTCACTAGATGTTTCCTTTTTAGAGGCTTCTGGACCTTTATGATGATGAGGTGACCCTGTTACCTTTCAGCAAAATTTCTGAATGACTGACCTGCGGGCTATAGAATTTTGATTGATAGAATAATGTCATCACTATAATTGTCAAAAAATAGTTTTCAGTGTAGAGGGGACGTAGTCAGGGGCTAACTGAATCGAAAGGCTGCCAGAAGTGATTGCTCAGCTCATAAATTGCTAAGTGGGATTTTATTATATTGCCAATAATTTCTAAATATTAGGTGAATATTAATTTTATTTTTTGAAATCCTCATTGCATACCTCTATAATTCTTTGGGTAAAGCTGTTCATGAAAAACAATATTTTATTATAGTTATATATTTTTCTATAAGTTATTACAAAAGCAAACAACAAGGGTTAAAATACATTACCCTTAGTATCACTTCAATTATTGCCAACTCTATTGGCTGGTTGGCAAAACAAATGGAATTTTGGCATATTTTAAAATCACAAGTTTTTATAATCACTCTGTATTAAAACTAGCTTTAGACATCATAATCTCATGACTAATGCGGTGTAATTGAACCATGAGTGGAAAAATATTGCGTGCAGGAGGGATAGGAAGTGGAAAATGGATGGCATGTAGTTGTTCACTCATTTTTACCCACAAAATGTAAAAAAATTTGTTTGAAGCATTAATTATTAAAAATAGCTGAAGAAAAGTACATGAAATAGGTCATAATTGCTGCTAAGGAATGGTTTCTTGCTACCATTTAACTATATCTCATCAGGTGGTACTTAGCAAACTGAATCTCAATGAAAAAGTTAATTTTTTCCACCAACAACAATAATTATCGTTGAAGTTGTTTCTGCGACATTTCCATGCATAAGGATACATTGATATAAGGACTTTGTGATGAATGACTGAAGTCAGCTTGATGAAAGTGCTGAGAAGTGAATATATAATATCTTATATTTTTCACTAACATATCAAACCCCTTGTGAAAATCCTTGAAAAATAATTTCATCCTAAGAGAACTATTTGGTGATTTCATGAGCATAAAAATTCAGAAGACTATTTTCTGCCTTCTGTATTGGCAGGTGTCGGTAGTTATCCCGTGTAGGATGAGTTTGTTAGTACAAACGCCATTACTTTCAAAGCACCTCTATAAGCTGGTGTAAGCCATTGAGGAAAAAGGAGAGAAGGGAACCAATGTTGGCCATGTTAGAGTTGACATAATCCCCGTCTTGCGTGCAACCCCGTCCATTGCGTGAGGTCAAACCACAAGATATGTGTTACTGTTGTGCCCACAAGAATACAGGTTCATTCACCCTAGACCAAAAGCTATGCCATTCGGAAACTTGTATGCACACTGATTTGTTAGTCTGTCCACATTCTATGAATTTGGGCTTATTGGTGTACATGCAAAATAAGAAGTGGCTATCACAATGGGAATCTCTTTTTATATTTTATTTTTTATTAGTTATCCACAATTTTTTAGGGCGATTTTGAAGTGATGATGATTTTAATCTCTTTTCAAGAGTATGAAAATGACTGTGGTGTTTTGAAGTGGTGGGATGTACTAGGTGACGGAATGAGTTTTGAACTTGAATGAGAACAGAGGTTGGTAATAATGCATAACTGGTTTCAAGACACCCAATGTAGAGGTGATCTATGTGTGTAATAGGTATTACATCATGTGACCAAAGTCACCAGGCAAGAAGAGCCAAGCTCCCTCAAACTCATCCAATTGTATACGCTTACTCCTGTGAATAAATAAATCAAAGTGTACACCTATGTCTCATGGATGATGTGTATAATTATATTTTATTTAAATACATTCCACAATAATGATTGATGATAATTGGTGAATGATCGTTAACTATTGTAGCATGTAGTCATTTTTTATTCAGTATGTAAGAGTGAGTGTGTTTTACTGGTATCATTAGCCAATGACTTGTTACTTCATGATGTGTACCTATACATGAGAAACGTGTGTGTTGTAGCCCTGTGAATTGTTCTTCTCGAAATATTTGTGAATTATCAAGAAGTGGTTCTTAAGGAATTGGCTGCCAGTAATGTGTCTGGGAACACAATGTGATGATTGAATGGATTAATTCATATTTGGATGCAATATGTTTACATAGAATAATTGAAGAATTGTAAAACTATCAGTGCTCCATGACTTAATTGTGAGGCACTGCAATACTTCCTTTACATTTCCCTTTTGAAAAAATAAAACCAATTAAATTCAATAAATAAACAAAAGTGAAAAACCAGAATTACATTTGAATTGTTTATTAAAGAGAGAAGCAATGAGGTCTCTTTGATCACAAGTGTTGAAAATATGGATAATTTCATGCCAATGAGAAATATGTATACATTTCCTTTCCAATATCATTCTGTAAGATTTAAGACTTGCATTTCTTTCGTTAGTTCTTAGTCTAGTGGTCTCCATTTTATGTTAAAGGTTATACCAGGTTACTTGTGGCTTCATCACATGAAAACACTAGTCAATATTGTAAAATAGTGATGAGAAAATTGCTTTTTTACCTCTGTAAGTGCCATGGGTGGATAGGTCAGCTCTCCTATAGACATGCAATTAAATTGCTTGTGATTTAATTGCTGGTCTACACGGGAGTAAAAAAATTGGTTTCATTCAGTGATATATAAGTGATATATAATTATAATGAAATTATTCAAGTTTTTGACCAAAATTGAGTCAAAATAATTTCATTGCCAACAAATACTCTTTGGCTTGTAAAATTAAGAAATTCCATATTGCTGTCAACAGAAATCAATCTAGATTTATATATTTTTTATGAAGTGTTAAATTTACTGGAAATTCCTGTGGCACTTTTTGTTGGCATAACAAACATTTAGCAGCAATAATTGGGTTAAATTATTCAAAAATTACCTAATTAACAATTTTTTTCTCTAAGAAAAAAATTTTTCTGGGGAAAAAGATGGTATCAGTAAATAATTCTGTAAACAGTAACTTTGTAAATTACACTAAAAATATTTCAAAATCCCGGTTTTGATGCTTTCATACCCGTCTTCATCAGGTTTCACCAAGTGAAACCATGGACCATGAATTTTATGTATTGAGTCTGAAAACAGTAAAGCAATCTGGTAGCTCCTCTTTTCAATATGGCAAAAATATTTAACTTACTATCATTTTATAAACGCTAAATGAATGGTCATCATTCTTGGTTGTTTATTCCAAGATTGGTTAATTCCTCTTGATTCTTGCAATTTGAGTTTTCTCTTTGCATCAACATTTCCTATTGCATTATTCACAACTAGATTCTACATCTCTTCTGAGGTCTTCCCTTGGCAATTCAGGCGATTCACTTTTTTCCTAACTCATAATTTCTTACAAACCTTCATGGGCTTTCCCAAGCAGCATCGTATGGCAGTTATACGTTGGCCCAATGTCATTTTGTCATCACCAATGTTGTTTGAACATCGGCTGATAATGCCGATAATAAAATTACATAAAAATGACACCTTTCTCCGATGTAAAATTGATATCATCGATCATATCTTAAAGTGATATGTAATAGATATCGTTTACTGATGCAAAAATGATGTCAGCTGAGCCGACTAATAAAGGGCATAAAAATGATCATATTTTTCTGGTTTCTGAATTTTATAATTTTGAGTATTGACATTTTTTCCTCCGACATCAGAGAAAAGAAAGTCAAAAATTCGTGATTGGTCAGAACATCAGAAACCATTTGGAGGCCTACATATAAAATAAGAAATATGATAATTTAAGGATTCGATAACACAGAAAGAAAAAACACGAGCCTGTGTTATCATGCTATCACATAACTCATTCACCAGCTGCACTTCCCCCCTGAAAGGAATGAAATCCAAATTTATGTTACTTATGTGTAGTGATGGACGGATCCAGGTTTTTTGTCGCAACCGGATCCTTGCCTGGGTTTCGGATCTTTATCTTGGTTTCGGATCCTTAGTTCCAAATACTCGATTCTGAATTTCATTCCTTTTCTAATCCTAGATTTTAATAAATATATAAATACAGCAACAATAGAATCACCAAAAACCAAGTAAATTTATTGTAGAAAAACTCAACTTCCTATTATCTATGTGGATAATGTTTTCCTGGGTCAAGATTTACAGATGCCATAACTATATCTCATTACTTCTAATGTGAAGATCACCTTCCTTATCACATACTCATCAAGCAATACATTTTTGAAACCTGTACAACTATTCTTTAGAGTGCAGTGAGAAGAAACATTATAAGTTCATTTTAATAAATAAAGGAATTATTTTCGAATTATTATTAAAATCCTTGAATACATTCAAATTCTTTTTTAGAAACCTAAAAAAATTTTTAATGTGGCCAAGAGATCCCATTTATGGAATAACTGGGGATTCCATTGTTAAGACGAATAAATTATAATAGAGTATTTCAACCTGCTAAGCTAGTAATTTTGCAATGTCTTATTAATAATAACCTTTAAAATGAAATTTGAGAATTTTATACTCCTAAGGAGAGGTTGTGTAACTCTGATCTTGAAATGAGATTAGACTTTTTTCATTCTACTAGAAGCAAAATTTTAAAAAATGTCTCGGATTTTTTCCCCATGTATTGCACACGTGGCCCGGGTTTGTAAGAATAAAAGTAGAACGACATGTGGGGGAGCCTGCATTCTCCAAAATCAGGTAAGCCGACAATAGCAGAGTGGGATAGTGGACTGCAGGTAATGAAGTTCGATTCTAATCGGTTTTAAATTTTTCTTTCAGCCATTGAATCAAAAAATTTATCATCCTTCATTTCCAACCTTCGTGTATGGATACTGTGTTTTTTGTACTTCTATCACTTAAACTAGATTTACAAATGCATTGTAAATTTAACGCAATGATTCCACGATTTAATTCTGTAATAAAAAATGTTTCCAATCATTTCTCTAACGCCAAATTTTATTATTTTTTTTACTTATAAATTGACGTGAAATTTCTGATAATCTTCTTTATTTTAACTGACTACTTACATTACCCTAGGAATACAGCATGACCTGTATTCCTAGGCAGTGTTAAGGATCGAACTCGCGACCGGCACTACACTATAGCCCTCATTTTTAACAACTATGCTATCATTATAGTGTCACGGGAATCAGGCGAAAGTAGGCGACCCGCGTGACACTCGGCTTTATTTTTTTTCTTGCGCATCCGGACCCTATGGAGAAAAAAGTCAAGACGAGTATTTTTTTATTTTGTATTAGTGGCACGGAAAAAATCTTCTTCTCATTTCGTGACACGAGTTACAAATCCTCTCCTCGTCAGTATCTCCCATACCTACATTCCATTCGCGGCGCGCATCGATCACTAAGCCGCGAAATTTTAAAATCTCCGATCCGGATCTGAATTTATGCTGTCTTCGGATATGATTTCAGTAGCGAATGAAATAGAAGATCCGTGAATCTTTGGATCCAGCCGACCATCCTAAATTTATGAGTGGTACATTTGTAATCTAATTTAAACAACAATAGTGTAATAAAGTGAGTATTCAGATGTAATGGTTTGAAATTGAAGATGATAACATTTTCGATGCAATTACTGAAGAAAAAATTAAACTGCGATTGGGATCGAACTTCGCACAGTACACTAGCTCTCGTTGTCCGCCTGATACCGGTGAATGTAGGCTACCCGCGTGACATCATGCGTATTTTTCCCCGCGATACCGGGGTAATGGGGAAAAAAGTCATCTTTCTTTATTTTGCTTCTAGTTGCACGGGAACATTTTCATCTAATTTCGTGACCTGAGTTACAAATCCTCTTCTCGTCAATATGTACCGTACCTACATTCCATTCACGGGGCGCTTCGATCTATAAGCCGCGAAAATTTAAAATCTGCCATCTGGATCCGATTTTACTCCGTATCTTTGGATCCGAATCCGGAACCGAGTAAAGTGAAATATCCGTGGATCCGATCCGGCCATCACTAATTACATGTAATCTGTCGTAAACCTGGTTTATAAGCTCATAGCTAACCAAATCAACATCTAAAAAATTTCCATAAAAATTAAAAATGCATAACATAATAGAATTTTTTAAATAGTATGGAAACTGGGAAATAAGAGAAATTCTAGTTAGACAATGAAATAAGTTGAAACAGGTTCTTTTTTTATAATACATACAATTAGTTGTATGTATTATAGATATCTAAATATTTTATCAAGTATTTAAAATACCATTGGGAAATCATTCACTGAGAAAAACGCTCACAAATAATCCTTATTAAAGCAATATCGTCAATATGGCCTTCTGAGCATATCTATGTAATATCTAAAAATATCTACCGATAAATGAACTACAAATAGACATCTATCGTATGTAATATAGATATATTTTATAGGGGTTTTAACATACCACCGGTCATAAAAATGTCTACAGGTAGATGTTCTACAGATAGTCATATATTGTATGTAACATAAATATTGATACATTTCCTCAGGGTTCTTGCCCACACAGCACGGGATATCCAACGGACATCCATTGGATATCCAATGGATGTCCACGGCTGGATATCCATGATTGGATGTCGTGGCTATACAACAGATCTGAGTGAAAGTACAACTGAAATGTGGTTTTAAACTTGATTCGCGATCTTTAAGAGCGATTGGACATTGGTTGGTACGCGGATATTTTTCTCAGTTCCTCGTAGACGGTATCGGACTTGCAGAAAATAAGGGTGCGCTCGCCGGAAAAACCTAAGGCCAGGAGGAACGGTGATAGTGAAGGCACATCTGAAATGTGGTTTTAAACGGGATTCACGATCTTTAAGAGCGATTCAACATTGGCCTATGGATGAATTTTCTCAGTCCCTCGTATACGAGGATATTATATTACTCATTGAATATCCATTATTGGATGTCTTGGATATACATCAGATATATGCATGCCATATCCTATATACCTATTGATTGTACGCGCGTGATTCATAATCTTTAAGAGCGATTGAACATTGGTCCACGGATGTTTTTTCTCAGTCGCTCGTACACGGTATCGGACTTACAGAAAGTACTGGTGCGCTCGCCGGGAAACAGGTTCTCAGCATTATGGAGGAAACTCTTACTTATCTCTCCTGGAGTTGAAAGAATATCAGTTATGTATATTTATAATGGTCACGCTTATTTTTATCCACAATTTGGTTATTAGGGAAATGTTTTAACGGCGCAAAATATCCGTGTCAATCTTTTGGTAAAGTTAATAATCACAAACGACTTAATGCCATCCAGCACATGTGTATACATATGGCCTCCTAGGTTCACACCTGTTATTGGAAAATGTGTCAGGTCGTATATTTAAGGAAATGCAGGAGTTACGTGTAGGTGGATAGGTAGGCGTGTCTGTAGTATGCGAGGTAGAAATATTGATCAAACCTTCAGTGAGAACTTCGATCGTGTACCTACATTATTTTTCTTAAATTCTGGTGATAGGTGCACCCATGCAAGGTAATGTAGAATGATTGTATTTGTATGAGATAATGCATTTGGGTACATTGTTACAGCTCATCCACGATATATCCATGTGCTGTGTGGGTAATGTACATCTACCATAGTTATCTATTCGTAGATATCTATTAGAATTAATCTATCCAAAGATATCTATATCTATCTGTAGATATCTATATCATATGCTGCCAAAGAGACAATAATACATCTATTAGATATCTATTATAGATATCTGGATATCTATTATAGATATCTGGATATCTATTTCACAATATCTAATGCACATGTAATAGATGTCTATTTTCTGTCTGGAAAGTGCATGAAAATCACAGGAGGTGGCACGAAGGGTCTTGAGAACAATTCTCAACTTCAATAAAGAAATTATGGGTAAGGAACACGGCGTTAGTTGGTAATTTTTTTTGCCGATTTCAGGAATTTACTCACTGTCTTTAAAAAAATCTTTATCGGGCTCAATATGCAGCGAACATTTTCAACTCGGTACACAACAGTGCCTACATGTACGTTTTTTTCGCTCTCATTTTAACGCGCAAGGATATATTTCGCCCCATAACCACTTCAAAATCTTGAAACCAACACCAAATGTGCGTACAGAACATTATTTATGCATTAATGCATGCATTACAGGCATTACTTTATTGAACTCAATAAAAAACTACTGGAGCACAATGCGTTACGAACGCTGTTGGTAGCTCAGTAATTAATCACTGCTAGTAGTAACTGATTACGAGAAAGTTTCTGTAATTGTTTCAGTGAATGTATTTCACTAACCAACATAATGGGACAGAGGCTGCCGAATTCTCCATTTGTGATTGCCTACTTGTCCTAAGGATTGCCACAATTTGGAGCCGATGTACATACGGACCTAGCGTGTTCGAAGACGTGTGCGGTGTGGCTCCCATCCAGCACACCACGTCCTTCGGCTTCTTGGAAGCAGGAGAAGTAAGTTCCAAATTGGTCGCCTAGTTGAGTACCCACCTATGTATCCCGAAAAATGCACCTAAATATTATTATATCACTCATGATTGTGTTTGCTCTTTAAAAACGGCTTTCTGCAAATAACCACTACTTGAATCAGCCGACAACACAGAGAAGATCGAGTGATTGGATTCCCGCGAATTAATAATGGATTGCAATCGTGAAGACCTTTTCGATGTTATTATCATGTGCAATAAAGTATGCATCTTTATGATAATTATGAATACTTCATCGAGAAGATCTTGGCTTGCTGGATAGTGAAATCATGGTGAAAGGTTTGGCGCTCCTACCATCTTGGATAATCTCAGGGAGTGTGTAAATAGGAGGCCCCAGTAGGTGGCAGGCCGTACGGTTTTTTGAAGAAAATTCCCGCGCATTTAATCGAGTCTCTGGATTTCGCCAGTGGTAGCGCTGCCTATGCCAAGCGCCCGACTTCCTCGCAAAGTGCATTTGAAAGTGCCTGTGGTAGCTGCAGTTTTGGAGGACTGAATACTGTTGTTCTTGGAGATTTGTCAGTGATTCTGTGCAGCAGACTTCCTCAAGAAACAATGAGTAAGTCACGGCGTTGTTTTGTGCCTGGCTGCACCTCAGGATATGAAGCCACGCTTAAGGAAAATAAGAGGTTGGGGATAAGGAACTAAAGTTTGTTCAATCCTAAGGTTAGTGAGATATCTTTAAGAATGGGATATATCCAGTGATGCATTGCAAGCGTCGTATTGTTAAGTCTGTATCGAATATTTTAGCGCTTTTAATCGTAGATCAGTTTAGATTGTACTCCAAAATAATGTGGTTGAACGCATCGTGTACCGCATGGCCGGGCTGCGCTTGTGATATCTTTAATTGTGGGAGATATCATGTAATGCATTGTAAACGTCTTAGTATTAAGTCAGTATCGATTATTATAGTGATTTAATTCAAGATTGGTTGATATTGGGCTCAAAACTAATGTAGCTGAACGCATTGTGTACCGCATGGCTTAGCTGCGTCATGAGACGCCATTTTCGAAATTAAATCTTTAGGCGGATGAATGTAGTGCCTAGCTAACATGCATGCATTTTTGCCTTTGTTTTTCATCTCATATAGCCGACCAATATAAATTATATCATACCGAAGTATTTTCATTACGTTATGTGCACGTAGTCGCGGGTGTTCATGTTTGAGGTATAACTCTGTAACGTCACCACAGTCTAAACATGTTTAGACTGAGACTTCACTAAGACTTAAACGGATAGACGTATTTAATCTAATAATTCAATCGCATTAATAATAAAGTAGGCAATACTGAGAATAATTCTCCTAAAAATTTGAGGTGGACCGCTTCTCTGAAGGTGTTAAAAATATAGTAATAGCACAAGCTACTATGGGAGGTTCGCGATTGCGAGGAAAATCCGGAAGTTGAAATGTTTTTTTATTAAAGCAGATGTTACGTAAATTAATTGTTTACTGGACGCCAACAAGTTTCGTTATAGCTGGTATCATGTCCGATGCATGAACAGTTACATGGAGAGTTCCCCAGGGAATGGTAATGAACCCCTTCCATTTCTTTTATGCATCAACGATATATGTGCCATAGTAGTAGCACGCTTAGACTTATTGTAGACGACGCGGTAATTTACCGGGAAATATTAAATGTAAAAGATAGTTAATCATTCGAAATGTAGGAATTCAAGTTTGAGGCGATATCGCATAAAACTAGCATTCACATGAATGCTAGTTTTAAATAAACCTAATAGCGAGTGACAATAAATGTTTGGAAGAGGAATAACTAAAATGATCACTAGAGCAACCCATATAACATCAGTAAAACATAATAGAGATGTTACAATTGCTTAGGCCCCGTTTCCACTACTGACATTCTACCACGGTTATTTCAGCCCTCATAACCTACCTGCGTTCCAGTTAGCTACAAAGTTACCCTTGTAATCACTGCTTTCGTCACATAGCGGTTACCAGTATTCCAGTTCAAAAGAAAATCGACGATCGTTATAGAAATGCGCAAAGATGGTAGCACATTGTAAGCACTAGTGTGTAAGCACTTGAAGTTTTATTCAAGAATCTATATTGACTGTTATAATCAAATGTCGTCGGGCTTATCGCGTACGCCCAAGGAGCAAGTCCGTCTCCTCGTGAGCAAAGTTTTTGCAATTCTTGTGTTCGGTCATTGGTCGGAAAATATAATTAAATTATGTAAACCATAGGTAATAACAACTCTGGAGCATCATTGAGCATAGACAAAAATCAAGTATTAAGCCAAACAAAGCCACACCAACCACGTTTTCCTAGATGCATATGCCGCGATCCTACACCGCTATCCGTGATTCAACTGTTTTCCCATAATTCTTACCAGGATTTTGACTAACTTGCGTTCCGATTACAAAAGAGACGCGACGGTAACCACTATTCCCTGATCTAACAAGGGTAACTCAATGCTAGTAGGACTATCTACCATGGTAGGCGTTTTCGAGCGTTTCCATTACTAGCATTGCGCGGGTAGAGAGTTACCGTCGTAGAAATGTCAGTAGTGGAAACGGGGCCTTAGAAATTATCGCGGGGAAGAACATCCGTGAGATATATCCGGCCAATTGCCAACAATAAGGAAGGATTTAAGAAAAGGGGAATAAGGAAAAGGGACAGAAATCCAAAGGAAGATGGTACTTTTCACTTGCTAGGTCCGACCTAAAATATGCAGTGAATACATAGGTATTCACTGCATAATTTAGGTTATTTAAAATGACTTAGGTTTGACTACAGATCCAGATAGTGTGAGGGTATTGAAATCAATATAGAAGGATTAGGTTGTAATTATTTCAGACCATAGGTTAAAATACCGATTAAAACTCCTGCAGGAGTGTAAGACTGACAGGTTCTCCAAATATGTGATGAAATTATTGAAAGCCCAATCATACTTTTGGCAGGGTGGATTATGAAGATGTTTTGTAATGAGATATGTATCACAGACAGTTTCAAATTTTCGTTTTTTTGAACATATTTAGGGGCAGTAACTGATTATAGTTAAGGTACATATGGAAATCAAAATAGATGTTGTATGTACAAGTTGATGTTGATGCAAAATAGATTAAGATGGTAGAAATTTTTTGAAATATACATTTTAGACATAAGATATGTATGTGCGTGTGTTGCGTGTATATAAAGGTAATAATGTCTTGTGTACTGGAGTGACTGACTAATCGAGTGGGTTCTATTTCATTGCTTTACATGTACTATGAATTTAGTGTCATTTGTAGCTAACATTTAATTTGTGTGGAAAATGTTGATCCGATATTTTCCTTGGCGGTGGCATTGTGCCTCTCAGTTACATGTAAGGACTAAATTCATGGAGAACTTTAGTACACGTTTGGTGATACCTAGTTCAGCTGCTGTCACACACCTTTGTTGTGGAGATGAAAGTAAGATAGATGTTGTTAGTATCTAGGGATAGATGAATACTGTAGATGAATAATATACTGTTGGCAAAATGTGTTCTTTTTCATTGTCAATTGTTCAAGTCATTGTGTACACTTTCTTTGATATTTCAATAAATGCATCTAACTGTTAATTTACTCCTTTTGTACTGTTCTTTGCAGTTTTTTTGGAATAATATATCGGTTTGCAAAATGCGTTCTTTCTCAACGTTAATTGTTTAAGTCTTTGGCGTTTCCCAGTTTATATTAGCGTGTATGAGGTTTTACTAAGGTTTAAGTTACTCTATCTCCCGATTGTAACTACCGTTTTTCATTACCTATGGCAGTTGTGAGAGTGCGTGACTCCGTGATCGTTCCTTGGTTAACACTCCTTTAACTTACGATCTAAACTAGCCCACGTAGCATATTCTCGTTGCCTTTTTATTAGAGTTTTGACACAGAGGTTTTTTGTATGATGCCGGAATGTTAGGCTTTCGAGATGTCTTTTTTTACGTAACATTTAGTGTGTTTCACCTGTATTTTACAAGAACATAGCACCAGGGATTTTTCAATATTTTTAATTCTATTCTGCAGTCCTTTATTACTTGTTTTCGAACGAAAATGCTCCTCTCGCAACGTATTTGCGACGGGCTTATACTCACGTTTGTCGGGCGCTTCGCGATGCCAGCGCCACTTTGGTGGAACCTATTTTACGCGACTGGGCTGGTATCAATGGCTTCGCGGGACTCGGGAATCCTATTAATATAGTATCCCTGGATAATCTCGTCTCATCAGCCACCTCCATGATAGCTGACGAGCGGACCTAACGTCGGAGCGCTCGAGGGAGCGAGTATCACCTGGTTTTCAGTTCCTCACCCACCTCGTTGTTGACCACCTCGTCTGTCCTGTCCTGCAGTCAGTTCGCACAATGTTCATTCTAGACGGGCTAGTGTCGACAGTACACATTAATCGTTGCCAGCTTTCCATACTGTCGAGGACGAGCAGTTGCTTTGCTCCTTGTTTATGTCTGTCTCGTGTTCGTTCATTCTGACATCGGATTCTATGATTCATCTCTGTGGACAGTGCCGTGAGGAACGGGAAAGGTATGTTGCTTACAACTTGTTGTATACCGTATTTCTCATTAAATGACGATAGTTTTTTAAACCGAAAATAATGAAGCCACAATCCGATGTCGTACTTATGACGGTCCGTCATAAGAAGCGATTCTGTAGATGTCACAGGCTCATAACGAATTTGTCGTCGCCGTCATAGCGTAAGACTCAAAATTCTCCGTCATACCTCGGTCATAGCCGTCGTAAGATCTCAGGAATTGGAGAGTTTTTTTGTTTATAACGGTATCTTGTGTTTTTTTGTTAAAAGGGCAGAGATCTAGGTGACAGTTAAAAGGACAGCGATATTGTAATTGAAATTGTGAATCTGTAGTGTTGTGATACGCAAAAACTCATTAAACATTTATTATCGATGGAATGAAAGCGCTCTACTCCCTTGCTATTTGGAGAGCAATCGAAGGCAAAGACAAGAACGACAACAATTTCGTCTTATTCGCTGGTAGTTGAGGGATACACACATCCCTAAAATGTAATAAAAATTAAGCAGACTATTTTTCCAGTCCATTTGCAGGTTGATTCAGTGATTTCAAAATGTTCATTCCAGTATTTGAAAACTCGGACGTTCCGTGCGTATGAGTGCATGCAACTTTTACCTATTTGCAATGATTTATTCTGTCTTCAATAAAATTCGTGTCCCATTACGCGGAAATGCATTGAGCAACTGTTTGGTATAGTGAAAAGTACGAGGCGATGTCTGCACTCAGACAGGGTACTGCACTATAAGCAAAATTTGCAGCAAAAATAATCTACATCTATCTACATCTACACGATACCCTGCAAGCCACCGCGAGGGTGTGTGGCAGGGGGTGAAGATCACCAAGCATGCACTAATAATTTCGTGTACCGTGGTGCACAACCTAATGTTGATGCACCGCCTCAACATGCAGAGAGGGAATATCCCACAGATAGAATTTGTGGAGGAGGTGGTTGTTGTACCTAATTTTGGTGGAGATGTCAGGGAAGCTGTGATAAGGCAATTCTTCTCATGAAAGGAATTCGTTTATTTATGAATTTTCTTAATTTTTTTAATGTAACACCACTGTAAGGTCTGAATTTCCCCCTACGATTGCTTGTGATTGATCTCTTTCAGCAATCCTATGGGTCATGCAACAATGACTGTAATCCTTCAGCTGAATGAGTTACTGAAGCTCGACTAAGATAAATCTGACTTCATGAACTACCCATTCTTAATCTCACTTCAAGTTCTATTCTCTTCGATCACTTTCGAGCCGAAATTGTTTCCGTTGTATAACCCTTCGAGATATTCTTTCCATCTCCTCACTTTGTCTTAATTTTCAACCAAAAGTTCTCCATCATTGTTCCTAATGGCATTGCATCTTGTGCGCCTTTCCTTGAAGTGGTTCCTCACTATACTATATGTAGATTTCACCTTTTCAAGTGCAAGGTCGTTTTTTAATCTTCGCATAGTTTCTTCATCCACATTTCTCTAGTTTTCGTTCCTTATTATTTTGTTCCAAAGCTGCTCTTCTTAAGTTTTCACATTCTTGCACTTTCTTCTTTCTGCAATCAAATTTAAAACTTAATCCGTGATCCATGGCTTCATCTTAGCAACTTCTCTCAAGAATTTCTTTTAAGGCTTCCTGTTGTCTACATTTAATGTTTTCCCTACGCTCATCCACTGATTTCTCATTCAGGTCCTCTCCTATGTTGTTTCCCACTGCTTTTCGAAACGCCAGCTGATGTTGAGCCTCCTTCAGTTTTCTACTTGCCGTATGTTCTTCTTTGTTTTCTTCAATTTCTTGAATTTTAGTTGGCATTTCATCATCAGTAAATTATGGTCACTATCGATGTCTGCCCCGGGGTAGCTTTTGCAGTCCTTCACTTGGTTTCTAAATCTCTGCTTCACTAAAATGTAGTCTATTTGAAATCTTCTTCTGTCTCCTGGCATTTTCTACGTGTATCTTCTTCGGTTGTGATTGGTAAACAATGTGTTCGCGACCACTAACTTATGTTGTGTGCAGAACTCCAGCAGTCTTTCTCCTCTTTAGTTTCGGATTCCTAATCCATATTTTCCGGTTACTCTTCCATCTTGACCTTTGCTGACGACAGCGTTCCAGTCTCCTTTGATAATTAGGTTTTCTTCTCCTCTTACCTGTTTTATAACTTCCGCGATATCTTCGTAGACATCTTCCACTTCCTCATCTTCGTAGTCTGTTGTAGGTATGTGAACCTGAACCACTACGGTATCTACAGGTTTGGTCTCGATCTTCACCATTGTTATCAGCGGCGTAGGAAGTGGGGGGTATTCGCCGCCCCCAGAATTTGCCCCGGGCCCTTGAAAAATGAGTCTTCATTAATAAAAATTAAATTTCACTGGTTTCTAGCTTGCCTTTTCCCTTCGGACGCATATTCAACCATCTTCAAATGCACTTTTAGTGAAATTCTAGTCTCTACCCCCTCATATCCGCAAAAAAAATTCGGGCCCTTTTCAAGGTTGGCCCCTCCCAGCGAAAATAGTTCCGACGCCCTTGATTATTATCCTTTCATTGTACTGCGGGAAGCTCTTCACACGCATTCCGGCGCTCTTTCTGACTATGATTATGAAACATTATATCATGGATTAATGATTTTCTGCATGATCGGGTTCAAAGGGTTGTTTTGGACGGTGTTTCCTCACCGGCAATTAAAGTCACTTCGGGTGTCCCACAAGGTAGTGTGATAGGTCCACTCCTATTCCTTTTGTATATTAATGATATCCAAAAGGTGGTAAAAAGTAAGCTCCGTCTATTTGCCGATGACGCAGTAGTGTACAGGGAAATTCTATGCCCGAACGATAAAGAATATTTAAATATTGACCTACAAGCAATTGAAACTTGGTGTGATACATGGCAGTTAGAATTAAACTTTAAGAAATGTCTTGTAATGAATTTTTGGAAAAAGAATAGCTCTCCTCCTAGCACTTACAAAATAAGTAATAATGAATTAACAAACGTGGAATCCATTAAATATCTTGGAATAAGACTGACAAATGATCTTTCCTGGGGTAAACACATTCGTGAAATAATGGGTCAAGCGAATCGCAAACTGGGTTTCATTAAAAGAGTATTGGGTAAATGTGACGATCATGTACGAGAAATCAGCTACTTTTCCCTTGTTAGACCTCATTTGGAATATGCTGCCAGTGTATGGGATCCCTACGAAATCGGTCTAAGTAATGAACTTGAACGTGTGCAGCGAAGATCGGCAAGATTTGTAAAGGGACGATAACTATATTAGCGTAACCAGTCCTTTAAATGAATTATAATGGGAATCATTGTCAGATCGCAGGTTGAAATTTAGACTTAATCTCTTCCACAAATTCCAAGGCAATATTTTCAGTGATGATGTTAAAAATATTTTACGAACCCCAACTTACTATGGCAGACTGGACCATAATCATAAAGTTAGAGAAATTGATTGCCGAACTGACCGATTCAAAATGTCCTTTTTCCCTCGCACAATAAGAGATACGAATAACGGTAAATATGTCCTATCGGAGAGTAGCAATGAATAGCATTGGTAGCTGCATGTTGGTATGAGTACTTAAAGCAAACCCTACTAACAGAATGTTTTTGCATGTTTGCTTTGCAATTTCTATCTTTTTTAAATAGTGTAGTTCTGACTAGTATATTAATACTATTCCTTTTTTATGCATGATATGTAGTGCATGTTTGGTGAGCAATCACCCCCTGCCACACACCCTTGTGGTGGCTTGCAGGGTATTATGTAGATGTAGATGATCCCTACTCCAGCACTACCATTTGATGATCATGTGTGTATAATCCAGTAGCTTCCACTCCAAAAGTCTCCTTCTTCGGGCCACTTCATTTCGCTGATTCCTAATATGTCGATCCATCCATGTCGAAGGTTCCATCACGTCTTGATAAGAAAGAAAAGGGTGGCGTAGCTGCGACTCCTCGGGATATTAATGTGGTGGTTTCCCCTTGCCATCCACATCGCAGTACTACAGCCGTTAAAGTAAATGTTACCACGCCTGTAGTGAAATGAGTGTCGCTGTACCGACCACTGTGGTCTCCACCTTCACTCATACGGAGAAGAGCTGTCCTCTCCTCCGGGTGATGGGAAGCGTAATTGTTGGCGGCCTCCATCGCCAAGTCACGGCATCTTCACTGGTTCTGTATTATTTAGAAGCCTATCTTACCCAGGGATGGACCGACACCACTTATGAATAGGCCTACGTTTCCCTATCCCTTGCTAATTTCGATGGAGATCTAGGTAGAGCTGTGTATCATTCAACATTAAAAGTCTGTAGTGACTTGAAAACTCTCAACTTCTTTTCCTCATGTCCCGACTCCGAGGCAGACCCTGAATTGAAATGTGATGAACTCTCAGTGAGCATAAGTTTCTCCTCGCCATGTTGAGCGACATATGTTGGTGTGTTTGTGCCCCAAGTCACAAACTATTGACATTCGAAGAACGTTCCAAGGAGTAGGGCCAACAGTCTCAAACTGACTCCTCTCAGCCGCAGGCACTAAGATATCTCCAGAAAGGTTACCTCCTTCTTCACAATTTGCTCTGCCGAAGCCTTAATCTGTGAGTGGAACAAGAAATTGTACGTTCCTAAATGCCTCAATGCACATTTCATTTCCGCCCCTATCACAGCGTAACGCCTCCAAACTAATTATCGCATTGTATAAGTAATAGTTATTATTAATAAATGCCCTAACCTAATTATCTCGAGGTGAACCCACCATCCGCAAATGGTGGACGCACTCGGGTGCTTCAAGCTCAGCCCCGAGATGTATTTATTCAGTCGATTTATAAGGACATTGATCGGTCATCATAGCCATACTTTACGGTATTTCTGCAGAAACAAGGAACTAACTGACATCAGTAAATTCTAAAAAGCAATCGGATAGGATTAAAAACGAATGCACCACAAGCATTATCTAGTACAAAGGGTAACATAAAGAGATTAATCTTTGTAACTTATAGAGACTAGACTTTCAAACCGGATAAGTCATGCGCTTTCACGCTGCAACGGGGGCGTTTACTCGGAACCGAAATCGCAATTTTGTCCACGAAATCGTTAGATGGAAATGAAAAAAGAAGTTTACTGTGAAGTAGAGAAAAAATTAATCTTCAAACAACAACCATTCACTCATAAATCAAAAATTAAAATAAGTAAAAGATGGCGCCCACCGAAAAATCTGCTTTGATATCATTGACGTCATTTTCCTCCCATCCTTGACTGCTTTTCGAGGAAGGGAAGGGAGTGGAGGGGGGTTATCGGAAGGTGTGCTCGCACAGATGCTGTCGTAACTGCTCCTATTGGCAGAGTCAGCTGTGTCCCCCCCATTGCGATAAGGCGAAGTAGCTTCGCGGGCTCAGTTGTGATTGGACGAAGTCGATAGACGTCAGAGGTTTCACCACACCCACTTTTCCGAAAGGGTTAAAAACACCAGTTTTTCGCCGCTTATAACTCGAGAATTAATTGACGGATTAAAAAACGGAAAAATAAAGGTCTTTTTATGTTACAAACTCTATCAGATTCGGCGATTAAAAAATATGGTAAACGACCCCATTCCCATGGCAATTTTACCGAGGTTCAAGGTGCCGAGGTTGATGGAGCTCGAGGGCTCAAAATCTAGAACCATGGTCCCTATAAAGTGTCCGTGTCTAGTACCTTGAAGCTGGGTAAAATTGCCATGGGAATTAAGGATCCTGGGTAGCGTATTAAACTGTATTTGCCTGGTTTTATTGAAGGCTATTTCCCGCGACCGGTACGATGTTGTTGAGTCTACATGCTTCTTTCGCCCTCTACCAGATGGTCTAGGCTAGTGAGGACCCACATGGAAATAAGTTAAACGAAGCAAGAATCGCAATCCTTTTGTCAGCGATTCGGATGGGTCTGATAAACTTCCACCCCTATTGACAGGAAAACCAAAGAAACACAAGTGTTTCGCTAGTGCTAGGGGCTCTTCCCTGCCACTATTGAAACCAAAGAAAGAGTCAACAGCAGCCAAAGATAGAAGTTCAAAACATGGCTATAGAAGTTCAATGCCCGCATAATGGATCATAAACGAAATGTGATTCTCTTTATCGATAAATACCCTTCACACCCCTGTTATGGAGTACCTGTCAAATACTGTGAGAATAAAGTCGAGAGAAGAAACTGTATTTCGCGTCCTAAAATATCGTATATTGCCATTATCAAGAATATGAAGCAATTTTACCGGACAAAACTGATGCTGCGTTTCATTGGCGATTCGGATTGAAATAAAACGTGTCCCTAAAAGATTTTTTGTCTACCTCTACCAGGCCGTAGACCACCTGCAGACACGTTTTACCTCCACACATCACGAAATATACAGCATCATACCTGTAACTCCATCTGCAGGCTTATAACGCTGCCTCCTCTGACTCAGGGGAACGACGTCGATGACGATCTGATAAAGGAACAAAATTGAATGGAGAAAGGGACGAGGAAGATGATGCACCAAATGGAGATAGCGTCGAGCAGGAAGTTGACGAGGAGATGGTGATCGTCGGTATCCAGGATTTTGGGCGTTCTGGTCGCCATCCTCCTTCGCCGATAACATCGAGCCAGTGAAGAGCTGTCATCCGCACCAGAAGTGAGAAGGTGCACCAGATAGCTTGTGTGCTCGAGCGGCACCACCTAGAGGAAGGCCTCTTCCCTTCTGCTGCCGAGAGCGCGAGATGCCTGAAGATATGGCACGGGCATTCTGTCACGCATGGAGACTTTATTTTCCCACTTCCAGACTCAAGAGGCGAGTCATCAATTAGAAAAATGTTCAATCCAGATTGACATTTATTAAAATCGGTCTGATCTCAACAAAATCACTGTACTCTCGTTCGGAATACAAAGTACATAAAAAATGTAATATATGAACTCATCATCATCATCATTGGACAACAATCCTAGGATTGGTTTGACGGAGTTTTCCACTAGATTCTTCTATCGGCCAACCTTATCATTGTGACGTAATTCTTCTTTTTTACACTCTTTACAACCTGTTCCATATACCTCATACGAGGCCTGCCTTTTCCAATCTTCCCGTTCACCTTTCCCTCGACGATAGTCTTCATCAAGCCATCGTGGCTCAAGATATGGCCGATTAAGTTTTCCCTTCTTCTTTTTAGAGTTGTCAGCAGACTTCTCTTTTCTCCTACTCTTCTTAGCACTTCCTCGTTACTTACTCGTTCGATCCATTTATACTTCTTCATTCTTCGGTAGCACCACATTTCGCATGCTTCTACCCTTTTCTTCTCCACTGCTGTCATCGTCCATGATTCACTGCCGTAAAGAAACATGCTCCAGATGTATGTTCTGATGAACTGTTTCCTTACTTCTATGCTTGTATTTCCAGCTGTTAGTAGATTCTTCTTTTGATAGAATGCCCTCTTTACCTGGGCTAAATTTCTTTCTTGCTTCGTCCATCGTTGGTCACTCTGCTTCCTAGATAACAGAACTCTTTAACCTCTTCAAGTTTTTGTTTTCCTAGTTTGACATTGGTTTTCGCCTCTTCTTTCTTGCTGCACACCAATATCTTAGTCTTCTTCTTATTTATCTTCAGCTGATGTCTGGTCATTGTCCTTTCCATGGTTGTTAGCATCTTATTCAGCTCCTTCTCTGTCTCTGCTATGAGAGCTATGTCATCAGTGAATCGTAGCATGCTGATTTTTTTCTCCGTGGATACTCACTCCAGAAGACTTCTCTTTGATTTCATTGATGGCTCTCTCGATGTAAACTTTAAAAATTACGGGAGACAGTGCACAGCCTTGTCTCACTCCTTTCCTTATTCTCGCCTCTTCACAGCTGGGTCCAGATTTAATTACAGCAACTTGGTTTTTGTACAGACTGTGAATAATTCTTCGGTCATGTGAATATATATGAACTAAATCCTTGAATCATCCCTAATCCTGCATTTAAAGAATCCTCTTAATCCGGTAAAATTGCTTCATATTCTTGATAATGCAATGTCTAATATTTTAGGACGCGAAATACAGTTCTTCTCTCGACTTCACTCTCACAGTATTTGACAGGTACTCCGTAACAGGGGTGTGAAGGGTATTTATCAATAAGGAGAATCACATTTCGTTTCTGATCCATTATGCGGGCGTTGAATATCTATAGCCATGTTTTGAACTTCTATCTTTGGCACTTGACTCTTTCTTTGGTTTCAATAGTGACAGGAAAGAGCCCTAGCATTAGCGAAACACTTGTGTTTCTTTGGTTTTCCTGTCAATAGCGGTGGAAATTTATCAGACCCATCCTAATTGCTGACTAAAGGGTTGCGATTCTTGCTTCATTTAAATTATTTACATGACGTTTCGAAAAAGCATTTCCGTACAGCAACGCTTTAAGCGGGTTTCAATTTATGTACTTCATTACTTAACATCTACATCTACGTAGTACACTGCGAGACACCGCGAGCGTGTGTGGCAGAGGGTGAAAATCACCAGGTATGCACTACTGACATGCAAATGAAGAGTAACAATGATGTTACTGCATGAAAACAAGTTAGGTATAGCATTCACGAGGAATTAGATCATATGTGTCTTCTCAAGTTTCAGCCGAGAAAATCCTAACACCAACTCCGGTCATATCTCGCCTTTGAAACAGCACACAGCACACAGCGTGGTCTCTTGCTTAAATCGCTGTCCTTGCCGAAATAATGGCCGTCTCTGCCAGTACTATTCACAATGTCACCTTATATTTGGGGAATGGCCCATTCAACAAAAAGCAGAATTACTATCGCCTCACACGTAAACATATTTCGCGGTGCATTCTCGAACATTAAAACAATGTCTCCCGTAAATTTCACAGAGGATAGATAATGTTAATATGCTGAAATTTACTTAAAATGCTACGAGATAAAAACGATTAGCTGGTTTTTAAGAGTACGATATGGTAGACTTTTACAGAAAAATAGGTCGTGTTTCAGTCAGCAGTCGCCAGCAAATCGTGTTGTCAGTCGTGAAAATTCCTTAAAATCAGAAAAACGCGTCTTCCTGTCGCCTAGTTTTCTTTGTGATCGGTGATGTCATTTTATTTTGTTTTCTCTTTTGTCGGAGACGCTTAAAAGTGTGGGCAGGGGGCAAAGTGGGCAACCCTGAATTTAAGGATCGTTTGAACAAACGAGCTACAGGAGTTACCTATCCAAATGTGCATGTACTTCTTTTTAGCGATTATGTCTCGGACAATGATGCAATCAATGGCTCAGTTTATCATATAATTCCTGTTTACCGCGACTTTGAATCTTCCTAGAATTGTTGTTGATCACTCACACAAATATTTGGTGTTGCAGAATCATTCTCTTCACTATTTTTCCCGAAGCTAAATTAACTGTTGTCCGTTGGTCGTTTCCGGGACGCATTAGTTTTGTCGTACGTTCTCTCGACCGGTGATCATGTCGGAGATTAAATGAACGGGGTGAGCTCTTCGCGCAATAAGTGAAGCGGGTTAAGGTGGCTGGGTCGAAATTTACAGGTGTATAGATTTTCTTCATAATTGCAATATTTGTTCCTTTAATTATGCTTAAAAATTCTACGGGAAAATTTTTTGGGGTTTTCGGTTTAGTTTTTGAGATATTTAAGGTTTTTTTAACATGGGGCCTTATGGCGCACCCCGCTTCGTAAGGGTCAATTATATATTATTTACGTTTCTACCATACAGATTTTCTCCAAAAACTGAAATGATGTGGATATTAGCCAACAATTTTTATTCTGAGAAAATCAACCAGTGCTATCGACTTATTTCCTCCGTATATACGAAAGAAATAAAATATTCCTTAAATTTTCAAATATCGCGCGCGAAGTTTTGAGTTACATTTGGCAACGTGGAATCAGACGAGGGAAAGCGAACGCGCGAGTAACCACAACAAATCACACCACAAGGTCCAAGAATATTACAATGTGGTCCCCTTGACAGAGTTCTTGACATAGATTAAAGAAGAAAGAAGAATTCTGTTCTTTAATCTATGGTTCTTGAGAATAGACGAATACGACACCTACCTTTACGACCGCTGAAACACAGAAACAATTGCCTACACAACAGCAGTGCCGAATTTCAGAATGTGCGTTGTTGCCGAGTAAAAAAGAGAGATTAAATAAATTGTTTAAATAAATGTTATACATGTTTAAGCGTTTAAACACAATTATTTCGTCACTACAAAGTATGCGAATACCCATAGCACAAAATTACATACTTTTTCAATCCATACATTAAAATCAACATCTCCAAGGTCAAAGGATATGCACAGAGTGACAACGTTCAGGTTGCCAGAAACCGAATCAAGTCAAGTTTTATGTTATGTTTCATGTCAATAATTAAATTAAAAAGGGCAATGTTTCAATGTGACTTGAGAATTTGAGGCATCCGGTTAAAATGTCGTGTAATTTAATCACCTCCAAGCAATTTTTTAGTACCATTGAAATTATATGAGCACTAGTCCTCAACGACTCACGATTACCGAACCAGCCACCTTAATTCATTATTTCGCGGCAAGCTGGTCCGCTCCGTTCCATTCCTGTCCAACGAAACGGACCACTGGATCACACTTGATATTTCCCACGACGCACAGTGGTCGGAAATCGAAAATACCTGGCCAAAAGTCAAAAAATGATTTTTTCAAGCCAGGAAGCTGAAACTTTGCATAAATACTCTCAAAAGACCTGTGCATCCGATAATCCAAGGCAATTTCCTCAGTACTCAACAATTCGATTTGCATGAGGTCAAAAATGCACAAATCACATCACGGAGTAACTTAAATGGGGAAACTCTACAAAGCTTCCATAGTGCGAATCCGATGAGTTATGCTGTACCGTTTGCGACGCCGAATTTCACATTAGTTTTTCGATCGCGCGGTCGAGTCTGGTCCAACCTGCAACAGAGCGGCAAGTAAGTGTGTGGAATGGATTGTAGCCGCATCCACTCCGCTATGGAGATTTTCGAGACGCAAACATTGACAAGAACCTCCATCTATTACATTTTGATGAATTCGCGGAAAAAATTACGCATTTTATTAAGTGGTGTAAGGTCCTAATGCTCGGCGATGCAATTTACTTTTTCTCTACATATGTTATAAAATTGACCAAAAATGAGGGTCCGCCATTTTGTTTAATATCTTTGGTTAATAATAACAAAGATGTAAGTAGACTACATTAAAACAAAGATAAAAAGCTGTTTCATCTAATTACATCACCTTTTATTCCAAATAATCACCCGTAAAGGTTCAGCAAGGGCTTGATTTTGAAGATTTCGTGAGAAAATTGAGGGTAGACAGTTTTTGCGAAATTTGTGCATTTTTGACCTCATGCAAATTGTTAATTGTTGAGTACTAAGGAAATTGCCTTGGCACAGGTCTTTTGAGAATATTTATGCAAAGTTTCAGCTTCCTGGCTTGAAAAAATCATTTTTTGACTTTTGGCAAGGTATTTTCGATTTCCGACCACTGTGCGATGCGCTGATATTTATTGAAGTGCAACGCGAGGATTTTAGGTGTGGAATGACCGAGAGCACATCACGTTTGAAGCCGGAAACCTTAGGCCTCTATTAGCCGAGGCAACCTGGACACTCCACCGGACGTTCCACCGGTGGAGTGTCTGGTTGCTCGGGTTTACTCCGCCCAGGTCACCGGTGGCGCCACCAGTATCGGTTCAAAAATTACCCAGCACACAGTAGTGGTTAAAATAGTGTTGTGTTGTGAGGACGTACTATTGCTAGCTCTTCTCATAAAGAAGAGAAGGTGAAGGGTGAGAAGGTTTCGGAAGCATCCTATGTTGATGTCTAGACTTACCAAAGGGATTTATTACACACTATTGTACTTTATTACACTTGGACAAGCGACACCTTCACCTTCTTGCAAATTGCGCTCACCATCTTCAATCACCACCGCCCCCGGCGAAAACATATTAACACACAGAAATTCAATTCACAAGAGCGAACATCTCACCACTAGTTTGGACTGTGAACTGAGATTGTGTGTCTGCCTGGAGCGTCTTGGTCAGGGCAGTATGATGCGCGCGCATGCAATATTCAGTCACCGGTGGCGCGTCTGGTCGCCTCGGCTAGTAGGCTACATATACTCCAATGCCCCGGAACGTTGCTGAGCAACCCAAAGTGGAAGGCGCGGTTGCGTGGCTCAGTCGACTGGTTTCGGTGGAAAGTCTGGTGGCGCGTCTGGTTGCCACGGCTAATAGGACTCATTTGATTCTATGCCCCACGACTGACAAGTTCCACCGGTGGAAGGCTCGGTGGCGTGTCTGGTTGCCACGGCTAATAGAGGCCTTAGGTTTGCTTCGTTTGTATTCCGCATGATGCGCTTCTACTTTGAAACTGATATTGGGCTCACATTGATTCCTATTTATTTTTACACTTTAAAAAAGTATATCTGATTTTAAGGCACAAAGGCGATCTGAATTTCAGATACAACATTTTAAAGACAGTGTATGTTGAATTTCAGCACTAATATCTTGTCTAAAAATAAGGCAGGTGAAAGAATGGAGATCAAATCAGGTGGGACTTATTTTCAGTTAGGCTGAATTTAAGACAGCCCTGGTCTGGTAATAATGCGTGTTGCTACTGAAATTCAAGCCTACTTTGAGGGAATGTCTTATTTTAAGGCAGGTGAAGGACTGAAAATCAGACCAGGTGGGACTTATTTTAAGATAGTCCCGCGTAAGAATGCGGGTCGCTATTGAAATTAAAGCCTACTTTTATGGGATGTATAATTATAAATACTATATATTTAAACACTTCACATCAACACAAAAAAAACCATAACGTTTCGTATTTTTACTCTATGATACTGTTTTACTGACTAAATTCTTCGATGGAGCAAACGTAAGCATAGAATTTCCATTGAAAAATATTTCAGGACTGAAATGGGAACACATTAACAATAACTTCAAAGATAATATGAAAATTTGTACTTTTATTGGAAACAAAGTGATCCATACAAAGTCTTCGATATCAAAGATATGTGCCAGTATCTACAAACCAAGGCAGGAACTGTCACTTGACGAGGGCGACTATTTTTTAGTCCTTACTACCCTGCCACGTAGTCAAAATAAGGAAGATTAGTCTCAGGATACGTCACCCAGACACACCTGGCTCCCTTCTGCAAACAAACGAAGTGTCGACGCCACATTCTCACACCATTAATTCATCGCGCGAAACATATTTCACCAACTTACAATGAAATTTGACTAGACTTCGAATTTTACTTATTTACGCTTCGTAATCCTTGTTGAATTCTGTCAGTCTCTGCTATTGGCAGGTTAGCTCCAACTGCGGAGCCAACCAAGGCGTGCTCATTTTCAGCCCGAGTGATCTGAATTTCAGATCACAACCATCTTATTTTCAATTTTCAGTCGTTAAATTCTTAAAATAAGTCGCAGGCGTGTCTGATTTTCGCGCATGTTAAGTCTTAAATTTTGACCACTACCGTAAAATCAGACAGCGATTAAATTCAGATCGCACTGAAAATCAGATAAAATGTTTGCAATGTAGGAAGCAAAAATGAAATTAAAAATCTCCAATGCCCGTAAAAATTTGTCAACCCTCGTCAAGGACAAATAGCTGTGTTGGTTAGCGGGAGGGTCAAATTCCACAGCAGTGACCACCGACCAGCCTCTCGACCAGAAAACCCTCCTCTCTGGTGGTTTATACTGGAATGTTACTTCCCCGCCAGTGACACAATCACACTCAACCCAACTGGGATCCATCACAGGTTATGATGGGACCCTGGTCAGGATGCCCGGGTTGTGGGAACGCAAGCACACTCACAAGCGCTCAGTAAAACACTCAAATGGGCACACCTTCTGGGAGAATAGAGATGAAAAAGAGCGTAGTCAATGTTGGAAAGGAGAAAGCGAGGATTTGAGCGAAGCACATCCTCCTCTGTGTAGGTGGATCTTTGTGGCGAGAGGAAGTAACATTCCCGTGAACCACCAGAGGGGAGGGTTTTCTGGCTGAGAGGCTGTAGTTGGTCACTGCTGTGGAATTGACCCTCCCACAAACCAACACAGCTATTTGTTCTTGTGTACCCTGACGAGGGTTGCCAATTGTTACGGCCATTGGAGATTTTTATTTCATTTGTCACAGGCCGCATCTTAGATCATCATCTTAGATTTTAGAAAGTTATGTTACTCTCATAATTTTTTCCCAATCCCTCTTAACAATCCTTGTCATTTTAATTTTCCCAATCCTTATCATTTTCCCAATCATTTATGCTTTCAACGAGGAGGGTAAAGGAACCTAATTTGGTGATAAAGTCTGTATTTTTATAAATAATCAGCCTCTGTATCATAAAATCTATTGGAAAATGCCTATGATAATTAAACTTGGATTTGGTTGTTATAAGTATTGAAAAATAATATCATTCAGAACCGTATAAGAGGAGTTGTGGATGTTTTCATACTTATATTACATTGCTACCTAATTTGGTGATATGGGTACCTTAATTTGGTGATACTATAAGACAAGTCAAAAAGTTGTGAAATAAGCGATATATTATTGCACTTTTTATATCATGTACAACCTATGGAGATTAATGAACAATGTGATTTGTAAAGTAACATGTCTTAATTGACAGAACTTGAAATAACATAGGTAACAAAAAAAATGTGCATAAAATGTGTTACAATCATATTTGTAACACGTTTGATACATTGAAATGTACAAATTAAATATTAAATTTATAGCAATTCTTTTGAGTTAATTCAATGTTGGAAGCTTAGTCATCAGAGCAACTGCAGATATCAAACATGTAAACATGGCCAATCACAGGTTCACTTTGGCAAAGTTCGTGGTAGGGAGTGAGACAGAACAAGCACTCCCATTCATTTCTTGCCATTTTTTTCTCTTTTGTCCCAAGAAAATAGCCCATTACAGCAACCACAAGTCCATTCTTCATCATCATAGTCCTTGGGTTTTGATGCTTTGCGTCGTTTTGATGTTCCTGACTGTCCAGCTGAATCAGGAAATTTGCCTCTTTTGCCATTGCTGGAATCGAATTTACTCACTGGTGCGTTGGTTGCGTCTCCGTTAGGACTCGAGGCTGTGGATTGGTAACCCTTGCTCTTGTAGGTTTCCTGCTAACATTTGCATTTGGAGCTTTCAGGATGTTATCAACTGGACACAATGACGTTTGTTCACCTTGCTTGGGTGGTGGAGTTCGTGACTTATTGGCAGAAATGTCTTCCTGTAGATATGGACGCTTAGCCAGCACGGATGGAGCCAGTTTATCTCGGGGAATGACACTTCGATCCAGTGGTATGATTCCACAGGAGCATTTTTGATGTTTCTGCAGACATTGCTTTAACAAACGGCATCTTAAAAATAGTGTGAAAATTTCGTTTGATTGGCTTTTCTGTTGGGTGTATCGCCATGTAATCGTTGAGTTCATCTTCTCGCAAGGGTCCCTTAAGTGTCTTGTAAACTCCAACATCCAGAGGCTGCCGTATGTGGGTGTTGTGAGAAGGGAATATTAAGATGTGAATCTCATTTTGACGAGCAAGTTCTAAGATTTCTGGATTTATGTGTGCCCCATGCGAATTCATAAGCAATAGCACGGGTCTAGTGCTTTTGGATTCAAGGAAAAACAGAAACCACTGGAGAAACAATGGGGGCGTTTACTCGGGACCGAAATTGCAATTTTGTACACGAAATCGTTAGATGGAAACGAAAAAAGGATTTTAGTGAAAAAAATCATCTTCTAACCACAACCATTCACTAATAAATCCAAAATTAAAATAAGCAAAAGGTGACGCCCACCGAAAAGCTGCTCTGATAACATTGATGTCATTTTCCTCCCGTCCTTGACTGCTTTTAGGGGAAGGGAGTGGAGGGGGGTTCTCGGAAGGTCTTATCGCACAGATCCAGTTGCAATCGTTCCTATTGGAAGAGTCAGCTGTGTCACCCATTGCGAGAAGACAAAGTAGCTTCGCGGGCTCAGTTGTGATTGGACGAAGTCGTTATATGTCAGAGGTTGCACCACGCCCACCTTTCCGAAAGGGTTGAAAACATCATTTTTTCACCGCTTATAACTCGAGAAATAATTAACGGATCAAAAAACGGAAAAATACTGGTCTTTTTATTTTACAAACTCTATCATATTCGGCAATACAAAAATATGGTAAACGACCCCATTCCTTTGTGATCCAACCCCTATCAGAGAGATGAACTTGGGTGTTCGGTAGACAGTCCTTCTTGTATTCGTCATTCCAACGAGAACCTTTGAAAAGGATGAAAGGGGGTATCCAGCTGCAATTAGCACAAGCACAGCCAACTAAAGTCATAGTTTCCCCTCGTTCTCCATAGCTACGTCTGTAGACAAACTGTTTCCCTACTTCAGCCCCAACCTTGTTACGCTTGACAACATTATACATCAAGCCAGTTTCATCAACATTCCACACGTGATCCTCCAGCTTTCTATTAGTAGGTAAGCCTAATTTTTATAGCATCATTAAGCTTGTCAAAATAATCGTTGATCTTCAAAGGATTGGCCATGGAAGCCCTATAGGCTGACAGGTTTTCTGGAATCCTCAAAGTCAATCCGTACCGTTGTTTAAATGTAACCACCATTTCCTGCTTTCACACTTTTTCTGTCTGTTGAAGAACTGTTCGCGACCAGACGCTTCGGCCACCTGGTAAGCAATCACACTTACTTTTTTCACAGTTAGTCCAAATCCAAGTTCCTACATTTGAATTATGTTAAATTGCAGAATTCAACAACATTAGCATTAATACATATTTATTTTGGTGGTAAACCTAATTTGGTGAAACACCTAATTTGGTGATAGGCTGTACAACTATATTTTTAATATAAAAGCGTAGTTATGAGTGTGGTCTAACATTCTGTGGTACTGAGAACCATAAATATTAATTTTAAATGCCTACTTTAATTTTTTGAAATATTGTCAGGATAACCATGTCATCGATGAGCTCGAGAAACCTTATTTTTTCACTTGATTGCTAAGGCTACACAAAGCGTAGTCACCAGGAAAACTAATAAAATAACTTAATTTATATTTATCTAAGGTCTTGTGAGGATAATACTGTCTAATTACGAAATTTGAATTGATATACACTTCTTAAAATTAATAAAGAGTGAAGATACTCACGAATTAATGTAAAATGCCCTACTCACTTGTGTAGAATTGCTTTCACTTCATCTACAGGACGCTGACTGAAAGAAATAGCGCTTTCGCGGTCATCAGAAAAAAATAGTCAACCTACGTCATTTATTATCCACATGGGAAGTTATTTGAGCGACACCATTGATGGTGAGAGCGGATACAAAATGTATCACCAACATAGGTGTATCACCAAATTAGGTTCCTTCACCCGATACATTGGAGATCGTTTTGGCTGTCGGCTAGAGTATTGGCATTCGATTCCGAAGATCCGATTTTGAATCCCAGAAAAGGAGTATTTTTTACTGTTATACGGGTCCCTTCTTGATAGCCTTGTGGGAGAGCTCTTCGAGTGCAGTCCGTCGGATGGGACGTTAAGCTGTGGACCCCTTGGCGCCCTTATTTAAGAGGGTTGACGCCACCCTTCCTCCGTTCCCTGAAAACTCCTACCCTCACCCCCCACTCCGGCGCAAACGATCTTAGTGGTCGATCGCGTCATCCAACGACAACGAGAACGCTATGACAGTCGCGAGATGCGCCATGTATCTATATCGCTACTGCTATGATGCGTTAACTTCTATGCAGCTTAAAGCCGCTTTTTAAGCGTTGCCACAACAAATAAAGAGCGTTTTATTTCAATAGTGAATTTCGCTTAAATTTTCATTAAATCCATCAATCAATAAATTCCATCGGCGATTATCTTTTGTTCCGATTGTTGCGATTGTGTTGGATACATTTCCGCTGGAAAGTAGACGGCCTTCAACTTTGCTAATAGCTCGAACTAGGATCGATAGTGTTCGACATGTGTCCAGTATCGACCTGAACTCGCATCGCAGTTGCTATTTACACATGCGAGTGGAGCTTAATAGTTGTTAGCAGTTGACTGTCATAGCAGTCAACTGCTATACGTGTAAACGCACCTTTTTATTATAAGTCGATATCCGATACCCCGATATGTCGATATACTGGTGTATCCATATCACGATATTTCCTGTTTATATCGAAAAACCGATATATCGGCGAATCCGCGATATCAGAATGATATCGTCGTGCGATATTCAAAACAGCATATATCGCCCAGCCCTAATTTTCCGCCAGTTAACATATGCTCCGCTTCTTCGAAACATTCTTCGTTTCCGTTGTACCTACTCCGCCTTGAGGTGGCTCTGCTTACAACTTTCGGAGCGGAAGCACTTCCGGCTGAAGTAGAATGATGTCACGGGAATACCCGTCAGCGGCGCTGAGATAACTATCGTCCAGACTCGCCTTCTCCGGCGATGACTCGTTAAAGTGAAAACCCAAAACGATGACGTTGTCAATAGTGGATGATAGTTTCCTGCCGGTAGGTCGCGATGGAGTGACAGGGCGATCCCTATTTCTCTCTTCAAGTCGCTGCATTTCTCGCCTTCTTTCACTCTGTCACTCTTTCCCCTTTCTCCCTCTTTCCCCCCCCCTCCCCCCTTCTAACATTTCGATAGCGATCTTTAGCATTCCGTTGTTCTTACAAGGAAGAACGCCTCACTTTTCGCGGTGCATCTTATCTACATCTACTCAATACCTTGCAAGCAGCGGCGTCGGAGGTGGGGGGGATCCGATGAGAAATGAGTCTTCATTAATAAAAATTAAATGTCACTTGTTTCCAGCTTGCCTTTTCCCTTCTGACGCATATTCTACCACCTTCATATGCACAATCAGCGGAATTCTAGTCTCTACCCCCTCCTATCCGCAAAAAAATGCGGAGCCTTTTCAAGGTTTGGCCCCTCCCAGCGAAAATAGTTCCGACGCCCCTGCTTGCAAGCTGCTAGAAAGATGCGTGGCAGGGGGCGAATTCACATCAAAAGTGCATTGCATATGATGCATGCTAATGATTGGTAGCTGTAATCTAGTCGAAATATAATAATAATTTAAAAGAGATTTGAATAGCAAATGCATGCAGTAACATGTACTGGTCTACATATCTAGTTAGTTGGGTTAGCTTAAAGTTCTAATGCCATCGTGCGACTACATATACTATCCATTGATGCACTAGTATATAAATATTTTTGAACCTATCACAACTATTCATATCCCTAATTGTACGAGGAAAGAAGGACACTTTGAATCTATCAGTTCGGCAGTCAGTTTCTCTAATTTTGTGATCATGGTCCGGTCTACCATAGTAAGTCGGGGTTCGCAAAATTTTTTAACATCATCACTTAAAATATTATCTTAGAATTTATTTAAGAGATTAAGTCTAAAGTTCAACCTGCTATCTGACAATGATTCCAATTTTAATTCATTTAATAGACTGGTTACGCTATTATTGTCGGCTGTGTCGTAATAAACAGTAGAATTCGGCTTTTCGCAGATGATGCAGTAGTGTATAGAGAAATCAGTAGTCCGGGAGACAAGGCATCGTTAGAAAAGGACCTCGAAGCGATTCAGGCGTGGTGCGAT
The DNA here is from genome assembly GCA_933228895.1 of Platycnemis pennipes. Taxonomy (NCBI): domain Eukaryota; kingdom Metazoa; phylum Arthropoda; class Insecta; order Odonata; family Platycnemididae; genus Platycnemis; species Platycnemis pennipes. The sequence continues at coordinate 139,447,065 of OW121851.1, forward strand.
AAATGGAAACTAGAACTGAATAGAAAAAAGTGCGGGACAGTAAATTTTTGGAAAAGGAAAAACTCGATAGAAAGAGACTATATGATTCAAGGTACGGAACTAGTAAACGTGGAATCAGTTAAGTACTTAGGTGTAACTCTTACTCAGGATCTATCATGGGGGAAACATATCAGGGAAATATGCAGCCAAGCAAATAGAAAGTTGGGGTTTATTAAGAGAATATTAGGTGAAAGTGAGGAGAGTGTGAAGGAACGTTGCTATTTTTCAATTGATAGACCACACTTAGAATACGCTGGGAGTATTTGGGACCCTTATGAAGCAGGCTTAATTATTTACGAATTAGATCGAGTACAACGAAGAGCGGCGAGATATGTAAAAGGGTGTTACGATAGGGAAAGCAGTGTGTCTGGTATGCCAGCCGAATTGGGATGGGAATCGCTGTCACAATGTAGGCTGAATTATACACTTGATCTTCCGGGAAAATTTAAGGAGGGACATTACATTAATGACGCTAATCATATATTGCAGGCTCCGACTTATTATCGTAGGCTCGATAATTCTAATAAAATTAAGGAGATAGATTGCAGGACGGACAGGTTTAAAATGTCATTTTTCAACGTACGATTCCAGTTCAGAACGTTAGACATCGCGTAAATCGGTAATAATTACAGAGGTAATATTCAGAGTAGGTCGATAGTATTTTTTTCTTTTCTGCATGTTCAAATCAAGGTATGACTCGCAGGTATTGCTTTTTTTGCATTCATGAGTATCTATGAAATTGGTGTCGGGTTTCAAGTCATGCATGGTATTCGTGGGTGTGTCCTGCATTATTTGGATTTGGTAGTTTTTCCCCTAATTACTTTTAAAGGTGTAGTGTTTGCTTTGTAGTGTTCATTTTTGTTTGTTGTGTCATTGTTCCTGGTGTGGATGCACCTTCTGCCACGCACCCTCCAGGTGGCTTGCAGGGTATGTCGTAGATAAAGATATAGATGCAGTTATCGTATCGTCCCTTTACAAATCTTGCCGATCTTCGCTGCACACGTTCAAGTTCATTAGTTAGGCCTATTTCGTATTGATCCCATATACAGGCAGCACATTCCAATGAAAACTCTTTACAAAGGAAAATGGCCAAATATTTCACGCATAAATTTCACTTATGCTCGGAGTTGTGCTCGAAACTCACCAAATGACACCGCATCGAACATTTTCGTTCACAGACGCGAGCTACCAAGTTGTCCGCACTCTTTCTGGCGAGATGGCGTTGAAGTCGCGTGCGGAATATGAGAATGTGAATCATTCCCCCATGAACACTTGAGGCAAAGAGTGCGTATTCTCGTGGGAGTACGCATTCGCAGGAAGAATGAACGAATCAGCGCACCATCCGGATCTCCGCGATACGTTCCGTTCGCTTCGAGAGCGCGCGCCGCCGACCCGCTAGGCTGCCGCCCAGCAGGCGAGGTCGTGCTTGCTTGCGCATGCGCCGCCGGTCAGTGTGTCGGCGGACGTCCTCCCGAGCTGACCGCAGAGTGGGGGCGCCGAGAGGGCCGTCTCGTCTTGGGCGTCGCACGGAAGCCGTGAGTTGACACGGCGAGAGAGCCGATCCCTCTTCCCAAGAGCCGTTCTTGCTCTGAAGTGCAGTGCTTTTGACTTCAAGGCGATTCCTAGACTCCCATCTCTTCAATCCGCCGCGAAGGCCAATGTCGTAATTCGAGAGGTGATCTGCTTTCGCACTGATGAAGTCGTTCGCCCGGTGTGCTTGTTGCTCACTCGCAGTGGCTTGGGGCGCGGCCCTCGCCCTTCTGCCCGGGGCGCCTGCTCCCCTATTCGCGGTGAGATTTCCTCCGAGCAATGTCCAACAGTGAAGCCACGGAGTTTATACGCCCTGTGGTGAAGCTAATGGTTTGGCTGCCATCCCATCCTGGCGAGACAGGCTTACTGAAAAATAGTTCCGAGTTCCTGGCGAGTGACGGAATCCGATATTGAACGGTCTTTTAAAACTGCGAATGCTCAGGAGTGTTGTTGATGCGTCAGTTGCTTAGTTGGAGGAAGGGACACACGCGGCTAAGGAGGTGGTTTAAGGGTAGGTGGGTAGTAGGAGGGGGGGGGATGTTAGGTCCCGGAGCGAGGATGGATAGGAGCGGCATTGCCCGAACTACTCGTCCTATGTCCCATCCAACTTTTTTGGTGCTTTTCTGGTGCTCACGGCAATGCAGTAATCATCGGCATGCGAATGATGCTACCGTCGGGATTCGATGCCGGGCGCTCGGGGTAGGAAACGGTACATACATCTACATAATACCCTGCAAGCCACCATAAAAATGTGTGGCAGGGGGAGAATTCTAACCAAACATGCACTACATATCCGAAAAATATTTTTAACGTCATCACTGAAAATATTATCTTGGAATTTGTTTAAGAGATTAAGTCCAAATTTCAATAGCGATCTGACAATGATTCCCAAATTAATTCATTTAATAGACTGGTTACGCTAATATAGTTATCGTACCTTACCTTTACAAATCTTGCCAATCTTCGCTGCACACGTTCAAGTTCGTTAGATTTCATAGGGATCCCATACACTGGCAGCATATTCCAAATGAGGTCTAACAAGGGAAAAGTAGCTGATTTCTCGTACATGTTCGTCACATTTACCCAATACTCTTTTGACGAATCCCAGTTTACGATTCGCTTGACCCATTATTTCACGAATGTGTTTACCCCAGGAAAGATCATTTGTCAGTCTTATTCCAAGATATTTAATGGATTCCACGTTTGTTAATTCATTATTACTTATTTTGTAAGCGCTAGGAGGAGAACTATTCTTTTTCCAAAAATTCATTACTACAAATTTTTTAAAATTTAATTCCAACTGCCCTGCATTACACTACTTTTCAATTGCTTGTGGGTCATCATTGAAGTATTCTTTTACATTTGCCAGAGAATTTTCCTGTACACCTACTGTAGACGACCCCAATGGCCGTTATTCCCTCGAAGATGACGTTCGCGCATTTCAATGGAGGAAGTGATTTGTGAGAGTCTGACGAAGGCCACCGCCCAACCGTGCGAGGTGAGAGTCTTTTACTTGGGGATGAACGACACGCACAGATAAAAACATTCACTGGCTCCATTTGAAGAGCGCATGTTGCGTGCGTTCCTTCCATTCGTGCCACGGAGAGAGAGAGGTGTGTCCGAGGCACGCGTCTCGGCCTGCCACTGCCCGTGGGTGTTATGTATATATATATATCGGTGACGATCGTGACCTCACGAATCCAGTTGCTCGGCAGATCACCCAAGGTCGCACCCGGCCGGCCTCCTTCTTCTCCGTCTTCAAGTGAATCCCGCCCCCGTGGATAGCCTGCAGCAGAGACGGTGGCAACAGATTTGGCAGTTGATTTGTAAAGGGACGGTACGATAACTTTATTAGCGTAACCAGTCTATTAAATTAATTAAATTGGGGAATCATAGTCAGATCGCAGGTTGAAATTTAGACTTAATCTCTTAAACAAATTCCAAGACCATATTTTCAGTGATGACGTTAAAAATATTTTGCGGACCCCAACTTACTATGGTAGACTGGACCATAATCACAAAATTAGAGAAATTGATTGCCGAACTGATAGATTCAAAATGTCCTTTTTTCCTCGTACAATTAGGGATATGAATAGCGGTAAATATATCCAATACGAGTGTAGCAATGGAATAACATTGGTAGCTGCATGTTGGTATAAGGACTTATAGCTAACCCAACTAACGGCATGTATGCTTTGCTATTTTTATCTTTTTTTAAATAGTGTAGTTTTGAACAGTACCTATATAAGTACTAATCCTTTTTTATGCATGATATGTAGTGCATGTTTGGTGAGACTTCACCCCCTGCCACACACCTTTATGTTGGCTTGCAGGGTATTATGTAGATGTAGATGAACAGTATTTCGCGGAGCTCTTCCCCAATGTCTGCTTGAACTGTTGACCTGCCTCTCTTCAGGGTGGCGATCGTCAGGGAAAACCTGGAATTGCCAGGGAAAAATGGAAATCTGGAAAAGTCAGGGAATTCTCGTAACAGTCAGAGAGAAACCGGGATAGGAAATTCTCGTTATTTTTCTACCATTACGTTTACTGTTTACGTCTTTCCCGCCCTTTATTTCACCAACTAAAACGAATGTTTATCGCCGAAGTGCATAGAATAAGCTCCGTCAATTCGTTGAACATTCAGTTGTGAATCTTAGTTATTTAGCTGTGAATCAGTCGTGCGATGTATCCCTTTTGTATATCCTTAGTGCGGTATTTGCCTAGTAGCGTATTAATTCATGATCACCATGCATTCCGCTCATCACAAGGAATCCGAGGCTATGCTGTTCGGAAGATTTTACATCGCGTTTATTATAACTTCCGAGACTCAGGTCAAGGGGTAGTTGCAGCACACTAGCGATGTATATTTGATAATATCAAATCATATACTCTATTTGCAGTCCTGATAGAGTACACAAATCGTTGGAAAAGCGAAAAATCTTGAAGTGGTTAGCAAAGTATCCACACCACTAGGTGTTGAGGAGAGAATTTCGAGCGATCTATTACTGATACCAACACAAGTGGAATCCGAGCTGAAGTTTAAAAAGCTTACGATTTAAACCACTGCAGAAATGAAACTAAACGCTCTAGTGCATTTATATGGAGACTAGAAAACGTTATCCGAAAAATATCCGCAAATAACCGCGTAATAGATAGAGATCCTCGGTGCCATAAAACGACCCTTCGCCTTACACCCAACCAGAGTGCAGGGGGCGTGGGAGTTGCAGCCATGCGACACCAGCTGTGGGTCGGTGGACTCGAAGAGACAATAATTCTGTGTGGTATGCATGCTGTCACCGTTAAAAGTCTACGTATTCGTCAGTAGGCGGTGTCAAGATGGTAAGAGGAGAAACGCCCGTGGTGCACCCGAAGAAAGCAGTCTTTCAGTATCTCCTAGACCTTTATCCCACGTGATGAAATGCGTAATTTTTTCCGCGATTTCTTCAAAATGTAATAGATGAAGGCTCTTGTCAATGTTTGTGTCTCAAAAATCTCCATAGTGGAGTGGATGCGGCTACAATCCATTCCACACACTTGCCACCCCGTTGCAGGCGGATTGGACCAGACTCGACCGCGCGATCGAAAAACTAATGTGAAGTTCCGCGTCGCAAACGGTCACAGCACAACTCATCGGATTAGCACTATGGAAGCTTTTTAGAATTTCCCCATGTAAGTTACTCCGGGATGCTCGGTGATGCGGTTTACTTTTCCTCTACATATATTAAAAAAAAATGACCAAAAATTAGGGTTGGCCATTTTGTTTAATATCTTCGGTAAATAATACCAAACATGTAAGTAGACTACATTAAAACAAAGATAAAAAACTGTTTCATCTAATTACACCACGTTTTATTCCAATTAATCACCCATACAGGTTCAGCAGAGGGTTGATTTTGAAGATTTCGTAAGATAATTGCGTGTAGACCATTTTTGCGATATTTGTGCATTTTTGACCTCATGCAAATTGTTAATTGTTGAGTACTAAGGAAAATGCCTTATATTATCGGATGTACAGGTCTCTTGAGAATATTTATGCGAAGTTTCAGCTTCCTGGCTTGAAAAAATCACTTTTTGAATGTTGGCTAGATTTTTTCGTTTCAGCCCACTGTGCGGCCGGCCGCCTTCGTCTTAGCTTGTTCCGTCTTCAAGTGAATCATTTTTCCCCGTGGGTAGCCTGCAGCGGAGATGATGGAAACAGCATTTCGCGGAACCAATGGCGTCGGAAGTGGGGGGGCAGAGGGGGCATTCGGCCCCACCCCCCCAGAATTTGCCCCGGGCCCTTGAGAAATGAGTCTTCATTGATAAAAATTAAATTTCACTTGTATCCAGCTTGCCTTTTCCCTTCGGACGCATATTCTACCACCTTCATGCCCCGTTTCCACTACTGACATTCTACCACGGTTATTTCAGCCCTCATAACCTACCTGCGTTCCAGTTAGCTACAATGTTACCCTGTATGTGACTGCTTTCGTCACATAGCGGTTACCAGTATTCCAGTTCAAAAGAAAATCGACGATCGTTATAGAAATGCGCAAAGATGGTAGCACATTGAAGTGTGTAAGCACTTGAAGTTTTATTCAAGAATCTATATTGATTTTTATAATCAAATGTCGTCGGGCTTATCGCGTACGCCTACGGAGCAAGTCCGTCTCCTCGTGAGCAAAGTTTTTGCAATTCTTTTGTTCGGTCATTGCTGGGAAGATATAATTAAATTATGTAAACCATAGGTAATAACAACTCTGGAGCATCATTGAACATAGTCAAAAATCAAGTATTAAGCCAAACAAAGACACCACACCAACCACGATTTCCTAGATGCACATGCCGCGATCCTTCACCGCTATTCGTGATTCAACTGTTTTCCCATAATTCTTACCAGGATTTTGACTAACTTGCGTTCCAATTACAAAAAAGAAACGACGGTAACCACTATTCCCTGATCTAACAAGGGTAACTCAATGCTAGTAGGACTATCTACCATGGTAGGCGTTTTCGAGCGTTTCCATTACTAGCATTGCGCGGGTAGAGAGTTACCGTCGTAGAAATGTCAGTAGTGGAAACGGGGCTTCGTATGCACTTTTAGCGGAATTTTAGTCTCTAACCCCTCCTCTCCGCAAAAAAATGCGGGCGGGCCCTTTTCTTAAGAGCCGGGCCCTTTTCAAGGTTGGCCCCTCCCAGAGAAAATGGTTCCGAGGCCCCAGCGCGGGACTCTTCCCCAATGCTCGCTTGAACTGCTGACCTCTGCCTTTCTTTTCTCTGGGCCACATTCAGCATCTCACCCAGAATCGCTCCCACTGCTTGCCTCCTATTTAAAATCCCCACAAAGTGGATGACATCTTCTACCTGCAAAGGAGGGACATACCACTTCTTAGCGTGACGCGGACAACTGAGTTGAGATTCCGAATATGACCCAGAATCTCAACTGAAGTCTCATTCCTACAGCTTGCGTCATGAATTAAATTGGGAATCATTGTCAGATCGAAGGTTGAAATGTAGACTATATATCTGAAACAAATTCCAAGACCATATTTACAGTGATGACGTTAAAAATATTTTGCGAACCCCAACTTACTATGGCAGACTGGACCATAATCATAAAATTAGAAAAATTTATTGCCGAACTGACAGAGTCAAAGTGTCCTTTTTTACTCGTACAATTAGATATATGAATAAGGGTAAATATATCCAATACGAGTGTAGCAATGGATAACATTGGTAGTTGCACGTTGGTATAAGTACTTGAAGCTATCTCAACTAACAGCATGTTTTTGCATGTTTGCTATGCTATTTTTGTCTTTTCTTAAATAGTGAAGTTTATAACAGTATATAAGTATTAATCCTTCTTTTATGCATGATATGTAGTGCATGTTTGGTGAGAATTCACACCCTGCCACACACCTTTATGTTGGCTGGCAGGGTATTATGTAGATGTAGATAGACCCTCTAACACGAGTTCGGAAGGAAACACAGATTCTCCTGGACGTTGTTCGAAGTGGTGTACGGCATGGGCTAAGAAGGAAATCCAATGTTGCATGTTGTGTGTCCGCACACACTCCAATTGGATTCGAAGTACATGTTTCAGGACGTAAGCAGCGATACTGTACTGGAGATCCCTGAATATGACCCTGTGTGCTCTTGACGTTAAAGATTGCAATGAGGTGTTCTCCTCGTCAGACCCGGGATAAGACCCGACTTGACTTCGGTAGCCTTCTGTTTGATTTATCTTTATTGGGTCACCCTGAAGTGTGCGTTATAAGTGGACACCTACCATCCTCGTAGATCTTCAAATTCGGTCTTTGGTTGACCTTGGGTCTTACTTCTAGGATATTTGAAGCCTGCCGCGTGAACGGCGGTGAAATTCACATTAATTGCTATGAGAAAAAATTCACCTGGACCGGGAATCGATTCACGAACCTTTAGCTTTCCGAGCCACTGGCTTTCCGGGTACTGCGCAGACTACTACGCTACCCAGGATCCCTGATTCCCATGGCAATTTTTCGGAGGTTCAAGGTACTAGTAGTTGAGCCCTCGCGGTCCATCAAGAATGGCAACGCAAGGGAGAAAGGGCTTCAAAGAAGCCACGACCAAAGGTGAACCCCATCCAGCGCTAAAGCCGCGCTTGGCGGTAAATGCAGGATATTTCAAGCCTACCGCGTGAACGGCGGTGAAATTCACATTAATCGAGTATTTGGACGTTTTTGGGAAGCGATCTTGAAAAAAAATTTAAACTCAGTTAGGCTAAATCCCGACTCTGAGAATAGTGAGGTACTTTTTAAGTGAGATATTTATTATTAAAATTTGCAAAATTAATGTTGCGCTGAAGCACCAGGCAGCCATATTCTCTTGAGCTGTGACGTCATTTCGCACTATGTGTTTTCAGGCATAGCTTGTTCATCGGGGTGAGCCCCTCTACAGCGAGCACTAAGTTTGGAAAGAAGGCAGGGAATGACTCATGGACCAGATTCAATGTGTTTACATGCCATCATCTACAAAGTACCCTGCAAGCCACCTCAGGGGTGTGTGGCAGGGGATCCCATCAATGCCATGCTTCGATCATTTATTTCCCGGTTACGCTGGCGACAAGAACTATCGACTGCTCTACCTCGAACTACTTACTACTACCCCTCGCTCTTCGGTTCTCGCTTTTGCGTTCGTTTGCCGATTTATCATTCGGGTGTTTCATTTAAGAAGAAGAAGAAGTTAAATATCAACAGCAAGATTTTTATCTTTCCGGAAAGCCAAAGGTTCGTGTTTCGATTCCCGTTCCAGGTGATTTTTTCCTCATGGCAATTAATGTGATTTGTTGATTACTTGGTAGCGAGTTGTGTGAGGGAGTGGAGTTGTAAACCTCTTCTTTCCCGTCGTTTGAGCGTGTCAGATTTGGACCTTGGTTGCTAATTACGACCTGAATTTCCTCTGTAGAACTTCGGTCAATGAGGGACCCCGTGGAAAAACTTGATAGTCAGAAAATAAAAACTGTGTTTGGTGGTAGTTCGAGGCAGATTACGCCCTGAGTGTCCTCGCCTGAAATGAAAGCTACTTTTCCCTTGTTAGACCTCATTTGGAATATGCTGCCAGCGTATGGGATCCCTACGAAATCGGTCTAAATAACGAACTTGAACGTGTGCAGCGAAGATCGGCAAGATTTGTAAAGGCACGGTACGATAACTATATTAGCGTAACCGGTCTATTAAATTAATTAAATTGGGAATCATTGTCAGATCGCAGGTTGAAATTTAGTCTTAATCTCTTAAATAAATTCCAAGACCATATATTCAGTGATGACGTTAAAAATATTTTGCGGACCCCAACTTACTATGGTAGACTGGACCATAATCATAAAATTAGAGAAATAGATTGCCGAACTGACAGATTCAAAATGTCCTTTTTTCCTCGTTCTATTAGGGATATGAATAACGGTAAATATATCCAGTACGAGTGTGGCAATGGATAACATTGGTAGCTGCATGTTGGTATAAGGACTTATACCTAACCCAACTAACGGCATGTTTTTGCATGTATGTGCTTGCTATTTTTATCTTTTATTCAATAGCGTAGTTTTGAACAGTACCTATAAAAGTACTGATCCTTTTTTTTATGCATGATATGTAGTGCATGTTTGGTGAGAGTTCACCCCCTGCCACACACCTTTATGGTGGCTTGCAGGGTATTATGTAGATAGATGTAGATGAAAGTAAGTAAGGCGTCGGCGTAAAGCCAGCTGCCCTCCGATGCGATCTCTTGCGAGACGGGATTCAACACGAATGGAGATCCTCTGGGGGAAGTAGACTGCTTTATTTCTCGTTCCTGTTAACGTTGTTGTGAATCAGAGACACTACCGGACACTTCAATTTTCTGAGTGGGTGGGTCCCAACCTGTTTGCGCACGCTCCGTCTGCTTCGTATTCATCTACATCTACGCGATACCCTGCAAGCCACCGCGAGGGTGTGTGGCAGGGGTGAAGATCACCATCAACAAGTGAGGAGTCATAAATTAAATACATCACGAATATTGATGGTATTCATTTCGATTAAACATCCAAATAGTTATCACTACAATGCCTACTATTCATCAAGAATCCACCTCCTGCTGTGAATGATCGAAATGACCTCGAAAGTGTAATCTTTTTTTTTTTTTTGCAATTATGAAATCTTTGAAATTGATTTGAAAACGTCGGTGGTTAGTGCGGATTACCGCCGGTGGGCTTACCTCGGATTAGCCATTGACCATTGACGCTGATTTGATTGATTCACTGGACAGGGATAACTGACAGGCAAAAGGTGAAAACTCTATCTCATCTCTCCAAGTTACTTCCTGGAATGCAACGCGATTAAACCCTGACAGAATATCGTTTCTCGAAACATCAGACTCCCGCGAGAAGGATCCAATTCCTTTCGACCTCATGTCGCAGTTAGAATTAAACTTTAAAAAATGTCTTGCAATGAATTTTTGGAAAAAGAATAGCTCTCCTCCTATTACTTACAAAATAAGTGATAATGAATTAACAAACGTAGAATCCATTAAATATCTTGGAGTAAGACTGACACATGATCTTTCCTGGGGTAAACACATACGTGAAATAATGGGTCAAGCGAATCGTAAACTGGGATTCGTCAAAAGAGTACTGGGTAAATGTGACGATCATGTACGAGAAATCAGCTACTTTTCCCTTGTTAGACCTCATTTGGAATATTCTGCCAGTGTATGGGATCCCTACGAAATCGGTCTAAATAACGAACTTGAACGTGTGCAGCGAAGATCGGCAAGATTTGTAAAGGGACTGTACGATAACCTTATTAGCGTAACCAGTCTATTAAATGAATTAAAATGGGAATCTTTGTCAGATCGTAGGTTTTAATTTAGACTTAATCTCCTAAACAAATTCCAAGACCATATTTTCAGTGATGATGTGAAAAATATTTTGCGAACCCCTACTTACCACGGTAGACTGGACCATGATTACTAAATTAGAAAAATTGATTGCCGAACTGACCGATTAAAATGTCCTTTTTTCCTCGTACAATTAGAGAAATGAATAACGGTAAATATATCCAATACGAGTGTAGCAATGGATAGCATAGGTAGTTGCATATGTTGGTGTAAGGACTTGGAGGTAACCCAACTAACAGCTCCGTTTTTCATGCTTAGTATGCCATTTTTATCTTTTTAAATATGCAATCTAGACTAATATATTAATGCTAATCCTTCTAAATGCATGATATGTAGTGCATGTTTGGTGAGAATTCACCCCCTGCCACACATCATTGAGATGGGTTACAGGGTATTATGTAGATGTGGATGTAAAAGGATAAATGCACTACCATCGTGACGTCCTGTTGGCTCGCAACTAATAGGGCTTTGAGTAGATAATGAGAGTAGACTTTTAAAAGCTGAGTTGTTTCTGAAAATGTGAAAATGTTAAATTTATGGGGCGGAGAATGCCGCTAATGCCTCCCTTGCCGTAAATTGGGTGTACCTATCTCCAGCAATGAACCCGTCGGGCCACAGATCACGGGGCGTATCTTTTCTCGTTGACGCGGGAAGGGGAGCCCCAATTATCGAATGTTGTGCAATCACCAACTCTTGCAAATTCCCTTCTCACTCCTCAGCATACCATCTTGAAGGAGAACGCAAGACAATAATTAAATTAACAATGCACTCAATGGTTTGTGACGCAACGCTGTGGGAATGGCCCAAGTCTCGAGTCTTTCGTTGCGCTATAACGAATGATGAAATTTGACGCTATGATTCGTTTCAAGTTCTTCGTTTGCCCGCAAGCGCGAGTCTCGAAAACATTCGTTGCGAACGAATGTTTTTCAACGATCGTTTTCCTTTGTTTACGCAACGAACAACAAAGAGCGTTCGTTTACAGCTCATCTCAACGAACTTTATCGTTTTGGCTGGTTTTGATTCACAAATATGGTGGTTTTAAGACATGTACAGTTGCTACGTGTGGCATTTGAAGAGGAAAGGCGACTGAACAGGAGGGAGAGATTTTTAAGACACCGACCCAATCCATAAGAGCTTCCCGAATATTACTTGAGTCAAATATCTCGCCTTAATCAAGATGTGCTTTAGGTTTCGTGAAAGAGCGAAGACCCTTCATAAAATTCCCGAGGCGATCCAATTGAAATAAAGGTAATTATAACATGCGTTTGAAAGCAGTCATATTATTCTTGAATTACATTTACGTGCAATATATTTAATAGATCTACGGAAATGTAGTGGACTCGATACTGCTGCAAAATGTCGAACCCTTTAGAAATTGTTATAATTAATAATTACTGCAGTTTAGGTGTATGAGAGCTAGGTCCAAGTGTATATTTTTTCCCAATTATAGGTTGTGACGGGATTGAGTGTTTTTGCCTGTTGATGCTATGAGAGACCAGTGGGTTTGAATTTATTCCTTAGTGTAAGCCAGAAGAGTGTGAGATGGAAGAATTGGGGAAATTACTACGGCTGTGAATTAGCATTTAATTCATAAAAGGATCGAATTTCCGATGAACAGTCACGTACAAAGAAGAAGAAAAGCACGGTAAACAAATCATCTCGTTGAGGTTCCTACCAGCTTTTATAAGCATTGGAATACATATTTATTGGTGCTATGCAGGTGTATTTTCAACGCAACGTATTAATTTGAGTGTAAATATACTTATAGTTTTTCTCTTTATGTCAAGTAAACAGCGCTGACCTTCATATACATCTAGGTACTTCTACATAATACCCTGCAAGTTACCATAAAGGTTTGTGGCAGGGGAGTGAATTCTCACCAAACATGCACTACATATCACGCATAAAAAAGGATTAGTATTTATATACTGTTCTAAACTTCACTATTTAAAAACGATAAAAATATAATACCAAGCACACAAAAACATGCCGTTAGTTGGGTTAGATTCAAGTCCTTATACTAACATGCAGCTACCAATGTTATCCATTGCTACACTCGTATTGGATATATTTACCGTTATTCATATCCCTAATTGTACGAGGAAAAAAGGACATTTTGAATCTGTCAGTTCAGCAATCAATTTCCCTAATTTTGTGATCATGGTCCAGTCTACCATAGTAAGTTGGGGTTCGCAAAAAAAGTCAATGCTGACAATATTACCATGGAATTTGTTTAAAAGGTTAAGTCTAAATTTCATCCTGCGATCCGACAATGATTCCCAATTTAATTCATTTAATAGACCGTTCTTTGTCGTTGGTCATCTTGCGAATGATGTTTGCGATGAGGGCGACCTCCTGTCTACATAAAGTAAAGTGACCATAAGGTCCAAATATATGTATTTACCTGAGGCACTATCATCAGTATCTATGGTTACGGAAGCAATCGGGTAGCCGTGATCCACGCCCGCTAAACTTCGGATTAGTGGACAAGCGAAATTGATCAGTGAGATCAATAGAGAGTAAGGTTAGGCTGTTTTTTTCCTGGAGGGCCACCATAATTACCGCCCGTGTTAGGAATTGGGAAATGCCCGAAAATGCAACCACGGTCGGCTTACAAATATGGCCGACTCGGACACTCCTCTGCGAAGTGAGCTGCTGGATAGGATCGAGAGAAGTAGTAATAAATGTGGATTCAGCATAAAATGAATCTTGGATTAGCCGTTATTTATCAAGTAAGAAAGACGAAGCACATGGTATGCTGTAGAAGATCTGAGGGATAGAGAAAAAGTCTGAGGGGTGGAGGTCGTGTCTATTGGGAAGCCAAACCTACGGGCGGGGAGAAAACTAACGGATAGGATGGCAGGGGCTGCATAGTGTGACGTGTGGCGATTTGATTTTGGAATTTGCAATGGACATTTGTTTCTCGTGCATTGGAGATGTGTTTAACACGAACATCAGAGTATGAGCTGAGTTTTTGGACCTCGGGCCGGAGCTGGAAACGTGTCGGGTGCCCCTGAATCGCTCGGGTGTCCACTCCATGGACGAGGCATCGTCTAGGGTAGTGCGTAGGATACTGGAGCATACACGTAGGGTTTAGCTCAGGTGGTAGCCCAGAGTGCAGGTTTAATATCTGGGGGAGCAATCGTGGAAGAAATTGACAGAACACGCAGAGTAGTTTTAGAAGGTCAGAGAAAAACAGATAAAAAGGACGAACATGATAAATCATCAAAGGTAATAGGTAGATCAAATAGTGGACCCGTTAAAAAAATATCGAGGAAAATTTTAGTTGGAAAAGAGCAACAAGAGAGAAACAGATTGGGAGAAAGAATTTCAGTGATAGTAGTGAATTGTCGTAGTTTAAGAAATAAAGTAGCTGAATTTCACCACCTCATAAAAAGTACTGATGCAGATATAATCGTAGGTACAGAAAGCTGGTTTTCGAAGGACATATCAGATTGTGAAGTATTCCCGAAGTGTTTTACCGTATACAGAAAGGATAGAGTAAGCAGAAACGGAGGAGGAGTATTTATAGCTGTGAAGGACCCGTATGTCAGTAGAAGAGAACTTATTTCAGAGCGAAATGTAGAAATTATTTGGTGTTCCGTTAAAAGTAAAAGTAGTAACGCCAAAAAGATATATGTAGGTGCATATTACAGGCCACCGGACGCAGACTTCAATTCTGTAATGGAACTAGAGTCAGAGATACGTACATTACTTTCTCGGAACAATGATAGAGGAATAATAGTGGACGGAGATTTCTATCTCCCTTCGATAGACTGGAATACGTGTAGTTTCATAACAGGAGGTAAGGATAAGGAACTCTGCGAATCACTGTTGAACACCTTTACGTCACATTCTTTACAACAGCTAGTAACAGAACCGACCAGGGGAAACAACATTCTAGACTTATTAGCAACAAATATACCCGAAAGAGTTATAAATACAGTTACAGACACAGGAATTAGTGATCATAAAATAGTGCATGTGAAATTTATTGTAGGCGTTGAAAGACATTATAAACCAAGGAGGAGGGTATACTTGTTTCGCAAGGCTAATTACGACGGTATGAAAGAGGAATTAAGGGAAGCGTTTAATGGATTTAGCGAACAAAGCAAATGATTAGATACAGAGGATTCGTCGAGAGAATTTCTTGAGGTCACCCGTAAAGCAGTTAATAAATACATACCAAGTAAATTCATTACCGATAATACAGAGCCAAGGTGGTATAACGCGGAGTTAAGGAAATCACTAAAGCGACAAAGGGTATGCCACGCTAGGATGAAAAATGCAGGACGGGGTCTATCGGTAGAGGAAAAAAATGAGTTAGTTTAAAACTATAAAAAATCAAGAGCATTAGCAAGGAAATCATGTCGGCTACCATTATCACAATTCAAGAGCAAGATGTTATGAGAACATTTAGATAGCAATCCTAAAGAGTTTTGGTCATATGTGAGAGAGCTTCAGGGAAATAAGTCCACAGTGCACACACTTAAAAACGATAAAGGAATTAGAGTCATCAGCAGAGTAGAAAAAGCCAATACTTCAAACACCTTCTTCCAAAACGTATTCAACTCACCGTCACACAACGCAGTGGAACCACCGCCGAACACTTTCAGTGAGCAAATGCCCGAAATAAACATTTCATGTCGCGGAATAGACAGGAGTTAAAAAGCATAAGTAAAAACAAATCACCAGGTCCCGATCAAATTCCTTCCAGAGTAAATAAAACATTAGCTTCTGAAATAGCCCCCTATCTAGAGTTAATATTCACTAAAACACTAAAGAATCACACAGTACCCAAGGATTAGAAAGTAGCTAACATTACACCTATATTTAAAAGCGGTGATAGGGAAGAACCTAGTAAGTACAGACCCATTTCACTCACGTCAATCTGTTGTAAGATATTTTAGCACATTGTAATCAGTTCGATCATGGGGCATTTGGATAGTCAGGGATTACTCATAAACAGCCAACTTGGGTTCCGGAAAGGTAGATCTTGCGAGACACAATTAGCTTTATTCGTACACGATATCTTAGTCCACGGCGAAAACAGTACTGAAGTTGTGGCGATATTTTTAGATTTTAAAAAGGCTTTCGATAAAGTTCCTCATGACAAATTAATCTTGAAGTTAGGGAGTTTTGGTATAAATAAAGACGTTGTATGTCGGGTAAAAGAATTCTTAAGTGGGCGAGAGCAGAAGGTTGTCATAGATGGTATCATGTCGGGCACAATCGAAGTCACATCGGGAGTTCCCCAGGGTAGCGTAGTAGGTCCGCTTCTATTTCTTTTATACATAAACGATTTGGGTACTGTAGTTAGTAGTACCTTAGACTTTTTGCAGACGATGCGGTGGTGAACAGGGGTATATCAAATGAAGAGGACAGGAAATCACTAAGCAAGGATTTAGATGCAATTCAATGGCGGTGCGACAAATGGCAGTTAGAATTTAACCTTAAAAAGTTTGTAGCTATCAATTTTTGGAGGAGGAATAATTCGACAGAGCGATCCTATAGAATTAATAACACGAAGATCGAAAACATTGAAACCGTAAGATATTTAGGTGTAACAATCACTAAAGATTTATCGTGGGGAAGACACATAAGGGAAATATGCGGCCGAGCGAAGAGAAAGCTAGGATTTATAAAAAGAGTACTTGGGAAATGTGATGAGAAGACAAAAGAGCGATGCTACTTTTCACTAGTTAGGCCCCACCTTGAGTATGCAGCCAGTGTATGGGATCCGAATGAATTAGGTTTGATTAGAGAACTAGACAGTGTGCAGCGTAGAGCAGCTAGGTTCGTCAAAAGGTGTTACGATAGGTTGAGTAGTGTATCAGAATTAATACAAGAATTAGGGTGGGAATATTTATCAGAGCGTAGGTTAAAGTACAGATTAAATCTATTAGCGAAATTTGAATCGGATAGCTTTACTGAAGATGTTAGGCACGTATTAAGAACACCAGCGTATTATGCTAGATTCGACCAGCCAAATAAGATTAGAGAGATAGATTGTCGTACCGATAGATTCAAAATGGCATTTTTCCCCCGGACTATAAGAGAACAGAATAGGCAGCATAGGAAAGGGATATGTATGGGAAAAATATTAGAGTATTCTATAGTGCATGATGCATGTCTTACCCCTTAAATACTATAGAGATAAACAAACAAGTTTCATGAGACAATATAGTTGCTAGTTTGCATGTTAGTAGTGCATGCTTGGTGATCTTCACCCCCTGCCACACACCCTCTCGGTGGCTTGCAGGGTATCTTGTAGATGTAGATGCGTAGTTTGCTATTTTTATCTTTTTAAGTATTGCAGTTTAGACTAATATATATTTATACTATCCTTTTAAATGCATGATATGTTGTGCATGTTTGGTGAGAATTCACCCCCTGCCACACACCTTTACGTTGGTTTGCAGGGTATTATGTAGATGTAGATGTATCATGGTTAATGAAGAATCTACAGCTAGCTGAATGTGTTATTTAAGGAGTAGGGAAACATCTAATTCAAACGAACTCATACGTAGATATATGTGGGAAAAGGGACAGGCTCCTTCCAGACAGTGAGGTTTGGGGAATAACGCCCGAAAGAAATTTAGGCTGCAAAACATTTGAAATGCGGTTAGTCAGGGGCGTGATGAGCACGTTATGATACCAGATTTGTCTTGGAACTATTTCGATCGGAGATAACTCCTAACAGTTTTCGACGCGGAATGATAAATCTCAGACAATGCAATGAGTAGCCAACGAAGGTATTCCAAGTGGAGTGGGGTAAATGCAAATACTATTTAAAATAATACGGCAGCAGTACATTGGGCGTACCTTGAGATGTTATGGAATCTTGATTACAGTCGAGGACGTAATTGGATCGATGGCCAATGATGGCAGAGGAAGACATTGGAATCTACATGTAGAAATATGCAGCAATTATTTAGGCAGGAGGTGAATTATAACCAAACATGCACTGCATATCATGCATTAAAAGGATTTGTACTAATATATTAGTCTAGACTGCAATATTTAAAAAGATAAAAATAGCAAAGCAAACATGCAAAAACAAGTTGTTAGTTTGGTTGCCTTCAAGTCCTTACACCAGCATACAAATACCTATGCTATGGATTCAATCACCCGTATTGGATATATTTACCGTTATTCATATCCCTAATTGTACGAGGAAAAAAGGACATTTTGAATCTGCCAGTTCGGCAATCAATTTCTCTAATTTTGTGATCATGGTCCTGTCTACCATAGTATGTTGGGTTTCGCAAAATATTTTTAACCTCATTACTGAAAACATTATCTTGGAATTTGTTTAAGAGATTAAGACTTCATTTCAACTTGAGATCTGACAATGATTCCCAATTCAGTTCATTTAATAGGCTGGTTACGTTAATATAGTTATCGTACCGTCCCTTTACAAATCGTGCCTATCTTCGCTGCACACGTTCGAGTTCGTTATTTAGGCCGATTTCGTAGGTATCCAATATACTGGTACCCATATGCCCATCCCATACCCATCAATTGGTCGGTCACTGCCGCTAATAAGGATAACAGCATTTAGTGAATGCGAGGACGTTGGTTCCCCCCGCGATGCACTCCCATGAAGAGCACAATGCCAGTGGCTTGCTAAACACTTTGACGTAGAGGTGGGTTTACCCATGGCCTCCGACCCCTGACGGCACCTAAAGCGCTGTTGCCCAATTGCTGTTCCGACCTGCGTTAAGGGTGGCCATGGATTGTCGGGAATAGAGGTAACCAATGAGTCACGTGACACACACGAACGGTTCGACATTTCGGTTCCTTGGAATCGCTCCGCGTTGAAATCCTTCCGATGGTGAACACTTTAGTATCCCCTTCTCATATCCACCGCCCATGGCGTGATCTACATCTATCTATCTATCTACATCTACACAATACCCTGCAAGCCACCACAAGGGTGTGTGGCAGGGGGTGATTGCTCACCAAACATGCACTACATATCATGCATAAAAAAGGAATAGTATTAATATACTAGTCAGAACTACACTATTTAAAAAAGATAGAAATTGCAAAGCAAACATGCAAAAACATTCTGTTAGTAGGGTTAGCTTTAAGTACTCATGCCAACATGCAGCTACCAATGCTATTCATTGCTACTCTCCGATAGGACATATTTACCGTTATTCGTATCTCTTATTGTGCGAGGGAAAAAGGACATTTTGAATCGGTCAGTTCGGCAATCAATTTCTCTAACTTTATGATTATGGTCCAGTCTGCCATAGTAAGTTGGGGTTCGTAAAATATTTTTAACATCATCACTGAAAATATTGCCTTGGAATTTGTGGAAGAGATTAAGTCTAAATTTCAACCTGCGATCTGACAATGATTCCCATTTCAATTCATTTAATAGACTGGTTACGCTAATATAATTATCGTATCGTCCCTTTACAAATCTTGCCGATCTTCGCTGCACACGTTCAAGTTCATTACTTAGACCGATTTCGTAGGGATCCCATACACTGGCAGCATATTCCAAATGAGGTCTAACAAGGGAAAAGTAGCTGATTTCTCGTACATGATCGTCACATTTACCCAATACTCTTTTAATGAAACCCAGTTTGCGATTCGCTTGACCCATTATTTCACGAATGTGTTTACCCCAGGAAAGATCATTTGTCAGTCTTATTCCAAGATATTTAATGGATTCCACGTTTGTTAATTCATTATTACTTATTTTGTAAGTGCTAGGGGGAGAGCTATTCTTTTTCCAAAAATTCATTACAAGACATTTCTTAAAGTTTAATTCTAACTGCCATGTATCACACCAAGTTTCAATTGCTTGTAGGTCAATATTTAAATATTCTTTATCATTCGGGCATAGAATTTCCCTGTACACTACTGCGTCATCGGCAAATAGACGAAGCTTACTTTTTACCACCTTTTGGATATCATTAATATACAAAAGGAATAGGAGTGGACCTATCACACTACCTTGTGGGACACCCTAAGGTGATGTGTGGCGGCAGGCGGAGGGACCGCCGCCCTTGCGGTGTGATAACATCGCGTTGAAAAATCTGCTGGGATCGAACACAGGCCTTCGGGATGGGAGGTCCATAAGGCTGCCCCCTACGCCCTTCGGCTTTAAAGGGGCTGACCCAGCCTGGCTAACCCAGTTCTCGTGATTATGTAGTAGGCTCTGTGTGTGGCGTGGAATTTCGCAACGACCGATTAGTCAGTCACCTTTCCCCCCCACCCCTTTAGTACTTTGCGACCGCCTTCGTTCCCCGCCCCCTGCCCTTACTTCCTGCGAATTCCTTGCGTTTAATGCCGTCCGTGGTTGATCCAAAAACGCACGTGCCGGGGGAATATGGATCATGTTTCCGGCCGCGAGTGTTTTGTTTTCATCCTCGCACCTGGGGCGGTCGCGAAACGTGGCTGGCAGTTAGCGAATGCTCGTCAATTACTTAGAATCGCCCCACTTTTCGCTTTTTCGCTTTTCGAGCGGTGACTAATTGGGCGTTCTATTAGTGATTTGAAGAGTGCATATGAATTGGCAATCGAGAGAGTTTCTAGAGGGAGATGTAGAAAAGCCCGTCGTGTAAAAATTAGTGCATTCACATGGCTCGATCTTAAATCTAGGTTAGCAGTTTGGTCGGAAGGATTAGTATTAATATACTAGTCTAAACGTCACTATTTAAAAAAGATAGAAATTGCAAAGCAAACATGCAATACAAACATTCTGTTAGCAGGGTTAGCTTGAAGTCCTTATACCAGCATGCAGCTACCAATGTTATCCATTGCTACACTCGTACTGGATATATTTACCACTATTAGTATCCCTAATTGTACGAGGAAAAAAGGACATTTTGAATCTGTCAGTTCAGCTGATTTAACTTTCATTCAATTTATTCAATTCAATTTATTCAATTTATCTAATTTTGTAATCATGGTCCAGTCTACCATAGTAAGTTGGGGTTCGAAAAATATTTTTAACATTATCACTGAAAATATTATCTTGGAATTTATTTATGAGATTAAGTCTAAATTTCAACCGATCTGACAATGATTCCCAATTGAATTTATTTGATAGACTGGTTACGCTAATAAGGTTATCGTACCGTCCCTTTACAAATCTTGCCGATCTTCGCTGCTCACGTTCAAGTTCATTATTTAGACCGATTTCGTAGGGATCCCATACACTGGCAGCATATTCCAAATAAGGTCTAACAAGGGAAATGTAGCTGATTTCTCGCCTTCATTATCGATGCATAGTATTTTAGTTGATGCATTGCTTCTGCCGATGACATTTCTATGAATGTTTCCGTCGAGGGGAAGCTGAAAAATACGGTTGGTTGAATTCTTTCGTAGCGCTTCAATTCAAAAGCAATCATTAACATTTCATCTGGGAAAATATCCAAGAATAATGGACTCCACCTTGACCATTACTGATGGTCCCCCGAGGTTAGGAAGGTTTTTTGCGACTGTACAATGAAATAAGGCCTGCGGAAGGTTTCAGCCTAATTGGGGCGTTTTTACTCAGAACCGAAATCTCTATTTTGTACACGAATAGGTTAGAAGGAAACAAAAAATTATTTTTTTTTAAAATTAATCTTCCAACCAGAGCGATTCACTCATAAATCAAATATTGAAATGAGCAAAAGGTGACTCCCACGCAACGTGCTGCGTCAAGAATAACTACGTCATCCACCTCCCCTACTTGACCTGTTTTGAGGGAGAACAGGAGGGGAGGGGAAGTAGGGAGGGGAAGTGTCCTCCCGAAGATATCCTGTCGCAACCACTTCCATTGGCAGAGTCAGCTGTGTGTCCCCCATTGTGATTAGGCGAAGGAGTTTCACAGCCTCTGTTGTAACTGGACCAAGTGGATGACGTAAGAGGTCGCATGTACGCCCACTTTTCCGAAAGGGTGTAAAAACATCAGTTTTTCGGTTCAGCTTATAACTCAAGATCTAATTGATGGATCGAAGAACAGAAAAATACGGGTCTGTTTATTTTGAAAACTCGATCAAATTCGGCAATTAAAAATATGGAAAACGACCCCATTATGTGGAATTATTTCGGAAGAAATAGTGGAATATTCATTGCTACTTCTGGGCCTGCTCGCTGACAAGTATACGTCATCAGACCTAATATCCATGGAGGATAGACCTCGTACCCTAATCGAAAGAAATTGTTTTGGATCAGTACCTGCAAACTTTCTAAATGTTCTGCCATTACTTCTCTAACATCTTGAATGCGTACGGTCTGTCAGATTTTAATTCCTTTCCTTCGTGAAGCTGACCCTTGATCAAAGACCATCTTGCGCCTCCCACCCTGGCTAGGAAACGAATCCACCGTCCTAGGGTCGCACCCTGACGCTTCCACGTCGAGTCGTGACCGTGCATTTCGTAGGGGAATGAGGGGCAAGAGTACGCATCTAACAAACAATTATAAGAATTCTGCATTCAGGTTCAAACGATAATTTTTATTTTCATACAATTTGTTCTTTAATGTTGACAACGAGAGAGCCATCAATGAAATCAAAGAGAAGTCTTCTGGAGTGACTATCCACGGAGAAACAATTAGTATGCTACGATTCATTGATGACATAGCGTTCATAGCAGAGACAGAGAAGGAGCTGAATAAGATGCTAACAACCATGGAAAGGACATGGCCAGATATCAGCTGAAGATAAATAAGAAGAAGACTAAGATATTGGTGTGCAGCAAAAGAGAAGAGGCCAAAACCAACGTTAAACTAGGAAAACAGAAACAGGAACTGGAAGAGGTGAAAGAGTTCTGTTACCTGGGAAGCAGAGTAACCAACGATGGACGAAGCAAGAAAGAAATAGTGAGCAGAATAGCCCAGGCAAAGAGGGCATTCTATCAAAAGAAGAATCTACTTACAGCTGGAAATACAAGCGTAGAAGTAAGGAAACAGTTCATCAGAACATACATCTGGAGCATGTTTCTTTACGGCAGTGAGGCATGGACAATGAGACCAGCGGAGAAGATAATGGATTTTTCACGTTTAGTTTCTTGGTGTAGGGGGAACTCGTGAGAATTTCAGACCGCTTTGAGTTTTTACGCCGCTTTTGCGCAAGCGATGCTTTTGGACATGGTCTAATGCTCACGGGAGAGACGTGTGCCTCCCTCTCGAAGTGTGCGAGGCGAAGTATTCTCAGAGGTGGACGTTGAAGGTTGAAGGGGGATGATTGGACATGAAGGTGGTTAAGGAGTGGTAACGGCAACGCATAGAAATATGCGACATCTTCACGCACACACCTTTCACT
This sequence comes from Platycnemis pennipes, assembly GCA_933228895.1. Taxonomy (NCBI): domain Eukaryota; kingdom Metazoa; phylum Arthropoda; class Insecta; order Odonata; family Platycnemididae; genus Platycnemis; species Platycnemis pennipes. The sequence continues at coordinate 139,470,295 of OW121851.1, forward strand.
GGTTCAACGACATAATTGCTTTCATGTCAGACCTCGCGATATAGCCTATAAAATTCAAAACCTAACCATCTACGTTTATTTGTATTGCTGCCATATGTTTTTGAATTTCGGGGCATATTAAATCAGTGGAGGCCAATATAACCTTCATAGTCCTTGCGAAACATATGGAAGTCTCTCTCTACTCTTCTAGAATGGCTCAGTGGTCAGTTGGGGGGTCAGTGGCAGAGAGTGGGGAGAGGAAGAGAGGAAAGTAATCGCGGAAAGAGAGACTGCCGCATTCTTCCTCTTCTCTGTAAAAATAGGTTTCCTTCTCTTACCTCGACCACGTAATTTCTTTTGTAAGTATTTTGGGTCTTTAGCTTGATGAGGGTAACTTACAAAATGTTCAATTTTGTAGTACCGATAGGATTAGGAGAGTTTGGAGGGGAACATAGGTTTTTGAAGGTAAAGTAAGAAGGTTAGCGTATTTCCGATGCGAAATTGTATATTGAAACATTAATTTACAAGACTGTATTTTTTTTCATCTTTTAATTCTGCGGCAAGGAGGAAACCAACCTCGCCAATCCATTATGCCGGCAGTGCGTTATCAGGTTAAACGGAGGCGACATAGATTTTTAAAATTTCCCTTCAATTTTTACTGCACGCAGTAACCTTGTAATTATTCGTGACTTTCATTATATAAGAGATGCGTTAGCTATAACATAAACTGTGCATGAAGGGATTGCAAAAGATTCTGTAAAAAATTTCTTATGCCAACGTTCTGATACTGTTAAAGTGAACTGTATATAAAGGTAAATAAGGAGTTTAAGGCTTTTGAATGCGAATGGTGTTTAAAGAAGTGAATACTTTTTATTTTACTCAATAAGGAGAGATAAAAATAATATTTTCAACTCATCTATATATTAAATGCAAAACTAATTCCATTGCCTCATGTAACCCAATTTATTTTTTGACTGATTCCGGAGACTTGCATCATTCGTATGCGCGAAGTCATTTTGCGAAAATGTTTAAAACTCGAGTTAAAAAGAGTGACCAATTTGATGAACTGGTACAAGAGCAAAACTATGGGATTTCAGCCTTAGTCTGGGAGACTATCATATGCGAAGAAAAAAAAATATACGTCTAGATGATAAGGATATCCTACCTTCCTCGTTGTTTAGTGTGAGAGTAATATTCGATTGGGTGATGGTGGGCGACGCATTAGTGCACCCATTTCCTTGAAAGAAGAACTGAGAAAGAGCATGCTAAAAGATTATGTGAGGAGAGTAGTACTGGCGGCCGAAGACGGAGCTTGTGAATTGTTCTCTGAGGTCAGGGGGGTTATTTCGTAATCTCACTTTAGTGGGAATACGTCATAAAATATCACTTTTTCGTGGTTAAACTCCGCCACCCAGGCGGCGTCACCATTTAAGGATCTCAAGCGGTGAACTGCCGGTCATGTGCTGGTCTTTTACACGATTCATCCGTATCTTTCGACTCTTGATCCGTTTCATTATCTCCGCCTGCCATTAGTTCCCATTTCATCTTCATAAAGAACGTGAAATGGAGCCACCATCGTTTCCACTTGAAGCAATTGAGTTGGAAAAGAAAAGCTAAAGCGAGAAAGATACAAACGATTTTAAATTGTATTTTTGGAATTTGCAAAACGTGAAGAACTTCAGGACTTTCAAATGCAATATATTGGGTACTTGAAGGTATGCTTTGTTTGAAATGCTTATTTTATTATTAGCTTGAATTATCTGTGCATATATTTTATATCACTGTTTCCCAAACAATGTTGCTGACAATTCACGAACCGTTCGTGAGCCGATCATTAAGAGAGCGAAACGGATCTCCCACCTTCCCGCAAAGAGTCATTAAAAAGGTGAGATTACAAAATAACCCCCCAGGTGCCGCTCTTCATGTATTCTAAGGCTGTGGTCACACCTGGGCGAAGCAAAAAGTGATATGCACGAGCAAAGAGTTGGCATACGGTTGAAATTGGTGAGAAGAAGAGGATTGAGAAAGTTACAGAGATCTGAAGACACCAGAGTACCTACCACACGGTCGGCCGCGGTGACCGACGGGCGTTACGCCTCCACTCAAAAATATTTTTCTTTCTTAAATGAAATATTACCTCTGGTAAACTTTTTTCATTTGTAGAGGAGGGTTTTGTCTACAAAATAAAAAAATAGCAAAATCTAAGGCACAGATATATCGTCAAAAATAGATTTGAAATTTTAAAATTGTTTATATTTCAGCGTATAATCTCTTATTATATTTGTGCAATTCAAGTCCTTTAAAATAAGTCCTTAACCACGTCTGTAGCTTGAATTGCCTCGGAGATATATCGTAAAATATGTAGTAACTTTTGCAACATTCGAATTTTGCACGTTGAATTTCGCGTAAACGGCAGGGTCTTTTGCAAAACGGCTTTGGGGTTTTGATTTTCTAAACAAATGGACCCGTAATGTCAAATTTGGTCAAAATCGGTGACGGTCAAATGGCAATCACCTGGTCGAATTGACATGGAATGACCCATATATATTAATTGTCTTTCTGCATCCACCTTCTTCGCAATCCTGCGCGCCGGAAGGGAGGTGCGGCAGCCCAGCGTTTCCCGCGCCGTGACCCAGATGCCGCTTATCTCTCGTGCGACCTCTTTCGTTTCGCGGTCGACTTCGGCTTGCGCCAAGATTTTTGCATCGCAGGAGTGCGGTCGGTGAATACTAACGCGTGCGCTGAATGTCTCGGGAAGAGTGCTTTGCGATTGGAACTCGGCTCGCTCACTGGCGCTACGCACGGAGGCGGCGTGTCAGGTCCCTTTTTCGTTGGGGAGAAATGTCCGTTTCCTCAAACCGCTAAGGATTTCCCAGGAAGGATTCTTGCGCACAGAAAATCGCTAATCTTGGGATTAAGTGGACCCATCCGGAGACCACTACAGGGTTTTAACCAAGGACTTCTTGTAAGTAGCCCAACGCTCTACCCAAGGCAGTAGCGCGCTGCTAATTTTCGGCCCCCTTAATTCAATTTCTATTATTATTATTAGTATTCTACCGGTGAAGGTAGGTTTAAATGGACATTTAATTCTTCTCACCCCCTAAATTTCACACGATGTCCCTCTTCAGCCCCTACTGCCACCCATCATTCCATCCAAGCTACCCGTTCATCTCTTCCCCGCTTACCCAACGCTCTTCCCTCAATCATCCCCTTGAAAACACCATATCCTTTTATTACTTTTTCCATCCACACCTCCTGCCTTCTCCTAATTTCATCTATCAAATTTCTTTCCTCTCCTACCAATTCTAGCACTTCATCGTTCGTCTTCCTTTCGACCCACTTTATTTTCTCCATCCTTCTCCACACCCACATTTCAAAAGCCCCAAGTCTATTTTCATCTTCTTTTCTCAAAGCCCACGTTTCCGCCCCATATAGTATTAAACTTTTCACTAGTCTTTTCTTCACTTCTCTACTCAGCGCCCCTGTCATTAGTTCACGCCTACGAGTAAAAGCTTGTTTTGCCAATGCAATTCTCCTTCTCACTTCAATGCTGCTATACCATTTTCCTTCCAACACACTACCTAGATAGCTCAATTGCTCTCCCTATACCTTCTGACCTCCTAAATTTATCGTTATACTGGCCCTATTTGTTCTTGATAATTTCTATAGAGGGGAAAAAATGAGCCTATAACGGAGATGGAATAAACACCCAGATACTGGTATTACCTGTCGGTAAATTTTTTTACATGTTTATGGTTGCCCTGTCTTCCTTTTCCAAGTTTCCGTAAAACTGTTCTTCCACTATTCTTCGGATTTTCATTCGTTAGTTACTTTATCGATCCATTATATCTTCATCATTCTTCCAAAACACCATCTTTCGAATGCGTCCATCCCGTGAAATTTGTGCTGCTTTTAACGTCCATGTCTCACTGCCTCATAGTCGCATACCTCAGATATATGTTCCGATAAAGCTCCAGCTTCATCCCAAGCTTGCTTTTCCAGCTGTAAGTACAGGCGCGTAGCTGGGGGGGCTAAGGGCTTCTGGGGCTTAAGGCTCCCCCGAAATTTTTTCCCACCAATTTCGTTGTTCTGATTTTAAATGGGCATGATAATCCCGATTACACTGCGTATAATTCAAGTGCTAAGTGTCTTGAAACGTGATCACGAGTTTGAATGTGTGTGTGTGGTTGATAATTGTTCTTTTCAATCTGATATGCATGCAATCTGATCTGTATATGCATGCGTACTGACTTCTGTTCTGGGGCCGGTCAAATGAACTGCTTCATCTACATCTACTTAATACCCTACAAGCCATATCTAATATATTAGTCTGAACTGCAATATTTAAAAAGATAAAAATAGCAAACTACGCATGCAAAAACGTGCTGTTAGTTGGGTTACCTTTAAGTCCTTACACCAACATGCAACTACCTATGCTATGGATTGATTCACTCGTATTGGACATTACCGCTATTAATATACCTAATTGTACGAGGGAAAAAGGACATATTGAATCTGTCATTTCGGCAATCAATTTCTCTAATTTTGTGATTATGGCCCAGTCTACCATAATAAGTTGTGGTTCGCAAAATATTTTTAACGTCATTACTGAAAATATTATCTTGGAATTTATTTGGGAGATGAAGTCTAAATTTCCACCTGCGATCTGACAATGATTCCCAGTTTAATTCACTTAATAGACTGGTTACGCTAATATAGTTATCGTAGGGAAGACACTTCCGGGAAATATGCGGCCGAGCGAAGAGAAAGCTAGGATTTATAATAGGAGTACTTGGGAAATGTGATGAGAAGGCAAAAGAGCGATGTTACTTTTCACTAGTTAGGCCCCACCTTGAGTATGCAGCCAGTTTATGGGATCCGAATGAATTAGGTTTGATCAGAGAACTAGACAGTGTGCAGCGTAGAGCAGCTAGGTTCGTTAAAAGGTGTTACGATAGGTTGAGTAGTGTATCAGAATTATTAAAATAGTTAATGTTGGAATCATTATCAGGGCGTAGGTTAAAGTACAGATTAAATTTGTTGGAGAAATTGAAATCGGATAGCTTTACTGAAGATGTTAGGCACATATTTAAAAAACCAGCGTATTATGCTAGATTCGACCAGACAAATAAGATTAGAGAGATAGATTGTCGTACTGTTAGATTCAAAATGGCATTTTTCCCCCGTACTGTAAGAGAACAGAATAGGCAGCATAGCAAAGAGATAGGTAGGGGAAATATTATAGAGTAGTCTGTAGTGCATGATGCATGTGTTAACCCCTTAAATACTATAGATACTAACAATCTAGTTGCACGAGACCCTATAATTGTTTGTTTAAATGTCAGTAGTGCATGCTTGGTGATCTTCACCCCCTGCCACACACCCTCACGGTGGATTGCAGGGTATCGTGTGGATGTAGATGTTGATGATCGTACCGTCCCTTTACAAATCTTGCCGATCTTCCCTGCACACGTTCAAGTTCGTTATTTAGACCGTTTTTGTAGGGATCCCATTAACTGGCAGCATATTCAAAATGAGGTCTAACAAGGGAAAAGTAGCTGATTTCTCGTACATGTGTTTCATAACAAGGCAAGCAGTGAACTTTATGCCAGTGAGAAGAGATAGGAATGGGCACTGTGAAAGTAAATACCAACCGCTGAAAATTAAGGGAAGAGATTTTTATCATGTTGTCACTGAGAGTCACGGCATCTTCACAGGTTCTGTATTATTTAAAGGCCTACCTTAGCCAGAGATAGATCGGTACCACCTATGAATAGGCATACTTTTCCATATTCCATGCTAATTTGGATCGAGATCTAGGTCGAGCTGTGTATCATTCAACATTAAAAGTCTGTAATGACTTAAAAGAACACTCCGGTTACCGGCAGATGAATGTTTTTTGTATAATTTCTCTTTTACACTTCATATTGTCTTTTGGCATTGGCTAGGTTTTGGAGATTTTCTGGGAATTTTGACGGATAACATTTTTGTGTGTGATTTTTTCCAAATTTAATCCCATTTATGATGACATTAATTATTATTATGACAAAAATAGACATGTGACAACACTTTTTATCAATCAATGGATACTCCCGAGTGAAGTTAACAAGTCAGAGCTGCGACAAAAAAAAACGTTGAAATTCGTTTTTTGTTGGCGTCTTTCTATTTCAGTTTCTCATATTATGTTGTTTGTGTTTGTTGGCAGATTCGCTCGGAATGGCGTCGCGAAGCGCCAGGGGGCGCCAGCTGTGGTCTAAGGTGAAGGAGCACACGGCATCCCTCGAAGACAATGGACTGCAGAACCCGACCGGTAAGCGGTGCTTCCCACTTGTTTGTTATTGCCGTGCATAGTTGGGAAAGTAGCCAAAAAAATTAACTGTTAAAATTAATCTCTGTAAAAAATGACTACTGTCCGCGCCAAAATCTTGTATACTCGAGTTTAAACCTAAATAACTCCGAAACCGTTCATCGGATGCTCACGTTATTTACATAGTAATTTAGATAATTTTGTTGTTGATTGACTACATTGTTAGAATAATTTTTCAAACCAAATTTTGGACCTGTTTCTTACGTTAGAGTAAAAAAAGGGCCCATTTTTTTAGCGCTATGCGTCACTTTGACGTCTAATAACTGCCAAGCAAAGTTTTGGACTACAACAAATTTTTTAATACAAGGTGAATCATATCTTTATTATTACGTCTGCGAAGTTTCAAGGTTTTAACTTAAGTACTCATTGGTATGCTATTCCATTTATGACCGCACTTTTTCTCGGCAACTACGCATCATGGCGCCACGAGACTAAAACTGTCATCTTCCTCTTTAAATTTCCAGAGCGAATCAGATATTATCATTTATCTGAAGTTAACACCTTATTTTATATCGAATTTTATGTTTCCTGAAAAAACGCAGCGCAGAAAAATCGCAGCTTTGCCGGCGGAGTGTCCTGCTCTGGGGTCGCGCGTTTTGGATGCTGTGGTAATGGAGTTCATAGTTTTTTAGCTTTGGCAAACAAACCAATCACTGAAACCTGACATAGTAGTTTTTTTCATCCTTATCAATTTGTTAAGTATATTTGAAATACCGGGCCACAGCAAAGGCATTTTAAAAGTAAAAACTGACGTAATTAACTAATTGGAGACAACTAAAGGACTGAGAAATGTATCCGCCCTTCGTTTGAGGTGAAGTTGCACCCTTCGGAAAAGGTGGAGTTCCGCTCTTCATAGAAAGAAGCAGTTTAAGGGATTAGTCTATAAAACGCAACAGTCACGGTCGCAACTCAACATTGCCTCAACTTCGCTCTATTTTCCCTTCCCCTCCCCCCTCATTGGCAAGTATTTGCATCCGAAAAGTTACACTGTGCCAAAACCAACGTTATAATAGGAAAGCAGAAACTGGAAGAGGTGAAAGAGTTCTGTTACCTGGGAAGCAGAGTAACCCACGATGGACGAAGCAAGAAAGAAATAGTGAGTAGAATAGCCCAGGCAAAGAGGGCATTCTATCAAAAGAAGATTCTACTTAGAGCTGGAAATACAAGCTTGGAAGTTAGGAAGCAATTCATCAAAACGTATATCTGGAGCATGTTTCTTTACTGCAATGAGGCATAGACGATGACAGCAGCGGAGAAGAAAAGGCAGGAAGCATTCGAAATATGGTGCTATCGACGAATGATGAAGATAAAATGGATCGACCGAGTGACAAATGACAAAGTTTTAAGAAGAGTGGGAGAGAAGAGAAGTCTGCTGAAAACTATAAAACGAAGACGGTACAACTTAATCGGCCACATCTTGAGACACGATGGCCTGATGAAGACAATCGTCGAGGGAAAAGTGAACGGGAAGATTGGAAGAGGCAGGCCTCGTATGAGTTACATAGAGCAGGTCGTAAAGGACGTGAAAGAGAGGAGCTACGTGAATATGAAGAGGTTGGCTGATAGAAGAATCGAGTGGAGGGCTGCGTCAAACCAATCCTGGGATTTTTGGCCGATGGTGAAGAAGTTACACCGTCTCTACACATGAGACTTTCAATTCAAACATATTGCTTTAATTAGTGGCTGCGTCTATTCCGTGTATTCCCTCCTCTCCTCACATTATCTGACTGCTGGCCTGAAAAACGTGAAATACAATGGTATCAGGCGAGATGTGGGGGTAACAGCATCTTCGGAAGAGAGAAAAAAGTCAACTTCCTTACTGCCCACAGTTTAGATTTTATTCTCCTAGCCTCGACGTCATCCTCCGTATGGACCTCTTAGTTTATCCTTAGGATGACGGATGACATTACTAAGTAGATCTTTCATCTTTTTGTTTTGGAAAAACGTTGTCGTGAAGAACACATCCGAAGCTCGGAAGATGAAAACTAATGCATTGCATTCCCACAGTCCTATAAACTCATCGCATGCTCTAAGCGTGTTGAAAAACAGTCGCACACCCACCTGCCGAGAGCATTCAAAAGCACAAGTTGAAGTCTACGCAGGCGAGCGGACGAAACGAGAGAGGTGTCGCAGTCAACCCTGGAATTGGAACCCTCAACACGCTCTCGTTCCTCCCCCCTTCCTCCACTTGGGGGGGGTCATACACCTTGGGGCCCGCGGAGGGGGTCGCCAGATCGTAAAATGAGACGACTTGCAAAATTCCCTTGGAAGTTACTTCGGATAGCGCCCGCGAGTTTTTTTGGCCAGGACTGTACCAAGGTTTTGAGGAAGCCATGTCCTTGAAATTCTAATGAAAGTGGTGGGCGTCCATAAAACTGTTCTGTTCGTCACTCGCAGATAAGCGCGGGGAAACGCTGGATCTCCCAGCTGAGAAACCTTCGCTGTGTCGAGGAGAACGAGTTCGGAACATGTGCTTGCATAACATCCGAAGAGAACATCTACTTTTGTCGACAGGTCCATCGGATGAATTTTTGCTTCTGCTTCTTGCAGGTGAATCCCTCGTCTCTAGGACGAAGAATTTTTTATTTTTTTTTTAAATGTTTACCCAACATATAAATGTAATTACAGGGTAAACAATTGACGATCAAACAAGATAATACAAATATTATTAGCACTGGTCTAAACACTGGACAAAAAAGATAATACGAAGTATTAATAACACTGGACATTTATAAATATCAATTGGTTAAACACATGTATGAATTATTCCACACATCAACAACATTAACAACATTATATCAGTGTGAATAGTTTTGAAATTAGCTCTCTTAAAAATTTATTTCTATCTTGATACAAATTTAGATCATTGCAATATTTGTTATATGTAATACACAATCTATTAATAGAAGAATTTTTACAGCATTCGCTATTAACATTCAAGACATAAAATGTCATCGTATTTCTACCCTCTCTAGATGGAACATGGAAATTTAATCGATTCAACAGCATATGCCACATTCTCCTTTATTTATTACGTCATGTAAAAATACAAGCTCGTTCAATATTCTCCGATCAAATAATTTATAGAAATGAAACATTTCCAATAAGTTGTCGTATTTTATGTGATTCTCCAAAATGGGGTAAATTCGATACCGAATATAATACATATACCTTAAAAACCTTTTTTGAATTCTCTCAATAATTTCACTGTACTTTTTTGCATAAGGGTTCCATATTACAGAGCAATATTCTAATTTACTCCTTACAAGAGAAAAATACAATAATTTTATCACATTCATTCCTAAAGTACTTCGACATACGGTATAGAAAACCCTGCAGCTTACAAGCAGACATGGTAATGTACAATATATGGTTTAAAAAGGTCATTTTACAGTAAAAAATAATGCCCTAGTCTTTTAATTCGCTTTTCCTTTCAATAATCACCTCGTCCATTGAGTAATTGAACATTAATATATTCTTTCTCCTTGAATAGGTTATAGCGGAATATTTTTTAATGTTGAAGTGCAAATGATGACGATGGAATATCCGTCGTCATCATCAAGGGTCAACAATCCTATGATTGGTTTGACGCAGCCCTCCACTCGATTCTTCTATCGGCCAACCTCTTCATATTAACGTAGCTCCTCTCTTTCGCGTCCTTTACGACCTGTTGTATGTAACTCATACGAGACCTGCCTTTTCCATTCTTCCCATTCACTTCCCCTACGAAGATCGTCTTCATCAGGCCATCGTGTCTTAAGATATGGCCGATTAAGTTGTCCCGTCTTCTTTTTATAGTTTTCAGCAGACTTCTCTTCTCTCCCACTGTTCTTAGCACTTCTTCATTTGTCACTCGGTCGATCCATTTTATCTTCATCATTCATCTGTAGCACCACATTTCGAATGCTTCCACTATTTTCTTCTCCACAGCTGTCATCCTCTATGCCTCACTGCCATAAAGAAACGTACTCCAGACACGAGGAATATACTTCGTGGTATAGGATAGTTCCAGTTACGCGGTTCTAGATACGAAAATTGTTTTGCACGTAAATTGTATAGAATATCAACATAACCGAATTTTTCTCGGACTTTCAAAAATTTGACTTATGGCAGTTTAAGTATACTTTCATAGGATGTTCTTTTATTCCCAGTTCAACGTCCTCTGTTCCTGCGTGAATATAATCCCCGTGAAGTTATCACATATGTTCAGTCAACATATGGGTTCAATTCCACCTCAATTCAACAAACGTTTGTCCCTTAGGGTCTCAGATTTTGATAAAAATTGGTGCATGGGTACAAAATCAACTCAAACTGAATACCCTCTAACCGTTTTGTGAAAAAAAAATTTGAGCGAATTATGCATATTTTAATTTTTTCGCATTTTTAGCACAAATCCGAGCCTTAAATCATATTATCACATATATCTCCGCTTGTAATTGTCATACAGCAATGATTAATAGCTCTTATTAAAGCTAAATATTTTTGAATGCAAATATATCAATAAAATTATTTTATTATATACCCTATTGTTGTTAATTACTAATGTTTAAAGAATTGTTAATAAACTTTTCTCAAATACTCCATCTCAGAATCGGCCGTAACTTTTTTCCGTAATCTAAACATACCCAGCTAACTATTCCAAAAATAAAATTTAGTGGAAATTCATAAATACGATTTTTATAAATATTTTAACATTTAGGTACAATTTTCTCTCGCGGCTCCCCCATTTGGAATACATGCAGCAGACACGCGATGCAAGCCTAAAAATTTCCTAATTGCTCAAGGTCGTGGCTATATGAGATAAAAATATATTATAAACTATAAATGTCATAAAGTGGAATGACCCATATACATTTTAGTGCCAACTGCATGCTTTTTCTTTTGACATGATAGTGAAAATCTAAGTGGACATTCAGGTGGTAGGTGGATTATAGATTCATCGATAATAAGATTTCGGTTGCTATAAACAAAATCTCTCGATCCATCGTGGCGCTTTGATTTGTCACAATTTCGTAGATGAATTAAAAATTATGGTCAATTATAATCATTTGATTAGAAAGAGATGAAAATTAGTTGTGTTGGTTTACCAATATCTTTCTCATATTAAAAGAAATTTATTTCGTCTCATGATTAAGCGTCTTTAGATAATTGAACGCCATCCAATTGGTCGCGCAGCAGAACTATTTTATTCGGCGGCTTCAATGAATCTCTCGACGGATAAAAGATTTATGCAATTGTTGTATTTTTAGTGTGCCGTATTTTTAGTATTTCGTTGGCATCTATTTAGTCTTGTTAGATGCTGTTTTGATAATTCTTTTTGACAAGTTTTCCTTTCGTTTGTACGTTAGTAAGGTCTCCGTCGCGATTTCTCTTTTAAAGTGGTTTAAGATATGTTGGAGAAGGCTATTCTATGCGCGGCGTGAAATTAGCCTGAAAATTTTGAACCTACTCTTTACCGTGACGCGTTGTTATTCGATGAAGCACGGGATCATCTACATCTGCACGATACCCTGCAAGCCACCGCGAGGGCGTGTGGCAGGGGGTGAAGATCACCAAGTATACACTACTAACAAAAACTACTACAAACACTGCAAACAAGCAACTGTAGGGTCTCATACAACTAGATTGTTAGTATCTATAGTATTTAAGGGATTAATGCATGTACTACACACTACTCTAAAATATTTCCCCTACCTATCCCTTTGCTATTCTGTTCTCTTATAGTACGGGGGGAAATGCCATTTTGAATATATCAGTATGACAATCTATCTCTCTAATCTTAATTATATGGTCGAATCTAGCATAATACGCTGTTGTTTTTAATATGTGCCTAACATCTTCAGTAAAGCTATCCGATTGAAATTTCTCTAATAGATTTAATCTGTACTTTAACCTACGCTCTGATAATGATTCCCACCATGATTCTTTTGTTAACTCTGAAACACTACTCAATCTATCGTAACACCTTTTAACGAACCTAGCTGCTCTACGCTGCACGTATACGCGGATCGTGACGTGCTCTCATCTTTATCCGGAGTTGTGAGTTATGAAGAAATATGAGTTTCCACCAAATGAGCATCAATCCGAACGGGTGCATATAACTGCCCTCTTTGTGTTCACCTTGGCACTGAGAAGACAAATCGACAGCAATGGATTTGGAAGATGCTATCTCAGGCCTGCTCGAATTCATCGTGAAGAGACATAATCCAATGAATCTCAGCGTGTATACCAAGCCCTTCTTGAAGCATTGGCCTACGTGCTCGGCCCAAGTGAAAACAAATGCATTGATAATAATGGTTGAAGTTTCACCCGTCAAGCACGTGAAAAATGATGAAATCGTTGACCATGTATTTTTCACGAGAGGAAATCTGTTTAGATTAAATGAATCTTTGCCTTCACACCAATGCAAGCGAAAGAAAAGCCTTTTTCCTTTGCTCGAACAAGACTTTCAATGGAAGTAGGGTTCCCCTCCGGGATCGAGAAAGGCAATTCAGTTTACGGCATAACTCTCGGTCCGACAGCTTCGGAAATAGAGGCGAGGGACTTGACGGAAGTCGGAGACAATGATTCTTCTTATCTCCTTTGTCTTGATGTTTATGTATGAGGAAATAGCATTCTTGCTAAAGCACGATATAATTTTATGGGAAATTCCTGTAATACCTGGAAGTAATAGTGATCTGACAATGGGTTTAGCGGTTTAGAAGGACACATTTATACAAAATGTGGCTTTTCATCATTGATCGATTCAGGGTCTATTGGACAGTTCTGTTAGTTTCCGAGTGTGTTTTGGGACTTATTTCACGGAGTAGAACCAGCATTTATTGATCGTGATCGTATTTGCACGTCAGTAGTTTTTCTTTGGTGATGTTCTCCCCCTGCCACACATCCTCGGGGTAGCTAGCAAGGTATTACGTAGATGTAGATGTTATCGTGTAGATCGTTGCAGCGTATGACCCAGTGGGTTCGTGTAACTATGCCTTATCTGGAATGATTCCTACATGACCTTCGATTGGCTCACCTTCTGGCTGTGGTCAGTAAGGGGCTTTTCATGGGGATTGATTTTGTGTGCAGGGCCTGTGGGTTGTCTCTTTTCATTACTATCTAAGAAGACTCCTTTTTTTCATTGCTGAGTCAAATGTTGTGGCCCTACGCAGTAGGCGTTTGTGGCATTGGATCTTTTTATAATGGGGTCGTTTACCATTTTTTTGTTACTGAATCTGATAGAGTTCGTAAAATAAAATGACCCGTATTTTTCCGTTTTCTGATCCGTCAATTATTTATTGAGTTATAAGAGGCGAAAAACTGATGTTTTTAACCCTTTCGGAAAAGTGGGCGTGGTGCAACCTCTGATGTATAACGACTTCGGCCAATAACAACTGAGCCCGCGAAGCTACTTCGCCATATCGCTATTGGGGGTGGAAGGGACACAGCTGACTCTGTCATTCGGAGCAGTTGCGACAGCATCTGTGCGAGCAGACGTTCCGAGAACCACCCCTCCACTCCCTTCCCTTCCCCGAAAAGCAGTCAGGGACGGGAGGAAAATAACGTCATTGTTCTCACAGTAGCATTTTCGGTGGGCGTCACCTTTTGCTTACTTTAATTTTTGATTTATGAGTGAATGGTTGTGTTTAGAAGATTAATTTTTTCACTAAATTCTTTTTTCGTTTCCATCTAACGATTTCTTGTACGAAATTGCGATTTCAGTTCCGAGTGAACACCCCCATTGTCAGCCGTCTCCATAATGAAGTGGCGAGGAGGGCATTGGGTTGAGTTTTTCGCAGCTTTCCTGTGCATCGTCCTGGCTTGGGTGTTCCTTGTCCGCAGGTGTGCGGGAGCGATTGCTCAACTGTCTGTCACGCCCGACTCCGCGAACGAAATCACAGCTCGGCGACTGAATGACGTCACTCGGGGCGGCGGCGAAGTAAACAAGTGACATGCAGTTGCGTGATTTGCTCTGCTCGGTTTCAGCGGTGGCATCACAGATATATACTACTAGATTGGCAATGCGAGGGGTGGGGGTGAAGCCGCCAGTTGCGCCGGCGGCCATCTTACGTTCACCCACTTGAGAGCGGAGTTCAATTGCATTACGTGGTGATACCCGAGGATTCCTGGCTATTTGCCCAACTTTTGATTGTTACGATGCATGAAATGTAGATATATTATAAATAATGATTATTATAATATCCTCTTAAAAATTTAACCACTAAGAAACGCGCCATTCTCGAAATAAACAGATTTTTTAATGTCTCCGTTTACGCGGGCAAGGCAATGCTCTTGATAAAGGAAATAACACTCGATACATCGTATTTGCGTGTATTCGTGGTATTTTCTCAAAATAACCTCCCATCTGAAGAGAGATCAGATGCTCTCCCAGCTAATCTCAGTAGAAAACGCTGATTCGGTCTTCCATGGAATCGCTCCATCAGCGCCGGAGAGCAGCTCGATCTCCGAAACGTCGGCAGTAATGCAGTTCCTAACCCAAACTACCTTTACTACAATCATCTGTCGGAATTTTTGGCGCATTTTACCTGCAACATTTCATTTATTGTTGTATTAGCAGTGATCTGCTGGGTATTTAGCTTCTGATGGAAGTAGGAATAGATACCAGAGCCTACGAGGGCAAAGCACTGGTGGTACTGCAGGTAAGCAGGCCTTCCATACACCTAATGCTCCCCGGCAATCACTGAATCAGGGCCCCCGGAGATTTTGCCCCTCCCCCCTCCTCGCGGCAGGCCATAAATCTACTAGTGTATTCATTCCCTTACTTCCTTCTATTCATGGACATTCTATTGATCTCCGAGGCCCCGGCAAAATCTTGAAATTGCAACTCTCGTCCCTCCCTCCTCACAAGGCTCTAGACAGCCACTAAGTAGCCTATATGAAAATATAAGCTCACCCTACAATGCATCTCCTTCAACCACTTATTTTGTTACCTTAAGAAGTTCAATGAAGAAATTTAAATTTTCTTGAGCATTTCAGGAGCCAGTGGATCCAAACTAAGTGAAGAATATATTATAATCATTCAATATTAGAAAAATTCCAAAATATTACCCTCTATGATGATTTTTTAGAAAGTGACAGGATCTCATATTATGTAGAGTGAAGTTATGTTGCAATGTCAATATATATATAGCTATCTCCCAACAGCTTAATGAAAATTAAAAATCAATTGACTTACAATCATCAAAGGAGTAAAGGGTACAACCACAGAAAAACAAGTCATTCAGCACAAAGTTTATATTTAACATTCAAAATCAATCACATCATCAAATTAAATTTGAAAATCAATTTCCCTCCATTCATTCAAGGTGTGTGGGGTATTTAACCACAGGGAAAAAGATTCATTCAGCACCAAATTTATAAGTTAACAGGCAATAGAAAGAGATTATTCACAAAATTACAACAGTCAGATAGGCAAATAGCAAAGGAAATTCCTTGCCATAGAAAAATATTTTTATAAACATATATAAAAACTTATGGAAGTTGCAGTATCTTCTGACATTCACCACCTATGTTTCGTCCTCTGAATATCATGCCAATGGATGCTCTCATTTTTACATCTGTGGCTGACATTCACTGCACACCTAAACAACATCTGAAAAGAAATTTGATGTTTTAAAGAGGTTAAATAAATGAATAGTCGTTCCTTTTTTTAGTGTCACAACAATATAGGCACTTAAGATACTTCTATCATAGCACCTCAGCTTTTTCATTTATTTTGGTTACACACTAACAAACCTTTGCATAGTATTGGTATCTCCAACACTCCACCTCAATTCTAGAAATGTCAAAAATGAAATACATTCAAAACATAAAAATAAACATGAGCGCAAAAAAACTTTGATTACATCCGAGTAAATCCTGGACTTGCATTCACTTCACAACCTGAAAATTGAATTCACAGGGTTGACTTTTTTATAAAACAATACTGCAAGTAGGGTGATTAGGTTAGAACATTTGTTTTACACCCAAGACAGTACGATGTGCAAGATAAGATTCACCCACCAGTCCTCTGTAAGGCTTCTCATTAATTATGCAGGGCCCTTCCAAGGTATTCACAGGTTTGGCTTCCATTGGAGTCTTGGTTGGATGACAATCTTCCATGCCAAAACACTGTAGCAGGTTGCTGAGATAGGAATGCTAGCTGAGGACAGTTCTATCACTGCACTGGTCAATCGGTCAATTTATGTGTAGCAAAACATCTTACAAAAACATTCTAAATTCCTTCTTTTGTTCCCCTTTCACCGTTTGAAGATCAAATTGAGAGCTAGCTGCAATAATAATATCATCAACAAACAAAGTATATAAATTACACTGTTATCATTAACTTTGATATACAAGCAACGGTCATGCTGAGACTGAGTGAATCTCAAGTCGTTTCATAAAGGAATCAAATTCCCTGATCTTCGTAGATAGATCTTCATTTAAGACTCCTATTGACTGTTGTGATGACAGCGTTGAGTAAGATGCTAAAATGAGAATGATCATCATTCCTGAAACCATCAACCTGAATTTCATCCTGTTCAAGGTAGCCATTGTTAATTTATTAACTTCATGAATATGATTCAATAGAAAATCTTATGAATAAATATTATAGCAACCTGGTTATATCTTTAATAATTCCCTCATAGATGTGTAGACATGTTTTGGTTGAATCCCCAAGGGAAAATACAATAATTCCTGCATTCCTATTATCATCATCAAGTTCAATAAGATTCATTATTTGGAAGGGTAATTTTGAATATTCAAAATACAATCATGCATACCATACCAGATCATCCATCTTAAATGAAATTATTTATGCTGATAAAGGCATCATAAAAACCATGGGAAGGTCAGTACGTTGAGTGATACAGTAAAAATCATTCATCCATGATTTCATCTCTCATGAGCCAGTTCCTGGAAGGAAACAATATTTCAACATTCTCAAATACTTAAAGGATATCTTTCACACAACCAGCCCCAAAAGAAACTTTCATGGTTAAATATTTCTCTAAAACAACAGAGATACCAGGACAGATAATTATACTTACTTTTAAAAATGATTAAAATAATGTATTCTTGAAAAAATACAATCATTCTTACCACCATAAGCAGCGGCCAAGAATACATCCATTACAAGCCAGTTCCTGATATAATTATCAATGAATCACTGTCACCATCAAGTTCCATGAATGTCATGAAAGGTAGCCTGACAACTTAATATACAGCCAAAAGTACACATTATTTCCCATTGACAATCTGAAAAGAAACTTTTATGGTTTAATATTGCTCAAATGCTGCAGTGGTCTAAATGACAATTTGGAACAAAAATTCCTCTTTAATCGACTTTGATGAATGAAATTTCAAAAGAAAAATCTCCAAGGAAGTAAATCACACATGCTTCAGATCACTGAGGTAGATCCACAGAGTAAAATATCAACTTAGCCCCCATTCTTACTTAATGATATAACCCATGTATTTGGCATGCCATAGGTTTATTCCCCTCAGATCCCAAGGAATCAGTAGTTACAGCAAACCATAGGGATAAGTTGAAATGCTAATTGGAAAAATAGAGATCGATTTCTCCAACCCAAAAAAGTTATGAAGTATTCAGGACAGGAATGCTTCTGAATTTTAATATGTTGAATGCACATAATGCTGTCGATATGATTAGACGAAGGCCTCTCATATTATTTTTACTCCTATTATATTACCATTACATTACTAAATACAATAACCCTTTATTACACAGCTCCCAACCACAACATCAACATTCGTAATAATTTACCAATCCAACTGTAAAACCTGAGAAATGGCTATTTTTTCTACATGGTCGTAATTGAATTACTAGGAGAAAAAGATATTACTAAGTCTTTAATGATTCTCGTGCATGCATGGGCATAATATTATTTATTTGAAATGGTAGGTAATTTTCCCTTGGCTAAAATACGTAGTGGCAGTACCTACTGAATATTGTATAAATCAAAGGATTAATTCAGCAAAATTTTATGCTGTAAAAAGAAACGAAGTTTTCTGATGCTAATATAATTAATGACTACTTCAATTTTACGTTTTTTTCACAGTTACAGAGGGAAAAAATGTACTGATGCAAGATGAGTTAACCTTATCAAAGTTAGGTTTATTAATGTACTTACGCGTGTAAAGACACATTTTCGGTCCCAGCATTTTTCTTCCGCGTGGTATATTTAAAAGTTCATCACCACACAACACAATGGTTAACCATCCTTACTTCTTGAAGCTGGTAATGTCACAAAAAAACACACTGGTCCCAATGGAAAAGAGCTCGCGAAGGTGAACCCAATATGGCGGCGAGAGCGCAAACCCGGCTTCACTTGCGCCTATGGTGAAGCATAGGGCATTGCCAATCTAGTAGTATATATCTGTGGGTGGCATATTCTTCGTTTCTAGGGCGTTGGGGTAGAGCACGATCCTTATCGTGAACGTGACACGATTCCTCGCTTTATTCCGTGGCGAGACATTGCTTCGTTCTTCACGGACGTATTTTTTGTTGGAGTCCTATGCTTCAAAATGGACGGTGTTACCCCCACGGAGAATTAATCGCCGGATAGAGATGTCTAGCGATCTTCGGTGGGAACAATGCGAGCTGGGGATCCATCACTTTCTTTGCGGATCGGCGGAAGTGGAAAATTAATTAGAATTATCGGGAGCTTTCATTTTCCTCTGGTTTTGGTGGATTCAATTGAGTAGTGTAGTGAGTACGACTTGCTATGAACCATTCAACTGCGACAAATGCCTGTTAACCTTTAAAAGTGTGTATCTATCAATATTTGGAGGAGGAATCGGGGACAACGCGGCCGGGTCGTGTTTCACGAGAGCACCGCGAGAGGGCGCGAGGAATTCACCGACGAACTAACTCGGGGAGGGGGAGTACATGTGATTTGATGGCGCATCGGACGTCGACGCGGATGAGCAAGGGGAATGAGAGTGGAATCCGAAGAGAGGGCTTCGGATTTTCCAGCGAGAAGAGCCTCCCCAGGTTGCCCTGCGCAACGGCTCGAAAAATAACAACCCTCCCTCCCTCAACCACTCGCACGTTCCCCCTAGCAGAGAACGCGACGTGGCCCCGACGAGTTACCTAAGAGATGCGTGTAAACAGACCCAGGTTGGTGCAGTGATCAGAGCACTGGCGTCTCACCTGGAAAACGCAGATTCGAACCCCGAATGTAGGAGAGATATTTCT
This sequence comes from Platycnemis pennipes, assembly GCA_933228895.1. NCBI lineage: Eukaryota > Metazoa > Arthropoda > Insecta > Odonata > Platycnemididae > Platycnemis > Platycnemis pennipes. Next base: position 139,489,845 of record OW121851.1, read on the forward strand.
AATTGAGAAACCTACTAGAGTGCTTGCTGGAGAACGTTCGAGTTCAGTACTCCGTACGACGGAAGGGACGTTGAGCCGTGGTTCCCTTGGCACCGTGGTCGTGCGACAAATGGCAGTTGGAACTTAACCTTAAAAAGTATGTAGCTATCAATTTTTGGAGGAGGAATAATTCCATAGAGTGATCCTATAAAATTAATAACACGACGTCCGAAAGCGTTGAAACCGTTATGTATTTAGGTGTAACAATCACTACAGATTTATCGTGGGGAAGACAAATCCGGAAAATGTGCGGCCGAGCGAAGAGAAAGCTAGGATTTATAAAAAGAGTACTTGGGAAATGTGATGAGAAGACAAAAGAGCGATGTTACTTTTCACTAGTTAGACCCCACCTTGAGTATGTAGCCAGTGTATGGGATGCTAATGAATTAGGTTGATTAGAGAACTAGACAGTGTGCAGCGTAGAGAGCTAGGTTCGTCAAAAGGTGTTACGATAGGTTGAGTAGTGTTTCCGAATTAATACAAGCATTAGGGTGGGAATCATTATCAGAGCGTAGGTTAAAGTACAAATTAAATCTATTAGAGAAATTTCAATCGGATAGCTTTACTGAAGATGTTAGCGCATATTAAAAAAACCAGCGTTTTATGCTAGATTCGACCGGATATACAAGATTAGAGAGATAGATTTACGTACTGATAGATTCAAAATGGCACTTTTCCCCCGTACTATAAGAGAACAGCAGCATAGCAAAGGAATAGGTAGGGGAAATATTTTAGAGTAGTCTGTAGTGCATGATGCATGTATTAACCCCTTAAATACTATAGATACTAGCAATCTAGTTGCATGAGACCGTATAGTTGCTTGTTTGCATGTCAGCAGTGCATGCTTAGTGATCTTCACCCCCTGCCACACACCCTCGCAATGGCTTGCAGGGTATCGTGTAGATGTAGATTCTGCCTCGTTCAGTCTTCGTTGAGTAGATGGAGCTCAAACGGACATCTCGGCAATTCACGGAGTTCTATCAAAGGTCTCATTGCCCACGCTGAAAAATACACTTTGGATAATCGTAGGCTTGGATGTCGTCTCACCCAAACCGGAAGCCAAGGAAAGTATCTGTCAATACATTTCGATGTGGCACCCAGACTGAAAGGGTGTTGAAGGCTTGGATGAGTACCTAACCGATTCCTTTGGGTCCAACGAGAGACGAGTGTGCTTTGGGTATGAGAACCAAAGTTTCGGTGTGCCCTATCAGATAAAGTGTTGGAAGCCGGTTGAAATCTTTAATGATAAAACGATTTACTTTTATTTAGTTAATTTGAAATTATTTAATCAGGCGATTAATTTCAAAGCAGTTAGTATTCATTATGCTGAACGTACTGTGAAGTTGGCCCATGGTCGAGGGCGAACTTCACACCGTGCTTCGTAGTAACAGAGGACTTACTCAACGAGCCGGTACATCTACATAATACCCTGCAAGCCACCATAAAGGTGTGTGGCAGGGGGTGAATTCTCACCAAACATGCACTACACATCATGCATAAAAAAGTATTTATATAGGTACTGTTCAAAACTACACTATTTAAAAAAAGATAAAAATGCAAATCATACATGCAAAAACATGCTGTTAGTTGGGTTACCTTCAAGTCCTTATACCTTCATGCAGCTACCAATGTTATCCATTGCTACACTCGTACTGGATATATTTACCGTTATTCATATCCCTAATAGTACGAGGGAAAAAGGACATTTTGAATCTGTCAGTTCGGCAATCAATTTCTCTAATTTTGTGATTATGGTCCATTCTACCGTAGTTAGTTGGGATTCGCAAAGTATTTTTAACGTCATCACTGAAAATATTATCTTGCAATTTGTTTAAGATATTAAGTCTAAATTTCAACCTGTGGTCTGAAAATGATTCCCATTTTAATTCATTTAATAGACTGGTTACGCTAATATGGTTATCGTACCGTCCCTTTACAAATCTTACCGATCTTCGCTGCACACGTTCAAGTTCGTTATTTAAACCGATTTCGTAGGGATCCCATACACTGGCAGCATATTCCAAATGAGATCTACCAGGGGAGAAGTAGCTGATTTCTCGTACATGTTCATTACATTTACCCAATACTCTTTTAATGAATCCCAGTTTACCTTAGATTGCCCAATTATTTCACGTATAAGTTTACCCCAGGAAAGATAATGAGTCAGTCTTATTCCAATATATTTAATGGATTCCTCGTTTGTTAATTCATCATTACTTATTTTGTACGTTCCAGGAGGAAAACAATTCTTTTTCCAAAAATTCATTACTAGAAATTTTTTAAAATTATAATTCATGCCATGTATTACACCATTTTTCAATTGCTTGTAGGTCATCATTTAAATATTATTTATTATTTGGGCATAGAATTGCCCTGTACACTACTGCGTCATCGGCAAATAGACGAAGCTTACTTTTTACCACCTTATTGATATCATTTATGTACATAAGGAACAGGAGTGGGCCTATCACACTATCTTGTGGGACACCCGAAGTGACTTCAATTGCCGATGAGGTAACACCGTCCAAAACAACCCTTTGTACCCGATCATGTAGGAAATCATTTATCCATGATATAATATTACTGTCTAACCCATAATATTTTAATTTCAAAATTATTTTGCTATGAGACACCTTGTCAAAAGCTTTCTCGAAATCGAGAAATATTGCATCCACTGGAATATTATTTTCGCCAGAAACTAAAATATCGTGGGAAAAGAGAGCAAGTTGAGTTTCACACGATCTGCTCTTTCGGAAGCCATGCTGAACATTGGACAATTAATTCAGGCTATATAGGTGTCCCATGATTGAACTGACAATTATATGTTCTAGGTCCTTGCATGAAATGGATGTGAGGGATATAGGTCGGTAGTTAGATGGCTGCTCCCTATCACCACTTTTAAAAATGGGTGTTACATCGGCTGCTTTCCAGTCCATTGGTACGACGTGTTCGGTCACCTTACCTTCTATCAGTATCGGTATGGGTACTACAATATTGCTGTTAAACCTTAGGCTGCGACACAATAGTTTGCGTTCGAATCCATGCTCCTTTTAGTCATGGAGGAATTCAGGCACCTTCAGTCGCTAATGGAACATGTGTACCTCCTAAAGGCCAATTAATTCGGGCGCAGCTTACTCCGTTCTCCTGACATAAGACATCCTTACGAGTGTTTTGAAATCATCGATTCGATGTCATATCTCTCACCACTCGATTTTTGCGATACATCGGGACTGAAACATCGAGTTACCCGAAGCATCGATGCTGGTGTATGCATCCCTAGTGGGCACTTCGATCCAGTTACGGGAAGGGGTCATCGAGTGCAGAGCGGCGTCCGTCAAACTAAACGCTGAGACGCTGTCCTCAAGGTGGTTGCCTACCTAGCGCGAGTCTTATCTTCTTCGTCCCTCTTCAGCCGAGTGATCTGCGTATCGATCCCGAAAATCTATTACCAACACAATCGCTGAGTTTAAGGAGGCAGCATCGCAGGAAAAATAGCGGCAGGAAGTTGCAGGCGTGTCACTAGTTTAGGCACTCGGTTGAATTGCTGATGTGGTTTGGAATGAAGCAATTTTGTATATTCCTGGCAAATTATTAGAAATGCTGATGCTCAAATCATGATATTTTATAAAGTTGATAAGATATAAACTATTTAATAGATTATATCTTATTTTACCTAATTTCCTTCAGAACAGGTATGGACGACGAGAAATCTCTGCGGCCCTCAAAAGGGTCTTTAGTCAAACGAAGGAAAGCAAGGAAGAGAAGGAAAGACCTACGGCCACGGCATTACTGCCGTATGTTTCCACTGTTTCGGGAAAGATTTCAAGAATACTAAACAGATACAATATAAGGACCGTCCATCTACCACCGCAGAAAATTCGGAGCAGCCTATTCCACGCCAAGGATCCCGCAGGCCTCAAGGTCCCGGGCGTGTACAGAATCCCGTGCGAGTGCTGGGAAGTCTATATTGGTGAAACGTCCCGCACCATAGAGACGAGAGTGAAGGAGCATCAACGGCACCTCAGACTACCTGAGAAGTCGGCGGTTGCAGAGCATGCGATCGAAAAGGACCATCAAATGGGAAGACACGAAACGGCTCTGTCACGCCCGAGGTTTTTGGGATAGGGTGGTGAAGGAGGCATTAGAAATTCAAATAACCAAATATAAACCCTTTAACAGAGACCGAGGGTTCCACATAAGCACAACATGGAACCCGATGATTAAACGAATCCACCGTTGACACCCGGCTCAACCCCCCTCCCCAACCTCCCACCCCCCTCCTTGAGCAATCAATTATAAGCCTGGTTGCTACTCCTCTGCATCACACTGCCCTGATGATGACGATGAGCAACGCGCTCCTCGAAACGTTGGCTGGAATGCAGTGTTTAACCCGTGCGGAAGCCCGAGAGGAATTCATTATTTAATAGCTGTGAGCAAAAATGTTTGAGAAATAGCACGGCCTCTGAGGAAGGATGGGAAAAAATGCCAGGCGTTAAAATTCTTCGGAGGATCACTTCAGCGAATGGGGAATATGCATGAAATTTGGTTCTCGAAGATTAATGATGTACTTGATGCGAAATGTCACCCTACTACCAGAATCGAGCTTCGCGTGTTTACGTAACGTCTGATTTTTTTAGCGTATTCTAAATGAGAAAACATACTCGATTATAAGAAAAACCATTTGGCAAACGAAGGAACAAGTGAAATGGATTTCATAAAAATGCGCCCAGGAAGAGTGAAGGAATATTCGATCGGAGCGTAAATGAAGCGTTTCGTAAGCTTAAGTGGAGAGCCGACATCAGGGAAGCTTGGACGAAGAGTCGTCTCTCGTCGGAGAGTAAACGAAGCTTCCTTTTCAAGAGTTAACGGAACATAAATGGGGACGTTATACATATAAACACGTTATCATGACAGCGTACAAAGTTTTGCACTGCGCCCTCAGTATTTTGTGGATAAAAACCTATCCGCCTAAGAATATTCTATTAGAAGAAAAATCGCCTAAGAATAGCCTAAGAATACTCGCCGAATCTAATAATCAGAAAGGTTCCTAGATAACACTTTTAGCCTTAGTCTTTGATGAGTGTACAAATCTGTAGAATTGATTTCACATTTCATGAACGCTCAGAGCTCAAGGTTCACTTATGGCCGGGTTGTCTTAGGCAATATGGATAACATCGTTTATTTACGAAAACAATGTGGGTAAAATATACATATCCCGTATTTTGAAGAATTAACTGGATAAGTAGGTAGTCTGACATTTTGTAAAAGTTTGCAATCTGCTTACAGCTGCAAATACAAGCGTGGGAGTGAGGAAACATTTCATTAGAACATACATCTGGAGCATTCTACTATATGGCAGCGAAGCATGGACAATATCAGCAGTAGAGAAGTCCAGGATAGAAGCATTTGAAATGTGGTGCTACCGAAGAATGATGAAGATAAAATGGATCGATCGAGTGACAAACGAAGAAGTGTTAAGAAGAGTGGGAGAGAAGAGATGTCTACATGAACATTAAAAAGAAGACGGGACAACTTGAGACACGATGGCCTGATTAAGACAATAGTCGAGGGAAAAGTGGACGGGAAGAATGGAAAAGGCAGGCCTCGTATGAGGTATATGGTGCAAGTTATGAAGGATGTAAAAGAGAGGAGCTATGTCAATATGAAGAATCGAGTGGAGGGCTGCGTCAAACCAATTCTAGGATTGCTGACCCTTGATGATGTGTAGAAACGTTGGTCGTTGGATGAAGGAAAGAGTTAGAAATAACTAATATGTGGAATCGCGATGGCCTCTTTATTTCTATCTTCTTTTATATTAGTTGTTTGCCAAATGAGCAACTTTTCAATTGACCCTAATCTGCCTCCCGTGATTGCATTTCCCAACCCTGTCTTAATAATTATCCCTTTAACGGAAATTATTGTCTTTGCTTCAGTGAATGCGAAGTGCTGATTGACAAAACAGTCCGAAGAAATGTAAATGTCTGAAGCTGAAATCGGTTTCCTCAATGGGATTTGTGATATCGAGGAAATCTTTCCTCGAAATCGAATCCAGGCGGAACGGCTTCTCATCACTTTACTCCTTGAACCATTTTGCTTTCACTCGCTATTAATGTCAATGGCCGAGCAATACGCTGAATGTGAACACACAAATATTTCGCCGTTCTTTTACACTCGAAACTCACCGAGGGAGAAACGGAACACATTGAATTTCAAACTGAAAATTAATGAGCGATTGAGAGATTCTTTTCAGAGCGGCGCCTTTTTTCCATCTGAACGGTTCTGGACGCCGTTCTCGCGTTCAGGGTTGGCGGGTAAGAAGCAGACGAGGCGAGGAGTGCGAAATCGCATTCGTTGAAAGAAGGGTTGCTCTGGTGACAGCGGGCGTTGCGTGAGCCTCGTTCTGGGAGAGGCACTCTCTTTTGAGTCGTGCTCAATGGGGGTGGATCACTCCCGATGTCTGGCACACCCGTCTGGGGTTAACACACGCGAAAAAGGCACGCTTGGGAATGGGTTCGCTCGCGTGATGAGAGGCGCCGCACATCTGACCGTGAAACGATAGACTCGCAACCACCTTCCAACAGCTCTTTCAGCACCACATGTTATTTGGCGTATTCGCGTATTGACTGAGCGACGCTGTCTCAATGCCCGGCTGTGTCAATTGTGGCAATAACGTGGAGACATGGGAAGAGAATTAGCTGGAGTGCACAAAAGTGGAGAGAATGTACATTGATTCCATCCAACATTCTGTATTTGGTCAACATGCCAAGGAGAAATGAGGGTCCCATCAACTATCATCATCATCGGTCAACAATCCTCGGATTGGTTTGACGCAGTCCTCCACTCAGTTCTTCAGCTAAATATATATCTACATCAACACGATACCCTGCAAGCCACCGCGAGGGTGTGTGGCTGGGGGTGAAGATCACCAAGCACACACTATTGAAATGCAAACAAGCAACTATAGGGTCTCAAGATTGTTAGTATGTATAGTATTTAAGGGATTAGTACATGCATAATGAACTACAAACTACTCTAAAATATTTCACCTATCGATCCCTTTTATCTGCTGCCTATTCTGTTCTCTTATAGTACGGGGGAAAAATGCCATTTTGAATCTGTCAGTACGACAATCCATCTCTCTAATCTTGTTTATATGGTCGAATCTAGCATAATAATAAGGTCATCGCGTTTTAATTCGGGACATGTGCTCGACACTATCTACCAGTTGTTTACAACCATAATATAATTCCTACCTCATGTATTCTTTTTTATCCCCAAATTCATCTTTTAATGTGAGCTTATGCTCAGGAATTCCCACAAACCCTATCCGATTTTTCAGAAGTTTCATTTTCCGAAGCAAAGTTAGAAGTTAATCACAGGGATTGCTTTGTCAATAAACATGTGTAGGTTTTCGGATGAAATGTTGTATTTTTGTAATATTTCTATATTATGTTCTCGTATTGAATATTTTTTACGGTTTTGATCTCTGTTAAAACTTGTTGTGTGTTGAATCTCAGAAATGGCAGTTATTGTCCTGAACTTACGGGCTCGTGGATTTCTCAATCCTCGGCAATAGAAAGGATATCAACTTCTAGAGCTTCATTCTAGGGTGGTCGAATTCCTTGGTTCGGTAGCATTGTTCGTTCAGTCACGAAAAAGTGACATTTGCTGCTTTGGAATGTCTGGCAACACCGGATTTCAAACTCGAGTGTCACCTCTCTGTGAACGAAGAAGGTCATTCCCGTTAATATACAAGGGATAAGTCAATGGTAATAAAGTTGCGTGTGTGTCCTGTGGAAAAAGTAAATAGCGGTATAGAAATGAAGCAATTGCCGTGGGTGAGCAGAGTATGATCTCCAAATTGGGGCAGAGAAGTCTTACACGGAGAGGTTGCTGAATTGGAGCCAAGATTTGAGATGATTTTTTTAGTGCAACTAAGAGCTAATTGTGCAAATAGATGTCTCTGCTTTTATCCCTATTTCGCCAGCAAAAAAAAGAAAAGCGTTTAATTACCACGACGGTGTCATACATTCGCTGGCCTCGGGTGCGCTGTCGATGGCGGAGTGGTTGCTGACAACGAGAGCTGTGTATATATAGAGTACTGCGCGTTCGATCCTCTTCGCGGGACTTCCTTCGGTCATTGTACCTTAAAGTTTACCATCTTTAATTTACAACCCTTACATGGGAAACTCACTTCTTTATGCATAAACCGTTTGAACTAGACACAAATGAATCCCTCAAATATACATTATAAAGATGTAATGTATTTTTAATCGCAATGTCTCCGCGATTTTAGTTATGCAGCAAAGTATTTTCCCACACACTTCCACTGAATCAGACTACTTCATCAGGCGGGATTCAAACCCGCGACCGTAATCAGATTTATCGATTCGTACCTCCTCCTTTTTTCTATTCTTGAGCTAAGCTTAACGTTACATCCCTGGATAACCGTACTCTTTTCCACCCCATCTTTTTCATTCTGATTCATTGCCTAAGGCAGTCTTCGGTAATTTTTGTGTGTGGTACGCGCTTTCCTTCTAGCATACCAAAAATTGCCTTCAGTAATATTCAATTCATTTCCCGGATAATTCTTAAAACACCACATCATTAACTTATTTAATATTCAACATCACCATTTGCTAGCTTGAAGTTCCTCTAAACTTTGTGCTTTAGCAGACAGGGCGTAGCCTGGCATCGTCTTTTACTCTGAAGACTGCTTGAAACGTCGATTGAGTTGAACCTCTTGAACCGGATGGAAAACCGAGAACTCTTCATCTTAGATTTAAGATGTCTTCCTTTGCCCTAGGGATCTGTAATTATATTCAATAATATGCACAAAGTTCATCGATAGGTAGCTTAGATAGTTGTATGCTGGCATAAACAATTTTAGCTACCCTAAATAACATTAAGTTTATCCTTGGTTACTCTGCTTTCTAATAATTTTTATATCGTTGTACTTCAACTAAAATGTAATTACTACTTCTCTGTAAACTTCAGGGGTTCATCTACATCTACATCTACATAATACCCTGCAAGCCACCACAAGGGTGTGTGGCAGGGGGCGATTGCTCACCAAACATGCACTACATATCATGCATAAAAAAGGAATAGTATTAATATAGTAGTCAGAACTACACTATTTAAAAAAGATAGAAATTGCAAAGAAAACATGCAAAAACATTCTGTTAGTAGGGTTAGCTTTAAGTACTGATACCAACATGCAGCTACCAATGCTATTCATTGCTACTCTCCGATAGGACATATTTACCGTTATTCGTATCTCTTATTGTGCGAGGGAAAAAGGACATTTTGAATCGGTCAGTTCGGCAATCAATTTCTCTAACTTTATGACTATGGTCCAGTCTGCCATAGTAAGTTGGGGTTCGTAAAACACTTTTAACATCATCACTGAAAATACTGCCTTGGAACTTGTGGAAGAGATTAAGTCTAAATTTCAACCTGCGATCTGACAATGATTCCCATTTCAATTCATTCAACAGACTGGTCACGCTAATATAATTAGTTGCGCATGAACGGAGGGGATTATCCTGCTACCTAACACCTGAATGGTGGCAAGCAGGGTACTATGTAAATTTAATTGAAATTAGGCCAAAAGTTTGAAAAATCTCTTTTCCGATGCATTATCTCCAGTTTATTGTGACAAAAAATCTACAAATCTTCTATCTAGCCATTCCACCTTCCCTTGATGAATTGATTCTCACTTCTAGCCTTGCCAGAAATCCATCGAAGAGTAGTGCTTATTTTTGTTTAAGAAGCCGCTGTCCACTGGTAACGATGAGTCCAATCTTGAAGGGAGCGCATTGATGCTGTAGGCAGTGATGTGCATGAATGATAAATTCAGAACTGCTGAAGGTTTGCCCAAGATTTCATTTCCAATTTTCGTCCGATGTTCACTGAGTTGAATTTGTTAACATTTAACTGCAAGAAGAAGACGTGGAGGACACAAGATGAAGGTAACACTTGTTGCAAGAAAGCATCCATTCCTTTCCATCGATACACCAGGATTGTGGGACAAAGTCACCTAAGGAAGAGTTCATAGAGACTTTAGTATTTTTATGCAGTTCAAGCAAATGTGATGTCGGTAGGGTAATATTATTTCTGTACACAGTGTTACATATTTTCAGTTTTTGTGGATTTTAAATGAGAGCGTTCATTTCTGAGAGGTTTTAGGTACGTTATGCATTAAAATAACAGTTAACCGGTAGTTTCTCTGAGCTAGAAGCATCATGATGAGCCTCAGAGCAAGAAAATATTCAACCATCCAAGAAGATAAGTAGCCAAAGGTTACTAAAGCAGGCAGTTATTATCTTCCTAGTATTTAACTATTTAATGCATAAAATATGACTCCGATACCCAGAGGATGACTGGCGATAATTACTCGTCGGGTTACGTGTAGACTTCTACAGGGTTAGCCAAAGACATCTGCTGGTATGGCGGCCGTTGGTAGTGAGGTCGACAGGCGCCGGGTTCACTCAGATTCGGAGGAGATAGCGAAGAGAGAGCACTTGAGAATGTGGAGACATTTCTTCGACGCAACAGGCGATGAAAGGACACAAAGGGATCGTTCGAGGAGAAAACCATTTGAGGAGGAGGGAGAAATTAGGGAGCACTTTTGTTGATTCCATTTTCTTGAGGAAGAGTTGAACTTGTGTTTACTTTGACTGGTGATCTGTAACAGCGTAAAAATGGGAGATTAGAAATGTTTAATGATGTTTGTCTCCGTACACTTAATAAATATATAACATATTTATTGTTTAAACAAATTGACTTTCATCGAGACACGGAGATAGATACCTTTTTCTCCAGTTTCATCTCGTTGCCAGGAACTGATGATGGTCCATCACGTCAAGCAAGGCAGGACCTTTCACGTTCATAGTAGACTTCGAAGAAGGAAGCGTGATGTCGATGCTTCCAAGTGAAGAAAGGACGTTCTGAGTGACTCAAGAAGAAACGCAAGACGGCAGTCACTAAATCCTGAAACGTTTGTGGCATTAAAATATGACGACAGATTTTCCGCTAGGAGGCACAGGATGTTTTTAGCAGTTTTACTTTATGCTGCTGTGAGGACTGATTAGAAGTGTCTGTTCCTCTTCCTGACGATGTAGATCATTAATGGCCTAAAATAAGAAACATGTAATACGTCAGTATGCAAATTAACGGTACCAAATTAAAATTTATTTTTCGCAATTCTTAATATCGCATCACCACTATTTTTCATTCTTTTTTTTGCCAATGGAATGCAAATTTTCATTTCCTTAGAGTGACATACATGATATACGGTGGATTCGACCCTTTCCATACAATATGAGGAGGGATTTATAGGACTGCGAATCATAGCCCATGATGATTGGTTACTCCTGATTCAGCCAACCATTTACTGAAAACGTCAGAGGTTGAAAACACTCACCCCTAATGAAAATTAAACCTTTAAGTTTCCAGTATTCCTTCACAGGTCTCTGGAAAGTACAGATGAAATTGCTTTCGAAGTCTATCCAATAGTATTCGCAATACCATTTGAACAATGGAATCATTGAAAATCATACTAATTTTGAGTATGGCAAGAAAAATGTTCAGAATGGCGAATGAAAGTGTTTGAGAAATATTATTCTACAATCAATCAGCTAGTATTTATTTTAAGACCTTTTTTTTGTATTTAAAAAGGAAGTTCGGACGTGAATACATTCAATACATCAAATATTAGCCGTGAAAATAATCGTGTGGGGGGTCGGTGTACATTTGCGTATGTTTAGGTCTAGAACTGGGTGTTATTTCCATATACATTTATCGGCTCTGTGGCATTTTCGTGTGCCCCCTCTTCCCCCCTCCCTCCCTGTGGACACTCCGATCAGGGCGACCCGGGAAACCGTCGGACCCGGCCCGACACCGCGGACCAGCCAACGGCACCAACTGACGTTTTAAATGGCCGGCGTTTGTTCGTGGATACCCGTTGTCCACGCCCAGGGGCGGCCGTGATATTCTCGTTCGCATTGCCTTCTGTTCGGTGGAGCCCCCATTAGTACGACCAACGCTATTCTACGAGTCAACGGGGACGACATTTGACGCTCGCGTATTTGTAGTAATGAGTTCTTGAAAAAAGAATTGTTCTCCTCCTATCACGTACAAAATAAGTAATGCATAATGAAATAACAAACGTGAAATCCATTAAATATCTTGGGATAAGACTGACACATGATCTTTCCTGGGGTAAACACATACGTGAAATAATGGGTCAAGCTAATCGTAGACTGGGATTTGTCAAAAGAGTACTGGGTAAATGTGAACGACCATATACGAGAAATCAGCTACTTTTCCCTTGTCAGACCTCATTTGGAATATGCTGCCAGTGTATGGGATCCCTACAAAATAGGTCTAAATAACGAACTTGAACGTGTGCAGCGAAGATCGGCAAGATTTGTAAAGGGACGGTATGATAACCTTATTAGCGTAACCAGTCTATTAAATGAATTAAATTGGGAATCATTGTCAGATCGCAGGTTGAAATTTAAACTTAATTTCTTAAACAAATTCCACGATAATCTTTTCAGTGATGACGTTAAAAATATTTTGCGAACCCCGTATTACTATGGTAGACCTGACCATGATTACAAAGTTAGAGAAATTTATTGCCTAACTGACAGATTCAAAATGTCCTTTTTTCCTCGTACAATTAGGGATATGAATAACGGTAAATATATCCAGTACGAGAGAATCAATAGTATAGGTAAAATATATAATCATAGCATAGGTAGTTGCATGTTGGTGTAAGGACTTGAAGGTAACCCAACTAACAGCACGTTTTTGCATGATTAGTTTGCTATTTTTATCTTTTTAAATATTGCAGTTTAGACTAACATATTAATACTAATCCTTTTATATGCATGATATGTAGTGCATGTTTGGTTGGAATTTACCCCCTGCCACACACCTCTGAGGTGGCTTGCAGGGTATTATGTAGATGTAGATGTATAATCCATAAAATCTGGTAATTATATGGAAATAAATATGCAATCAACATGGAAATCATACGCTTCTGTGGTCGTACATTTGTTGTCAAAAAGTATTCTAAATGATTTATTTGTAAAATATTGGCAGTTTTTGTATTTTGTTGAATGAAGAAGACTTATCTTGTGTAGTAGATATTGTATATGTACATAAATATGGTAAGCCATAATATTCTGTTTTATCTTTCTCATACGTATTTATTTTATGCTAAGGCATATTAGCATATTATCAAGAGCGTATTTATCATTTTATATATCACTTTTTACATTTATTTATTACTCACAATAAACATGTATTCATAGATGTGCACTTGAAGACAAACGTCTTGTTCACAACTTGAGTCGTAAGTACTCACAAACACACATTACTCAAGACGCACATGTGCAGACGGTGGATACGCCGACCATTCGCATACGCTTTCGGCGTTCCACGCTTTCTTTTCCACACTTCGGTTCTTCATCACGCGATTTCCTGGTGCGCGCTGCTTCGGTCGTGACACTTGACGTTTCTGCTGCACGTGCGCCAAGGAGCAGCCAATAGCAGGCCGTGGATGCCATCGCCGACGGAAAACTCACGATTGCACATTAACTGCCATCCTATTTATCATCGCCCAATCAGATTCTTCAGCGTCTACTCTCACTTGCACCGTCCGTGCTTCGCATAAATTCCAGATCAGCGTCAATTGCCTTTCCAGTCCCCTCCAATTTGCCGAAATACATCAATTTAAAGTTTCTCCACCCACTCCATCAGCCTTTTCGAAGACAACAACATATCAGAATACATCCTGACTATGTTCTAGGTTCTCTAGTCGCTTCCGTGACTCACCCGTATACCTAAATATACGGGCTGACATAGTGGTCAAATTCTGATTCACCCGTATATATCCGGGCTTCCCAAAATTTTTGTTTCCCTACGAGAAATACCCGTACATTTCCGTTGCACCCTAGTATTATGTATTCTTGCCGTCGGTAGGTAAGACGTGGTCGCTTTCTCGCGGGGTTTTCGAAATTTTGCTCGTTCCTTTTCGCCGTTTCCGTCGATATGTTCTCTCCTTCACTCAAATCTTCATTTTCAACCATGTATGCCTCCTTGTCTTTTTTTACTACGTTATTCACCCTAAATGGGCTTTGCAGGTGTCCTTTGTTCCCTAAATCCCAGAACTCCCTTTTACGGGAAATGCACGTATTGTCCGCGCGGATTTTCCAAAATTTTATGGCAGGGAGCTCTCGCGGTCATTTCGTCGTGTAAGCCTCCTTTTCTTCTGTTTCATTCTGCTCTTCGATTTTATCTACTAATGCATCTGAACGGTTTTGGGCGCCGTTATCGCGTAAAGGGACTGGTTGAGCGTAAAAGCACACGTTATGGAAGTGAACTTGCGTTTATTTCGAGGAAAATAGGGTACACTACGTAGATCGGGCGCGAGCGGTGCGTGTACCCTGGGGTGGCCTGCCCCACGCGCCCCTAGCGAAGACAGACGTGGGGGCGGAAGGGAGATGTCAGGGCCCTCGTCTTGGGTCGGACACGAAAAAGGCGGGTCCTTGGTGAACGCCTAAGTGGCCGATGGTCGAGACGCCACACGCGCCCTTCTTTGTCATTCACCCTAAATGGTTTTTCCAGATGCCTTTTGCTCCCTAAATTCCTAGAATCCCCTCGTGGGGGACCGCACATACTCTTTCGAACGATATTTGGAAGCCCCTTTTCCCGCAGTTTTCCGTTGTGTTTCGAGTGAACAGGTTCAGCATTTTTCCTTCTAGTCGAAGTTTGGTTTTCCAGTTTATCGTTGTGATAAATTACAAATTCATCCCAAAATGGATCGCAGCAGTGAAAGCGATAGTAGTGAGGAAGATGTATCTGTTGAGGAATCTGGCTCGGAAACAAGTGGAATATTTGAGTTCTGATACGGAATACACTGCACCAGTGGAAGAGCATGTATGGCGTGAAGTGAACACTATAGGTCCCCTACCCCATCCACCAGAAAGATTTCCTTTCAATAGTGTGTCAGGAGTGAATTTTGAAATCGACCCGGATGGTGGTATCATCCAATTTTTCGAACTTTTTTTGACGAAGAACTTGTTGTTCTTGTTGCCAACGAAACAAATCGCTTTGCAACTCAAGTTTCTGTGTGCTAGACCAACGACTTCCAGGGCTGTGCAGCATCTGTGGAATCCCACCTACGCAGCTGAAATTCGTGTTTTCCTTGCACTTGTACTACTGCAAGGCATTACATGCAAACCTGTTCAGGAATATTGTTGGTCAACGAGACCAATACTTGTTTGTCCGTTCTTCGGACAAATAATGTCTTATCGGAGATTTATAAAAATACGGCAGTTTCTCCATTTCACTAATAATGAAACCTACAATGTAGAAAATCATCCCTACCACAAATTGAACAAGATATGGCCTGTTTATAGTTCTTTGAGTGAGAAATTTCGCAAATTTTACACTCCTGAAAGAGACATAACCGTAGATGAGGGCATTCTTCTGTTCAAAGGGAGATTGAGTTGGATTCGATATATTCCAACTAAAAGGGCTAGGTTTGGGATTAAATGTTTTGCTCTCGCTGAGGCAAAAAGTGGCTACGTGTGGTCTTCCATTATATACACTGGGAAAGGGACTCTTTTTGATCCAGATTTCAAAAATTTCCCTATGTCAACACAAGTGGCAATGACGTTAGTGAAGCCATTGTTGGACAAGGGCTACTGTCTTACCACGGACAATTTTTATACGTCGCAACAGTAGACGGATTTGTTAGTTTCAAGATCAACTGACACCTATGGGACAGTGCGCTTGGGAAGAAAAGACCTCTCACGTAGTCTCGGCGATAAAAAAACTGAAGAAAGGCGAACTTGTGGCGTACAGAAGGGGCAAAGTGATTGCTATTCGATGGAGGGATGTCAGAGATGTTTCCATTCTCTCTGCAGTTCATGATGCAGAGATAGTTGAGGCTGAGGGAAAAAGAGGAATAGGAGTGAAAAAAACAAGTGCCATTGTAGATTACAATAAGACAATGGGAGGAGTGGATAGGGTGGACCAGCATCTAGCCGATTACCTTATTCCACGAAAAGGCGGAAAAAAGGATTATAAGAAAATTTCTTTTCCACCCTCAGGGTATTGCGGTGTGGAATTCTTTTGTGCTATACAAAAAGACTGGAGGAGAGCATGAACAGCTTGAGTACAGAATGAGGCTAGTTTGAAAAAATATTGAGGTTTATAAGCCCAACGTCATTTCTCCTCGTCACCAAAGCCGCATTCCCTTCGTCTCTGGGAGAGTCACTTCCGTGACCTTTTACGATCCACAGAGGAGAAAAAAGCGCACAGCAAGCTGCGTGTATTTTGTGCGGCCGAAAGCGAGATGCTCGCGGAAAGGCGATTAGGAAGGAGACGAGGTACTTCTGCCCAACGTGTGTAGTTCCATGTTTCCAAATGTATCATACAAGTTCCAATATCTGGAGTAAGCGGTAAACTACCCATTTTGTAATTAGCTTTTTTTTATAAATATAGAGTACTTTTACCTCAATATTTTTATTTTTTCTTTTTCATTAGTATTTGTATAGCATTTTTTAAATTGATCATTTATATTTTCATGGCAATTGTTGAAGTAATTTCCACTTTATACAAAATATCACCGTGTTATAGAGTTATAAGTAGTCTGGTGAACGAACGTCGTCACGGCATTCCCGTCGCCTCCACCTTATCTCGCTATTAGTTCCTCTTGCTTTGGACTACCACGCACGTACGTAATGGATTTTCTTCTGTTGGATTTGGCGGAATATAAATCGGAGATGGCCCCCAGTTTTCTGCGATCGTATGGGTTAGAGGCCTGGTGCTAGACCTCGGCATCTGTTGTAGTCTCACATATTTACGGTTTCTAGAATTTACATTTCCCACTCTTCTAACAATTTTTTTGATTTGTGCCAGGTTTAGCAGAGAATCTAAATTTTTTCACACAATTTTTTGTACAACAATCCCAAACATTCCCAAACCTTCCTATACCGGCAAAACGCCAACTTTATAAGCGTAGGGCTTTCTTGAGTGGCCTGCGAATCGCTGTCTTCGCAAGTGTTGACGCGAGTTAACTTGGCATTTACGTATTTTGATAATTGTTTAATGAGAATTATACTAAAATTATCAGGTTGTAAGCGTGCGCGCAGTGGTCGGCGCTCGCGTCGCTCCGGTGTTGGTTGCGGCGGTAATGGTAGCCGCCGGATGTGGAGTCACATTTAACTTAACCTACGCTCTGATAATCATGCCCACCCCAATTCTCTTATTAATTCTGAAATATTACTCAACCTATCGTAACACCTTTTAACGAACCTAGCTGCTCTACGCTGCACACTCTCTAGTTCTCTGATCAAACCTAATTCATTCGGATCCCATACACTGGCTGCATACTCAAGGTGGGGCCTAACTAGTGAAAAGTAACATCGCTCTTTTGTCTTCTCATCACGTTTCCCAAGTACTCTCTTTATAAATCCTAGCTTTCTCTTCGCTCGGCCGCATATTTCCCGGATGTGTCTTCACCACGATAAACCTTTAGTTATTGTTACACATACATACTTTTTATGGTTTCAACGTTTTCGATCTTCGTGTTATTAATTTTATAGCATCACTCTATCGAATTATTCCTCCTCCAAATATTGATAGCTACATACTTTTTAAGGTTTAGTTCAAACTGCCATTTGTCGCACCACTCTTGAATTGCATCTAAATCCTTGCTAAGCGTTTTGCAAGCGATCTGCATTGGTGGACACGACCACATGGCTACGCAGCACACCAGAGACGGATTCAAATAATCCTTCTTCCCCCAAACAATTCGTGGCCATAACAACTTCAAGATTTCTCATACCATAATGACTTCGTAAAATAAATTTACCGTTGCATGAAATGGAAGTGCACACATTACATTGATACGGATTAAAGAAACGAACAGGGATGGACTTAAGCTATTTCGCCTTTTTTTCATCTTAGGCTTTAAGCATACCTGCTTGAAATATCTACTAAAAATGTCATACATGTTTGTACATCTACATCTACATATTAACCTGCAAGCCACCACAAAGGTGTGTGGCAGGAGGGAAATCTCACCAAACAGGCACTACATGTCATGCATTTAAAAGGATTAGTGCTAATATATTAGTCTAAACTGCATTATTTAAAAAGGTAAAAATAGCAAACTAAGAATGCAGAAACATACTGTTAGCAGGGTGTCCACTGACCGGGAAAACCTGGAAAATCGGGAATTATTCGTGAATTTTCAGTGCAGGGAATTGTTCGTGGATTACTCGTGATTTTCTGGCCTAAATCGGGAATTTTAAAAATTCTTAATTCAAGACAAAAAATCCTTATTTTATAAACAGGATAAAGAACGATGACTTTAAGATATGGATTTGCCGTTGGTATGAATGAACAAATAAACGAAAAGTAGTTAGGCTCAATGTATTGTCAGCGCTGTGTGGATCGGAGACGTTCAACTGTTCGACTGTCGAACGGATGCCTTCAGCGTCACGTCAAGTACCCTTTGTTCTCATTCATTGCACATCGGACTAAGCCCATGATACGCAAACATATGCCTAACGTGTAATGATGGCCGGATTGGATCCGTCGGATCCAAAGATCCACGGATCTTTCATTTTACTCGGTTCCGGATCCAAAGACACGGAATAAAATCGGATCCGGATCGTAGATTTTTAATTTTCGCGGCTTATCGATCGAAGTGCCCCGTGAATGGAATGTAGGTGCGGTAGATATTGACAAGAAGAGGATGTGTAACTAAGGTCACGTAATTAGATGAAAATGTTCCCGTGCAACTAGAAGCAAAATAAAGAAATATGACTTTTTTCCCCCACTACCCCGGTATCGCGGGAAAAAAAAAAAAATACGTAGGATGTCACGCGGGTAGCCTACATTCGCCGGGATCAGGCGTACAACGAGAGCTAGTGTAGTCATTCAGTCATTGCATCGAAAATCTTATTATCTTCAATTTCAAACCAGTACATGTGAATACTCACTTTATGATACTTTTGTTGTTTAAATTAGATTTACAAATGTACCATTAATAAATTAAGGATGGTCGGGTCGGATCCACGGGTCTTTCATTTAATTCGCTACTGAAATCATATCCGAAGACAGTAAAAATTCAGATTCGGATCGGAGATTTTAAAATTTCGCGGCTTAGTGATCGATGCGCCCCGCGAATGGAATGTACGTATGGTAGATACTAACAAGGAGATATTGTGTAACTTGGTCACGAAATGAGAAAAAGATTTCTTTCGTGCCACAAAATCAAAATAAAAAAATAATCGTCGGGACTTTTTTCTCCATAGGCACGGATGCGCGAGAAGAAAAATAAAGCCGAATGTCACGCGGGTCGCCTACATCCGCCAGATTCCCGTGAACCTATGATAGCGTAGTTGCTAAAAATGAGGACTAGTGTACTGCAGGTCACGAGTTCGATCCTTAACACTGCCTAGGAATACAGGCTATGCTGTATTCCTTGGGTAATGCTTGTAGGCAGTTAAAAAAAAAGAGATTATCAGAAATTTCATGTGAATTTATAATAAAAAAATAATAAAATTTGGCGTAAGTGAAAGGATTGGAAAAATTTTTTATTGCAGAATTAAATCGTGTAATCATTATGTTAACTTTACAATGTATTTTTAGTGACGCATTTGTAAATGCAGGTAGTTTAAAAGATAGAAGTACAAAAAAGTCAGTATCCACACAAAAAGGTTGGAAATGAAGGATGGTAAACTTTTTGATTCAATGGTTGAAAGAAAAATTTTAAACAGCGATAAGAATCGAACTTCATTACCTGCAGTCCACTACTCCACTCTGCTATTGTCGGCTTACCTGATTTAGGAGAATACATTCTCCCCACATGTCATTCTACTTTTTTCTTGCAAACCCAGGCCAATTTGGAGAGAAAATCCGAGACTTTTTTTAAATTTTGTTTATAGTAGCATGAAGAAAGGCTAATTTCATTTCAAGATCAGAGTTACACAACCCCTTCTTAGGAGTAGAAAATTCTCAAATTTCACTTTTTAAGGTTATTATTAATAAGACATTGCAAAATTACTAGTTTAGCAGCTTGAAATATTCTATAATAATTTTTTCGTCTTAAAAATGGAATCCCCAGATATTCCATAAATGGGATCTCTTGGTCGCATTAAATTTTTTTTGTTTCTAAAAAAGAATTTAAAAGCATTTAAGGATTTGATTAATAACTGGAAAATAATTCCTTTATTAATGAAAATGAACTTATAATGTTTCTTTTACTGCACATTTGATGTGATCGGATACTTTACTGTAAGTACAATGTAGTTGGCTTTCTGGTAGGCTTTGCAATATATTTTTTACAAACTTTTCTATAATTTTTTGCGAAATCTAATTGCTGATGTTTGTTAGATATATTCAGGATGCACTTATTTGAATTAGGATTTTTATTACATTAATTTTTGTTAGAAAAAGATGGTGTAGGATACTAAAGATTGTTATGAATTCACTTTTTTCTATATAGTCTACCGGTACAAAAATGTTACATTCTGATTCTGAGTGAACAGAAAATTGAGGCTTTGAGACTTAAAATAGAAAAGCATGGCAAAAAATATTAACTTAGAAAATCATCATTTCAAGAACAGTGGTTGAATGCAGCCAGTGGGTTCTTTAAGTTTTTTAAGAGCATTTCTCATTGAAATGCTAATTTAGAAAGAGGGTGTTTAATCAAAAAGTAGTTTATCTTTCCCAACCAACAAAGAGAGTCTCTTACTACCAATAAAACTACATATTTAATTACTTTAATTTATCAATTATTTCTTATTTAATGACTTTATCTATATTATGCTATGGGTTGAACTACGAAAAATCCATATTCTACATAGAACTTGAAAAACATCACTTTTGACTCGTACAAGAACCACGATATATTAGCCTGGAAATTTTTATAAATTTAGCCTTGAAATCCTTGAATTATGCTTGAATTTTATATTTTGACTTTAGTGGACACCCTGGTTAGTTGGGTTACCTTCAAGTCCTCATACCAACATGCAAATACCTATGCTATGGATTCAATCACTCGTATTGGCCATATTTACCGTTATTCATATCCCTAATTGTACGAGGAAAAAAGGACATTTCGAATCTGTCAGTTCGGTAATCAATTTCTTTAATTTTGTGGTTTGGTCCAGTCTACAATAGTAAGTTGGGGTTCGCAAAATATTTTTAACATAATAATAATTATTTCTATAATGATCACAGGTGCCCCCAATTACGATCATTTTAATATATATATATGGACAACACATTTTAAAAACACCCATGCCCTGGACAGTTGACTTTTACCCAGGCGGGACTCGAACCCGCGACCTTCGGAATGGCAGGCGAGGACTTAACACCGCCGCCACCGAGGCCATCACTGAAAATATGGTCATGGAATTTGTTTAAGAGATTAAGTCTAAATTACAACCTGCGATCTTACAATGATTCCCAATTTAATTCATTTAATAGACTGGCTACGCTAATATAATTATCGTATCGTCCCTTTACAAATCTTGCCGATCTTCGCTGCACACGTTCAAGTTCGTAATTTAGACCGATTTCGTAGGGATCTCATACACTGGCAGCATATTCCAAATGAGGTCTAACAAGGCAAAAGTAGCCGATTTCTCGTACTTGTTCGTCACATTTACCCTACTCATTTGATGAATCCCAGTCTACGATTAGATTGCCCCATTATTTCACGTTTGTGTTTTACCCCAGGAATTATCATGTGTCAGTCTTATTCCAGGATATTTAATGGATTCAACGTTTTATAATTCTTTATTACTTAGTTGTAGCAAGTACTTATGAAATGTTTTTTATGTTGGTCGCAAATTAGTATTTTTAATGTGTGTCCCGCATGATATTCATTGAGATCTCTCCACAGTTACGTGGTATGAGTAATCTTTAGTGAATGTATGGTGATAACTCACCCCCTGCCACACATCCTCTATTTTGCTCGTAGAGCAGTCTGTAGATATGGGTGTCTCCCGGAGGGCGAGAAACGCGCGATGCCGACCCATCTATCAAATGTCCGAAATCTTACGCGCATGCTTTGGGAGAAGGCCTTCACTTAACGTCTTTCCTTCTTCGTCGCGTCTCGTTGCAGGCTCCCCGCTGCTTCTTCGACGTGCCTCCGGGCGACTGCTCCTGGAGGATGCCCGCAAGGGTCGTGACCTCAGCCGCTGGGACCCGGAGCTGTGCATCCAGATGATACGGATCCCTGCCGTCCAGAACTATTCCGCGCTCCTGGCCCTCCTGAAAACGGCCTCCAGGTAACTGTCGTGCTGGAGTGGTTTAGTCTGCAGACAGTCCCTGTCGCTCTGAGACACTCGGGGTGATCAGCCTTCAGCAAAGGATTTAGATGCGATTGATGATCGGTTAATTATTTGGCAACTAGAGTCAAATCTGAAGAAATGCGCGGTAGTGAACTTTTGGAAAAAGAATAGCTTTCCCCGAAATAATTATTATTAATTATTACGTAATATATTAACTATAATCATTAAATCAAAGAATATAAAATATCTATCATAGAATCTAATAAATACTCAGGAGTCACCATCACTGAAGACATGTCATGGGGGAAATATCAGGAGTAATATAACTAGTGTAGAAACCGTGGATTAGGATTCGTAAAAGGGGTTACAGGAAAATGTAGTACTTACGAGAAATACGCTACTTTACACTTGTCAGGCTTCATTTGGAATATGCCGGCAGTGTATGGGATCCGTACGAGGAAGGTATGATAAAAGAATTAGAGCGTGCGAAAAGGAGATCAGCTAGATTTGTTACTTCTACGCATAAGTAATACCTTGCGAGCCACCACGAGGGTGTGTGGCATGGGGTGAAGATCACCAAACGTGCACTACTTGCATGAAAATAAGAGCTATAATGCTGCCAATTCACAGAGAGGTATTAGATGTCATCCACGTGCAATTACTCGGCGCAGAAATTATGTGCACTCGAGTTTGAATACGAATAACAAACGAATAGCTAAGACTACAGAAAAACTAATCACACCGTAATTTTTCGTATTTCAATTTTCGTTATTGGGTAGCAGACTTAAATTTTTAGAACGCATTTTCATATTTTTTTACAACAGTTGTAACGTAAAAAAGTACCTTTTTTAGACGGTGTTCGAGCGAAGCGCCGACTTTGATGACTCGTAAATCAATAATAAAGCGTTCAATGGCAACCAAAGTATGAAGATCAGTTTGAAGAATGAGAGATATATGTACGTTTTCCATTTACTCTGTAAGTTTCCATTGTATAACTTTAATAAAAGAAAAGTTGTTATCAATTTTATAAAAAGTTAGCATTTCAAAACTGGGGTGTCGCAGAATTTCTTTCTTGGTCGCGTTATAATCCACATGTCCTGAACGTATCCAATATTTAATTGTCTAATATTTCAACACATGGGCATAATTTAAATCGTTTGGTATTTATACTGGCGAAAGCGAGCTCCCTTGGCAAGACAACAACGCCAGTCGCTTTCAAAGTCGATAGTAGGTGGTTAGTAAATACATATTAATGAATTGATTACCTACTGGTTAGAAAAACATTATCCTAAATATATTTATCGGCATGTACCTATCATGCATGTGTTAGCAGTGCTCAAACATGCATCATGCACTACAGACTACTCTGACTATATTTCCCCTACCTATCCCTTTGCTATGCTGCCTATTCTGTTCTCTTATAGAACGGGGGAAAAATGCCCTTTTGAATCTATCAGCACCACAATCTATCTCTCTAATCTTATTTATCTGAACAAACCTAGCATAACAAGCGGGGATACTTAATATATATCTAACGTCATCTGTGAACAAATCAGCTTCAAATTTACTCAAAAGGCTTAGCTTAAATTTTAACTTGCGTTCTGATAGCAATTCCCATCCTAGTTCCTCTATTAAACTCGTAACGCTTATACAATTATCATAACGGCCTTTAACAAATCTAGCAGATCTCCCTTGCACACGCTCTTATTCTTTTATCATACCTTCCTCGTACGGATTCCACACACTAGCGGAATATTCTAAATGAGGCCTGTCAAATGAAAAGAAGCTTATTTTTCGTACTCTCTCATCGCATTTGCCTATAACTTTGCTGCCAGTGTATGGGATCCCTACGAAATATAACGAACTTGAACGTGTGCAGCGAAGATTGGCAAGATTTGTAAAGGGACGATACGATAATTATGTTAGCATAACCAGTCTATTAAATGAATTGAAATGGGAATCATTGTCAGATCGCAGGTTGAAATTTAGACTTAATCTCTTAAACAAATTCCAAGGCAATATTTTCAGTGATGATGTTAAAAATATCTTACGAACCCCAACTTACTATGGCAGACTGGACCATAATCATAAAATTAGAGAAATTGATTGCCGAACCGACCGATTCAAAATGTCCTTTTTCCCTCGCACAATAAGAGATACGAATAACGGTAAATATGTCCTAACGGAGAGTAGCAATGAATAGCATTGGTAGCTGCATGTTGGTAGAGTACTTAAAGCTAACCCTACTAACAGAATGTTTTTGCATGTTTGCTCTACAATTTCTATGTTTTCTAAATAGTGTAGTTCTGACTACTATATTAATACTATTCCTTTTTTATGCATGATATGTAGTGCATGTTTGGTGAGAAATCACCCCCTGCCACACACCCTTGTGGTGGCTTGCAGGGTATTATGTAGATGTAGATAGATGTATACCCCTTTTCACGAATCCGTTTGCTACACTAGTTATTTCCCTGATATTTCCCTCGTAACATGTCTTCAGTGAAGGTGACGCCTAAGTATTTAATAGATTCTACGTAAGATATTTTGTAATAATTATTCCGGGGAAAGCTATTCTTTTTCCGAAAGTTTATTATCGCGTAATTCTAGCTGCCAACTAACACACCAATCATCATTGACATGTAAATCCTTGGCTAATAAAGACTGACTCATTTTCTTTTCTAATTTTCTTATGCACAACTTAATCATCGGAAAAAAAGACGTAGATTGGTTTTTTTTTTAACTTCTGTATTCATGTCATTTACGTAGAGAAGAAATTGAGCCCATCACGTTTCACTGCGGAGTACCCGATGTAACTTTTACGTCGCCTGAGCTAACACCTTCAGAACGCGTTCATCTCTTGTAAGGTATTTGAGCACATTGTAGTCAGTTCGATCATGGGGCATTTGGATAGTCAGAGATTGCTCATGAACAGACAACATGGGTTCCGGAAAGGTAGATCTTGCGAGACAAAATTAGGTAGTTATACGTACGCGATATTTTAGTCTACGGCGAAAACAGTACTGAAGTTGATGCGATATTTTTACATTTTAAAAAGTCATTCGATGAAGATCCTCATGATAAATTAATCTTGAAGTTAGAGAGCATTGGTATAATTAAAGGCGTTGTATGTTGGGTGAAAGAATTCTTAAGAGGGTGGTTATAGACGGTATCATGTCGGACACAATCAAATTCACATCGGGAGTTCCCCAGGGTAGCGTAGTAGGTCCGCTTCTATTTCTTTTATACATAAACGATTTGGGTACCGTAGTTAGTAGTAACCTTAGACTTTTTCCCGACGATGCGGTGGTGTACAGGGGTATATCAAACGAAGAGGACACGAAATCACTTAGCAAGGATTTAGATGCAATTCAAGAGTGGTGCGACAAATGGCAGTTAGAACTCAACCTTAAAAAGTGTGTAGCTATCAATTTTTGGAGGAGGAATAATTCGATAGAGCGATCCTATAGAATTAATAACACGAAGATCGAAAACGTTGAAACCGTAAGATATTTAGGTGTAACAATCACTAAAGATTTATCGTAAGACACATCCGGGAATTATGGGGCCGAGCGAAGAGAAAGCTAGGATTTATAAAAAGAGTACTTGGGAAATATGATGAGAAGACAAAAGAGCGATGCTACTTTTCACTAGTTAGGCCCCACCTTGAGTATGCAGCCAGTGTATGGGATCCTAATGAATTAGGTTTGATTCGAGAACTAGACAGTGTGCAGCGTAGAGCAGCTAGGTTCCTCAAAAGGTGTTACGATAGGTTGAGTAGTGTATCAGAATTAATACAAGAATTAGGGTGGGAGTCATTATCAGAGCGTAGGTTAAAGTTCAGATTAAATCTATTAGAGAAATTTCAACCGGATAGCTTTACTGAAGATGTTAGGCACATATTAAAAACACCAGCGTATTATGCAGGATTCAACCAGGTACATAAGATTAGAGAGATAGATTGTCGTACTGATATATTAAAAATGGCATTTTACACCCGTGCTATAAAAGAACAGAATAGGCAGAATAGCAAAGGGACAGACAGGGGAAATATTTTAGATCGGGAAATATTTAGGGGAAATATTTTAGTCTGTAGTGCATGATGCATTTATTAATAGATTAAATACTATAGATACTAACTATCTAGTTGCATGAGACCCGTAGTTGCTTGTTTGCATGCCAATAGTGCATGTTTGGTGATGTTTACCCCCTGCCACACGCCCTCGCGGTAGCTTTTAGGGTATCGTGTAGATGTAGATCTAAGAAGTCTCCTTTCCTGCCTGCCGTGTTACTGTCTATCCCGTATGATGCTAACTTCGTGAGTTACTTAAAGTGGGGAACCTCATCAAACGGTTTTCTGAAGTCGACGAACGCTGTGTCTACCTGCTACTAATAAAATTATCGTAATTGCCGTTATGATAATTCTATTAATATTTGTAGAACAGGAAGGGAATTACTATTAGAACGCAGGTTAAAATTTAAGCTAACGCTTTTGAGTTAATTTGAAGTTGATTCGTTTACAGTTGGCTGTCGATATATATATATTAAGAATCCCTGTTTATTATGCTTAATTTGATCAGATGAACTAGATTAGAGAGATAAATTGTCGTATCGATAGATTTAAAATTCATTTTTCCCGCAAACCATTAGAGAACACAATAGGCAGCATAGTAAAGGGAAAGGTAGGTAAAAAATTGTTGGAGTAGTAGGTAGTGCATGAAGGGTGTTTTAATATTACCTAACTATGCATGCTAGGCAAATAAAAATAAATACCTACATTCGGAGAAAACCTATCTAGCTAGTAATCACTTCGTCACTAAATAGACACAAACCATCTAGTTTCAAGTGATTTTCAGACCAGGCATGTTTCCGTGACGTACCTATTAGTGATGTAGCTTCCAGTTCCATGTTGGTAGTGAATGCTTGGTGTCTTCACCCCATGCCACACACCCTCGCAGTTGCTCGCAGTGTTATGCATAGCCTTAGAAGCAGAGTAGTCCCTCCAAGGCCAGTGTTGTGATTTTTGATAAGTCGCTTGTGTTGTTTCCCACTATAAACGGCCGGGTGACCTCAGCCGTGAGTCATGAGGACTTCCAACGCGATTGTTTGGTTATCGTTATCGCTTGGTGACGTTCCACCCTCTGTCTTCTTCGAGTCTCGAAAACGAGGTTGCCATACTTTTATATTTTATTAAATAAAATATAAAAAGACAACTTATTATAGATAACAACCAAGTAGCGATCTCTAAATGTGCTAGATAACAATATATTTAAATATAGAAAGAGGAAACTCCATTAAAGAAAAAAATCTTTAAGAAGGAATGTGTAACTAAACTCACTCAATGGAGATGCAAGAGAAATAAACTATACAATTTAAATTACTGCGACAGACGTTATATATTTACGCTGTTCCTCAATCAGAAGCAAGTATATATAACTATATTAGTATATTTCTTTAGCTTACGTAAACACTTTACAAGATTAAAATACTGCCGATGTCTTGCCGATGACGCTGTAGTGTACAGGGAAATTCTCTGCCCAAACGATAAGGAATGTTTAAATGATGGCCTACAAACAATTGAAAAATGGTGTGATACGTGGCAGTTAGAATTAAATGAAAAATGTGTAAAATGAATTTTTGGAAAAAGAATTTTTCTCATCCTAACACGTGCGAAATAAGTTATGATGATTTAACAAACGTGGAATCCATTACATATCTTGGAATAAGACTGACAAATGATCTTTCCTGGGGTAAACACATACGTGAAATAATGGGTCAAGCGAATCGTAAACTGGGATTCGTCACAAGAATATTGGGTAAATGTGACGATCATTTACGAGAAATCAGCTACTTTTCCCTTGTTAGAGCTCATTTGGCATATGCTGCCAGTGTATGGGATCCCTACGAAATCGGTCTAAATAACGAACTTGAACGTGTGCAGCGAAGATTGGCAAGATTTGTAAAGGGACGGTACGATAACCTTATTAGCGAAACCAGTCTATTAAATGAATTAAATTGGGAATTATTGTCAGATCGCACGTTGAAATTTAGACTTAATCTCCTAATTAAAGTCCAAATATTTTGCGAACCCCAACTTATTATGGTAGACTGGAGCATAATTACAAAATTAGAGAAACTGATTGCCGAACTGACAGATTCAAAATGTCCTTTTTTCCTCGTTCAATTAGGGATATGAATAGCGGTAAAATACGTCCAATACGAGTGTAGCTATGGATAGCATAGGTAGTTGCATGTTGGTGTAAGGACTTGAAGGTAACCCAACTAACAGCACGTTTTTGCATGCTTAGTTTGCTATTTTTATCTTTTTGAATATTGCAGACTAGACTAATATATTAATACTAATCCTTTTAAATGCATAATATATAGTTCATGTTTGGTGAAAATTCACCCCCTGCCTCACACCTTTGAGGTGGCTCGCAGGTTTTTATGTAGATGTAGGCGTAGATGTAACTCTAGCGTTCACTGCGCCTATTCCACCTTCGAACTGAAGATTTTCCAACCTTTCCTCCTTCGCCCTGTCTATCATTCAATCCTTTGTACCTCTTCCTCCTCCTAACTTCATCAGTCACCTTCTTCAACTTTCATCTCTTCTTCATGTATTAAATAATTTCAATTTTTATTTAAATAATAAATAGTATCAAATAATTAGTTTTTCCCCCAATTACTGTTCCATTGAATTTGCCGACTGCAATCGTTTTCCCTGTTCGTCCCAGCTTTCCTCTGGGACGACTAACTCCTCCTTTGTAACCCCAGTTGGCGCTTCCATTACCTTGCCCTCTTTCCCCTTGAAATCCTTATGAATCTACCTCCGAGATTTATCAGTACTGTGTTGTTGCCGGAGTTTGTATCAGCACCCAGGAAAATCTGTGAAGTGACGCTGTTTCTCAATCTGTCTAACGTTTCTCTACGGTATTTAAACCTATGTTATTTGAGCACAGAGTTGTCCTTTCGATCACGGGGCATTTGGATAGTCTGGGGTTAGTCTCTTAAATAGCCGACATGGATTTCGTAAGGGGAGATCTTGCGAGACAATTAGCTTTATTCGTACTCGATATTTTAGTCTTCTGTGAATATTAGTTCTGATATCGATGCGGTTTGTTGAGGTTTGAAAAATATTTTTCTATTGAGTCTATCATTTTAATTTAATATGAAAGTTATAGAGGGTCGAATAAGTTACAAGCATGCTGGATAAAGGAATTTGCAGTGGCCGCGAGAAGAGGGTCGTATGGATGGTATCGTGCAGTCACATCGGGAGTTCCCCTGGCACGCGTAATACGTCCCGTTCTACTTATTTCACGCATCGACGATACAGGTACCGCAGTGAGTGAACTCAGACTTTTTGCAGGCGGAGCGGTGGTGTATGGGGATATCAAGAAAATAGTGAATCAGTATGCAGGGATCTGGATGCAGTTCAAGTTTGATGTGATGATTGGTTATTTGAACTGATCCTAAAAATGTGTATATAAGTATTTTACGAATTCAACTTATTCTTCTTCCAAAAATATATAGCTACTCACTTTTTTAGGTGATAGGCAATATAACAGGCAGTAACGTGTGTGCTGCTTGTCGTAGGTGCATGATCGTAGTTACACTAACCCATACTAACGGCATCCTTGCAGGCGTTGATGGAATGAAAATTATTTTAGGATAGAAACCACCAGAACCGAGTTATAAGAAATGTGTTTCATCGTAGATTCTAATGAATTTGTTGCACGTTACTGGTAAGACAGTATGTGAAACGGTAACCCTGCCATACACCTTTGTGATGGCTTGCAGGGTATTATGTAGGAATAGGTTTGCGGCTTTAGTGTGGTCCCGATTGTGACCAAGTGAGCGTCATCCCTCGAGGAATTGCGTTTGTCTCAGCGCCTTCTCAACTTCGAGATGAAGGTTTGCAATTTAGCCTAAATGAAAAGATTTTAAAGAAAGGTGCGTCGAAGGCGACATGGCGAGCTCCTGATTTTAGACAAATTTACATTTTTCCGCTATCGAACTAATTATTTGGAGAGTAAAAAAACCCAAAACTGCAGTACTTAGGCTAAGTATTAATCCTTGAGTCCTGCTCAAACAGATTTGCAACAATTAGCAAAGCTGAGTCGTAAATCAAGAACGCGTAGACGTCTGCGGACGTGTTTTCGGTCGTGGTATACAACCAGTGGCGGATCCATTGGGGGCAATTGCCCCCCCCGAGAAAAAAAAAGAGGTGGTAAAGAAGGAAAATCAAGTATGTACAGAACGTCTTCGTCAAGTTACCGAAAATCGTGAAAGGCGGAGGCCTATTATTAAAACCATTATCTTGCTTGGACGTCAGAACCAACCCTCTAAGGGGTCATAGGGATGACGGTCCCATTAATCCTGTGGCCTCAGCTGTTAACCAAGGTAATTTCAAAGCCCTGTTGCAGTTCAGGGTAGACGCAGGTGACCAAATACTTGAGGAACACCTAAAAAATGCATCTTCCCGTGCTACCTATATTAGTAGTGCAGGTCACCCAGAGTGCAGGTCAATCCGCGGGGGAAAAATCGTGCAAGAATTTGACAGAACATGCAGAGTAGTTTTAGAAGGTCAGAGAAAAACACATGGAGAGAACGAACATGATAATTCATCAAAGGTAAGAGGTAGACCAAATAGTTTGTCCGTCAAAAAATTATCGAGGAAAATTTTAGTTGGAAAGGAGCACCAAGAGAGAAACAGATTGGAAGAAAAAATTTCAGTGATAGTAGTGAATTGTCGTAGTATAAGAAATAAAGTAGCAGAATTTCACCACCTCATTAAGAGTACTAATGCAGATATAATCGTAGGTACAGAAAGCTGGCTTTCGAAGGACATATCAGATCATGAAGTATTTCCGAAGTGTTTTACAGTATACAGAAAGGATAGAGTAAGCAGAAACAGAGGAGGAGTTTTCATAGCTGTGAAGGACCCGTATGTCAGTAGAAGAGAACTTATTTCAGAGCGAAATGTAGAAAGTATTTGGTGTTCCGTTAAAAGTAAAAGTAGTAACGCAAAACAGATATATGTAGGTGCATATTACAGGCCACCGGACGCAGATGTCAATTCTATAATAGAGCTAGAGTCAGAGATACGCACATTACTTTCTGGGAAGAATGATAGAGGAATAATAGTAGGCGGAGATTTCAATCTCCCCTCGATAGACTGGAATACGTGTAGTTTCATTGCAGGAGGTAAGGATAAGGAACATTGCGAATCACTGTTGAACACCTTTACGACACATTCTTTACAACAGCTAGTAACAGAGCCGACCAGGGGAAACAACATTCTAGACTTATTAGCAACAAATATACCCGAGAGAGTTCTAAATACAGTTACAGACACAGGAATTAGTGACCATAAAATAGTGCATGCGAAATTTATTGTAGGCGTTGAAAGACATTATAAACCAAGGAGGAGGGTATACTTATTTGGCAAGGCAAATTACGACGGTATGAAAGAGGAATTAAGGGAAGCGTTTAATGTATTCAGCGAACAAAGCAAAGGATTAAATACAGAGGATTCGTGGAGAGAATTTCTTGAGGTCACCCGTAACGCAGTTCATAAATACATACCAAGTAAATATATTAGTGATAATACAGAGCCAAGGTGGTATAACGCGGAGGTTAGGAAATCACTAAAGCGACAAAGGGTATGCCACGCTAAGATGAAAAATGCCAGACGGGGTCTATCGGTAGAGGAAAAAAATGAGCTAGTTCAAAACTATAAAAAATCGAGAGCATTAGCAAGGAAATCATGTCGGAAAGCGTTATCACATTTCAAGAGCAAGATGTTAGGAGAATATTTAGATAGCAATCCTAAAGCGTTTTGGTCATATGTGAGAGAGCTTCAGGGAAATAAGTCCACAGTGCACACACTTAAAAATGATAAAGGAATCAGAGTCACCAGCAGTGTAGAAAAAGCCAACACTTTAAACACCTTCTTCCAAAGTGTATTCAACTCATCGTCACAAAACGCAGTGGAACCACCGCCGAACACTTTCAGTGAGCAAATGCCCGAAATAAACATTTCATGTCGCGGAATAGAGCAGCAGTTAAAAAGCATAAGTAAAAACAAAGCACCAGGTCCCGATCAAATTCCTTCCAGAGTTTATAAAACATTAGCTTCTGAAATAGCCCCCTATCTAGAAATAATATTCAATAAAACACTAAAGAACCACACAGTACCCAAGGATTGGAAAGTAGCTAACATTACACCTATATTTAAAAGCGGTGATAGGGAAGAACCTAGTAACTACAGACCCATTTCACTCACGTCAATCTCTTGTAAGATATTTGAGCACATAGTAGTCAGTTCGATCATGGGGCATTTGGATAGTCAGGGATTACTCATAAACAGCCAGCATGGGTTCCGGAAAGGTAGATCTTGCGAGACACAATTAGCTTTATTCGTACACGATATTTTAGTCCACGGCGAAAGCAGTACTGAAGTTGATGCGATATTTTTAGATTTTAAAAAGTCTTTCGATAAAGTTCCTCATGACAAATTAATCTTGAAGTTAGAGAGTTTTGGTATAAATAAAGACGTTGTATGTTGGGTAAAAGAATTCTTACGTGGGCGAGAGCAGAGGGTTGTCATAGATGGTATCATGTCGGACACAATCGAAGTCACATCGGGAGTTCCCCAGGGTAGCGTAGTAGGTCCGCTTCTATTTATTTTATACATAAACGATTTGGGTACCGTAGTTAGTAGTAACCTTAGACTTTTTGCAGACGATGCGGTGGTGTACAGGGGTATATCAAACGAAGAGGACACGAAATCACTTAGCAAGGATTTAGATGCAATTCAAGAGTGGTGCGACAAATGGCAGTTAGAACTCAACCTTAAAAAGTGTGTAGCTATCAATTTTTGGAGGAGGAATAATTCGATAGAGCGATCCTATAGAATTAATAACACGAAGATCGAAAACGTTGAAACCGTAAGATATTTAGGTGTAACAATCACTAAAGATTTATCGTAAGACACATCCGGGAAATATGCGGCCGAGCGAAGAGAAAGCTAGGATTTATAAAAAGAGTACTTGGGAAATGTGATGAGAAGACAAAAGAGCGATGCTACTTTTCACTAGTTAGGCCCCACCTTGAGTATGCAGCCAGTGTATGGGATCCTAATGAATTAGGTTTGATGAGAGAACTAGACAGTGTGCAGCGTATAGCAGCTAGGTTCGTCAAAAGGTGTTACGATAGGTTGAGTAGTGTATCAGAATTAATACAAGAATTAGGGTGGGAATCATTATCAGAGCGTAGATTAAAGTTCAGATTTAATCTATTGCAGAAATTTCAATCGGATAGCTTTACTGAAGATGTTAGGCACATATTGAAAACACCAGCGTATTATGCTAGATTCGACCAGATAAATAAGATTAGAGAGATAGATTGTCGTACAGATAGATTCAAAATGGCATTTTTCCCCCGTACTATAAGAGAACAGAATAGGCAGCATAGGAAAGGGATAGGTAGGGGAAATATTTTAGAGTATTCTGTAGTGCATGATGCATGTATTAACCCCTCAAATACTATAGATACTAACAATCTAGTTGCATGAGACCCTTTAGTTGCTTGCTTGCATGCTAGTAGTGAATGCTTGGTGACCTTCACCCCCTGCCACACACCCTCGCGGTGGCTTGCAGGGTATCGTGTAGATGTAGATGTATATGTAGTAAAACTACTTAAATTTTATTGATAGAATGTTGTGGGGAAGAAATAAGAGAAGAAATCCTAAAACGAATTCATGAATCTAAATATCGGTCAATATTGTTCGACGAAACACCTGATCTGTCTCGCAAGGAACAAATTGCCTTAATTGTAAGGTATCTGTACAAAGAAACTATAAGCTAAGATGTCATTACATTCATAGATGCATACAAGTCTGCTGCAGATATGACTGATATGCGATTCACAGAAAAGACAGAAACAAAACTTACTGGGAAGACTCTTGGTAAAATAGTTTTAGAAAATGTGAAAGAACTGGGTTTAGATTTGAGACTCTGTGTAGGAATCGGTACAGATGGAGCATCTGCATCTAATTCTACACGATACCCTGCAAGCCACCGTGAGGGTGTGTGGCAGGGGGTGAAGATCACCAAGCATGCACTACCGACATGCAAACAAGCAACTATAGAGTCTCATGCAACTAGATTGTTAGTATCATAGTATTTAAGGGATTAACACATGCATCATGCACTACATACTACTCTAAAATATTTCCCCTACCTATCCCTTTGCTATGCTGCCTATACTGTTCTCTTATAATACGGGGGAAAAATGCCCTTTTGAATCTATCGGTACGACAATCTATCTCTCTAATCTTATTTATCTGTTCGAATATAGCATAATACGCTGGTATTTTTAATATGTGCCTAACATCTTCAGTAAAGCTATCCAATTGAAATTTCCCTAATACATTGAGTGTGTACTTTAACCTACGCTCTGATAATGATTCCCACCCTAATTCTTTTAATAATTCTGAACCACTACTCAACCTATCGTAACACCTTTTGACGAACCTAGCTGCTATGCTATAGTAGCTAGGTAGCTAAACAGTATAGGCAGCATAGCTGCACACTGTCTGGTTCTCTGATCAAACCTAATTCATTCGGATCCCATACACTGGCTGCATACTCAAGGTGGGGCCTAACTAGTGAAAAGTAACATCGCTCTTTTGTCTTATCATCACATTTCCCAAGTACTCTTTTTATAAATCCTAGCTTTCTCTTCGCTCGGCCGCATATTTCCCTTATGTGTCTACCCCAAAATAAATCTTTAGTGATTGTTACTCCTAAACATCTTATGCTATCAACGTTTTCGATCTTCGTGTTATTAATTCTATAGGATCGCTCTATCGAATTATTCCTCCTCCAAAAATTGATAGCTACATACTTTTTAAGGTTAAGTTCAAACTGCCATTTGTTGCACCACTCTTGAATTGCATCTAAATCCTTGCTAAGCGATTTCCTGTCTTCTTCTTTTGATATACCCCTGTACACTACCGCATCATCTGTAAAAAGTCTAAGCTAACTACTAACTACTGTACCCAAATCGTTTATGTTTGAAATAAATAGAAGCGGACCTACTACGCTACCCTGGGGAACTCCCGACGTGACTTTGATTGTGTCCCAAATGATACCATCTATAACAATGCTCTGATCTCGCCCACTTAAGAATTCTTTTACCCAACATACAACGTCTTTATTTATACCAAAACTCTCTAACTTCAAGATTAAATTATCATTAGGAACTTTATCAAATGCCTTTTTAAAATCTAAAAATATCGCATCAACTTCAGTACTGCTGGTGAAGTCTTCACGGGTTCTCCACCGGGTCAGGGAAACGGCTAAGGCCGACGTTTCGACGGCTAACACTGCCATCGTCCTCAGGGCGTTGAGTGTCAGGTCCAAGAAAAATGCCGGTATATATACTCTTCGCCTTGGCTCAGGTCACTCCTGATTGGCTCTTCTCAGGTCACACGTGAATTGCTCAGCAAGGTCGCTCCTGATTGGCTCTTTCCAATCCTCTCTCTCTCTCTTCTCGTATGTTCCGGATCACCGGCTTCCACACGTCACTGAGGGCGTATCCTGTGTCGCGGTTAAAATTCTTCGCCTCTAATCTAATTTCAATTGCCTCCTTGGTTAAACGGTCCCAATAACTATAGGATCAGCTAAGTAATTTAGCGTCGTCGAAGGCCATCAGATGGTCCTTGTTGAGGCTATGCTCGGCGACGGCGGACTTCTCAGGGTATCCCAATCTGATGCACCTCCGGTGCTCCTTGATGCGGGTTTCAATGGTGCGGCCGGTTTCTCCGATGTAGACCTCCCCACACTCGCAGGGAATATGATAGATTCCCGGAGTTTTGAGGCCTAATCCGTCTTTGACCCTGACGAGTTGGTTCCTGAGCTTTCCCGGAGGTTTGTGGATAGTCTCAATATTTCTCTTTTTGAGAGTACGTGAAATTTTCCCCGCAATGGTTGAGACATACGGGAGACATGCTCTGGCTAAGGGTTTTTCCCTCTCTTCGTCGGTCTTTTCCGGAGCCAAATGTCCTTCTTCGGGGGCCTGTCTTTTTCTGGATGGTGGGAGCCCAAAGTCCTTTTAAGGGCCAATTCTATTTCCCTCTCCTGGTATCCATTTTGGCGGAATGTCTTGCGTATAGTAAAGTAAAGTATCCCCCCCCGAGATATGGGCCTGGATCCGTCACTGTATACAGCCCCCTTAATTAATCTCTGCCCGTCTGTATTCCAGCGAATGGCTACAGGAGTTCCTGGAACGAGGGGGTCTGGAGGCATTGCTGGAGTCCCTGGAGGAGCTCTCTCCGACATGGAAGGGCGCCAAGGAGTCGCGCCCCCAGGTGGACGGCGGGGGGCGCCGCCGGCGCCGGCGGCGTCGCAGGGGGGGTGCGGTGCTGGTGGAGGGGGTGGGGGAGGGTGCGGAGAAGAAGGCGGGAGGGGGGGGGTTCGGCGTGGCGGAGGCGGTGTCGCAGGTCAAGTGCGTGGCGTGCCTGAGACTCATCGTCAACTCCAGAGCCGGGCTGAGGACCATCATCGACCACCCGGAGCACGTGAGGCAGCTGGCCACAGGTCAGTCCCCCCCTGCCTATTCAGCCGGAATCAGGGCAACTCAATCGAGACTCCGACGTGGTGTTTCATGATGAGGTGCTGGATGGCCCCCGGTGTTCCAGCTTTGCTGGTGATGACTTCGTCACTACCAGTCAAAGTTGGTGCAGTGGAGCACCATCCAGCACCTACGCCAATGATTTGTTGTGATTATTATTATTAAATTTTATTTCAATATTAATATAATGTCTCTATTAGTTATTATTTCAATGGGGTTATGATTATGTATTTATCATCAGTTATTCGCCACTTATAACTCGAGAAATAATTGATGAATCACAAGACGGAAAAGTACTGGTCTTTTTATTTTACAAACTATCAGATTCGGCAATAATTGTATAATAATAATAAATATAAATAATCAACAAATTAATTAAAATTTAATCCTATCCACCGGCGTTCACTCTGAACCGAAATCGCAATTTTGTGCACGAAATTGTAAGATGGAAACGAAAAAAGAATTTTAGTGAAAAAATTAATCTTCTAACCTCAACCATTCACTCATGAATCAAAAATAAAAATAAGCAAAAGGTGACACCCACCGAAAAAGCTGCTTTGATATCATTGACGTCATTTTCCTCCCGTCCTTGAGTGCTCTTATGGGAAGGGAAGGGAGTGGAGGGGGATTCTCGGAAGGACTGCTCGCACAGATCCTGTCGCAACCGCTCCTATTGGCAGAGTCAGCTGTGTCCCCCCCCTTTGAGATAAGGCGAAGTTGCTTCGCGGGCTAAGTTGTGATTGGACGAAGTCTATATACGTCAGAGGTTGCACCACACCCACTTTTCCAAAAGGGTTAAAAACATCAGTTTTTCGCCTCTTATAACTCAAGAAATAATTAACGGATCAAAAAACGGAAAAATACAGGTCTTTTTAAGTTAAAAACTCTATTAGATTTGGCAATAAAAATATTGCAAATGATCCAATTGAAATGATAACTAATAGAGACGTTATATTAATGTTGAAATAAAACATAGATTCTGTCACGTTGAAATTTAATATGTAACCTGGGTATCATTAAAGATCAACATCATCAGGCCTGACCTAATGATGTTGATCTGCGACAAAACCTGGGTTGTGTGTTAAATTTCATGTGGAAGAATTTCAAGTTGCATTTTATTTTTATAATGAAGCTGTTCCACGAAGTAGATTGGATACG
Source organism: Platycnemis pennipes (assembly GCA_933228895.1). Classification (NCBI taxonomy): domain Eukaryota; kingdom Metazoa; phylum Arthropoda; class Insecta; order Odonata; family Platycnemididae; genus Platycnemis; species Platycnemis pennipes. The sequence continues at coordinate 139,528,013 of OW121851.1, forward strand.
GTTAACTATAAATGATATCAAGATGTGATTACCACTTCAATGACTGACATTCGAGTAGGCTGAAGTTTTTCCGGGGAAAAGGAACTCCTGGGCCAGGAATGTAGCATTGTCCTTTGGCTTGTCAGTAATGCCTTAACAATATTTCGTAGTATAATTGCCTGGGCATTGACTCTGGTGGCAAATGTCCTGTGGGTTGATTCTTAATCCAGGAGATGTTTTTGAGAGGCAACATTTAATGCTAGCCATTCTTGAGGGCCAGGGCAATTCCCCCCAGGGGGAGCAAGATCCCACAATATTACGGTGAATTTAAATTCAGTTATTGTTTGAGGAGAAGCCTGTGGGGTATTTTGAACTTTAGAAAACATTTGGAAAGCATAGAAAAAATGTATTCCATATTTATTCCATTGCTTGTGTATGTACAGAATATCCCCTTGGAATTACCACCTCACTTGATTTTATTCAAGTGCCCTTTTCTTATTTTATGCCTCTAAAATATCAATTACTAATTTATTACTATGTTAACCAGTAGGTACTGTAATATATGCATTGCAAAAAAATATGTTTTCATAATTTAATACCGGGACCATGTGCCTCAACTTCACAAAAAATATTTTATGCTTGAGCACTTAATAATTATGAGATACATTTTTTTGAAAATGGGTATCTATAAAAAAAGGCAAAGATTGTCTCAATTGATTGCCTGAAAACTCTTCATGCCTCTTTGCAGTAGTGGATGTTCACTTTTGAAAAATTCTAGTTGCATTGTAAAGGGTTCTTAAACGTATGTGCAAAGTCAGTTCTTCCTGTCAAATTTGGATGTGCATTTCTGTTATGAGACGATAGCCAAGAGCGATGTGCTCAGAACAAGTGAAGATAGGGTGTTGAATAGGTGATAAACTTGCGTTTTATCACCTCCTGCAGCTAAGGTTGTATTATTCCTCTTAAACTGGTTTCTTAGTTCTGAGACAAATAGAATAACCAGGCCATAGTTCAAGTGTCAGTCTGGACACCGAGATTTAAGATCAGTTGCGAGAATCCTGAGTCCATTTAATAATTATTTATATATATAGACTATAAAATCATCAGTACATAACCTTATTTATGGTCCTGCAAAGATTGACATTGATGTCATTGACAGCTTGATAGGGGAAAGAGGTTGTGCATGATGATGGATGTGGAACAGTTTTCTTTCGTCTTCATTCATGTAACTAATTTTCACCAAGTGGTGTCGGATGGAAGTCAGTATGAGAGAGAGGGATGGCATGGAATGCTACACAATTTGTATAAAAAATACATTACTGTTCTGTTCCTCGGTGTACCCAAGAAAACATTTCATGCCTTATTTTTGGCCCAAATGATATTGTGTGGTATGATAGTTCTATACTGTGCTGTTGCTCTAGGGAAGGAACTGAAATTGCAATTTTGTGCACGAAATCGTTAGATGAAAACAAAAAAAAGAATTTTAGTGAAAAAATTAATCTTCTAACGACAACCATTCACTCATAAATCAAAAATTAAAATAAGCGAAAGGTGACGCCCACCGAAAAAGCTGCTGTGATAACATTGACGTCATTTCCCTCCCGTCCTTGACTGCTTTTAGGGGAAGGGAAGGGAGTGGAGGGGGGTTCTTGGAAGGTCTGCTTGCACAGATGCTGTCGCAAATCTCCTATAGGCAGAGTCAGTTGTATCCCCCCATTGTGATGAGGCAAAGTAGCTTCGCGGGCTCAGTTGTGATTGGACGAAGTCGATATACGTCAGAGGTTGCACCACGCCCACTTTTATGAAAGGGTCAAAAACATCAGTTTTTCGATGCTTATAACTCGATAAATAATTGACGGATCAAAAAACTGGTAAAATACGGGTCTTTTTATTTTGCAAACTTTATCAGATTCGGCAATTAAAAAAATATGGTAAACGACCCCATAAAGATCAGTGTTCTTCTTCCCCAGGCTTCCATAGAATAGAAGAACGGTCTGAGACAGGGAAAGTGAATTGTTCGCCCTGTGCTCATCTCTGTTGGCAAGACTCCAGGTTGAGAGGTGGTTCATAATTATCCATTGATAATCTAATGACACCAACTGTTTTGTTTCCTTTCTCATTTCATGTCTTAAAACATCCAAGGTAATGGGAGGAGCTGACTCATGGGTGCATGAAAGATACTGCCCTTGCAAGATAATCTTTATTAATGATAGGCTCCCCAGATTTCGTGAGGAAAAACCAGGACATGTTTTAGACATGTAGCAAAGGTTAAAAAATCTGGAATAATTTACTTTGTTTTTTAATATTAAGTCGCAGAACTGCAATTTTGTAAAGCATTTCGTATGGGAAAACACTCACAAAAATACAAAATTCAGTCGAATATTACTCATTACAGAGACGAACAATAAGCAGTCATCACCAACTTACAATTCACACTGCCACAACCACAGAAAAGTATAGAAAATGTTCAATGATGCTGGCAAACACAAAACGCAACTTACCTGTACCAGCAGAATACTGATAATAACTACAGGACTACTGATAAACTGTAATACACACAAGAAAACAAAAGAAGTGAATGCTATGCAAGCATTACAGTACAATTGCACAGCTCTTATATTTAAAACTCAATTTGGACAAAACTTCAAAAGTTCACGCATTACTGTATTTCTTTATAACTTCCTTGGAAAATTCTGGGACCAATGGCGTACCGGACAGCTTTTCTTGGGACACTTTTACTTGTGTTGTGAATCCCGGAATGTACCAGGCAAACCGGTATGTCTGGGAAGCTTAATTGAAAATGACAAGTTTGCATTATGCTCATCATATCTGTTGTGTCAGGTCTGTTCTGCATTTAATAGCGCTTCAGAAGAGGGGGAAAGGTGGGAATGGAATGGGTTAACGTCCCATCCGACGGCTGGAGGACTGTACTCAATTTTCTCCTCAGGGGGCCGGCCTACCTATGGATAATATCTTCCACCACCGCCGGGACTCAATCCTGTCTTTCAGGGTGGGAAGCCAGCTATTACACCTACCTGGCCCCCTCCACAGAACTGTACTGTAATAGCCACTGCATTGGGAAGCCTGAGCATAATGAAGATGATATGATGATTATGATGGGGAAGAGAGTTTATTTGCAATTTTGGCTCTAATTTATATTTATCTATTAATGTGATCTTTTGGATTTTTCTTTAAAGGCTTAACTTCAAACAACACCACCGTTAAGATGAATGTCCTGGAGTTGCTTTGTGCTGTGTGCATGTATTCGTCGAAAGGACTTTCTCTTGTTCTGGATGCATTGAGCCATTTAAGGGTATGTGTCCCATGCAATTGATATATAATTTGGTGCATACATAAGCTTTAGATACAAAAATTGATCTTCATGGATGTAAATTATGCTTTTTGACCGACTCTTAAATCCCTTTCAAACAGGCCTTATCAGAAAGCAGAAATCGATTTGGAATTGTTGTTGATGCTTGCAGTAGCAGTGAAACTATGGCTTGTACAGTTCTTGCCTTCGTAAACTGCTTAATAGCAGTTACTGAGCCTCTTCACCGAAGAGTTACACTACGAAATGAAGTGCTCTGTAAGTTTATGTCCTGCTAAATATCCAGTCCTCACCATATAAGTTTGCTGTTGTCCCTTAGGTGGGATGATGGTGATAGGGTAGCAAGGTGATTGGGGAATAATCCTTCCAAAGGTATTGGAAGAGGCTAATTTTAACTTGGGCCGAGAAACAAGCAAAAAGGCGTGTTGTGTCAACTGGTTCTGATATTTTTTCAATTGCTTACTTCTTATAATAATAAAAGGTAAATCTCTCCCAGAAACCTTAGTATTTATCCCTGGAATCGTGAGAAATGTACAAAACGACATGTTTTGGTAAATAACTGCTCTTTGAAAAACATATTTCCTCTCATTTCTCCTTTCCTACGAGAATGTTTCTCTTCTCTGTACTTTTTGTGAAGCTCTACTTCTTCACATTCTTTTTCTCTCTTCTAAAATTCTTCCGCAAACTTCTGTGACATTCTTTGATTGCCTACAAGTTCTGTCCATTGGGGAAACATCACTGGAATTTTTTTTCCATCATAAATGGTTGGGCCGCTGTAAGCTGCATGCATGTGATTTCTTTTCACCTTGTAGAAATGGTTTGCCATGAGTTGGCTCAGTACGGGAAGTCCATTCAATTATCTCATAATTTTCAGCTGCTGGACTTCCAGATGCCCTCGCTAAGATGCGAGAAAGCTCTTCGACCAACGTTTTGGTGCAGGTGGAGGCATTTGATAGCAGTTGGCATTCCGATGCTGAGTCTCTTCCCGCTGCCTTAGCGTTTCGGGAGTTGATCAACAATGAAAGCAAGCTGCGCCCACCCCATGAGCTCTTCCAGCTGATTTTTGAAAAGGTACCAGTTTTTCATTTGTCCGTCTTGTTATACTTCTTATGCTGGGCAATATTAGGTAAGAAATGTTTCTTACAACCCTTCTATAAGAAAATAAATAGCAAAAGTTGTAGAAAAAAACAGCAATTTGTATCAAAATTTTGTACTCATCGTTCTCATAGATGTGACACAGTAAGGTTATTAAAAAATATTTCAAATGAAAGCTAAATTTATGACCATCAAAATGGTATTTAAACCATTCTACTACAACCTGTAGTTTCCGAGTAACTCTAATTACCGATACTCTCTGAAAGTGTCATTTATGCAGTGCGCTGTGACCTTCGCGGCCCTGTAAGTCCTTGAGGTGATGGAAAAAAAATAAACAAAAATTGGTTTTGTGCCTTACAGACATGTAGTAGGAAGTGTGTTAAATTTGAATTTTTTCTGAAATGATGCTGCAGCAAATTTTTTAAAAATCTGGTGAAATGGTACGGAATGACCCAACCTTATTCTCATGTTTCTGACTAATAAAAATATGTGAACTATAAAAAAATGCAGTTGGTTTTTCAGAAGGTAAAGAAATAAGAGCTTTGGTAAAGAGAAAATGTTGTGCCATCACGGGATGTAACGAGGCCATTTTCTGATAGTAAGAGCAATAGCAGAGTGGCTTACTGAACTGCAGTCCGATATTTAAACTGTTTTGAAATGTCGTACACGAAAGAATTGAAATGTGTGGTCCTTCTTTGCCTAATTTTAGGTTCAGGATACCCACCAATGGTTCCTTTTCCACATGGCCCTGGAAAACCTGTGTAAAGTTGACTTCTCCAGTGAAATTGGGGATCGAATGTGGGAGATCATTGAAGAGGTGACTGCTCAAGCCACGGAAGGGAAATTCTCTCCTTCTCAATTTTTAGGAAATAATTTATCAGTATCAGATGGTAAGTCAAGCATGTGCTTGTGAAAGATGAACTGCCATGATATCCATTAATGTCAATCATTCCTGCTGAATTTTGTGTGAAGGTCTACGTTTCTGTCTGCTGATGACCTTGACGGGGTATCCTTAACCAACCTTGAAAATCTTAAAAACTAGGAAAAAGACATGATTTCACTTGGGCCTTAGGTGGGAATTTTGGGTACTATCCTTGAATTCTGAAGAATTATGTGAAATACTCTTTCCTGCGCAGGAATAATTTTTGGCAATTTTTATACATCTTTCAATCTGAAAATTCAGTTGATTGCTTGCGACCCATCTGTTCTTGCTTAAGAGCCAGAAGTGATGCATTATTGTCTGAGAGAAGGTCGAGTTTTTGAAATGAGAGAGAGAGAGAGAGATTAAGGTGCATGTAAAGCAGTGATTTCATTTGTGTCTAAATGACATAAGATTTTTGGCCTGGGGTGTTATGCTTTATCTGAAATGGCTTCTTTTACTTTTATGAACTCCTTTTATTGTTCATTTTTAAAAGGGTGCCATTTCGCAATCTCACCATCTTTAATAGCACATGAACATTTTTGTCTTACTTTATGTAATGATCATTTTGCAATTCACTGTTGTTTGTTACTCATTGTCAGATTTTATCTTTCCATTGGTGAGAGTATCTCTATGAGAAGTTTTTATTCTTTTATGGGTTGAATACGAAAGTAGTCTGCTGCAGTGAGCTTGGCTTATAGCGAGACTAATGGCCTAGCAAGTGATTTCTAATTCCCCTTGGCCAATCCAAGGTGAAAAGCGTACAGAGTTTTGTCGGATATATCAGGAGGTTATTACTGTCACGCAGCCAGGAGGAGTTGATTTTGCCTTAATTTTCGTCCCTGCTGAACAACTCATGGACTGTACTTGAAAGATTGACATAAGTTACAACTTATGCGGCAAGTTAACACTATGAATGAGAAGTAAAATGTGCTCTACTAGTTAACTTTACCTCATGTATCTGTTTAATTCTTATGCCTTGATAGATTACATTTGTCAATTATGCTTGTTGTCCCGGTTGCATAATTAGCGGACCGGCTAATGGTATCCGCTTCTTGATGAAATTTTATTATTTCTTTATAAAATTATCGTTGTATTTATGGATGGGTTGCAACAGATCCGTGATTTTTTTACCTTCGTCCTCTCTAGTCGCTATGATACATGATGATAGGGAAGAATATAAAATCACCTTGGATACAAGGGGTGTGCCTGCCAAAAATTAGCTAATTTGCAACTTATGGATTATGTGAATAAATCTGTTTTTTCATTTCAACAGTAATAATGGTTGCATTATCTTCTTCAAGGAAATTGCTAGGCAAAGCAACAATCTGTTGTTTGTTCCTAAGTTTCTCCTTTGTGTCCAATAAAAATTCGTGATGTGATGAGGAAAGAATCTTGATTACCTACTTGGTGCATTTTATCTCTCCTAGTAAAAATCCAGCTTTGGATGCAGAGTTATGAACTTATAAAACATATATATTCCTCGGGTACATGCCGAATTCTACGCCCAGTATTATAAGTTGTCTTAGGAAGTAGATTTCCTCCTGTAAGATGAAAACTAATGGCTGATATTCTTCGTCAGCACCCAGTTCACTCCCAGGGTGTACAGAAGAGAGTCGGGCAATCGCAGAGAGGGAAGGAATCGGGGCTCTGACGCCAAACACCGGCCACCTGCCACAAAGAATGTCGAGCTCCACGCAGACTGAGGAAGGGGAAGTGCCAGTGCGGCCCGAGGTGCGGTTGGGCGGTGCCGGAGCCGTGCCATCTCCCCCACCCCTGCAAAATGAGGCCCCTCCACCACCTCCCCCTCCCCTTCCACAGGTGGGGGGAGGCACACCCCCACCTCCCCCTCCTCCCCCTCCCCTTCCTTTTGGAGGTCCCCCACCCCCTCCCCCTCCACCCCCTCTCATGGCAGGGGCAGGACCCCCTCCTCCTCCACCTCCTCCACCCCCTCCCCCTCCTTTGGGAGGGCCCCCCCCACCCCCTCCCCCACCCGGCATGGAATCGCCAATCACGGCGACTCGAGCAGCATTGTCCTTCGAGGAAGCTCCGGTGGCGTCCCACCCCATGTCATTTGCAGAACGCAGGAGCCACACGTTTCCGAGGCCCAGCAGGAAGATGAAAACACTCAATTGGCTCAAAATTCCGGCTCAGGCCATTGGTGAGTGCGTTTGAATCGTCTTGGCATTAGCATTATATCACATGCCGATCCACGGTTGAACACTTTCAAAGCCTCGACTGGTGACAGTGGTTGTCCCTCAGGTTCTGTTGGGTGGAAGCTGACGGTGATTGCTATCCCAGCTCTGATTCCTCCCTGAGGTCACTTCCAAGTTGGGTTTCTTTTCTCTGGCACTTAATTGGTGTCCTGCATGGAAACGCTCCCGATATTTTCCAGGGCGGACCAAGACATGAGTTTAAGCAGTCTGAGGAGCCCTCTCCCAGTAAGTTTGGTAAATTTGAAGTCTCAGAAGTGCACTGCATTGAGACACCCTAGCTGAATGACAGTTTTGTTAATTTATACTAAAATGTTAATTTAATCCTGAAAAAAAATTAATTAATTTGATTAAAACTTTATTCATATTGTTTACTGAGGGTGTCTTTATAAATAAATTGAGTTTGTAGTGCAAAATACAACTTATTTGCTTTATTAGAAATCGACCAGAAGGTAACTAATAAATTGATATAGGTATTCATTAAATGTTGGTATTTGAACAATTTTTTTAACATATAGTAAAATTAAAATACTAAAATAAATTCTTAATAAGATTACTCTGTGACTACCTTGTAATACATATATTTTAATTTAAAAACATCATTAAAAATTAGATACCGTATTTACTCGTGTAAGCCGCGCCCTCGTGTATCCCGCGCCCTCGTGTATCCCGGGCACCCCTATTTTCGGGCAGGTTCGTGAGGAAAAAATTATTTCTATCGAAAAAAAAAATTTTTTCCCTTGAGTCTGCATCATTTTGTCATAACATGAATGCACATTCTTTAATAGAAATGCTGTGCCTAAATAATTACGTGTACGTCTTTCTCATTAATTGATTGAATTCCTTGTTATTATCATCACGATCGTCATCAATGCACGGCCTCTTTTACTGTGCATCTGTTTCTCGTAGCATCTCACAGTAATCACAGTTTCATACGATCACATCATCCAGCTATAAAAACGGCATTTGCTCAAAAGAACATCCAACTGAAATAATTGCAAAAATATACACAATTTCAACCCATGATTACTCTATTATTACGGAAATCGTTGGCATATCAACAAAAAAAAGCCAAATGCCATCCGTACCTGATAGCGGTGATCTCGTCTGCTCTCTGCGTAGTAGCTGTGGACTGGGACGATTTAGCAACACCGAAAAGTCTTGGGAACACACGGAAAAAACTAAGCTCAATGTAATAACAATAATAATTCTTATAAAACTAAAGAAAAACACATTCCCGGAAATAGAATCATAAATCACTAATGAATATTCATATCATAACAGTTCTCATTCTTAGTTTTCGTCACTGCTAGATTCAGATGCACCATATTTCCTTCATGGAGCTCGATTTCCTATTTTTTCGGCATCATTTATAATATGTAGCTTTATACTCACAGGAAACTATCGAAATTTCACATCAGAATTCATTTTAGGGTGATAATAGCAAATTATTTTAAAATGCTAAATGATCGATTCGAATGCGTTTACTACTCTCACGCTTGGAGCAGATAGCACGGATAGTAAGAAGGTATATTCTCTGAGCATACGACTATTGCCACCACGTAACAAATTTTTTGTTGTGTCTTTGCAATATAGCTTTAATGTGTACGCAAAAGGAGCTATCTAATAGTACGTAAAAATGTTGCTACAGATACGTGATACCGAAACAAACTCCGCTTACGATTTTGAAAAAAACATAAAACTCCTTGCGGCAGCTTACAGTGTATTTAAATAATTATCAGTGCTACAATGTGTTGTCCTACTTACGATCTATGCACGATAAATCTATTGCGTTGACAAATGGTGTTTCTGATCTAGCGTTTCTTCCAGTACCGTTGTACGCTCAGACTTTGTTAAACGCGGATTTTTATTTTTAATTACATACTTCAAAATTTCAGAATACTTTACAATGTACGATTTACTACTAAACCATGCTGCGAAGACTAGTATACCACTACTACTAGACAGAATGCGAAACTTAGGAGAGAAAACAACAGGAATCTGAGGACAAATGGTTCGCGGCTAACACGAAATCTGGAGGATTCGTATAAGCCGCGCACCCCCATTTTTTCTCCGGCGTTTCGGGAAAAAAGGTGCGCGGCTTACATGCGTAAATACGGTATATTTACTTGTGTTATCATTTTCAGAAGACGAAAACAACATAAAAAACTAATTAGGAAATTTAAAAGACAGACAATAAAACATATAGAGTTTATTTGTGGAGGGGATAGTATTTTTCAGAAAAAGCAAATGGTAAATTTCTTTTCTTCATCCCAAATTTTCTCCTGAAAATGAGGAGATATTACTCTATTGCTTTGATTGCTAAGAAGTATAGGACAAAAGAAATACATGCACAGTGGCAAAATTCAGCTCCTTCAGCACTAAATAATGCTTTCCCATCTTTAGGGAAATGTAAAGATTTAATGAAGAAGAGTTGTTAATAACAGGCATGCATGAATGACAATTTTGGAGGGGTGGATTTGCATTAAATATATATAGAGGGACTCTGCCAATTGCAGGAGCAGGTCAATTTGCAGGTTAGGTAGCATAAACAAGAGGGCACTGGTGGCACAGATAAGAGGCTATGGCCGATAATAGTGTTCAAATTGGAAAACACAAATTTTAGTAGTCTAATGTTGAGTAATTTAAACTTTCTCATGGCCATAAACAGAAATGCATGTTGACATGCATTGAAGGAAGTATTTTAGTGTAAATAAAAATACTGTTTATTCCAGGTGAATAGTGTGTAACTGCAAGACTATCTTTTATTGTTGACTACACTTTTCCTCTGCATCTCTTGGTCTTTAATCCAATTGTTCCTTATTTGTTCATGAATGAAAGTGTCTGCTGTTACAGCTATTAACATATGCACTAGTTGATTTCTCTTTGTGGGCAATAATCCCATATTCCTCACTAAGTGATTCCTCCATTATATACAGTTGTAAATTAAGGATTGGATTATTAACCTTTGATTAATATTTTTGACATTTGAAATTGACAATAATTAAATTTTTTTGCTAATAATGCTCATACCTGCTATTTGCTTGTCTGTTGTATGTTTTTAATTATAAATTTTGATAGCCACCAAAGTTAACATAAACTTACTAGCAGACCTGCTGCCTGCTTTGCAGCCACTTTTCGTGTGCAGAGAGAAGGAAATGCCTGTTTTATAAATAGAGAAATGTGTCCCACTCTAATCGTGCTATGTGTTTTTGCACTTTTTTCTGCACCATATTTTCATTATACAGTAGAACCTCACTTATGAAACTTTCAGCGGAAAACCAAAAAAAGTTTCATAACAGTGATTTCATAGTAAGGGAACATGAAACCCCTTTCAAATGTTCAGTTTAGTCTTTTTTGTTTCATGGTTGCAGTTGCATGTTTAGATGCAGGCAAATGAAGCCTAATAATTTGTTGTACTACTAGAAACTATACATATACATGTATGTCCATGACACCTAGACAGTAATAGTGTGCATTTGCAATCCTGAAATATGCTACGATGTGTTCACAAAGTTAATATTTCTTGGTCTAATAGTGAGCATTCCTGGCGCTTGACCAGCAGGGCCTAGTTTCAATTAATGCTTGGCACATTATTTCATAATGGTGTTTATAGTCAGTTCATCTTCTACATACCACTACCAGCTTATGCAGGAGTATTGAATACTAAAAACTCTGCTGTGAATAATAGCTGTAATGCTTTTCCTGTACCAACCATTTTTCTTCTAAAACAGAATAACACTAGGTATGAACCAGAGATCTAACTGAAAATAGTTTTAAGTTTCTTTTTAAGAATACATTCGTAAATCTAATTTAAACAATATAAGTATAAAAATGTGAGTGTTCAGATGTAAGGGTTTGAAATTGAAGATGATAAAATTTTCGATGCAATGACTGAAAGAAAAAATTGAACTGCGATAGGGATTGAACTTCATGCACCTCTCGTTGTGCGCCTGATGCCGGCGAATGTAGGCTACCCACATGAAATTCTACATATTTTTTTTCTCGTGATACCAGGGTAATGGGGAAAAAGTCGTATTTCTCACAAATTGTTGAAATAGTGCATAAATGAACATACGAGACTTATAATAGTCATTGACAAAAACTCAAATTCGGCATCTTTCCGTAGGTCAGTCACAGAAAAGTCGTATAGTAAGTGAGGACTTTCCTATCAAAGGACTGGAAAAAAAACTGTTCATAATTGAGTTTGTTGCATAAATGAAAAGTTTCATAAGTCATGCTGGAAATACATGGGGTCTTATGGGGTTGTTTACTGGACCAAAAAAAAACTGTGTGTAAATGAGGTCGTTGTGCAAAAGAGGGTCATATATCCGAGGTTTTACTGTATGTTGTCTCCCGCTCTCAATGACCACGTTTTTTGGATGTTTCTCTACACCGCAAACTGCTAAAAATCCAAAACTACTTCCAAATCATGCAGACAGAGAATCCACACTCAACGCACCAAACCTCACTCTTTTAGCTCAAAACTTGGAAGAGAGCAAAACAAAACAGATACGGAATGACTGACTGACATGCTACAAAATTAATATATATAGATGGTATTATTTTATTATAATAATAAAACTGGCCTAAATATTGAAAAATGAAAAGAGAAGCCTATTAATTGAATCCTTGGGAAGGAGGAATGAAAAGTCATTATGACATCAGGATGATGTCATTTTCAAGTCACAGCTAGGTAGTCACGGTGACATCAAAATGGTCCCTTGAAATGACATCCTTTGTGACTCCTAATGATGTCATCTTGACCTTAAATGACTAGCCATCATTTTGACCTCACTTTGACTATTTGTGGCCAAACCTGATTGTTCTACTAATGAACATTCATACCATAATTCCTGTATTTAGATTGTTTCTCTCTGTTGAGATATCTTATGATATATCGTAATATTTTATCGGTTCCGATAGTCTATCAGTCCCGATACTTTTATCGGGCCCGATTTATCGAACAACCATTTATCTATAATGTTCAAAACTCAATATAGGATTCCCGATATAATTAAATATCGCGATATTTCATGATATATCGCCCAGGGCTAGTGGAGTAGTCAGGTTTTGGGTCTTGAGGTGCCGATAGGGAGGGGGGGGGGGGAATTTTTAGGAGGCATCGCCTTGTAAATTTAACTAACCTGGCCTAAAACCTGGCTGACCTAAAACCTGACCTAAAACCTGGCTATGCCACTGAGTGGCCTAATGGATGTAGCCACCGGCTATTGGCCGAAGGGACCCAGGTTCAAATCTCGGGTGAAGCCTTTGGACTCCCCAAAATTAATAATCCTCTGTAGAGCTGGCCCAGGGAAAGGAACTGTCCCCCCTTATGGACCTCAAAATGACCCACTTCTCGTGTGTCATTCTGAGGTCAAAGTGATGTCATGTTGACTTTCCTTCCTCCTTGGGTACATCATTATCTAGAGGCTGCTGTATGCAGTAGCCTTTAAATGTAATGACAAAAGGTACGTTGGTGAAATAAAACAAGTGTGGAAAATTGCAAAGTGCTGCTCTACTGATTTCTAGCAAGAAGGAGGGTAATATTAAAATATTCTTTAGAGAAAAATATGAAGCAGGGGAAGGGATCCCCTTTTTATTTAATATCCAAGTTGGATATTATATATCAATGCCATCCATATATGGATGGCATTTGGTGGCAACTTTGGATATTGCATGGATATCTATATAAGATTAGTGAATGAAAATTGGATATTGTTTGAAAATTATAGATGGATATTATGGATATTGTGGGGATATTGTATGGATATCAATTGCTACTAGGGTAATGTGCACGAGTAAACATATCTATTCTATCTATAGTGCATTAAAGTGATTTGAATACCTATATATTTTACTCCCTTGTTTAGGGGGTAAGCATAACTCTGTGTGGAAGGAGGTGGGGTCGGTGAGAGTGAAAATTGACTTCTCCAAGCTGGAAGAGTTGTTCAGCCGAGCATCTGAGCCGCAAGGTGGAGCGTTGAAATCCGCACCCCAAGGCAGCGTGGAGAAGTCCCCCAGGGACACCAAAACGGAAATCAACTTGCTGGACTCAAAGCGCAGTCTACAGGTCAATATTTTCCTCAGGCAATTCAAGAAGAAAACCAGCGAGATAGTGGAGTCAATTCAGTCGGGGAAGGCCGGGGAGCTCGGGGGTGCTGACCGACTCAGGAGGCTCCAGAGAATTCTCCCGGAGCAAAACGAGGTTTGCTTCCTGTTCTTTCTCAAGAAAGCTATATGCATGGTCTTGTTTTTAATGAAGATGCCATTTTTTATATAAATCAATTGCATCCTCAGGTGGCCCTTGTGAGGACATATACAGGTGATCCTTCGTTACTTGGAGCAGCTGAGAAATTTTATCTCCAACTCTCTGGCGTTCCTGAATATGGCCTCAGGATTGAAGTCATGGCTTTGGTATGGCCTTCCATCCGAACATTGTGGAATTCATTGACTGCCCTCTAATGGCTGATAATTAATAGGCTTGTATGCTTTTAAATTATATTGAAATTCATCCCGTTTAGTGAGGACGTATCTCCTTTTTCAGAAGGAGGAATTAGAACCAGTCATCTCTGAAATTCAACCCCAGCTTAATAAAATCAATTGCACCTGTGTTGATCTGATGACCAATGAATCGCTGAAAACATTTTTGGCTCTGATTCTTCAGTCGGGGAATTACTTAAATTCGGTGAGTATTATCTCAGGTGGAATGTAGTGACCTCTGGTTGGTGGAATGGTGAACTGGAGGTAGGCGCCCTCTGCATGGCTCCAGGTTTTCTTGCATGTTAGGTTCCTTGATGACAACAGTTTCCTGAACTGACGACTCTGACAGGACAGTCAGCAAAACCGTTGCCATCAAGCCAACTAACGCAGAATAACCTTTGGAAACCTTTGATATAACACTTACTGTGGAGGTCCTGTGCTCAAATTCAATTCAAGAGTGACCTCTCTCTGAGGATATCTATATCTGTGAGTGGTTTTGTTGGGTACCGTATCCTTATCTATGCAATGAAAAATAATAACCAACTAGTTTGAAGTGAAGGTTATCAAATTTTACCCATTTAGGTAGAGAGCAATCGACTGCAGTTCTAATTTTGGCCAAATTAAACTGCCAGCGAACCATTGGCCTGTGTAATATTTTCTTTTTCGTGTAAACCATGGTAGTCCGATAACAATCAGCTGTGGTTTTACATTTATTATCAAAGAAATGGGACAAGACATTATGCTATGCTGATAATAAACTATGTAAACAAGTTCCTGAAATATCATGTACCCCTTTGAGTGCCAACCTTTATGCTAAAAGTGCTGGAGCATTGTTGCTGGTATTGCGGTAGTTGAGGAAAATAAATTATTTAATGCATTACATTTAAAAAAGCACTGGCAAATAAAGGCCAGTGGTCAATTTTGGAATTACTACAATTTGGCATTTTAAGTTCTTTGCATCCAACATGCCAACAATTGTTGAACTACCAACAACAAATCATGGCCCTGCAGGTGGAGTGCAACAAGGGCTCCCTGGGTACTTTTTGCGAAGAGTGCCATTGCACTCCCTGGCACTCAAAGGACTGGTGAGATTCTCTACCTTAATTAGCAACGAGTGAAAGTAAATGGGATTTTTAGGAGAATCAATAGCTGAAGAATCGTTGAGTGGGTTCGTGATTCATTTTACAGTCTCAGAAAAATATGGTCAAATTGACTTTTGCCCAATTGACAGTGGAGACTTTCCTTTTTGTACTGCAATTGGTGATGACATAGCTCTCATAGCGGAGACAGAGAAGGAGCTGAATAAGATGCTAACAACCATGGAAAGGACAATGGCCATACATCAGCTGAAGATCAATAAGAAGAAAACTAAGATATTGGTGTGCAGCAAAAGAGAAGAGGCCAAAGCCAACGTTATACAAGGAAAACAGAAAATGGAAGAGGTGAAAGAGTTCTGTTACCTGGGAAGCAGAGTAACCAACAAGTCGAAGCAAGAAAGAAATAGTGAGTAGAATAGCCCAGGCAAAGAGGGTATTATATCATAAGAAGAATCTACTTACAGCTGGAAATACAAGCTTGGAAGTAAGGAAGCAATTCATCAAGACGTATATCTGGAGCATGTTTCTTAACGGCAGTGAGGCATGGACGATGACAGCAGCGGAGAAGAAAAGGGTGGAAGCATTCGAAATATGGTGCTACCGAAGAATGATGAAAATAAAATGGATCGATCGAGTAAGTAACGAGGAAGTCCTAAGAAGAGTGGGAGAAAAGAGAAGTCTGCTGCAAACTCTAAAAAGAAGAAGGGACACTTAATCGGCCTGATGAAGACAATCGTCGAGGGAAAAGTGAACGGGAAGAAAGGAAAAGGCAGGCCTCGTATGAGATACATGGAACAGGTTATGAATGATGTAAAAGAGAGGAATTACGTAAATATGAAGAGGTTGGACGATTGAAGAATCGAGTGGAGGGCTGCGTCAGAAAGTAACTATAACCACTCTTGTCTCCTGTGTTTTCTTTCCCCATGCTGTAGACTACACTTTAAATTCAAACATTTCTTTCCTCAAAAATCAAATGGACTCTCAGTTAATTTCTTAGGATTAGTTTATATGAAGTGTAGTTTAGCCAAACGAGGAGTATAGGTTTTTTTGCATTAAAATTTATCCCAGAAGATGAGTCACTTCCTCCCCTCCCCCTCCATGTTTGCAGTGCTTCATCTGATTACAAACTTGGTTTTTCTTTTACAGAGTGTTCAAGTGGACTTAGAGGAATGATCTCCAACAGCATTGCTATGGACACTTTTCAATGTCTGATTACTTAATTACATTTATTACTTCTTTAACACTGGAACACCCAGAGGGGTTATTTTGACCCAGTCGTGTTTTTAAATTTATTTTTTGATCTAATTTTTAAGAGAGTAGAATTTCACATTCGATTTTTCCACATTTTCCCACATAAAATACTTGGGCCGAGGGCCCTCTCAACATGACCGATCTGGCTTCTGCTGCTTCTGTCACGGTATACAGTGATCATTATTCCATTGTACTGAGTTCAGTGCTACAAAATCATTTCAAAAACTTTGTAAAACAGGGGTCGTTCACTCCTAGGGACCAGCCTCTCACTTCGTAAATCAGTAAAATGGAGGTTTCGTAAAACGGAGGTCATTTTACATGGTTTTCCTATATGCAAAGATAGGGACCGGCAGAATGGTTCGTAAATTGGTGTCATTTCATAAATTAGAGGTTTGTGAAAAAGAGGTTCTACTGTAGTATTTTAACCCTTTCACTGCTCCCATTGTCTATAAGCGATCGGCGTAGTAGACTGCTCCCATCGTCTATTGTCGATTTGAAGAGTGCTTCTACTCCCAGATGCCATGGGTGCCTCAAAGTTCTCATGGTCCTTATAGGTTCTCTACTGCTACTGCTTTCTAGTGTTGTTCTATGGAAATATTTTTACAGTAAACACTGGAATGTGCTGCTATCTATTGAGAAATGATATAACTAAGTAAAAATTCTTGTCTATTTACAGTACATTGGAATAGTCCAGTAATTTTCTAACAGGAACTTATAAATGGCAAACTTTTAGAAGCCATTGCTAAAAAAATGCTTATTTCTTCTAAACGTTCAAATCATAGGGACCCCTAAACATCATCCTATTGGTCCCAATTTTGGTATTCTATTTCAGTTTACCTAATGGCACAAGGGCAGCAATGTGGAGACGAACATTTTTAATTCTTTTTTTTTTTTGTTGTGATTTTGGACCATCTTACTGGAGATGCTGTCACTGTCACTAGTGAGCACAATCAGTTTCTTTTTTTTGTACATGAATGTCACCAACTATTTGAACCTTGAATCCCAAATATTTGGCCTGTTTTTTGCTCTTTTACCTTTGTCATAACGACTATTAATATATTTTTTTGCATCCTGACTGTTCTGTTGGTCCATATACCCCTGGGAATCCAATAGGCATTTGCCCGTCATCAGGTTTCCCAGGGGCTGAACCAACAGAGTTTGACGAACATCCATCCAAACATATGAGTTTCTGCTTTATCGACAAGACCTCAAATTTACTTATTGCAGCCATTTTCCACTGTCACAGCACCTCACAAACAGTCAGTAAACTACTTTTGTGTGAAAACCCCTCACACGAGTACTGAAATCTGTGCAAGAGAATGAAGTACAGAGTGTTTTTTCACCAGCCAGAAAAGGTTGCGTATTGCGTCTGCTTGATCTAGTGGTGTGATGAAATTGAAGTGCACAATGTCACTTCTCATATTTTGTTGTTGCATCCCATACTTTGAAGTCACTCACACTGCTTTAACGTTGGCGACTTTGTATATTTTCCCTTGCGCTGAAGGATATCCCATTACGCACAGCCCTTCCCGTCTATTGGTAAACACCCATTGCCCTCCACTGCACACCATCACTGCCCTGATACCTTAAGTCGATTGGTGATGCATGGAGAATCCGCTGCCCAGATAATGCACGCTTGAATCAGTCAGGTGCTTACTGTACCTTTCCTCTTCCTCCCTTGCTCACCCTGCACCCAAAGGAGGCGCTGTCACCCACTCTTCGTCATCCCCCTTCCCCCCCCCCCCCCCCACCCCACTCTACTTCTCTCCTCCCTGGTCTCCGAACAAAGCCTCTTGTCTTCTGTGAAAGAAAAAATCTTTGTTCAAGGCTCACACCATAAGCTCTGGCTCCACCACAGGCCAGTGCCATTGTGGCTGAAGCCATTCCACTCTTATCTTCGTCCTCACCACTGTGACCACCTTAATTCAGCGAATGAACTTCCCGAATAAAAGATTGTTCCTCACCAGTTGGTCCCCTCCCACCTCAACACATTTTAAGTTTTGCCTTCTTTTTCCTCAAGAATTGCAATTATTGTCTTCACATGATTTATTCTTATTCCAAATCTATCTATCACGATGAGGATATCACGATAAGGAAACAATGCACTTCCACAGAATATATAATTTATTCACTCATGACCATGGTTTCGATGCTTAGCATCATCTTCAGGTGTAACAATAAGAGGCCATGACCAAAGTTAAAGAACCTAAGCTTATGCTAAGCATCGAAACCATGGTCGCCAGTGAATAAATTTTGTGGAAGTGCATTGTTTCCGTACCCTCATCATGAAGGAATTCCACGTAGTCAAGCCAGGCACCGTCAACTTCTATCTCTCACACTGGATTTGCAAAATATCTAGCTACAATTTCAATCCATTGACTGCCCCACTGACTAACACTTGGTCATCTCCATTTTATTTCAACTCCTCCCCTTTTTAATGCCCACATCCAGTTCTTCCCACACCTCTCTCTCGACATATTTTTTTAAAAGTTCTGGGGACAAAGGGCCACCCTGCCATGATATTGACTACCCAGGTACCCGTCTGCTCTCTTTACCTGATGCAATCAGATGAATAATAACTATTGGTGAATGAATGAAATCATTTCTGGATCAATGTGGTGAAACTGAAACATCATGAAAGAGAAGGAATCCTTAGCCATTTTCCACTTGTGAGGACTTTATTTTTTACAAATTCTTTTGATGCTTCACATTATTCTCAAGTGTGGACATTTTGGTAAAGTGTGCATAAGTGAAAAATGGACCTTAGAATACAATGTTTTTAAGAAAGAAAAAATTTTATTTTGGTTGCCAGAATGTAAAACCAACACCAAAATGTTTGTAAACTAATCTTGCCTCTTTTCCTGGGCTTTAAGGGGAGTTATGCTGGAAATGCAGGTGGATTCCGGCTTGCAACGCTGCCTAGTCTGATGCAAACGAGAGCAAACACACCGAGGATGACTCTCTTGCATTACCTGGTGGAGATTGCGGAGAACATGGATGACGACAAGAGTGATGGGAAGGGAAATAAATCGTTGAACGACACTAAAGTGAAAGGTCCCCCCAAGTTCACCAAGGAGATCAAGCACGTTCATGAAGCATCCAGGTGAGTGGAGTCTTCCAGTGGAGCAGGGTGCTTATTGCATGTGTGGCATTCCATGGCACGGAATAATAGATCTGGTTAGTGCAATGTGGTGGCACTTTGTCAATCATCTAATGTGCCAGTGTTCATACCTATGTGTTGTCATGAGAAACTTGATAAGAATTGTCACATTTTAATCACCACCAGGAATTGGTGTGATGGTTCAGGCAAAAATATCTCTTTTGCTATTCATTTTAAACTGATTTTCAACGGGTTTTCTTCACTAATTTGCAATTCATCTGTAATTTCTTTGCAAATTGAAAAATGAAGCATATCAGTTGAAAATCAGTTGCAGATGACCTCAAGAAAAGGTGGAAAATGAGTTGCAAGCCAGATGAAAATTAGTTGAAAATCAATTACAATCGATTTTAAAAATAGTGGAAAATGAGTTGTAATGCAGTTGCAAAATAGTTTTGTTTAATAAAAAGCAGTTGCATCACAGTTTTCTTTCATATGAGTTGTAAAACAGTTTGAAAATCAGTAGCAAAATTGAGTGAAAATCAGTTGCATAACAGTTTAGCAGAAAATCAGTTGAAAAATAGTTTGATAATGTGTTGCAAAATTGAGTGAAAATGGTTTCAAAATGAGCATGACACTAAAAATTGGGGTGCAAACCAGTGAAAATCAGTTCAAAATCAGTTGAAGATGAGTTTATTGTGTTTAAAAGAGTTTCAAACCAGTTTCAAATGAATTGCAGAAGAGATATTTTTACCTGAGGGAATTCTAATCAATAAGGTAGGTACCTATAATAAATAGGAAGTGTGGAGTTTGTATTTTTTTCTCTCATGGCTTGTATAATTAGAATGGTGATCATGTTCCTATCTCTTCTTGGGATTCAACTTTCTTTTATGTTGGAATTTCTCACCAGCATGTCTCTGGTGAGAAACATCTCTCTTTAATTGCATTCAAAGAAGGTTTGTGATTTATTATCAAGTAATCAGGAATGCATCTGTTCTTCATTCTCAGAATAATCCTTGATGGCCTGGAGGCTGAAATACTCTCCTTAGAGAAATCGGTCAATTCAATTAAGAAAAGAATCAGTGACTCCCAAGATGGCAACATCAAAAATCAGTATTCGGGTAAGTTTTGGCTAGTGCAAGTCAATACATTTTATTTAGCTCGTTGCAAGCTGCCCAAATATTTGTTCAATTCAACCTAACCTTTTATTATGAACTTGCAATATCTAGAAGGTATGCATAATTATTTACAATTTACAATTTGACTCTTGGGTGGAAAATATCTAACATAGAGTCTTTAATAAACTTTTTCCTGCTGAAAATCCATATATTTGAGAATTTTATATAGTTGATGCTGATGTGGCAATTTTGATTTTTGAACGATTGCAAAAAAGGCATTTTAGTATTTTATTACATTATTAACAAATACTATTATTTATATTTCAGGATGGGCAAATAAAGCTGCATCAGATATTGAACAGTTGGTAAAATCACTGGAAAAGGTAAAAGATGAATGCAAGAAGCTGGCAGTGCATTTTTGTGAAGATGTTGCCAAGTTCAAACCGGAAGAATGCTTTAAGGTCTTCTCTGATTTTTTGAATTCTGTTGAGAAATGCTGGAAGGTAATCATTAATAAGAAAATTCTAGCATACCATAATAAAAAACTATAGCCATATTATGCATGATATTTTAATACTAATTAAGCAATATGCTCATCCAAGGAAATCATTTACTTTCACTTTCAAATGAATGTCTAAACAACTCATCTGCTCCTTGCCCTCACCTTTCTTAAATTCTTTTTACAGGAAAATGAGCAGAGGAAAGCATTAGAGCAAAAATTGGCTCAAAGGAAGGAACTGGAAGAGAAGCGAGGGAAAGGTGCTGTAGGTTCGGTGTCAGCAAATGGTGGTAAGGGCTTCATCAGGATCAGGGGAAAACCCAGGGTGGTGGAACCTTTGGACGATTCTTGTATTGTTGACCGATTGATGGAAGAGATAAGGGGTGGGAATTTTAAACTACGAAGAAGCATCACTGCGGCTGATATGCAAGTGTTTTGAGGAGAAACATACGAATTGTTTTTGCGATGTGATTGTAAAGATGCACGCAAACAGTGGAGATGTATAATGAAGAATGTGATTTATGAAAGTTGTAACAATGTTAGGACTGTGTTTATCAATTTTAAATGCTATATTTATACGCAATCTGTAAATATGTAAATATTTCTATCGACAGTAATGTATTTTTACAATACAGAAGTACTAATTTTATTTGGCTCATTTCTTAGATTTGCTGTTGGCAATGAACAATTGGTTTTCTCGACTCTGTCCGTCGTGGAGAATGATAAGTGTAAGATCTGGTGGAATTATTCCTTCTCCACCACCAGGCAGCTGGAGGCCACGAAGCCTGATATCCTTCTCCTCGACAATCTCTCGCATGCCATGTTCGTAATAGTTTTCGGAACCAGCCGAAACGAACATGGCAGCGAAGGAGATAGAAAAAAGGACGAAATATCAAGATCTGCTGTGTGAACTCCGGCACATGTACGTGAGCTACTCTGTGAAACTGGTAGTGTTCATCGTGGGCATGCTTGGTGGTGTCAAGAGCACACTGGTCGAAAATCTCAAGTGCATCCCGGCGTGCAGGGCACGAGTGGATGCACTTGCAAGTGCAATGCAGAAGGCTGTCTGGCATTATTAATAATGAAACAACAATTTTTCATGCATTTTTTCTTGAAGGTATGGGCGAGTCATGATGAATGTCTACAGATGATTCCATTAAACTATACGTTCGGTGTAGTCTGAGAATGGGAGCATTAAAAGTAAAATTTCTAGAGATAAATTTTAAATGAAATAATTTAGTTTTTCTTGTGAAGTTGTAGTTGTATCAAAAGATAATAGCTTTATAAGGGAAGAGCAATTGATATTATTATTTCATAATCTGTGCAGGACATTGTTTATTTATATGGAATGTCAGAAGTGGGGAAACCGGCATAATAATATACTGTTCTAAGAACCTTCTTTTGTATGCTATCAAGATGTTTTATTTGGCTCTAAATATGGGGAGACCCAGATGATGGAGTTCGGGAGGTTGAACTAAGGAAACGTAATGAGTTCTTAATACGTTGATGTCCTTTGTCTTTTTTTGTGAGTCGTACTATGAAGCCAAGCATGCGAAAAGACTTTGATAGGATCTCATGAATATGATGGTTAAACGTAAGTGACTGATCAAAAGAAACACCCAAGTCTTTCACTAACTGTGTTCTTGTGAGTGTAGTACCATTTAGAGAGTAATAAAATAAAATGGGTGATTTTTTATGGTGAAAGGAGATAATATTACACTTCTCTGTATTTATTGACATTAAGTTATTCTTACACCAGTCAGATATATTTTTTAGGAAACCATTCAGTGTCTGACATTCATTAATGTTATGTATTATATCTTTACATCATCAGCATACATAAGATGTGGTAAAGGAGAAATCATACTATTTGACTTAAACTTGACTAGTTCATAGCGATTAATGAGATAACTATATTTAAGCATAGAACCATCAATTCCAAGTAGCTCAAGCTTGTGCAGCAAGATTTCATGGTTAACCTGATTGAAAGCTTTTGCAAAATCAATATATATGGCATCAATTTGGTGACCATTCTGTGGACCATTAATTATGTAATTTGTGAACAATAACATGTTGGTTCCAGTGGAGAGGCCAGATTGAAAACCATGCTGTTCAGGAACCAGTAAGTTTTTTAATTATGGTGCGAGTTTACTTGCCACTACTTCATTCCATTACTTTGGTTATCACACATCGTAATACTATGTAACTCGTAAACTATGTAAAACTCGTTTTCAGTATGTCAGGGAAGCAGCCACAACTAAACAATTTATCCTTTATATTGTCATTCATCTGGAAAAGAGGTTGCCAACCAGAGGTGTTTGGACCACTGATGGTCTGTGAAAAACTTTTGTTCATCTGTGAAAAAAATATATAACTTAAATAGGATAAATAGAGGATAGGAGAGTGCAGAGTGGCAGTGTTTCAATATGACGGGTAATATTGTCAGGACCACATCCCTTACTGATGTCACGGGATTTTAGATGATAATCTATATTCTCAATGGGAACCCTTAAGTTATTGAAGGTAACCTGGAAGGGGAAGCTGCAGGAAAGCAGTGCCCTAGGGTGACGGTCCATATAAACCCCTGAGAAATGATCAGCAAAAAGTTCAGCTATACTATAAGGGTTATCAGCAGTTAGATCGTTGGGGAACATGCAATTGGGAAAAGATTTTTACTTGTGTAATGAATTCACATGCGCCCGAAAAGGTTTAACGTTGTGAGGTAAATTTAAGGCCAGATTGTTTATGAAAGAACTATAGCATTGCTTAGCTATGAATTGGGTCATGGACCTATGCTCAGAGAAACAATTGTAGTCACTTGTATTTCTAGTTATTTTGTACTGTAGGTGACAAGCATTCTTCAGTTTGATGAGGGAAATCAGTTCTTTGGAATACCATTTAGGATAGGTAATAACCTCCCTCCCTCTACTAGAAATCGGTATTTGTGGGTAATCCTCAATCAAGGACATATGAGAACCAACCCCTCTCTGTCATTATAACGTCATCAGCCGTATTACTTTGTGGAATTTGTTTGTTGTTGAACTCAGAAAAGTGTATTTTTTTTGTAAGGGTACTCCTGGTACAATGGCCATTCCATCTTTTCAAAATTTGGAAGTCTAGGTTAATCTAATGAAGCCAGTTGGCTTTTTGTCTGTTGGGAATTAACCACTAGATGAAAACTCATTCCAAAATTATGCATTTGGGCTCAAGCATACTAGTCGCATGATTTGGTATAGAAATTTGTAGAGTGGGTTCTAGAGCAGTGATTGTTCACCTCATGGATCTTTTGAACCACCAAACATTTTTCAATTCAGCAGACTGCTAAAATATTTTCTTTAAAGATGCTGCCACCTAACAATATGCAAGGAAAACCACTCCTTACTGGCCATGAGAGTTGGTGCACTCCTCCTTGATGGCTCAAATAAGATTGAGAATGAAGCGAAAGCATATGATTAACATAAAAATGGAAAATAATTCACACATTCTTTCACCGATGAAGAAAAGTTTTTCACAGACCATTAGTGGTCCAAACACCTCTGGTTGGCAACCTCTGGTTGGCAACCTCTGTTCCAGATGAATGACAATATTATCTTGATTTGTCATTTGTCTCGAGTCGATAATGATTGGGCCATGGTGGCCTAGTGGGTAGAGCGCTGAGCTTCTGGCCGGAGGGTCCCGGGTTCAAATCCCAAATGCAGGAGCCTTTTCCCCAGCTGAAATGCTCTCAATTCTTCATTTTCTGTGTGTCAGAGAATGGCAGGAAAATAGGATATCGCAGGTGCCCCAGGGAAAGGAACTGGCTCCCCTCACTTTGAACGTGTGTGATTTGCACACACTGATAGGTTGGCACACAGTGGGCTCTATCAAAAACCAACCTTAGGGTATAGAGCACACCTAAGTTCTTCATAATGATGGAAAGACACATTTTAAAAATGTCTCAATTCAGTCATAAAAATATCTATGAAATCTGATTAAAGAACATCGAAGTATAGTTATAAGTAAAAAATATAGAATATTACATCAGTTTTGGAGGTTTTATCATTGATTATATGGTGTTTATCATTTCCCTTTGTGTGGTTTTTTCAATTGGTTGTCCTTTCTAAAAAAATTGATTTTTTTGTAATGGATTGCTTGTTTGAGGAGTCGCATTCATTAATGAATGTATTCACAATTGTAAAATCAGCAGGTACTTGGTAAACAATGGTAAAATGAAAAATTCTTACTTATGTGTATTTGATGCTTGTAGAAAGCTTATTTAACTATTTTTATTTCGTAACTATACAATTTGGCTTCAAGACGTTTACTTAGTATCGAGAGGAAATATAATTATACCTTGGGTTTTGGTTTGCCTGGAAGCCGGTGTTCCTATTCCGAGGTTCCAATTCCAATGCTCTGGCTGATGCAATGTTTGGTAACCCAGTTTCATCTTCCCTGATGCTTAGAGGGAATTTTTCTATCTGATGGGATGATATTAAAGTATGGACCTTTCGCCATCTTTCTTGTAGAGGTGGATAATACCAAATCTGTGTTTGGCTCAAACCTCAATTTCCCAAATAATTACTGCCTGCACCCAATTATCCACCTCTCCTGTGTGGTGCAAGTAATTTATACCTCCCCATGAACAACTAAAATGCCTTTTACCTGTATATTATTTTAGCCAGGTCAACTGTATACCTGTACAAATGTAATTATCATGGAGATTATTGAAAACTGCATTAATTTAATTGTTTTGAGTGACCATAAAATGACAGCTTCTAATCATTATCGTTAGAGAAGAAAATGACTGATGAGTGATGAAATTTATTCTTCAGATAGCAAAAAATAAAGATAAGTAACTGTTGTAACATTAGATAATGTGTATGCAATTTCAGTTCATGGAATGGCATAAACGGAATCAATCTACATGTTTAATGTTTAGACTTAAGGACAGCAATGATATAATTGCTGTCCTTAGAACTTATATAAGTTCTAAGCAGTAAGAGACGGCAGTCCCGACTCACACGCAGGGCAAACAGAGGGTCCCTCGCCGCCAAAACGCCCGTTTTGCAAACTATCTCCCTGGGAGAGAAAGGGGATGTAGGACGCTTGTATGCATGTACTACACCAGCATATGGCGGATATCTTGAACACAGTAAGCACCTTCCATTGGCTCTGTGTGTATAGAAGGTATACATATCCTTTCACAGATAAAAATTTTATCGCGGAATCTCGGGGTAGTATCCTTTAAGAATTCGAAATTACTTAAGACTACTTGGGCTGTCGGACGTCCTCGCTGATTGCCCATTAGCTGGCGCACAAAAGGCTGGACTCCGCCAACAGGCATGTCAAAGATCTGTTCTGTAATAAACTGTCACCGTTTAGACCATGAAGCTACGACAAAAGGTTCACTAACCTTTTAATATCACAGCGAAAACTACTCGGTTTTTTGTGTGCATATTTTGTTCAACTATAAGCCCTTGCATGATGTTAATGCGCAAAAATTATGAAAAATGAAATCTCGCATTACATTCACCAATAGAAGGAAAGTAACCGTGCAACATTTCAAGTTCCAGACCGAAAAAATCCATTGTTGGAATTTTGGCCGGATTTTTTCGATTTCAGCCAGCTGTCAGCGGTTCACATCAGACTCGATTTACTTTGCTCTTTTGTTTTTACGGGGAGTGGGGGAAGTGGAGCCTGATTGTTCGCCATCGTCTATACGGCAATGGTTGTCATCTATGTGTTGTGTGTGTTGGTTTGCGTTATATTGGATGCTGTGACACCTCAGCGGCTAGAATTTGTGGACGAGTGGTCACCGAGCTAATAATGGTGAGTTTACGCTCATTTGTTAAGCATGTCACTTCGTATCAATTGGTCCAATACCCCGTGAAATGCTCCATCATGTTTTAGGATATAGAACGTGGCATGAGTTTTTTTTTGGAACAATTGTAGTAATTTGTTGTCCGTCACTTGTATGTCATAATGGAAGATTTTACGCCGGTCTCCTTCTGAGAGACTGGAGCGTATTGGAGTACAAAAATCCAGGCCAATTGCTACTCAATGATACGGCGATTAATGTAACTCTACCGGCTCAGGCATGGAGAGAAGATCATTTATCGTGCATTTTCAATTCGTTCGAAAGCAAAATTATTTTACAAGCCGCGAGCCTTTAACCCTTTATAGGGCAACATTATGGGAAACTTTTTTAATGGAATTTTTTCACATAATGTGTTTATTTGGGTCTCAAATAAGCACAAATAAGCAATATCATCTTTCGAAAAAATTTTATAATGTTTATATCATGGTGGTCCCTCCCAGGGACCACTGCCCATTTGGGGACAAATCCATCAATTGTTTTCGTCTTTTCTTCAATTTTGTCAAATTATACATATAGCCAATTGGACTTCGAAAATATGTCCTCACATGTTTAGGTAGTCCTTAGTTCGAATTTTACCTTATCCTTATACGTATTTACAATGGTTCAGTCTTATAGTAAAATAATGTGATGGTAATGTCTAATTGAGTATTTTGTATATTTTTTATGTTCATACCATATAGTAATTATAATTAATAATATTTTTCAGCTAAACCAAATTTCTGGAGCACTGGCAAACATTCTATGCATATGGTAATGCTACAAATTCAGGTTGGCCACAGTGCATTTCTTTTTTCCCGGGAAGAAGTCGTACTCTACGGGTACACACCCGACCCGTTCTAGGATCATGGAATATTTTCTCTGAAAAGGGTTTACTGACTTTTTGTGATGTTTATACCTGCGTATCGGTAGACGAGCCATGGGTTGCGGAAATCCACCCCCTCCCCCCTCCCACTCCGAAGGTCATTGTCCCACAAGTGCGCCGAGAAACACTAACACTAAAGAGAAACAGACGGAATTCTGCTGTCCGAGCTCTCGCCGACTAGTAGCCGCCCTAGCCAACACAATGAAAGTTCGCCCTGTTTTCACTGTTCCCATCCCAGATCCTCGGCGCATTTTTCCATTACTGTCAGGTTATCAATGAAATTGTACACAATGGGTACTCATGTGCATAAAATATTTCAAAAATAACCATGAAAATATTTAGGAAAAAATGGAGCTAATATACTTATACGAGTGGAAATGAAAAAACAAATATTTACTTTGAAAACTTTATTTTCCTGTTTTCTCTTCATTCTAGCCTAGTTTTCACTTTAATTTCATATATTTATTCATAATATGATACTTCATTTTTTGCGGGAAGATTTATTGCTTGAAATATTTCGGAGGTTATATTAGGTTTTAGAAGTTATAAGAATACACTGTTAGAAAATAAAACATAGTAAAGTGTATTGCATAAATTGATTTGGGCAGCATGATTTTACAAGTTTTTATGAAATGGCATTTTTCAAATAAGAATAATGCACTAAATTGGGGAAATACCTGTAAAAATGTCTCAAAAAACATAGCATATGATGACAAAAACACCTCATTAAGTACAAAATCAGCAATATACGAGTATATACATAATTATACTTATTTTTACCAAATATGGATAATATTTACTGATATTTTACAAGTAACAATTATAACATACAGTATCAGCATCAGTAAAATTGTGTTTATACATATCAGTAAATTATGACACATTCAGTTTGAGTTACTTTGAGTGGCAAGGAGAGAAGCAGTCAAAGCATTAGCCCACATTACACCGAGAACAATAATAATTTTTCAGCCAAAGCATTTCCTTCTTCACCTTTGACTTGGTGCTACAATGAGCACTTCTTCTTTTTGTTCCCTTTTTTATTACGTGATCTCAGAAATTTCTCAGTCTTATAGTATTTTCAACAGTCACACGGCCTTGCGGGTCATTTCTTTTTCTCGCTCGCCCCCTTTCTTCATTCTCTCTTACGCATAATTTATTAGGTCTTAGAACTTTGCTCTTTTTCGTCGGGTTGTGCATTGATGAAGCTACATTCACCGTTCTTGTGCCCCTATCCTTCGATTTTACAATGCTGATGACTTTTGACTAGGTATATTCACTCTCTGCTGATCTCAAGTCTTTATCGGATTTTAGTAACTCTCTAGGGAGTTTACTGGTTCTTATTGTTCCACATGAGAAGACATCTTTTTTCAATAGATTTTCCACCAAGCTGACACTGGAAAAAAAACTGCTGAAATAAGCACTATGTGCTTAGTCAGTGGCACGGGGATTGATGACGAGCTTCTTGAAGTATTGTCATCAGCATCTAAAACCCCTTCCACTTAAAAATCCACTGCCATATAATCTGTTACGCCAATCAACATATCAATTCTTCTTGCCCATCGGTGGGGTCGTTCAAATCATACTTTTTCTGATCCATGCTGGAAATATACATAATTTTAGCATGAATGTGAAGGCTTCTCATTGGCATCAGAGAAAAGAGGTTAGAGGATGAACTTACATTTACCCATGGAGATGTGCAAGGGGCCCTGTTTTATGGCACTACCTGGAAAGAAGGCTGAAGAAGGGCAAAAATTTGGCCGGAGGAAACTGTGAAAATATTTTTTGGGTCGGCTCAACGGTGCAAAAATGCTGGAAAAAAATAAAGAAATCAAACACTTAATAAATTTACCATGGGTATGTCTGACGAAAATATTCTCCAGCAAAATTTCATCGGTAACAATAATTCAGACACTCAGGGATTCATACAAAGCATGTATCAATGACTAAATAAGCTGTATTATGATTAAATATACGCATGAATAAATTTTTTAAGGAAAAAAATATTCAAATACACGTAATTTGATCAACAAAAATAAAAAAACAAGATAAGACACGGAAAACTTTTAAAATAAGCTTAGAAATCTAACATTTCCCGACCATCCAGAGAAATTTCAGATAAATATAAAAAAAAACTAAAATAACATGTTTTCGATCAAATATTATCCCAAATAAATGCCTCTATACTAAAATGTATTCATTTATTGTTGTAAATACTCACTTTTTGAGAAACAGAATGAGAATCGGGCGAAAAGAATCCAAAAGTCCAGGAGTGCGACCTCGAGCACGGCGGAATCCACTGTGGTCCGGAACCTGTGGTCTTTGAAGAAGTGGTCCCTCTGAGGGACCACTTCTTCAAAGAAAACGCCACCAACGGAACCCAAGGCCATCAATAACCCCATGGGTATTTTTCTAGGTACTAACGCATGCAGCGGAGAGGGAAGAAACCATTCCCGCGTTTCGGGCGCCAAATTTTGAATGGTGGTCCCTGGGAGGGACCAGTGCCCTACAAAGGGTTAAGTAGGGGTGATTGGAATTTCTAATTACGTATAGGTACACTTAAGTACATATTAATGCCTAGGGATTAACCTCACCTAAAGTAATGAGCTCTTTCGTTAAGTGAGAATGTAGTTAAGGTTAATACTTGTCTTCATTTCATGAAAATCAGAGGGTTGACTTTGTTGGGATTTATAGCCTGGCCATTATAATGTCGGTTGACCATCATTGTTAACATCTTGTCGTGGGTTAAAGAAGCTTAGATCAATGGATTGAAATCACTATCTCTGTGTATGTAGTTCCAATTTGTGACAAGCAATAAAGCTAGGAACTATACCCAAGCAATATGTGCAAAAGGAGGCTTGAATGGATTAGCACTTCAACGGATGACCACTTTGCCATATATCATGTGACTGAATTATTCTCCAAGGAGTTGGTGTTTTTCATAGGTGATGACATCACTGTCACAATACCAAGGGCTCTGTTTTTTTAATTCCCTCATTTTGGCAGTGGTGTGAGATGACCACCCTTCCTCAGACTTGAAACACACGTAGGCGGGCTCGTTCATGCTCCATGTTTGATTACTCTCGGCAACTCCTCATTCTTGTTTTGGAATATGTTGGTGTGTACGTGTGAGTTTCCCTGCTTATTCAAAACTGGAAAGCTGTGTTCAGAAATGTGAAAGTAACCCGTTTATTTCTTTGAGCGGTAGCGGAGATCTCCCTGAACAGCACACGACTTAGGCCATGCTTCATGAACACATGAGAGTATATAGCTCCTAGTGCAGTGCACTTCTTGGCATCTTGCTGTCCTTGTCACTGAGGTGCATCGCCTAGGCAATTTTCCCCTCAAAGGTCTTTCTGTGCTTGTCATTGTGTCTCTCAAAGGGAATGCTTTGTGTTCTTTTGTGCATAATCATTACTGTGCTTACTTATTCAGAGGTTTATCCATTTCTAGCAGCTGCAAAACTTCTCTGCATTCACTTATTAATATAATGTTCATCTGAAATATTCTACTATTACATTTCTAATGATTGTCTCAGGGAAAATTCAAAGGCATGGTAACATTTCTTCTCAACAATTGACATTAACCTGAAAGTGGCTTCTTTTTTTTCTTGCATAACAGTTTGCTGTAGTTCAAGATGGTAAATCAATTTTATTCATATAGAATCATTGGCATATTAACCACCTTAATTTTTTAAAGTGATATTGACTTTCTTGCTCTGATTTCAATTTTTTTTTCATATTATTTGAAAAGAATGTTGTGGAAAATAAAATATTTATGGAATGAAGGGGGTGAGTTATTGATGAGTTATTCCGGAGGAATTATTTTTGAATTGTAAACTTGTTTCAAACAGTATCCTAGGCATGTACTGAAGTCTGAGGAAATAGTTTGACACATATGCATATATCAAATGGTTATGGAATAGGGGACAGCAAATATTTACTACAATGGTTCATCATCATCGGTCAACAATCCTAGGATTGGTTTGACGCAGCCCTCCACTCGATTCTTCTATCGGCAAACCTCTTCATATTTACGTAGCTCCTCTCTTTTACATCTTTCACAACTTGCTCGGTTATGTAGAATAAAATGCAGATCCTGACTATAGGCATGGAAAAAATCTTCAATGAAAAGTATTGTTGGAACATGCAACACAGCACTGTTTAAGACATTTTGGATAGTGGCAAGAATTTTATAAATTCTATAATGTAATGCAGTTAAAGAACTTCCTCTCAAATAGTTTGTTAAATAACCTTTCATTTCTTTGGCTCAGCCAATAATGACGTAATATTGCCATCGGTGGTCTTTTCGTTGTAATCTAAGCCATCTGGATGGATCACCTCTTCCTCTTTCTGAAACTGATAATGTACCTCAGGCATAACTTAGGATGAGACTCTTTTAGTAGTGATGCCCTGATTAGGACATGACTAGCATCACAACAATCGGTTAAACGTCTCTTTATGTAATTGATTCTCAGGTCAAGCAGGACAACTTCTCAGCTGTTCTTTTCAAAAAATATGTTTTGTAAGCTTCAAAGTCCTTTGGTTTACTTCTCTTCACATACCTGTGGACGTATATACGTTATAGGGTGTTACCACTCACGGAACAAATGCACCCAATTGTGGGTGCATTTGGCGTGTGTTTTATGATGACCTTGCACTGACCCCCTTTCCCTGCTGTCTCTCCACCACGAATGTTATCTCTACTCCAGTTAGCCGTGTTTCCTATATGGTTGTGTACCTATTTTTGTCCCTCCTTCTTCTCTGGAAAAAACTCCAGTTTATGAGTTCTCTTAGTTCTTTTTTTCTTTCTATTCATTCTCTTCCTGTAGACTATTAGAGCTGTGTGAGCTCTTCTGTGTTGTCCCGTTTGGTAGTTCCGGTTTCTGTGTGGTAATGCTGTATCCGATGTTGGTATGCCTAAGTTTTTTAGGGGTATAGAACATTAGCTATACCTGTTAAAAGGTAGTTTTTGTTGAACCTCCGAGGAAGTAACTGGAAAGGAATGTTGAAGTCGGCGGGTGGTACAGAATATATTTTTGACGGCAGGCTTGTGAAGGAATGTGTGGAAGCAGTGAAACTAGCTGCGTCGAATAACAACAAATGAGACCTTGAAGTTTGGAAGTAGGGGCTTATGATACCACGCGGTTCCTGTGATCCATTTGGGAGAACTTCAGAATAAGTCCCCAATGCCTCCTCCTGTGGGATTTATTGTGGGCTCTTTGACGAGTCTGCTCCCGGCTGTTGTCTGGAGTCTGTCCCTCTGGAGCCTTGCTGAATGGACTGCAGATGCAAGCAGTTGAGGCGGAAATGAGCGAAGTTGAATTTGTGGCAAGGGATGCATAGCCACGGCCCTCTTTAGAATAACATGTCTGACATCCCTTTGCCAGAAATAAGCAAGGGCGTAGCGGAGCTCGAGAGTGATGCGATTTAATGGAAGGAGGTCAAATGCCAGGGAAAGACCCAAAGCCTGGTTCCAGCCCTCGTGCCGGCAGGTTGTTCCTTCTTGGTTCTCTGTGGTGTTGAGCCAGCGATGTAGTAGCGCTACAGGAGCTCCACGAGTGTTGAATTTTTGACCCTCGCTCCTCTGGAATTCGGTCCGGACGCAACGATTCCACCACCATCAGGATCTCATCTGTTCCAACCTGAAATAGTTTCCAACCTACTGGAAGGACTACTTCATCAAGTGAAATGTATCCAGGTGGACCAACAGGAGCTAAACAGTGCATTGGCGTTGTCCCAGGTGGTAATTACAGAGCTTGCTGTCACGCTTCACAAACTTAATACCTCAATTGCTGAGCTAAATCAGAAATTGCAAAGTGCGTGTACTGGTAATGCTACCATTAAAGTCCGAGTGGCATAGTAAGAATCTTACCTAAGTGTAGTTGAGCGAGGGCTGTTGCGTAATGTGGAGGAGTTTCAGGGAATTCCTAGCTCTTCCGGTGAATTACTTGAGGCCGTAATCATCAAGGTTGGACTCGCTTTAGTGGTCAAGTTGGAAACCAGTGACATTGACTATGTGTATAGGCTGAGTAGTTTTGCGTCATCTGACGGTGCCGTTTAGCCCTTCCCGATTATTGTGCGTTTGTTGCACTCTTCAATTGCAACTGATTTCGTAACCTCGCGAAAAGTTAAAAGAAACCTATATGTCAGAGATATAAGGCTAAATGACTCCAAAAACATGCCTATTTATGTCAATGAGTCCCTAACATCATTTAATAGAAAACTATATTCTATGGCTAGGGAATTAAAAAGGGGGAACAAATTAAGCACCTTTGGGTTCGGAATGAAAGAATTTTCGTCCGGAGGGGTCCAGTCTGAAGTGGATATTAAAAAGTGGGAATAGCTCCTGTGGCTGTGTGAATAGTGGCTCCTGTTCACTACCTTCACGTACCCAGGTCCCCATCAACTCATTGCGGATCTGCCATGTAAACTGCCAATCTTTACGGTGACATTTTGATGAATTTCTCCACTATTTCTCCCTTCATTATTACGACATTGTCTGCCTATCGGAAACATGGCTGAAGCCTGGCATTCCTGACATCATGGTGAAATTGCCTGGCTATAATTTAATCAGGAATGACAGAACCAGTAAACCCGGTGGCGGAGTCGGAGTGTATATCAATCACTGTATACAAGGACATGTTCTGCCTTCTTCCCCTTCTCCATACTCTCTAATGCTAGAATTCATTATTGTTGATGCATTCTGAGATAATTTTGAAAAGGTCTTGCTATGTGTGAACCGAGTACCCTCGTAATATTTGATTTCAGTAAAGCCTTTGATCGAGTTAATCATGCCTATCTTCTAAGTAAAATGAAAAGCCTAAATTTTTCTGCGTCGTCATTACACTGGTTTCTTTCCTATGGGCGTCTACAAGTATTGAAAGATTTTCAAGGTAACCTATCGTCATGGCAAGCTATAAAGCAAAGTGTGCCGCAAGGGTCTGTTTTAGGTCCGTTTTTGTTCTCATTGTACATCTTAGATATACAGGAAAATGTTAAAAATAGCAAGTTCATGCTATATGCTGACAATCTCCAAATTTACCTTCACCGTAGAATAAAAGATCTTAGTGAAGCCATCACAATGATTCAAGAGTGATGTTGATGGAATCTCGGACACGGCAAATCATAATTATTTAATTCTAAGTAAAATGAAAACAAAGTCGATCATTGTTGGTGACGCTAAATTAATTGAGAAAATCAACTTCGAAACGATTCCTCGGATTGGACTTGACGGCATTGTTATTCCTTATTCCAATTCTGTTTGTAGCTTATATATTATCACGAATAACAACTCGTCATGGCACGAACAGTTAATGGAACTTCTTATAGAGTTCAGGGAATATTATTTAAGCTTAAAACTCAGAGAAAGTTCAACCCTTGCATACTAGAAAAATGTTAATTACTACACTAATTTTTTCTCAATGTCATTATTGAACTTGAGTACTCCGAGACCTTTCTTCTGAACTGAATAAGAAATTGCAAAGGCTGCAAAATTCCTGCATTCTGTTTATTTTCAATCCTCGAAGGGACGAGCAATTTCCCCTTACAGGGAAATGCTACTTTGGATGGATATTCCATATAGACGGAAATATCCGATCCGTGGGCTCCATCGGTTCAATTCCTCCATCGCTGCCGGACGCTTCAAAGAACGAGTCGTTCTCCATCCTCAGGGATGAGTGCCTCTCAGACAACGCTCAGCCCTGAGGATGGAGAACGACTCGTTCTTTGAAGCGTCCGGCAGCGATTGACTCGATGGAGTCCTCGAACAGCCTCCACTTCCAGCATACACCGGGAAAACTTGCGATCTTTTTTCAAAAACCGACCTACGTACTGGACCTCTTTTATTATCATCCACCCGAAAGTACAACAATGTTGTCAAGAAGTAATCCATCCAGCCTTAACTTACCTGCTCACAGAAACACAATGTACCACCATTCCTTTGTTGTTACATCCACCCACGTTTGGAACACATTGCCTAATGAATTAAAGACCTGTAATAATGTGAACACCTTCAAAAACAAATGTATTAATGTCATGTTCAACCAAAATTGACGTAAGTAATTGTACTGATATTGTGAAATTTAGTGTCTCGTTAAAGTGCATATATGATTGAATTATGTGATTACGGTTGAATCATTGAACCATGGGTCGATTATTATATCTCTCGTCATTATGTAAAAGTCTGTCAAACAATTTTATATATAAATATAATATGATAATCACTCTGTAAACGGAAAACTTCTTGTGTTGCTAATGTGTAAAAATAATTGATATGTCTTATACATCTTGATGTATGGAATTTTTTCTCTCGAGGGTCCTGAACCCAGAGCATTGAATACAGTTCTATTCTATCTAAAGGCTGATTCATCATTTACATGAGAGTCTCATGTCATGACAGCAATACCACCCTGCTCCCCACAGTTCAGTTCATCTTTTAATAATTTTGGATGAACGTGGTATCCGTGTATGTTCTATGAACAGTCGTTGGTCCCATCAGGCACACTCGGTGTCAGCAGAGAAATATCCCCAGACAGATCATTTCAGTTCGGCTTGAAGGTCCGGTCATTGATGATAGTTATGCGGTGAGTGATTTGACTTTATATATTTTCTTGTATTAGAAATTGTTACAAAAGAGAAAATATTTCCATTATCCTCATTAACAAGTTCTGTTTTTTGAACGTAGACAAGGACATCTCGATTGCAAGAGCTTTATACATTTCACATTTTATCACCCTAGCACTTATAAGGCGGGTGACATTGGTGGGTTAAATTGGTTTTAATTACAAATCCAAGTAACCCACAACTCTGGAGATAAAATGCCATTACTAATGTAAGGGCAGGATTAAGTGAACCCAGCCTTAAAGTGCTCATTAAAAGTTTTTGTGCACAACTTGGCGACACTAGCTCATGAGTAGTCGTGGTCTGTTGACGACTTGCTGCAGAGAGTTGCTCCTGCGGAGTTGAGCAGATCCCCAGTGGCTCGGCTTCTCTGGGTGGATGGTAATCAGAGGCAGGCTGTGGAATAGAAGTAAAGGTTTTCATGTACTGAAAAGTGAATCATTCCCAATAACAATTAGAAGCAGAAAAATCTTCACTGGTTTCCCACCGGGTGAGGTTGTCCGACGTTTCGATGCTCCACTCGAGTACCGTCATCAGGGCAGATGAGTCTTGAACTGAGGTTTTGGCCGCCTTATATATATACCCTTTTCGGGGAGGTCAGGTGCCACGTGATTGGGTCACCGCGATGGGTTGGCGTCTTGGCAACCAATCCGCTGTCAGGAGTGCTCCGTTGATTTTTTATGATTTGTAACACGGGTTTCCACGCGTTATTGATTGAGAAGCCTGTGTCTCGATTGAAATATTTGCCTTGCAATCGGATTTCCTGACCACCCGGCAAGGGTATAATAAGGCGGCCGAAACCTCAGTTCGACACTCATCTGCCCTGATGACGGTACTCGAGTGGAGCATCGAAACGTCGGCCGTAGACAACCTCACCCAGTGGGGAACCAGAGAAGATTTTCTGCAGCTAGTTCGCCGGGAAAACCTTCGATCTTATTAACAATTAGAAGAGTTGCGACTCTTGGCCAAAATTATGTTAAATGACAATAATTGGGAGAAAGTATTTTTTTTAGAAATTGTGCTAAAGCGAAATTTGGACCAGGCAGTGAGAAATCCTCTCTGTGGGCTGTTTATAATGCATAAGGACACCCTCGAGAGACATGCGAGTATTGTGGATCTGGTCTCAGATGTAATGATTAAAACAATGGAAAAGAACACACTGATCACGGGACTATTTCGGAGGTCACACCAACCTTCTCAATGAGGAACATCGAGGAAAGGAGAGAGCGGGAGATGGAGGGGGGAAGAGGGTGGAGAGGGTAGGTGGGGGGGTGGGTTAGCGTATAACATTGAGGCCGGGAGATTTAAAAGCCTTGAGGAGTCACATACGCGCGAGTTATATAGCGTATCACATTGAGGCCGGGAAATTTAAAAGCCTTGAGGAGTCATATACGCGCGAGTTACACCTTGTGAAGTTAAACGGATGAATCTGAGGGAGGAAATAATGGACACACTCGGATTGTGGGAGGAAAACTCGGTGTCCTGAGAGGCAGGGTGAAAGGAGTTGCAGGACACTAGGTTGACTCCACTTTCATATAGATCTTGAGTGGAGTGTTGCATTGGCCAGTGTAAAAAGCGGGGCAGAAATCGCGTCTCAGGTGGTGAATGGCATTACTGGAAATACAAGTGGGGGACGGAAAGTGAGGGGGAGAGAGAGATGAAGGAGCGGTGTGGAAGTCAAGGTGGGAAATGTTTTGCACCTCGCGCGAATGGAGGGATTTGTGGGGCTCCCACTTTGGTAGTGGGAGGCACTCTTTTAAAAACCTCCCTAAAGCACTCTTTTTAAAACTTCTTGAGGACAGGTTTTAAAAAGAATGCTAAGGTTGGCTGCATCTAGTGCAGATTGCCGATTTCAAAATAATAAATTGTTGAATTTCACTTCAGATTAAATTAAACCTCAGTTGAAATTGAGAATAAAAAAATGATTACACTTCATAATGGTCCACCATTAATGTTTATTCTTACGACCTGGGTTTCGTACACTTAGTGACATCTTCAGGTGCAATAGTCATATATGCAACCATATATATGTACGTACAAATCCAGGTGTTTAAGGGGTAAGAGGGGAAGCGAGGGGGAAGGGACGTGATTTGGAGTGTCGTGCTATGGGTTGGCGGGAGAAGGTTGGAAGGGTGGAGACAGAACGGCGATAGAATGGGTAAGGAAGGGCAGCGGGGAGGGAGGGGGGGGATAGTAACCGAAGGAGGAGGAGAAGGGTTAGCAGGGAATACAAAGTCATACTTTCCTTCGTACATAAGTCGAACTTTTATGCAAAATGTTTACGTGATTATCAAGTCCATGCTATTGATGAGGGTTTATATCATAACAACCAAGTGTACGAAACCCGGGTGGTAATAATAAACATTTATAGTGGACAAGTCAAAAGACGAAGCTTCAATATAGTGGATTTTATAGTGGACCATTACAAAGTGCAATAATTTTTTAAATTCTCAGTTTCATCATAGAGAGGTTCCACATAGTAAGCCCTTAAGTCATTACTAATATGAAACCTCAGTCTCTACAAAGCTTTATTACATGGATATTATAATTGCTTTGTACACACCACGCTTTATTTCATCAATAACGTATATCACACGACGCAAACAAACCATTTCGACCATCGAAATCGCTGTGTTGGTCGGACATTTCCCGTGCATCGATATATATTATCGATAGGCCTACCTTTGTGCATCCTCTCAGCGCAGAAAATCCAAGGAATCAATTCGAGTGATTACTCGCCGCGTAAGCGGAAGCGATTTCAGGTCATCACTTAAATTCATTCGCGAATTAATGCTTGCGCATGATCATTCGCGGTGTAAAACGGCCTTGAGTGTGGGAAATATGGCAGATTTTATAATGAGAGTACTGTTGCTTATTTGTCGGCTTGAAATTTACAGAGGTGTTGAATTTATTATTAGAAAGGAAGACATTAAAATAAAAGAAAGTAAATTAAGAGGAGGAATATCTCCTTTCACTTTACTCTCCATTAGAAGTTAGGTTGAGGAAGCTGTTTGCCTTTGCGTTTCAAGTTTTCAGTGTTGTCAGTGTTGCACAGGAGTTGTTGGGTATCCCCTCGTGGGGAGGTAAGGAGGGATATGGCTATCAATTGCCCCCTGAGATTCTCTTAAGGAGGTTGGCTCGCGACTGCTTGAGTCAAGTTGTCTGAGGAATCTTATTAATTTAAGTACGAGTATATGCCTGCTAAGTGATCCTTGCTTCACAAAGAAAATTACCTCGGCCATTGAGAGTCATAAGTTTCACAAGAAATATGATGTAATGTCGAAGGATTTATTTTTATGATCATTTTAATCAGCTCGACGATGGAGTCAATTCAGCATTTACGTTACAGAAATAAATTCATGTACTCAATGAATTTACTGATGTATATCACCAGAATATTACTATCAAACGTTATGCTATAATATTTTTCTGAAATATTCTTTAATATATCATTAGTAATGATATTATTCGTACGCCATGCATTTTGGCTAGAGCGAGAGCATCGCCACTTGAATACAACTAACGCATTTCGTCCGCTATAAGCGCAGAAATTGGTGGATTTAGCGAAAAATACGGTGGGTTGATGTCTTTTTTTCGTGTCATTTTATTTCTTGTGAAATTACGCATAAAATATCAGTTTTTGCAAAAATGACATGTCACTATGGAATTTTTAAACTTTATATTCCCATGTGATGGCCATTCTCGCCGTTAATCGTATGTAATTTCAAATGCAATTTGTGGAAAAAGGAGTATGGGTTGGTGTAATTATCTTTACTTTATTAGATAGAGGAACTTTAGTTCTTTAAGTTCTGAAAATATAAAAAAAATGACATGACTTTCACTTTTCGGACCAACCTCCTGAAGGCTTTGGAATGGATTTCGCGCGCGTTCCTCCGGCAGGACACCTATGTCTCGATTGGAGGAAATATTATTTTTTACGCTGTTCTAAGAATATTCAATATGTTACGTGATCTTATTTGTGCGGTCGGTGGGCCTGGTTCCCGACTCGTTCAACCCCGGCTGTGGCCGAGAGCTGAACCCAAAGGCGTCCCAGGATTTGCCGTGTGAACGCATCGACTGAAGGTAGGCACGTCTCGTGATGGTCGGAGGACGACGTTCATGCTGGATATTGGGGGAACTGATGGATTTCAATAAAAACGCATGCTACGTAATTATTCTCGGGAATGATAATGCTAACTACCTTCGGCGAGGAAACAAATCTTGGGCATGCAAAGTGACCGATACACACCGGTTTCCAGTAAAAACCCAAGAAGCAGTCAGAGAAACATCTGGAAGTCACGAAGTTGGCCTCCGTTGAAGGTTGCGATTCGTAAAACTGTTTCATAAGAACGGGCGTGAATTCTCGCCCCTCGTGCCTTATTGATTGGTAATGAGGATGTGGTGTGTAATGTATGCAGTTGTAATGTAAATATAAAGGGATCAGTAAATTATGTGGAAGATTCGCATATCCAACCTCCCTCCCCCTCCACAAAAATGATAGATAGTCTTTCGTTGAGTAAACGAAGTGTTCTGACAGTATGCACAAAATATCAAAGGTAGTTCATTGATGTAAACGTCCTTACAATTTACAATACCTCTTATTAGTTGTTATTATTTGCAAGATTAAAATCAACAAATGTCTCCTGCCGACAATAATCCTTTCTTCTTAATTGTTTTATACGAGTCTTCACTTTTTCATCTTTTGCTACTTGTTCCATATATCTAATACGAGGCCCTCCTTTGTTGTTCTTCCCGCTTGCTTAGCTCAATACGATTGTCTTCATCAGACTATTATGTCTGTGAAACGAAGTCACTCTTCAAAAAAGAGGATGACGTAGAAGAAAGACGTGGAAACCTGTTCCGTTTAAAGTTTGTTTTTGCCACACTTCCTCTTTTCTCTCTTTGTAGAACTTCTCCGTCAGTCCGAAGTCCAAACCTCTACCCGAACGTATACCTGTCTGTTCACAAGGCTCTGGCAGGAAATGAAACAATACCTGTGCGATGAAAAGGTTTTGTCCTGCATCGCAGTGAGAATACTCCTTTTGTTGGCGCGGTTACGTTGTGCTGTAATCGTAGTTGAAAAGTTGTGTCGTTTGCACGTTTTAGACTGTTTTCTCCTTGACAGGAATGCAGGCTCATGCCCCCTTTCGCATGGCATTGCTGCCACCAGCCAGAATGGCTGCCAGCATAATTCACGTCGGCGTAGTTGCACACGGTCCTGCATGCTATTGCTTTGGACGACGACCAGTTACGTTGGCTCTGCGTTCCAAATGAATGACCAAGTGCGCAGTCGTGGCGCATATGAACTCGGAGCATGAAACGCAGACTGTGTGGAAGCCATGACGACAGTGTACCTACTTGCTCGGCTATTGCTGACAACGTCCAAACACTGCCTCCCATAGCCACCTTTTTGATGATTGCTTCTCCCTCAGTATAATTATTGAAGACCTCGCTGAATCTGCCGGCAACCATAGAGATGAGAACGCGTGAGTCGGCCCATATCTTGGTGACGAAGGCGTTTGAGCCACCTGGCTTAAACCTGCTGCATTGATAGTCCCCTATTGGCCACCGTTCCCTCCCCACCACTCGCCCCTCCTTCCCCCACCCTTCTCCCCTCCTCCTCTCCGTGAAGAACCTCTCTCTGTTCTCGTATCAAGAATGGTGCCATGAGCGCCGAAAACTCTCCAATCTACGTGCGTGAGTGTCCCCTTTTTTGCGCAGGGGCGTTTTCATTCTCCTCAATACACCTCGATACACCTTGATGCACCTCAATACAACCTCAATCATGAATACACCAAGGATAATGTATAAATAACAAGGATAAGACAGTAAAAATGGGTAGGCAACGCATGAAAGGACGAAGAAAAGAAGGTGGTGAAGATGGAATCGTGCCAGATCACAACAGAAAAAAGTTTGGCTCAGGAACTTCTTTCATTTGAATGCCTGTCGTTCTTTTTACCATTTCCTGTCTTCTTGTGTTCTGATAGTTCTTCCTGAGCTGGGCGAGAAAGCCCCTGAGAGCCTTGGTCACCACACTTGGGTGTAATGTGTGATGTAAAGCCCACCAATTAACATAAAATTGACTTTGTCTCGGTGGTGCAATGGTAGGTACTCCGAAATGGATACTTGAAGGTCCGTGGTTCGATTCCCCTCAGAGTCAAACTGTTTCCTTTTGAGATCTGGCTGGGTTCCATCTTCTCAACTTTCTTTGTGTTCGTCCTTTTATGTGCTTAACCTGTCATTTTCCTCAGCGAGAAGAGGAATGAAGGAGAAGAGAGACGCGGTTGGAAGCGGAGTGGTGGAGTGGGCTCCATATTAGAATACAGATCTCGACACTTGGCATCTTTTCCTCATGGAGCACGCGTCCTCTTAGTGAGGCTCTAGATAGTCGCCTTTCCGCCTGGTGTGCTTACATCTTTACGCTGAAATTTACTGTGCTTGTTCAGGTAAGATTAGTTTCTGTGATAATTGAGAAAGTTATCTGTGGAATTTTATTTCCTACTATCTTCTAGTACGATAAATCATCTTTAGTCACAATTGCGTGTCGTGAAGAATCCATGATGATGCCGAATGATTGCATTTCTCCTGAGTGCAAGAGTGGATACGACACGTATGTCGGAAAAGTGCCGACACCTGACATGCCTAAAAATGAAGCATTACGGTTGAAATGGAATGGTCATTCGTCTTTGAGATTTTGTCCTTTCGCCGACGCATTTTGTTTGTGAAAAATATTTCGATGAGTGCTATGTTCTACACGGCAAAAATGTCACGGACAGAGAAGACAACATCTTAGGTAGGGTAGATGAGACTCGTATTAAGCCATTACTAAATATTCCTTATTACCCGTTATTGATTTTTCGCACTTCTAAGGCCAACAATGTGTTTCTACCTGAATCTTCAATTGTTTTAACACAAGTTGCGTAACGAAACTCAAGCTTAGGGATCACCGTGTGTGCTATCTGTTTTTCCCATTAACCCGTGGTATCTTTAATCGAAGACGCCCACAGGAAAATCTCCGCCTCGAAGACAAGTCACTAAAGAAAATGTAGGCGATGTAAATTTAGTGTTGCCTCCGGGATCAAATAATTTCCATAGATCTATGATAAAGTTAAGAGTAAACAACAGTGAAGTGACATGCTAAACTAGAAAGTTGAATATATTAGTTCAATTGATATTTCTTTATTTTATGCACTGCTATAATTTTCCCATTTTCCTTATGCTTGTGAAAATATTCTACCAGCCGATGTATTTTGTAGGTTTTACTGTAGCTGTTGCGGTACATTACTACATTTTAAAATAATAGAGCTTGCCTGGTTACCCTAAAATTTTGGATGTAGTATTCAGCCAGCCTGATGTTAAAACAATTCCATCTGGGTGGCACAGATTTATTTCCTCAGATGCATTGAAACGGGTCAGATATTCCACCTTTGTTCCCAAGATTGAGGGAAAAACTACATTATTATGATGAAAAAGTTTAACTTTTCGGGAGTATCGAAATATCTAAACCGTTAAGCCTTAATAATTTAGTCGGTATTACGGCTGTGATTGGTCACTTTAAAACTCATGCCGTCATGGATTTGGAGGAGGTGATAAAAATATTAAAGAACGTAAGGGTGTGCATTGGGGCTCTAATTGACGACTCACTGCCTGTTTCGCGTCTAGATACCATCTAGAAAGATGACATTGGCCTGAGGAATCTTAAAAACTGTAGCATTTTCCTAATATTACCCGTCTACAGCCGTTGTGATCCTAGTGCAATATTATACAGAGGGATCTGCAC
This sequence comes from Platycnemis pennipes, assembly GCA_933228895.1. Lineage (NCBI taxonomy): Eukaryota > Metazoa > Arthropoda > Insecta > Odonata > Platycnemididae > Platycnemis > Platycnemis pennipes. The sequence goes on from OW121851.1 coordinate 139,572,209, forward strand.
CCAAAAAGGCAGACCCTTATTCACAGGGTAACTCTGAAGGTGATTGAGAGTAATCCACGGAAAGTTGCCCTACTCCAGGGAAGGAATATCATCTTGAACCTATTCCTTCGACGCTTTGTGAATGCCGAAAATGAGCACAATTAGAAAACTCTGCAAATGCAATGAAAGAATAAATGGACATGAAATAGAGGAAAAGCTCCTAAAATTGAATTTATCTTCAGCTCAGATAACTTTGTCACGGAGATAATTGCTACATGAAAGGGGCAAAACACTATAGCCATAAGGTACTCATATGATTGGTTAATTGTTTGTATACTGATGCACATCCGGTCTCCTGGGCACCACCAAATTCTGAGAGGTAAATAAATCCTTTTCTTCCCGCCACTCCGACTATTAGGAGGAATCTGGCGATGGTAAACAGCAAGCATGGGCATTATGGCAAGTTTTTTGAAGTTCATGAAAATTATTTTGCTCCAAAAGTTGTAGGAAAGGTCATGGTATGCTATATTTGGATGAGATTGGCTCGAGAGAGGCCTGGTCAGTGTGTTCGTCAACATTGACTGATAAAGTGGCCCCTTACCTTCAAGCTGTAAATCAAATATTCTTCTCCATAGAGGCTAAATGATATTCAATTGGCATATTTCTATCTTACACAATTTAAAATATATTATATATTTTGGGAGTGTGGTGGTCTAGTGGGTAGAGCGCTTGGCTACTGATCGAAGGGTCCCGGGTTCAAATCCGGGTGAAGCCTTTGGACGCCCCCGAACGAAAAAACCTCGGAGTGCGAGGTGGCCCAGGGAAAGGAACTGGCCCCCCCTATACCCTGAATGTGTGAATTTCACCTCACGCCATTGTCTTAGTACGGGGTGAGCTCTACCCTCACCTATCCAAACCAACCTTTGGGTTGAATCACTGAGTGAGAGAGTGATTATATACATAATTTACGGGTAATATTTTCATGAAAATTACATCAATGATAAAACTTTCCTCGTTATATTTTTCAGCTCGATCTCTGTAGATAAATAACTGTTTTATCGTAAATGAAAAGACACCTGAAGATGACGCCGCTGCGTCGAAACTAGTTGTACCTGAGAATAAATTGGTGGAATATAACAAAGTTTTCCTTTTCATTTACGATAAAATGAACTTGAGTTGAGTCTGAGACGATGGAGATAAAAAATAATTGTTTATTTGTAAATGTATAATATATTATCTAATTCCACTCAACTCTTAGACCTATGGAATGTAGTATTCGACATTTAAACATATAATCTTTTTTCTTTATAGCTATTTGCTGGGTTCAGAATTAACCCTACGATAGTAGTTGAACATTTATTTCGTGATAGTGGGTCAGGGTAAAAATGTTGAGACTCCTGATCGCGCATTCCACGCTGGTGGAAGTTTATGGCGCCCTAGGGTAATATACCGACGAGAGAGCGCAAAAGGAGTACACATCGCGATTTCTCAAATCTTGCTTACGGTATAGAAAGAATAGGAGGTGCAGTTTAAGCAAAACTTTGTACTTATATCTTTTGCTAGTCGGAATTATAATTCTTAACTGTTAGAGCGACTTCATTCGATTCAGTTCACTATTGAAAGCTCCTCCATTCGCATTATAAGGAAATTATCTGCCCATGGTTGCAATTTATGCGAGGTAAACAAAGTATGACACCCGAAAACACCATCTGAGGGTAAGCCGTAAATATCTTTTCTTGAGTTCGTCAGCCTAGAGGACTACTAGCACCTATAGTGGCCAATCGAGAAACTACCACCTTATTAAGGGAACAGACACAGCACTAGAGTTGCCAGACCTGTTTTCTAAGATCGTGGGAGACTGTAGGGCTGGTGTGTCACGTTGAGTCCAGGACATTTAAAAGCTTGCAGGAATCAAATGCAAGGAAGTTCAATTGTATGGAGTTTAACGGGTGGATCTGTGGGAGGGAGAGAGAAAAGAATAGAAACATTGAAACAAAAGTTTAAGTGGGCTTTAAAAGGCCGCCGCAGATTCTTAAGGTGAATGCAACTACGGATTTATCGCAGTAGCTGGTGTCTCGGAAAATTTTCCCTTTGTAGCAAAAGCATTGTTTTTGAATGAACGTAACTGTGCGGCGAGACGTAGTGGAATGATATCATGATAAGACACGAGATATAGCACTTATTCCACAGGTTTTGTATTGGTGGTACAACGCGTTTCACCTTTTTTTTGCACCTGATGATGGCTTAACCGCTGAAACACGTTGTACCACTAATAAAAACCTGTGCTATATATATAAGTGCTATATCTTGTGTCTTATCATTGTTTTTGGCTTGAGTGGAATGGATTTTTTATAGCTTTATTTGTTTATAAAAAATAGCCAAAATTCCATTGTTTGTCTCTTTGCAGTGGCTATTTGCGAAGCCTAGATTACGAAGTGAGGATTTTGCTTCCACTCTCCTCAAAACCCAATCCTTCATCTACCCATTGAAATAACAACTGTTGATACTGTTTCTATAGCTAGGCATAATAGCGTTGACCGCGGATATGTGTCTCTTTTTTAAACTCGTTGCGCGCGGGAGTTCCTACCAAAGATTTCTTCCTTTAGCGGTCCACCCAACACTCCGGGCCTGACGCGTTCCACACCTCTTGTTTACAAAACTCCTCAATGGTTCGGTCTACGAGTGAGTGTGTGAGTTCCCAGAGCAGTGTCAGGTTACTCCTCGGCGATAACACATCTCAGTTGGGTCGCCGACCGTTGGCCGCAAACCTTTCACAATGTCATGGAAAACGCCAAAGTCGTTGAGAAAGTGAGATATCGAAGAGCATATAGGTAAATGAAGAGAAAACATATCTTCTACGGGAATTTTGGAAAGAAGCCAGAGAAAAGGCACTATTGTCGACTTATTAATTTATTATGGCTACATAATAACAAATCTTTTTTGAGCATTACTCATTTATGAGAAAATTGTCGTTTTCTTTGCGGTACTTTGTTTTATTATCTTCTGTTTGACTCGTTTTCAGTGGTTCAAGAGGAAATGGTGGCGATTTGAGTCCAATGACGGAATGTTCTCAGATTTTTGTCAATCGTTATTGTAACTTTTCTTTTGAATTATGCTATGAATTGTCCGCTTTTCATCCTACGTCTGCTGTGCGATTTCTATCTCTTGAGTTCCCTGAGTTCTGGCAATGATGAACTTCATGATAGGCGTAAAATACAGACGAGCAAGCGAAAATCTGGAGGTATCCGGCTTTGATTCCCGGTCAAGGAGGATGATTTTTCCTCTGCGGAATTTTCGCGCTTCTATTTTTCCTTTGACGCTGTACGGGTAATACCGAGATTAGTTAGCTGTAATCTCGATTAAAATCAACCCGATCGGGTGACATTACTACCAGAGTTTAGTTTATCTTCTGGAATGGCAATGGATACATAAAACTCATAAGGCCTAATCCTGCTTCTAAGGAAAGCGAATTCTCCAAGGGGTTACTTGTTACTATGCGAACCTGCATCACCATCACCCTTGCGTGTCGCTTATCAGCTCCGACTGTTTACTAAAGTATCTAATTTTTCTTTTCGCCTTTCCGCGAGCAAACTCCTCTCCTTCCTCTTTTCTCGCTCTTCTTCCGATTCGGGGCGCTGCAGCTTATTCCTTACGAGAAACGTTACATAAGGACATTCAATTGCTAATGGAGGGGTGGGAGGTTAAACATCATTCCAAATTCAAGGTGGGTGGAATCATTCTTCCGTCATGGAAAGTAAAAACAATGCCCGGACATCATACTGGAAGATTTGCGACTCCATCATTTGGTCAGAGATAAGAAAAGGTCGGGTTGTAGATATATCGAGTGACCGAAGGGGAAATATCTCTCTCTTTCTGGTCACTCGTAAAAAACAAACCACTTGGGAGTGGACCGAAGAGATGCTTGGCCGGCTATCATGTTACATCTAGAGGAGGGAGAGAAGAGAGGGAGAGGGCCTTCCCATTCTACTCTTTTATACCGCCACTTATACGGGGAATCGTAGAACTGAACAAAAAAGCCGTTACATCTGAGAATGGAGGCAGGTAGGGAGCCCCCTTAAAGGAGAATCATGTTCTGAGACAATTTTAGGAGTGCGGAGAAGAAGGGTTGCAGGACAAACGGTGATTATTCATACGGATATTAAGGAAAGTGGTGCACTGGACCATGTAGAAAGCAGGGCAGACCTTACATTTCAGGTCGTATACGACGCTACTGGAGGTACAAGTGGGAGACGGAAAGTGAGGGACAGAGTTTAGAGAGACATGGTGGGTGGTGTGGTGCAGACATGTTTTGCACATCACCACTCACCTTAAGAGGAACACATCAGTGGCTGCACTGACCTGGGCCGGATCAGAAGACTTGGACGCGGTGGTTCTCCCTGTCGCACACGAGGATGTTCCCGTTGGGCATGACGGCCACGCCCTCTAGGCCCTTGAACTCCCCGTCGCCGGAGCCCCAGCATCCAAAGGCGCGCAGGAAGGCCCCATCCGGGTGGAAGATCTGGATGCGGTTGTTGCCCGAGTCCCCGACGAAGATGTAGCCCTGGTCGTCCACGGCAACGCCTCTGCGCATGCGGGAGAGACGGCAGACGCGTTAGCAGCGGCAGCGTACATTGCTGCGAATCGCTGCTACTCGCATTCACGGGGGGGCTTAACAGTCAGTCGAACGACCCCGTTCAAAACATCGAGGTCGAGAGGTTGAATGACTCGAAACATCTGATGAGCCATGATGAAGAATTGTGACTGGAGGAACTAAATGAGATGTGATATTTTATGGACATAATTCTTCTCAAGTGTTTGACTTTTGCTCATTATTTTGGCCAGTCATACTTACGTGTCACAGTCAAGAATATACAGGAAAATAATGAACAGAAAAAAGGCACGAGTCTGAAGTTACTGTAATGTACGTTAATTTGAATGTAATTACATATTTTGGTCACATATTCTACATCTACATCCACACGATACCCTGCAAGCCACCGCGAGGGTGTGTGGCAGGGGGTGAAAATCACCAAGCATGCACTACCGACATAAAAACAAGCAACTATAGGGTCTCATGCAACTACATTGTTAGTATCTATAGTATTTAAGGGATTAATACATGCATCATGCACTACAGACTACTCTAAAATATTTCCTCTACTTATCACTTTGCTATGATACTATTCATCAGGCATAAAAAAATAATCAAGTGTTATGAAAAAAGCGTTAAGGAGCAGAAATAACAAAGCGATGATAATGAAACAGGATACACACTGTCCGTTGCGAAAGAAACCAAGACTTCCAAGACCTGTTTCCCTGCGTTCTAATTACCCTTTTTTGATCGTGGTGCAATCCAATAATGAAGAATGGTCCAATCCAAGAATGAATGAATTTCGACAAGTGTTATCCGCAAGTTCTGCTTTGCATTAATAACACTACGGTATCGGCTGTCTCTTGGTGGAAGGAAGGAAATCAATGTCAATCAACCAACACTTTGTGGTACAAACGCCGCAAAATTATTTCAATATTAATAGTTATATATATTTTCATATTCGTGCATGTATGCGCGTAGGAATATGTGTGTTTGAACATTCTGGTTGAATCATTTCGGTTTACACATACTTGAATATGTAAGTTTTGTGCAAAAGTCCCCATGAATGCTGTAGATAAGGCAAATAGTCGGTCAAGATATTTCAAAGGACGCTTTCCTGACCCTTTCCAAGTAATCCAATGCCTGTGGCTGCCGCCAAGAGGAGCCTTTCTGGAGATCCTCCGTGTACTATATGCTAGTGGCCTTCCGACAAGGACTTTCCCTCAACATCACTGAAATGATGCCGCGTGAAGCGTCAGAGCGGCGAATGCGCTCGTTTTCCCTCAGGTTGGAGAATTTTGCTTCACGCGATAGGAAGAGTGAGTAATTGGGGACAAGGAAATATTGAGATAGGGGCGTAAAAAAACTTTATTTGCAGGTCCATTCTTAGAAGATAAGAAAGTGCTGCTCGTTTAGATTGACATCTGTCCTCTTTGGAGGAGTGCAGGGGGTTGCTGCTTCCGAGGGAAGTGATCTCGAAGCAGTAAGGTCTTCTCTTGCGCCAAGGGGGAATGCGAACATTGGTGGTTGAAACAAAAGAAGCCAGGACAAGCAGGAAAAGTTAAGGAGGTGAAAGAGCATTGCTATCTGGGAAGGCGAGTAACCAGCGATGGACGAAGCAGAAGAGACACTATGGGTAGAATGGCCCTTGCGAAAAGGTCATTTTAACAAAAGAAGATTCTGCGCACAGCTGAAAACACAAGAGTGGAAATAAGGAAACATTTCATTCGAACATACATCTTGAGCACGCTTCTGTATGGCAGTGAGCCATGGAAAAAAGCAAGCAGTAGAAAATTCAAGGCTGGAAGCTTTTGAAATATGGTGCTAGCGAGGAATGATGAAGATAAAATGTAAAAAAAACCCAGTGGAAAACGAGGAATTCTAAAGAAGCGTGGGAGAAAAGAGATGTCCACTGAAAAATTTTAAAAGAAAACGTGACAACTTATTTGGTCATATCTAGAGACCGTATGGCCTGATGAAGACAATCGTCGAGGGTAAAGTGAATGAATGAATAAATGAATGTTTTTATTATTGAATGAAGTGAACGGGAAGAATGGAAAAGGCAGGCCTCGGATGGAGTAAGCTGTGAAGGATGTGGCTGAGAAGAAGTGTGTGGGTGTGAAGACGTTGGCCGATGGGAGAATGGGGCGGAGGGCTGCGTCAAACCGATCTTAGGATCGTTGGTGCGCTGTATCACTCGCGGCCAATCCTTTGCTTCATTTCAGCGGTCGCGTCTTGTGCGCCAGTGGAGGACTTGAGGACTCTCTTCCCTCCTCCGGAAGCGTGCCATCCTCTCCCGAATCGGCGACGCATTGCGTCCGAAAATGTCGCTTTCCCTCAGGGGCGACTTCTTGTCGTCGATGGACGCCTAAATGCCGCGCGATGCGTGGGAATCGATGTTTAGTATCACTTCACGCGAGATCGCTCGAGTCGGCATGAGTAGTATCGCAATCCGTGTCCGATAATTGATCAACGTCCTCGTCATCGCTCGAACTGGTCGACCAGTGGCGACCAATTGTGGCACAGTGCGACTCAGTTGTACATAGGAGATGTACAATCTTCCTGAGCGTCTCTTGTTAAAGTTTCGCCATTTTTTGTAAGGACCCACAAAGCCACACAAACGCAAACTCACTCTTTAAGGTCAAGCGGTGCAGACGCCGGGAGTGTAACTCATCCAAAACACACTTGCGGGACTGTGAGAAATGTCACTGTAAATAGGAATTCTATGTGGCAGATCTAAGAAATTAATCCGCAGAGGGATAGATGAAAAGATGTAGGAAAAGCATTGTTATTCCGGGGATCTATGAAAGTAATTGCTTGATTTTCGAGGGAGACTGTTAAGGGCTATTAATGTAGAGTGACGGGGGGTTAATGATTGACCTTGAATGGATAGCATCCGGTAGTGCTTTATTCTCATGGGTGACTTCGAATGAATTATGTGGACTTCGAATGATCGGTTCAGCTTTCTGGTCGTTTTTCTCAAAGAAAACCATGAAGCTCACTTTCAACCGACACTCTTCTTCGCAATATATATCGCTGAATGTTAGCAAAGTGTTGCATAGGGAGTATGTTGCGTGAAGGAATATTCTCCTCATCCATAAAATTTGAAAAAAAATGTTTTAAATGAGCTGGTCAGTAACAAATTGAGAATATGGAAAGTATCGAATAAGGATTTAAATGGGTAACCTGCCATTTATGGAATTTCCTTAGTCATTACTGAGATGCCACCGTCTCGACGAAATTTTTTATTTGTTCCAAAGATATCTCTCATCTGCCTACTCTATTCCCACAGTTGTGTGACATTCTCCCTAACTCTGAGATAGTGATGAAAGGAAAAATTAGAGGCTGGTCTTTGCTACATTTGCGTATTTGCGCGTACCTGTTAATAGTCATGGAAGAGTTTGTATGTTGTTGTAACTTGACCTTTATCTGCTGGCATCAGCGCTCTTTCAAGGGGAGTATATATTTACGCTGCTCTTGTTAACACTACTAAGTGATTTTAATAGTTTTATTTTTGCTCAAATAATTTAGAGTTCTGATACTGTGAGGTTTCATTTTTTTACATTCTTTCCAGTGAAACAAGAGAACGCCCTTGAACTTGATATATTTCAAAAGTTTTTATTTCGGTAATGAACGATTTACGCAAGCAGTTGTATTTTTAATCTCTGTCGTCATGTATCTCTAATATCATGTTTGCTTTGTAAATTTCATTTAGACTGATTATATTTGAATTTTCTCTAGAGTATCTTGGTGCTAAAGTTTTGTCCAGATGACGGTATCATTTTTCGAACTTGGAATGAAAAGAAAGTAACTAATGCTGATTGGCCTCACCTTTCTCTGAAGGGTATTTCCCAGCTTTATTGTAGATATAATTTCTCCCCAAGTGGTCTTACGTTTCCTATCTTGCAACGATTCTATTCAATTCCTCTTAAATATTCCTGGCACATGACTCCCGGAGCGACCCCGGAAGAAAAGAGTGAAGAAGAATCTCGGGCCGTATCTTCTGAGTTTTCTCACGGAAGCACTTCGGAATCTCACTGACTTCTTGAGGACTCGTTTTACTTCTCGTGGTAGTTTCTTATTCCAGTTCTTTTAATTTATCCCCTATTCTAAACCTTTATTTAGCTTCACCTGCCCCAAGATATTCCTCTGCTACTGTTTTGGCGCTGAGGACGACTCCAGTATGCACATAATTATAGCACCTTCGACGTTCTTCAATACTTCATTTGTGCACTGTACGTGAATTATATTCATAAACCGGGAAATTAGATTCCAATTCTCGACAAAAAAATAAAAATGCATGTTTAGAACCTCCTGCAACTGCACTTGATGAAATAACAAGTCTATTATAAGTTAGAAATTGAAAAGTTGTATTATCTTCTAAAGTAGTATTCCTTTTCGTCGTGCCTGCTCAGGTTGATTCTGAAAATTTCCTTTTTGAAAGACTTACCTAAAGTTTTCTTTGTTGCCGTAGCATCCAATGGGAACGTGGTTGATATTTACCCTTTTAACTATTTGCTTATTGTTCAAATGACATTACCTCGACACTTGCATTAAATAAGTTCTACGAATACACACATGTTGCCGTATAAATTATGAATTTTGGATTTCATGGAGATGAAATTTGAAACCAAATATCGTCTCTAATGAACTGTTCAATAACAAATTGGAAAATTGTAAAGTATTGGGCGAAGACTTAAATTGATAACCTGTCAGTGTTGGAATTTCCTTAGGCATTGAGAATATTTACTTTCAGATCGAGTCGATTCCGCGGCGTTGCTTGGATGCATGGTTCCCTTCCGCGCACGTTGGCAAGACGACAACAGTTTCGCCGACTATCCTGTCAGCGTCTTCAGGTCGAAGTGTTGGCATGTGGTTTCTGCCGCGTTTACATACCGGAGGCACCCAGACAACCCCTGTTTTTTCGTCTCTCTCTGGTGTTCGACGGCATATAACAGCCTACGGTTTATAAACGAGGAGGAGACATCGTGCCAATTCGACCTGAAGACGCTGACAGGATAGTCGGCGAAACTGTTGTCATCTTGCCAACCTTCGCGGAAGGGAGCCGTGCAGAGTTCCTCCAATATTTACTTTTATTCCACCAACAAAAGTGCTTTCGCTTCGCTTTCTCGCATCCTTTCGAACTTCGGGTCTCATTGTCTGTGCTAAGGGATGTTCATGCGATGAAGCTCTCAGCGGTTCTGTATTAAAAAGGGCAGTGAAAAACTTGAAGAGCCTGTGGAGCTCTGTCACTAATAGGCAATGAAAATAAATTCTCATGCACGCAACCGCCTCTTTCCTCACTCAAGAGGTACCTTTAAGGAGAAATGCGCAGTTAGTTTTTTTGCAAACCGAAATAAGTCAGAGCTAATGCGATCAGTTCAGCTTCAGTATGAGGAGGCTATTATAACTTGGGGATAACGACCAGCGAACCGAAGAATTAATTTATCTTATAGCCGATGTTGTGAACTCGTCTAGAATCCTTCTGTATCCCTTTCAACAAAGTTGGTAAAATACTCTGATGGGTTTGTTGATTGATTCCGAGCTGATGAAATTATTTTGTAAGTATATATTTGACTTCTGCCGTTGGAATGGAATACCATTGAAATTAATATCAACTGCAGTTTTCATTCGGACGATATTTCTGTAGTCGAGATTTCCACTTTAATTAGCTATTTTGAGGATAATTATTGGTGTTAGATTGCAATGAGTGATGAGGTGAAACACTTTGCTATTATCAAATGGTACTTTGTGACTTAGCTAATGAATGCCGGTTTGTCCGGATTGTTCTTCTGAATTCGTTGCTCGGAAAGGATGTTTTACCGGGGAAGGGAAAGGCCTGTTGGGGGAGGGTGGGTGGGGAAGAGAAGCGCGAAGAGTGGGGAGGATTAATGTAGGCGATTGTTGCGAGGGGGGGGGCTGTACCGAGTCCTTACCTCTTGGCCGCCGTCATAGTGGCCTCGTGCTCCCAAGAGTGAGTCTCTCAGTGAGAAGAAGGGAGGTGTGGCGACTGCAGGCAAGGGACGTTGTCTGCAATAGATCCAGCAAGGCGACAATGGGAACCAGTTTCCACTCACCCTCCTCCTTCACCCCCTTTCCCCCCCCTAGATCCGCTCCGCCTACCTCTCTTGCCCTCCGCCTCAAGAAGCGTCAGCCAGTCACCCTAAGCCAGTCACGCTCTGTTCTACGCCACCACGGACATTGGAGGCAGACAGTCGTGATCTCCAGTGCATTTCAAGTGCACAAATCGACGCTGATATTTATACCATATATTTGAGAACTTTGTTAACTAGTTGCTGAGCGGTCAACGAGTAGCAACGCTGTCCACTGCCTCCTTATGAACAAAATGTTGCTTTCGTAATTACTCCGACCATGCAATTTTTGAATATTTTTTTCCAATTACCACCGTCAACATCACTATGGCCTTCACATCGGGGTATTTAACAATTAACAACAGACGAGCACACACATCCTTGTCCTGAGTGGGTGAAAAATTCACTCAGGTGGGACTCGAACCCGTGACCCTCAGGTTAGCAAGGGAGGACTTGACCACGCCGCCAAAGGGTCCGACGATTTTGCAATTTTTTCGTCATTAAACTTTTTGTTGATCATTCCTTACATCCAGTACATTATTTATTCCTCAATCCGAGAATTTATGTTGAAGTAGATATCGTTTGATGAAATGTAAGTTTTAGTAGGATTAAAGTGCATTTTCTATCATTCACTTGTATTTCGTAAATTATTGATACACTTGAAATATTAGAGTGAAAATGTTAGTGTTCAGTGAGTACATTCTAGAATCTATTTTGCCTCTGCACTAAGTCTTTAATGCAATTTTGGACTTAAAGTTTTAAATATTTTTCCTGTTAATGAGATCATGTGATTAAAATCATTCCTTCAATCTTTCTTCATGCTAAATGAACTGTCTCGTGCAGATGGTAACTCTTCTAGCGAGTAAAATTAGAAACAACACCTTGGGGTCTAATATGCATATTATGGACTCAAGATAACAATTTACATGGTGATGACCAATGTTCTATTGCAAAATTAGTAACAATTCCACTTTCATGCATGAGGAATCTGAATTTGAAATGAATGCTTCAGAAATTTATATTTCCAAAGATGCCTACAAGTTCCATTTTTGTATAAAAATTCAAAACTACTTATATTCTTTACTGCAACTATGTTGTTGAACTTTACTACCATGAGTTGTATCATTAGAAGGCTAATATTTGACAATACATTCTTGTTCCGTTAGGAGTTGAGCTAGTCCTCAAGTACTACTGTTATCTTTACTATAGCAAATCATCCATCGACTATCTAGTTCTTTTTAGTGCGGTTAGAAGTATGTCTAGTTTTTTAAAATCTATTATCACTAAGATATTTTCATATAGGTGACGTAAATAAAAACATAAAATGACCAATCACTAAGTGAAACCCATGAGTGTAAAGGGCACATGGCTTCTGGGTAGAAGAAAATGCCATTAGTTGAAATGTGATAAGATATCCCACCAAAACTAGGTGGTGAATGACACTAGTGAAGTTAAAATGTGATAACTTAAATTTAATGAAGATACTTCCAGTAGGTATTGCAGTAAAAGTGAAAACTGTTCTCACCTGGGAAATTTGAACTGTCCTTCCTCTGAGCCTTCACTTCCGAATGTTGTGAGGACTCTTCCGTTGACGTCAAAGATCTGGACCCTGTGGTTGTTGGAGTCCGACACGATGACCCTGTTGGTACTGCTCACCGCGACGTAGTGAGGATGCTCTAACTGTCCGGGACGGTTACCCATGCTTCCGAACTTACCCACGAACGTGCCGTCCGATTGAAATACTTGCACCCTGTGATTCTCCTTGTCACACACATAAATGAAACCAAGCGCGTCCGTGGTCACCCCCCAGGGGTAATTGAACCTTCCGTCTGCGGCTCCCTGGGATCCAAAAGCCCTGAGGAACCTACCGGAAGGATCCAACACTTGAATGCGGTGGTTGTAACGATCTGCAATGATGAACTGGCCTATCCTGTTGACCGCCACACCCGCCAAGCAGTCGAATTCCCCCTCGGCGCTGCCGTAGCTTCCGAATTCCTTGACGAAGATGCCGTTGGCGTCGAACACTTGCACCCTGTGGTTGCTCGAGTCTGCGACCACGATCGAATTGTCCGGCCCGACGGCGATGCCGCGCGGCCATGTAAAACATCCGGGCTCGCTCCCCCGGCTTCCGATCTTGAACAGCTGCCTTCTTTTTTGTAGATACTGGTTTCTAGGGATATTTCCGAAACCGGCTGCTGTAGGGGAAGTGGGGGAGGTAGGCGTGTTTTTTTGGTCGTCGTCAGAACTTTCTATGCTCGAGTTTCTCAAAGGGAGACCTAGGGACAGACGCCGTGCTGCCGCCGCGGAAGATGCTGCCGTGCTCGAAGAACCGCCCGTGGAGCCTCCTAAGGAACTGTCCTTGTCCTTGGCTCGACTGCCGTACTTGTTCTTGAGATACCTCGCCCAGGAGCTGAGGGCGGCGCCGTCCTTCTCTCCTCCCGCCACGCTGTTGGAGGTCGCGCTTCTCTCTGGGGAGTTCTCCCTGGATTTCAGCGCGTGCGTGGACCTGCTTCGGGACAGGTCCGTTCCAGTGCCGTACCTTGAAAGGTATGACGAGCCAGGAGTGTTGCTCGAACTGACGGTCGACGATGGCGTTGACGACACTCTCTCATTCGGCTCTTCGTCTTCGTCTTGGCCAAAGTTGTGGGAGCTCTTACTCCTTGCCAGGCGAGACCTCCTATCTTTGATGGCTGCCAAACGGGACCTACCGCTCGGGTACTTGTCGTCGGCGTTCGTATTGGTGGAATACCTTGAGCTGCCTCCTTCGTCTTCCTCGGGGGAGAGGGCTGCGGAACTCTTGCTTTTGTTCAGAAAACGGCTGGTGTACCCGGATCCATATCGAGAGGGTGGGTGCTCCTCTTCCGGCGCAGTTCTCGTCCTGCTAAGATACTTACTGTTGCTGCTGCCCGTGGTGCTGCTGTCGTCCCTGTTGCCATACCTGCTGGCGTAGGGGCTGGTGCTGTTGGTCCCGGAGGACGCACTTGATTTAGCCTTTCCGTAGCTCGAGGCTGTCGGGGATTCTCTCGCGTTGGCGCTCCTCGCCAGTAGAGGACCGATGTCACTTTTGTCAATATTCTCATCATCCTTGGCCTTTGAAGTGGACGTTTGCGTTTTGGTCGCCGTGTCATCGTCAGAATCTTCGTCTGAGTCGCTGTCTTCGGATTCGGAGCTACTTTCCGATTCCTCCTTGCTGGGTTCAGCGGCTGCTGGAGTCGACGCTCTGGGAAGGAATCGGCTTTGGAATCGGGAAGGCGTTGACGCCCCTTCCTTCTTCTCAGATTGGGCCGCGTTCGCTCGCGACCTCGCGGTTGAGGGCGTCGCGTCAGCGCTGGGTTTCGTCGAGGCTGAGCTCTCTTGAGACGCCCGGGTCTTCTTCTTCGAGTCTTCCGTGGTGGCCGCGGACTTGACCGCCGACGAGGACGCAGTGGACTCTGAGCCGCTGCTGTCTGAGCTGGCCGATCGGGTCTGGAATCGGTCGGACGGCTTCCCGGGAGTCTTGTCTTCCCCCCCGGGGGGAGCGGTGGTGGTGGAGTGCTCGGAGGAGGCTGAGGATCTGCGCGACGTCTTGGTCCCTCCCGTGTCTGGCTTCCTTGTCTGCTGGAGGGACGGCAGCCCTTCCTCCTCGGATTCCTCGCTGCTGGATGCCACCTGTAACACGATTGCTTGAACTTGGGGGAAACTTGCTACTTGCTGGGGAAGCAGACTAGCTTAGGCAATTCAATGACAATACTTCTGCAGGCACGATAGCTTTCATTTCTTTGCAACTACAAGACATTTAAAGTGGGAAAGCAGCGTGCAGGGGATTAATTTTACGAGAGGTTTTCTATTTTGCAACGGGTTTCCTCCGATATCATTCGCCTTCGGGACTATCGCCCACGGGCGGAGTGAGGTAAGGGTCAGGGGAGGACGACGTGGGGGAGGAAGCTTCACACACCTCGCTTGCTGAGGATCTCCGCGCGGCGGCAGTCGTGTCGGCTGGAGCGGCCGTGTCCTGCTGGCTTCCCGCCCTCTCTTCCGCCACCGTGGAAGACGTTCTCCTTTGCAGGCCAACTCCTTGGGCCGGCGAGCTTTGGTTCGTCTTGGCACTGCTGGGGCTCGGTTCTGCGTTTTTGTTTTGCTTCTTGATCTTGGAAATCTCATCCTCCTCGCTGACCTGCCTGTGAGCTTTCTTGGCCCCGAAGACGGGGGGCGTCTTTCCCTGGACCTGCTGAGGAGCCACTGGCTCCTTGGTCTTCTTCTTCTCCTTGAGCTCGCTTTCTTGGAGGCGTTTCATGACCCTGGGCGAGTCGTAGAGGCGAGTGATTCCACTCAAGGGCCCCTTGGTGGCGTCCTCCGTGTCGAACACCCGATCCCGCTCCTTCCTTGCCGCCGCCGCAGCCGCCGCCTCCGCTTCCGAGAAGCGGACGTTCCTTCCCGAGTTGTGCTCGTGATCCGAGTCCTGGTCCTGGTGTCTGGCGAAGCGGGAGCGGAAGCGGGACCTGCGCCCGCCCTCCTCCCCGCTGTAGTCGAACTCGTTGCCGCCGTAGTCGCCGCACCCGCCGGTGCTGCGCCCGTAGCGCGAGTCCCCGCCGAAGCGGTCCCTCTGTGCGTACCGCTCCCCGAACTTGCGCCCCGCCAGCGGCGACAGCCTGCGGCCAGGCTTCTCGTCCTCCTCGTCCTTCCAGCCTCCGCCGCCCCTCTCCTCCTGCCGGTTGAACTGGGACGCCAGCCTGTGGTCGCTCTTGCTTCTCATGAGCCCGGGTGCGGCCGGCGGCTGCAGCAGTCCGCCTCCCGGCGCGGCAGTGCCCTGGCTCATGCCGCTCACCCCCGAGAACGGAGTGGGCATGTGGATGTTGAGCTCCCCGTACGACCCCACGTTCAGCACCAGCTGGTTGGGGTCCACGGACATGATGAACCGCACCCTCCTGGCATAGTCTCCGGGCTCGTAGTCGAAGTTGCGGATGAACTCGACCGTGCGCAGGAATATCTCCTTGGCGTCGACCAGCTCGGCGTCGTCCCAGTCCACGCCGTCGTCCGCCATGTGCTTGTCCGCGAGGTCGCAGTTGCTCTGGATGTTGGCCACCTCCAGCTCCAGGCTGTCCCGCAGCGTGGCCAGGTTGCGCTGCTCCGTCGTCAGGTACCGCTCCAGCTCGCTCCTCAGGAACTCGGTGCGGTCCTTCACGGCCTTGGTGAGTCTGCGGTGCACCTCCTCCACCTCCTCGGCCACCGTCGCGCAGTTGCTCTGCAGCCCGATGGCGTTCCGGTCCACCGCCGTCAGCGCGTCCTGCAGCCTGTGCAGTGCTCGGCGGATCTGGTTGTTTATCCTGGATATCTCGCGGCGCAGGATCTCCATGTGTGCCTCCTTGCACTCCCCGCAGATCTTCTTCTCGCAGTGCACGCAGAGGGAGCAGTAGGACTTCTCCGAGCACACGTTGCAGCGCTCCATGATCTGCCCGGTCGTCGGGTCGGGCAGTTCTCCCGTGATCTCGATGTGCAGCTCCAGGAATCGCTGCAAGGTGACGTTGGTGGGGTACCCTTGTACCCCCTGGTATGGAATGCGGTGCTCGGCGCGACATTCTGGGCATTTGACCTGAAATGAAGTAGAAGTGATATTTCAGCTCAGTTCAAACCAAGAGGTTTAGCATTCATCCTATAGTATGATCATGAAAGTAATGCCCAGTTCACACGGTGCGTTTTTCCTTGAGTGCTAGCCAGCTGGGTTTCGTGCGTGCTACCAAGCGGGCAACGAAGGTGGCCGCTAGGCTGGCTTCGCTGATGGTTGTCGGTTCACACGTAGCGAGCTATCCTCCTTGCTTACTCTTTTTAGAGCCTCAGCACAAAGATGTTTTATTGTGATAGTTCCGATTACGAACTGCGTATAAACAAGTTTCGTCTCTATATGCTTCTACAAGCACCACAACTTGATCCCTAGTCTATAGATTGGCACTCATTTTTAAACACAATATCGACCATGAAATGCTATAAAAAGAAGAAAAAGGCGGATCCTTTATTTTGATCACGTGATGCAATGCTGAACGATGATTGACCGGCAACAATATCCATCAGCAAAACACGCAAGGAAAATAGCAACGGACCTAACATCGAAATCAAGCAAGCTATCCGTCAGCGCAGCTGGACAGCAGTCAGCGTTTCCAGCAAGCGAGCACCCATCAGCACTCCACGCAAGAAATCCATCCCGGAAAAACGCACCGTGTGTACCAGGCTTAAGTAATGCCAATTGGGAGCAATTTGTAGAGAAATATGCCGCTTACAGAATAATTTATGTGGCATTCATATGCTACGATAGTCTTTGTTGGTGATGGAGGTGATCTTGACCCCAAATTGCCTAACAGGCGAAATTATGTGCACTGCAGTTTGGATACAAATACCGAAGTAACAGAAATGCCTTCGTGGAAACTAATCACACCGCCATTCTCATTTAATTTATTCCCGTGTTATTTGACTGTGAAATAAAATTTTTAGACGCATTTGGATATTTTTCCAACGTACATATTTCCGGGTTTTTGATGGAGGAAAGCGCCGACTTTTATAATTCGTAACTAGACAACAAGAAGTTTTATTACAACCAAAGTGTTATAATTGTTTGATAGACACGTTTTTCGTTCATGATATAAGTTTCTTGTTTTTATCACTGATAAAGAAGAAGATGTTATCATTAATATAAGACGTTAGCTGTTGAAAACTGGGTCGTCGTAGTATTTCGTTCTTGGTGGCGTTGCCATCCGCACGTCATAACCGTTTCTAATATGCAATTTTTCAATGTTGCAATAAATGCGTTTACTTTATATTGATTGTGATTTATGCTGTTGAATGATGAGGAGAGGGTGAACGTGGCAACACTGTACCGCATGGCTCACGCTTTTCGCTTTCCAGCTGGGCTTTCTTCCATCAGTATGAATACCAATGAAAAGCAATAAAACGCATTTATTGCAAGATTGAAAAATTATATATTAGGACGCTGACGACATGCGGATTACAACGCCACCAAAAACGAAATTCTTACGACGACCAAGTTTTGAAGTGCTAACGTGTTATATTAAAGATAACAACTTGTTCTCTGTTAATGATACAAACTTGACACTTATGCATGAAAAACATGTCTATCAAACAATGACTAAACTTTGTAATTGAACGAGTCGTTGTCATACCATTAAAGTTGGCTCATTGCTCAAGTCGTCAAAAACAATTTCTTTGCACGCTTTACCCGTTGGAAAAATATTGAAATGTGCGTAATAATTTTATGTCACCAACAAAATAGCGCAGAACTAAATAATGAAAATGACAGTGTTATTAGTTTTTAAGTAGGCCTTCCTATGATTTGGTTATTTGTATCCAAATTCGAGTGCATATAATTCCTGCGCCGACAGTAGTATTCACTTTTTAGATGCGATTGAATCTTGCTAGAATGCAAGATTGGTTAGTTATTAGCTCTGAATCTGTACTCAGACCTTATGAATTTTCAGTATGAAATACCAAATGCAAGCATAATAAATTAATGAAAGTCGTTTTAATGCTTGTATGTGAATAATGGGAATGAAACATTACCAGCACGTCATTGAATGGAATAAAACCATATTCCCTCATTAAATAAGTGATTCAAAAATTTCGTGTTCCGGGGAATCATGGGACAGTTATGTCCATAAATAACTTAAGGGCAGAAAATATTTACATTAATTTCTGCTAATGTTAATTTCTTAAGAGAAACTTCTTAGGAGAAGGTAAAAATCTCTTAAAGGAAGGGGAGGTGCTTGTCAGCTCACTCACTTGTCTTCGAACGTAGTCTACTAAACCGTCCATACAAGGCTCCATGCAGAAGGAGTGTTGGCATGGCAACAGCTTAGGATTCTTGTATCTGTCGAGGCAGATGGCACAGGTTAGAAGCTGCTCGAATTGCTCCATGATTGATGATTTGCGTCTTGCTCTCTCTTGTCTTCGGGAGATCTTTTCGTTTACTCTTCGCCCCTTGGCCTATGGACGGATTATCACTTTCCTCTGCTCGCTGTTGATTTTCAAAGGTGTTTGGGTGCAAGGGGGTGAGGGAGAGGGAGGGGGACAGCTGCACAGCGGAGTCTGCAACGAGAAGAGAGCGAAAGACATTCGTTTACTTATACTCCGTGATTTACATGGAGAAGAATGATTTTTGAAAAAGCTGAAAATTTCATTTTGTAATATTTATGCACAATTTTATGGCCTAGGATTATTATTGTCATTATTAACATGATGTTAATTCCTATGGATCCACCAAAATATGACAGTAACTCTATCATACGCATTTTTTCATCGACTGGATACAGGCACGTAGCCAGAAATTAGCTTCGGGTGGGGCTAAATCTAGTGTGGCCCGTGTAGCCTAACTTCAAATCAGCCTTAGCCGTTCGGTATCAACATGTTACAAATCTCTTCCTTAATTTTCAGTGCTTGGTATTTACATTCACAGTGCCCATTCCTATCTCTTCTCACTGGCATAAAGTTCACTGCTTGCCTTGTCTCGAAGAAGTTAAATTAACCGGCCCCAGAACAGAAGTTCAGCACTTGCATACATATCAGATTGAAAAGAAAAATTTATTAACCACACACACCCATTCAAACTCGTGATCACGTTTAAAGGCATTTAGTACTTGAATTATACGCAGTGTAATCCGGATTATGAGGCCCAGTTAAAATCAGAACAATAAAATCTGTTGGAAAAAGTTTCGGAGGGGGACTTAAGCCCCAGAAGCACTACCCTGGCTACGTGCCTGACTGGATACAATTATTTTACGAGTAATTACCGAGAGTATTAATGTTAGGAATAAAAGTTGGCTTTGGGTGACTGACATTCTTCTTATGAAAAAGTAATATATGTACTTAGAACCTGATTTATGAAAGCTAAGCATGTCTCGTGGATATGATACAAAGAAGTCAAATAAAATGTTCAGCGGTGCGAAGGTAATCAAATGTCACAAAGAGAAGAAAATGAAAGCAAGGAAAATTCGTGGTGATTTGTTGCTGCAGTGGCGACGGATGGTCGCGCGCGCAGTGCCCTCTATTGAGGCGTTTCGAGACGCGCTGGCGAGAAGTAGGATTCAATTGAGATGACCGAGAATTTAGTATCGAACCTCTCATCACCCAAGCAAACTGGCAGACTCGTGATTTTATTTACCAGTGCTGTAATCCTTCTTTGGAACTCTTGTGAATTCGAAATCACGCGGTGTGGAGCATCTGGTACCGTATTCAGGCTAGCATCTTAGTGACAGGTCGCAGTGGAGAGGCCCTTTCACCATCGAACCCAGGCTCTGTGACTCCTAGATCTTTCTGGAGAACTGCACAAATAAGTAACCGTCTATTACGTACGGTTGGGCTTGGTTTTATGTCGAGCTCCTCCCGTGCCTGCCCGTCCGAATTGCAAATTGAGCACACTGTGTAGGTGAAATGTACGGGTGCCCTATGAGAGGAGTGTCCTTCCCCGTAGATTGCGCCCAAATAGCTCGTGATTTGCGCTCTGAGAAGAGCACTCTCTTTTTCAGTATTTCGGTGATGTCGGAAGGTGAGCGTCATTTGTTTCCCCCGCCGCCTCTTCTCTCTCTCTCTCTTCGCTGGTCCAGATTCCGCAATGCCGCTCGCCGGCAACTCCGCGGGAATTTTCCACGGCCCGGATTTTCCAGATATAGTGCGCGTTAAATTTAAACGCCAGCTTTTCCGCTCGCCATTTCAATCGTCGGGCATCCCTCTCCGTTCACACTGAACATGTTCCTCATCCCTATGCACCTCGGGCAACAGTATGACGCTGTTTCATCTGTCTATTGATTTTGATATTGTGTTAGTTCACGGCTGCTTGCCTAGGCAAAAGTAATACTTGGGAGGTGTGAAGAGAAGAAGGAATCCATTCATTCGAGAATTATTCCATTGATGCCGCATGGTTTTTTTCGATTTGTGCTTTTTACGGAGGTGGGTGACCTTTGTCGGGCTGCGTGGCACGAGAAAGGAATTTACGATGCCAAAGTTGTACCTGCAACTATAGCAGCGGTGAGAAGTACTTTATGAGAATAATAAAACGGTCGTGGTTTGAACGCAATATGAGAGTTGGCGACAAATGTTCATTTTAAGTGACGCAATTTCCATTTAAATGTTTGATTTCTCAATCCACTAAATTATACTTATCTAACTATACTTCAATTGCCTAGTAACGTACATAATTGAATGAGAAAGAGGAAATCCTTAGTTCTATTCTGCTTCCGGGCGTAATTCTTCCCCCACGATTCTTCTTTCAATTTCGTCTGCCACTACTCTCTCCGAACGACCTGTTCGACCAATCATCGAATCTGACGTCTCAATCGCAGAGACTTTCGATCCAATTCGCGTCACGTCCTTCCCTCCGGCTGCGCACGGCCCACTTCATCTTCCGCTCTCTTCGCGACTATTTCCACTCTTCCGTCTCGTTCTGCTCCACATCTCCCGCGCTCCCGTTTGCATCCACTCCGGCAGCATTTAAACATTCGGATATACCCGCTTTGGTTTCGGTGCCACTGATTTATGGAACTCGTAATAAAGCGCGACATTTTGCCGACCCTTCTACCGGCTTCTTCGTCAGGCAATAATCGTCTTACTCTTAAGTCCGCTCGTGTGTATTTTGCAACATTAGGGAGCGTTAACTGTTCCCGTTTGAATTTTTTAGTACCCTCTCCCATGGTATGTAGTTGGTAGGTATCCTCTGTCCCTGCTGAGATTTATAGTTCTTTTTAAAGTCCATTAATATCAGAAAGAATATAACATTCAACACCACGATGAGAAAATTATATGAAAACAGCATTCAAGAATTTCTTATTATTTTTTAATGATATCACATTAACGCGGTGATAAATAAGGAATGCATGTTGATTCTTAGCTTCATAATCATTGGTTACCCAGACGCGTTGTTTTTTAAAACGAGGAAGCATTTCAGCGTCTGGTTGATTGCAAAATGCTGCGGATTAATTAAGGTCTCCTGTCTGGGGCGTGGGTCACTTAGGGTTGAGGTCAACTATTGTCAGCCTGTTATATAACCTTTGCCGTCGGAGTACCTCAAAACCCCAAGCACGTTACTGCTTGGGAATTAATTACGAAGCTATAGAAATTTAGAAAACTAAGGTGCAGTATGCAGCAGGAGAAAGGAAGCCTGGACCAATGTTTAACTAGGAAAACAAAAAATCGAGGAGGTGGAAGAGTTCTGATACCTGGGAAGCCGAGTAACCAGCTATGGACGAAGTAAAAGAGAAATTGCCAGTAGAATTGCCAAAGCAAAAAGGGCACCAGAAGAAGATTCTGTTTACTGCTGCAAATACAAGGGTTGAAGTGAGGAAACATTTCATTAGAACATACACCTGTAGCATTCTACTATATGGCAACGAAGCATCGACAATAACAGCAGCAGAGAAGTCCAGGCTGGAAGCATTTGAAATATGGCGCTACAGAAGAATGACGAAGATAAAATGGATCAATCGAGTGACAAACGAAGATGTCTTAAGAAGAGTGGGAGAGATGAGATATCTGCTGAAAACATTAATAAGAAGAGGGGACAATTTAATCGGCCACATCTTGAGACACGATGGCCTGATGACGACAATCGTCGAGGGAAAAGTGAACGGGGAGAATGGAAAAGGCAGGCCTCGTATGAGATACATGTAACAGGTTGTGAAGGATGTAAAAGAGAGGAATTAGGTCACAATGAAAAGGTTGGCCGGTAGAAGAATCGAGTGGAGGGCTGCGTCAAACCAATCCTAGGATTGTTGACCCTTGATGATCATATAGAAATTTGTCGGAAATCCATTGCATCACCAATAATCAGGGGCCTTGTTAAGGATCTGAAGAAAGCGCGATTGGATTTTTGTGTTGTTTTTAGGGTACGATTAGGAGAGAGAGAGAGAGTATGAAGTCACCGTAGTGAGGGAGTCGTTTAGGTAGCCACAGTGATCAGCGCTCTTTAAGAGAGGGATCCGCGTTGCCCATCGTAACAGCGCCCACGAGAAAGAAGGATCCCGCGCTTAAATGGACCTGAGTTTTTTTTTGACAGTACTCTTATCCAAGTCTGAATATCTCCCCTCAGTTTTTGTTTTACTCTGCCAAATGTTTCATTCGTGTCCTCAGATCGGCAAACGTTTGAAAGAAGGGAGCGAACTTCGCCTCTTCTGGGACTTCTCCCTCATCTTCCAGCTGGGGCCGTGCTGGAGTCGTTCCCGAAGAGAGTTCGGCCGCACAATGGTGCTCGCTTTCCCTCACCCCCGTGCACCAACTGCATCATCCAGAGTACTGCGATTACGGCGTCCTCCTCTGGGGCCCACTTATTGCCGGCCCCCGTTTCCATGGGGCCAAGGGTCGCTTTCAGGGGCCGAGGGGGAGGGCGCCTCTTCGAAAAGAATCCTTCCAAGTGCTCATCTTTCGCGTGATATATGCGAGAACCCCCTCGGGACCCTGGGACGAGAATGGGGAACTCATTCTTCGCCGAACCTTTCGGCATAAATGGTTATGGTTATTGCAGTTTTGAATTTGGCAGGGGCTTAAGTTTTTTCTCTCCGGGAGATGCAGCGCAATATTTTGTCCCAGAAATGGAATTCCGCGCGTGAAAAATGGCTACGGCCATGTGATAAGAAGTAAACATAAATCTTCCCCTTATGGAAGTATTTAGATTTCTAGCGCTATAACCACTTCGAACGTTCCCGCTGAAATATTGACAGGCAGATTTTTTTTATTCACTCCATTGAAGTTAGTTCGCCCGTGGAATGGTCTTTTCAAGCACGAACTTACCAGGGTGGACGGTTATATTTTTGGGCAAAACACTCCCTTACCCCTCCCTCTAAATATCATGGATTACATGGTTTGTTAAATCTTGCGGAGTATCCCGTCGCCTGCGTAATATCGATGGGAAACTGAAAGAGTCATGCCTGAGAAAAAACGAGAATAAAATGTATGTTGATGGTCGGTACTGCTGCTTTGAATACTGTATTAGACCTGGATATACCCTAGCTTGTTCCAACAAGTTGTCTTGCCGAAGGTGAAATCCGGCGAAGAGTTTCATTAACTATTTTGCAAAGAGAGGTGAAAGTTCGACGAAAGTCATATTTCTTTCTCTTCTAATTGAGTACCCCTTAACCTAAGTCAGAGTTAGCATAGATTGTTGTTGATGACGAAATGATCTCCGAAATACGGCAATGGAGAAATTCGAGGATGGATGAATTATGCATCGGATGCCCTCGATCCGAAGGTGCATAACTGGCTCTGCTCCATGGCAGTCCGTTTAACGAGTATGTAAACTGGAAATTAGCCCGCTAAAATGCGGTCCATGCCGCTGTTGATGTGAGTGGCGCCGTAGGCAGTTTGGATCGGAATGGACGGGTGTGCTGTGATGAATGGTGTGCCTTGTTGGTCCGAGGCTATCTCTGTCTGCCTCGCAAGACTAACTTCGGGTGTCCCCGCTGCGCCGATGGGATGCAAATTGCGGGGTCGGCCCTGTTGGTGTCTCTATCGCTCGTTTGGCTCGGCGCTCTCGTCGGGAAAGGGGAGGTGTCCGAAACTGTTGTCGGGGCGAAGGAGAAGCAATGACTCGGTATCCGCTCGAGTCATTACTTCTATGAAGTTCGATCCGCGTGGCGGACGGTTCTTGGAAAATGCCTCGGGTCTAGTGTACCCTGGAAAGTATACCTGCGTCCGCAGAGTCATTTTGGAGATGGAATGAAAGTGCTTTGGAAATACAAGAAATTGGATGATTAATTTCACGAAATGAAATTGAGAATTTGTAATTTTGGAACATTTCATTTCGTAAATTTAATCGTTTTTCACCTTCTCTTCCTTTATTGTCATTCCTTATGATAGAAGGGAAAATTTCATCAAGATTATTAGTTTTTCTTGAGTTTTTCACTAGTCAGGTAATGCGTCGAAGAGAAATAAATGGGTTCGTCACACTGAATGCTGTGCGCTGCTTCGTTGTAATCCGTCCATGTGCAGGTGTCGACAAACCATGGCTCACGGGCAACATATGGCTGTGCATGATTGTGGCTCTGAAGCGACGTTGAAAATGAATATAAAACTCCTGTAATTTCATTTCTTAAAGCATATTCTGCCGCCATTGAATGAAACCATCATTGTGTAATTTTCCAATATCGCATTGAAGTGGTGCTTGAAATTGAAAACCGCCACTTAATAATAATATAACAAAATACATTCATATTTTTCTTATTTACAGAGGTATATTTATGGTTCTTGAATGATTTTTAATCATCCTACGGGTAGGATCTCTCTCCGACCACCTCAAAAAGCGTTGACGACCCGTGGACTCTAGTTCGGAGCGGTGTAGACGGACGCGAAATCAAGCTCTGCTCGGGAGTCGTTTGTCTCGAAGTGCGGCCCTCTCCTGTTTCGCAGCCTCCCACGGGCTCCAAATCGGGACAGGCCTTGGCCCGCTCTCAAGCCGACGAGCAACGTGAACGGTCGCTCGCCAATCCTCGCTCCAATCGCCCCCTTTCCTAGCTCGGCAGTGGGGAGTATGGCGGCCCACTGACACTCGACTATCGACAGCCTCTTCTTCTCTTGCTACCCAGCGCCGTGAAATCTGTTGTATTTTAAATTAAAACAATACTATAAATTGAATAGGTTGTAATCGTATTCGATAAATGATGATGATTATATATTCAGACTTTTATCTACTATTTAAATGAATCCTGTGTTCTGTCTTAAGTTTTCAGCATTGATGGAAGGGGTGGTGTATTTCTATTAGTTAGTCGCGGTAATCTAAGAATGTTTCTCAACTGTAATCAATCTCCATCGCTGTAATGTGAACTATCGGTACTAATCAGCCCTTCTAGTGATGTCGTGACAGTTTTATGGTGAAAATGACTTAATTAGCGAGTTGAAAGTCGTCAGTTGTGTTTGATTTTGGCGCATGAAAGTGACAACGATTGCAGGACACGAAGACTTGTGTGTGAAACCGAAAGTTGATCCGTATGAATGGGATGGCGAGAGCCAGAAAAAAATATATTCAGTATTGACCATCCTTATATTGGGAATGGAACCATAGTATCTTGCTAGACTTGTGCCTCAAAGTATTGAAGGCATTAGGGATACTTTTTCGGTTCTGCATTTATTGGAAACGATGAAGAAACTGCACGGCTGCAGCCCTTTTAGCGTGGAGGAAGATCCTTCGGTCAGGGCGCAAATATTTGCTGTCTTCCCCCATAACCAACGGACGTGTGGGATTTGTACTTTGGCCTTGGTTCACTCGAAATCAAACGGAGTACTAGGGAGTGCTTGAAGCAAAACGCACTTTGCCGCTACCGCTGTTAATATAGTTAGTTGGGTGATGATTTTTTCACTTCCTCAAGTGCCATGTAAAGTAGTCATGAATCTGAAATAAACTTCCTTTAGCAAATCTACTTCTGCTTTCTCATCAATTTCCTTCCGGCCAACAATAAAGAAACGATAAAATATATTTATCCAAACCATAAATAATATTTAAATGATGACCTACAAGCAATTGAAAATTGGCGTGATACATGGCAGTTAGAATTAAACTTTAAAAAATGTCTTGTAATGAACTTTTGGAAAAAGAATAGCTCTCCTCCTACCACTTACAAAATAAGTGATAATGAATTAACAAACGTGGAATCCATTAAATATCTTGGAATAAGACTGACAAATGATCTTTCCTGGGGTAAACACATCCTGAAATATTGGGTCAAGCGAATCGTAAACTGGGATTCGTCAAAAGAGTACTGGGTAAATGTGACGATCATGTACGAGAAATCAGCTACTTTTCCCTTGTTAGACCTCATTTGGAATATGCTGCCAGTGTATGGGATCCCTACGAAATCGGTTTAAATAACGAACTTGAACGTGTGCAGCGAAGATAGGCAAGATTTGTAAAGTGACGGTATGGTAACCTTATTAGCGTAACCAGTCTATTAAATGAATTGAAATGGGAATCATTGTCAGATCGCAGGTTACAATTAAGACTTAATCTCTTAAATAAATTCCAAGACCATATTTTCAGTGATGATGTTAAAAATATTTTGCGGACTCCAACTTACTACGGTAGACTGGACCATAATCACAAAATTAGAGAAATTGATTGCCGAACTGACAGATTCAAAGTGTCCTTATTTTCTCGTACAATTAGGGATATGAATAACGGTAAATATATCCAATACGAGTGAATCAATCCACAGCATTGGTAGCTGCGTGTTGGTATAAGGACTTGAAGGTAAACCAACTAACTGCATGTTTTTGCGTGCTTACTTTGCTATTTTTATCTTTTTAAATAGTGTAGATTAGACTAATATATTAATACTTATCCTATTTTTTGCAATATATGTAGTGCATGCTTGGTGAGAATTCACCCCCCGCCACACACCTTAATGGTGGCTTGCAGGGTATTATGTAGATGTAGATGTAAATAAGTGTGAGCCAAGGACGGCGCTTGATATTGCTATTTGCACGCATCCGGCGTCGGCGATCCAAGCATTCCAATTGTGCTGACTAGCGCTGACTAACCGTTGAGTCAGCGCCGTGGAAGCGGCGTGGCGCTGGTTGTTTTGCGCACGACGGCCATAATGCCCTTTCGCTGTTTGCAGTAGGGCATCCACGATTGATCTCATGAATGATGCATTTGCTGAGCCATAAATGCGCCGTAATTCATTCCTAACGGGAGAAACGTACATATAGAGGAGTTGAGAGGCTGTTAGGAGAGTCAGCATTGGATTATAATTCAGGATTACTTTCAGACACATTGAATCTCTTTACTTGTGGGCGAACCGATAAAACTTTGGATTAAATAGCAATCAGACTGCGAAACGGACCCATATTTTGGGTAAACCGAATGGGTAGAGCTTTGTTATGCGAATCATACTAACTTTAATGTTTAAATAAATCTTTTTGTAATCTTCATTCACATAAGTTTGGAAATAGAGGCATATGACATTTCATCGCCTGGTTTCTCGTCACGTGGAAAATTTAGTTTTAGCAACATCCAACTGAGAATGAATTTTTAGTCGTGACTGGGAGTCGAGCCCGGATCTCTCGATTCCTGGCCGAGTACTTTAAACGGGTTACCAACGCATCTTCCCTCAGTGTGAATCTGTGGAGGAATTAAAGTCAACCGAATTTTCATATGAGATACATAGATTCCTTATTACAGTGAGAGGATTCTCTTCAGTTGTTATCCAGAAAATTTCAAGCCCAAGACGACTGTTCCTTTTGCAGCATGTTGTACTGAAAGCTTTGGAATTTTGTTGAAAAATACCTAATTGTGTGACTTTAAATGTTTAAGTCACGAAAGGTGATTCCTCGCTGAAAATACCGCAGTAATCTTTGCCTGGTCACTCAGTAGTCGATGATCAGTAAAAGAAACTCCCAAAGAATTCAACGTCATGTCTACATCGAGTACGTTGGGCAGAATCTATGCAGAATGAAAACATTTAATTTTAAACTGTGCTAGAATGATAAACATGATTAGAAAAAATGAGTTTTTTCAAACATCCAGTTTATTCTATTGTGAAATGAACCCTTGAATTCGTGCATTGAACAGGCGGTGAACGTGTCGATTCCTGATATCCTGTCACCCTCTTTCCTCGTCAGGCGGAGTAAATGCAGTCAACCTGCTGCATAGCGGTGGTTTTGCTTTGCGCTGGAATTCGGGAATGCTTCATTGAAATGCCTCACTCCACTATTTTTAGAAATTTATGGGAGCACGCCTCTGAACACGCTTACCCTGCTTTAAGAGAAAAACAAAAGTTTTATTTCAAGGTTTTTGAAGGAAGGAAATGGCGTTGAACGTTGACGTAGTGAATGGACCTAATTTTAGAATGGAGAGATTGTTTTATCATGTGATTTAAGAATTATACGTTTTAACTCCACTGTAACTTGTTTTATGACTTTTGTCCTGTTGTTGCGTAGCAACGTTTGTCATCTTATGTCGTCTTCTTTTCGGGCAATCTACTCCTCTTTCCGTTGCTTTTCATTTTCATCTTTTGCCTTTTTCAATCATCATCCACTCGGCAGAAGTTTTCCTCTACTTCCTTCCGCGACCCAACGGTCCCCTTCCGCTATGCTGCACATCTCTCGAACACTCGCGTTTGGCAATCTTTTATCACTGTCCCTAGAATTGTTCGTAAGACGTTCGCTTCTTTTGTGATTCTCTATGCTTACTTCATTTTCAAAATATGGGTCCAGATACGAAAGTGATATTGTTGTGAAGCCTGAATCAATTCTATCATAGAAATGTAAGTATTATCGGTATGCACGGCAGTGTTTACACGAGAATTATTTCTGGGTTAGGTTTTGAGGTTAGTGAGTGTATCTAAGCACGTAATTACAATGAAATTTCAAGTGAACTCGAGTGATGAAGGAAGGAGTTCTAAGAAGAGAGGACGAAAAGAGGCCTGATGAACACTGTAAGGAGAAGACTGGGAAATGTAATCGACTTGGGACATGATGAAGACAATCGTCGAGGGAGAATTGTTTAGGATGTAAGGTAGAGAAAGGCCTCGGATAAGATGTATGGAAAAAGTTGTGAAGGTTGTGAAAGAGAAGAACTATGCAAATGTGAAGAGGTTGTCTGATAAAAGATTTGAGTGTGGAGCTGCGTCAAGCCAATCTTGAGGATTGATGAACTTTGATAAGGATTTAGGCAGTATCGAAGAGAAGTTGAGAAGAGATCGAGAAAGAAATAGTGGTGTCGCATTTGCATCCTGAGTGCAAATCCCTGTTAAACAGTGCACTGGAACCGGGATATAAATAAGATGCGAGTTAAGGGAATATGAAGTATTGCAATAATCCTTCATCTGTCCCGTGTTTGATGCCAGAGAAATGAGGCATGTAACCTGTATTATTTGTACCTCGACTAGTGTCTGTTGTGCAGCAATTTGCATCAAGCAAGACTGATGACAAGAAATACGAATGTTGGGGACACTTTTGATGTGAGTGATCTTTTGTTTATGCAGACGTCGAGGAGTCTCTTCCTTTTCATCCGAATTCAAGCGTCACTTTTTCTTCTCCTCGCTCCAAGGAAATATGAATAATTGCCTACTACGCATCATTAATCATGGTAAAATTAATGGCGGGCAATAAAATATTTTTGAACGGTGGGACTTATTCACTACACGTAGGTTTCTCGGGAGGAGGTAAGCGAGGAGACATTGTCGTCGTTAGACTTCGCTCTTTTAGGTTTACCTGGAGATTCATTATAACAATACATTTGAGCAAATCTCCATTTCAGTGTTGAAACAGATAGTTTGATATTTTTATTAGTAATTCTTAAGAGCTGCTTAAGTTCAAAGACTACTCGAGAATAACTTGAAGGGGGATCGGGTTGGTATGGTGGCTAGAGTATTGGCCTCCCATCCCGAGGGCCCGAGTTCGATTCCCGGCAGTGGCGGATTTTTCAGTGGAAAACCGGTCCCCACTTGAGTGTCTAGTGGAGGGCATTTCAAGTTCAGCACTCCGTCCGTCGGATGGGACGTTAAGCCGTGGTCCCCTTGGCGCCTTTCGATAAGAGTAGGCTAATGCCGACGCCGGGTTTCTCTCCACCCTTCCTCCGTTCCCTGAAAACTCCTACCATCACTCAATTACCCACCTATCCTTAAAGGCGCAAATGACCTCAGCTGTCGGTAGCCTCCCCTGAATAACCAACCGACCATAACTTGGAAGGCAGGGTTTATGGAGAGCATTTTACTGTCATTTCGATGCATTATTTGACTATTTATTGAAGTGATCGATGTTGTTTTTCACTACACTGTATCAGAAATCACACTGAACCATTCAGTGCTTCAGATCGTAGTCTTTGGAGCAAGGGTTTGTATTCCGTTGTGTGCTCTTCCAGTGGGAGACACAGACCAGCGCCTGGCTCACGAAAGAGAGAGGTCAATGCCGATGCCTTCGGATTCCGTAGCGTTTGATTCAACCTCTCCTACAAAGGGTGTCCGCGTTGAAGGAATTCATGGCCGCGTTACTTTTCCACCGCGCGTCGGGATGTTTACCTTTGAACCCAATGGCCCCTTTCTCACCCCCCACTTGATCAGTTCTGACGCTCGGTTCATCTCCGACAACCTCAAGAAAGGGGAGACAACTCTGCGGCCTTGAACGACTTGACCTTGACTGCCCTGGAGGAAAATACCTTGACCGCTAGCTGCAGTCGTTCGAAGGCTGATTTTTCTGACAATAGGACATTTTGCGACTAGAAGATAAATGCGATTGCGTATCATCTGAAGCTCTTATAGTGCAGTTCGAAACTCTGCTTTCACCCTATCTGAGTGTTGTTTTTCTGAGATCTTCAAGGATTACTTATAAGGAAACGACAAATCTCTGTGTGAGAAAAGAAGAAATTGGGAGCTGTGAAGAGAAGGAATGGATCAATTCAGGAGTTCACTTTGGACGAAGGTTGTCGTAGTGCAAAAGAACAGGGGTTGGAGTGGTGTCAGGAAAAGGGGCGTGTATGAAGAGGAGGAAAGTGGTGACCGGAGCCTAAATCAAAGATGTCGAAGTCAGTAAAGAGGTTGATGATGAGCGTAGCGTCCTTCTCCCCCGAGGCGTCGCCTCAGAGTATTTGGCGCCTTTTAAGAACACCATCCGTGGTGTCGTAAGCGTTCGTCTTTGCGTTGGAGGATGGAAGTGGGTGAAGGGAATCAGGAGGAGGAGGAGTAGTGGAGGGAACAAGAAATGTGGGACGATGGATTCTGGCGGTTCTCCCAAGAAAAGAAACGCGAGCGAACAGGAAGGGAATGGAGATTTGAAATGGAGAGGAAAGTAAGATAATCCGGAAAAAGAATTAGCTGAGGGAAGGGAGGGAGAAGAGGGTGGAAAGGCGAATCGGAGTGGGTGCGGGGATCGGGTGTGGTGGCTATAGTATTGACCTCCCATTCCGAGGGCCGGGTTCGATTCCCGGCAGTGGTGGATTTTTCACTGGAAAACCGGCACTTGTTTGCCTAATGGAGGGCATTTTCAAGTTCAGTACTCCGTCCGTCGGATAGGATATTAAGCCGTGGTCTCCTTGGAGCCTTTCGTTAAGAGTGGGCTAATGCCGACACCGGGTTTCTCCCCACCCTTCCTCCGTTCCCTGGAAGCTCCTACCATTACCCAATTACCCACCTATCCTATATGACCTCAGCTGTCGGTCACCTCCCCTAAAAAAACCAACCAACCAACCGGAGTGGATGCCTCCCATCGAAACCTACCCTGACCGATAGAAAACCAAGTATCCACAACCGGGGCCAAGGGAGGGAGTGAGTGTTCTTGATGTGTACTTCGCCATTGAATAAGAGCCCCTTAAGGCCAATGGTGACTGCCCCTGAAACGGTTTTTCTTCTCGCAGCTAGGCAAATAAAGTTATCGACATGAATCTTTCACCATCAACTTTTTTTGGCCAATGAAATTCTTTTTTGCTTTTTACATTTTGCAAAAAATTAAAAAACATGATAAAAAATTACCAAAATGGCAGAATGCGTTGTTATTTATAAAAATCGAAAAACTACGAAGTTTTCGAGTTTCTTCACTAATCAATTCCAATTTTCTAAATAATATTACGAGAAGGTAATAACTAGTAATTAGAATAATTAGAAGTCGCTAAAAACGCGCTGCTAGGAGCGTCACTTGCGGCGAAATCATGGAACCATTACGAAGCACCCGAGGAGCGATGAGGGAGGGGAGGGAGAGATGCCGCTGGAGGGATGAGGGCCATGCTGCTGGAGGCGTTTAAGGGGAGGGACGAACGAAAGACAAATCTTGCAACCTTGTGTTTTTGCTGAGAAGAGGACAGCGCGCAGGATGTCGCAAGTTTATGCGTCCCTCTTCGTTGCTCTCAGTCCGTCTCGACTTTTCGTATCGAGAGCTATTTCCAATTGCCTAATATTTGCGTAAATCTTTCAAGAAATTTTTCTACATTCAGTGAGTCAAGAAATAATTTACAATTAATTTCTTCGATTTAAATTATCTCTGAAAAAAAGACTATCATGGAAACTGCCAGAAAAGGCCATCCTCGAAGTAAGAAAGACGTGGTCTATTCTCATCTGCAAAACGAAAGAAAAGGTCTGCCGGGAGTCTCAGGAAATGGCAAGCGAAGTAATTATTTGGTTGAGGACGACTACAATGAACCAATTCTTCAGATTTTGTACGTTTTTTTGTTTTCATCAAACCGATTCTCAGAAAAATACGTGTTTCTGCTAATGACCTAGCCTCACCGGAACAGATTAAACATTTAAGATTTAAGTATAATTGTTGTCCATGGCTGATTTGACTGTTTCACCACAGTATGTTTAGACAGTGGTTTCATCAGTTTCATCTTAATATACATGAGGAATGCGAAAATGTATCCGTCACTTTTCTAAAAGTCATTTAATTGTTAGCGATATTATTTTACATTGCAAGAGACGCAATGTTTGTTCCTATTAAATCCGATGAGTAAACCGTGGTACTTTCTGAGAGAGTTATCTTCAGCCTGGAATCGCCACGTCCTATATTCCTGCATTATTTTTGTTTTTTTTTGTAATTACTAATTATATAATTAGTAAAACCCACGGTAATCATGACGAAATGTAAATTGAATTTTAAATCTAATAACAATAAAAAAAAGTGATGGCAAACTATTTTATGAAGCAAAATCTGCGGCAAAATATATTTAGGCCTTCTCAAAGTATAAAATAAAGTTCTTTTTAATTTTGTTTACAAGAACTGCATAGCTTTTTTCTTTTTTGTTATGAAATTTTGCCGTGTTCTAAATCTCCCTTATTTTTGGTCAAGAATATGGAAATCTCCCTTATTTTCTTCAAATATAGTTGTTGGTCACCATAAGTGGATCATCACGTGGCATGGAAGCTGACATGTCTGTTCAGGCATTTCGATAGAGCGAGGAGATGCAATTACTTTTCTTTCAATACCATTTCCTCGTAGGCAGTGGTGATTCGAGTGCTTTTGAAAAGGTGCGTGAATCCGTTCCATGTGGGAAACTGGTTAAGAAAAGTGATTGTTCTAGTCACGAGGTTACATGTTATACAAAATCCATCTTCAAAATTCTGGATGAACACCCTGAATTGAAACTATTTCTAACAAAAGAAAGTAAAAGAAAAATATGGCTGCAACTCACTAGTTGAGGATCTAAAAAACGGGCCGCTTCGCGTATTCAATAGCACTCGAATTGCAAAGTATATAACTGCAATGATCAGGAGGGGAGGGAAAACATTTTCAACGACAAGGAGATGGGTGCCCTGGAAAAAGTCAACGAATTATTAAAACCCTAGGTATGGAAATCAATTATGCTAGCCATGATTGACACTAGTAATCTGGCGGAGAATTTTGTCGTTAGTGGCTAAGTTTATGGGAGGCAAGCAAGTGAACCGCGGAAAAAGTAGTTTGTATGCTCATCGTGTGCAGGGTGCAGGGGCTTGATTTTCAGCTGGGACCAGGGTGGAATTATTCTGCGTAGAAAATGATATGTGGAAGAAGCCCTTTCAAAAGTATACACAGACTTGGCGAGCGAAGGCCTAAACGCTAACAGTCAACTAGGAGGTGTCTTGCAAAAAAGCCTAAGAGGAAAGTTAGGGAAATTTATGAGGCAAAAGAAACTAAGGATTATGGAGAGTTCTGTCAGAAATTGGACATGGACCAATAGGAAATGGATGTAGAAATCGAAGAGCTGATAAAGAAATTGACGGTTGAGGGGTCAATAGAAGCTCTAGAGAGAGAGAGACGCGGGTCCAAACCGAATGTGAGCAATGGTTTGATGAAAGACAGAATAGATTGACGTAATCAAATTTTGGTGTTATTTGTAGGAGAAGGGAAAATCACTTGTGAAAAGACAAAGAAAAGAAAAGTTTTATGCCCAGTCATCTGAAAATGATACAATGAGATACGGTAGCCTAAATGAATTTATGCGATTAAGAAATATGAGGAGTTAACGGGTAGCAGAGTTTCCATGTGGCCTTTTTGTTGATCCCGGACACTGTTTCCTAGCAGCCTCGCCTGATGGAAAAACAAATGATGCAGCATCATTGAAGTAAAATGTCCAATATCATCGGAACATATGACATTAAAACAGGCAGCTGAGGAAATAAAGTGTTTTTGCTTGGATGAGGATCTTAAACTCAAGAAAACCAATGGTTTTAAACCATAATTATTACTACGAAATTCAGGGACAATTACATGTTTCCCGATATTCCTTTTGTAATTTTATGGTGTGGACTCCTATGGACTGCAAAATCCAAATAATCTTCCGGAATGGTGAATTCTGGAAGAATCGCATGGAGAACAAATTTCTTTAATTGTATAATAAAGCTTTGCTTCCCGAAATAATTGACCCCCGACTTTTCCGATCTATGGAAATAAGAGAACCGGAAATAAAAGTTTGAATAGTGTTAAAGTACATTTATTATTGCCATCTATAAAATGTTTAAACTTTCAATTACATGATACAACCGGCAATGTTGGCTCAAGAATAGGAAATTCATGTTAATGCACCGAATTACTCCTAAGTCATTAGCAGCCATCAATCTGAAAATTGGTACCTATGCTGTAGCTCTACAATCTGCACTCTTCTCAACGAACCTCTTTACTCCCTCATATTTCTTACCTTAGCGTATCCATTTATTTGCTCACGATGATCTATCCTTGGCCTTCCGTGGTAATTCTATCCGTCTGCTATTCCTTCAATGATTGTCATCAGGAGGCTGTTATGCCTCATAGTATGTCCGATGAGATTATCTCCTAATGCAAATCATCTACAGAAAACGTCTTTCCCCAACTCTTCGTACAACTTCTTTATTCGTATTTCAGTCTGTACGTTTGATCTTCATTTATCTTCTACAACACCACTCATTTCCATCGCTTCCAATGTTCTCTATTCTGCTGCTGTTACTGGCCAAGCTTTTATGTGAAAACATCCAGGTTTTACTCCTGACAGTAATTAGTTGTGAAAGTTTTTTATTGAATTTTGCTACGAGTAGAACATATGCCCCGCAGCCCCTTCTGAGCAGGTCAAGGGGTTTCTGCAAGTATCGAATTCAGGGCGTAATATTCCATCGGGTCCAATTATTCTGGCCGGAATATGATCCGCGTGAGAACTTCGCTCCTATCACTCTACTCTCTACTACCCGTTTTACTATTCTGCATGTCACTCGAGTTCTGTTACAGCCGATTTGATATCAAGGAATGCCCACCTGAAGCCTTTTTTACTCTGTTGATTAGTATTTTATTCCAATTTTGCCTAGAATAAGCTGCGCTCTTTTACAGAGGGAACAGAACACGGACTCCTTTTTGAAATCCGTCCTGAAGTAACTTAACATATGACACTTCAGTATAGAAGATAGAAGCAAGTATTTAGCACACATTAGTATGTTATAACATACCATTCAGGCTCGCCACCTGAAAAGTGATTCAGACATCTTTCGTGCCGTCATCTTCGTAGGACGGAGCGAAAAGAAAATTAAAGCGGATTCAGTGGACATGTTGGGGGAGGGAAGATATTTGGAAATCAGGATAAGACAAAGCATGTCACTGGGGCGAGTAGGTAATAGGTGGCGATAGGATGTTGAAGATAGCTCTTGAGGGTGGAATGCTTGGAAAAAGGAGAAGAGGGTTGTGAAGCATGTCAGATGAGGGGTGTTGGAAAGTGGTGCGGATGCAAAAAAAATACGCCGAGATGAGGGGGTTGACAGTGAATGGAGATGCTTTGTGAAATCCTACCTTTAGTCTGTTAAAAAACTATGATAAATGTTATCATAGCAATGGTGATGTGTGATGCGCTGCTGGAAAGAAAATTCCTAATTTCTCTCCTGCCGACCTCTTGAACTCGTCTTATTTCCTACCTTACCAGGTGCTGTAGAATATTTTTCATTTAGTAAGAGCGATGTGGATTGTTTTCGAGGCTACCCAGTGGCTTCTGATGAACATCCTTGGGATTCGAGGCTTTCGCCGCATTGCTCTATTTTTAGGACTATCTTTTCGCCAGTCATCATGCAGTCTTCTTCCGATACAAATAGTGAAAAATATATTGCAGAAAACGATGAATAAAGAATAATGACCAATGCTTGCGACGGCTTCCCAGTTCCCACAGAAAAGGAAAAGGGTGGGTGGGTTGCCGGTTCACGCCAGAGGCAGCCGAGGCGAGATATTCTGGCTAGACGCAGTCCGAGCGAGACATTGTAAAACTGCTGCGATGTTGCAATGTTAGGAGTGGGGCAAGGGTATGGGCGATGTAGGGGAGGGTAGAGCCGGTGTCCGAGGGGAGAACAAGGCCATATTTGGGAATCGTCAGGTCACTTAGTTAGTGTCATGGAGCGCTGACAGTCATCGACTGTGGTTCCATCTTGGCAGGGGAGATTCACACCATAGGCCACTCACCATTCGCCTTAATCGCCCGTGAGCGCCAGGACAAATGCCAATCGTGAACCACATTCGATCTCTCTGCGGTGCGGTGGGAGTCCATCCGATCTGTCGACGCACAAATCTTGTCCTCTCGAAACTGAATCCGAACCAAGATGGCAACTTGAGATGCTCCCGGTATTTGGGAGTCCGTTTCAGGGCGACAACTCTCGGAAGAGAACACTGAATAGCAACACACTGAGTGTTTCACCGAGCACTTCGACGTGAGGAAACTGCTCTCCGGTGTCTGCAGGGATGCTTGGCGAGCGTCTGGGGAAACGGCGGCGGTCACTGCCGTGGTGGATGCCTTACCTTAGCTCAGATATCTCCGATATACGAGGAGGCCGCTCTGTCGCCGTGCCCCCTTCGCTTGTCCGTGATCGCTTCGCGTTTGTCTCTCTCGGCGGGTGTCCGATGCGCGCCGCCCGCGCCGTGTTTCCCGTCCAGGTGCGTGTGTGGGAAGGACGCCGGCGACGGAGCCGACACCGATTCGTTTCGGGTGCAGACAGGATCTCAGACAGTCTCTCTTTCTCTCTCTCTCTCCAGTCCAACGGAGCAAATAGGGGTTAGGGGAGGGAGGGGGGGGGGGGAGAAGCGTGCGCTCGGGGGAAACCCCGGAATCCAGCGGAGGGAGGGATGGGGGAAGGGGGTGAAAGGGAGGGGGGGGGTGAGAGGGTAGGGGAGAATAGGGGGAGGGCAGGAGGAATGAGATGTGTGTTGTTTTCGAGTCCGCACCCGCCTCGGACCGGAATATAGGCACCAGGATGCGAATGCAAGGGAAAGGTGGAGAGAAACCCAGCGTCGTCGGCTTATCTTGAAGAAAGGCGCCTAGGAGACCACGGCTTAACGTCCCATCCGACGGACGGAGTACTGCACTCGAATGTTCTTCGCGAAACACTCAAGTAGGGGCCGGTCTAAAGGCGCGTTTACACGTATAGCAGTTGATTGCTATGACAGTCAACTGCTAACAACTATTAAGCCCCATTCGCATGTGTAAATAGCAACTGCGATGCGAGTTCAGGTCGATACTGGACACATGTCGAACACTATCGATCCACGTTCGAGCTATTAGCAAAGTTGAAGTCCGTCTACTTTCCAGCGAAAATGTATCCAACACAATCGCAACAATCGCCAACGGAAAGCAATACACGACAGAATTTGGAAATAATAACAAGGATATCCCTCCCCAAAGAGGAGATTCTGCTCTTTAAAGAATGGGAAGAAAAGATAATCGTCGATGGAATTTATTGCTTGATGAATTTCATGAAAATTTAAGCATGAATCACTATTAAAATAAAACTCTTTTTATTTGTTGTGGCAACGCGTAAATAGGGGCTTTAAGCTGCAATGAAGTTGGTGCAGACGCATCATAGCAGTAGCGATATAGATACATCGCGCATCTTGCGACTGTCATAGCAGTCAGCTGCTACGTGTAAACGCTGCTTAAGAATGGATTCGAACCCGGGTCCTCCAGGTGTGATGCCGGTCCTCTCTCCACTACACCAATCCGTATATATGACTGCTCAAGTCCGGCGGTCATTCGTCGAGGCTTCTCCCTAATTATCTGCGGTCACTTCGAGCCGAGAGAAGTCAGTGGCAATGCCTGGGTAATGTGTTATTATGCGAGACACAAAAATGATACAAGAATCATACCCTGATGCGACGGATGAGGAAAAAACTCTAACCATTTTGACTCGAGGACCCTTAAAAAGTTTAGTACTCAGTGAAGTATGTGAGAACTCAACCGGATTGTAGCTTTGATGATGAAGAATCACAGCAAAGGTTTCGGGTTAAAAAGTTGCGAACGACGTTTAAAAAGTAGTCCGTCTTGAATTCATGAGCGTCAGAGCACAGGGGGGTAGCAGTGCAGCTTAGCAGAGAGAC
Source organism: Platycnemis pennipes (assembly GCA_933228895.1). NCBI lineage: Eukaryota > Metazoa > Arthropoda > Insecta > Odonata > Platycnemididae > Platycnemis > Platycnemis pennipes. Next base: position 139,611,104 of record OW121851.1, read on the forward strand.
CGCGGGGGAGTATTGTGGACAAGCACGGGGTCTCAAGAGTGTGGAGGTCTGAGAAACGCCCACGAAAATAACCATGGAGTACAACATTTTTTATCACGCCTTTCGATGTGCATGGAATTGAAGTCACGGAGCAATAAGTCACAGGTAGACAATTAGCATTACAATGCCTCTTGGCTGCATCTTGGAATTTCCATGGATTTTATTTTCCCACTAAGCTAGGTATTCATGACCAGGATTTCTTTGTCACAAGTGTCTGGACATGAACTTCGTGTGCTCTTTTCACTATGATTGTAAATCCTGGACGGAATGCTACAGTGTAGCCCTTAATGATTTAGTGAAAGTGAAGATGAGAAGAGGAATGGTGGGAAATGCACTCGAGGGCAGCTTTTGACCTTAACTGAAGAGATGAGGGCGAGGATGTGGCAGGTTGTTTGGGATGGCGTGAGTTCATTGAGTTTAAATAAAGGTGTGAGTGAGATGGGGGCAAAACGGAAAATAGTGACTTAAAAACAGGATGTGGGGCAATTCGCCTAAATTTAGACTCTAATGGGAAGATTCACTGGCGGTGGGTGGTGGTGTGGTTGAGATCTCGAGACTTAATCGTTGGGCCGAGAATAGACGTGTGGGTCGAGCGGAATTCCTCCATGTTGACGTGCGTCGAAGACGGCGAATCGTGATTGGATATGCCGCGTGCGGGAAACGGAAGCGGAGGTGACGTCGCGACACGTAACGCACCTGTCCAGGCAGACAGATTGGTCTGACGAGGAATGCTGTTGGGTGTGGGAATGAGTGAACGTTTCTGATCGTGAAGGGCAGGAATCATTATGTTTGACGCCTTGACCCTTTGAGTATTTGCTGGATGGGTGACTTATCTCGGGCTACCGTGACGTGATGCGGTTTGTAGTAGTTTTAAGTTTTATTTTACTCACTCCCAAATAAGTTACGAGAAGAAAATTATGAGTCCAATTGGAAGGCTAGAAGGAAAACCCGTGTTGAGGGCACCATGAAATAAATGACACATGCATACAGGAATATAAAAAACAAAATTAACCAACAACTTGATTGCAAAGTAGTTAACAAAATATGTCTTCAATTTCAAAACAAGTAAATAACCAATTTTTTTCTTTCTTTGAAAAGGAAATTTTAGTTCGGGAAGAGTTGCACAGGCGCCTCTACGGTCGTAGGATTACGGCTCAAGGGTTGTAAAGTTAAGGCTAAGAAGAAGTAAAAAGTCACGAAAAAAATAAATAGAGTGGTAGTGATTTCCACGAAGACGTAAAACTTTGCCCGAGTTGTGGACGTGGTGATGCTTGGGAATAAAGGATCCGTGAAGATTTCCGTGAGAGAGTTTTTCTCGTAATTTGTCAGGTCTATCAGCTCCATTGACGCAGTGCGGGTGAAGTGTATATGAATGTGTTGTTGCGATTTGAATTCACTCCAACCTGGCCTGCCTCCATTGCCTCTGCAACCCAGTCCCTGATACCATAGTGAAACTTGGAGAGTTGAAAGGGTTGAATTTCAAATTCTGAGTGCATTCGGAGGAATAAAATCTTTCATATTCGCAGGGCCACGATCCGATGGCATGTCTAATGACTACTCTCTTTAACGAAGCGCTGCAAATATTTTGAGTGTCGACCCCGAGCGATCGGTTCGGAGTGAGTGTGCCGTTCGATAGCGACATTTATTCCCTATCCGCAAACGTCATTCAGGTTTTGAAGTCATGTGCAGAATAGGATTCAGCTTCTTTCTTAAGTTGGATTGGCGATAACAATGCTGTTTGCAAAGGCTGACGAGTAGACACTGTCTATCGGTGTCCTCAAAGTAAATAAAACTAGTGTTGTTTAACACTTTTATAATTTTAGTACTGTTTGTGTGGAGACATCAATTTCGGTCGAAGGAACAACTAATAATTCCCGGCGTAGCTTCAATTCCATCGCTAAGACCGGGAACACAATCTGTTGTAAACGATGGTTTGCATTTGCTAACAGTTTTTAACAGGAATTTGTTGTTGCAGCTAAATCTGTATTTTACACCTGCCTGAGAAGTTGGAGCATTTGACAAACATATGCCAGCGAAACAGCCTCCTTTTTCAGCAGGTGCAACGATAAGATGACTTAAGCTATTAACTTTCGTGTATTTGAAATTTCAGTTCCTTTCAAGTTTATGCCATTCCACTGCAATGCGTCGCCGGTAGCGTTTTTTGGAGGTTTGATTTACTGCGAGTTGTAATCAATCATTTGTTAGTAGACTTTGCCCTTCAACGTTTTTAAATAGAATACAATTAGGGGCCTGGCTCTTTTTTTATCATTTGCTTGGGGATTTCATTGAAACGGATGAACATTTTTCAGGCCCTTGCGCTTCTGCCCCTTCTTCTTTTTTTTGTCGTTGGGCTCCGCGTGGTCCGTACACATATGTAAATTAGGATCTTTCGCCGCTCTCGCGAGCCGAGTATCACATTCATATGGAAATGTTCGCAAACAGCAAATTGCAATGGTGGCGGAATAACCGGAGTACGCTATGGTTCCAAGTTTGTAAATCAAGCGGTGTTGGGGGAGGGGAGGGGAGAGGGGGAGGGGGAGGGGGTGGTATGAGGGAAACCCTTAAATGTTGGGGGTGGCTTGCATATTTCATCGCCACCTTCTTGAATCATGCACAGCGAGTTGTCGATCGATTTGTCGTATTTCCGCAAAACTTCTTTACCATTGTTTGACTTATCGGAAGACGACTGTAGCACGATGTCTACATATTTTTTTCATGCCAAAGGATCAAGTTTAAAAGTATTGCGATGAATGTGAAACTATTACGTTAATTTCAGTTTGCACGTGTCTCTCTCATCTGCCTGTGTATCCGAAATTTTTTTTTTTTAATTTCAGCATTTGTATTAATGTGAAAATAAAGAAATCGTAACGGCTGTGCTGGAGAGAGACAGCAGTCATTTTACGGCCACAAGGGAAAGGAATAGATACTACTACTCAGCAGCAGAGAAGTTAAGGCTGAAAGCACTCAAACTTTGGTGCTACCGAAGAGTGATGAAGTTCCACCGAGTGACAAACGGAGAAGTCTTGAGAACTTGGGAAACGAAGGAGAGTGGGAGAAAAGAGAAGTCTTCTGAACACCCTAAGAAGAAGATGGGACAACTTGATCGGCCACATCATTAAACATGATGGCTTGATGAAGATCATCGTCGAGGGAAAAGTGAACGGGAAGAACAGCAAAGGAAGGCCCGTATGAGATATATGGAACAGGTTTTGAAACATGTAAAAGAGAGGAACTACGTCACAATGAAGAGGTTGGCCGATAGAAGAATCGAGTGGAGGGCTGCGTCAAACCAATCCTAGGATTCTTGACCGATGATGATGATATGTTCCCTGCCTTAGGAGATCGAATTGTCCCTTGATCAGTTAAGCACATGATTCCTCGGGTACCGCTGATGTTACCTGCGTAGCAGTGCTTTTTAACGGGCTCACTCTCGTGTTTCCTGGTAACCCAATACTTTGTTGGTGTGACTTACTTATAGCGCGGCGCCGTTCGACGGAGGAGGGGGGGAGGAGGGTTGGAAGGAGGAGGCAAGTGGACCACGAGACGGAGGAAGGAGTCTGATGACGTCGTGGACCACGTCACGCTTGGCCGCCGTCAGCGCCTCGCGACGAAACCTTTGAATGTGAAACTATTTCATCTCGAGGATGCAGAGAAAGCTACAGGGAGAGTTCCTAGCCAGAGTACTTTGGGAGGCGTTTTTCTCGACAGCGTGCGGTGAATATTTGTGTGTAATATATAATTTTTTTCTAATTTCCATCGATACATGTGATTGATTGAATCTAAACCAGAAGTGGCCGCTTTTAGGACAAAGCACCTTTCCCAATGGCCTTTTCTCAGTTCCTTCTTCATTCTTTATTCATTAGTTTATCTCCGTCTGCTTCTCTAAACATTTACCTTCTCATTCACACTGCCTTCACCTAGCCTTAGTGATTTAGAATTTTCTCCGCAAGGCTTCCTCTTTTACGAGGGAGTTATTTAAGTCGAAATTCTCATTCTCTCCATTGTTTGACTTCTGCATCAGGTTCCAGCAGTAGTGCGGATTTGGTGTAGTCTTCCGTCTTCGCAATACTTTGGTCTCCGTGATCCATTGAAGACTAATGGATGTCTCCAAATCCTCACATATCCTTCTAAAGTGGTAGTAAATTGTGGGCATGAAATATCAGCGTAATCTCTCCAAGAATACTCTCCTAGAAAAAGCGACCTTTTTGCCACTTAAACCAGCATCCGATATCTTTTCCATATCGTATTGGAAAAATCGATACCCCTCTAGTGTTAAATATAAAAATTGTATTGATACAATATTTATAGATGCCCTTTTCAGTCCATAGACCATGAATATGACCACAGCGCAATTGCGTGTTGCGAATCGATATACGATTCTTCGACTTCCGGGCAGAACCGGACTTTGCTACGTGATCGAAAAAATGTATTTTATCTTGTGAGTTTCAAATTTAGGATATAGTTTAATTCCCTTAAATGTGTAGTGATTTGTATCTTGAAGCAGACTACATCCATTATGCTGCCAAAGAGAAAAAATATCTGAAATAGGGCCCAACATTTAGTTTTATATCTAAGGCGCATACCATAATTGAATCACGTGAATTGCTGAAAATCAAATACAAAAAACTATTCTCTACCCTGTTATCCTGTTGTGTTCAGCATTAACTTGATTTCGCAGATTTTCGGGGAGAATTGATGGCAAAAATTTATTGCAAATTGCATGTATTGCAAAAATTGATCGATTTTGAGTATTTTGTTAATGCGAGAGAGAAATGACGCGAAAAACCAAAGTTATCAATCAATGAAGAATCACTTTGCAGTGTTTCAAAGTCCGGTACATAAAAAAATACCTTGTTAAGGTGGCTGGTTAGTCGTTATCCGTTAGTCATTGAGAAATTTAGTTACTTAAATTTTAATGCTCGTTTAAAATTTCAATGATTGGTCGCAGTTACACTATATACAGTAGGATTGAATAATGTCTTGGGTACATTCTGAAATACTGTGCTTTATCTGTACACATTGCCATAAAAATGTGCTTAAATGCAGACTTGATTCATTTCTTAAGTAATTCTTGCGAAATTAATTTTCCGAAAACACTTCTCACCCGTGGCCATAGAATTCAAAATAAGTATTTAGAATTAGAGGATCGCGCGTGTTGTGTCTCGGAAGACAGAGGCCTTCGTTTCGCCTCTTTTGTCGGTCTCGCGCGATTGGGAGGTGGTTGGCGGGCGTGGCGTTTTCGCAGGCGCCACCCCAAGGGCGCCTCTATCTCGCTCCCGTGGGTGCGGCGACACCCTCTTCCGTCTTCGATCTTTCGGCACATCGGTCCGAAATAGAAATGCCTCCCTTTTGTTATTCGTGAAGAGGATTCAGCGTTGAATATGAGTGAACAGGATTAAGTTCGGTCAAATGAACATGTTGGTGACTTGTTTACCAAAGTTGTAAATGGGCCAAAGATGAAGAAATATTGTACCATGTTGAATGAAATATGATAGCATTTGAGCAATTTCATGTTGATATTATTTAATGTTGATTAATTTTTGATTGGGATTTATTGAATTGAATTTTATGTATGTGTGCATCATTGTGTTAACTTTAACTGCTTGTTTATTAATGTATTATATGAACCCAGAGATGTTTCCCAAGGGAATTAGAATGCATGTGGTAAATATATTTTTTCTTTATTTACCCACATGTGGATGTCTCCAATAACTTGTGTTGAATGTGTAATTCTATTGTCAACCTTTTTATGGTGACGACCCTTGCCATGGTTATAAAACATGAAAAAAAACGGAATGTAGAAATGAAATCCTGTTCATCCTGTTGATTCATATTTAACGCTGAATCCACTGCACAAAAAACACCTTTACTCGGAGTCTGTGGTGACAGTTACGTAGCAAAGTGGCGCAAGTGTTCTTGCGAGAACTGTTCGTTGTTCACACCCTCCTCACCTAGCATTGCACCTCCAAGGCTCCGCCTGTCGGCTGGTAGGTGGCTTGGCTGGAGGCAAAGCGAATCGCTGCTGATGGGAGCACCACTGTAGCACCAAATAGCAAACACCTTCGCTTGACAGCATCACCTGTGTGGCCCTTGTCCGGCCCAGTTAGAAGCTGGGAGCGCTCCCTTTTATAATTCTTTATTTTCGCTCTGACCCACTTCTGCGAGGGGGGGGGTCTTCCTTCCCCTCTTTTCCGACTCGTTCTTCGCTAAAACATCTTCCAACACACTCACCAATTCAAACACTCGGTCCGACGCCAGATGGTGTGTGGGCGGGAAGCAATTATTCCGGGTGCAGAAGCCTGGCGCCCTTGTGCCTCTCTTAATCCTAGGGAAATGTCTTCGTGGCTATCGAGTTGTGTGACCCGATTACAAGAAATTCGCATTTTTGATAATCCAAATGCGTTCTTAGATTACCATTCATGCGAGAGAGGTTATTCACAGTAAAAAAAACTGCTTTGTTGGAGCAGAGCCGATCTTTTCTTCTGTAGTTAAAATATTCGATTGAAGTTGGTCGACATAAATGAGGAAATGAATATATACGTGAAAACGCACAAGTATGTAGCGCGCCTGGTCGACAAATCCTTCGAGACGCTTCGATCTCTCGAAGGCATCGGAGCGGCAGAGGACGTAATGAATATATCTAAAGCAGCGTAGCAGTTGACTGCTATGACAGTCGCGAGATGCGCGATGTATCTATATCGCTACTGCTACGATGCTTCTGCACCAACTTCTATGCAGCTTAAAGCCGCTATTTAGGCGTTGCCACAACAAATAAAAAGAGTTTTATTTCAATAGTGATTGATGCTTAAATTTTCATGAAATTCATCAAGCAATAAATTCCATCGACGATTATCTTTTGTTCCCATTCTTTAAAGAGAATAATCTCCCCTTTTGGGAAGGGATATCCTTGTTATTATATCCAAATTCCGTCGTGTATTGCTTTACGTTGACAATTGTTGCGATTGTGTTGGATACATTTCCGCTGGAAAGTAGATGGGCTTCAACTTTGATAATAGCTCGAACTAGGATCGATAGTGTTCGACATGTGTATAGTATCGACCTGAACTCGCATCGCAGTTGCTATTTACACATGCGAGTGGGGCTTAACAGTTGTTAACAGTTGACTGTTGTAGCAGTGAACTGCTACGTGTAAACGCACCTTAAGGATAGTTCCCTCGGCGGAGTCTTAATGGGGCTACGTCCTCTGCCGCTCCGATGCCTTCGAGAGATCGAAGCGTCTCGAAGGATTTGTCGACCAGGCGCGCGCTACATACTTGTGCGTTTACACGTAGCGACAGTCGACTGCTATGATAGTCAACTTCTAATAACTGTTAAGCCCAACTCGCATGTGTAAATAGCAACTACGATGCGAGTGCTATTAGCGAAGTTGAAGCCCGTCTACTTGCCAGCGGAAATGTGTCCAACACAATCGCAACAATCGCCAACGGAAAACAACGAAAAACATCTAATGTTGGGAATTTGAATATAATAACAAGTATATCCCGCCCCAAAGGGGAAATTCTACTCTTTAACGAAAGGGAACACAAAATAATCGTCAATGGAATTTATTGCTTGAAGAATTTCATGAAAATTTAAGCGACAATCATTATTGACATCAAACACTTTTTCTTTGTTATGACAACGCCTAAATAGCGGCCATAAGCTGCGTAGAAGTTGCTGCAGACGCATCAGAGCAGTAGCGATAGCGATATATCGCACATCTCGCGACTGTCATAGCAGTCGAATGCTTCGTGTACAACGCTGCTTTCGCAAGTACCGAGCGGTCAATGCGATTTGATGGATATGTCAACAGTTATTAAGGCCGATTTAACACACGGAAGTTGGCTTTCGTGGCAATAGCGATAATAATGATCTCTGCATGTCTTCCGGGTTCTAACCGCGTGGGTTTGGTTCAGCAGACATTGCAGTTTCGCTGACACTACAGTCAGCGTCTTCAGGTCGAAGGGCCCAGCACCTGTCATCGAATGAAACTGTTGTCTCTTGAGACATGTTGAGATCATCGATTCCACGATGCGAAAATCTTTGGAACTACAGCAGCATAATAGTCGTACATATATCGCTGACACTATAGCGCTGCTTACGCGAGGCTTCTACTTTTTTCTAGAAAGACAAACGAAAACACTTACTCAGGAGTAAACACTGTTGAACATGGCGTACAAAATACAAGTCCATCGGGAAAGATGTGCCCCTTTAAGTTTTTATCGTTTCCTCCGATGCAGACGCGAAAGCTACTTTACTGGACCATGCATTGAAAAGAGCCAATTTGAGCCTTGAAGATAATGATTGAAACAAAACAGAGGACCTCTTGAAAATGGCGTTGGTTTGACGCCAAAGCCGGTTTAGGCCATTGAATGCCAGTGGAATCGTACAAAGTGGTGTTGTGTTTTGTTTTAATCATGTCGCAGTTCCACTAAGTCAATTCGTCTACGATTACCTTTACTTGAAGACAAAATATCGAAATAATTACTTCAGGTTGTGGCAAGGACAACACAATTTTATGTGGCTTGATGATCAATTATTAATTCAAGAATCGCGAACAAGCCGCAAATATCTTAGCGTAGTCACCCTTAGGTGCATGGTATTCATGGGTATGTCCTACATGATTGGGATTTGGTAGTCTCTCTTCTTTTTTCCCCAATTACTTTTAAAGGTGTAGTGTTTGCTTTGTAGTGTTCATTTTTGTTTGTTGTGTCATTGTTCCTGGTGTGGATGCAGCCCCTGCCACACACCCTCGAGGTGGCTTGCAGGGTATGTCGTAGATATAGATATAGATTAGCTGTAAATGCACAGTAGTTGGATTTCCACAAGGAATAAGTCCAACTACTTACCAATTATTATTTTCTCAGTTTTCTCCTGAGTTACCCCACAACTCCCTCGCCTGTCAGCAATCAAATTACGTCTTTCTCCGACATATTTATTCCTTTAATACGTTTAGATATCCCGCTTGTGGCCTTTTTCCGTCGAAGTCGACCGGGTGTCATGCGATTCAATACTTTCTCTATACCCTCGCCGTCACGCAAACAAAACAGCCAGCTAGGCGTTTCCCTGGAATCTCGAATCATAGTCGATAGTGAATCGATCTCGCTACAAAAGTCGATGCTCTCGCATGGAAGTGATACTTTGAAGCTAATTTCATGGCAGTGTACTTCCGTGAGTAAAGGGGCCTTTAGTATCCTCGCATTTTACCTTTTAGCAGTAATCGCAGTGCATGGATCTATCTTCAGGAATGTTTAAAATTGACAACCGACACTCTGGCTCCTCTTTTTCAATGTCACGCTTTTTCCCGTGATTGGCATAGTTCGAACATTGTGGTCCGATTCGCGTTCGGACCCTGGTTTGCTTTGTGTTCCGGTCAACGTGCGTGCAATACAAGCTTATTGAAAGGGACGGAACAGGTGGATTGAGCGTACCTGACAGGTTAATCTCTCATGTTCATCTTATCCCAAAATATCGCGTAGGAGCTGCGGAGAAAGTAGAAATTCTGGAACAATGAATTACTCCCAACTGCTTCTGTCATCCTGATCTGAGTTTCATTATGCTCCTGAGGTTCGATACTGTCAATATTTTGTAATTATTTGACGCATCATTCAATATCCAGAAAAAAACGCATATTTTGTCAGTTTTGAAAAAATCTTAAGGGAAGTCATTCCGTAGGTACGCACAAAATTATTTTCGAAACGAAGTGGAGATTTGTATTTAGCGAGACCCCACCTTGGGTCCGGCGACAAATGACTGCGAGTGGCAGTTTGAAGCGCAATGGGGGCGTTTACTCGGAACCGAAATCGCAATTTTGTACACGAAATCGTTAGATGGAAACAAAAAAAGAATTTTAGTGAAATACTTAATCTTCTAACCACAACCATTCACTCATAAATAAAAAATTAAAATAAGCAAAAGGTGACGCCCACCGAAAAAGCTGCTGTGATAACTTTGACGTCATTTTCCTCCCGTCCTTGACTGCTTTTAGGGGAAGGGAAGGGAGTGGAGGGGGGTTCTCGGAAGGTCTGCTGTCACAGATCAGGTCGCAACTGCTATTGGCAGAATCAGCAGTGTCCCCCCATTGCGATGAGGCAAAGTAGCTTCGCGTGCTCAGTTGTGATTGGGCGAAGTCAACTAACGTCAGAGGTTGCACCACATCGACTTTTCCGAAAGGGTTAAAAACATCATTTTTTCCCCGCTTATAGCTTGAGAAATAATTGACGGATCAGAAAACGGAAAAATATGTGTATTTTTATTTTACAAACTATCAGATTCGGCAATAAAAAAATATGGTACACGACCCCATTGTCGGGTTAGAGTGGATGCTGCGCTGTAACCAGTTCTCTCTGGCCCGTAGAACAGCTCTGAGAAATTGCTCACTGACGCTGGTTCTCATCTCTCGGACTCTCGTTCTCATTTCCGCTGTAATTCATTTCATTGAATTACTCCAGCTCTCGCTGTTTCTAAGAAAAATGTAAAAGAATTAATATTTTCTTCAGTTGGTAATTTCTTCGCTATTGCGCACACTTCATTTCAATTATTTGTAGTAAGCTTCTTTATATTTTTGTATTGCATGGAACGCATTGTCTCTCAAAGCACAGTGATAATATATCCCATGAGCGTCCTAATACACTGCAAAGGGGTGCAAAAAACGACTAAGTCAAGTATTTCTGTCGCCAGTACTGTCTAGAAGTGCGTCATTCAAGCTAATGTATGAAGTTCTTGTCCTTGCCCGTGTTATTCGCGAGGTCTGTGGTTCTCATGTCTTACGATGCTCGTATTCTCGTGTGATTTTCGCGACAGTTTTATTTCCATGTCACGTGTTTTGCAGTGGTAAATAATTTGAAGATTGCTGTTGAAAGTGATAATAGTTTCCGTACGCATAATTATACGGTTTCATGCTCTCTAAGCAAGATTGAAGAGCTGTTGTGGTGTGATGTAATACGGGAAGGGATCGTCGACGCTCTTCGTGGCTAAAGGAGGCCACGATCAGGATAGAGCGATCTTGTGCCGATAGGAGTGCTTTTCCCTTCTACTTCCGTTTGTGACTGCTTCAAAGATTGAACCATCGAAGATGTGAAAAGGGAGGAGTTGTCGATTGCGTGGGCAAACGCACCACTAATGGGGTCGTTTACCACACTTTTTTATTGCCGAATATGATAGAGTTCGTAACGTAAAAAGACCCGTATTTTTTCCGTTTTTTGATCCGCCAATTATTTCTCGAGTTATAAGCGGCGGAAAATTGATGTTTTTAACCCTTTCTGAAAAGTGGGTGTGCATGCGACCTCTGACGTATATAGACTTCGTCCAATCACAACTGAGCCCGCGAAGCTACTTCGCCTTATCGCAAAGGGGGGGACACAGCTGATTCTGCCAATAGGAGCAGTTGCGACCTGATCTGTGACAGCAGACCTTCCGAGAACCCCCCTCCACTCCCTTCCCATCCCATAAGAGCAGTCAAGTACGGGAGGAAAATGACCTCAATGATATCAAAGCAGCTTTTTCGGTGGACGTTATATTTTGCTTATTTTAATTTTTGATTTATGAGTGAATGGTTGTGGTTAGAAGATTAATTTTTTCACTAAAATTCTTTTTTTGTTTCCATCTAACGATTTCGTGTACAAAATTGCGATTTCGGTTCCGAGAAAACGCCCCCATTGCGCTTCAAACTGCCACTTGAAGTCATTTGTCGCCGGATCCACGGTGGGATCTCGCTATATACAAATCTCCATTTCGTTTCGAAAATTATTTTGTGCCTACCTACGGAATGACTTCCCTTAAGATTTTTTAAAAATTGACAAAATATGCCTTTTTTTCTGGAAATTAAATCATGCATCAAATTATTACTTTTTTCCATCTAACGATTTCGTGCACAAAATTGGGATTTCGGTTCCGAGCCAACGCACCACTAATTTCGGAGCGAAGGTTCCCTCCGGACATGGTGTATCCTTCCGCCCCTCGAATTGGCGCAGTCCGCAGCGCGCCGGTGTTATGCGGTGTACGCCCTCGAAGGCTGCTTGGCCGACTGCTTGGCCGACTCGTTGATCTCCGAATGGCTGGGGCTTCTCGAGACCGTCGCCTTGCGTCGAAGGCAATCCTGTCACTGACCTCCTCCACAACCCTCTTCGAGATCTCACATTGAAAACACTTTCAAACACTATGATTTCAGGATCGGAATGAATTCTTTGCACTAATTTATATTTATTTTTTATATATTTTTTGAGTATACTATATATTTTATTATTATATTATACTTTATATATTTTTTGAGTATTTAGAACAACGTTTATATGTATATATATGCTACATTGACGAGGGGTTAGATGGAAGAAGGGACTTTTTAGTCTCCATAAAGGCGCCAATCTATCTAAATCTACAGTAATTAAACGTATTCAGTCGACATTATCACTGTAGAATCATCAAGTAGCAACATCAACATGTTGACCGTATCAATTTTATTACGTGGACTTTGTGCAATATATTCAATCCTATCCTGAAATGTAATTCCATTATGAATCGGCATCCACCATCTCGTTCGTTATCAAGATTTCTGTGATATATAATAAAGATCCTTTTTTATTTTTGTTCTTTTATGATTCTTTAATTTCATGAATCATATATTTTTATGTTTTTCTACTTTTGATTTTAACTGTGCATGCCATGACGATCATGTGTAATTAACAGAAAGCACTGATATGGCATTGTTCCACTTTTTAATAAAACAACACCACCCTGTTTTCTACGGTTAACCGCCATTAGCAAGGTAATGATCCTTGATAATGACGGTTAACCGTTGAAATTTGGGCCGGCGTTGTTGTATCAAAGTGTGGAACAATGCTATATCAGTGCCTTCTTTTATCAGCGTGAAAGAGTTCCACAAAGTAAAACCGGCAACTATTAATTTTAATCACTTGCTATGTGTAAATATTGACGAGAGGATGCGATGTCAGATTGGACTGTTTTGTTTCAATCTCGCTCCGATAAAGATATTCCATAATTAGTCAAGCTGTTCTTGGTCTTCTTGGGAGCTGATCGAGGGCGTATAAGGTTGGTCTCCGGAAATGTGTTGGTGCTTTGTGGAGTGAGGGAGGGAGTTGTGTCGCCTACAATTTGGTCGAAAGCAGATGCCGCTCGCCAAATTCAGTCTCGCGAATCCAATACTACAGCTTAAATTATGCCTGGTTAAGTATTTCTATGGCGTCGTAGCCAATAGTTTGCACTATCAAACCATCGTGAGACTTTTAATTGGCGGTTTAACCACCAGTTAACCGACCGATGTCTGTGTGCTTGCCGAAACTTGAACCTTCTGTAACCGCGTCGTTAATTAAGGTGGCTCCACCGAATTATGAAGGAGATGTCATTTTTATGAACATTTCAGGACACATCAATTTTTGGCCCTTCTATCGATTGGAAATAAAATAATGAGGCCTTTCCATCATATATTTGAAGAAAAAAGACGCTGAAAATCGGATATTTTATACGTGGTTATACGGCAGAGCATGGCACTTACGCTTGTTCATGGGGCTACGGTTCATGGCGCTTCCTCTTGTTCTCACCTTAGTCATGTACCTGGAATGTGTATCCCGTGCGTCAAGATATTTTTCGGAGAAATTATAATTATTTACTGTTGGCATTGTGCGTGTTAATGCGTTCAGGGCTGCTAGCGGAACTAGTTCTTTAGAAGCAGTGAAATGATTTCTTGGAAACTTATTCCTCTTGGAAGGGACGCAAGAAGCAGTCCTCGACTGTGTCGGAGGATGTAAGGGAATGTCTTTATGCCCCATTGCTTGGCACTTCACTTTTTGTTTGTCTGCCGTCTTTACTTCCTCCGTCTTTTCCGCCCCTGCAGTCCAAGCGTCTCTCGTTCTCTCCCGTCTTTTGTTTGGTGATCTATTTACGCCGTAAATCGGGTAGTAATTTTTTTCTTTTTCTTGATTCACTTACTATATTTTCTATAGTTGTTCTTTTTGATTTAAACATTAAATGCACGATTCTCATCGTGAAAGTCAAGGTAATGCTGGAGATGGCTCTCCAGCTTGTGATAACAGCATTTGGTCTATCACTGTAGAGGAGAATCCAAATGAAAAATCGAATCTGACTGCAAGAATCTGTGCCTGAGGCGTTTTGAGTTCTCGGTCATGCAGCAAGTAATGTTACAATGAGATAATGGGGGCGTTTACTCGGAACCGAAATCGCAATATTGTGCACGACATCGTTAGATGGAAACGGAAAAAGAATTTTAGTGAAAAAGTTAATCTTCTAACCACAACCATTCACTCATAAATCAAAAATTTCACCTCTTTTGTGATTCTCTATGCTGACTTCATTTTCAAAATATGGGTCCAGATACGAAAGTGATGTTGGTGGGAAGCCTGAATTAATTCTACCATAGAAATGTAAGTATTATCGGTATGCACGGCAGTGTTTACACGAGAATCATTTCTGGGTTAGGTTTTGAGGTTAGTAAAGTGTATCTAAGCACGTAATTACAATGAAATTTCAAGTGAAATCGAGTGATGAACGAAGAAGTTCTAAGAAGAGAGGAAGAGAAGAGGCCTGATGAACACTGTAAGGAGAATGTAATCGACCATGTCCTGCGACATGATGGCCCGATGAAGACAATCGTCGAGGGAGAATGGGGGCGTTTACTCGGAACCGAAATCGCAATTTTGTACACGAAATTGTTAGATGGAAACGAAAAAGTAATTTAGTGAAAAAATTAATCTTCTAACCATAACCATTCACTAATAAACCAAAAATGAAAATAAGCAAAATATAACGTCCACCGAAAAAACTGCTGTGATAACATATACGTCATTTTCCTTCCGTCCTTGACTGCTCGTATGGGAAGGGGAGGAAGTGGAGTGGGATTCTCGGAAGGTCTGCTCGCACAGATGCTGTCGCAATCGCTCCCATTGGCAGAGTATGCTGTGTCCTCCCCTTAGCGAAGTAGGCGAAGTAGCTTCGGGGGCTCAGTTGTGATTGGACGAAGTCGATATACATCCGAGGTTGCACCACGCCCACTTTTCCGAAAGGGTTAAAAACATCAGTTTTTCGTCGCTTATAATTCGAGAAATAATTGACGGTTCAAAATACGGAAAAATTCGGGTCTTTATATTTTACAAACTCTATCATATTCGGCAATAAAAGAAAATATGGTAAACGACCCCATTGAGACGACGTAAAGACATCTGAGACAATCGTCCGGGAACGGTTTTATTTCTTCCACGTATTTTGCGCAACACAGAGTGCGACTGGCCAAGATGCAAGCCTACCGTCTTCGTGGTCACAGAAGGGCTCTCAGACGGAGTGTGTGTCTGCAGTGTTGTCTCTGGCCGCTCTGTCGGCGTGTGCTGTGACCAAAGTGTTTCCCTGTCAGAGTACTCGAGAGTACTGGAATTTTAAATGTTATTCCTTCGCTCCATGGACGTTATTGATTGTCGAAACCACGCTGAGATCGGAACAATGTGTGGGAAGTTGGTCTTGCGTTCAGCAAAAACATACCCCATTACTCGTTAAATGACCTCTCCGCTTTCATTATCAAATTTTATTGACAGAATATTGAAAAGTCTCGGTAATACACGCATTATACTAGATATAGGTAGGGGAACCAATAAATAAAATGTTGAAGTCTAAAGATGTCAGCTCTTACCTATCAATGGCTATGTCAGTGTACTTTATTTTTCATCTGCCTTCGTATTTCGAGAGTAATTGGCTAATAACCAGCTCAGCACTGATAAATTAGGTGGGTACTTAAAAAATTCAAAATATGCTAAATCACAAAAAATATTTTTCATCTTCCTAAAGATATACAGACACAATACAGACGCAGAAAAAGTTTTATTAGTTTATGTGCCTATTCTATATTTCTTCTGATTGAAAGATGAGATTTCCATGCTAAGTACTGTATGATGAAGATTCGTTTAAAATGTGATATTATTGATAAAAAATTATGTTATTTGAGCATACCATCTATGTAGCTGATAAGTGCCTTAAGTACAGTTTATTTATCAACTCATTTGAACGTATCTCAATCTCTGTACGAAATTCTCTTACAAGATGCTATGAAGGTAAACAAGTGAGCAGGTATGCCAACTTCCCGATCTTTATTTACTGAGTCAAACCTCGTCTTCGGTTGCGATATCTTGAAAATTTTACACGCTGATGAATAAGAGTTTCTGATCTACGTATAAATCATCCTCTGCTGGACTTTTTGTTTCGCTAAGGTAGAACAAACTGCGCAGTACAAACTATTTTTCGTAAACGTTTGAAGTAGATTTAATAAAAGCTGTAGATTCACGTTATTGCCATGAAGAATGTCGGCTAGTTGTTCCATTAACGACGAATGAGTGCTGCATAGAGGATTGGACTCTTTGGACTCGTTGGACTCGTTAGTAGAGGGGACCGACTTACTAAGACAAGTCGACTGAGAAAAGCATTTTCCAGAGCTTGATGCGTCGATTAATATGCACAACGTTCATTCAGAGTTTCAATATAATCTTTCGCCATTGAGAAATTTTTAGCCAGGTATTACCATATCGTAGAATATGCAAAATAAATGCTACTTACAGCGTAAATGTAGTGTCATTTGTAACGGTATTTCATGTAGTTTGCCTCGATAACGTATTACATAGTTAATAAAAATGCATCGTCATCATCGGTCAACAATCGTAATATTGGTATTGACGCAGCCCTCCACACGATTCTCATATCTGTGGTAAACACATGCGTGAAATAATGGGTCAAGCTAATCGTAAACTGGGATTCATCAAAAGAGTATTGGGTAAATGTGACGATCATGTACGAGAAATCGGTTACTTGTCCCTTGTTAGACCTCATTTGGAATATGCTGCCAGTGTATGGGATCCCTACGAAATCGGTCTAAGTAATGAACTTGAACGTGTGCAGCGAAGATCGGCAAGATTTGTAAAGGGACGGTATGATAACCTTATTAGCGTAACCAGTCTATTAAATGAATTAATTTGGCAATCATTGTCAGATCGCAGGTTGAAATTTAGACTTAATCTCTTAAATGAATTCCAAGATAATATTTTCAGTGATGATATTAAAAATATTTTGCGAACCCTAACTTACTATGGACTGGACTGGACCATAATTACAAAATTAGAGAAATTGATTGCCGAACTGACAGATTCAAAATGTCCTTTTTTCCTCGTACAATTAGGGATATGAATAACGGTAAATATATCCAGTACGAGTGTAGCAATGGATAACATTGGTAGCTGCATGTTGGTGTAAGGACATGAAGGTAACCCAACTAACAGCAGGTTTTTGCATGCGTAGTTTGCTATTTTTGTCTTTTCAAATATTGAATTTTATACTAATATATTAATACTAATCATTTTAAATGCATGATATGCAGTGCATGTTTGGTGAGATTTCACCCCCTGCCACTGACCGTTGAGGTGGCTTGCAGGGTATTATGTAGATGTAGATCTGCTAATATCTTCACTTTTACATACTACTTCTCTTTCACGTCCTGCGCTACTTGCTGGACGTATCTAACACGAGGCCTTCCTTCTCCATCCCTCCCATTCAGTTTGAGCCTGGACGTCCATCAGGCCATCATGTCTCAAGATATGGCCGATTGCCTTGTCTTTTTGAATTTGTCAGCGTATTTCTCTCTTGCCCCAATCGGATTCGTCTGCGTTGCTACTTGGATGTCAGTGTCCATATAGGAGGAGGTTCCGAGGTCAATGTACCCCATGCTGTGGCCGGGAGGTCAAATATCCTGTCCCTGGAGGTTCCCCGCCAGCTCGGGTGCGACCTCGGCCACTGCACCCCGCGGCCAAATGGAGTTTGACGACACCCGATAGGGGGGGGGGGGGGGCTCGTCTATCGCACGCGTCTTTTAATAGATCGAGGAGGGCGGGACCTTGTCCTTGGCAACCGACACATCCTCTCGAGAAAGACATTTCAAGGCGCGCGATGCACATACCTTGGCCGGAACGAGAGATACCGTGGGGAGGAGTGCTAGCAAGGGAAAGAGCAAGGGGTTGGTACGGTGATTATAAGAGTACCGGCCTCTCACTCGGAGGGCCCGGGTTCGAACATGTTTCTCATTGGCAAACCGGCCCCCGCTTGACTGTGTTGTGGAGAACATTCGAGTACAGTACTTACTCCGTCCGTCGTAAGGGACGTTAAGTCGTTGTCCCCTTGGCGCCTTTCGTTAGGAGCAGTCTAATGCCGACGTTGGGTTTCTCTCCTCCCCTTACCCCTTCCGTTACCATCCTTATACCTTCCCTCCCTCCGCTGAAGCGCTGTAATAGACTAGAAAACTTAGAAAAGAGAGGCCAGCCAAGCACAAGGCCTATGCAAAACTGTCAGGAACTCAACAAATGACGTCGGCGATCGTGAAGCGATGTTGTTGGGACTTAAAATGCACGTGAGCGTTACGTGAATGTCGTCAAAATCACTACTGATAGATAGATAATTATAAGGATAGATAGGTAAACGTCTTAATTGGGACGAGATTGAGACTGAATGTTCCCTCTTCCGTCTAACTCCTAACTGATGCATGTCAATCCCCATAATTTGACCAAAAGAATGATTCTTCCATGATAACGAAGTAATGTGCGGACGCATTTCCCGTCAAAGCTATTTTCGTCTTCAGGGACGCTTGAAAGTTGGTCGAGGATTGGGCGCCACCTCGACTGCGGGCCACGGGAGGGGGTTAACGGCGATGGTCAGTTAAGATGGGTACCTCCGGTGGGTGACGCAAAATGGGATGTCGGACAGGTCTTCTCACTCCCTGACCGCAGCGTTGCAAAGGTGCGGGGGAAATTGGTGCAGTGGGCTGGATGCATGCAAAAATGCATTAGCATGGATATCGGCCAGATTTGTAAAGGGACGGTACGATAACTATATTAGCGAAACCAGTCTATTAAATGAATTAAATTGGGAATCATTGTCAGATCGCAGGTTGAAATTTAGACTTAATCTCCTAAATAAATTCCAAGACCATATTAGTGATGACGTTAAAAATATTATGCGAACCTCAACTTACTATGGTAGACTGGACCGTAATAACAAAATTAGAGAAATTGATTGCCGAACTGACAGATTCAAGATGTCCTTTTCTCCTCGTACAATTAGGGATATGAACAACGGTAAATATATCCAATACGAGTAGCTGCATGTCGGTGTAAGGTCTTGAAGCTAACCCAACTAACAGCATGTTTTTGCATGATTGCTATGCTATTTTTATCTTTTTAAATTTTGCAGTCTAGACTTATATATTAATGCTAATCCTTTTAAATGTATGATATGTGGTGAATGATATGTGGAGTGCATGTTTGGTGAGAATTCACCCCCTGCCACACACCTTTGAGGTGGCTTGCAGGGTATTATGTAGATGTGGATGTAGATGTAGATGAATATTAGAGGAACTAACAAACGGATTGATGTAAGGGATATGTAAGGGAGAGGGAACAATTAAAAAGGACAAACCCAGGGTTGATGGGTATGATTGGAATATGCCAGCCGGGAAGAAGTTTGACTGAATTCGGAATCGATCCAAGGACTCAGATATTTCGAAAGACGCGCTATTCACTACATCTCCGAGCTGGCTCTTATATTCTTGAATTCGGCACAGGACTTTTAAGTGTTTGCGTTAGAAGGTGATCAAGGTGCCAGGGCTATCTTTTGCGCCCATCGCGATGAGTATTAGACGGAATCTAGGAAAGGGCGAGAAGAAACAACAGACGTACGAACGGGCGAAGTGCTCGCAGTAGCAGTCGCGGCCTAAGGGTAAGGGTCGTATTCAGAATCACAACTACAGTCTTGCTTCTACTACTTACTGTATAAAATCTGTACTTTGAGTCAAATGCAGATTCGTCCGGGAAAGTTGGTATTACCACGCTGGATACCACGCTTCGGACCACATCGATGAGAATCTGTAAACTCACTTGAAACCACAATACGAGATGCGTTCAAAAAGTAAGTTGACTTTGTATTTTTATAACAAATATTTATTCATTCTTCAATATTCAATTTGTCCCCTTCAAAGTAATCCTCATCCTCAGGTATGATGTACTTGTGCCAACGTTTGTGCTGTTAGAGATTTGATGGCGTGAGCAATAGAAGTAAGATTGTAGTCAAGGTTCTGAACATGGTACTACCATCTTAAGAATCTTAGCTCTGTTCTCAGCGGCAGGCTGAGAAGTAATACCACCTTTGAGGGTAGAATCCGCACACACCAATTTGACTTGCAGTAGGGATTTTAGGACTTAAGCAGAGAAAGAGAGTCCGTTGTTGAGATTCGGAATGTGGCTAATGTAAGGGTATCCAACTCCCGAGGGGACTGAGGGAACGCCTCGAGATCGCAAGAGGAGGGGGATAACTTGTGCGAGAGAGAACTTCGACGGGTCAAGGGGGGAGGGCTCGAGGGAGAGCGTTGCCCTCTTACAACTAATAATAGTCTTGGGAAGAATATTAAGTGCACGGTGACTCTCTCTCCCTCTCCTGCGGCATTGAATTAAACTGAAATACTTAAAAAGACAAATATAGCAAAAAAAGCATGCAAAAACGTGCTGTTAGTTGGGTTACCTTCAATTCCTTACAATGTGGTAGCCGTATATGATGTTGTGGAACCCGCTGACAAGTCCTTGGGACTTAACGGGACCAAAATTGTTATATAAATAGCATTAATATGCATAAAATATATTAATAAATGCTTATCTATGTATCGAAACATGCAACTACCTATGCTATCCATAGCTACACTCGTATTGGACGTATTTTACCGCTATTCATATCCGTAATTGTACGAGGGAAAAAGGACATTTTGAATCTGTCAGTTCGGCAATCAATTTCTCTAATTTTGTGATCATGGTCCAGTCTACCATAGTAAGTTGGGGTCCGCAAAATATTTTTAACATCATCACTGAAAATATGGTATTGAAATTTGTTTAAGAGATTAAGTCTTAATTTCAACCTGCGATCTGATAATGATTCCCAATTTAATTCATTTAATAGACTGGTTACGCTAATAAGGTTATCATACCGTCCCTTTACAAATCTTGCCGATCCTCGCTGCATACGTTCAAGTTTGTTATTTAGAGCGATTTAGTAAGGAAAACTGTCTACTTTCCAGCGGAAATGTATCCAATACAATCGCAACCATCGCCAAGGGAAAGCAATACACGACTTCTGATACCGGGAATTTGGTTATTATGACAAGGATATGCATCCCCAAAGGAGAGGTTCTACTCTTCAAAGAATGGGAACAAAAATAAATGAAAACGGAATTTATTGCTTGATGATATCCATGAAAATTTAAGCATCAATCACTATTGAGATAAAACTCTTTTTATTTGTTATGGCAACGCCTAAATAAATGCTTTACGCTACATAGAAGTTGGTGCATACGCATCAAAGCAGTGGCGATATAGATATCTCGCGACTGTCATAGAAGTCAACTGCTATAACGCTGCTTTAGATCGAATTAGATATCTCTGCGTTCGTTGAAGTAATCCACCGCTTCGATTTTTCCCCAGATAGGTCAAGGTTGGTTGAGATGCTATTCCAAGGAGGGCATTGTAGCTTACATCAAATATGCCGTTTACTTAAGCTAAAAGGTACGTCGCGTTCCTCGTTTACATGTCCCCCCGTTCGATTCCTTCCGAGTGACGCATTATGATTGAGGGGATCTATTACCCGGCGTCAACAAAGAAGCTGCTGACGTAGGAACCAATAATGTGTGTGGTCACAATCAAGTCCCGACCTGAAAAACCTGAATTCGTTTGTCTTCTGTGTGATCGTAAGGACATTCATGTTTCAGTGGCCTTAATTTCGCATTAATTAATTCCCCATCAGGGAATCATCGCACCTTTTCGAGGGAAAAACGATAAATCATTCACAGATTCACAAGACCTGGCTGTAAGTTTTCTTCATAGCCTTAACTTTTTACTATTATCATTGCACGAGTGGATTTAATTGGTGGGAATTTGAAAATGGTTGATCGTCACCAATTTAGGAACCACGGCACCACTGGCCACCAACTCGGTCGATTCCAATTCCTCGACGACGTCACGCGCAGCTGAACTAGCCCACCCTCTGCTCTCATCACACCTCCTTGATGCTTCCAGGAAAAGAGACATTTCTCTACCTCTCTAAGTCGTTCCTCAACACTCATAAGCAGCGTTTACACGTAGCAGGTGACTGCTATGACAGTCGCGAGATGCGCGATGTATCTATATCGCTACTGCTATGATGCGTCTGCGCCAACTTCTATGCAGCTTAAAGCCATTATTTAGGTGTTGTCATAACAAATAAAAGGAGTTTTATTTCAATAGTAATTGATGCTTAAATTTTCATGATATTCATCAAGCAATGAATTCCATCGACGATTATCTTTTGTTCCCATTCTTTAAAAAGAGTAGAATCTCTCCTTTGAGGAGGCATATCCTTGTTATTGCATTCAAATTCCGTCGAATATTGCTTTCCGTTGGCGATTGTTGCGATTGTGTTGGATACATTTCCGCTGGAAAGTAGACGGGCTTCAACTTTGCTAATAGCTCGAACGTGAATCGATAGTGTTCGACATGTGTGCAGTATCGACCTGAACTCGCATCGCAGTTGCTATTTACACATACGAGTGAGGCTTAATAGTTGTTAGCAGTTGACTATCATAGCAGTCAACTATGACATTCGCAGGGTTTGCGATATGCTGTTTTAAATATCGCTCTGCGATATGAACTTGAAATTGTAGACGCCTGTATATATCGACTTCTCGATGGGAATTTAAAATATCGGAGGCTTTAGCCTGGGATCATGATATCGGTTGATTTATAATGACATCGCGTTTAAAAATATCAGTTCTAAGGATGCCGTTTTAAAATCGCGTGGCGACATCAAGAGCGCATCATCGCATATCGCAGACGATGTATCGCACAGCTCCGCTCTCCCCCGGCCGCTTTCAAATGGAGACAAATGAACAGCGACGGGAGGGAAAGAGCAGCGCCGCGAGATCTTCCTCGCCGCGGCGATCACGTGCACCTGATCCGCCGTTGCCGTGGTGCGACTATTCGCTGTTGCGGTGTTTTGTGGGGGCGGGAGGGGGGAGGCGAAGACTGGAGCATTTTTGGCACGGAATGGCGGAGGGCAGGGGAGGGAGTGGGGCATTGTGGGCCATGGAGAGAATGTGTGGGAGTGGTGGATGGTGTGGGGAGAGAGAGCATTGGCGGCATTTGACCGCAACGGCGGCGCATTCTATGCCTCGTCTATATTTGCCCGTTGACGAACTTGAATACAGTTCCACTCCTCCTCGTTCTGCGGCGCCACTCTCTGGAAAGGCGTTTATTCAGGGAGTGGAGAGAACATCTCCTGCACTCCACACTTCATGCGTTTACTATTCACATTGCAGTATTCTAGGTTTCACAAAGTGGGGATGGAGGCTGATGAGGCAAGTTTTCGCCATACTGTGCCAAGCTATGTAAATTTGAATCAATAGTTGAGGACGTAAATGTTTCAGACACGAAATGTTGTTCATCACCATACTAGCAGTTTCCACTGGTCGGAGTATAATTGACAAGGAGACACAGAGTAACTAAACATGGTGTATTAAAATAAATACTTATTTACTTGACTCAGTTTCCATGAAAAAGTATGTTTAGTGGCTGTGTGTATTCAACATGAAAGAATTCCTTTCTGTCAGAATTGCAACTATTTTTTTATAACGGCTAAGGGATATTTATTTTTGTATCAGATTTTATAAGGAGTTAATTACTTAATTTATCCGTTTTTAACCCGCCCATGCTGACCGCGGGATGGAGACTTGGCTGTGAATCGAATAATTTGCTAGGCTGTGTCCACCCCATTGCGATAAGTCCCTAAGCATTAAAAAATAATGTCAACACAGATATTAATTTGACCAATTACTGTCCTTTTCAACGGGTAGTATTATATGTGCGACACTCCGCGAAAACTCCATTTATTTGTACGCAGACGAATAAGTCCGTTGTGCACGAACCTACTTTACAGACAGGTAGGTATATGATGGAGGGAAGCACACGGAAACTCGAGGTACGGGTTCTCGAAACTAGTAGGTGTAAGAAGAGAAGGAATCGTATTCCATTGATTTGAGTGATCTCCATTGCCATATCGGTTGAGTGTCGAATGAATGAACTCGGAATTTACTCGGAACCGAAATCGCAATTCTTTACACGAAATCGTTAGATGGAAACGAAAAAAGAATTAAAGTGAAAAAATTAATCATCCAACCGCAACCATCCAGTAATAAATCAAAAATTAAAATAAGCAAAAGGTGACGCCCACCGAAAAAGCTGCTTTGATATCATTGACGCCATTTTCCTCCCGTCCCGTCCTTTTAGGGGAAGTGAAGGGAGTGGAGGGAGGTTCTCGGAAGGTCTGCTCGCACAGATGCTGTCGCAACTGCTCGTTTTGGCAGAGTCAGCTGTGTCCACCCCATTGCGATAAGGCGAAGTATCTTCGTGGGCTCAGTTGTGATTGGACGGAGTCGATATACGTCAGAGGTTGCACCACGCCCATTTTACCGAAAGGGTTAAAAACATCAGTTTTTCGCCACATATAACTCGAGAAATAATTGACGGATCAAAAAACGGAAAAATACGGGTCTTTTTATTTTACAATCTCTATTATATTCGGCAATTAAAAAAAATATGGTAAACGACCCCATTGTAGAACAATGCTTAGCGTGAAGAAGCAATAACCGGCATTATGCCCTTGCGTAGAGAAAAGCTTTCTTGAAAACACTAGGCTCACATAAGACACACGTACCATGGGATTACACCGGACTCAACACTACTCTTGGATAACGCATTCTGTAACTGCTAAGCCGGCGACAACGAAGTAATTGACCGCTCAGTCGATTGTTTAACGAGGCTTTGCCATCGACTCTGGATCAGTGGACTGGAGAACTGTGCTCATCAACTCTCCCCATGTACGCGTAGGGAAGGCCGGCAATAATATGGGGTATAATGACGTGACTGACAGTGCCCAACAGAAATATTGAAACATTATTTATATTATTCAGTATTATTTTAAAGAATTTCTGTAGTTCAACAGCCGTTACCACCCAAGCGAGAAAAAATCACAAATCTATGTCGAGTTAAAGTAATATTACAAATCTTTGCCTTCCAATTGTAATTTTAAGGGTATAAAAAACGCTTGTCGGTGAAATTTTAAAAGTGGAATTCAAAACGTTATTTCGCACTCGGCCTAAGTATTGATGCTGTTCGATTTCCTGTTCATTTGCAGCCTAAGTGGTCAAAAACATGCCTCTGAAATAAGACTGTGGTATCACTGTCTTCACCGAAGTTGACGTGTTTCTGGAGACCCCCTTAAAGGCCCGAAAAGTCGCGTTTCTGTACCGTGACACGTACTTACAAGATTATTTTCTGGCCAATCATAGGTATATTTTTAAGTTTGACAAATATTTATAAAACTAATGTTCATATTTAACATTAAGTATGAGTACACCGTAAAAACAGTTGCTTTCTGAATGTTCTTTGCGGAATGGTGGTCTCAATTTTTAAAATCTTAAACATTTTTTTAGGTAAATTGTAATAATGCAAATGATTTGATAAAATCTACGTTAGTTTAAGAGTGTTATTAGTCTCCGGGGAATTTAACCCTTAAGTACTTATTCTTATCAGCTTTTATAAAATGTACAACCTTTCCCTTTTTTCCCTCTTTGGCCTTGGTGTTTATGAATCCCTTTTCAAACATTCCCTTGGCCTGAGAACACTTTCGGGTAGGTTTCCCTTCATTCACGCCTTTCCAACAGTCACAGACAGTTTATCATGATTTATCGAATCTAATGCTCCATTCTCACTCATTGACTGTCGGTCAAGGTCCTTCAGCAATGCAACCATAAGGCTATTTATTTAACACAGTCTTTGAAACTGCGCTAGTTGAATTAACTTCCTTTTGAGCTGTCGGCAGCGAATTTCCATGACTTAGTAAATATCGAGGACTCTTGCGTGATTGAATTTACTCAGTGTAATTGCAGGCGTAGTATTTTAGTGACAATATACCATCACATAATGGTAGCACTGTCAATATATCGTATAAAGTCAATATCTGTTAAGCAACAATATTTTGGACGTGAACTAAGCAATATATTACCCCCACTTTAAAATATGATTTTAACCATATCCTAACCAAAGCATGGTGGATACCCTTGTCTTTACCTTGTGTGTTTTCAAGTCTGTTTCCGCACTAGTAGGCGCTTCAGACCGCGAGGAAAGGCATAAAAGGATAGGGATGGAAGGGATGTGGGATCTCTCCTCAAGAAGGCCGCCCTTGTACCGTACACATAGCCTACACAACGAACACATTGCTGTGGACGAGATTGGGGGAGAGGAGAGGTTAACGAGAGTTTCTTCCTTTTAGAACGAAATTTAAGCTTCCACACGATTAATCGCCCACCTCACGATTATTGCATCTTCGAAAGAAAGACGTGCGAACGAAAATCCCCATCTTACTTGTCAACAACTTGTTTCATCGCTAGGATCCCGGTGGTAGTCTGCTGCCGCTACAGGTGCGGGGAAAAAACGTGATCATTGAGAGTGCATCAGATTGGATCGTGCAATCTGATTGGCCCGCAGTCTTTCACTCTGTGGCGCAGGTTCTCCTCGCAAGTAGAGTCGCATTACTCATCTACATCTACACGATACCCTGCAAGCCACCGCGAGGGTGTGTGGCAGGGGGTGATCACCAAACATGCACTACCGACATGCAAACACGCAACTATAGGGACTCATGCAACTAGGTTGTAAGTATCTATAGTATTTAAGGGATTAATACATGCATCATGCACTACAGACTACTCTAAAATATTTCCCTACCTACCTATCCCTTTGCTATGCTGCCTATTCTGTTTTCTTATAGTACGGGGGAAAAATGCCATTTTGAATCTATCACTACGACAATCTATCTCTGTAAACTTATTTATTTCGTCGAATCTAGCATAATACGCTGGTGTCTGTAATATGTGTCTAACGTCTTCAATAAAGCTGTCCGATTAAAATTTCTCTAATAGATTTAATCTGTAACTTAACCTACGCTCTGATAATGATTCCCTCCTTCATTCATGTATTCATTCTGAAACACTACTCAATCTATCGTAACACCTTTTAACGAACCTAGCTGCTCTACCCTGCACACTGTCTAGTTCTCTGATCAAACCTAATTCATTCGGATCCCATACACTGGCTGCAATCTCAACTCGACGCAATATTTCTCGTGCAAGTGTTCTCGCAGCAGCACGTGCAGTTTCAGCGACCGTGTTAAACGACCTTCATTGCTTTTGTTTTGAGGTTTTAGCGTCATGCGATACGAGGAGTGACTTCCTCCGTCGTGACGTCCTCCCAAGACGGGGCAGGACACCAGTTTGCGTAAAACATTTGACTTTAGGAGGTTCCACCGTGACTCTGCGATTCAATATCCCGTAAAAGAGCTATGTTGTTTAATGAATAAATACTGACACAGAAATACATCTATATGGAAAATATATATACGGTGATAACGCATACACAATAATTCTATGAGTATGCTATTTTATAGCGCGTTGTAGTTGAATTCTATTTTTCACAAGCTCTTTTAACTCATTTTGACTTCGAAACATGACTGACGAGTTGTTGCCACGTTTAATTTATTAAGTGAGAATACATGCTCAATCCCGCTAATACGTACTCTGAAATAGGTTTAATATTTTCGTACTTAGTTTTAAACTATTCCCTTGCAAATACAACTTTTTATTTGGAATTTTATTAAGATTGATATTTTTCAAAATATTTGGCAATAATGACGCTGCTACCATTTGGAAGCATTGGTATTTATTACACCATGTCCATAACCAATGAAATATTTAAATTACATAAAAGTATAAGAAAGATCTTCGTAAGGTGTATTCCTTAATTAAGTTAGGAAACAGGCTTGTAAGCACGTTCCGTCACAAGTACCGTAGCCAATGATAACAACATACCTGTACTGTAGCGCCACTTTCATGTAACTAAGGCTTTTCTGCTTATTTCGAGCAAACATTTATTAATATCAATTAAACAAGTGTGGTAATGCGAGCACTTTTTTAAAATGCTAAATTCTACATGGAATTGCGCATCTTATATTAGTTTTTCGTCAAAACGACATTTCTCTTTTCATTATTAATCTGCAAATTATACTGCAACAACCATACTCATCCGTATAACCGCGCACAAAATAGCTGATTTTCAACGTCTTTTTTCTTCAAATTTATGATGGAAAGGCCTCATTATTTTATTGCGTATCGATAGAAGGGCCAACAAATTGTGTGTCCTGAAATTTTCATAAAAATGACATCTGCTTCATAATTGGGTGGAGCCTCCTCAACGCCTCTGCTCTCGGCGGCAGACTGAGTGTCGGCCTATGTTTCCTTTCTGCATGGTGCGATGGTGCAGAGCAGGGTGCAGGAAGGAGACGGCCGACTATTGGCGGCGCGCAGAGAGGTCGCGTCTTATCGCGTCCACCCACCGTCTTATTTTAATCTCCGCACGGTTCAGAATCGGGATCGGAAGACTCTTATGAGACTACTTATAATATGCCGCCGTTGCATCGACATTTTCCGAAATTAACATCTTATCGATCGGGCGCCATTTAATTCGCTGGGGAGAGAGGAGGGTGCGAACCTCGGCAGTGGGAGATATTTTTCTGTGGTCACTCCGCCCCCACTTCTAGGTCCGTCGGATGGGACGTTAAGCCGTGTTCCCCTTTCGCCAAGAGCGGTAACTAGTGCCGACGCCGGGTTTCTCTCGTCTCTTCCTACTTTCCCTTCCATTCCTATCGTTTTAACTTTCCTCCCGGTCTGAAACGCCCATTAACAGCAGATACAGACTTGAAAACACAGGTGGATGAGTGCGAGATCAATTGGTAGAGTTGAGTTTGCATTAATCCATCTTCTAGAACCGAGTAAAAATGCGTTGGGTAAGCTTGAGTAGAGCTCCTTCGTGTCTTTGTATCAATGAAAGGAACGAGACATATCAAAACGTATCCTCAGATACATTGAATTTTAATTTTTTTTTCTTACAGGAGGTTTTTTTTGGCTTCTGTGTAAAATCTGTGAAAGACGGGTATTACTTATATCACATTCAGGAAAAACTAATGAGTTGAGTAGCGGAATGGTGGTGATAAAGAGAATTAATGGGTTACGTATGGGAATAAATTATTCATTAGTCGAAATCTCAAACGAGTGTGGCCCCAGACCGCTGCCATTTGAGCAGTGAGAAGAATGGAAACGATGGAAGAAATAATGGGTCAAGCGAATCGTAAACTGGGATTCATCAAAAGAGTCTGGGGTAAATGTGACGATCACATACGAGAAATCAGCTACTTTTCCCTTGTTAGACCTCATTTGGAATATGCTGTCAGTGTATGGGATCCCTACGAAATCAGTCTAGGTAAATAATGAACTTGAACGTGTGCAGCGAAGATCGGCAAGATTTGTAAAGGGACGGTACGATAACCTTATTAGCGTAACCAGTCTATCAAATTAATTAAAATGGGAAGCATTGTCTGATCGCAAGTTGAAATTTAGACTTAATCTCTTAAATAAGTTCCAAGACAATATTTTCTATAATGATGGTAAAAATATTTTGCTAACCCCAACTTACTATGGCAGACTGGACCATAATCACAAGATTAGAGAAATTGATTGCCGAACTGATAGATTCAAAATGTCCTTTTTTCCTCGAACAATTAGAGGTACGAATAACAGCAAATATGTCCTATCGGAGAGTAGCAATGAATAGCATTGGTAGCTGCATGTTGGTATGAGTACTTAAAGCTAACCCTACTAACAGAATGTTTTTGGATGTTTGCTTTGCAATTTCTGACTAGTATATTAATACTATTCCTTTTTTATGCCTGATATGTTGTGCATGTTTGATGAGAAATCACCCCCTGCCACACACCTTTGTGGGCATTTGCAGGGTATTATGTAGATGTAGATGAAGAAGTCAGAGGTATCTTTGACGGAAGGTTTGAGGACGAGGCGTTTCCGGCGAAAGTCCAATGAGTCGGAAATGTTCGGAGTGGAGATTTGAAACAATTTGGAAGGTGAGGACCAACTTTGTTAGGTCTGTGATTCTTTGGGAAGGACGTGGAACTGGAATTTCGTAGGGTCTGGCGTTGAGAGGATGCGAGAGAAAAATAGGCCTCCTTCCGTTGGACTTGCGTTTTTTGAGGAGGAGCATATTCTCATGATGCTGGAAGGTGGCTTCTGCTTTCATGAGATAATGCGAACGGTTCAAACTGAACTTTAAGTGGTTATGCTTGCGAGGGAAAGATTCCTTCCGCATAACTAAAAAAAAATGGAATTCCTCGTGATGAGCAGAAGGCTGTCTCCTACGGAAATCTTCTCTCTCCCTCATAGCTCCCTCATCCGCAGATATGCCGCTTCCTTGTCTCCGAACTGTGTTCATGAAAACCGCGGGAGGAATCCAGAGTAAAATAATTCGAGAACGCGGCCGTGAAGACGGGTGAAAAAGGCATCGTTCAACTCGGAGGTCAGTTTGGCCGATTGGAAGGGACATCCTTGGTCACAAACAAGCTCTGGAATGATAATGCTATGTTCCTAATGCTCGTCCGCCCGCGCTGCGGTGTCGAAATTCGTCCCCTGCAACTGTCAGTTGGGAACCCTTGAAGTGGAAAATGACGCTCCTTCGCTGTGGACCACTCCGGATCGATTCTCTGTTCGCCATTAAGTATTCAGTCGCCGAGTGCCTCCGTCAAACTAAATTTAATCTTCATGAGCCCGCGTTTAGTGGATTTTCGGTTGCATTGAGGGGATTTTTCTGCAATGACGGCAGCTACATATTTTTAAATAACATTATTTTTGTAGATAAATTCTTTGGTAGCGTTAAGTGCGATGCATTTATTTTTGACGATGTTACTCATTCTTTTTTCTTAGTCACTTGCTTAACATCATCTTTTGTCTTGGCTTCTCATTCATTGCTTCTTGGCCAAGGCCAGAGAACTATAAATAAATGGAGACGGACAAACGGACCTTGTACGTGTTTCAGTGAGTCATGACTTCCCGTTTCAGTATTCTGTTCGCAAAACAAGTGATGCAATTGAAAAGTTGACTGTCTCGCGCATGAGAGAGTGATGCTCATTGACGGATAAAACAGAATACGCCATTGGGATTTTTTCGACTTCCCTGAAGTTAGCAACCTCATTACTCTTCTTTCAGTTGGTTGATTAAGAATGGAAGAAAAGGGGAGGACATTTCTATGCCTTCAAATTACTCAAAATAGGTGAATATATTTAATCTCAGCTATAAATAAGCTGCCAGTGTGAACCAGTTCCCCGATTATCTTGCTATATATTTGCAATGCTAATGCACGAAATGAGAAAAACGTACTCTGAAAGGTAAAAGGTTACAATTATATTTTCCTATCTGGATTGTACTTTACTAAGAGGCCTTGAGAGAAAATCTACTTGTATTTAAACTCAGAAGGGATCTCCTTCGCCGACCTTAAGGTCTCTTAACCTTAAAATGTGGGTAGCTATCAATTTTGGGAGGAGGAATAATTCGATAGAGCGATCCTAGAAATTGATAAGACGAAGATTGAAGGCGTTGAAACCGTTAGGTGTTTAGGTGTAACAATCACTAAAGATTTATCGTTGGGAAGACACATCCGGGAAATATGCGGCCGAGCCAAGAGAAAGCAAGGATTTATAAAAAGAGTTCTTCGGAAATATAATGAGAAGACAAAAGAACTATGTTACTTTTCACTAGTTAGGCCCCACCTTGAGTATGCAACCAGTGTATGGGATCCTAATGAATTAGGTTTGATTAGAGAACTAGACAGCGTGCAGCGTAGAGCAGCTAGGTTCGTCAAAAGGTGTTACGATAGATTGAGTAGTGTTTCAGAATTAATACTAGAATTAGGGTGGGAGTCGTTATCTGAGCGTAGGTTAAAGTACAGATTGAATCTATTAGAGAAATTTCAATCGGATAGCTTTACTGAAGATGTTACGCAGATATTAAAAACACCAGTGTATTATGCTAGATTCGACCAGATAAATAAGATTAGAGAGATAGATTGTCGTACTGATAGATTCAAAATGGCATTTTTTCCCCTATAAGAAAACAGAATAGGCAGTGTAGTAAAGGGATAGGTAGGAGAAATATTTTCGAGTTGTCTGTAGTGCCTGATGCATGTATTAATCCCTTAAATACTATTGATACTAACAATCTAGTTGTATGAGTCCCTATAGTTGTTTGTTTGCATGTGTGTAGTTCATGCTTTGTGACCTTCACCTCCTGCCACACACCCTCGCGGTGGCTTGCAGGATATCGTGTGGATGTAGATGTCTCCGATTCAGGCCTCGCCTGTGGCATCGGTGTCTTATATTCTCTACAAATAGCTGGAGATGAGGACCCAGCCGTAATTTCTGCCTCAAGTGAAAACGACGCTATTAATATTTGCGCTGCTTGGGCAATGCGTTTCGCATTCCGCTGCGTCAGTTGCACACGGGTCGCACCTTGACGGATCGCCGAAGATGCCCGAGCAGTCCCGATGCCAGAGCACGAGTGCATTGGTTTGGCGAGACCTTCCTCAGCTTGCCTCCCGAAGAGAGGTCAGCGACGGTGCTGCCCCTCGCGCCGTATCGCCCGAGACACGCTGCGTGGAATACAGCGTCTATTTTCGACGCCGCTGGAGTGACGCCAAGGAGCGACGAACGTGACGCGATATCGGGGAGTATATTTGGTGGGAACGAGCCACGTCAAGCTGGGATGTGGTTCGTCTAGGCTCACCCGCGAATGCTGTACGAAGCAGTTGCTTTCCTCTTTATATTCGCTCGTAAATTCTCCCTTGCTTTCCGCTGTGCTTTCCTTAACCTCTAGGTTCTATGAGCAATTCTGAGGCAATTAGGTATAACGAGAAAATTGTAATTGTTGTAGGTACATGACTTCGTAGTAAAGGGAGAAAAGAGAAGTTTGCTGAAAACTATAAAAAGAAGACGGGGCCACATCTTAAGACACGATGGCCTGATGAAGACAGTCGTCGAGGGAAAAGTGAACGGGAAGAATGGAAAAGGCAGGCCTCGTATGAGTTACATAGAACAGGTCGTAAAGGACGCGAAAGAGAGTAACTACGTTGGTATGAAGAGGTTGGCCGATAGAAGAATCGAGTGGAGGACTGCGTCAAACCAATCCTAGGATTGTTGACCCTTGATGATGATGATTTAGTACAAGATTCATGACTAAATCTCTTAGTATGTATGCAGGAACCATTTACCATTAAAGGTAAATTAAAGGTATTAAATGAGACTGCTTTGCGTAGAGAATTATCATTTACTCCTGAGGAACAACGTGTAATATACACATTTCTGTGCAAAAAAAAGTAGAATTTATAGAACTGGAAGGGGTGACTTTTTTCGTTACGTGGGGGTGGTATATTGAGGCGAGGTGAGGGAAGGACCTTAGGCGCATATAGGAGAAAGGCGGTATAGACATAATATATTTCTAGAAGAGAAGAACATGAAACCCTGGTACCAATGCTGGTAAGGAGTTTAGTCGGGTCGTGGCGTTATATCGTAAGGAGAAACCCTTGGTATTGAGAATGAGAAGAAGTTGAAGGCATTCGAGATGTGGGTGCCAGGAATATAGGGAAGGAAGGTGCATGAGGTTCTAGGTGTTCGACGGAAAAAAGGTTTGGTCCCTTCTTCCGAGGAAACAGAATCCAATACTTTTCTGTTTGTGTCCCGACATAAATGTATTGATCAAATGTAAGTAATTTGAAGGAAAAATTTCGGTTTACGAGAAAATAAAATGTTAACTTCAACTTTGATTGAAAAATACCAGATATGGCGGGATTGCGGTGGCCGTGTTGATGACGTAACAGGTACATAGTTTAGATTTCCAGGCGTTAGGAACTTTCATCGCCTGTATATAGGTACTTGCCCTTGTACATACTTCTAAGCTCCAGTAAAGCTCTAGTGAACATGGATTAATAATCGCCTATGAGCATTATCAAAGCTCTGAACGTCTCCTCCATCGCACATGGCATTAATTGATAGTCGTTTTTATTAACCTCCTACGCTCCCTACCAGTAGTATTTTGCTACCATGCTACCGCGAAGTCCGGCTCTTCTTCTTTGCGAAAATTCGCAGTAGTCATAGTGAAAGGAAAAAAAACAAATAATTTTTAATTAAAATTAAATTAACTGAAAAGTTGTTCCTGAGATACTTGTCAAAAAGCTTTCACGGAGCGCATCGTCTGTATAGCAGCGTCCGCAGCACCGCCTGGTGGCAGAGATAAGCAAGAGTGATGCCACGTCATACCTATGATGCCACGCGTTGAATTGACCGGCGTGCAATGGTTCGCCGACGAACGGTTGAAATCTTATCAATTTTAAATAAGTTAGAGAAATACTTGACTTCATTTTCAAGTCGAAGAGATTCCAATATGGGTTATAAACTTTAAAGCAAGACGGTAAAAAAAATAGAAAATTAGGTGCCCGTTAAGAGAAGAAACGCAAGTGGGACGGAAGTAATAATTAAAGGGGAAGATATATGCCGTAGTAGAGGGTAGAATGGTAGGGAATAGGATAGGAAGGGGATGGACTTGTGGATGCCATGGAGGAGCTAGGAGAGGGAACGGAAGATGTCGTGCCTCGCATTGTGAGAAGCGAGCGCCTTTGTTGATTGAGTGGGAGCAGGCAAGAGTATGGTCGGAATGGACCGAGTTCGGTCACTCAAGGCCGTTTTACACGGTGAATGATCATGCGAATGAAATCATGCGCATGAAGCTCATGCGTCGCGTAATACGGAAATCTCCTTGCATGAAATTCGTTCGTTGAACATGTTCTAGTTTTGATCGCATGATTCCTTGAATGATCACGTGGTACGAGCGCACGACGTCCGTCTTTGTTTTATGAGCGGGTAGAAGAGGATTTATATTAAACAAGTGCAGGACGAAATGCAATTATAATTGGTTTTCGGAGCTTTTCGTGCTTATACAATTAATTGGCGTGCCCATGGAGTATATATAATTTTATGTAATTCTTATAGGCATTCACCTGGTGAAATTCTGAATTAATCACATTTTGGGCGAAGGTTGAGTTGAAAATAATATATTATGCAGGTATTCTAAGATTTTGATAATTCTTTTTACAAGTGGGCACAGAGCAACACAGCATTAGGACTGAACATGAAAATTATAACTGATAACAATACATTGAAATATCTCCATCGGCACGTTGTCTCTCATGCCATTCATGTGGATGTCACCTGTCGTTTGTTATCACAGCTACCACGAACTAAGGATAAATTAAACAAATAGCACGTATCTATAAACTTCAAATAGTACACTATCTATTCCGCTAGATACTCCTACACACTTCATGCATAATTAAACTTATTTTGCCCTCATGAATTCTTGCTAAGTTTTCAGGGAACGTTATAACCGTATACGGTCATGGATACGATTCGCCCGTCGATAAAAAGCCTTAGCGTTACAGCCATCTGGAAACGAATTGCAAAATGTCAATATAATTATAAACATGTATATCAAAGGTTGAATAAGGATCTCTTGTCACAGAAATTGCTTCTCTCGTCGTCGTGTCTGATCTTTCATAATCATGTCTGGTGAGATTTAATATAGTATGAAATTGCTCCAGCGTCTTTCTTAATATATTACGATATGCCTCACAGTCGTTTAATAACAGTTCATTTTGAATCAGGCCTAGCATACCCTAACCTCTATTTCTCCTCTCTCCTTCTAGCTTTCTCCGGCAAAATTGTGGCCAGCACTATTGTAATGGGCATTTGTAGCGGTAGATGCGAAAATTTGTAGCGGTAGATGTAGCGGAAATTGAACCATACCGATCCATCATTTAGAGCTCTACTTAACTTCAGATCAACTTAAACGTCAGTATCTATAAATATTCGTTTATTGAATATTATGATTACTAAATATACACCATACTTTATTTAATCTATCACGTATATCGGACGGCGTACAAACCATTCCGACCAATTTCGAACATCGATACAGCTGCGTTGGTCGGAAATCTCCCGTGAATCGATATGTACTATGGATAGGCCTACCACTGCGCATCCTTTCTGCACATAACATTCAAGGAATTAATTCGAATGATCATTCACCGCCTAAAACACCCTAAGCGGAAGCAATTTCAGGTCATCACTTAGATTCATTCGCGAATGAATTCATTCGCATGATCATTCACCGTGTTACACGGCCAGAACAGTAGAGAAGGTGGTGGTGCCAGAAAAGACAGTGAGCCCTATCGCCGACAACACCATATTTCAGTTGAAGCCAGAAATGGAATCCCTAAGCGAAACGAATTGATGAGCGGAATGCGAATGACCATTGCTGGTAGTCCGCGGCGAGGCAAAGGTCCTTGGTTCGATGCCATCCCAGGAGACCTTTTCCTCGGGCAATTTTTAACTTGCCGTGCATGGCTAGGTAGACTCTTACGCACTGCCCTAAGACGGACTCTTCGGCTCCAGTCACTCATAGCTGACGACTTTCAATAACTCCCTATTTTTATATTTTTTTCTTGTTTCTCCGATACCACGATTTTTGCAGTTCTCGCAATTCTCTCGAAGACTGTCCTCGTGACGTAATCGTGTCTTAAGACGCGTTCGGTTATGTCCTCACACCCTGATTTCTGAGTTTTCATGAGATTTATTTTCTCTCTTGGTCTTCCAACAGTCTCATAGTTACCGAGGATATATTTGGATTTCATCTTGTTCCAAGGAAACGTCTCTCTTAAATTTTATCCGTTCACCGATTAGGAAATTCGCGTTACTTGAAAAGTAAATAAATACATGCCCTGAGGAAACAGAACGCTTGAATCAGAAACGGAGTCTTTAATTGGGAAGAAAATCACATCGAACTCACGTATTCGTGTGACTGAGAAGGTATTTAAAAAGCGTTTTTAATGTTTTCTTGCTTGTGGTACACGTAATTAATGCAGATGCATAAGGATAAAGCATCTAATACGAATTCTGAGTATTTTAGATTGTGCGGTAAGTTTATAATATTTTTAATAAAGGAGTATGTCTTTGATGCCGCTCCTACAGTGGATTGGTGTTCTACACTGAAACGGTACAGGTGGTTGGCGACGTGAACACTTTCAGAAAATTAGTTGAGCGCAAGGTCTGCCTGTGACATTAAATATCTCGGCACACGAGCTTATGTTTCTTTCGCAGAGTCAGGTCTGTCTTGTGAATTACTGCTGGAGGAGGCGCGGCATCATATGTCTACTCTTTTAGATACTCGGGGTTAAGTTTGATCGTGGTAGTTTTTTCCCCGTTCGACTGAGCCAAGTTAAGAAGTGTCGCTAATGCTGACCTAATTTTCTCCCCAGTGTCCCAGCACTCGGGGGCGGAATTTCATCCGCTGGAGGTAATTCTCCGGAAGTCGTTCCCAGTTCTCGTTTCCTGCGAGCCGTGGCCTCACGCCATCTGTGGCTCCGGCCCTAATTGTCGTGCAATGCTCAGCGTAAAAGCCTCGAGGCAATAGTTGCGAAATTACCTTCGCTTCTCCTTCGCTCGCCAAGACCGTCTCCCACGATGTGCACTCCAGTTTCTCACGGCTTTGAGATTGCGTTTTTCCTTTTCATGATACTTTTCATAACTTTAGGCGAAAGTTTGAAAGCGTGATATACTTGAAATATAACTTCTAATTAGAAACCTTTTTTTATGGTTATCATTCATCTTCATTAGCGGTCAAAAAGATAAGATCGACTTATCCCTCCACTCCATTCTCCTGTCTGCTAATCTCTTCATTTGGACGTAGATATTTCCTCTCTTTCATATCCTTTACAGCTAATTTCAGTTATCTCATCCGAGGACTTTCCAATTCTTAGCGTCTCTCAGAAATTGACTTCTTCAACAATTAAAGGCTAAAATGAAACATTTTGAAACTGGAAGCTGAAGGTCATTTTTTGTCTATTCTTTCCATCCTCATCGCATTTAAGCCTCATCATCTTCAGTCAAGAATTTAGAAGTTTATCAGTCGCAGCCTCGACTTAATTCTACAATTGGGTAGGCTCTTCATTTTTACATATCTTTTCCCTAACATCTTTTATTTGCTGCTCCATATGTCTCATACATGGCCTGCCTTTTCCATTCTTCCCTTTCATTTTTCCCTCGACAATTGTCTTCAATCGTGTCTTAAGTTATGGCCGATTAGATTGTCCCGTCTTCTCTTTAAATATTTTTTTTGAGACTTCTCTTCTCTCTCATCCTCTTCTCAAGACCTATTTGTTTGTCTTTCGGTCGATCCATTTTATGCCATCGTTCTTCGGTAGCACCACATTCTATCGAGAATCAAGCAGTACATCTTAGACGTATTAGTATTCCATTTCCATCCAGTGTCGATATAGTACCTACTTCTTGACAGACCTCTGCGCCCTTGTAATCATCGCTGGTGATTATCGTCAGCTGTTTTCCCTCTCGAAACACTCGACATCGGATCCTGCGCTGTTGAACCCAATTCCTTCGTTTGCCGCAATGTGTTTAGTACCGGAATAGCAGCAATGAGTCTGGGCGTTTTTTGGATTGGCATTTGATTGTGATTAGCATGAATAAAACAATTTTCCCCTTTTCGGCTACCTTACGCTCTTTGGGAAATGATTATTGAATTTGTCCATCTTTTCTGTATCATTAGATGGTGCTTCTTGGAGTGAATGTTTTGCGAAACGCTCCACTTGGGTAAAATTAGAATTCTCGGACATTCAAAATCAGTTCTGATTTAAAAAAAGTGAAAAAATCCAAATTTTCAAGATTCAATTTCATTTCACTTCATTGTGAGGGTCTAATACATATCGTGAGGCCAACATTTCCTCCGTGTCTTGTGTCAAATACTGTTTCTTATACGTTTCTGTGTCTGCCATCTGTATGGATTTTATTTTCGTTTCATGATATGCTTTCAGAAACCTAATGCACGTCGCGTTATCTTCGCCTGTTGCTCCTCGTTTGTCAGTTTGCCTGGAGCGATTTCCGATTTAATTCCGCGATTGGTTCTCAAGTGCGTCGTCATGGATACGGGATGCTGAGGAAGGTGCTGGGTCCGAAGCCTTGGGGCACACTCCCTTGTGATCCGAGCCACTTCTGTCCGGGTATTAATAGCAGCGCCGCCGGTCGCAAATTACGCCGGTGGCGGCTCTGCAATCGGCCTTTCAAAAGTCTGTTGCAAGCGTGTTCGGAAGTAATTCGTGACTCACGCGCCGCGTTCGCTTGGAAGGTTGAGATGAATGGCTTGCTCGGGAAACCAAGAAATATTTCCACCTGAGAAATCATCGCCTTGGGTCCCTACGTTGGTTTTTGACGTAGCTCTCACCTCGAATCTTCCATCGGCTGACCTTTTCATATCCACATCAATCTCTTCTTTCACGTCCTCATCAACTTGCTTTATAAGTGTCGTTCGAGGCGATCTTTTTCTTTCATTATTCACTTTTCCTTCGACGATAGTCTTCATCAGGCCATCGTATCTTAAGTTATGGCCGATTAAGTCGCCCCGTATACTTTTTAAGGCTTTCAGCACACTTCTCTTTTCTCCCACACTTCTTAAGACTTCTTCCTTTGCCACTCGGTCGATCCGTTTTATCTTCAACCGTCTTCTGTAGCACCATATTTCGAATTCCTTCAGCCTTTATATCTCCGCTCTGTTGTCCTCCAACTCCCACTGCCCCAGAAGAGCATGCACCAGATGCATGTTGTGATGAATTGTTACCTTGATTACAAAATTGTATTTCCAGCTGTAAGCATATTCGTCTATCCAAGAATGGGCTAGCCTCTTCCAGTGACTATTATTTCCTTGCTTCGTCTATTGCCAGTCATTCTCTTCCCTGGAGAGCGATACCACGTTCCTCCCCTCTTCTAGCTTCACCATTTTCACGGTAATCTCGGCCTCCTCTCTTATACTGCTTGTAAAATTGGATAATACCAGTTTCTTTTTTAATTTATCTCCAGGTGATATCTGGCCACTATCCATGCCAAATTCATGTATTGCCCTTCATGGTTGATACAACGTCCACCTTATAAACAAGTCACTAAGAATTATGAGCTTTCAATTCCTCCGTTGTAATGTGAATGTATTGAAACAGTATCCTTTAAAATTAGTACTTTTTTAATGTTAACATAAGATTTCGAATAGCCATCGCAACAATAACAAGTAAGGAAATAAACGGAACGCAAGAAGTAGAATGAATCAATGTTTTTAAATTGCTCTCCTCCGTTTTCCATTGTTCATAATCAGTTCCATTGTGACATAGTGGTGGAAAAAATTACGATGGAAATTCGGCAATGTTAGATGAATACGACGAGTCGAAAATTTAAACATGGAACCACCATTAACCTGAGTGATTGCAAGCAAGGTAGAGGAGTGCGGCTCAGTAAGCCTGATTATCACTTGCTTTAAGTGACTTGTGTGCAGATGAGCTGTCGTGGAAGACATGAGAGAAGTGTGAGGCTGCAAGAAAAGTCTTTTGCTTGTAGTGAGAAATGTCCATCTGCCAGTGGAGGATAAACTTTGTTGAGTGCATGAAGTGAACATCACGAGAGGTGAAGGCCAACCGCAAGAGCAGGGAAATAAATAGATGCTCTCATGTGGGGCAGGGTTGAGCGATATATAATCAGAGGGCGCAAATGTGACCAGCATGTTTTTGGCTAGGGCGTTGGATGCCATTGGACGTCGTAAAAAAGTCGATTAAATTAATGAATAATGTCTTTTTAAAGTGAAGGGAATCAATTACAGGGTCTCTAGGAATAGGTTTTTAATGAAAAAAGTTATTTGAGGCTAGATCGCAGTGTAGGTTTTGGAATTGTCAGCAGGCAAGGATATCAGTCCTTACTCTTGAGATTATGAAGTGACGATATTGATGACGCTGCAGATAAAGGGGATTGGAGAATGAATGCACAGTTGCCGTCACTTAGGAATGCAGTGTATGGTGGCGAAGCTGTCGGGAGACACCCGAAGGAAGCCGTGAATGGATGAGGGTGAAAGCTTCTTGGGAGAGAGGGGGGAGAGTCTTCGCGAAGGACGACTTCGAGGGTCTCGAGGAAGGGATGTGGGTTGAGGGCGGATATCCCGACACCATTGTTAGTTGAGCACTTGTCATGGTCCAGATCGAACTACGTAAGTCGTTAAGAGCGGTAGAGCGGAGTTGTACCACGTTACGTGACGTTGGACGGAACTAGAATTGAGGCATGCTTGGTAACTTTAACAGCGGACAGGCTCTGTTAAGACTTTTTACTTGGTAGTGCTTGACTGTTTTTATTAAATAACTTTTAGCTGTTAAGAGTGCAAAAACTAAGCAGTTAAGGTGGGATCGATTTTTGCTGCGATGAGACTTCTATACCGATCATCCTTTTAATTATTTCATCAACCATCTCAACTGCTTGTTCACACCCGAGGAGCACGATGCCCACAACACCAGAACAACGCAGAAATACCATTGACGCGAGTGTCTAACCATCGACTCTACCCCACACTACAGACATTAACCTAAAACTCCTTGCTCGATAGAATGCAGTGCTGGAAATGCAGCGATTTGCTCACCAATCCCTCCACTCCTCAGCCATGTTCGGGGAAAAATTATGAGGTGAAAGTTGCTTGTCGAAAAGCAAACTTGAGAATAACTTTTTCGGCAATTCGGTTTCATATTTAATTGCTGTAATGAAGGTGGTGAAAGAAAATGGACGATTTATCAGGTTTTTAAAAATATATGTAGTGATGATGATCTAATTGGTAGACCTTGCAATTCAGCAAAGTTCTCAGACAAAATATGTCCTCATTTATGTACTATATGATAGCGTGCGAGTCGCCGCAAGGGCGAGTGACAAGCAGAGTGCGGCATCTTGGGAAATTTCGAAGACCGGAGACGGAGCAGCCCAAGCTGTTGTGAAGCGATGGTCCAGTCCTTCACCGAAGGAAAGGCGAATTTAAGAAATTAATCTGGGGAAACCATGATACGCGCAGTAATTAGAGGAGGACGTAAAGGGAGAGAGTTGCTTCCCTAAAGTTCTTCGAGAAGGCCTAGGACTTCCAGATGGCGTTCAATAAGTGGGAGAAGGGCTAGGAACGGTGCACGAACTCGCTTCGATGGTAATGGTGTGGTGCTTATGGTGCACATATGGTGTAGTAATTATAGTTATTGAAGCATTTAGGTAACTTTTGGGTAGTACTTTGGATATGTGATTATGAATTCGATAGCCCATATTAAGAGTCGAGTGGATGTATGGTTGAAACCATGACTAGAATTTATCATGATTAGTGACGATTTTGGATTGGGCGTTAAATTTTCCTTAAGATTTTATGTAAAGATTCAAATCTGTATGTTTCATTGGCTTCATTTTTTTATCCCTTTCATTAATTGTAGTTTCTGGATACACACTATATTTTAACATAGTAATTTAAATGGTATATAATTTTGCAAGCCATATTTTTGTAAGTGTATGGTAGTTGTAGGAGTAGTCTATTATACTCTACCTTACTCTAAAATAAGAATTTTCATCAAAATCAGACAATGGCGTATGCAAACGGATGAAATGTATTGTTATAGTAAAAAAAAACCCAACGTACCTTCCCACTATCTGTCGGGATTGTTGACAACTTCTAGGAAAAAATACTGGAGGAGCCAAGGGGGGTGTCCTTTTGCGATGACCTCCAGGGTCAAGGGCCTCTTCTCTCTCTCTCTTTCTCTCTCCCAGGGTCGGAGTCCTTCTGGCGGCCGCCTCAAATTTTGGTCCTCTTCCTGAAATGCGTAATTCAGTAATCGCCGTCAGTGTTAATGCCGAAAAACCATTCGATTCAGAAATAAATTAGTTTCTTAATGGTGTGACTGCTCATTATTGAATTTAGTCTCCAGTTGCCAATTAGTCTTAATAACTTAAATTTCTCAGGAAATTAATCTTTAATTGAGCTCTTCTATGAAATGACTGTTGAAAAGTCGACACATTGAGAAGGAGATAAAGTGAATTATGGATGATCGAATGAAATGAACGTCAGCTTAAATTAATTAATCGAACGGGGTGTCAAGGTGCTTGCAGACTTATAGCCGGGGGAGATAGATGGAGATTTCCCAGCAACCCTCTCAATTAATATGAAATCGATGGGTTGTCATGTTTTAACCCTTTCTTGATGATTCTGGCACTTGGAGATACGACAGCTTCGAAGAGTTTTGACGCTTGGTCGAGAGCTTCTTTAGTTTGGCGGCAACTCTGATTTGGTCCCGTTTCTGCGGTCGACGCCTCTGCCAGGGTAAGGGAACAGATGTTTCCACGACGGATTGTGCCACGCGGGTCATCCACTAACATTCATTCGGCGGCCAGTAAAAGGTCATGCTATAATGCATCTAGAGAACTCTGGATTTATTCCCTGCCACAAAAATTACCCAGAATGCCACATTATTATATTTTTAAGGAATATTCCTAACTTTAAATTGCATCCTACTAAATGTCATTGAATCCGTTGAAGTCAGTATAATCACCATTGTTGGCATTGATGTAGTGGCGATCCTGTTTTTGTTCGTATTCTATTAGCATTTTGTATTCGTCTGCAATTTATTACTATATAATCATCGATAGACTATGCTTTAATTTTGATTCTCTAGTGGAC
This sequence comes from Platycnemis pennipes, assembly GCA_933228895.1. Taxonomy (NCBI): domain Eukaryota; kingdom Metazoa; phylum Arthropoda; class Insecta; order Odonata; family Platycnemididae; genus Platycnemis; species Platycnemis pennipes. Next base: position 139,654,782 of record OW121851.1, read on the forward strand.
TAGTGGGTAGAGCCCTGAGATGCTGACCGGAGGGTCCCGGGTTCAAATCCTGGGCAAGAACCTTTCTGAACATCTCACCCAAAATCCTCTCGATTCGATTTTCTGCGTGTCAGATAGGAAATCGCAAGTGGCCCATTGAAAGGAACTGGCCCCCCTTCCACCCTGAATGTGTGAATTTCACACGCCAGTGGCTTAGTACGAGGTGAGCTCTACCCTCACCTATCAAAGACCAACCCTCGGGTTGAACACACTAGAGTATTATTATATTAACCGTATCAAAAATGTTTTGGGCAGAAAGTTGGCGGATGGTATATTTAATATTTTTTAAATAAAGCACGTAGAAATGGCGCTGTGCACGTAGAAAGGCCAGTAATAAGACCTTCGAATAAATGTTTTTCTTTTTTTTTTCAGTTTTCGATGTTAGATTGAAGGTTATCATCTTGAAAAGATCGTCAGCTGAAAACTTGGACTAAATAAGTTTACTTGGCGTGAGTCCGAACATATTTAACTGGACCTATGCATTAGAGGTATGCTTAGCCAAGAGATTGCGAATACCTCTACCTCGTATTGCCAACTAGGTCAGTTTAGCAAGGTAAGCAAGCCGACCCAACCCAAGCATACTTTGGCGGTATCTCACTTCTCACTGATTGTAATGTGAATACATGCAAGTGGAATGGTTTAGGCATATTAGAACGAATTCTGCCGAGTTATTCGATCATTAAAAAAAGATACGTTGGGGGTTTATGAACATCCATCTCTTGAGCTTCACGACTACAGTGACGAAAACAAAAGCACGTCTTCTGTATCCTCGTTCAGAGAAGTCCTGCTGACGGAATACGCAGCTTTTCATCTCAGCCGCGATTCCACATTTTACCGCGAAAGGCGCTTTTTTAGGCGCGGTGTGTAGTGCCCGGAAACCCCACGGAGCTCCGTGATTTACGGCTGCAATGAATTCCGTCACACAACTTCTTTATTGATTGATAAATTAATGGCTCGTAGAGGCACGGATATATCCAATTCCATGAATTGTTCCAGGAATGCCGTTTCTGGAATCGAAAGGCATGAACTTATCACTCGTTAAATATTTTTTATGCATATCTGCTTCCGTCGTATGGCAGGGTCGGACAACCTTATTTTTCTGGTGCGTACTTATTTCACGCGAATGCTAGTGGAAGCACGGCTAAAAGTATACTTTCTCCTGTCATGCACCGTGCTCTTTTTCTTTCGAAGATGGACGTGGCCAAGGAGAGCGAGTGTCTCCAATTCCACAGCGACCGATCACACTCTGGGCTGTGGGCTCCCGTGGTCGGCCTCCGAGTGGCCGAATGCCTTCTGCTTCGACCCGAGCACTCGATCCAGCGCCGTGCTACAACTTCTTCTCGTAGCTGGCAGCACAGCCTTTCCGTCCGCTTGTCTTCCACCACGAACAGATAAAGACACCACACACACAGACGCGCGCGTGCTTGGTGGGTGCAGGCCCGCTGCACCGGGTGCCACTCACCGCTCTCTCGCTGTCATGCCAGCAGGCGCCGCCGCTGCCGCGTCTCCTGGTGCTGCGCGGCCGGGGCGCACTGCCTTGGCGAGTCGGCGGGGAGGAAGTAGGCGGAGGAGGGGGGCGGAAACGGCTCTGCCCCCTGCCGGAAGGGGGCGGAGTTGGGCGCAGGGGAGGGGGGGAAGGCGCACTTTTAGATCGCGGAGGCAGCGGCGACGCTCGGGCGAAATTTGGATCATTCCCGTTCTTTTTTTTCACCACGTTCCTCCTACCGCTCGGACTGAATTGACCAGGAGGGCTAGCTGTGTTCGGCCGAATTGTGGGCCGAACGGGAATAGGCGAGGCCGTGGGAGGGCACTCGGGTGGGTCGTGACCCTGCCGGAAAATGCACGCTGTGGAATCTACATCTACATCTACGTAATACCCTGCAAGCTACCTTAAAGGTGTGTGGCAAGGGCTGAATTCTCACCAAACATGCACTACATATCATGCATAAAAAAGGATGAGTACTTGTATAGGTAGTTCAAAACTACGCTATTTAAAAAAAGATAAAAATAGCATAGCAAACATGCAAAAACATGCTGTTAGTTGGGTTAGCTTTAAGTCCTTATACCAACATGCAGCTACCAATGTTATCCATTGTTACACTCGTACTGGATATATTTACCATTATTCATATCCCTAATAGTACGAGGAAAAAAGGACATTTTGAATCTGTTAGTTCGGCAATCAATTTCTCTAATTTTGTAATCATGGTCCAGTCTACCATAGTAAGTCGGGGTTCGCAAAATACTTTTAGCGTCAATACTGAAAATATGGTCTTGGAATTTGTTTAAGAGATTAAGTCTAAATTTCAACCTGCGATCTGACAATGATTCCCAATTTAATTCATTTAATAGACTGGTTAAATGGAATGTGGTATCTCAAAGGGTACCGTGGTCTGAAAAGGCACGGGTCTCCAGGAAGACAGCTCCGCTGGCTGCTACACATCCTGATGATATGTATTTGGAGGAGAGGGACGTCTGATTCGATTCAAATGCTGTCTCAAAATGGCATCGGCTTCATCATTTGATGGCGGGATGACATAACTTAACATAGAATTTGCCACGCGTATTATATTTGACAGGTATTTTGTTTCATAAAATTGTCTTTCGTGATTATAGTGACTGTATTTAAACCTTAAAATATTTGTGAACTAGTAGGTAATCGTTGACCTTCTTAAGTTCAAGTACTAAGAATGAAGTTTTTTACGCCGTTCATCAATTGCAAATTGAATATAAAAATCAAATTAATTAAAGAGATTGAGACGTAGTAGATGGCATTAACAAAACCCCGGTAAAGTTGCTGTTTTAATTGAACGTGAAATCCCATGTTGAGACGCACATTTCATGCAAGAAAAACAAAAATACAAGTTCAAGTACTAAAAATGAATTTTTTTTTACGCCGTTCTTCAATTGCAAATTGGATATCAAAATCAAGTTAAAAGATTGAGACATAGTAGATGGCATTTACATAACCCCAGTTAAGTTGCTGTGGTAATTGAACGTGAAATCCCATGTTAAGACGCACAGTTCATGCAAAAGAAAAAACAAAAATACTCCGACTGCCGTCCAAGGAGATGGAGTATTTGGCAGGCGGCCGAGAGGTCCCGAGTTCAAGTGTGGGCAATGACTTTGGAAGCGTGCGACGCTGTTGCTTTGTTTTTCGGTCTCCTCGCCGGTGACGAAAGTGACGTTGGGGAGGATCCGGGCTCGGGAGTTCTCTGGCGATTCGGGATGAGTCTAGCACGCGGGGTGCGTAGTGGGTGGGAGATATCTCCACTAAGCTACGCTGTGGGTCAATGGCGTCCCCTTTATTGGACAGCAAAAAGATAGAGGTGCTGGATATCGGAATCGCTGGGACTGAAGTTACTCCTGGGATAGGGATTCTGCGTATCCTCTTTAGTCAGCTTTGTCAGTCAGCTGTCCTTTCTGTCGCACCCAACTTGTTATATAAAGATGATGCTATAATTCAGAGGTACAATCCCGGTCGATTAAAAGGATACGATGGATCCTTCCCATCTGGAAGAGGACCAATTTTATCAGCTCCTTCGAGCATCAAAGACGATGGCCAGGGACTTGAGCAATGTTTCAGCTTCCCAGCTTGAAAAAAATCACTTTTTGAATTTGGCGAGATTTTCGATATCAGCCCAATGTGCGACGTTCATTGCATTTGTGGATTTAGAGAAGGCTTTTGACAACGTGGATTGGAGTTCAATGCTTGATATGAAAGGAATTGGAGCGTCCTACAATGATCGAAGAATTATACACAGTTCGTATAAAAACCAAGTAGCTCTGATAAAATCTGGTCCCAGCTGTGAAGAAGCGAGAATAAGGAAAGGAGTGAGACAAGGCTGTGCACTGTCTCCCGTAATTTTTAATGTTTACATTGAGAGAGCCATCAATGAAGTCAAGGAGAAGTGTTCTGGAGTGAATATCCACGGAGAAAAAGTAAGAATGCTGCGATTCGCTGATGGCATAGCACTCGTAGCAGAGACAGAAAAGGGATCTGAGCAAGATTCTAGTAACTATGAAAAGAACAATGGCCATATATCAACTGAAGGTAAATAAGAAGAAGACTAAGATATTGGTGTGCAGCAATAGAAAAGAGGCCTAAACCAACGTGAAACTAGGGAAGCAAAAACTGGAAGAGGTGAAAGAGTTCTGCTACCTGGGAAGCCAAGTAACCAACAATGGACGAAGCAAGAAAGAAATAGTCAGTAGAATAGCTCAGGCAAAGAGGGAAGAACCTACTTACATCTGAAATTACAAGCGTAGAAGTAAGGAAACAATTCTTCAGGACGTACATCTGGTGAATGTTTCTTTATGGCAGTGAAGCATGGACGATGACAGCAGCGGAGAAGAAAAGAGTGGAAGTATTCGAAATGTGGTGCTACAGAAGAATGATGAAGATCAAATGGATCGACCGAGTTACAAAAGAAGAAGTCTTAAAAAGAGTGGAAGAAAAGAGAAGCCTGCTGAAAACTATAAAAAGAAGACGGGTTAACTTAGTCGGCCATATCTTAAGACACGATGGCCTGATGAAGACAATCGTTGAAGGAAAAGTGGATGGGAAGAATGGTAAAGGAAGGCCTCGAGTGAGATATATGGAACAAGTGATGAAGGATGTGAAAGAGAAGAAATACGTAAATATAAAGAGATTAACCGATAGAAGAACTCAGTGGAGAGCTGCGTCAAACCAATCTGAGGATTGATGAGTGATGATGACACCGTGTTAGGATCATCGAATATTTTAATTTGTAGTGAGGATTGCTTCTGTTTCCTAGGTTATAATAGTAAATTATTAATCTTAGAGGCTTAGGGTTGATTGAATGAAACCATTGATACCGTATGGCCAAACGAATAGCAATATTGTCTTGTAAATATATTTTGAAAGTAAAACTTAATAGAATCATTTTTTGAAATATAGCGTAAATCCCTTTCAACGAAAAAAGAATATTTGTATTATTAAATTATATTTTTTTCGCGACCAAGTTTTTCCACTGCCTCACAGAGTTGTTCTAGCAAGTAATGTCTTTTCATTGACTCATATCGAATTTTTTTGATCCTTTCTGATACTGTCTGAAACGTTGAAAAGACATGTTATGAATACTGCCATAAAAGAACGAAGGTAAAGACATAACCTCTCACTACCCGGAATATCCTGGTCTCCCTAGTAGTCTTCTGCCTTCCGGTTTCCCATACCTTTTTATCATTGTGTTGTCACTTTTTCTTTGGACATGGCCTAGCCATCCAAGTCTCCTACTTCTGACTATACCTCCAATTTTTCTGGTCCTTTGCACAGTTCTCTCAACTCTTTGTTTTTCCTCATTCTCCATGTCTCTCCCTCTTTGATGGGGCTGAATATTCGTCTCAACACTTAATATTCAATCATTATGAGTTTTTTCTGAGATATTTTTGTATTCGAATATTCTGAATCATATATGTAGTAGTACTGATTGGACAATTGTTTTATAAACACGAATAATTGAGTGTTGTGATAGGAGTTGGCTTTTAAAAAGTTTTACTAGGCTCCAGTAAGTTCTTTCAGCTGATGCCAGTCGGGTGGGAATTTCGGTCTCCTCTGTGTTGTTTCATGTTCCCCTAGGTACTTAAATTGATTTGTTTTTTTGAACTTATAATTGAGTATTTCTAAATATTACTCTTCATGCCCGCTTATATTCATGTATGTAGTTGGTTTTGCCTTCATAGGCCCACTTTCTTGGCTTCAATTAAAAGTATTGTAGTTAGTTCTTTAAGCTCTTCTTTATTTTCGGCCTCAATAACTAAATCATCTGCAACAGATTAATTTTTTCCGAAATCACCCTGTCTCACTCGTGTGCTTATTTCAAACGTATCAATATACACTTTTCCACCTTGACTCTTCCTTTAGTCTCACTCACAACCATTTTTGTCAATCCAATAACTGTTTCAGGAAATGCACATTTCTTCGTTATTGTTCTAAGTTTTTCCCTTTTTATCAAGTACATAGGCTTTACTGAAGTCTATAAACATAAGGAACAGATCATTATATTCCCGATATTTTGAGGCCAGCTCTTTCAGAATAGACATTTGGTTTGTCGGTGATCCCTCTTTCCTGAATCCCGCCTGGGGGTCTATTATATCCTCTGCTTGTTCCTTAAGTCTGTTTAGCACAAATTTAGAAAGTATTGTTGTATTGATCAATGATATGTCTTTATAGTTTTCACTCTCTAATCTATCTCCTTTCTTATGCAACGGTACAATAACTGCTTCACTCCATTCTTGGGGCATTTTTTCAGTTCTCCACAAATTTATTATTAATCGGAATAGGAACGAGATTACTTCCTCACCTGCGTTTGCTATTGGTATTCCATCATCATCTGATAATTTGCCATTTTTAAAAGTTTTCAATGCAGTTTTTATTTCTTCTGTTGTTGGTTCCACACATAAGACGTTTTCACCTGTTCTACAACTTAGCTCTTCTTGTACCTCTTCATTTCCATTTCCCTCGATTGTATCCCCGTGTAAAAGGCCGGAGAATTATTCCTTCCAGGTTCTAAAGACTCCTGCTGGTTCTCTCTTCACTTCACTCCACTTTTGTCTTTCACTCTCATTACATTAGGTTTAAGGAGGTTGGCTCGCGACTGCTTGAGTCAAGTTGTATGAGGAATCTTATTAATTTAAGTACGAGTATATGCCTACTAAGTGATCCTTACTTCACAAAGAAAATTACCTAAGCTATTGAAAATCAGAAGTATCATAAGAAATACGATGGAAAGTCGAAGAATTTTTTTAATGATAATTTTAATCAGCTCGACGATGGAGTCAATTCAGCATTTACGTTACAGAAATACATTCCTGTACTCAATGAATTTACTAATATATGACACCAGAATATTACTATCAAACGTTAAAATATAAATATTTCTTGAAATATTCTTTAATATCTCATTAGTAATGATATTTGGTAAGTTGAAATCCAGACCTCTTTCTTATTAATATATGGATGGTTTTTCGTGAGTTTAGGTCTTTTTAGGTAAAAGACCTAAACTCACGAAAAACCATCCATATATTAGTAATGATATTATTCATACGCGAACCATTTTGGTTACAGCGACCGCAGCGCCACTTGAAGACTACTAACGCATTTCGTCTGCTATGTGTGCAGAAATTGGTGGATTTAGCGAAAAAAACGGTGGGTTGATGCCTTTTTTTTCGTTTGATTTTATTCCTTGTGAAATCACGCATAAATATCAGTTTTTTGCAAAAATGACATGTCACTATGGTATTTTTAAACGTTATATTCCCATGTGATGGCCATTCTCGCCGTTAATCGTTTGTAATTTCAAATGCAATTTGTGCAAAAAGGAGTATGGGTTGATATCATTATCTTTACTTTATTAGATAGAGGAACTTTAGTTCTATAATTGCCGAAAGTATAAAAAAATGACATGACTTTCACTTTTCGGATCAACCTCCTTAAAACCTTTCTGAAAAAACTTCACTTAACTATAAGAATCCCTTTTGCTATTTTGTGTACCTCTACCCTTGAAAGTGTAATGTTGGTGTACTTTCCTTTTTCTGCCCTAAGGGCCTTGTTCACTTCCTTGCTGACCGGTTGGTACCTTTCCTTGGTATCTTGTGGTTATTTAGCAAGTGATTTAATTTTTGCTTCTCTTCTCTCTTCTACTTACCTCCTACTATTCTCATTAAACCAAGGATTTTTGGGTTCTCTTGTCATGTTGAACACTTCGTTTGCTGAATCTTTAATATTAGTTTGAAAACTTTCCCACATCTCTTCCACTTGATCTTGCCTTAATATTAAGTCCTCTTAAGGTCGTAATAGAGGCTCTATTAAAATGCCATAGATATGCCATGCGGGATACCATAATCTTGGATGCTGATGTATATTGGAATGCAACACATTCCACAATGGCAAAAGTGACTTCTTTGATCGCCCTGTTAGGCCAGTTCTGACCAGCAAATGTGATGAATTTCATCTTTCTACGGTAAGTATAATTAAAGAGATTGATAAAAATCAGACATCTTCTCTGTATGATTCCTGATACTTGCAAATCCCTCTTAAATTGTCTGCAATAATGTTTTACTTTATAAAATAAAACAAAACGTTCTTTTGGGGATTGCTCTACGGAATCACAGCGCAATTTTGCTGCCATTCGAAAGTGACAAGAAAGGTTCTCTTTCTGTTGACGTTGGCATCTTAGACGTTTCTTTGCTGTGGGTATTTATGGAATTACCACTAAATATGCACGAGAAAGAAGTTCCTCTCGCAGCGGTGCCTAAAATTAAAGCTACGTTTTCATGTGGCCGTTTTTGCGTTGCGTTGACGCTGCTGCGTTAGCGCTGCCGCAGGAAAATACCCTGTTTTCATGTCACCGGCAGCGCCAGCAGCAACGCACCAAAACATATGACTGTGGGAAACCGTGGTATAGGTGATAATCCAGCGAAAGAAATCACGTGACGCGCAAATGACAGGCAGAATGCGTTGTTCCTCGCTCTGACGCAGCTGCGTCAACTGACTGCGTCAACTCTGACGCAGCTGCGTCAGCAAGGTGAAAGATAAACAACTCGGACGGCAACGCAGGCTGCGTTGGCGTGCTCGCTTCTGATTGGTGGCGCAGTGTGCGTCAACGCAAAAACAGCCACATGAAAACGTAGCGTAAAAACGTAGGGTAATGCGGAACATTCAATATTTTCTTCGAACCGCCATGAACCAGTGAAATCGTGTTTTTAATAAAGACGAATAACCCATTTATCCTGTGGGGTATGTAAACGCTGCGGTAAGATGTTTCACCAGCAAGAGATCAAGGAAACGTTATTTCTTCGCCAAGACTGTGTCCTATAGTGAAAGCGACGATGAAAACATCATCATTAGACGTTTGCCAGCGGAATGGTTCTCTGCCTCCCAAAGCCGGCCGCCGCGGCTTTGGGAGGCCGCCGTGGCATGTTGTCGAACCTGTCGAAGGTTCTAAGGCAAATTCATTGACAGGTAACGATGACCAATGTTAGGTAACCTTCTCATCACTTGTTTCCTTTTCATCCCTAATTCCTTAGAGTTTCTGAAAATAATAAGTCGGGAACCATTGCGTGGATTGGAAATTTTCACCGCAAGTTGCGAATGAATCCTGAAATCAAACTTTATCCTGGTATTTCCGAGAAACGAGCGCTAAATGACAGCTTGTTCGAAAAAGTCATTCTGCTAAAAAAACAGGAAATCGAACGGAAGTTTTTGCGCTGGTGAAAAATGATTGACTGATATTTTGACGAGATACGAGATTGAATATAAATGAAAGGAGAAGTCGATATTTGTGAGGACTTTTCGACTGCCGCGACCACATACGAAACATTCCCCCACCTTCGAACAAAAGGAGGCCTTCCTGTGCACCAGAAGAGGCCTCTGCCTCTGACAGCGACCCCTCGGCCATTCCGATCGAAGGGCATTGCGGGAGGTCAGTTCTCGGAGGGAGGGATTCCTTTTCGAACGGGAGGCGAAGAAGACGTTAGAAGGAATTGTTCTCTCGGGAAGGCAGCTCCTCCTTAACGGTGGGCGATTGCCTTTATTGCCTCGAAGACCTACGCCTGATGGCCCCCTGAAATGGCGCACCTGTAAAATCGTAAATGCACAAATGATCTCGCCTCCAGATGGCTGAGCGGCCAAGACTCGTTGCTTTGCAAGAAACATACGAACACGAGCACAGGAGAACACCAAGCTTTAGATACAATACACACAATGAAAAAGGCTAATTTTTCATCGCCTGCCTTGGCAATTTGTCATTTGACGCTTGGAGATATTTTTTTAAAAAGGTTGTATTGTTCTGCCGGTCAGAGTAAGTTTTTTACGTCCCGCATATTCTTCGTCCCGTGATACTACAGAGCGTTTCCCTTCCCTCGCAATTATACCCTTAAGATCAACTTAGGAACTTCCTCCCTGTATGCTATCCACAAATACTACCCATTTCTTCTCTCTTCACCTTATGCCAAGCTCTAAGAATGTCAACATCATTATTACCAGTCGAAATTCCTAGGATTGGTTTGATGCAGCCCTCCACTCGATTCTTCTATCGGCCAACCTCTTCATATTGGCGTAGCTCCTCTCTTTTATATCCTTCGCAACTTGCTCCATATACCTCACGCAAGGCCTGCCTTCTCTGTTCTTCCCGTTGACTCTTCCTTCGACTATTGTCTTCATCAGGCCATCGTGTAGTAAGGTGTGGCCGATTAGGTTGTCATGTCTTCTTCTTAGGGTATTCAAGACTTCTTCTTTCTCCTACTCTTCTTAGGACTTCCTCGTTACTTACTCGGTCGATCCATTTCATCTTCATCATTCTTCTGTAGCACCACATTTCGAATGCTTCTACCCTTCACTTCTCTGCTTCTGTCATCGGCCATGCCTCACTACCATAAAGAAACATGCTCCAGATATCCGTCCTGATGAATTGTTTCCTTTAGTGTGTCATCACCTTTTAATATTTGTTTAGGGAAAGTGTTTCTGGTGATCCCTAGAGCTGTATTGGCAAGAATGTTGTTCATGATGTGTGGCCACCCTATTTGGGAAAAGGCCGAGGGAAAATGGAAGATAGTCCACCCAGTGCAGTTTGTTCTCACGAACAATATAAAAATAATGTCCAATATTACTGCACAATTTTATGAGGAAACGGAAAATAACTAGCATAACAGGGCCAAAATGACAATGTTGTCAAAAATTACACCTTCAATACCTTAGTCAGAAGGGTGTATTTCAAAGTGTAATCATCATCAAGGATCAACAATCCTAGGATTGGTTTGACGCAGCCCTCCACTCGATTCTTCTATCGGCCAACCTCTTCATGTTGACGTAGCTCCTCTCTTTTACATCCTTCACAACTTACTCCATATACCTCATACGAGGCCTGCCTTTTCCATTCTTCCCGTTCACTTTTCCCTCGATGATTGTCTTCATCAGGCCATCGTGCCTTAAGATGTGGCCGATTAAGGTGTCTTGTCGTCTTTTTATAGTTCTCAGCAGACTTCTCTGTCTCAGACTCGAAGTAGGTACATACAATAGAAGTCGAAAATAGAAATAAGTTTTTTTGCAGAGAAATATAGAAATATGTGATATAGCTAACATCATAACAGCCCCGCGTGATAATTGCAAGTCGTACTTTCGATCGTCAGGCCATTGCATTCCTCGATGTGGATGAGGGCAAAGCAATTGAGTCTCTCGGCTGGCTGCTCGTGTTCCACAACGTATTTTGAGTGACGACAACACACTCGAATGACTCCCAAGGATGACACAAAGCCTTTTACGAGTAAACTGCAGATGCGTGATTGCTCTTCTTAGTTTCATGAAATTGGTGTCACTGGTGTACCCGTCCCCGCAAAAGTGGACACGGCCACACACAAGTGAAAAATGTGCCACCACCGGACTCCGAACCCGGGCCCTCGGGGCGGGAGGCCCATACTCTGCTGGACAACACACCAACCTCCGATCCCCTCGAGTACTTTCATCACACATGACGACAGCAGCGAAACCTTGGTGGTGCTCTTCAGCCTTAGGAGCGAAATCGAGGAATTTTTCCTTTTTAACATTAAAAATACTTGGTGGAATTTAATTTGTTACCCTCACATTTACATTGTACCCTACTAGCCACCGCGAGGGTGTGCGGCAGGGGGCGAAGATCACCAAACATACACTATAAACATTCAATTAGTCCACTACATTGAGACATGTTAGATAATCGAGTCACATGCCGCTAGATGGCCAGTATCTACGTAGTAATACTAGCCATCGCCTAGTCGCATTTGCCTGGAACCCTTTTTACGAATCCTATTCTACGGTTTGCTGCACTAGTTATTTCCCCTTATTGTGATATTGCATTCTTTATTCCCCTAGGATTCAAACAGAGTTCCATTGTGTGCACACCCTTGGTACAGGTTGTTTTGATATGAGATTAAGTTTTAAGATTAGAGAGATGGATTGTCGTACTGGTAGATTCCAAATGGCATTTTCCCACCTACTATAAGAGAACAGAATGGGCAGCATAGCAAAGGGATAGGTAGGGGAAATAATTTAGAGTAGCCTTCAGTGCATGATGCATGTATTAACAATCAATCCCTAATTACTACCTATGTAGGTACTAACAGTATAGTTGCCTGAGACCCTATAGTAGCATGCTTTGATGGTTATAGAGCAGGGGTTCCAAAAACTTTTTGTACTCCGCCCCCTCCTGTTAAAATGGAAACCTTCCACGCCCCCCTTCACAGTAAAAATTGAGGGAATGTGAAAACAAGTATTACAATGAAAACAAAACATGTATTTTTACTATCACAAAATACAACATTATAAGTTTCGATTTAAAGAAATAATGTTAAGAGAAAAACATCGACAAAAAGCTATACATTTTTGTTATAAAAGAGTTTTATACAAGTGGATTGTTAAGTTTTCTAAACATCAAGGTTGATTTTAAAAATCTACTCCATAAAATGAGTTGAAGAAACGTATGGATTTTATTTACATAGAGATGTTTATCTTTAACTGTTCTCGCGCTCACGCCCCCATGACATGTCTTCACGTCCCCCAGTTTGGGAACCCCTGTTATAGTGCATGCCTGGCGATCCTCACCCCCCGCCACACACCCTCGCGCTGGCTTTCAGGTTATATCATTCGTATGCACATCGGAAGTAGATAACAGATTTATTGTCCTCCTAAGATGGAGCACTCCTTCTGTCGCCAGAGCTGCCTCTCTGGGCGCCATCGTCTCCGAGTCGCATTCCTTGCGAGTAGTGCCGCCCCCGCAGCGATAAGAACACACGGCAGACGTTCGCTCCGCTCCGCTTGCCCCCGCCGAGGGGCGGGAGAGGAGAAGGGCGGCTGCCCCCTCGGGGCGACCCTCTCGCCCCCGCCGTTCTCCTGTTTCCCTGCGCCCACCGACTCTCGATTGTTTGGTGTTCCCATCGCCCGAATCTCTGCGCCAATCCGGCCGCCGCGCGCACTCCAGCAATGTCGCGCGAGGGAAAGTTCTGCTCAGAGTGAAAAGAGCGTCGGGTTTTCTTCCGTCTCGTTGATGAGACCTAATCCGCCCCGACTCATCGTGCATGACGTGCATGAGCTGTGATTGCTCCCTGTTGAATGGAGCCTCGGTGCTTGGCCCTGTTGTTTCGGAATGATTTCGGTAATGCACCTCAAGGGCTTGCACTCTAATGGAAGCCAGGATTCCTTGTTGTGTCTAATGCGAGACCGTGGATGAGGACCCCGATTGCAAAAGTCTTCTTGCATTTGCAGGTTTGGTGCGAGGTCAAGAGCACCATCAACTACGTTTTTAAAATCCTTGCTTATCGATGCTTCAGGTACTTGAAATATTTTGAAATACTTTGAGGTTTCTAAAAAATAATTTCTCCATCCATATATATTATAACAGGAAGGTCTTTTTCCCTCATTCCGTATGTGCTCCGTTAATACTGCACCTACAGTGATAATTGAGGTATCATTTTAAACGTTGAATCACCGGCTTCTGACGAAAAACACAATCTCAATCTCAAATTTCACTATTTACCCATTAATTTGACTTAAAAGTTTAGAGTTTTCCATGTCGATTACTCGCTCGAGGTATATCGAATCAACACATTTTTTTAAATTCTAAATTTCAAAAAAAGGTTTAAAATGAAAATAGTACGAAATGCACATGGTGATTGTACATGGGTGAATGGTCATCTGGTAAGTCAATGCAAAACAGAAATACACCGTTTCCTTAACATACTGATTCCGTGATAGCGTGAAAGTGCGAAATTTTCGCCCGGGTTACCTAGTTGTTTTTAAATTTCCGAATTTTATTTTGTTCGCTTACCTTGAAGTTAAATGAAGGATTCTTAACGAGGGATCCAAATTCTTGACTGAGTAGTGTGGTGGTTTCGGTTCGTCTTCAAAGGGCCGTCACATGAAATGTTCTGTCCATCTCGTGAATTCTGAATTCTCTCACTGAATTCTGTGACGTCATGAGCCACGTAATTCATCGCCAAATCTCTTTATATAATATTTAGTCAGTCTTCTGTTTTATAGTTAAGAATTCAGTCCTGCGGCAAATGTAACATCAACTTGATTTAATGCGTCCAGCGTTAACATTTTTTGGCTATTCTATAGTTTTCTGTTCTCAAGTAGGTAATTTCAGAAATTGTTTGACGACGGCTCTAGATGCCTCTAATCGCTCACCGAGAGCCTCTAATCGAAACCAATGCGTGGCAGTCAGTCACACAAGCTTAGCAACGATAAATAACGATCCGTTGTCGTCATCAACAAACTTTCTTTGGGCCTCGAAATGGGCCACAAGGTGTGTATTCCGGATAAGATAGTACAGTAATCCTCCTCTCCATATCCTTGTAATTTGACAACCATAAAATGTATTTTGCATTCGGAAAAACAAAACAGATAGGTCGCTCATAATGCGTCGCAATATTGCAAATGAGAGTTTGATTTTCTCCGGACGGCAGCGATCCATAAATACGTTGGCTACGGCGCGCGGCGCCTTTTTTTCGCTTTAGTTTATCCAAAGACAGATCAAAGTGCAATTACCCGTGTATCACATTGCATCCGTGCAGTCTTCTGTTGAAATCTAACATTGGAAACATAATACGTAATTCACTCATTAATTTTGCGCTGTGACATGTGCCGTCTTACGTGCGTTTCTTTTCTAAAGACCATGAGAGAATGCTGAGTCATCTCTTTCGGCCGTTAAATTTTATTAACCCTGACTGATAACCAAAAGGCAGAAGGGGTGAAATTCGCCTCCTTTAAGAGATTTCAATCTACTCCTGCTTGATTTAAAAGACCACAAAACATTTCTTCTTAGGTTAAGCTCGCGTTTTTAAAATTTACCTTTGAGTGTTTATTATCTAAAATTCTCCAATGGCCGTAAAATTGTCAACCCTCGTCAAGGAGAAATAGCTGTGTTGGTTTGCGGGAGGATCAATTCCACAGCAGTGACCAACTACAGCCTCTCAACCAGAAAACTCTCCTCTCTGGTGTTTGACGGGAATGTTACTTCCTCGTCAGTGACACAGCCACAGACACACACACACTCAACCCAATGGGGATCATTCACAGGGCTTATGGGACCCTGGTCAGGATGCCTGGGTTGTGAACGCAAACACACTCATCAGCACTCAGAAAAACACACACTCAAATGGGCACACCTGCTGGGAGAATAGAACTCAAAAAGAGCGTAGTCAATGTTGGAAAGGAAGGACAGAAACGAGGATCACTTTAAGAGGCCGTAGAGCTCATCTCCTTAGATTTGTTTATTATCTGAAAATTACCTGCGGCTTATAGATATAAATTGCTTTTTTGCATTCGCCTTTGCGTCCAGTTTGCGTCCGTCACGCGGCCTTTGGGGCCTCGAGGTCGGTGTACGGTCACTGCGAAAGGGCATCAGCGAATTACGGCTAGGTCCTCATCCATCCGACAGCAATGGCGTCTTCCCCTTCTTAATATCTTAAGAAAGGAATTAGTAGATGAAGTATTTACCGAAGTTGACCTGTTATTCAGGCTCAAATAGAATGTGACTGTAATAACTTCACATTTCATCCGCTTCTTAGCAATTCACGCACCCCTTCTCTGCGGACTCGTTTTCTTATTTATCCTATGGGTTACCTGGGGCATGTTGTTATTCCTCGGTACGGCTAATTTCGCTAATGCCATGCACGGGGATGTAGCAAGGCACCTGGCACGTGTTAGAACGCGTGACGCGGTGAAGTAATCACTCGGATTGGGAACGTTTTCCATCATTCTGGTCTTTAAGTCATTGAAACGCATACAAGCACCATCAGACAAATAGCAGTGAACTTGGGCTCCAGGTGCTCCTACGGTTATTTCACAGTGTTCAACTTACGCACACCTACGCCTCGGTGGGATTCGATCCCACGACCTGAAGAATACCATAAGGTATTTAGGTGTAACAATCACTAAGGATTTATATTGGGGAAGACACATCCGGGAAGAATGCGGCCGAGCGAAGAGAAAGCTAGGATTTATAAAAAGAGTACTTGGGAAATGTGATGAGAAGACAAAAGAGCGATGTTACTTTTCACTAGTTAGGCCCCACCTTGAGTATGCAGCCAGTGTATGGGATCCTAATGAATTATGTTTCATCAGAGAACTAGACAGTGTGCAGCGTAGAGCAGCTAGGTTCGTTGAAAGGTGTTACGATAGGTTGAGTATTGTTTCAGAATTAATACAAGAATTAGGGTGGGAGTCATTATTAGAGCGTAGGTTAAAGTACAGATTAAATCTATCAGAGAAATTTCAATCGGATATCTTTACTGAAGATGTTAGGCATATATTAAAAACACCTGCATATTTTGCTAGAGTCGACCAGCTAAACAAGATTAGAGAGATAGATTGTCGTACTGATAGATTCATATTATTATACCGCTATTCACATCCCTAATTGTACGAGGAAAAAAAGGACATTTTGAATCTTTGAGTTCGGCAATCAATTTCTCTAATTTTGTGATTATGGTCCAGTCTACCATAGTAACTTGGCGTTCGCAAAATATTTTTACATCGCCACTGAGCGTAGTTACGCGTAAAGAGTGGGATGTCGGGTCGTTGTACTGATTTGATACTGGCCTCTCACCCAGAGGGCCCGGGTTCGAATCCCAGTCGTGGAAGATAATTTTCATCAGTAAACCGGGCTCTAAATGAGTTCTTTGTGGAGAGTATTCGAGTTCAGTACACCGCCCGTGGGATTGGACGTTGAACCGTGGTCACCTTGGTGCCTTTCGTAAGGAGCCGGCTAATTCTCTCCTCCCTTGATCTCAGGGACCTTTAAGAGCGACCACCGCAGAGTCTCCGTGCATTTCCCACACACTGGAAGGCCCTTCCCGCCGAGGCCGGCCTATTCCTGTCCCTCGGTGGGGGCGGGGCCCCGACGCAAATAGCACCTCGCAGCACGTGTGTTCTCGCTCGCTATCAGGGCTGCCAACATCGCCGGCGGTTGACACGCCTGCGCGACCTGAGTGCGTGGCGGGTCGTGACCCCTGCATAATCTGCGGTGGCGCACGCTGGTGCCCTCTGCCGGCGCCCGCGTGAGGCGAGCGGAAAACAAAGGAAATGGTCTCGGCGCAAATGTTTCCACAAGTGCCGTCCCCCTCCCTGCCCGAGATATATATCCTCGGAGCCGCAGAAGAGGTGCATCTCGAAGCAAACACACGCCCCGACCTATCGCACGCCGCCGGCACAGAAATGCAGTCGTTCCGAATCTATGGCTTCGCTGACGTAAGGCCTGGCCAGATAGCGCGTGCTCTGCTCGTGAAGTTCCTGCAGGTGCTCGGAACCCAGTTCGGAGGATTACTGCTACTGCATGCCGGAACGGGGGCGTTTACTCGGAACCGAAATCGCAATTTTTACACGAAATCGTTAGATGGAAACGAAAAAAGAATATTAGTGAAAAAAATAATCTTCTAACCACAACCATTCACTCATAAATCAAAAATTAAAATAAGCAAAAGGTGACGCCCACCGAAAAAGCTGCTTTGATATCATTGGCGTTATTTTCCTCCCATCCTTGACTCCTTTTAGAGGAAGGGAAGGGAGTGGAGGGGGGTTCTCGGAAGGTCTGCTCGCACAGATCCTGTCGCAATTGCTCCCATTGGTAGATTCAGATGTGTCCCCCTCCCCATTGCGATAAGGCGAAGTAGCTTCGCGGATTCAGTTGTGATTGGACGAAGTCGATATACGTCAGAGGTTGCACCACACCCACATTTCCGAAAGGGTTGAAAACATCAGTTTTTCTCCGCTTATAACTCGATAAATAATTGACGGATCAAAAAATGGAAAAATGCGTGTCTTTTCATTTTCAAACTCTTATCAGATTCGGCGATAAAAAATGTGGTAAACGACCCCATTGAACTTGGTCCATGTCTTCGAGCTTGTTCATTCGAGTATTCTGAAGTATCTATGAGCTATAGTCAATACACCCTAAGGACAAAACATCTTGATTACTAGTTAAATGCGTGCGTTCTCAGGAAGTTAGAAGGGAAATATTGGCACAAGAAAAATGTGCAAGAGTAATGAGTCATATGTTGAGGATTGTTTGGTGTAGATCGCGAATGACCCCCCCTCTGTGATTTGGTGGAGGAAATGAAGAGGGGCCTCTATCGGCGATGTGTTGCTCCACTCACTAGAGCTGTTAAGCTATTTGAAACACCTTTTCGTATTATTTCGACCTTTGTGCTTCGACGCGAAAATCGAGCAACGTATGCATTCTTCATCGATGCCTAGCGTAATAATGTGGTGGTTGATAATGAGTACCTACTTTGAAAGACCTCGATAACGAAAAATGAAGTTGGTGCGAAGGCTTGGCAAAAGTGAATTCGTTGAATCGATACACCGAGGAGAATTGCCATTAAAGTCTAAAGGCAGCTTTACACGGTGCATTTTATTGTGCAAACGAATGTATGAAACTGAACGAAATTGTATGTTTGTCTGAATGGAATTAGAACAGGTTCTATTTTCCTTTCAGTCATTCAGACATTCGCACAAGCGTTCACACAATTTGCCGCGTTACACGGTACAATTTCCTCATACAATCGTTTGTACAAGGAATTGTACAAAAATGTTCCGTGTGAAACGGCCTTAATAAAGTTGGTGTGCTATTGTTGGTGTTCTAGGAACGGTAGTACTTAGTGTAAATTGCTGCTTCATTGGGTCCTCGATAGACCCTGTTGGTTTTAACCGGTTTGTGTGAGAGCATGTAATTTCCCGCTAGCAACTTTACCATTAAATCCACTAATTAGTACGTAGATGTGTGCTGATCGAGGAACAATTCTCTTCCACTCTACACTTTGCTTTCTTCCAAGGCTTTCTTCTTACAACAAACTTTGTGTCGCTGTTTTCAATCTTCTGATGTACCGTTCTCCTTTCACGAATACCTACAAGAACACTTGTATTTTCACATTTCGCTGCCAGTTATTTTCACAAGCAATTTTTTTCTCCTAGAGAAAACATGGCTACCACCCGAATGACTCCTCTGATTATTTGATTCCTCCCCTTACACAGGACTACCACTTACCAAAATTCTTTCTGTGCTGCTGCGGCCAGGTTGAGGAATAGTATTCCTATGGACATAAAAAATCCAGTTCATGATTTGTTGTTAAAAAAAGATTTGTTTGTATCTATTCAACCAAGAAGGGTTTTAATTTAATGCAAAAACTCATTGAAGGAGCTGCTTTATTTCTGTACTTGATAATGTAACTGCTTTGAAAATCAATGTGTTATCGAGCTCAAACGTAAATGTACTTTGTTGTATGCTCTTAGTGGACGAAGACGTTCAAGGACAATACATTTATTTCTATTCTAAACCAGCTAGCGTTAGGCCAATGACCATAATTCTATGATAATTATTTTCTGGTTTAACCTTTCTGGAATTGATTCGTCATGGAAGGAAAAAACAGTTACTTAGTAATTCCGCTGGATGATTTTCTGCACAACGACCCGAGTCTTGAATGCGTGAAAAATCTTAATCTTTGGACGAAGACAGATGTTAATTAATTGCAATACAATGTTCCCATACAAAGAAATTCGTTCATTCAGTTGGAGAGAGTTTCTAAGGTGTTATCGGGAATGTTCCTCACCTTACCCATTGCAAAAATATATAAAAGCCGGCTGAGTAAAATGCTGCAGTCTCAATTACTAAGACCACAAATAATACTATGAATGATAGGTCATGAAACGTCAGAAGTTTTATTTTAACTAATAACAAAACTTTTGTTCGCGAAAAGCATTATTTCTTCACCGATTTGGCCTCGTGACAAATGTTGTTTGCCTGAGAAATAAATCACACATTCACCTTCTAAAAATTATCTTATTATCGCCCTATCCCAAATTAGAATACTTGGCTTTAGTTCCCTCCCTAAGTAGCGGACTACGTAGCAACAGCTTAAGCAATGTGTGCGGACTTTCTTTCTGTGTATATAACTGACATAGGAAGGACCATTTCACCGGGAAAATTTCGGAGGTGACTGTGTCGCAGAAAAAGGAAACTATTTCGATCCTCATTTGCAAAATTCCTAAAATAGTTGTACTCAAAATATAAATTAAGTCGAGGCTTTCGTGTGTGTGCCTTGTGACTAAGGGACTCTCTCTCTCTGTCGTGTTAGTGTGAGTCAATTTTTTTCCCGAATCGCTTGGAGAGGCTGTGGACTCATCTCGGTTATATCAGAACTAAGTATTCCTCAAATTACTACATAAGGAAAGATTGTTCGATGGGCGTGATTCGGTTGTTAAATTAAATGGCATACTTATAATAACACATTTTAATCACCAGTTAAACAATTTCTAATCTTTAAAAAACATGAACGTGAGGATGACTCTGCAAGTTACTAGTATCCTCACTTACGCTGTGACATCACGAGCTGCCCTCAAGTTTAAAACCTAATCGGTACCACCTCAGGTATCCTTCGTCCTCTACTCAGAACTTACATTGATAATTATAGGAAGTGAAACTAGAGGGAGAGAGAGATTTAGATTATGGCCCTATAGTTCCCGCGAACTTCTGCTTTTATCTTTATCGTCGCTGTATCTTTCTCAGCGCAAGGGAAAATGCCTTCTTAACCGTTTTAAGGCCAGGGGAAGTTTTAAACGATACTCCGGCCTGAATCCTCTCACACATCATACGAACGAATCTTCTTAGTTTTCCCATTCCTTCGTAGACTTGAGGGGAGTTCCGACCACCACCACTTCTTGCTCTCGCCTTGCGGCACTCTTTCCTCTTTAGTCTTAAACTACCGTTTCTGCGTAAAATTTCCAAGTGTACTGCCTCTTCTTACAACTAAGTCATGGCATTTCAGGTTTTTCGTGCATTCTCTTCAACTGCCTGAATCTCTTCTGGGCGCATTTATAAATTCCGTGACACCTTATGGATGGTTTTACTTCCCCTACCTTACCACCGGTTAGCATATTCACCTAGGCTAATAATGCTCATATTTTACCCTCTTTTTACCTACTTTTCACGCTGTAGTACGAGACCTGTGGTATCTGTGGGCTATAAATACCGGACTTCTGTTTTCTAGAACATTGTAAAGTGCCGTACAAAGCAACCTGCACTTAACTTTACTTACACCAATGGACTTCCGTCATTGTACCTATACCAATATGAAGAATGCTGACAAATATAAAAATGCTAGTGTCATAATCAAACCGGAACACGTCTCCAGGCATTAACTAGGATCATAGACCTATGGAGAAATAAAACGAAAATTTGAAGAATTCACGGATGAAGATCAATTTGGATTTGGTAAAAGTAAGAGTGCTTGAGAAGCTGTAACCGGAGAGCATTACTCAGTTCGTATAAATGAAGATGGCTGTAATTATTGGGATGTAGCGTTAAAGAAGAATGATAGAAATAGTTATGTCACCTGTACATTTAAATGCCTACATATTGAGTGAATCAAAGGGTCTTCATGTATAAATATGTGCGAGGAGAAATGAAGTATGGAAGTGAAGGATGAAGGAAGTATGCTTCGCTTTGCCGATGATATAGAGGTCACGGCAGGGATATAAAATAGGACTCGGGTTAACATTAAGAGTCGTTGATAAGGTATTGCCTGAAGGCCAATGAAAAGACAACAAGAATATTGTATTCAGATGTAGAGCATGGTTGAGCACTGATCTTAAGTTTGGGAAACAAAGAGCATTCTATATACAAGATACCTTAAGAATCTTCGTACAGCTGAAAATACAAGCTTAGAAGTAAGGAAGCGCTTGATTAGAACAAATATCTGAAGCATGCTTCCGTAGGAATATCCAAGAATTTGCAGTGTGGTTTGTAACAGAAGAATAATCAACTTAATGTATCAATTTACAAACGAGGAAGTCGTAAGAAAAGTGGAAGGAAAAAATGAGTCAGCTGGAAACTTTAAAAAGTGGACAATTGAATCGGCCACACCTGGAGACGTGATGACCTGACGAAGGCGACAGTCGAGCGACAGTTGAACGGCAGAGGAGGGAAGCATTAAGGGAGAAAAGTGTGGCAATAAGGGATAGAGGCGAAAGAGAATAATTACTTAAAGATGAAGAGATTGAAAGTTCGATTGATAAATGGTGATCGTGATGGTGAATGCTGATGAGCGTGAGTGAATCATGTTTCACGCGTGAATCAAAGATCCAGACCGACGAAGGCTTCAGTGATGCTGCAATGGCATTTCACTGATTTGAGGCGTTGACATAAATGCGAGCACCTTTAATGTTCCGCTACTAACGTGCTGCTTCAAGAGACCAAGTTCCTTTCGGCTCGTCGCGTGGGACTTTTGACTCTCTTTACTGAGCGGTGCAAGAGCTATTCTCAGCTTTTATAATCCGATAGCTGGGAGTGGAATCTAAGAATAGCTCCTTAGGTAAGAGTTGGGGAGGAATTGGAGTATTTAAGTGAAATGTTGGATGAGACCCCGAGGAGAAGGAGGGGACGAATTCTTGTGGAAGCCAGTCGTGGAAGAGGATTCACGCGACGCTATGAGGAGGTTGAGAGAGCGACTCAGTTTGAATACCTGAGTTGACGTGGGTTTGCAGCTATCCACTGACATAGGTTTCAAATACTTTGCAATCCTTCGGAAAGTCATGAGCTGGAGTGGAAATGCGAAATCTTCGGTCATAAGTGGAGAGGAAGTGTATCTACTTACTTACTTTGCTGAGTGAGGCCGTGTCTTGAAATGTTGGCTGCAAGCATACATTGTGGCGTTAATTTGGGACACTTATAAGAAAGTTCATGGGACGCAAAGAAGGATTTAATATAGATGAACTGAAAAATACGTTTGTTGCGATGCTCAGAGTAATGGCACCCTTGAAAAATATCATCATCTGCTTCTCCTGATTTTAATGGCGATTCAAAGATAAGCTCAGTACTGGAATATCTTCACGGGGGTGCGTCTCTTCTTTTCGCTTATTTATAAATCCCATTCTTTCTATCCCTATAATCCTATTCACATTTCTGTCAGGTTGTTCTCATGAGGAAATCACGCTTAATAATCGATTCCCTCCTCTTTTGTTCCAGATATCACTTTCCCCCCTCCAGTCTAAGAACCTTCTCATTAGGTATTCCATAATTCCATTCGGCCTTCAATTGTTACTCTGTAGCTCCTCCGGTCTCACCCCTTCTGCTGCTCCTGTGTTATCGGAACACTTCTCTTTGCCAAAAAAGAGCGACCTCTATTCTCTTCCGGCTTCCGCAAAGCTTTTCTTTTCACGGTTTAAGGTCTAATTTATCCTTTTCGCTTTTACATCCACTATATGTTTTATATAATCCTTTTTGGGAGTGATAAATCGCACGTATTTACTTAACTACTTAGCTCTACTACGAGGGTAGCCTTTTAAGTGTCGGGAATGAAGAAAACTATAAGAGTTACAATAACGCAGTTTTTTTTATTGTTTTTCAAAGTACTCTCCTGCACTTTTGCATTCGATGGAACCAGTCGTTATAGCATTTATTCCATTCCGAAGTAGGGGTAGTCAAAATGGCTGTTTTGTAGGCATCGACCGTTTCTTCCGACGTCTGGAAGCGCTTTCCTCGTAGCATATTCTTGATTCTGGGGAATGTGAAAAAATCATTGGGGCTTAAGTCCGGGCTGTATGGAGGGTGATCAAGAACTTCGACGTTTTGCTGTTCCAAAAACGACTTTGTGACTCGAGCGGTGTGTGAGCTTGCATTGTCGTGATGGAGCGTAATGCGTCGATTTGGGTTATTTTCCGAAGCTCGACGATCACTTCTGGCAAGAAATTGGTCGTATATCATTGAACATTAACTGTTCTTTGATTTTTAAGAGCAATCGTCGCTACATATCCTGATTTGGCTACGAACGATGCGACCATTTTCTTGGCAACGCTGCGAGAGCGAACATCTTTTGTCGGTTTGAGTTCACTTTGGAAGACCCATACTGTTGATTGGCGTATTGATTCAGGCTCGTAGCTATAGATCCATGATTCATCACCACTTACGATGTTGTGAACGTGCTTTGATGCTCCTGAGTTGAATCGTTGCAGAGAATTTCGACACCATTTGACTCGAGCTGCTTTGTTCTTCTGTGAGGAGGTGCGGTATCCAGCGGGAAACCAATTTTTTAACACCTAACTCTTCGTGTAAGATCTTTTGAACTGAGGTCCCTGAGATGTCCAATGATGACTGAATCTCACGGTATGTAACATGACGATCTTCCAGAACCATGTTACGTACAGCAACCACGTTTTCCTCAGTGACGGCGGTTTTTGGTCGCCCTTCACGCGTCGTCAGCAATCGTCGCTACATGCCCTGGTTTGGCTACGAACGATGCGACCATTTTCTTGGAAACGCAGCGAGAGCGAACAACTTTTGTCGGTTTGAGTTCACTTTGGAAGACCCATACTGAAGATTGGCGTTTTGATTCAGGCTCGTAGCTATAGATCCATGATTCATCACCACTTACGATGTTGTGAACGTGCTTTGATGCTCCTGTGTTGAATCGTTGCAGAGTATTTCGACACCATTTGACTCGCGGTACTGTTCATGACTTAATTCCATCTCGTACAGCGACTTGGGAACAATGACACGCCAACGTTTTAAAACTATCTGGCCGATCTTAATGAAACTTTGCATGGGCATTAACCAACTCAAAAAGTTGTTTATAAACACCATTTATAGTTGCTAGGTGATAAGGAACGTTCTATTCCCGACACTTAAAAGGCTACCCTCGTACTACAAACCGTCGTTAATTTACTTGGGCGCGAGTACTGCGATCAGGATTTTAGTTTTAACGTGCATCGAGTATTATCAGCGCGTTGTCTTTTATTCATCCCTACCGAGGATCTTAAAGGAGTAAATATGAAACGGTCAGTAATCAATTCTCGGAATCTAAAAAAGCCATAATTAAACGAGGGAGGGTTTTGAATAAGAGATCCATGTGGCCAGTAATAGTTAACTTTCTTCTTATGAGGCTTGCCTTACCATTTACATCAATGCGTTGAGCACGTATTTCGAAGAAAAATGAAAGTTGGTTAAGCTTCATGTAGGAAGGATACAAGGTTCGTGCGATTCCCTTTAATGATACGCGGCGTCGCCATCTTCCCTCGGCCAACTTATCAAAGCTTTGAATACGCAAAAGGTGTGTAAGAGCATCGGCTACTGACCTACTGTCGGCACAGAAATTATGTGCACTCGAGTTTGAATACAAATATCAAAATAGCAGTAAGGCCAACAGAAAAACTAATAATTGTGTAATGTTTCTTATTTAATTCTGCGTTATTTAACGGTAAATTATGCGTGGATTTTAATATTTTTTATCGGGTGTTGCGTACTAAGTGCCTTGTTTTTACTTTCTTCGAAGAAAGTGCCAACTTTGATGATTGGCTAACCAACAACAAGTTGCTCAATGCCCAAGGTTTGCTAAATATCAGACATGTTTTCCATGCATGCAACAGTTGATGTACCAAGGTCCTTCCCTGTTACGCAGGGGTCAAAGTTCACAAGATCTAGGCAAGCAAATAGGGTCAACAAATGTAACGTTAATGGTTGATAAAGTAGGGTCACTAGATCTATCTGTTGACCTCCTACGGTTCCAAAGGGGTCAAAGACCATGAGGTCTATGTGAGTAATTCGGGGATTCAGAGAAGGCCGGAAGGGATCTTGGGACATCGATTAGGGAATCCTAAACTTACGATACAACCCCCCTGATTTTCCTGTCTATTACTCATGACCTTCGACCCCCGAGAAACCCTTGGAGGTCAAAAGATGACAAGAGAGACTTTAGGACCTTATCATTCACTTTGGAAACCATTTAAACCTATGACAGAGTCTATGCCATTGATATGACACGTTAGGTTCGCTTTTATCACCTCTGTGACCTTGACTGTGCCCTTTCATGGGTCAAGGTTCACGGTTGTTTTTTCGGTAACGAAAGTGACTCCATCGTGTTCCTCGTGCCGTAAAATCCTGCGATTAAAATTTTGGCAGAAAAATCTGACTTTCTTATATCTCGATTTTTTTCATATTTAAACCCCATGAGACAAAATTTGTATTAGCTTTGGGCTTTTATTCTGGGGTCAAAAGATCAAAATTTTAAAATGATGTTTACATTCCACAAAATGCACAACGTTTTTCTGTTCTTGTACCAAATTTCATCAACGTGCGACTAGTAAAGTGTCTAAAGTTCGAGGTCAAAATGGCATGCAATCAGTGGAACATTCTGTATAGATGCATGGAGTTGACCCGTTATTTTTCTTCTTCCGTACTCAAACTAGCAGCCATACACTGTGCAAGGTATTAGCCTCTGATGAACTGCGTTTTATCTTCAGTGGTGAACGCCGCTAATTTTCAGTGAAACACTTCACACTATACTGGGGGTCATTGCGTATGCATCGTAGGTGCGTCGTCAGAGGCTTTCGGGTGAAGCTGCGTATAACGCGTTGTCGGTGTGCGAGCTTTCGCGGCCACTGCAGGACGCATCATTAGGCAATGATAATGATTACTGCGAATGATAATCATTATCATTGCCTGATGATGCGTCCTGCAGTGGCCGCGAAAGCTCGCACACCGACAACGTGTTATACGCAGCTTCACCCGAAAGCCTCTGACGACGATGGATTTCGCTGCGAAAACCAACGTTCCAAATCGTAGGTGCGGGTTGAGTTACGTTGGCTTCAAGCCCCCTCTACGTGTACATGATACACGGTACTGCCGATCTATATCTCTATATCTGTGCTAGGATGGTAGTTGTTTGTGCCGGTGAGATAATGAAGATTTAGATCACCATTCAGTGAGCATTACAAATGGTACGATGCCTTGCAAAACATACGGAATGAAGAGGGACAGCAGGAAAAATAAAGTAATTAAACATCCAGGAATAAGGTAGTAGTGGTAAACGTGATAGTATGAGGGCGAATAGGGACAACTGGACGTAACAGTACTGAATGTTTTAGCATTGCGATGGAAATGTGGTGTACGTGCATTTTATGGAGGAGCATTGTTTCGGAGAGCCAATGGCAGGGAGACTTGGGAGTGGAATGATCTTGCAAAGCCGTGTCGGAGACGGACTCAAAGGGGGTGTCGGCCTCTGGGATGTGGAGTTAAAAGAGGGGGGTGGGGGGCTGAGTTCGTTTGCATCTGGCGGATAATTCGTGTGCGCGTTGGGCTCTTCCAAAGAGCTGCGTGGAGTGAAACCCGGAGTGGAAACAGCGGACGGAAACCGAAAAGAGCTGGTCAAAGCCTCTGTGGATCACCTGTTTGCGGATTTAGACCTACCTTATGGTGATCTTAAGAGTTTTTGGTCTGGGAAATCCAATTTTAGTGCTTTTAAGGACTTAACTTCTCCAGGAAAGTCTCTAAAACAAAATGGTGTGGAGACCGTTTGAGCGCTATCCAATTAAATAAGAAATGGACTGATTACAAGGAAATTAATGCAAATAGAATTAAAATAAGATACGGTGTTTGGGCATCTGACTATTTTAGAATAATAACATTCTTAATGCTTGGCTTAAGGAGGTTCCACCGTGACTCCGCGATTCAAAATCCCATAAAAGTCTTATTTAATGAACAAATACCGATCCAGAAAAACACCTATATGGAAAATCGTCTGTAGGGTGAAAGCGCATACAAAATAATTGTACGAGTATGCTATTATATTGCGTGTTGTAGTTGCATTCTATTTTTTACAGGCTCCTTTAACTAATTTTGAATTCGAAACATGGCTGAAGAGTTATTACCACGTTTAATTTACAAAGTGAGGATGCATGCTCAATCTCGATAATAGGTATTATAAAATAGGTTAAATATTTTCTTACGTAGTTTTAAACTATTCCCTTGCAAATACAAGTCTTTGTTTTGAATTTTATTAATATTCATCTTTTTGAAAATTGTTTGGCAACAATGACGCTGCTACCATATGGAAGCATTGGCATTAATTACACCATGCCAATAACCAATGAAATATTTAAATTACATAAAATATACAAAAAGGACCTTGGTAAGGTATATTCCTAAATTAAGTCGGTAAATAGGCTTGTAAGCACGTTCCGTCACAAGTGCCGTTGCCAATGATAACATCGTACTGTAGCGCCTATTTTCATGTAACTAAGGCTTTTCTGCTTTTTTCGAGCAAACATTTATTGATGTCAATTATACAAGTGTGGTAAGGCGAGTACTTTTTTACAATGCTAAATTATACATAAATTGCGCATTTTATATTATTTTTTCGTCAAAACGACATTTCTCTTTACATTATTAATCTGCAAATTTTACTGCAAGAGATATTGTCTGCCGTATAACCACGTGTAAAATAGCTGATTTTCAACGTCTTTTTCTTCAAATATATGACGGAAAGGCCTTTATGTTATTGCCAATCGATAGAAGGGCCGAAAGATGATGTGTCCTGAAATTTTCACATAAATGACATCTACTTCGTAATTCGGTGGAGCCTCCTTAATAGTAAAAAGTGGAAAATTGGGGATTTTTGGCGATTGGCTTTTGTCGATGTCCGCCCACTTTCAACCCTCCATTCACAAAAGGCGGCAAGGGGTCCGCGGTTTAACGTCCCATCCGACGGACGAAGTGCAGGCCACGAATCGCTCTCCTCATAGTACCCAAACGGCAACCGTTTCAATAATGAAAAATACCTGCCTTAACAGGGAATCGAACCCGCGTCCTCGGGGTGGGAAGCTAGTGCTCGCAACAGCAGGGGGTTAACCAGCACCAGGTGTGCAATGACTACAAGAAGTCAAAACTTATGCTAGTAAGTGTGTTACGGGTTTTATTGCTGATCTAAAATATTGAGATAAATCGGATTCACTCCTAGGAAATAAAGAATACAATAAATATGCTATACTGCTGTTTGTTGATGAAAAGCCATCAAAGTCTAAGGTATGGACAGCAGCTCATTGATGAAAGCATTTCGATTTCGCAAAAGTAATAAAATGGGCTTTCTCAAGCTTTCCTTGGGGCAACCGATTCATACTTAAAACGAAGCACTTCAACTAGCTGATTCCTGAAGATTTTGTGTTGTAGAGAAGAACTCGACCCTGCATTGTCACCCCAGTCCCGTCGATACTATACTTACACCTTCCCGAAGATAGCATCCCAGTTGATCGAAATACCAACGAGCAGGTGAAGCAGTTTCCTTTACAATCTGCCGTTTCGATTTATCTTAATGACTTTCGTCTTAATCTAATGACGAGTCTTAATGACTTTCGTCAACTTTATCGAAATAATTCTCTCTCCTTTCTTCTCGAAATTCGTGAAGCATTTACAGACATCCAGGAAGAATTAATAATTTCTTTAACATCCTCATACCTGAGCTTCCTAACCACGTCTTTGGCACCGCATGTTGTCAATTTCCATTCGAAGAACCCTAAGTGGACTTTTACTGTTCATTCCTTTTTAGTTTCTTTAAAAAAATTCAAAGAAACCTTTTTAACACTCTGTTTATTTATTTTAGTTTTAATATTTATTAATTTATTTTTCGCTTTCATTCGCTTCAGTTGGCTCCACATTGAAACCAAGAGTGTCTCTACGTTACCCCTGCGCAGTCACCCGTGCAATGCTCTCCTCCCAGGACATATTTCCAAAACTCCAAAGCAGTCCTGCTGGAATACGTTCTGCATCTTCGTCTCCCTTGGTGTACTCCGCTTCTCTCCACTTTCGCCTTGCGCACTCGTAGCATTTTTTACTGCGATCAATCAGAGCACAATATTTTTCCCAGCAAAGCTTTATAGAGCATTTACATTTCTTTTTGTTGATGAGGAGGATACCAACCACTAAGATATTGGCGTGCAGCAAGGAAGATGAGGCGAAGACCAAACTGTTAAACTAGGGAAACTTGAAGTGGAAGAGTTCGGTTACCTGGGAAGAGAGTATATAAAGATGTAAGAACAAGAAAGAAATAGAAGAATAGTCCAGGCAAAGACGGCATTCTATCAAAAGAGAAATCTACATACTGCTGGAGATGCAAAAAATGGCTATGAAAATTTTAGGGCTCTAAACCTGGCGACACATGCATCGAAGATATTGACAAGGATCATCTACAGAAGAATATAACGGAAAGTTGAGAGTTCCTAGATGAAGATCAATTCGAATTCAGAAAAAGTAACGGAACCAGAGAAGCAATTTTGGCTGCTTAGGCTGCCCTTAGGCTGCTCATAGAGAAGAGAATGGAGAAGGAAAAACCGACAATCATTGCATTCGTGGATTTAGAGAAGGCTTTTAACAACGTGGATTGGAATTTAATGCTTTGTATTCTGAGAGGAATTGGAGTGTCCTACAATTATCGAAGAATTATACACAGTTTGTATAAAAACCAAGTTGCTGTGATTAAATCTGTACCCAGCTGTGAAGGAGCAAGAATAAGGAGAGGGGTGAGATAACGCTGTGCACTGTCTCCTGCATTTTTTAATGTATGCATCGAGAAAGCCATCAAGGAGAAGTCTTCGGGAATGAGTATCCACGGGGAGAAATAAGCATGCTGCGATTCGCTGATGACATAGCACTCATAGCAGAGTCAGAG
The DNA here is from genome assembly GCA_933228895.1 of Platycnemis pennipes. Lineage (NCBI taxonomy): Eukaryota > Metazoa > Arthropoda > Insecta > Odonata > Platycnemididae > Platycnemis > Platycnemis pennipes. The sequence goes on from OW121851.1 coordinate 139,685,301, forward strand.
AAGGATCTGAGTAAGTTGCTAACAACCATGAAAAGGACAATGGCCAGACATCAGCCGAAGATCACTAAGAAGAATACTGAGTAAGACACTGGTGTACAGCAAGAGAAAAGAGGCCAAAACCAATGTCAAACTAGGAAAGCAAAAATTGGAAGAGGGGAAAGAGTTCTGTTACCTCGGAAGCCGAGTAACATACAATGGACGAAGCAAGAAAGAAATAGTCAATAAAATAGCTCAGGATCAGGGCATTCTATGAAAAGAAGAATCTACTTACAGCTGGAAATACAAGCTTGGAAGTAAGGAAGCAATTCATCAAAATGTATATCTGGAGCATGTTTCTTTATGGTAGTGAGGCATGGACGATGAGAGCAGCGGAGAAGAAAAGGGTGGAAGCATTTTAAATGTGGTGCTACAGAAGAATGAAGAAGATTGACTGGATCGACCGAGTAAGTAACGAGGAAGTCCTAAGAAGAGTGGGAGAAAAGAGAAGTCTTCTGAATACCCTGAGAAGAAGACGGGACAACTTAATCGCCCACATCTTAAGACACGATGGCCTGATGAAGACAATCGTCGAAGGAGAAGTGGACGAGAAGAATGGCAAAGGAAGACGTCGTATGAGATACAAATAGCAAAGTGATGAAGGATTTTGAAACAGAGGACATATGTCGATATGAAGAGATTAGCTGGTGGAGAGTCTAGTGGAGAGAGCTGCGTCAAAGCAATCTCAGGATTATCGACAGATGGCGGTGATTAGGATCAAACACAGGATCTCGGAGGCAGTGGTTAGTTGTAAATAGAATGATCACTAGGTATGATTCCACAAATTTATTTTACAACCGACCTAGGTTTCGTTTGTTTGACAATCATTATCAAGGTAAGCGCGGAGAGTCCACGAGCTCATTATATACCCACAAGGTGTTCACGTGATCCATGGGTTGGGGCAACAATGGGAAATGGGGGGGGGAGGGGAGCAGGGGAGCAATAACTAGTTGTGACTTGGCCGGATGAGGGGGGAGGATTAAGGAGATGGGTCAAGTTCGGGAGGAGAGAAAAGGTAAGGTCGGGAAGGGAGAGTTGGAAGAGAACATATATTCATTTAACAAATGTGCATTATTTCTGGTAGCAGACGTTATCTCCAACTGTTCGAGGAAGTTCAACTTGTGGCCTTTGCACTGGGTGTGGAGCACTTTGGGAACAATCGAAACCTAGGTCGGTTGTAAAATACATTGGTGGAATCTTACCAAGTGATCATTCTATTTAGTATCATGCGGTTGCACCAAGTGAAGCCTGAGGATTTCCTTTTTATTAGTGGTTAGTTGAATGCAGAAGTGAACGGGGTGAGACCACATGTATGTCCATTTTTACTGCTGTCTCTGAATTACAGCATTCCCACTTTAAAGCTTGAATCCATGGTTCGCTGCGTGCTGAGATGTTCCCTGCTCTGCTCGGACGATGGAAATATTCCTCCCGACCGCCCTCCGATGTGAATTAGTGCTACAATTTTCTTTTCCTCAATCGTGCGCCTTGAATCACGACTTCTCGTGGCGGACGCCGCCAAAACTGTCGCGTGGCGGACTAATCCCCCTCGCGGAAGGACACCACGCCGTTTCTTTGCCCGACCCACTTCCCGCGATGCCCGGACACTCCTCCTCCGTGGATTGCCCCCTTCCGCGCGGATGCTGGGAAGATTGGCAAATAGCGCATTTCCCTCCACTGAATGTGCCGAGCGAGTGCATAGATACTAGCACATTTTCCTCCCACTTTATCCATTGCCGTCGCGGAGCGTATCGGAATCGATTCAACTGGACTTCGTGGAAATTCTCGCGTTCCCAACGTGCCAGCCCTCAGAATCGGAGTAATAAACCGGAGTGCATTGTGATGTCGCCGTTCCTATCTTCAGCAATCCTTTCAGCCAATCTCGAGTGTAATATATATGTTCATCAGTTGGAGAATACTCACGAGCAGTCGTGCGGCTGCAGTATTCTCGTAAATATTGACGCGAGGACTGACTTCCTTCGGGCAACATCTACTCCGGCTAGCGCGCGCGCGGCTTATTCTACCTGTAGCTCCGCCTCTCGGGTGAAAAACATCCGCTGACTCGATGGGACTTGCTCCAATTAACTTGTGGCCTAGAATATGAACTTAGCCCCGGGCATGGATATCGATCGGTGGAAAATGGGGAAGTCTAATGTTTGAATATGCATTCCTTTTACCTCGTCCCTCATTTGCTCTTTGTCTTCTGCGAAAATTTATTTCCGATCCATCCTCTCTGACCACGGCTCTTGATATGACATTCACAGCCCCTATCTCATTCTGCTTCCTTATGAGAAATTATGGCAAGAAATCCGGCTAACGAGGCCAGATGATTTGAAAATTTCTATTCTTTTAAATTCCTTCGTGGCCATACTGTCATTTTAAATTGATACCTTTGCAGCTTCTGATGTACGCTCTAGTCTGACGTGTTTCGGGGAGTACTACTATTTGAGTATTTAGAGAAAAATCCATATTTTGCGTTCATGTCATATGTAGGAGAGTTTAAAGGAAATAGGTCCACAGTACACGCACTTAAAACCGAAACCGAAATTAGGATCACTAAGAGTTTGAGGAAATACAATGATGAAATCACCTTCTTCCAAAGCGTATTTAACTCATCCTCACAAAACACACTCAAACCACGGCAATTTCTGTCACCAAATGTCCCAAATTATAATTTCATGTCGCGGAATAGATCTCCAGGTAATTAGCATAATTCAAAGCAATCTTCCCGATCCCGATGAAATTTCTTTCAGACTTTATAAACATTAGATTCTGAAATATCCCCATACGTAGAAACAATATCCATTAAAGCACTAAAGAATCACTCAGCACCCAAAGATTGGAAATCAGCTAACACTACACCATTTTTGAAAGTGCTGATGGGGAAAACTAAGTAGCTACGGACCCATTTCAATCAAATTTGTGCCATAGATAGATCGATTATAGATTTAGACTATAATCAATCAACTCCTCATGGTGTTTCCCGGGCTACGCTAAGAACCTCATAAATTTCATTTTAACCAAAACTACGGACGGGTAACCACCTATAAATCTGGTTCGAATATTGACTCATCTGCTTCGAAACTTCAATTTGTTTAAAGATCACGGAAATTATAAAGACCTCACTAGATTAAGATCCTGATTAAGATACTCAACCCACATATCTACGTTAAATAGAACAACTCAATTAAGTCATTGAATGCTAATGTATGTATATACACAAGGGTAGCGATGAAGCTGTTAATTCACTCAAGATACGGCTAAGAGAACCGAAAATACGAGATGGCCATCGATCTTATGTGGTGATGAGTTTGCGTGGGCCATATTTGGATTTTCCGTGCGTGAAAGAGGACCAACAGTCACTCATCTCTCCGTGCACCTGGAAAACGGTCAGCGACACGCTACAACGTCCTACAACGTACGCTACGACGTACTACAACGACCACTATGTACAACATTGGTCACCAACTCCTCAAATGACCGCGCTAACAGTATTCTTCAGACAGTGGTTTTCTTGCAAAATAAGTTCAATGTTTTTCACACCCGTTGAATTTCAACGGGTAGCTTCCGCTAGTATCCATTAAAGCACTATAGATCCACTCAGCACTCGAAGATTGGAAATCAGCTAACACTGCACCTATTTTTGAAAGTGCTGATGGGGAAAAGCTAAGTAGCTACATACCCATTTCAATCAAATTTATGCCATGTTAACGTGTTTGAACACATTGTTGTCAGTTGGATCATGTAAATTTATCATTGCACGATATTTTTTCCGAATAGAATAGGAATTCCCTAGGGAAGCGTAATAGGCCCCTTCCATTTCTTTTACGCATCTACGATACAGCATCTACCGTTGTCAGTAGTAATCATAGAGGTATTATAGACGACACGGTAGTGTACAGGGATGTATCAAATGAAAATATACGGAATCGCTTAGCAAGGATTCAGATGCAATCCAAGTTTGGTTCGATAAATGGCAGCTACGAAACCTAAACCTGTATGAGGCTAAAACTTTTTGTAAGAGGAATAATTCCATAAAGTGACACTTGAAATATGAGTAAAACCGAAATGAAAAGCATCGAGGCACTTCACAGGGTCAGTTATCAGCCTCCTAATGGGTTGAACGCTGTGACCGCAATCACTGAAAATTTATCGCGGAGAAGACATATCCTGGAGATATGCGGCCAGGATTACTAAGGGTACTAGGGAAATGTGAAAAAGTTTGATGTTACTTTTCACTAGTTAGGCCCCACGTAGACTATGCAGCCTGTGTATGGGACCTGGTCGATTAGGTTTGCTCAGATAACTGTGCAGTGTGTAGCGTGGAGCGGCCAAATTTGTTAAAAGATGTTACGATAGGATTAGTATTGCATCAGAATTAATGGAAGAATTAGAAGGGGAATCGTTATCTGGTGGCTGGTTGAAGTACAGATTTAATCTCATGCATACATTTGAAATGGACAGCTTTAGGTACTGAAGATGTTAGATATATATTAAAAACCCTGCGTATTATGCTAGATTTGTCCTGGTGTATAAGATTAGAGAGCTACGTACTATAGGATTAGCAGTGAATTATGTGAGGAATTAGTTAGAAAATCATTATTAAAATGCAGGCATACCTGCGTGCAAACATGGTTCTCTGAAAATGTTACTGGGTCGTTCCATTTTAAATCGACAATTTTTTCCGAAATATCTTGCTTCACTACCTCAGATTTCAACTAAAAATGGTGCATAGATACTGTCAACCTTCTTGAGCCAAAAGCTCTGTTTTAGCAGGAAAAATGTAGCCCCTGAATTGTAGGCAGACATGCATTTCGTTAACGCGAGAATGTCGTCTTTTTACAACATTTTTCTGCAGGCTGCAGCAGACTGGTTTTGCGTGACACACACACCCACGCGAAAGGTGACAATGGAAAGCATATGAACTCTTATTATTATATTATTAGATGAGTTTAAAATGTACTTTTCGCAAGAATAAGTGTCTTTTTGTCGCTGTAAATGTAACTTGCAAAATTAATTGTTTTCACAAGTTTAGCCTAAAATTACACGAAGTAATTTTGAAAACGGGCCAGTTCTTCTCATCGTAGCACTCATACGTACCTAGTGTATGAATATATTAATAAACATTGAATGTGAGCATTTCTCACTGAGAAAAGGACACTTGAATTTGAGTACTTTGGAAAAAAGTGGGTTTTCGGAGCTAAAAAAGTCCATGTGGGACAGGGGTTAAAAATTATAGAAACATTGATTTAGAAAGTCTTATTGTTGTTCTTTTAGGCAAAAAAAGAATTGTTTTGTGTTTTTAGGTGTTTGGGTGATATAGTGGATGTAAGAACACTGTTCAATTCCCACAGGCAATGGGCCTACACAGACTCACATTCCAACAATACTATACAATAACCATCATTAATCCTCATGGGATTGTGTTTAAAAATTAGGAAGTCATTGGTTTCATCATCATCATCAAGGGTCAACTAGGATTGGTTTGACGCAGCCCTCCACTCGATTCTTCTATCGGCCAACCTCTTCATACCAACGTAGTTCCTCTCTTTCACGTCCTTTACGACCTGCTCCATGTAACTCATACGAGGGCTGCCTTTTCCATTCTTCCCGTTCACTTTTCCCTCGACGATTGTCTTCATCAGGCCATCGTGTCTTAAGATATGGCCGATTAGGTTGTCCCGTCTTCTTTTTATAGTTTTCAGTAGACTTCTCTTTTCTCCCACTCTTCTTAGGACTTCTTCATTTGTCACTCGGTCGATCCATTTTATCTTCATCATTCTTCGATAGCACCATATTTCGAATGCTTCCACCCTTTTCTTCTCCGCTGCTGTCATTGGTTTAGAAATTCTAAATGTTGCTGAATCAGGTACAAAAAGAAATGTTTCGTTTTTATGAGGGGTTTGGGAGATATAGTCAGTGTAAAAACAGTTCTCCATCTGACAGGCCATTTGCCTTTACAGGCATATGCATTCCTACAACACAAATGTTTTAACCAGACACCCTGAGGAATCTACACTAGAAAAGCTTGATGAATCCATAGAAAGTACAAAGACTATAATACGTCACGAATTTAATATACTTCGAAGGAAAGAAGCGTGGCGTAAGACATCGGACCAGTCTGCAGTGACTGACATGATTAGGGGAGAATAACGGAAGTTCACTTACCCTTGAGACCACTGCCGACATACACTAAATAGACTGGCGATGCACGGATAATCGAAAGCTCGGATAACCCGCGCACGCATAATCGGGAGTTTACTTAGGGAGTACCTACTGTAGTTTAGGGGGTTTACTGTAAATCCATAACTCGTGTACAGCTTTTCTTTTAAACGTTAAATAATAAGTAGAACATTATGAAAATAACCTACAAAAATATCACGGCATCACACCGGCTCAAAGGTACGAAAAAGCATTTTTAAATGAAACTTTCACCTCAATTTCAAATACCTCGAGGGAAAATATCAGCATGGTAAACATGAAATTCTACATCTACATCATACCCTGAAAGCCACCGCGAGGGTGTGTGGCAGGGGGTGAAGATCACCAAGCATGCACTATCGACATGCAAACAAGCAAATAAAGGGTCTCATGCAATTAGATTGTTAGTATCTAATTTTTATTTTAAGGGATTATTACATGCATCATGCACTACAGACTACTCTAAAATATTTTCCCTGCACCTTTTAACGAACCTAGCTGCTCTACGCTGCACACTGTCTAGTTCTCTGATCAAACCTAACCCACATGGCAAAGCAAGCTTGCTGCAACCTTGCAGCAAGCTTGTCATTGCAAGATAGCAACCTTGCAGCAAGCTTGCATTGGCAAGGTTAAAGCTTGCAGCAAGCTTGCTGCAATCTGACTACTGCACCTGTTACAAGCTTGCTGCAAGGTTGCACTGCAAGCTTGCAGCAAGTTTCATGCAAGCTTCACGCAAGTCCTGTGCAAGCTTCACACAAGTCCTGTGCAAGTTTCAACCCTGGCAAAAATAGAGGGTACGCCGAGGGTAGGAAAGCATTCATGAACCACACACTAAAACATTGCCTATGGAATGCAATTGTGCAAAGGAGCTGTAACAATGTTCCTAGCGAAACAAATTAGTTAGGTATTACAAAAAAATCACTACTTGCATGAGTACCCCTATAGTTTCAAAATTTAAAAAGAAAATGACTTTCCCGCATTTGTAAACGCGAAAGATATAACTCTTAACAATACATACTTGACCTACGTGTCCTATTACCTTATCCTAAACGACCTAACGAAATGCAAATCACGATGGCTATCTAGCGCTTCTTCGCTAACAAATGACTGTTGGGAGGCCGTGTATATACAGCTGCTGGCTTGCATGAATTCGTTAGTGATAACTAACTTTACAACATATGGACACGGATATTTGAATCATTAAAACATTTCCCCAATGACCATTTTGTGGCTAAAAGTAAGCATGACCGTTATGAATATGCATAACGGATATTCTTTCAACTCCAGGAGAGATAAATAAGAGTTTCCTCAGTAATATGGCAATCGCCATCTTCATCCGACGGGCCGCGGGATCCTTGGTAGAAACCCTGACGTCAATACCACTGTTTTCTGTACTCAATCAAACTGTATTCACAATTAATCTGTATTCACGACTTTACAAACTTGTTCTTCTTTGTCAGTTAACTTATCGTTACGCATGCTTAAGTTAATTTCGCGCAAAATTTTCCTATTAACTCGCTCTTCTTCAATTTAGCTCGAATTGTTTTTCTTCCACGGGAAATAAGCCGTGCGCGTTCAAGCAAAGGTAACTCTACTTCTCCCTTAGTAGGAACCGTATAGTTGCAATTGCCTTGGGCCTTGCACTATTGCTACCAATGTTGCCGGAGTCCTGCAGCAAAGTTGCCAAGGTTGGCACACTTCATGCAAATTGAGCGTAACTTGCACGGAACGTGTCAATATTGGCAAAATTGCAGCAAGCTTGCATCTAGATTGCCAATCTTGGCAAGCCATATGCCAGCCTCAACCAAACTTGCTGAAATCTTGCATGCTATGTGGGAATTCATTAGGATCCCAGACACTGGCTGCATACCCAAGGCGGGGCCTAACTAGTGAAAAGTAGCATCGCTCTTTTCTCTTCTCATCACATTTTCCAAGTACTCTTTTTATAAATCCTAGCTTTCTCTTCGCTCGGCCGCATATTTCCTGGATGTGTCTTCCCCACGATAAGTCTTTAGTGATTGTTACACCTAAATACCTTATGGTTTCAAAGCTTGTCGTGTGGCTAATGCTGTGTGTTCGCTCTTTATCGAATCCCAGACACTGGCTGCATACTCAAGGTAGGGCCTAACTAGTGGAAAGTAACATTCTTTGTTTTGCTAAGTCATGACATGCGCTAATTAAGGAACAAACACAATATGCATTCTTCCATAATTTCCATATTAACGTATACGGTACCGTATAATTAGTTATGCGTTAATGAACTGTGGCCCTAGTATTTTTTCAACGCATTTGGGAAATTAATGCAATATTCACTCAATGACCCTCGACCTCCCCCTAAGCTGCCCTTGTCTCCCTTCACCCTGAAAGGCCAACTCATAATCCGAACCAAATCCGTGTGTCCAGGATTACTCTGACCTCATTCCCATACATCTGTGCCCTCTCTCACATGAATCCGCCGCCGCCGCCGCCTCCATATGTCGCAGTTCGGTCATGAATGCCCGCCTGTGTGTGTTTGCTGACCAACCCATCGGATCTCGAATTGAACGTGACAATTCTCACTTTCGCACGCTCCAACACCACCCCCGGACCTCAGGCCAGGGCGATATATATATATATCTGGTCGGAAGGGAGTCAGGGCCCCCGTTTATGGAGCCGTGCCCTAAAAGGAATTGCCCCTGAAGCAATTCATAAGGATTTACGCCGAAGTGCGCCATTAAGAATTCTGCGGAATAGGTCAAGAGACGTATTAGTCTACCGTGTGCCAAAATAATCCATTTTCATCGCCACATTTGGCCCAGTCGCAGTTAACCAGGATATTGCTTTCGCCAAGGCACATTATAAAATTCGGAATCGCCGACAGTTTAACCCTTTGTTAGGCTAGCTGGTACGTAAAACTAGCTGGTACATAATACTTTTCGGTCATAAACACTGCCCCTCCGTAGATCCTCCTCAATTCCCGATATGAGTGATTGAATATTATAGATATTTAAAATGCACTTCTTTTTAGATGAAGCGTATCCATGGAAAAAAATAAATTTTGCATTGTTTGTTACGCGGTTGCATTTCATGCCATTAGATTTGAAGGTAAAAGTAATTCCAGAATTTCACGGAGTAAAAATCGTCTGCCTTGACCTCGACTTGTGGAGTTCCACGCCGAGTCGTAACCGCGCATCTCGTCACCGCGACATATGGCAACCAGGCACCGCGTAACTTACTATTTTGTAAACGCGACAACTAGCATACGGTCATTTGGTAACCGGAAGTGCAGAAAACGACTGCTGGGGAGTATGAGAAATATCCATATCCAAATTAAGAATGACGCGTAACATGAAAAGTTTGTGTTCTGTGCAGTGTGTATTATTTCAAGCAACGTAAATTTCGATATAAATTTCACATTATCAAGGAAACAAATGGATGTGAGCGAAATGGGAATATGGCCTCAAAGGCATGAGAAGAAATCTTTTATAACACGGGGGATATAAATGACAGTTTCTAGCCAGGATACGCTGTGCTCTGATAAACAGATAACAAACTGCTAACGGTATTCGACGTGGTATGATAAACCTTAGACAAGCAAGGACTGCACTGCGGATGTCAGGCCTCATTGGGCTGGTATTACTACATCTACATCTACGTAATACCCTGCATTCAACATTAAGTTGTGTGGCAGGGGGTGAACTCTCACCAAACATGCACTACATATCATAAATAAAATAGGATCAATATTAATATTTTAGTCTAAAGTTCACCATTTAAAAAGATAAAAATTGCCAAGTAAGTATGCAAAAACACTCTGTTAGTTAAGTTAGATTGAAGTCCTCACCAGCATGCAGCTACCAATGTTATCTATTGCTACATTCGTATTGGATATATTTACCGTTATTCATATCCCTAATTTTACGAGCAAAAAAGGACATTTTGAATCTGTCAGTTCGGCAATCAATGTCTCTAAATTTTTAATCATGGTCCAATCTACCGTAGTAAGTTGAGGTTCGTAAAATATTTTTATCGTCATCACTGAAAATATTATCTTGGTATTTATTTAAGAGATTAAGTCTAAATTTCAACCTGCGATCTGCCCTGCCCCATTATTTCCCGTAGGTATGTGTGTACCCCAGGAAAGATCATGTGTCAGTCTTATTCCAAAAAAATTAATGGATTACATGTTTGTTAATTCATCATTACTTATTTTGTATTTGCTAGGAGGAGAATGATTCTTTTGCCAAAAATTCATTGCCATACATTTAAAAAAATTATATTCTAACTGCCATGTATCACAACATTTTTCAATTGCTTTCATTTCGTTTTATCCGTTCGCCCTGAGGGTCCTGCGTGATGAAGGGGCCGAAAAGTACTTGGCGAAAAGTATTTTAGATTTAATTCTATTGAGTAATATTATCGTGAGGTGCAGGCTTTTTCTTCCAGAGCTTCCAAAAAGAGTTTTCCTGTAGCCGAATTATTGCCCGTTTATTGGAAATTCATGAGACGTTCTGCTTTGGTTTGCGAAAAATAAATTTCATCAATCCAAACATTATTCGTTTGACCCGAAATCTCACTGTGCCTTGGAGATTAGGCCTCGCCTCGCGAAATGCCTTTTTTGCTGAACCACCGTTCCACTAGTGTGAGGGAGTCTTTAAGTACAGCGTGGCTGAAGACGTGCTTGAGGTAATGCTGCCTCCTAAAAATTAAACTTTACTTCCCACGACTTATATCTACCATACTAGCTCTATAAATTTGGAATGCGAATTTGACTTTATGATAACTGGAAGTCTTTTTTACCTTTCTCAAATTCAAATCAAGCTCCATGTGCAGTCAACACGTATTGGTTTTCTTAAAATCGAATTAAAGGATTTAGAATTTTTCATTCGATAAATATGTGTGATTACGGAAGATATTTTAAGGTTTTCTGCCTGACTAATGTGTTCGGCTCCTCACTCTGTCCTTCACGGACCCAAGGGATGTTGATAAAGAGCAATTCTTGTGTAAGTTGATTACGGCGTGCTGCTGCGATGCTAATTGGCTCATTTATTAACCGGACGATCCATTTCGGCCGTGAATTCATTGTTCTTTCGAATTAAAAATATAGTAGAATTAAGTTTTATGTACTACATCGGATGAGAGTATTTCTCACTGTTCGATGTAAGACCCTAAACCTAATGCTACAAATACAAAATCAATGCTCTGGGTGGGATTCGAAGCCGCGACCTTTGAATTACTAGGCCAACGAGTTGCCAACTTAAAAAAAATTGCATTTAAAATATTCAACCTCGCACCGTTATACACTGCGAAATCATTACATCGCCAATTGCTGGCTGGAAAGTGAAAACTCTGCGGCTCCCTGATGTATTTTGCTGAGGAATCTGGAGAACATCCAGTGATTCAGTGAAGATTAAATGTGGCATTCCGTTATCAGGAAGCCGGAACGCCCGCGCCTGCGAACCCATAGTCTCTATTCACCATCTCATTCGCAGTACTTATGTTTTCCAGGATGTGTAACGTCATTTTGTAATTATATGGGTCATTCCACCTCAATTCAACAAACGTTTGTCCCTTAGGGTGTCAGATTTTGATTAAAATTAATGTACGGGAACAAAATCAACTCAAACTGAATATCCTCAAACAGTTTTGTGAAAAAAAATTTTTTGAGCGAATTATGCATGTTTTAATTTTTTCGCATTTTTAGCAAAAATCCGAGCCTTAAATCATATTATCACTAATATCTCCGCTTGTAATTGTCATACAGCAATGATTAATAGCTCTTTTCAAAGCTAAATCTTTATTGAATGCAAATATATAACTAAAAAATTAATTTCTTCTAAACCCTATTGTTGTTAATTACTAATGTTTAAAAAATTGTTAATAAACTTTTCTCAAATACTCCATCTCAGAATCGGCCGAAACTTTTTTTCCGGAATCTAAACATACCCAGCTAACTATTCCAAAAATAAAATTTAGTGGCAATTCATAAATGCTTTTTTTATAAATATTTAAACATTTTCTCTCGCGAGGCCCGTCGGCTCCCCCATTTGGAATACACGCAGCAGGCACGCGATGCAAGCATAAACATTTCCTAATTGCTCAAGGTCGTGACTATATGAGATAAAAATATATTATAAACTATAAATATTAACAACAATTGTTATTTGTTCTGTCTATGATTTAAGGCTTGGATTTTTGCTAAAAATGCGAAAAAATTAAAACATGCATAATTCGCTCAAAAATTTTTTGTTCACAAAACTGTTTGAGGGTATTCAGTTTGAGTTGACTTTGTTCCCGTACACCAATTTTTATCAAAATCTGAGACCCTAAGGGACAAACGTTTGTTGAATTGAGGTGGAATGACCCATATGCTTTATTTGCTTCGCAGGTGCGCTCGAAGTGACCCACACAAATGCGCTGTGGTGTGCGTTACCCGTCATGGGTTGGTTCTCGTATCTATCTCATTTCAAACCGGGAGATATATTTAATTAATACATCTACATCTACGCGATACCCTGCTAGCCACCGAGAGGGTGTATGGCAGGGGGTGAAGATCACGAAGCATGCACTACCGACATGCAAACAAGCAACTATAGGGTCTCATGCAACTAGATTGTTAGTATCTATAGTATGTAAGAGGTTAATACATGCATCATGCACTATAGACTACTCTAAAATATTTCCCCTAAATATCCCTTTGCTATGCTGCCTATTCTGTTCTCTTATAGTACGGGGAAAAATGCCATTTTGAATCTATCAGTACGACAATGAATCTCTCTAATCTTGTTTATCTGGTCGAATCTAGGTTAATACGCTGGTGTTTTTAATATGTGCATAACATCTTCAGTATAGTTATCTGATTGAAATTTCTCTAATAGATTTAACTGTACCTTACCCTACGCTCCGATAATGACCCCCACCCAAATTCTTGTGTTAATTCTGAAACACTACTCAACTTGTCGTAACACCTTTCAACGAACCTAGCTGCTCTACCCTGCACACCGTCTAGTTCTCTGATCAAACCTAATTCATTCGGATCCCATACACTGGCTGCATACTCAAGGTGGGGCCTGACTAGTGAAAAGTAACAACGCTCTTTTGTCTTCTCATCACATTTCCCAAGTACTCTTTTTATAAATCCTAGCTTTCTCTTCGCTCGGCCGCATATTTGCCTAATGTGTCTTCCCCACGATAAATCTTTGGTGATTGTTACACCTAAATATCTTACGGTTTCAACGTTTTCGATCTTCGTGTTATTAATTCTATAGGATCGCTCTATCGAATTATTCCTCCTCCAAAAATTGATAGCTAAACACTTTTTAAGGTTGAGTTCTAACTGCCATTTGTCGCACCACTCTTGAATTGCATCTAAATCCTTGCTAAGCGATTTGCTGTCTCCTTCTTTTGATATACCCCTATGCACTACAGCATCGTCTGCAAAAAGTCTAAGATTACTACTAACTACGGCACCCAAGTCGTTCATGTACAAAAGAAGTAGAAGCGGACCTACTACGCTACCATGGCTAATACTGCTACCATCGCCAAAAAGTGGGGGAACACGATTAAGTTCCAAGGATTCTGTTCTGGGTGAAAATGGAAATCATGCTTTACACTTACTTTAGTGTCCTCCAGTACGTATTTTGCAATCGGGTCGGAAAACTAGCGTATGCGTCAATGAACAACGTAAGGTGTAGTTGTGTGAAGGAAGGCAACGAGTGGCCAAATCTTGCTCAGAATTTTGTGGTTTTGTAAGATAAGAAGTCGAATGGTGAGGTTGTCGAACGGTGTCCTTCTCACTGGAAGGCCTATTCCCACCGCAAGGAGTCCTACTCTATTTCTCCATTTCTGCCCTATGATCGATCATACCTCGAGTCCCATTATTGCCAGGGGTTGAAGTTGCCCTGGCAGCGATCGCCTTTTTCAATGCGGTCACGAAGGGCAGAAGTTACACACCCTACACCCCCGCAATGTATGCACGCACCACAATTATGATTTTTTTCGTTCTCTTGATGTTTTTCGCCTTAAAACTAAGGATTTTTCTCTCCTGAATATATTTTTTGAGATAACCGTTTTAAAACTAATTATCATCCCTGGCCGAGCACAGTACTTACGTATTGCCACACTAGACGTCCTTATCACGTCTTTTGCTGTTCTTTTGTTGTTTCATAGGCGAGTAAGGTATTAGCGGATTGGATAGTCGCAGCTTGAGCACTAAACGTAAAATCTCTCGGACAACCATCACTCGATTGGAGATTCGGAGCTGATGGACAAGCACTGTCGGGATTTGCAGACAACCCGAAAAAAATGTGCGACTCAATGAATGGTCCGCGACTCCCGCCTTATGCCACCTTCTCGTTGGCTGAATTTACGGTGGAGGAGCAGTGGGGGGGGGGGGGGGGGGTCAATCCTCCGAAACGTGATGTCTGCAGCTGACGCCGGCAAGGCCATTGCTAGTACGTAGGGCTCCTTCGGTGGATGCGGCACTTCAATGAGTAGTTGCGCGTAGTTTTAAAACCAGCGGACGTGGGAAAGTTGGGACATTCGGCATGAATATGCGAGAGCGAAAGGTTGGGCACAGGAGGCGCCATCTCTGAGGAGGCGCCAAGATCAAAGCCTCGGACCCATTGTCCCCCCCCCCCCCTTCCCTCGAGGAGCTCTGCTGAAATGTATGCATTAAGCGATGAATATTCATATCCGACCCCCGTCCCTCAACTTTTCCGATACCCTCGACCCTGAAAACCCCTTACCTTATCGAAACCATCGAGGCCAAAGGGAAAGGAGTTGAAGATACCGGGGAAATAAGCAAATAGGAGGAGAGCTTTAAAATACATATTTACATTCCCGGAGAGGAAAAATCTTGGGTGGTCGGGGGAGGGAGCGAAGGGGAGGGGGAGGGAAAAGTGGGCTTATTTTTTTAATTAAACTGTTGGGAGGGACCTCGTGCGTTCCCCCGTCGCTCACTGGAGGAGCTGGGATCGGGGCCGAGGGGCCCTCGTTTCGAGGAGGTCCCCTGGCGAAGCAAGAGGGTCGCGTTGGGACCCTGCGCGTGACCAGCCATTTGCGGTGTTGAGAGGGCCGCAGATGTGTCGTGGATGAAATTTGCTGAAGGGCTTTGAAGCGGACGGACCAAGGTATGCACTCCATTCACGTGTGATGCTTAAAGAGTAGAGGTCCTCGAAATACTGGATGTAGCAATCCATTCGAAGAATCTCAGCCGCATGCAAAGAGATTGCGGATTAACATTTGGCGGTGTCGGAAGTGTTTTGTCGTCTTGAGCGAAGATTGCAGAACTTGAGTGCACTTCGCAGAGTAAATAAATTGATCGTCTTCAGAGTGAAATCTTAGACCCCCCCCCCCCCCAAGAATATGCAGCTGGTATTCATAGCGTCTCATTTATGGCTCCAATTGGTTAAGCTCTCGAAACACAAATCACTAAAATGTCACTAAAATCACTGAAATGCCACCAAATGAGGGTTAATTATTCAGGATCAATCACCTCATACTTCTTGTACTGTTTAGACATTCCAATTAGCGCAATGGGTTCAGGGAGAACCACATTCGTGAACTGAAAAGATAAAAGATAAGAAAGAAGTAACGCCTGTCGTTAGCCGAGTGGCTGATTGCCTGCTCGTCTTCGCTTACGACTCCCGGTGGAAGGCGACTTAAAAAGCAAGGCGGAGGTTTCCAGTGTGGTGATGCTGTCACTAATGCTGTGGTATTAGTTCATCACTAAATTGCATGATGAAGTAACGCATTGACAGTGGGGTCGTTTACCATATTTTTTTTATTGCCGAATATGATAGAGTTTGTAAAATAAAAGCAGGAGAGAGAAATTAAGGTTCAAACTTTATCGCAAACGTTTATATTGTCCTTAATGGTTTCTTTCTTTCGAAACTGGTTGAGTTTATCTACAATTAGATCGTTTACCATATTTTTTTGTTGTCGGATCTGATAGAGTTTGTAAAATAAAAAGACCCGTTTTTTCCGATTTTTGATCCGTCAATTATTTCTCGAGTTATAAGCGGCGAAAAACTGATGTTTTTAACCCTTTCGGAAAAGTGGTGCAACCTCTGACGTACATCGACTTCGTCCAATCACAACTTAGCCCGCGAAGCTACTTTGCCTCATCGCAAAGGTGGGGTGGGGACAGCTGACTCTGCCAATAGGAGCAGTTGCGACAGCATCTGTACTAGCAGACCTTCCGAGAATCCCCCTCCTCTCCCTTCCCTTCCCATAAAAGCAATCAAGGACGGGAGGAAAACGACGTCAATGTTATCACTGCAGTTTTTTCGGTGGGCGTCACCTTTTGGTTATTTTAATTTTTGATTTATGAGTGAATGGTTGTGGTTAGAAGATTAATTTTTTCACTTAAATTCTTTTTCCGTTTCCATCTAACAATTTCGTGCACAAAATTGTGATTTCGGTTCCGAGTAAACGCCCCCATT
Organism: Platycnemis pennipes; assembly: GCA_933228895.1. Taxonomy (NCBI): domain Eukaryota; kingdom Metazoa; phylum Arthropoda; class Insecta; order Odonata; family Platycnemididae; genus Platycnemis; species Platycnemis pennipes. The sequence goes on from OW121851.1 coordinate 139,701,959, forward strand.
CTTGTTGCAGATATAACCGAGAGCATTTAATAAGAGCCATGAATCCTGATCATATCTGTCTCAGTTTCTGGGTGCAATCTCTGCAGCAGACCAGGGCCACTTGTAAAAACTCCAGCAAGGGTGAATGCGGTAGAATATGTTCAGATTTTAAGAAGTCATTTGTTGCCTCGTCTTAGCGAAATCGTTCCTGAGAATGGACAGCCGGGTTTTGTCCGGAGCAATCTGCAAGGCGAATTCCACGGAAGATATTTTTAAAGACAACCCACGATGAAGCGTTTAACCCCGGTCGGCGAACTCACAGGACCTAAACCCCATCAAGAATGTGTGGGGCATCATTGTGAACGAATGGTATTTCGGCAGAGAAAGGACCATTGTAGGTCCATATTTGGGATGCTTGGAATCCTTTAGGCCGGCGTCTCCGAGTAATAGAACATTTAGTTGGTCGATGCAGCCACGGTTAAGATGTGTAATTGAACAAACAGATGATATTACGAAATATTAAAGCTGCTTTATGATGATTGAGCATTTTATTTTAAGCTTCTGTAAGGAAGATATTGAAAGTAAACTTAATCATTCATACCACTTCTATTCCTCATCTTATGAAATCTTGACTGTCCCTAAAAAAATATTTTCAAAATGAACGAGCCCATATACACTAAGCTGTCCCCCCTGCCACACACCCTCGCGGTGGCTTGCAGGGTATCGCGTAGATGTAGATGTAAGCTTCAATATATTTCATCATAATCACTTATACAATCCTAAACTAACCTTAAAACACGATCATTATTTTAATTGATTGCCTGTAAATCTTATCTTAAATACATTCGTCTGATTTTTCGCCAGGATGAAGTGCAATTGCCTTCTTTGAGAACTATAAATAAATTTATACCTTGCTTGAAACTTTCGCGGGTCATTATGGATGTATACATTTGTTCTTCAGGTTCCCTTTAAAAAGCTTTGGAAATTAGAAAATGCCAGCAAAATTACAATAGGGACTGTGGCCTCCAAATCAGCCACACGTGGGACCCTGCTTTGAACCTTAATATAAATGCTATGACCACTCTTCCCATCCTTTTCCCACCATGAAACCCCTAATTATAAACTCCTCCAACTCGTCAGATAACTCATTCCCTTTGATAAAGTGACCAGCAACGGCCACGTAACGTCAGGTATCACACCTGGTAATTGTACGCGGGGTACACCCGAAGAACAAATATATACATCCAATTCATACCTTGACTAAAGGACAACTCATTCCAAAATAGCAGTATTGATGTACCTATAATATAACCTGTTTTTCATGACGCGTACCGTGTTAGCGCCGCCTAATGGACACCATACCTTGTGGTACACGTCGTGATGACGCCCAGGCGGTGAAACATCTGTTGCGGGGCTGCGTGTATAATAAATTAGTTGACAGTTCAACGTGTGCAATTTAATTTTAACCCTTAATTTTGATCCTTGATTCTCTTGATAGCAGTGACTGGCGGTGTCAACTAACTGAGGGCGTCCAAACCGCTGTGAAACAAGCATCTCTCTCTCTCTCTCTCGAATTTTTCTCATGCCTCTTATTTTGAACTGTTGCGGTGCATTATTGCGGGATCTGCGTTAAATTTATGGCCCCTGTTCAGCATTAGAATTATCAGGCAGGCGTTTTTATAACGTTTTAGGAGAGGGAACAGTATTTATCTCTACCAAAATATTTAATTATGAAAAACTCAGGAAATTCGCACCGACCCCTCATCATAAAAAGTGTTCATGGAACGAGAGGCATAAAAGAACATTAACTAAAACAAACCCTTGCTGTGACGCAATAAAAGGTAGTAAGGAGGGAATGTAAGGGATTTATGACTGTTATGGAGAAATGATGAGCTCGAAACATGTGAGTAGAAGAGTACGGAAGCCTAGCAGGCAGTGAATGGATTTGTGTACAATGCATGACAATTGTGTGATCGCATAGAGGTTTAATAGAAGGCGATAAATGGCAATGATTTTAAACTGTCATCTGGACTTTAAACCATTTTTTAGGGAGAGAAATATCTCCTTCATACCTTCTTCGAATTCTCACACCACTGATTCATCGCAACGCGCAAATCACACAATGTCATTTTCATGCAGCTGGATGTTTTTCCTGATAATAATAATGATAATGTTTATTATGTTCAAGGATTTACACCCCCTATGAACAGTTATAAATAAGAAATATTACAATAGAGCTCACAATGTGATATTACCACAAAAAAATTAAGGGTTCAATAGAATATTACAAAAGACATTGAATACTACGTGACATTTTGTTTACAGTGTTACAATTTTGTATTTGGGTCAGCGGGAGAAAGACAGCGGAAGCAGTAATAATAAACATGAGCTAAATACACAGGAAAATTGATAACTCAAAATACAGAACATCACTAGGTAGATGGAACAAAACAAGAGATTTTCCTTTGAATATTACGGACAAAGGGATTTTTCTTTCAGAAGTTTGAAGAGTTTCCTTTTGAATATGTTCAAGGATGGAGAGTCTTTGATATTTTTGGGGAGGTTGTTCCATATATGCGATCCTATAACTGTGACCGAATTTTGATAAGTCGTGGATCGGATTTGGGGCACATAAAGATAATCAGGATCCATCCTAGTTACAACATTAAAGGACTTTACCTTAATTGGATAAAACTCAACTAAATAATGGGGTTCATTGTGTTTAAAGAGGGAGTACAGGAAACAGGCCATCATGAATTTGGGCCTTGTTTTTAGATCAAGCCAAGAGAGCTTATCGAGGTAGGTAGAAATATGATCCTCCCTCCGCAGATCGAAGACGTATCTGACACCAGAGTTAAAGAGACGCTGGAGCTTGATATTGAGTTCCTCCGTTAAATCATGAAATACCAAATCGCAGTGATCGGAATGTGGAAAAATAAGGGAGGAAATCAGCCGTGTCCTCAGATAGGTGGGCAGCAGAGTTTTGTGTAATTTCAGCTGATGAAGGATTGCATTAACCCTATTGGCTATGATGGCTATGATTGGCTAAGGTGATGGAAGACTTTGGTGACATTTTTACGCCAAGTGGATAAAGGAGCGGTCGACTGTAAGCGTTAGTGCTAGTGCTGCCATGAGCGCGAAAAATAGTCGGCGAAGTCCCCTGCAAAAGGCACTTTCTTTCCTCTTCATCTACATCTACATAATACCCTGAAAGCCACCATAAAGGTGTGTGGCAGGGGGTGAACTCTCACAAAACATGCACTACATATCATGCATAAAAAAAGGATTAGTACTTGTATAGGTACTGTCCAAAACTACGCTATTTCAAAAAAGATAAGAATAGCAAAGCAAACATGCAAAAACATGCTGTTAGTTGGGTTAGCTTTAAGTCCGTATACCAACATGCAGCTACCAATGTTATCCATTGCTACACTCGTACTGGATATATTTACCGTCATTCATATCCCTAATATTATCTCTTGGTGTTGGGCGTGCGCTGTCACTCACCCTTTGCCTTATCTTCAGGCGCTCCAGGAAAGAGTGCTAACCTTGGCTGCTGTTAGCTGCTTTTGCGGCCTCCTTAAGGAGGTTGATCCGAAAAGTGAAAGTCATGTCATTTTTTTTATATTTTCAGCACTTATAGAACTAAAGTTCCTCTGTCTAATAAAGTAAAGGTAATTACACCAACCCATACTCCTTTTTCCACAAATTGCATTTGAAATTACATACGATTAACGGCGAGAATGGCCATCACATGGGAATATAACGTTTAAAAATACCATAGTGACATGTCATTTTTGCAAAAAACTGATATTTTATGCGTAATTTAACAAGAAATAAAATGACAAGAAAAAAAGGCATCAACCTGCTGTATTTTTCGCTAAATCCACCAATTTCTGCGCTTGTAGATAACGAAATGCGTTAGTTGTCTGCAAGTGGCGCTGCTGTCGCTCTAGCCAAAATGATTGGCGTATGAGTAATATCGTTACTAATGAGATATTAAAGCATATTTCAGAAAAATATTATAACTAGGGATGGGTCGGTTCCACTTTTTTTCGGTTCCGGTTCCGATTCGGTTCTTAACTTCGGTTCTCGGTTCCGGTTCTTAATTTACCACTTACTTTGCATTGCTCAATGGTAAGATAAGGTAATCAATAATCATTTTCAGAGACTGAATTAGAATAATTCGCGACTTTGAAGCATCTAAGTACACTATTTCACCAGGTTTTAATGTGAAGCCTCCACTTTCGGAGTGTGAGTAGGTTTCAAACTGGTTTTCGCGCCAATTATTTAGGTACCGATTATTTTTGGCCTCGGTTCCGGTTCTAAGCTCAAGAACCGGTGGAACCGAGAACCGAAGAACCGAACCGACCCATCCCTAATTATAACATAACGTTTGCTAGTAATATTCTGGTGTTATACATTAGTAAATTCATTGAGTACATGAATTTATTTCTGTAACGTAAATGCTGAATTGTCTCCATCGTCGAGCTGATTAAAATTATCATAAAAAATAAATCCTTCGACTTTCTATCGTATTTCTTTTGATACTTATGACTTTAAAAAATAGCTTAGGTTATTTTCTTTGTGAAGTAAGGATCACTTAGCAGGCATATACTCGTACTTAAATTAATAAGATTCCTCAGACAACTTGACTCAAGCAGTCGCGAGCCAACCTCCTCAACGGCGGGCACTCTTGAGATAACTGCGCTGCTGGCGCAAGAAGCCTGCCACTCCCACTTTACAATCGTTCCGCAGTGACTAATGAGTTCACCATGGCATTCGTACATTGAGGACTTCTTGTGCAATCCCTCGTTCTCCTACCACTCGTTACCATTTTAGCGGAAGAAGTGAATTTTTGTAATGTTTGAGCCGATTGAGTAATGGGTGTGCACGGGGCAATGACATCGCCATTATCTTCACGTTAGCATCCGGTGTTTATAATGCAATTTTACAGAGTTCAAAAGCCACACTTTCACTTTCTTGTCCACCAGGATTCACGCATCTTCATAAACATTGAAGTAATTATTCAGGGAGTTTTTCAGTTCATGCATTTAATTTTGGACGGTCCTTCCTTGCGTCAAACACTCTTATCTCATTTACGAGTCGGATGGGAGAAACGCCATGGACTGCATTTTAATTCACTTACTGATGACAGAGAGCTGTTTTGAATATTTTCATATCCATGACGAAAAGGCTTCTATGTGGATTATATTTCCATTTTTCATTTCAGAGTGATTTCCTCTGTTTCAGAGAGCAAGAGGAGTTTCCCCACCGAAAGAAATTAATGCTGATCGATGCCATTCGTTAGTTATCGCTCTCCACGATGATTAGCATATAAGAAAGTGGGAGGCATATATTTTTCAACTTACTTTGTGGTTGTATTCAGCGGACGTTCCGCTTTCTCTCTCTCTCTCTATACGTTCCTGAGGAAAGCATCATCGCTACCCACGATCACGCTTATGTAATATAATAATAGAAAACAGGGAAGGTAGCAAACTATGTAGTCATACTGCCTTACGTCCTTCGACAAATGTGACCAAACTGAGTGGAAAAAGTAAAAAGAAGGCAAACCTATTGAACGGAATCCTTCCTCGCTTGCTTTTGGTGACACCTATGCCAGGAATACTTCGGTGTGGATATCAAGTACCTATCAATTCGATTAAAAAAATAATTACTCTCAAGAATTTGGTATTAGAATTGAAACTTATTATATTATATTATTACGACCAAAGTACTGGTAAATTCGATCATGCCGGAGGGAATCTGTGAAACGGAGACGAGGAAAACTGATCGCGCACATCCTTAAGACGCAATGCTGTCTTGGAGAATAGTCACCGTCGAGTGAGTGGAGAGAATGGGGTCGTTTACCATATTTTTTTAATTGCCGAATCTGATAGAGTTTGTAAAATAAAAAGACTCTTTTTTTCAGTTTTTCGATCCGTCAATTATTTCTTGAGTTATAGGCGGTGAAAAACTGATTTTTTTTTTTTAACTTTTTCGGAAAATTGGGCGTGGTGCAACCTCTGACGTATATCGACTTCGTCCAATCACAACTGAGCCCGCGAAGCTTCTTCGCCTTATCGCAATGGGGGGGACACAGTTGGCTCCGCCAATAGGAGCAGTTGCGACAGCATCTGTGCGAGCAGACCTTCCGAGAATCCCCGTCCACTCCCTTCCCTTCCCCTTAAAAGCAGTCAAGGACGGGAGGAAAATGACGTCAATGTTATCAAAGCAGCTTCTTCGGTGGGGGTCACCTTTTGCTTATTTTAATTTTTGATATATGAGCGAATAGATGTGGTTAGAAGATTAATTTTTTCACTAAATTTAATATTTCGTTTCCATCTAACGATTTCGTGTACAAAATTGCGATTTCGGTTCCAAGTAAACGCCCCGATTGTAAAGGAATGTCTCACTTGCAATCCATGATACGAGGAATGAAAGACGTAGGAAACAGGAATTGATTATAGAATATCGCACGTCTTTCCTTGAGGATGATTGACGAGTCATCTCTCGAAACGTGTGGAAAATATGGACACTTTCAACATGTGGAGGCCCCGAGAGGATTTTCACCAATGGCTATGGAGATCTTCGTCCAAACAATCTTAAGAATAATGGAAAGGATATTGGAAAGGGAATGGAGACTTCGGGTATTGGTGCTTGCTCTCCTTTCTGCTTGCGGTGGATTCGGCGGTTTGAAATGATAGTCGGTGGGTAATTAGTGGCTGGTAGTGGACTGTGGCGGGTGCAATTGGAAAGGGCGACGCGAAAGCATTCCTCTCTGACGACCTCGCCTTCCCCATTGTGACTTTTTCGCCGCTCGCGGCGGGGGCCGGAATGTTTTGATTGGCCCTTAGTTCGAAGGGCCGGCCATTTTCGCGCCCTTAACGACCAGGGCCGGGGTGAAAAATGGGGCGTCGTAAAGGGGCCCCCATTTTTGTGGGCCCCCGTCGGAAGACTCGGGAGAAAAACGCGGGCCATCACCGAGAGAGAGAGGGGCCTCTGCTTCCCTTGTTTCGGTCCACGTCGTTTCGGGCATTTCCGCGGTAATGGCGGACCATTTACCCGGGGAACGTCGTTTAATTAATTGAGTCCTAGGTTGAAATAGAGAGATGCCCGCGGGAGAAAGCGGGATGGGGGGTGGATTAAATGGATCGGAGCCTCCCATCTTTTCATCGCCGCCGTGGGCTCCATCCAAGGAGATCGAACGAGGGCATTGTGGGAAGGGGGCTCCTCCCTCGCCCCGGGCACAAAAGGAGGGGCGGGAGCTATTGAGGTCAGAAGACAGCGAGACTCGCGAATCCTCCTCCGCGTCATCCATCGCCGCTGAGAAATGGGGACTGTGTGAATTGTGTTGGTTTATCACGGACCCTCCCACGTCGGAAAAGGGTTCTCGCTTACATTTTGCACGATGCCATTAAGGGAAACGCCCCACACAGCGCCGTGCACAGCTCAAGAATGAAATAAATTGCTTGCTACATTTGGATATATTATGTGCACTCTTTCTTGAGATTTAATTTTGGAATTCTCGTCCTGGCATTTGCTGGAAGGCGTTCAGAGTGGAATGGAATGAGAATGAGGGCTGGTGAGTGGCGGTGTTTTTCATTGGTCCATTTCGTAATTGTTTACGAGACGGGAAGGTCACGCAACCTTGGCGATAATGATAGCGTGACGGAGGCTGAGCGAGTCACGCCTGCGATACGCACACCTTTGGTTTGTACCCGTGTAGTTGGGGGTGATTATTGAACTGCACTTTCTGCGGCCACTTCCGAGGGAAAGGATGCTTTCGCCGATGTGGAAGGCGATGTGTCTTTTTATGTAACGGCCGCCGCTTACGTGGATGCGATACCTCTTTACTGCCTTGAGCAAGCACTATTACTGCCTTTAAGATGGGCAGTTGAAGGTAAGTCACAGAAGAGAACAGTGTCCCGGTTTGATGAGGAGGAAAACGGTTTGAATGTCTCGAGGTGTTTGGCGACAGACACTCCTGCCGAGTGCATCTCTGGGTCGGCGCCAGTGGCGTCGCGAGAACCACTTCCTTGACCCCGAGAGGGAGAGAAGGCGGGTGGAAGGGGTTTCGCTGTGTTGAATGAGGGGATGGACTTGGGCGTCTTGGATCCAAACGAGCGCTTTGGAGGCCTTGCAGGCGCCACCATTTTAGCTTTCAAGATCGTTCGAGGGAAGGATAAATGGCTGTGTAATTTTTTGAGTAAATCCCAAAAAGTTTGCCGATGATTTCTTGTAGCCTTTCCTTTCCTTCGGGAAAAAGAAACACTTACACTCATTAGAATGCAATGTTTGAAAGCTATATCAATGACAACTAAACAGTTAATGCCAGCGGAAGTTTCTATTAGTTAAAAAAAATCACTGCTTCACGCGCTGTACCGTATTAAATGATACATCACTTTAGACCTGAGGATTCTACTATTTATGTGACGTATTTTTCGTTTCTATAGAAAGAAAAATGACGGAGATACGAACATGCAAACATGACCATGTCAGTGTCATTTCAGGCGGGGGAAGCGGCCTATTTCTCTCACACTTTCGTAGTTCTCGGAGAAGAATTCTAAAGCACCTTCACCTGTAGCCCAGACCATGCCTCTGCAGCCAATCGGGTCGTTTACCATATTTTTTTAATTGCCGAATCTGATAGAGTTTGTAAAATATATTTTTTTAATTGCCGAATCTGATAGAGTTTGTAAAATAAAAAGATCCATATTTTTCCGTTTTTTGATCCATCAATTATTTCTCGAGTTATAAGCGGCGAAAAACTAAATTTTTTAACCCTTTCGGAAAAGTGGGCGTGGTGCAACCTCTGATGTATATCGACTTCGTCCAATCACAACTGAGCCCGCGAAGCTACTTTGCCTTATCGCAATGGGGGGGGGGGGGAACACAGCTGGATCTCCCAATGGGAACGATTGCGACAGGATCTGTGCGAGCAGACCTTCCGAGAACCCCCCTCCACTCCCTTTCCTTCCTCGAAAAGCAGTCAAGGACGGGAGGAAAATGACGTCAATGTTATCAAACCAGCTTTTTCGGTGGGCGTCACCTTTCGCTTGTTTTAATTTTTTATTTATGAGTGAACGGTTGAGGTTAGAAGATAAATGTTTTCACTAAAATTCTTTTTTCGTTTCCATCTAACGAATTCGTATGCAAAATTGCGATTTCGGTTCCGAGTAAATGCCCCCAGTGGTGGATGCTGTTGAGAAAAGTCGGTGTGCACACATTTACCATATAAAACACTATGTTTAAAACATTTCAATATTTCAAACAATGGGGGCGTTTACTCGGAACCGAAATCACAATTTTGTGCACGAAATTGTTAGATGGAAACAAAAAAAGAATTATAGTGAAAAAATTAATCTTCTAACCACAACCATTCACTCATAAATCAAAAATAAAAATAAGCAAAAGGTGACGCCCACCGAAAAAGCTGCTGTGGTTACATTGACGTCGTTTTCCTCCCGTCGTTGACTGCTCTTAAGGGAAGGGAAGGGAGTGGTGGGGCGTTCCCGGAAGGTCTGCTCGCACAGATGCTGTCGCAGTCGTTCCGATTGGCCGAGTCAGCTGTTTCCCCCCACTGCGATAAGGCAAAATAGCTTCGCGGGCTCAGTTGTGATTGGACGAAGTCAATATACATCAGAGGTTGTACCACGCCCACTTTTCCGAAAGGGTTAAAAACATCAGTTATCCGCCGCTTATAACTCGAGAAGTAATTGATGGATCAAAAAACGGAAAAATACGGGTCTTTTTATTTTACAAACTCTATCAGATTCGTCAATTATAAATATATGGTAAACGACCCCATTGTAAATATTTCCTTATATTTAAATAATCTTATGCTATATTATCTCATTGATGATATTATTATCGATGAATTTACTTACCATAAAATTAACAGTAAATGAGAGATCACGTAGAATCTCCATTAGGGCATTTGATTGGTAGAAATTTAGCTCCAAAATATATTTTGTCACTAATCCATCCGTGATGGCTTCAAACGGGGTCCAGAGGAGGGTATGACACTTCCGTTGGATTTGTGACTGCTCATGCAGGGAAAGGGAGCTTGAAGGTCCGATGTCATGGCCGAGAGCGATGTGGCAACGCCGCCCGCCCTATTCGAGAGTGGCCCCAGGACTTCGTCACTTTTGGGGCCTGCGATCTCATTAACGCGTGGAGGAACATCGGCGCCATCTCCCGTCAAAGGGGGAAAGTGAGACCGCGGAGATTACCCCCTTTTGTCTCGCCGCGCTCCTCAAAGGAAAAGCGGGAAGATTAAAAGAAAGGGCCAACATCTCTCGCTTAATTGGGAGATTCACTCGGCGGCGAAACTGTTGGAGCAACAGCGACCGTTTCATTACCCCGGAGCTCAAATAGGAGGATTATCTCATTACGGAAAATAATCCGATTTGGTTTCCAATTCAGCGACGCGCGCCGTGATTCTCTTGTTTAAACACGCCCGTGGGTAAGTATCGACGGTGGAATGAATCTGTTTAACGAAAGCAATCTTCGCCTCGCCATTTTAATGCGAGGGAGTGGATTCAGAATTTTTGATAACCGACATCAAAAGATTTAATTTTCCTTGAGGTCAAATAGCTTTCCGTGCGTTAATGTGGCGCGGATGCTTGAGGAGCTGAGCTTCAGACGAAGGAATCACTATTTGACGGCTGCTGGGATATTTGAAGAAGTGGGAGGGGGGAGCCTCTCCCCCGGAATGAAGATAACCCTCCTCCAACGGTGGGAAGTCTTCATTGATCGGAGATCTCTTTGCTCAGGACTTGCCGTGAAAGTGCCATCTTATTAAGGTGTCATCAAATTGGAATTCGTTCTCATAATGGGGAGAACTTCCATTTGTGCCAAGGATTATACAACCACCTTTATTTCTGACTCTTCCAGTGGTTCATGCGAAAGTAAAAGATGTCATCAGTTTATGCACCTAACGACCGGTAACGACTTACAGCGACTAATAATTGTGGTACGTAGGCAACGACAAATGACTGCGAGCTTCAGTTACATGGAAAATTATTCATGCCTAGGAAATCATTCGCGAATTTTTCATAAAAATGCATTTATTCATTCATTTCTGATCTCAAAGCAAAGACGAGGAAAAGTTATTGGCTGAAGGCACTCTTTATAACACTGGAAATGAGACTGAAAATAGCCGACTGCTGAAAAACATGAGCAATGCATGCTTTTTCCCCTTGAGGGATTCTACGCATAACATGAGGCAGTGAACCGGCATTAATTTAAAATTACTCTAAACAACTATCTTCAAGCGAAAGCAAACTATCTTAAAGGATCTTTCTTCACATAAGCCCATCTTCATATTTCCTAAAAGAAACAAGATTGGTCAGAGCTCAGAGAACTTGAGGTATTCAAGCAAGAACTTTTTTTAGAAGAAGAAGAGATTTTGAATTTATTGTTACGACAAATCCATCTCTCTAATCTTACTTATCTGGTCGAATCTAGCGTAATACTTTTGTGTTTTTAATATACATTTAACATCATCAGTAAAGCTATCCGTTTCAAATTTCTGCCAGAGATTTAATCTGTACTTTAATGTTCAATCAGATAATAATTCCCAACCTAATTCTGTTACACTACTAAATCTATCGTATCACATTTTAACGAACCTAGCTGCTCTACGCTGCACACTGTCTAGTTCTCTGATCAAACGTAATTCATTAGGATCCCAGACTATGGCTGCATACTCAAGGCGGGGCCTAACTAGTGAAAAGTAACATCGCTCTTTTGTCTTCTCATCACTTTTCCCAAGTACTCTTTTTATAAATCCTAGCTTTCTCTTCGCTCGGCCGCATATTTCTTGGATGTGTCTTCCCCACAATAAGTCTTTAGTGATTGTTACACCTAAATACCTTATGGTTTCAAGGCTTGTCGTATGGCTAATGCTATGCAATCGCTCTTTATAGAATCTTCCAAAACTTATTAGTGACACTCTTTTCAAGGTTGAGTCCTGACTGTAATTTGTCGCACCACTCTTTAATTGCATCTAAATCCTTCTGCCGAGTGATTCCCTCCCTTCTTCTTTTGAAAAGGACAGACTCGCCCGGATCGACGTGTGTCCAACGAAGGGGTAGTGCAATGGAGGGGGTGGTTGGCAATCAATTGGAGAGAAGAATGTAGGACTGCAGTTAACCATCCTGAAATGCGTCGAAATACAATGGCCCGAGGTGGCGCTTATCGTGAAGAACGCCTCGCTTTGCTTGGCGTCGCCCTGTTTGTGCGGCGTTTGACAAGGTTTTTTTTAACAACCGGACGATGGCGCCCAATTTGTACCTCACTTTGTTGCTCTGCGCGGGCAGGGATTGTGTGTCCGATACATATTGCTAAGGAGTCGACGTGCTTGTCGGTGGGCGTCGCTCTTTTCTTCGCCAACAGCAGTTTATAATGTCCTTCATGGTTTCCCTTCTTTCGAAACTGGATGAGTTTATCTACAATGGGGTCGTTTACCATATTTTTTTATTGCCGGTTCTGATAGAGTTTGTAAAATAAAAAGACATGTATTATTCTGTTTTTTGATCCGTCACTTATTTCTCGAGTTATAAGCGGCGAAAAACTGATGTTTTTAACCCTTTCGGAAAAGTGGGCGTGGTGCAACCTCTGACGTATAACGACTTCGCCCAATCAGAACTGAGCCCCCGAAGCTACTTCGCCTACTTCGCTAAGGGGAGGACACAGCATACTCTGCCAATGGGAGCGATTGCGACAGGATCTGTGCGAGCAGACCTTCCGAGATCCCCCCTCCACTCCCTTCCCTTCCCTTTCCATAAGAGCAGTGAAGGACGGGAGGAAAATGACGTCATTGTTATCACAGCAGCTTTTTAGGTGGGCGTCACCTTTTGCTTATTTTAATTTTTGATTTATGAGTGAATGGTTGTGGTTAGAAGATTAATTTTTTCACTAAAATTCCTTTTTCGTTTCCATGTAACAATTTCATGTACAAAATTGCGATTTCGGTTCCGAGTAAACGCCCCCATTGTTCATCCGCATCTTCCGTGAATTAGTGGAATTACATGATTACTATCCTTACGACGAGAAGGTCAAAGTGCGTTTCTCGCTTGGACGAGGTGAATTGACTTCAAGTCATTGGGGGGGGGGGGGGTTTGGTTGTATTGTTTCATACAGAGTATTTAAAAATGGATAAAAATTGGTCCAGTTACTTTAAATAGCCAGTCCACAAGGAAATTATATGTTCCACGTAAATGCAGTAGTAGAATAGCAGTGGTTAGAACTAAATAACTTCTGTTCCAGTGAATCCATAAAAACCTTTGCTAAAAATTGGGGAAGGGGGATCCCGTAGACAATCATAGACAATCGTAGACAAAAGAGCGATGTTACTTTTCACTAGTTAGGCTCCACCTTGAGTATGCAGCCAGTGTATGGGATCCGAATGAATTAGGTTCGATCAGTGAACTAGACAGTGTGCAGTGTAGAGCAGCTAGGTTCGTTAAAAGGTATTCAAAGACCGCGAACTGGCCGCGGTAACTTTAGCGGCGTCACCCGCTGAAAATTGCACTAAAGCAAGGAGTTCCACAGAGAAAAAATCATTCGCCTTGACCGGGACTCGAACCCGGACCCCCTGATTTCCGGCCAGGTGCTCTACCAGTTGAGCTACCAAGACGTCCTCTTTCTCTGTGGAAATCAACGAGGCTTAAAGGAACTAGGTGATTTACCTAGTGAACTAGAGTGTAGAACTACCTTAGTGTTTAAAATTCGGCTTAACCTCGTGGACAGTGGCGCCTTGCGCACGACTACGGCTGCATTGTGACATGATATGTCCCGCAGTCCGTTATCACCTAGTTCCTTTAAGCCTCGTTGATTTCCACAGAGAAAGAGGACGTCTTGGTAGCTCAACTGGTAGAGCACCTGGCCGGAAATCAGGGGGTCCGGGTTCGAGTCCCGGTCAAGGCGAATGATTTTTTCTCTGTGGAACTCCTTGCTTCGTTAAAAGGTGTTACTACAAGTTGAGTAGTGTTTCAGAATTAACACAAGAATTAGGCTGGGAGTCATTATCGGAGCGTAGGTTAAGTTACTGATTAAATCTATTAGAGAAATTTTAATCGGACAGCTTTATTGAAGACGTTAGACACATATTAAAGACACCAGCGTATTATGCTACATTCGACCAGATAAACAAGATTAGAAAGATAGATTGTCGTACCGATTGATTCAAAATGGCATTTTTCCCCCGCATTATAAGATAACAGAATAGGCAGCATAGCAATGGGATAGGTAGGGGAAATATTTTAGAGTACTCTGTAGTGCATGATGCATGTATTAACCCCTTAAATACTATAGATACTAACAAGCTAGTTGCATGAGACCCTATAGTTTCTTATTTGCATGTTGGTAGTGCATGCCTGTTGATCTTCACCCCCTGCCACACTCCCTCGTGGTGGCTTGCAGGGTATTGTGCAGATGTAGATGTAGATCATTGTCATTGTATATAGAAGCTACCATTGAACAGGAATTAGTTTTGATCGTTGCACAAAGTTAAAAGCTGTTCAAAGTCTGTCTCATTATCTTCGCTGCAATCAGCTTTTCTGAGTCAGGATACGGCTGAGCCAATCACACGACGTGTGCTGAGACAGATGTAAAAAGGAATTGCGCGCTTTGAAAGGTACCAACTTTCCAATAGGGGGTTTCCCTTTTCCCACCCCCAGACCACCTCACCCCTCCACCCCCCACCCTCAGCGAAGGCCTCTCCAATGCTTTTGCAGTCTTTAACTTGAGAATGACACGTGTGTGTTGAAACCTGCTGCGCGATTAAAAGTTTTGCAGAAAATACAAAGTTTCGCAGAAAATACAAAGTTTCGTTATTGTTTTCGACTTGCCTCCCTCCCTATGGAAACTAAGGAACGAGAAGTTTACTTTCGGCCATTGCTCGTGCACTATCCTGCATTTTCCAATGATTTCTACCGATTTGATACTGATAGCAGTTCATACCTTTCGTGGTTAAGAGAGAGGATTCATTTCCGTAGCTGCATGCCTATGTCTCCGATGAGGTTACCAGTTATGCTTCCCGGTCGATAGGCACCAATGACGAAGCCGACGCACGGTCGAAAGCCCCTTCACTCGGCTCGAGTTTTCCAAGAAGGCGGCTTGTCTAAAGGAGATTATCGGAGAGAAGGCCGAAGTTTCACCGGCAGTTGGAGAACTATTTCTTGGGGTCAGTTGAGGTTCGATGAGGATCCTCGACGTAAAAATAAGGCGTCCATTGCTTCCCGAGCACGTCATTAGCTGGCGATTAGTTCATTTCGGCTTCAAAATATGAGACACCTACTATCAACATGTAGTACTTCATTCAACTCAATGCGAGTTCGTTAAAGTGTTGAACGAATGAACGAAGAGGACACCTCGTAGATATGACTTTGCGTCAAATATTATGTCCCAAGCTCATTGGGTTTGTTAAAAAGTTCGCTAATGAACTGAATGTTCAATTTATCTTAATGGAAAAAAATGCCATTATTTTACTTCTTTCAGTAGTAAAGTGGCTGTTTTCGTTTCGTTTTTGTTTTGGAATGTGCGACCAGGCAAGTGAGTTTGGGTTGCTGAGTCGTGTGGGGACCGTCAAAGAGACACTTTGCCTATGTAGAGATTTCCTGGTTCAATATATTATTCTCACCGGAATCCTTATTGTATAACTTATTTACCCTTCCTGTAAATTGGGTTAAGTTACAACAATTTCAAATCCAATATTTTCTTTTAAGGAACGGGAGGGAAGAGGAGTAAGAGGTCCTCATTCTCTGCTGAGGAACTTGGCGACTGATCCCCTGTTCCATCGTGGGTCTCTTCGTCGAGGAACGCCCCTCGCCGATGTCCAGCCGAGGTCATCGAGGGTCAGCATCAGCATTAACTGCGCTCTACGGTAAGTGTCATGACATTCTTTGTACCCGCACTCAACTTCATCATATGCTCGTTAAAGTTTGCTGGTATGAGTAAGACTTGAAATTTTCGCAACTTCCATAACCGAAGGGAAGCCAGAGGAAGATGTGAATCAGGGGCCTAGATTCCCATGTTTCTTCTTTTGTTTTTTTTGGTGAGTTTGCAGTCATTATACTCATTTATTTTTCAAATTTTATTTCGGATAATCGCCGTAGAAGATGGAGTGAGAACTGGAGTGAATGCCGCATTGCGTTCTGTCTCCTCTCTCCCGCAAGACCAGTCGATCTCGTCACCTCAATGAGGACTTGTAAAATGTCCAACATTGACAGTTCGCTGACCGTCAAAGGTTATTAGCATCCATCTGCCTCATCCTGTCTATTATTGGCCCATCCCTTGGTATATTTTTCATTAATATGTCAGACCGTACGAGGAACGCGTGGCGCCATTTCAACAATTTCACGTACCCGACGGAAGCAAAGACATTGCATAACGTTTTTGAAATTATCTCCCAAATATTTCATGAATGATGAATTAGAAGAAATTCGTAAAAACTAATGTGATATCACCATATATTGTTGTGAGCTGGCGGGTCATAATGAAATAGCTATTGGAGAGTTATACGATCACTTTATTTTGATGAAATAAGAGAACACTAAATCCACTCTATCGAGGCTATGTTATCGAGGTTAACACTATCAGCGTTATATGTATTGTCAATCAGGGTCAGACGTGGACGGTCAAGAAGAATTATGCAGTTTTATTCGTGGGCCCTCTTTCCTCCGCCTGCCCGAGTAGGTTTTCCGATTTTCTGATGTCTTATGAAATGCGGTGTCCTCCTGTGTGGAATACGCAAAGGCGCCTAAGCGGTAGGGTGCGGCTTATTTTTCGAAATTCGGAAAAGCTAAAAGTTCCACCCGTCAAAACATTCATTTTGATGAGAAAACACATACGTGAAATTTTTGTTGAGTTGCGATATCGTTAACACGTGCCGCATGGGGTCTGAAATACCCCACTCAAAAAATGGAAACATCGCATCACAATAAATGCTTTTAGAGTAAATCTACGATTTTACGATTCTTTAGGGCTGAAATTTCATTAGTTTTTACCTATCTTCAGCCGTTTAGGAGATGCAGGAGGGCGAAGCGAGCTCGAAATGCTAATTAGGGGGCGCCGCCGGCGCGGACGAGTTTCTCCTGTCCGTAGACCCCCTCTGTAAACGGCCCACGACGACACCGCAACTGCGGCGTTGCCTCGGGGTAATTGCATAGTTCTGGAGCTCTCATTCACTGGCTATGGCGAAGAGCATGGTGTTTTAGTAATTATTTCAATTTATTATTAACTTGGTCATAAAAATTTGCCAAATCAGTCATCTTCAATTAAAAGAAATCTGTATAGCTTACAAAATTAAGTAGGCAATCTGAAGGACAGTGCACTAATAAAAAAGAAAAATACAAGGAGTTTCAGATAACAATACTTATCTATAACTTATTATTAAAGTTGTCTTCCTCACATCTGGCACCCTTCTTCTATGTTCTTCAACAACAAGTAACAAATCCTGGTATTTATTCTCGTCTTTGGTCAAAGTTCTGCAAAAATCTTTCAACAATTTAGCTCCTCTCTCGGCATGGTCATTAACTACTTTCAATGACTTGACTACTCTCTCACCATTTTCAAAAACATTTTTCGGCCACTGAAAATCGTCCTTTTTCGATGAAATTTTCACAACACAACCTGCTATGTTCACACTTCACTCACGCTAACAAAGTTTTGGAAAAAGGTACAAACTTACGGTTTTACGCTAATTCGAACCCAAGAGGTGACTGTTCGCCACGCCGCCATATTGGAAAACGGCAGTGTTTCCAATATGTCGTCGATCGTGATGTAACACCAACAATTGAGCCGCTACCTTGGCGTTCTCCGCCACCGTCCGTCACGTCAGAAAACGTTCATCGTGATCCCGGCCTTAAAGGGCCCCGTCCACTCCTCGTCAAGGGGCCCTTGCTTGAGGCCTATCTCTCTGCTGCCGGTGACCGAAATTCGCCCGGAAGGAATGTCCCTTTCGTCGCCCCAGCAGACACAACGGCCAAATATTATGGGTCAAAGCAGAAACAGTTCATTCGATACAGAGAAGGGTATAAGCAGTCTCTTTTTTTGGATGTCGAATTATTCACCACAAAATCTAGTAAGTACGGGAAATGTATGCGTGGAGGATAGAGCTTATTTGTAAGTCTTGGATACCGTAGATAATCCCGATCAAACTTTTTGGAAACTTATACCTTATGGGCTTCTCAACTCTCGAGGAAATATATTCCAGTTGATCTTAGGTTAAAGAACAATTTGCAGGCTCTATTGTGAGCATGTGTTTTCAAAGGAAAACACGCGAATATTATTCATGTATTTCAAGTTTCTTCGGTGAAGTGACTTTCTTAAGTGAAGAGAGTTTCTCCCGGAGCATCTTTGTTGCTAGGATGCAGTGCCCCTCGGCCATCGTCATCTTCAAAGCTGTGCTTCTTTTCCTTGCTCAGCGTTGTGGCTCGCATTGAGAGAGGGGTTGCCCTCACCCCTTCCTCCGACCCCACATTAATTCTTCCCATATTTAGCGCAGAACCCAGCCCTTCCATCCGGGAATTTTTGTCCTCCAAAAATTCTCCAAAGTCTAATGCCATTGGCGATTATTATTCCTCGAGAAATTCCTCACCCCGTTGCCTCATTAGCTTTTGACGTGGAGTGGGAGAAGGGGGTCGTCTTGAAATGGCTCCCCTTCCCATCTTGTCCCTTCCCCCTCGCGTGGGGGGTGATTTTCTGGGGACGAATTCTATTTCCTCACCCCCCCCCCCCCTCCTCACCCTGGCTCGCCGACCTGTGACGACACGCAGATAGAGTCCACCCCTCCCCGCTGCGGCGCCACCTTCGTCCTCTGGCATTGACGACTGTCGTTGTTCGCGTTTGACGGATTTGCAAGACGCCTTACGTTGTTTTTTTATTCCAGCCAACCTTTCCAGGCGTTCAGCCGGAAGGTCTGTCAAGTGTCTGAAAGTGTAGCTCTCCGAGTACTTACGACAAATTGTGAATTTCACGCTTTTAAGGTGGCTTCACCGAATTATGACGTAGATGTCATTTTTGTGAAAATTTCAGGACACATCATTTTATGGCCCTTCTATCGATTGGCAATAAAATAATTTGGCCTTTCCATCATATATTTGAAGAAAAGACGCTGGAAATCAGATATTTTATACATGGCTATACGGCTGGACATGGCTCTTGCAGTAACATTTGCAGATTAATAATGTAAAGAGACATGTCGTTTTGACGAAAAACTAATATAAGATACTCAATTTTCTGTAGAATTTAGCATTGTAAAAAAGTGATGGCCTTACCACACTTGTTTAATTGATATTAATAAATGCTTGCTCGAAAAAAAGAAAAGCAGAAATAGTTACATGAAAGTGGCGCTACAGTATGTTGTTATCATTGGCAACGGTACTTGTGACGGAACGTGTTTACAAGCATGTTCACTAACTTAATTAAGAAGTATACATTTCCAAGGTCCTTCATATATGTTTTATGTTATTTAAATATTTCATTGGTTATTGACAAGGTGCAATTAATACTAATGCTTCCATATGGTAGCAGCGTCATTGTTGCCAAACAATTTTCAAAAACAGGAATATGACTAAATTCAAAACAAAGAGTTTTATATACAAGGGAATAGTTTAAAACTAAGTAACAAAGTATTTAACCTATTTTAGAATACGTATTAGCGGGATTGAGCATGTATTCCCACTTTGTAAATTAAACGTGGCTACAACACTTCAGCCATGTTTCGAAGTCAAAATGAGTTAAAAGAGCTTGTGAAAAATAGAATGCAACTACAACAGGCTATATAAAAACATACTCATACAATTATTATGTATGCGTTTTCACCCTATAGATGATTTTCCATATACGTGTTTTTCAGTGTGGGTATTTATTCATTAAATAACACAGCTCTTTTACAGGATATTGAAAGGCTGAGTCACGGTGGAACCTCCTTACGTATGTAGGGGAATAAGTGCATTTCCACGAGCCAACTGTGATTCCTCAGAAATACCTAGTTATAACTAAGTTCTTGTTTTGTTGGACCTAAGAGTCCTTTCAGCATCGCTCCTCTGTGCTCCAATGAAACGACAATCGGCGATCTTTTTTATTCAGTTGCAAAAAAAAGCGAAGCTATCCACCAATAGCTGGAGGGCCCCGATGAAATGGACGCGACTGCTGCGATGCGCGTCAACAACTCCACTCCGAACTCTCCCCTTGTTCCCCCGGAGAATCAATGCGTCTGCGTCTTGGTGGTTTCGTCTCCTTGAGCCGGTTCCAGCGGTTCGAACCTCGCTCCCTGGATGAGGCAAACCAGAGGTGCGGTAGATGCTGCATCCAACGGAGCAGGGGAATCTCTTGCGCCTCGGTCGCTGCGTTCTAGTTCCCCGCAATTTCTTGCCACCACTCCTTCACCCACCTGGCTTCATCCTTCGTTTTGTTCTGGCTCGATAAGCGGATGTTAAGCGTTCGAATCCCATGGTTACTCGTAATCACCGTACTAAGCTTAAGGTAGAACCAGCGCTTCGAAGCACTACTTTCATAAGACGAATATAACATGCCGGAACAACATAAAATTGCTCAAAATGTTATTAATAATAATTAAAAACGATTTTCAACTATTCAACATGGCTATACAAGACATGACTTCTCTTCCAACTGAAGTAATTTGGTGATATGAAGAAAGGCTTTTATATTGACGCCATGTGTCAAAGGCACTTTAAAAACTTTATCAGGAGCAACAATAAAATTTCATAATAATAAATTAAGATATGAAATAAAATAACAGACCTAAAAATCGCTTTTGATCTTTTCATAGAAACTTAATTATAACAAGTTTATTAGACATATTTGCTGACGACGAAATGGACAATACCGTAAAGAACGTGTAAATATTGACATAGAAACCAATTTTTCACACCAGTTGGACACCACCGCCTGCGCTACCTCATTGAGATTCGTTGCCTTCTTCTATTAGTTTTCAAGCATTTCTCTTTAGTTTTACAATACGGTATTTTGTGTTGTAGTTACAAATTACATTTGCTCTATTACATTATAGTGCGATAATTTTTATAACTGAGCTCTCTTGGGCAGTGCAATTTGCCTTCTTGAATCGCCAATTCCATTTGAGGGCTAGAGTTATGGCTTCATAAGTTCATTTTAAAGGCAACTTTATGTCTTAATATAGTAAGACTAATTGTTAGTAAAATCTAAAGGGACATAATATTGCTGAAAGTATTTTTCAAATCAACTCTTTGAGTGCATTTATTGATGGATGTCGAATCGTAGAAGTAAATGTTTTGGCTAAGCTGATTATTTGTACTGCGTGTAATTCAGTGTTAACGTTAATTGATATAACAGAAGAAATTCTCTTCGGACTGGAATGTAATTGGGGTATAAAATGTAGAGTGAACGGCGTTGTAAATACTGTATTGACATCGAACTCTCAAGCCAGCCCGAAGAGGAATAAGCAGTATTTCGATATTAATTTGAAAGCTACAATTTCTTACTGGAAGCTTTACAAGTATTATGACCTTAGTCTTATATTATTTTAGCCAAGAAATGAAAAAATAGGTACTATTAATGAAAAGAGGAAAGAATTATCTACACATCCTATTGCTGTTTACAGTATGGTGGGTGGAGCGTTACCGTTTACATGGATAAAGGCAAGGCTGTAGTGAGTGGAAGGGGAGGGGGCTGTGAACTCCCTCCAAATTTTCATTTAGAGGGTAAATGTATGAAAAGTTGAAGAAGGAAGTAGCATAGAGGTGAGATTATTTGTTGTGTATGACAGATAATAAAAAGGCATTAAAGATGAATTACTATTTTGGTACTGTAAAAAACATTGGTTTTCTAGAGAACATAGTCTTTAGATCCCACTCAGTAAATCCCTCCTTAATTTTTGTACTGGCTACGGGCTTGGTAAAAAGTATAATGATACTACTAGTTCGGGCTTCATGGGTATATACAATATTGTTCATATTTGATAAGTGTTTATATGGTTTGAGCCGTATCAGAAAATTGTAAGGGTTATGAACTATCAGCTAAGTTAACTGCCAATAATCTGCCATGATGATTGGGATCTCGCGAATCAGATATACGGCTAAGCAACTCTCTTTTGGAGGAACTAGAATTAAGATTTCATCAGAACTCAGAACTTCATTTTCATCAGTTTTCCCTTGAGAAACTATTTTATTCTCTTGGAGAATGCTTGTATAGCTGATCAGTGAGCAGGTTTGGGAAATCGTATTACCAAACATATTAGTGCTATTAACAGTATGCATCGAGTCTAGTTTCAAATTCCTACCACCATATTATTGACTTATATTCTCACTTTTACTTATTTGGTGAGAAATATATTTTGCGGGTGATAATAAATACGTATTCAAAACAAAGTATTATTTAGTGCTAGGTGTGAACGATGACTTTATACTACGAAATATACATTAAAATATTGAAAATATTCTTTTAAAGAACTAATAGACCATTGTGAGTAGCAATAAAGAAGCGACTTTATCGTGTAAACAGTGTTATACCTATTATATTCAGGGATCTATGATATTCCGTGTATGACGACTGCTAAGTGTAAAATATTTTAGCGCACTCAGGCATTCTTCAAGTAACCAGTACTAACAGGGAGTACAGTACAAATGGTACTAATCAAAGACACACTTCATAGCATAAATCGTCTGCAATCGTGACGTAAAGAATAAATGACGGAGGTACTGGGCCAGTTTGTTTTCATTAATCCCCTAACATTGTTGCCAGACTTCTGTCACTATGGTGGCTAAGGAACGGAAGTTAGACTTTTCATCATTTTTCAATCATAAATATTAGCCTTAAATGGCCGATGAGGCAACCTGAAAAAATACAAATTATTCGTTTATTATTCATCCACAATATGCTAGTTTTTGAGATGGTGTTTTCAGGGGGAATTTTGAGAAATAAAATTTTTAAGGGAGGGACGTCACCATTCTTCCATAAGAGCAATGTAATTTGAGGCTGAAAATGACAATTTTCAAATCCTGTAATTCGCGTAAATTGGCCTATGACCCCCAAATATTTTTTCATGGATTGACGAAGGAATGATTTCTCTACAATATATCAAAATATCAAGGCATGTTTTCGGAGGAACTTTTAGTAGAGGTTCTACCTTAATCTAAGGAAAAAAATACTAAAGTTAGTGCGGAGAGGGATTCAAACTCAATAACTTCGTGTTACTTTCGAGTTAATAGAAAATCGTCGAGGTTTGTTATGATGACAGCGATATTACAATAGTTTATCGAAATAACCCGATGGCAACCATTATCAGAACGTAGGTTAAGATGTAAAATGAACATTTTAATTAAATGTGTAGCTGTATACTTTCCAACGACATTAAATATATATTGAGAATACCTTTATATTACCCTAGACTAGACCACGAAAGGAATATTAGCGGAATTGATTGCCATGCCGTTAAATTTAGTTCCCCTCCTTCCCACGAACAATTGGAGATTGTAATAGACAATACATTAAGCAGCAAGGCGGGTGTAATACAGGTATCGCGTAGGTCGAAGTGCATATGACTATTATTCTTCTAACCCATGTTACTGCATCCTCTCAAGCGTAAATGGGATGAAAAGTATTGTATGGCCTAATCGAATCGTAAGAATCATCTCATCGTGGTTGCACGTGGCTTGTGCATTCATGACTAACAGGTTTTCATGAATTTATAATGTTCCTTTGTGCATGTAGGTCGCCCGTGTTGATTTAGTGTATGATTAGTGATTGTCCCCCCCCCCCTGCCCTACACTTTAAGAGGTAGCTCGCAGTCTATGTATGCTGATGTTCATCGCGGTTGCATGGCCGGGAAGTCCTTAGCTGCCGTGTAAGAGAGGCTTTGTTTCCATTTGCCACCCTGCGATGAGAATGGCATTCATTTAAAATAAAATGTCCTTTTCCTCTTTTCATGTTTTATTACTTCGCACTGCTTCAAGGCATCCAACCGAGTTTCTTGTAGATGTAACATATTGTAACTTAAGTCGGTGGCATGGGGCCCTACTCGCAAGACATTTGACCGAGTCCTTCTGCTTCTATTCTCATCTATTTGTACGGAATACCCTGCCAGTCACCACAAGAATGTTTGACAGGGGGGGGGGCTGATATGTGTGTGTGTCGGGCATCACCGTTCATACACTGCTTACATGCAACTACGATATGAATTAGGGATGGGTCGGTTCCGGTTCGGTTCTTAACTTCGGTTCTCGGTTCCGATTCTCGGTTCCGGTTCTTAATTTACCACTTACATTGCATTGCTTCGTGGTAAAATGAGATAATCAATAATCATTTTCAGAGACAAACTGCTTGAAAAAAATACCTACTTCATTATATTTTTGTGTTAGGTATATATACTATATTATGATACAATTAACGAAAATTATATGAGGACTCGCACCTCCAAAGTAGGTGGACGTAACATATACCTATCAATCAGAATATCCTTATTACGGCGGTATTTCATCACTTACTAGAATTGGATGTAATAAAATAAATCATATAGTCATTTTAACGACTGAATTAGAATAATTCGCGGCAACTTTGAAGCATCTAAGTACACTATTTCACCAGGTTTTAATGTGAAGCCTCGACTTTCAGAGTGTGAGTAGGTTTCAAACTGGTTTTCGCGCCAATTATTTCAGTACCGCTTATTTTTGGCCTCGGTTCCGGTTCTAAGCTCAAGAACCGGTGGAACCGAAGAACCGAACCGACCCATCCCTACTATAAATAAGTAATGGAAGCGCATTTGATATGCATTGTCCAGATGTGTGAAAATAAATGGTTAGGATCTATATATTAATGCAATAGTTATTGATTAATGAGGCATGTTTTTATGTTTCCCAAGCATGCAAAAGTTGGTAAATTTGAAAGACGCTTCATGGATACAGGCATCTCTGTATCTATTTTACCTGAATATCTTCTTCCTATGTTGCTTTTTATGTTTCTCTGTTATATTCGTAAGACTAATAATGTAGTTCTCATAACGACCTTCAACAAATGTTGTTGATCTCCTCTGCAAACACTTTGATCATACCTTCCTCGCTTGGATACTAGCAGCATATCCCAGATGAGGCCTGGCAAGGAACATATAGAATTTCTCTTGTGCACATTCCTTTTATTTACCTAGAACCCTTTTAAGTACCGTAATCCACCGTTAGTTGCGCCTGTTATTTCCCTGATGTGTTTCCCACAGGACAAGTCTTCGGTGATTGTGAAAAAATTTAAGAAGTTCTACGCTCGATATTTTGTAATAATATGCTATTCGTATTTCAATCAGAATCAAGAACAAGCAGAATTTGTGAAAGGTCATTGCGATAATTGCAATTTTAATTACAATTATTAATTTTATTTGTTTGTTTTTATCATTTATTTGTTTGGTTTTTATTATGATTATTGGCAAGTTGAATATTTAACATCAATTTAATATATGGATTTTAAATATTCAACTTACCAATTATTAATGTTACGAGGTCAATAGAAGAACTAGAAACGGAATTACTGTGAATTCGTTGGTTAAAATTCAGGCTAAAACTTTTAAGTGAATCAGAAGTTTGGAATATATATTAAGAATGCTCTCTCAGACAACTGCCGTGGGAAAAAATTACTTGCTCTCTAATTTTATTGGCGATCTCCAGTGCTGTTGTGGAAAAATTAAATCGATTTTCCCTGAATCCTATGTCAGAAAGGAAGAAGAAAATTTCCTCTTGGTGGTGAATGCGTCCTCGAAGCATTTGAAAAGGAGGCTAATTGGAATGAGTTGCCGGCGAGTGGGATATGACCCACGACGAAATGCCTCGTAATTGCCTTTTCCAAATCGGCTTAGCGCTCCGAAAGGCACGAGGAGGTCAGGAGCCACTGTGATATGAGGGGCAGCAGCAAAGTGATGATGATGATTCATTTTCTGTTTGGAGAAGCGGACGATGGAGAGGCAATAGGGCGTGAAAACGGTTGGATTAAATTGTACGGACGCTCCCGAGGTGGCGATAAGTAGGGACACGTTATCTCTGTTGCACTTCCACAGCCGTCCATCGTTTTAAAATGCCGTCCCTTTAATGTTGCTCGTAAGCATTTCGAGTCTCTAACTAAATGTAAGTATTATTTACGGTCGTAAAATCTTATGTCATAGTTTTGTAATTGTAATTGATTGAGAATATGTTTTTCCTCCCGCTAATTGCGCTTCCCGAAACACAAATAGTGCTCAATTTTAAAAGCAATAGGATTAAATATCGTCCCGGTCCTTTACAGGGCATATTTACATTTCTTCAGTAAAAATATATTTGGTATTTCATAGTAAATTAAAACTACTAATTTTACTGACGCTGTAAATAACAAATTTCTACCATTTTTTGCTTAAAAATAAAAAAAAGGTGGTTGGTATTTCAACCAGCGACCATTCGCTGAGAAGATTTAGATTGAGGCAAACATAGTTTTTCTTTTTAAAAAATCCTGACAGTTTGTTAGTATTAATTATGAACTACAAATGATTGAGAAATCAATCTTTTCATGCATTTAAAATATTAAATTATTATTTGGCCATGGTGACAGTTGTTACACTCATCATTTTTTATAATAATATATTTATTTAACGCTTGTAGGTATCCCCAAATCACAAGCGTTGCAATAAAAACAAAATTACAATGCAAACAAACTCATAAATTAAAATATGAATAATAATGATAATAAAATAAATAAATTTAATGAATACATTGAACATCACTGAATGAGACAAGCATTTTCCTTCTTAAACTAGTCAGGGTGTGTAGGAAAACAGGTCAGAATCAGGGTTCTGGGCAAGGAAGTCATTCGCCGTCCGCATCTAATGGGTTAGCGGTTCGAACCGCCATTGCATCCACACTCCCGGAATGACTTCGGAGGAGTGAAGTTTATGCCCAGGTCTTCGCGCAGCTACGTTTATATTTACGAAGCCGAGGAGATGGCTTGAGTCAATTGCCCCGTTCTAAATGTCACGTGGAAAAATCACATCAGCAGTCTTCGTTCTGACTTCTAGAGGAGTAAGGTGAAAAAGTTTGCACAAATTGGGGTTGTCATTTTTATTATAGACAGGACCTTTGTATTTGAGACATAACCATTTCACAAGGCACAACTGAATTTTTTCAATGGCGATTGAATATGTTTTATGATGTGGGTTCCATACGACACTTCCGTACTCCAGAACAGGTCGAACAATGGAGCAGTGCGTACGAATGCAAGTTTCGATAGAGAAATTAGCAACGAAATTCCGCTTTGGAACCCCAAGAGGCGATAAGTTTTTTTGAGCAAATCGATCGAATGTGCGCTTTGAAGTTAAGTTTGTCGTCCATTTTGAAACTCAAGTCGGTGATAGAAGTCACTCGTTCCAGTGTGGCACTATCGATTTAATAGTCGAAGTGGACAATGTTTTTCTTAAGTGAAAAAGAGATAAGTTTGCATTTGGAAAGATCAGGATAAAGGTTCCATTCCTTACACAAATTGAAAAAGTTCTGCAAGTTGCTTTGTAAAAAGGCACAGTCATTCAGCGATCTAACCCTGGCAGAAATCGTACAATCGTCTGCATACAAAAGGCAATCAGATTTAATACATCCAGGTAAGCCATCAATAAAAACATTAAAAAGAAGTGGGCCTAAAATAGGCCCTTGCGGCACGTGACGTTAGCCGGAGACCAAAGGGAACTTTCAACCACAACTCTTTGTGATCTGTTGCATATGTATGACTGAAATAACTTAAGCAATTTACCACAAACGCCAAGAGTTTTAAGTTTATACAATACATGGGTATGATCCACCCTGTCGAAGGCTTTGGAAAAATCAATATATGTATTTGGTGCCAGTTTGACAACCCGTCTCAATTGACGAAGCAAGTGCATTGAAATGAGCCACCAAGTTAGTAGCAGTCGAGCGGCGGGGTCGAAATCCATGTTGTGAGTTTGAGAAGCTTCTCTTACAGTGCGTCATGACCTTGTCATTCAGAAGCTTCTCAAACACCTTCGAAATGGTGGGTAACATAGAAATCGGTTTGTAATAGCAGACATTGGACTTGTCTCCGCTTTTAAAAACTGGTACAATTATCGCCTTATTCCACCGTTTGGGGTAAGTGTGGTACTCTAAAATTTTACTAAATAGGATAAACAAGGGGATACTAAGTTCATTGGCAAAGTGCTCTACAGTAAGAATAGGCATACGGTCCGTACCAGAAGAAGTGCTGTTTAGTCTTGATAAGAGTCCTTTCCTCGAAACCCTTTATGAGAAAAGAAGCTGATCAAATATCCTTGCATCTTGGCTTACCAGCCACGACTTCAGGGAACAACATTTTTCATCTGTTACTTTCACTGGCACTGCATTCACTTGCACTGGCGAATAGTCATTGAAAGCAGATTTCACTTGTTCTCGCGCGGAAGTGTGTATGCAGCTCTCCACTCTCCAGTACTCTCCAGTGCTGAAACTGCACTTCCGTCAGTAAGCACAAAGTCATGGATAACTTAAGCCTTTGAAAGCTTATTTTCCTTGTGCTGCCTGCTTGCAGTGTAATAATCACCGACTGGCTCATTGGTTCTCTTTGTAAAAAGCGCTCATCATAACTAGGAGGAAATAATGCGTATGATTACTGAACTTCTGTACAATTTCCTCATGGACTTTCATCGTATTCACAGTTCGCTGAATGATACTTTCCAAGTATTTCCAAGATGTTTCTCGGTTTCATATTGGCTATATCTGTTTTCTGATGAACATATGAAAACAAAAAAGTTATCCCATCAAATGACTTTGAATGTTTTACCCAGGCAAACCCTTGTCCCATCCCATCATTTTCTACGCCCACTACGTATTCTTCGTGTTACAAGGTTTATAAAGCAGTTTCGTACAACTCCTAGGAATCTTCAGGTAGAGAATCAACAACGGAAAAAAAGTTTCTGTGACATGACATCTTCACATCGTGAAAATTTGGTTATGTGCACTAACTTAATTATGATGGTCATGCCTCATATTATAAGGCGCTCTTCACATTATAATAGTTTGGCAGAAAAATCTGAAGACTTATTTAGCTGAAGACTTAATAACAAATAGATGTAACTTAAAAAGGCGTTTTAGCAATATTTACCCCTGTCAGGCAATGCGAATGGAGGACATGGGAAATGAAACATAAACAATCACTCCTTAATTTCTGGCGAAGATTTTCGCGGCGTTCCGATGATTGTAAAAAGCTTTCGGGATTCTTCCGCGTTGTCATTGTGTAAAATGGCGACGTTTCCCCCACTGTACTGCGGGCGTCCTCAGGCCAGGCTGAAGTGAAAATGCTCCGAAGTTGACGCTTATTTATACTTGTCTTCTGAGGTGGCCGCTGCTCGCTGATTGGCTGTTGGTGTTCGTGTGAATACTCGTTTCCACGTGTTGGAGAGTGGGTAGCTGTCCTCTCTATTCATATTGTTGGGCCTCTTGGAAATTTCAACTGCTTCCCTTATAATTCTAGGGAAATATCGCTTTTCCCTCGAGAGGATTTTTGGTTCCATTAAATTCACGGAATGGTTTGGTTCCATCGAAACGTGCTCCGCAATAGCCGATTTCTCCCCTTGTCCGTTTCTGAGGGCCCGTGAGTGTTCTTTCATTCGGCATTGTACAGCTCTCTTTGTTTGCCCTACGTAGGATTTTCCACAGCTGCAGATGACCTCGTAAACGCCTTCGTGAATTTCGGGCGGGAGGCGATCCTTCGCTCTGATGAGGAGACTGGATAATTTATTGTCGCATCCGAATCTAGTCAGTATATTATGCTTCGCGAGAACTCGCGATATTTTCTCCGTGGTTCCTCCAATGTAGGGGGTGAGAGCACGTGCGACAGGATCTACAATCTTGGATTTGTCGCTCCGTTGGTCCAAGCGAAGAACCGTTTTTTGGATTGTGGCTTTATCATATCCATTCTTTCCTAGGGCAGCCAGAAGATGTTTCTCCTCTTCAGGAAGCGATTGTTGGTCGGAAATAGTTCGAGCCCGGTGAAAGAGGCTGGTTATCACAGAACTCTTTTGCTGCGGGTGGTGATGAGAGGAGGCGTGGAGATAGAGATCTGTGTGGGTTGCCTTCCGATGTACCGAGTGGCCCAGGGATCCATCTTCCTTCTTGGTAACTTTAACGTCCAAGAAGGATATCTGGTTGTTGCTTTCCTTTTCCATGGTAAATTTTATGTTGTCGTGTTGAAAGTTGAGGTGCCGGAGAAATTCAGTCAGGTGTTGTTCCCCGTGTGGCCACACAACGAAAGTATCATCCACGTAGCGAAGCCATATTTTGGGCTTCCAGTCGAAAGTCTCGATGGCCTTTTTCTCTAACTCTTCCATAAAAAGATTGGCAACTACAGGAGAGAGTGGGGATCCCATGGCAGTACCTTCAGTTTGTTCGTAGAAATCACTGTTCCACTGGAAATAAGATTTTTTCAGACAGAATTCTATGAGGTCCGGACAGTATTTGGGGAGGCCTTCATTGGTCAATCTTCTAGCGATGTTCACCGCTTCTGTGATGGGAATATTGGTAAAAAGAGATACCACGTCAAAACTCACAAGGATATCCTCTTTCTCTATATCTATCTCCTTGATTAATTGCACAAAATGCTTGGAGTTTTTGACGTATGATGAAGTTCTACCGGAATAGGGAGATAGGATTTGTGCCAGGTGTCTTGCCAGTGGGTTGGTAGGTGCGTCTATGGTGCTAACGATTGGTCGGAGCGGTATGTCTTCCTTGTGCACCTTGGGAAGTCCGTAGAGCCTTGGTGGTTTCGGTGCCGAAGGCACGAGGTCTCTCTTTTCTTCGGGCGGAATAGATGAATTCTTGATCATCTCTCTCACCTGTCGTTCAATTTTAGCTGTGGGGTTGGAAGGCAGCTTTCTGTAGGCCGATTCCGTCAGCATTGTGCGGATTTTGGTGTCTCTCCCCGCGGACAAAGGAAGGGCTACTGTCATATTAGAAAAAACTGACTACGACACCAGTATCAGTATCATTTTCGTAGTTTATCATATCAGTTTATCAGAACATACATCTGCAGCATGTTTCTTTACGGCAGTGAGGCATGGACGATAACAGCAGCGGAGAATAAAAGGGTGGAAGCATTCAAAATGTGGTGCTACAGAAGAATATGCTAAAGATTAAATGGATCGACCGAGTAAGTAACGAGGAAGTCCTAATAAGAGTAGGAGGAAAGAGAAGTCTTCTGAATACCTACCCTAAGAAGAAGACGGGACAACTTGATCGGTCACATCATGAGAAATGATGGCCTGATGAAGACAATCGTCGAGGGAAAAGTCAACGGGAAGATTGGAAAAAGCCTGGCCTCGTATGAGATACATGGAACAGATTGTGAAGGATATAAAAGAGAAGAATTTCATCACAAAAAAAAGGTTGGCCGATAGAAGAATCGAGTGGAAAGCTGCGTCAAACCAATCCTAGGATTTTTGACCAATGATGATGACTTATATCAACTATATGTGCTATGTTATAGCACTTATTATAACTATATATACTATAAGCAGTAAATACTATCACCTTTGATGAATTTGAAGCCTGCGGAAGCAAAACGCAGCTGTTCAAAGGACGAGCGCGCAGCAGAGTGACTAAGTAAGACTTACGTGTCCCGGAACGGACGGTGGTCGCCGAAGCGACCAAAAACCTTCAGAAGGTGTCACGAATAGAGTAATATGTTTGCATGTAAAGGTGACCCAATTGGCACTTTGTTATACTATTAGCATTTACTCGAAAAGAGCGAAGCCTATGTGGCCGCTAAAGGCGACCAGCGACCTATAAAGGATAAGATTAGATTTTAGTAATGACCTAAAACCTTTCGTTTCGTCTTTCTTGCCATTATGGAGGCCTTACATTTGAGGCGATTACTAGCCGGTTAAAACAGTTTTTACTCCTGAAAAATTTTCACGAAGCTGTTTGATGGCAATTCGTGACATATTTTCCAGTTCGTGGGAAGCTACATTCACTAAGTCTTGAAGGACACCGTCTTAAGGGTTGAATATTTATTCTCATTAGAATTGCACATTCAAAATGAATTAGCAGGCCATTATTTTAAAGTGATTTCTTCCTTGGGCTGAAGGTTAGGAGTTTAGTTGGATGATGAGCCTAATTCTGGACCTTTATTTACGCTGATTAAGCAATTATCTTCTCTGATTTATTTTTCAAACCTTTTTTTTACAGCTCTTCTCCCTGAGTTAATGCCCTGTTTTGTATTCACTTATGATTAATTCATATTTTCCAGGCAGCCCACCCCCTCCTCATTATAACCAACCCCTCCCTTTTTGCCGTCTCACACGTCATTCACTCGGGTACTCCCAGCCCCACGTTTCGTCGAAGCCCTCGCGATGAGAAATCGCTCACACGAAATTGACAGCACAAAATGCACCCTTGAGGGAGATATGACAGGTGCATAATATGTGACGGAAACGAATTCGTTCTCATCGTACCGTGGTCCCAAAGGCAGCAAGCACCGTCCCCTAAGATAATAATCATATTATAAAATTAATTTATGCTTCCAATACAATTACATAATATACAATACAATTAGAAAATTTGGAAGTTAGGCACCCTCTAAGGCGAAAAGCATGTTTTTAGGGTGCCTTCAGTTTTTACACATGCATTGCTCGGAAATGATGATGAAAATGATGATATGAAGAGATTTTGACAACAAAGGCACCTGAGCAAAAAAAAAAACAAACAAAAAACAAATTATGCTAGCGAAGTACAATTTCTATGTTATCATGAGACAAAAACCAATCTTTTACTGATCTAAGGAAAAGCTTACTGTTCGTTTCCTTTTTAATTTTGTTTGATAATTTATTCTAAAATTTCGTTTCCATGTACAAAAAGGATCTTTTGAATATAGTTAAGTATACTTTAAGTCTTTTTTTGTAAAAAAATAAAAAGAAAACTTAATCGGTCACATCTTAAGACGCGATGGCCTGATGAAGACAATCGTCGAGGGAAATGTGGACGGGAAGAATGGAAAAGGCAGGCCTGGTATGGGTTATACAGAACAGGTTGTGAAGGATGTAAAAGAGAGGAGCTACGTCAATATGAAGAGGTTGGCCGATAGAAGAATCGAGTGGAGGGCTGCGTCAAACCAATCCTAGGATTGTTGACCGATGATGATGATACTTTAGGTGTAGGGACCCAGTGGCCTCTACAAAGATTAAGCGTCTTATGACTATCCATATTTTTAGGCACATTGCCGCTTCTTACATTAAATAATTTCAGCACCTTATAACAACGCTTATTTCTTAAAGGGAGCAACCTTAGACCAGAGAAAGGGGTGACAGGGAGTATGCTCCCACGGATTTTTTAAGAGCTTCAATCTGATTATCTTCTTTTGTAAAATAATAGCAGCCCCTATAGTATGATAGTAAGCTCCTCCCCAAGAAATCAATCAGTAATCTAACTTCAACTAAACTAGGGAAAAATGAATAAGCTTGCGGATATGGAGTGGACATTTATTTCGGAGAAAATAAAATTTTGCCAAAATATACCTCAAGAGTCGCACACACATTGGAAATTTGCAGATCCAACCTCAGGCGATATATGCTTGAATGTATGAATACTGTGTTATTCCGTAGTGTTTTGTTGAATACTATTTGTAGATAAGTGACTACGTTTAATTTTAACGTTTCACACATTTTGGCACCGGTTTGATCGGAACCTGATTAATACATTCTAATTGATTTGGATGCATTTGGATTGATGCTGTTTAATTGGCGCTGCATTTCGTCACATGGCAATTAACATTTCGGGGATTTGTTGACTGAATGTGGCGATGGAGGTGGTTCAGTTGTGTTGTGATGTGAGCATCTATTCAGAGAGCCTCGGAAGATTGTGTTTTAAGGAATTGGCTTTTCCCAAGCAGCTGGCGGCCCTAATTCCTCATCTCCTTTAAGGGTGTGGATTAGAGACCTCTTTTCTTGAAATTCTCGCACACATGACCATAAACACTGTGAGATTGTTCATCCTTGTGTTGCTGTTGAAAGTTTCTAACGTATGCCACATGCTTCATTTGCTAATGCTGAAGATTTTTAAAATGTTTAAACTATTTTTTTCCTCAACAGATGGAGATCGTCCAGCATTATTATCTCTATTGTTGCGCACTCTTCGTCGCTTTGAAGATTTGTTAATCTCCACGTCTTTCCTGTGGGTTGTCCCTTTTCAGTTCACCAGAAATGTGTTTAACTTAATGACGACTCTTTTGCGACAAATGAAAGATGAGTCACGTGTGCCTCGTAGCCTTAATCATGCCGGAGAATACTGGCTGATATGTAATTCTCTGAGACCGGATATGTGAATCCGAAAGTCATCTTCAGCAATGGTGATATGTACACCATTGCTGAAGACGATTTTGCCTAAAAATAACATTCGAAATTTATAATGTAACACCTAATATTGGACGATTTAGTGTTGCGAATGATCTATTTTATGACGTAGCAATAAATTTAGTCACAACATTTTTCTCTGTATGAAACTGGTGTGAAACGTCGAAAGAAGTGATGATTAAAGTAACTTTTTCGGGTATTACCGCGTACTCAGGTTGGCCTGACGTTTCGCTTCCCCTTCTGGTCGCTTCTTCTGAGAGAATGGTAATGCATGCCGGTGTGCGCTGGTATGTATATGTACTTCAGGTCGGTAGGGAGAAGAGGAGAGGAGGGGGAGAAGTTGAGGTGGAAAGTTTATTTAAAACGGACATCCGTGTATGATTCATTTGAAGGCCACCACCTCTGTTAAAGTTTGCTTTCTGTTTCCTTATTTCTATGGCCTCTCGATAAAGCCGCGGTTTGAATTTCTTGACCCTGGCGAGGACTTTAGTTTTCTCGAGTCGATTTGATGACCAAGGGCCACCGTCGCCGACTTCGAAGGTCGTCCGAGTCGAGTGGCTGATGCTCTCCTCGTTTTAATGCTCCGTCCAGTTTCCCCAATGTACTTCTTTCCGCATGTTGTGCAGGGAATCTCGTAAACTCCTTCTATTTGCAGGGGCGTCCTATCTTTAACGTTTCTCAGTAACGATTTAACTTGTAGGTGAGGTTTGAAGTTACTTTAATCATCACTATGAACCGCGAAAGCCTCAACGAAGAATTAAATCGAAAGAAGTGTTTTTACGTGATGGCGCCTGTTCAATCTGAGAATCGGCGTTTCCAAGAAGGCGTTTATCTGCTCTAATTTGGGCCTCTTGGAAACATGATGATGAACCGCTCATCTAACTGACTCGGGGAACTCTGATGAGCGGACACATGATGGATGTTCTCTCCGAGGAGGGAAACCTGGCACGGGGCATGGTCGGTGGCGCGTGGTGGATTAATAGCCCGCGGTGTTTGAATTTGGAGCCGGAGTTGGAGAGGAGCAGAAGGCGAAGGGGGGGGGGGGGGGGCTCAAATCTATTGATCATGTGCTGTCCGAGCCCCAGCTTCCCCCACCACCGCAGCGCGGCGCCAGAGACGTTATTTTGGCCAACCCCCCCATCATCTCATCTTTCCGCTTTCCAATTAAATCGGATTTCCTCGAATATTCATGCTCCGTGGCTCTTGAGGCATTCCTCTCTCCAGTATAGGGTCTCTTAATTTTCTAATCGCTCGAAAAGGAGGGATGAGGTCTACCCGGGGTGCGACGGAGATAAAGAGACGTATCGCACGCGAACTCATCTCTTCACTCGTCTCCTCTCGGAGAGGAGATCACCTCCTCAAGCGGTCTGTTGAAACGACGGCCGACTTTCGATGAAGCGCGGAAAATCCAGGGAATGTTTTCATTCGGGAAGAATTGGCGGACTGCCTGTCTGACCTTGCGAAAGTGGAGGAACCATTCACGGAAGACTCGTGCCCTTGTACTCAGATTTGAATGAGCTCCATTACCTACTGCTTCGAAGGGAGGAACTTTCCTCTCGATAGCCTACACCAGCGACTTTGGAGGCACACGAATACACACCTTGTTTTCTTCACTTCACATCTTCGATTATGGAAGCGTTAACATTGTTAAGTGGGGCACTTATAAGGTTTAGATCTCGTCTGCAGCGTCCGAAGCAGAGACATCATATCGACAGAATCAGTCTTCCCGCTTATATTTACATTGTTTTGTTGGTTTTTCCTGAGACGGGGCAGTTTTTAGCGGATTTATTAAAATCGTGTTTGGTCTACAACTTGTTATATACGATATTTGGTGTTATTCGTGGAAAACTTGTAACGAGTTTGTCATTCCGACAAGTGCCCCTAACTAGATTGTATAAGGTACAGATTAAATCTATTAGAGAAATTTGAATCGGATAGCTTTACTGAAGATGTTAGGCACATATTAAAAACACCAGCGTATTATGCTAGATTCGACCAGATAAACAAGATTAGAGAGATAGATTGTCGTACTGATAGATTCAAAATGGCATTTTCCCCCCGTACTATAAGAGGACAGAATAGGCAGCACAGCAAAGGGATAGGTAGGGGAAATATTATAGAGTAGTCTGTAGTGCATGATGCATGTATTAACCCCTTAAATACTGTAGATACTAACAATCTATTTGCAGGAGACCCTATAGGTGCTTGTTTGCATGTCGGTAGTGCAGTTCACCCCCTGCCACACACCCTCTCGGTGGCTTGCAGGGTATCGTGTGGATGTAGATGTATATGGAGTGCGATGTTCTCCTCTTGGGCTACTCTGCGAATTATGAAACCTAACAGTATACCCACACAAATATGTTCCGTAGAGGCTGACCATTGTTTTTAAAGTATCAAGAGCCTCTCAAACACGTTTAATATGAGAATTTAAAAGAGAGGAACTACGTTGGTATGAAGAGGTTGGCCGATAGAAGAGTTGGCCGAGCTGAGGGTTGCATCAAACCAATCCTAGGATTGTTGACCGATGATGATGAATAAAACCAAATGGTGATTATGCTTGGAATATAATATGATTGGGAGTAATAAGACTAACTTGGAATATAATATTTTCTGAGTAAAAGTGCGTAATGCAGGGAGATGCAGAAGGAAAATCATGTTTCACTTTTATGGAGATTAAAAAAAAATTCCAATGTTTTTACTTCCCTTGAAAACCGAGATAAAGTCGTCACTTGCAATTGGGTACTTAAATACCGTGAATCAAGCGGACATTTTGAGTACTACCCTTGAATTGAAAATGAATAATGAATTAGAAAAGAAGAAGCGAAATTGCAATTTACTCCAGTTTAAAACTAATGTTAGATGATGCAGAATAATTAAAACCTAGGTCATATTAAATACTTTTGGTACACCGAGCCGGCCTCGGTGGCGGCTGGGTTAAGTCCTCGCCTGCCATTCCGAAGGTCGCGGGTTCGAGTCCCGCCTGGGTAAAACTCAACTGTCCAGGGTATGGGTGTTTTTAAATGTGTTGTCCATATATATTACAATGATCGTAATTGGGGGCACCTGTGATCATTACAGAAATTATTATTATTATTATGGTTCAAACTGCGTTAACTTGCAATTTTATTTCTTCTTTTCTAATTATGTTCGAATACCACGCAATGTCGCCTAAATCCTTGGAATAATTCATGAATTGTTTTCCCTACGCTGTAATCGTATTTAATCACTGTTAAATGTGAAATCTTGATTGGTTATAAAAAATAATTTTTAAAATCTTAAAGGGGAGAAATTAAGAATTTAAGATCCTGCATTGTATTGAAGAATTTTAGAATAGAGCCCCTATTCGTAACCCTCCAGTAGAGCACCAATGGGAGTCTTAGAAAAGCGGTCAAGAGTCGATTCTCCCAGGGACACAAGGCGATTAAAAAAGGTGGTCGATCCCTCAATGGACGAATCAGAGAATCCGAGGGAATCAACTTTTTTAATGCAAGCCACCATAGAGTGACCATTGCAAAACTTATCTTAGTTTTATCTTATACGTTAGGTTATAGCATTTATTTAATTCATAAAATTAATTCAAGATAATTTAAGGACTAACAATAGTAGTAGTAACCATAGCAAATATTCCACAGAGAAAAAATCATTCGCCTTGACCGGGACTCGAGTTGAGCTACCAAGGCTCCTGGTAGATCACCTGGCCTGAAATCAGGGGGTCCGGGTTCGAGTCCCGGTCAAGGCGAATGATTTTTTCTCCTTGGAATATTTGCTATAGTGCACTTTCTGCGGATAACGCCGCTAAAGTTTTCACGGCTAGTATGTGATCTTTGAATTTGAAGTAGTGACCATGTATACTGGTTTAACTTTTGAGTTTAGAAAATCGTCCCGGAAACGAACAATATTAAGAAACTGTCTGCGACCGAGACATCTCATAGTCTGCTAACATTTGTCGTGTGCACTAGCGTGCAAGTGTCGACTATAATTGCACTTGCGTGATGTTCAAATAGAAGACCCATGCATACGCAAAATATTGGGTTGGATATCCTTGTTAATAATTTCACGGGCAATACGGCTTCGCCATCTATTCCTCATTGTGATTGGAAACATTGTCCGTTTCCAGATTGCCCGTAGGACCATTTTGTCCCTCTTTCATGATCGAAACCATCGCAGTAGGAAAGAGTTTTAAAACGTTTTGGTGATCAGTGAGTGCAAAAGATTTTTAAGTCTGCTTCAACCTGAGAGCGATTCCCGACCCATTGCCTCTCCCACCGCACACACCCCCTGCCCTACCTCGCAACCCTAGCTGCAGGCTTTCCCTTGTGG
The DNA here is from genome assembly GCA_933228895.1 of Platycnemis pennipes. Classification (NCBI taxonomy): domain Eukaryota; kingdom Metazoa; phylum Arthropoda; class Insecta; order Odonata; family Platycnemididae; genus Platycnemis; species Platycnemis pennipes. The sequence continues at coordinate 139,740,612 of OW121851.1, forward strand.
GCGCCTCCGTCCACACCCAACCACCCCGCGCCCAACACCGCTCTGCACCCACCCCCATAAGTGCGGTCGCCTCCTCCAGCAGCAGGAGGGTTCTCTTCCCGATGGGATCCTTACCCGGGTGCGGGGCACTCCTGCTTTTTTTCCCTGCACCGCCCACACCCGAGAGGAGCAAGCTGTTTGCCGGCCCGAGCGGGCCCCGGATGCCAGCCTCCCCCTGCGACCCTCCTCATCCCACAGACCCTTCACTTCCTTGGGAAGGCGAAGCGCTCATTTGGCGATTTCCGGAGATGATTTGTTTATTCCAATAGTGCCGTTCCCATAGTGATTCCCAAGAATGTCGTGGCGCGGCACCTTTCGGACTGAAATTACAATCTTGGAGCACGCTTCTTAAGACTTTCTTAATCTAACCAATGAGGTCGTTTGCCATATTTTATTATTGCCGAATATGATAGATTTTGTAAAATAAAAAGACTCTTATTTTTCCGTTTTTTGATCCGTCAATTATTTCCCGAGTTATAAGAGGCGAAAAACTGATGTTTTTAACCCTTTCGGAAAAGGGGTGTGGTGCAACCTCTGACGTATATCGACTTCGTCCAATCACAACTGATCCCGCGAAGCTACTTCGCCTTATCGCAAAGGGGTGGGGTACACAGCTGGATCTCCTAATGGAAGCAGTTGCGACAGGATCTGTGCGAGCAGACCTTCCGAGAACCCCCCTCCACTCCCTTCCCTTCCCAGAAAATAGTCAAGGACGGGAGGAAAATGACGTCAATGTTATCACAGCAGCTTTTTCGGTGGGCGTCACCTTTTGCTTATTTTAGTTTTTGATTACGAGTGATTGGTTGTGGTTAGAAGATTAATTTTTTCACTAAAATTCTTTTTTCGTTTCCATCTACCAATTTCGTGTACAAAATTACGATTTCGGTTCCGAGTAAACGCCCCCATTGGGATTTCCTCTCCAATAACCAAATATAATCGGCACTTTACAGTAATTAGTCATTAGGTTGTAGGAAATAGTTCGATTCCTTTCACCATCTGTCAAGCGTTAGAGTAACCAATTCAGAAGTTGGTCCAGTTAAACAGCCTCAAGTTCCGCAGCACAGCGGTTGAGAACCGCTGACACATCGCAGAAATCCTTGAAACAATGCCTCCAAAGCAATGGAACACGTTCAGAAAACGTATCAATGGTATAACTGCACAAAAAATTTAGGCTCTCCTTAGCTGCAGTCGTTTAATGCCGTTTTATGTAATTGCTAACCACTGGATATCGCTTTCAATCCATCAGTTGTTTTCGTCTATGGAGTTAGCACTGTGCTGTGCAAAAATCATACGCTTGACTTTCATATTTGTGGATGGGTATGAAATAGTCATATAATATCAGAGGAAATGGAAAGAAGAAATACATGAAATATCGAACAAAAATCTTCAGTAACATATTCAAACAAGGAGGGAAACGCAACACACTCTTCGTCCCCTTTTCAATTGGTTTCGCTGACCAAACCATTCCACTTTGGTGAGCAAACGATACCACAGAGCCATCGCCTTTCAGTTCTTTCTCCTTCCACCTAAAAGCAGCAAAATAAAACCGCATCACCAGCTAAATTAACAGGGTCTAAACTCAATGGTTTTAGGTTCAACCTTGTATAAGTTTATCTTCAGTTAAATTAAAAACTTTGTATATTCAATACTTTTGTATTAAAAACGCAAAACACTCCTGGATCCGGCCACGGTCATCATCAGGTCCTGATCATGTCCTCTTGTGGCCGGATCCGGTCGTGGTTTGTGTTTTTAATTTTAAAGTATTGAATGTACAAAGTTTTTAATTTAATTGTAGCAGGGTCATCCAACCATTGGTCCAGATTTAATTAGAGGGTGCCCTTTGAATGTATTTTTCTAAGAATACGTTTTTCAGGAAAATTATTGAGAAAGATGAGAAAGGATTGTATTCCATAGGATTTATAAGACCCGTCATGAAGCGAAAAGCTCGCAGCATACTGTTGGGTCCTTTGATTTCATTTACATCGAAATCATTCTGACCGGCTCCATGTCAAAATTCTTCAAGCACATTAGGATTTTTGTCATCCTACCTCAATATCTTGTGTGGATGTCTGTATACTACGTAGCAGTGCAGAAACCTTTTGTGTGTTTTCCCCATGACTGCCTCTGCCTAGGTGAATCACATTGGGGAACATGCACTATTTTTTATAACCCTTTGAATGTGAAGTTTATTAGCTAAAATGTGCTTGGCGAAAATTTCACTGAAGAATTAAGTTGCGTGACAAAGATATTACTCTTTGAAAATTGTAATTTTTCGGCAGCTAAAAAACATGACGTCATCGCATGACGTCACGGCACGGTATCACTAAGGGCGTTGTTTATCTGTTTATGCGTGGAGGTAAGTTGTTAAATGAATACTTGGCGATAGCGCATGTATTTATCTCATTTGTTTAATGCAATAAACGATTGTATTTTGATTTTTTATTTACATAGTATGGATGGTAACGAGCCAATCGTCCATTAATTATATAATACCTATATAGTGCCCAAGAATTTCTACTCCGTCTATGTAGGTAATCGCTGGTTTTTTTAGAACGCCGCCATAAGGGAGTCAACCAAAGGAAATTGTCGGAATGTGTTTTTTAAGTATTTTTTCAGTCATCATTTCTTTCTTAAAATGGCTATAAACCTCAAAACAATATATTCACTTCGTTTTCTTTGAAATATAATTGTCTATCCCCGTAGCAATATGGAACCTATACCGTGCAGTGACGGCAGAAGGCGTTTCAGATCACGTGACTTTCGTCGATTTTCGGGAACATTTTAATATCATTTAATAATCTTTGTGGTGGGTGTAGAAAAATTTGGCTTATATATTTAAATTGGTGGGAAAATTTTGCATCAAGTGCATCATTAATCTTCGAGAAACAAATTTCATGCATATTTCCCATTGGCCCAACATAGAATACATGGTCAGCCCCTGATTCACCATTGTTATCTATCGACTCAATTCTGAAACTTCAGTATAGTGTCTTAAAATGCCTGATTATGGTCCTGAAGAGTGACTATTCATGTGTTATTATATATTACGAATTCCTATTGAGTGTGATAGAATAATGGTATAATGAACAATATATACAATGGTGTAATGAATAGACAGAATAATGGTATAATGTACTCCAGTGAATCAAAATCTGCATTTGAAATTCTTAGTCATTTCTTTGTCGCTCTGAATGGTATGCAAGTGCTTTGGGAATTGATCGATGTATAAGGTGAATGGACCCGGAATAGAACCGAGGACCTCTGGCTTCCCGTGCCAATGAGCAGGACACTTCGCGACCCAGGATTCCTCATCCTAAAGGCTAAAATTCTAAGGAGGACGCAGGCGCTTGCTCTCATTTGCTATTCGGGTCCAGATGTCTGTGGTTTGATTCCTGATTTGGGAAACCTTTTTTTTCTTCGGGAATATCTATTTCTAACTTAGGCCCGGTAAAAACCTTCAGATTAATTAGGCGTCGTGGAATGAGAACTTATACTCGAGGGACTTATACCTCACGTTAAATCATACCAATATACCAAAACGAAGTTGTGTCTGTCTGTCTGCTAGCTTTATGTATCGCATCTCCTCAAAAACTAATGAACCGATTGAGCTGAAATTTTGTAGGATTCCAGAGTATACACTAGAAGGTGCTATAGGCTATATAAAGAAAGGCTCAGGGCCCGGGTTCGATTCCTGGCGCCAATTATTTATTTACATTGGTTTAAATGGACTTTTTCAATTTATGGTAGCGAAAGAGTTTTTCCTTTCGCTCCGTAAAATAACTAAATATTAGTCGATTTCTTTCATTCTTTCTGTATTCAATGGGAAAATGTTTAAACTTTCTTATTCTTTTAACCGATTTACCCTTTGTTCTCCATGTTTCTGGGCATTGTGTAATTTATGTTGAAATTTAGTGATTTTTGGGTTCTTTTCCGAGTGTTATTAAGGCCGTTGCCATTGTCGTCTCTGAAATGAAAACATCGTAGATGCTTAAGGAGGTTCCACCGTGACTCCGCGATTCAAAATCCCGTAAAAGAGCTATGTTATTCAATGAATGAATACCGATCCAGAAAAACACCAACATATGGAAAATCATCTCCACGGGTGATAACGCATGCACAATAATTGTATGAGTATGCTATTTTATAGCGCGTTGTAGTTGCATTCTATTTTTTACCATTTCTTTTAACTCATATTGACTTTGGAACATGACTGACGTGTTGATGCCCCGCTTAATTTACAAAGTGAGAATGCATGCTCAATCCCACTAATACGTATTCTAAAATAGGTTAAATATTTTCTTACTTAGTTTTAAACTATTCCCTTGCATATACAACTATTCGTTTTGAATTTTATTAATACTGATATTTGTGAAAACTGTTTGGCAACAATAGGCCGCCAGCGCCAGGCTTCGCTTGTTTTACGCGAACACATACAATTGCGCATCTTTCACCTTTACGTCAGCTTGGATCTCCAGCGGCAACTTCAAAAACATGTGCTTTTATTCATTTTTATTTTTTTTTCAAAATATATATCAGATAGCAATTAAAAATTATCATCTGATGGAATGTGGACACACAAAGTGTCATCCTCCTCAAATTCTTCACTATCAGAAGAGCTGTTTAAATCAATGACGAGAGGCTTGACTTGAGTTATTTTCCCAGTAGTATTCTTCAGGCTTTTCTACGTGTTTGATGTACTCCTTCCATAAATCCTTTGACACTTAAGTTAAAGCATCGTCGCAGAGATCTCTTACAATGGTTTTGCTTTTTTCTTCTCTTCAGCGTTTCCTCTGTTAACTTTTGCCATTTTATTTTTAACATGTACTCAATTTAGTTCGATTGTATTTAATTCACAATTCGCAATGGGTAACCTTACTAATTCCACATCATGCCGCAACTCTTCCCTAATTTGGTTAGCCGGGAGATACGCGGCAACACTGCACGGCTTTAACAATGAGGTCACTAGCCGAGGGAGCTCGCTTTCGCCAATATAAATACCCATCGATATAAATTAAACACATGTGTTGAAATACTAGACAATTACATATTGGATACGTTCAGGACATGCGGATTATAACGCCACCAAGAACGCAATTCTACGACACTCCAGTTTTGAAATGCTAACTTTTTATAAAATTGATAACAACTTTTTTTCTATTAAAGTTATACACTGGAAACTTAATATGTGCGTGGAAAACATGTATACCTAACATTCTTTATACCTTGGTTTCAACTGAACGCCTTGTTGTTGATTTTCGAGTCATCAAAGTCGGCGCTTCGCTCGAACAACGCCTGAAACTGGCACTTTTTACGTTAAAACCGTTGTAAAACATTAAAACGCGTTTTAAAAATGTAAGTTTGTCATCCAATAACGCAGAATGGAATAAGAAAAATTACGGCATGATTAGTTTTTCTGTAGACTTAGCTATTAATTTGTTATTCGTATTCAAACTCGAGTGCACATGATTTCTGCGCCGACACTACTATAACTCATAATCCAATAGTACTAATAGTGCTCGGAACTGACTATTGCTTTGCGGTATGTACAATTTTGTATTTATCGTAGGATATAGAAATGGACTATAATTGGTATTAAAATGTCTTTTAAGTGATGTGTATTACGTTAGGTTACATACCCCGGCATAAAATTTCAAAATACAAGGGTCTACCATTATTACGCCGAGGGATAAATAATGGGGGCGTATACTCGGAACCGAAATCGCTATTTTGTACACGAAATCGTTCATCTATCTACATCTACATAATACCCTGCAAGCCTCCATAAAGGTGTGTGGCAGGGGGGGAACTCTCACCAAACATGCACTACATATCATGCATAAAAAAGGGATTAGTACTTGTATAGGCACTGTTCAAAAACTACGCTATTTAAAATGATTAGTACTTGTATAGGTACTGTTCAAAACTACGCTATTTAAAAAAGATAAAAATAGCAAAACATACATGCAAAAACATGCCGTTAGTTGGGTTAGCTATAAGTCCTTATACCAACATGCAGCTACCAATGTTATCCATTGCTACACTCGTACTGGATAAATTTACCGTTATTCATATCCCTAATTGTACGAGGAAAAAAAGGACATTTTGAATCTGTCAGTTCGGCAACTAATGTCTCTAATTTTGTGATTATGGTCCAGTCTACCATAGTAAGTTGGGGTCCGCAAATTATTTCTATCATCATCATTGAAAATATGGTCTTGGAATGTGTTTAAGAGATTAAGTCTAAATTTCAACCTGCGATCTGACGATGATTCCCAATTTAATTCATTCAATAGACCGGTTACGCTATTAAGGTTATCATACCGTCCCTTTACAAATATTGCCGATCTTCGCTGCACACCTTTAAGTTCGTTATTTAGACCGATTTCGTAGGGATCCCATACACTGGCAGCATATTCCAAATGAGGTCTAACAAGGGAAAAGTAGCTGATTTCACGTACATGATTGTCACATTTATCTAATACCCTTTTGATGAATCCCAGTTTACGATTAGCTTGACCCATTTTTTCACGAATGTGTTTACCCCAGGAAAGATCATGTGTCAGTCTTATTCCAAGATATTCATAGTGTATTTGAGACGACACAGGGCACTGTGACCCAACTAGCTTGAAAAAGAGGCAGTGTGTGTGTGTGTGCCGAATAAAATGGCCGACCATGCTTCACGAATTAGCTGCGATCTCGCCTTTAATACCATTGACCGACCTCTCCCGAGAAACAGAGTTCATTTACCGGCGCCTTTCTTGGTATAAGTATCATTGCAATCATGCCAATGTTTTCATTCGGAGGCACCATTGGTGCCTTACGAATTCGGAGGCACCAGCCTTAAGAATGCTCAGAAAAGAACCGAATAAGCCAATGCATTCCGATGTGATTTATTTATAGCCAGTAATCTGGCTAGAGGAAACGAATATTTCCAAGAATAACAAACTTTGATGTATTGTCCATATAGTGCAGAAAAAATTAAGGACGTCACATTATTACTCTAATGCGTGTAATTTTCAACGCATTTGCTGGTGGATTGTTACAGATAAGCAATGGGGAATATACATGAAATTTGTATCTCAAAGAATAATGATGTACCTACTTGATGCGAAATTTTCCCACCAATTTAAATTTCTAAGCCAAATTTTTCCACGCCCACCACAAAGATGATTAAATGATATTAAAATGTTCCCGGAAATTGACGAAAGTCACGTGATCTGAAACGCCTTCTGACGTCATTGCACGGTATAGGTTCCCTATTGCTACGGAGATACACAATTATATTTTCAAGAAAACGAAGTGAATATATTGTTCAGGGGTTTTTAGCCGTTTCTCGAACGAAACAATGACTGATAAAAATACCTAAAAAAGCACATTCCGACAATTTCCTTTGGTTGACTCCTTTATGGCGGCGTTCGTCTTAAAAACCCAGCGATTGCATAGACTTGGTAGAAATTCTTGGGCACTAATCATGCATTATATAATTAATGGACGATTTACTCGTTACCATCCATGCTACGTAAATAAAAAATCAAAATACAATCGTTTAATGCATTAAGCAAATGAGATAAATACATACGTTATCGCCAAGTATTCATTTAACAACTTACCTCCACGCATAAACAGATAAACAACGCCCATAGTGATACCGTGCCGTGACGTCATGCGATGACGTCGTGTTTTTAAGCTTCCGAAAAAGTACAATCTTCAAAGAGTAATATCTTTGTTGCACAACTTAATTCTTCACCAAAATTTTCGGCAAGCACATTTCAGCTAATAAACTTCACATTCAAAGAGTTATAAAAATAGTTCATGTTCCCCATTGTTAACTTCGCCCACTTTAACTTCGCCTTATTAGATAGATAGATATATTTATTTGTTCCAGGACATTATTATCCCTTGAAACATATACATAAAATATTTACATAGTTTCATTACAACATCTACATCTACATCTACGTAATACCCTGCAAGCCACCACAAGGGTGTGTGGCAGGGGGTGATTGCTCACCAAACATGCACTACATATCATGCATAAAAAAGGAATAGTATTAATATAGTAGTCAGAACTACACTATTTAAAAAAGATAGAAATTGCAAAGCAAACATGCAAAAACATTCTGTTAGTAGGGTTAGCTTTAAGTACTCATACCAACATGCAGCTACCAATGCTATTCATTGCTACTCTCCGATAGGACATATTTACCGTTATTCGTATCTCTTATTGTGCGAGGGAAAAAGGACATTTTGAATCGGTCAGTTCGGCAATCAATTTCTCTAACTTTATGATTATGGTCCAGTCTGCCATAGTAAGTTGGGGTTCGTAAAATATTTTTAACATCATCACTGAAAATATTGCCTTGGAATTTGTGGAAGAGATTAAGTCTAAATTTCAACCTGCGATCTGACAATGATTCCCATTTCAATTCATTTAATAGACTGGTTACGCTAATATAATTATCGTATCGTCCCTTTACAAATCTTGCCGATCTTCGCTGCACACGTTCAAGTTCATTACTTAGACCGATTTCGTAGGGATCCCATACACTGGCAGCATATTCCAAATGAGGTCTAACAAGGGAAAAGTAGCTGATTTCTCGTACATGATCGTCACATTTACCCAATACTCTTTTAATGAAACCTAGTTTGCGATTCGCTTGACCCATTATTTCACGAATGTGTTTACCCCAGGAAAGATCATTTGTCAGTCTTATTCCAAGATATTTAATGGATTCCACGTTTGTTAATTCATTATTACTTATTTTGTAAGTGCTAGGGGGAGAGCTATTCTTTTTCCAAAAATTCATTACAAGACATTTCTTAAAGTTTAATTCTAATTGCCATGTATCACACCAAGTTTCAATTGCTTGTAGGTCAATATTTAAATATTCTTTATCATTCGGGCATAGAATTTCCCTGTACACTACTGCGTCATCGGCAAATAGACGAAGCTTACTTTTTACCACCTTTTGGATATCATTAATATACAAAAGGAATAGGAGTGGACCTATCACGCTACCTTGTGGGACACCCGAAGTGACTTTAATTGCCGGTGAGGAAACACCGTCCAAAACAACCCTTTGAACCCGATCATGCAGAAAATCATTAATCCATGATATAATGTTACTGTCTAACCCATAAGATTTTAACTTCAAAATTAGTTTGCTGTGAGAAACCTTGTCAAAAGCCTTCTTGAAGTCGAGAAATATAGCATCCACTGGAATATTATTTTCGCCAGAAACTAAAATATCGTGGGAAAAGAGAGCAAGTTGAGTTTCACACGATCTGCTCTTTCGGAAGCCATGCTGGACATTGGACAATAAATTCTGGCTATCTAGGTGTCCCATGACTGAACTGACAATTATATGTTCTAGGACCTTGCATGAAATGGATGTGAGGGATATAGGTCTGTAGTTAGATGGCTGCTCCCTATCGCCACTTTTAAAAATGGGTGTTACATCGGCTGCTTTCCAGTCCATCGGTACGACGTGTTCGGTCAGGGATTTATTAAATACTATTTCAAGGTAGGGGGACAGAAATTGGAATCGGAGAGCCTCGAACTAGGGACGTCGATATTGTGAAGCTGAAGCGAGTACTTTACCCCTAACCCAAACTGCACTAAAAAATCATTCGCCTTGACCGGGACTCGAACCCGGACCCCCTGATTTCCGTCCAGGTGGTCTAGCAGTTGAGCTAACAAGGTGTCCAACATCAACATCAACATTAATATTAGAAATGAGTAGCTGTCTAAGCATCGACAATCTTAGAAATCTTAGCAATCAATACAACGTGTCAATGATTGAACAATAATTTTATAATACGACCAATTTAACAATAATAGTAAAGTACCGACATATATAATAGTACCGACAAAAAAGTTAATAGTATATACATTTACTTATTATGTTTATTTATGCATTAATTATTTTATTTACATTGCATAAGATGTGAGTGCAACCGCTTTTTAAACAAATAAATGTTTTCGGAAGACCTTCCATCAGGTAGTGAATTCCAAAACCTACAAGATGTTACATGAAAAGAATTACTGAACAAATTTTTGCGCAAATTTGGAATTAATAATACCTCAGTATTGCGTGTCAGCCGTTTATGCGTGTTAGCATTAAAGATAACTTTTTCAAACAAATAACTGGGACACTCAGTTTTAATTAGCTTGTACATTAACGCATTTATTTGATATTCTCGTCTCTTTTCAATTATTAGTCACTAAGTATGATAGGGAAGCAGACGAAATCACGAAATCACCTTTTTATAATGGGTTACCTGAAAAGAGCAAATTTCCCACTTATATCAGCACTCAGCAATAGCCGAAAATGGCCTAATTGTTTGTTTTCCATTTTGGTGGACACCGCGACAGAAAAACTCGTGGGCCCAAATTCACCCTCTCATGTTACTCTCCGCTAATTCTAAGGCTCGAAATACGACTCGCGGGAAGCACAATCGAATCCCAACACCCAACAGCGCCCGTTTGGGCTTTTAGGACGCGCCAGTCTCGTGCGGACTACTCCAGCAATGTTTTACAAGCCACGTTTGGGAGAGAGGCGGCTGGTGCTCCTTGCATCGCCTGGAATTCCAAAAGGGCCACTCACACTGCAACCCAACTATCGACCGCTTCCACTCTCAAGCAGTCCGGCCTCTCCACGGCTAATCGCCTGCTTACGCTACGTTTAATTCTTCCCTTTCCCCACTTTCCCCTGCAAGATAACCGCGCGCTCTCCGGAATAGATCTCCGACAGAGATATCGCCATCTCACACGAACACCCTATCCAATGTAAATCTTATGCAGAAATTTAAACGGATAGGTTCACTGAAGATTCTTTTATATAGATTCATATTATCCCCTGCGTATTATTCTAGATTTGATTTGATGAACTGGAATAGAGAGAGAGGTTATCGCATCGATACATTTAAAATGTGATTTTTTCCCGCGTAACGGTAGAGAACGCAATGACATAGAAAAAGGGATAGGCAGACGTAATATTATTTTGTAAAATTGTTGTGAAATAGTGTAACTCGAGAAAAATTTAATTGCATCTATTCGCCGGGAGAACCCTGAATATATTATTGGTAGAATAGTGTGTAGTGCGCGGTGCATGTTTGATCATTACTAAACCATTAGGGAGGGGCAAGGGCCTAGCCAAGTTGATTCACCGGTTCCCGTCAGATCACCGAAGTTAAGCAACGTTGGGCCCGGACGGAGGTTGGATGGGTAGCCCCCTTCCATACCTCTACCGTGGTGCTCTTGTCCCTTGCTTTCAAGTGGCGGGCATGTTAAATGTGGGTTGGCACAATGGATATAAAGAGGTCTCAGTGCCAGGGGGGCTCCAGAAGGCCCCTGTCCACCCCTCCAATTTACATTTACAACCCATTAGGAAAATACAGATAAATATAGTTAGAGAATTGTATTTATAACCAGAAATCTCTTCATTAGTACATACTAACCATCTGGCAGTTCGCGATTCTCATGTCTCCATGTAAGTAGTAGCATTTTAGCACTTAGCTGCATGTGAGTAGTGCATGTTTGGTTATCTTCACCCCCTGCCACACACCCTCGCGGTGGCTAGCAGAGCACTGCATGTACTGTCGATCTCTGGATGAAGTCGTCGTCATCGCATTCACTCAACCTTCCCCCGTTCGCCCCAACTGGACTCTTAAAGAAGGCCGCCGCCGAGCCGGGAAAGTCGTTTTGCGGCGGACAATTCGACGCGACAGCAGGCCTTCGAGAAGACACCGCTCTCTGTAAACAGAGGGATGCATATAGGGAAGACATCAAAGGGTATATGTAGTTCATAAACAGCTGTGTTGCTTTTTTACATGCTCGTTTTATTTCAAATTCGAATTTGATAAGTAAAGTGGTATAAGAACTAGTGTTTGAGAGCCTTAAGTCTTTGATGCATCTTTTGCATCTACATCTACATAATACCATGCAAGCCACCTCAGAGGTTTGTGGCAGGGGGTGAATTCTCACCGAACATGCACTACACATCATGCATTTAAATAGATTAGTATTAATATATTAGTCAAACTGCAATATTTAAAAAGATAAAAATAGCAAACTACGCATGCAAAAACGTGCTGTTAGTTGGGTTACCTTCAAGTCCTTACACCAACATGCAACTACCTATCCTATGGATTCAATCACTCGTATTGGACATATTTACCACTATTCATATCCCTAATTATACGAGGAAAAAAGGACATTTTGAATCTGTCAGTTCGGCATTTATTTGCTCTAATTTTTTAATAATGGTCCAGTCTACCATAGTAAGTTGGGGTTCGCAAAATATTTTTAATGCCATAATTGAAAATATTATCTTGGAATTTATTAAAGAGATTAAGTCTAAATTTCAACCTGCGATCTGACAATGATTCCCATTTTAATTCATTGGTGACGCTAATAATGTTATCGTACCGTCCCTTTACAAATCTTGCGGATCTTCGCTGCATACGTTCAAGTTCGTTATTTAGACCGATTTCGTAGGGATCCCATACACTGGCAGCATATTCCAAATGAGGCCTAACAAGGGAAAAGTAGCTGATTTCACATTTACCCAATACTTTTTGATGAATCCCAGTCTACGGTTAGCTTGACCCATTATTTCACGTATGTGTTTACCCCAGGAAAGATCATGTGTCAGTCTTATTCCAAGATATTTAATGGATTCCTCGTTTGTTATTTCATTATTACTTATTTTGTATGTGCATGGAGGAGAACTATTCTTTTTCCAAAAATTCATTACGACACATTTTTTAAAATTTAATTCTAACTGCCATGTATCACACCATTTTTCAATTGCCTGTAGGTCATCATTTAAATATTCTTTATCATTTGGGCATAGAATTTCCCTGTACATTACTGCGTCAATGGCAAATAGACGAAGCTTACTTTTTACCACCTTATTTATATCATTTATGTACAAAAGGAACAGGAGTGAGCCCATCACACTATCTTGTGGAAATGGGATTCCCTCTACAATGTATCATAACACCATCCTCACTTCCATACGAGCCATTGTCGGCAGTTTCTGTGCTGTATCCTGTTTCTCCGTGCTGATCGCTTGACGAGCGCATCATTGCCTTCCGTCTTTTCTTGCTTCTCTTGTTCGCCATTTTGCGCAGATGGAAAATTGCGAATTTCGCTTCGCCCTCAATTGTTTCTTCCTTGTTCAAATTATGTTGGAGAAGGCCAAGGTTCAAGAAACCCATGGAACACTCCGTGATTGGGTTGATGGGGGAATCCGAAAAAGTGGCTCCGTTAGATTTGGGGAAAAAATTGAAGGGGATTCTGAAATTTCAACCTTTGTGACACGGAAGTAATTCGTCGTCGAGAGAAGAAGAGCAAATGTGAATTTTGAATGATATGCGCAAGGCAAGTAGTGATACGTGTATAAATAAATGTTCATGCAAATGCTAGCCGATAGGGGTGTTGAGTTGCGACGAAATCATGGTAGGGTGGACGGCGAGAGTTGATGTTGAAATGTTGGTTTTTTGTGTTTTGAAAAAAATGAATAGAATCCTCCGGCACTTACGTAAGATCAAGAGTGAATATTTTCAGAGACCGTCGGCCTCCTCTGTTTAACTATGTTCGGATATTTCGCCAGAGGACCTCGCCGAAGTGGTTTGTGAGGAAAGCCGTAAAATCTGAGAAGAAAGTCGCTTGCGGGCCTCATCTACGCAAGTGCAGTTTGCCTTTCTGTGAGAAGTGTTTCGCTGGGAAGGACCTCCTTACTTCTGCTTGCTCTGCACTTATCCTAGTGAAACGGCTCAGAAGTAATCATTAGATTGAGGGCGACCTTACTTGTGTGGCCGAATCCACTTCGCCGCCGCTGGACTTGGTTCTTCCTCGTCGACTAGAAAGAAGGCAGCGCTGCGCAGCGGTCGAAGTCGGAAACGAAGGCGCCCGCTTTTCCCTTCTGTCCCCGCTGCTGTCGTCACTCCCCTCCCCTCCCACCCCCTCACCCCCCCCCCTCATCACCTACTCCCAACCCTCGTAGCATTGTTGTCGACCTCCATCCCAGAGCGACGGTGGCTCCATTACTCACCCTCCGTCCGCAGTGTATTCATTCTTCGCCGGGGTCCCAATAGGGGCCCTTGCTTTCTCGGGGCTTAGGTTTTCGAGGGTGGTTTGAGCAATTATGAAAATATGGGCGATGAGCCTAGCGGGCCTGTTCTGTGTTCGTGCAGAAGGGGGGAGGGGGTGATTAATGGGGGAGGGAGCGAAGGCCTCGAGAAGCGCTGGAGGGTGCGAAATATTTCGGTCGGCTTCGCGAATGGCATTCGGAAGAAGATTCTGTATAATCAAGGAATAATCCTGCGCTCGCGTATCGAAGTGGACGGAGTTGAAGTCGAAAGTGCACTTCGTAGAACCTCTGTCCCACTCGTGCACTATATTGACAAATTTTAAATTAAAATAGCTTCGTGAAAAATGATTACGAATTAAGTTTGCAATATAGTCGACTTATGTTAGATTTTGCAACCACAGCCAACCGATTCCCTGTTAGCATCCACGAGGGTACGTGGCAGGAGTTGAACCGACTCCCAGCATTCATTAATGTCATGAAATCTAAACTCACGTAATGAGAATAAAAATAAATAATTGGTATATTCCACACTATTGAATTTACCGATCGCGGTTTCAACGTCATAGCGTCATAATCATGGTACGCAAATACATGGTCGCAGACGTCAATTCTATAATAGAGCTAGAGTCAGAGATACGTACATTACTTTCTGGGAAGAATGATAGAGGAATAATAGTAGGCGGAGATTTCAATCTCCCCTCGATAGACTGGAATACGTGTAGTTTCATTGCAGGAGGTAAGGATAAGGAACATTGCGAATCACTGTTGAACACCTTTACGACACATTCTCTACAACAGCTAGTAACAGAGCCGACCAGGGGTAACAACATTCTAGACTTATTAGCAACAAATATACCCGAGAGAGTTCTAAATACAGTTACAGACACAGGAATCAGTGATCATAAAATAGTGCATGCGAAATTTATTGTAGGCGTTGAAAGACATTATAAACCAAGGAGGAGGGTATACTTATTTGGCAAGGCAAATTACGACGGTATCAAAGAGGATTTAAGGGAAGCGTTTAATGTATTTAGCGAACAAAGCAAAGGATTAAATACAGAGGATTCATGGAGAGAATTTCTTGAGGTCACCCGTAACGCTGTTCATAAATACATACCAAGTAAATATATTAGTGATAATACAGAGCCAAGGTGGTATAACGCGGAGGTTAGGAAATCACTAAAGCGACAAAGGGTATGCCACGCTAAGATGAAAAATGCAGGACGGGGTCTATCGGTAGAGGAAAAAAATGAGCTAGTTCAAAACTATAAAAAATCGAGAGCATTAGCAAGGAAATCATGTCGGCAAGCGTTATCACATTTCAAGAGCAAGATGTTAGGAGAATATTTAGATAGCAATCCTAAAGCGTTTTGGTCATATGTGAGACAGCTTCAGGGAAATAAGTCCACAGTGCACACAATTAAAAATGATAAAGGAATCAGAGTCACCAGCAGTGTAGAAAAAGCCAATATTTTAAACACCTTCTTCCAAAGTGTATTCAACTCATCGTCACAAAACGCAGTGGAACCACCGCCGAACACTTTCAGTGAGCAAATGCCCGAAATAAACATTTCATGTCGCGGAATAGAGCAGCAGTTAAAAAGCATAAGTAAAAACAAATCACCAGGTCCCGATCAAATTCCTTCCAGAGTATATAAAACATTAGCTTCTGAAATAGCCCCCTATCTAGAAATAATATTCAATAAAACACTAAAGAACCACACAGTACCCAAGGATTGGAAAGTAGCTAACATTACACCTATATTTAAAAGCGGTGATAGAGAAGAACCCAGTAACTACAGACCCATTTCACTCACGTCAATCTCTTGTAAGATATTTGAGCACATAGTAGTCAGTTCGATCATGGGGCATTTGGATAGTCAGGGATTACTCATAAACAGCCAGCATGGGTTCCGGAAAGGTAGATCTTGCGAGACACAATTAGCTTTATTCGTACACGATATTTTAGTCCACGGCGAAAGTAGTAGTGAAGTTGATGCGATATTTTTAGATTTTAAAAAGGCTTTCGATAAAGCTTCTAAAGATAAAGATAAAGATCTCATCAGCCTTCAATAGCACATGTCAAATAGTTCAACCGACTCGGGACACGTAAATAATGCTTTGATTGTCTCAAGTGATGCAAATGGTGTCGTACCGCAAAGTGTTTCTCAGTGTTATAACTTAAAATCCTGTCCAACAAATCTTGCTGACAAAGGATGTTACGATCATGTAAAACTATGTCTTGTAAACTGTCAGTCCCTTACTTATCATATTGATGAATTTCGTATCCATTTCCTTGGAGAGATATTTGACATAATATGCATGACTGAAACGTGGCTGAAACCTACAATCTCCGATGATATGGTGTACTTGGCCGATTACAACCTAGTGCGTCATGACAGGATTGGGAAAAAAGGTGGTGGTGTCGGGGCCTTTATTCACCAGAAACTTAACTACAGTGTATTGGCCACCTCCCCATCTGACTATTGTTCAAAGCCCGAATTCATTATTCTAGAAGTCTTTGGGATGAATACTGCGAAACTTTTGCTTGCCATTGTGTATCGCCCACCTAAAATTGGCTACATTAATGAATTTGTGAACTCATTCTTAAGTTATTATCCTACCTATAAAAATACAATAATCGTTGGTGACTTTAATGCTGATATGCTCTCTGTGAGTTCCTACAGCAATCAACTAAAAGACTTCTTGTATTGTAATAACCTACATTTGGTCTCCGACCAAGCCACTCACCACACTATTAACAGCCATACCTGCCTCGACCTTTGCATTGTGGATGATTTGGACAAAGCATCCTCCTTTTCACAAACTCCTGTTCCATTCCTATCTACCCATGACCAGATATCCATTTCCTACCAATTCGTATTCCCATTACCAAAACGTCCACCCTTTACTTTTTGTGACTTTAAAAAATTCAACGAAGAAAGATTCCTTGATGACCTCTCCACCGCTGACTGGATCAAAGTGTATCAGGCCAATAACATCGACTCCAAACTAAAAATATTCAATGAAAATCTTCTGAATTGCTTTAACCTTCACGCTCCTGTGAGAACATGTCAACCTAAGGTCCCTACCACTCCCTGGCTGACCAAGGAAATCTCTGCGAAAATGAGGGAACGAAATCGTATACGCCGTGCATTCATTCGTTCCAACAACCCAATTTTATACGCTCAATTTACAAAGTTAAGGAACCAGACGAAACATTTGATCAACGATTCCAAACGCAAATACTATGCCAACTCTGGCATTAAAGATTCCAAGCGAGTATGGAAAGAACTAAGGAATCTAGGTCTTGTACGTCACCGACAAAACTCTCTTGTACAAAATATTACCGTCAATCAAATCAATCTCTACTTCTCTACTATTGCCCACACAGGCCTTAGCAGCTCCTCTCTTCTTCCTACCCTACCCCCTACATCTAATACTCTCGTCCCTTTCAGCGACTCAAATTTCTATTTTGAAATTATCAACACTGATACCCTCAATAAATTCATTTTCCGCTCAAGATCGAATTCCACCGGGGTAGACAAAATATCTCACAGAATGTTGAGAATCTCCTATTGTATCACAATGCCTATAATCCTTGATTTGTTTAATTTTTCACTACTATCCTCCAAATTTCCTACCCTTTGGAAATCGTCTCTTATAACACCTATAAAAAAGATAAAAAATCCAGTGAATCCGTCAGACTACAGACCAATATCCATCTTATGCAACATTTCTAAAGCGCTAGAACGCATTGTTCATTCTCAAGTTGAGTATTTTCTCGCTCGAAACAATAAATTTGATCAATTTCAATCTGGATTTCGTCGCGGTTTTTCCACCCAGTCTGCGCTTCTAAAAATCACCGATGACATTAGAAGTTCGTTTGACAAGAGAATGGTGACGATACTCGTATTACTTGACTTCAGCAAGGCCTTCGATCGGGTAGACCATGCTATTTTACTTGAGAAAATGAGGAAGTTGAATTTCTCCTCTTTGGTCCTCAACTGGTTTCATTCTTATCTGTCTGACCGACGACAGGCCGTAAAGGACAATTACGGGAACATTTCCAGCTGGACTACAGTCCCCTGTGGAGTGCCGCAAGGTTCCGTACTTGGTCCCCTGCTCTTTTCCATTTTCATTAATGACCTTCCACGCGACTTAAAGCACACGAAGTACATGCTTTACGCAGACGACCTGCAAATGTATCGTCATTGTTTCCCCAACGAAATCGACGACTCAGTCAAAAAAATGAACGATGATATTAAAGTTATTTCTGTATGGTCCCAGCAAAACAACTTTGTTCTAAACTCAAGTAAGACCAAAGCAATAATTATTGGTAGTCCTAAGATGACAAATCGCTTGCCCTATGAAAATGTATCTCAAATCAGTGTCGACGGCACCCTTATTCCCTATTCAAACTCTGTTCGAAATCTAGGTATCACCATGAGCTCAAGTCTGTCTTGGAACATTCATGTTAACAATATTTCTCGCAAAATCAACACAATCTTACACCAGCTCAAAGTGCATTCAAAATTTCTTCCCCAACACACTAGGAAAATTCTTATTTCATCGTTAGTTTTCCCCACTATTGATTACTGTTGCCTTGCTTACAATGACCTGAATGAAGAAGATAACACCACACTACACCGGGCTCTAAATTCATGCATCAGGTTTATTTTTAATCTTCGTAGAGATGTCCACTTGACCCCCTATTACAATGAACTTCAATGGCTTAATGTTAAGACCCGAAGGAAATACTTCCTCGGGTGCTTCTTGTACTCCCTGTTCAAAGAAAAATCTCCAAAATATCTTTTCGACATGTTTGCTGCCAAACCTTCCACTAGAGAGATGTGTACCAGATGTGATCCTGAGTTTTTATATTTTCCTGGTCATAGCTCAACGAAGTTCCAAAATTCATTTATAGTTACTGCGTGTCATCTCTGGAACACCTTGTCCAAAAGCATAAAAAAACTGTTCTTCCATTGCTAGCTTTAAGATGAAATATTATGAAATGTTACTCTCTGATCACTAAATGTCATATTCATATCCTGAAAATCAAGAAATGTATGTATATGTAATTTGTTATACGATGTCCTAACGATGTCGCATTTGTCCTTTTTACATGCCAATTGTTTTAATTTATATTTAATTTGTCACAGCTTGTATATTGTATGGATTGTCTGATTTATTTCTTTTTTGTTGCTCGTTTAACTATGTACATTGTCTTTTGTCCTTAAGGGGCACAGCCCTGGGACAATTAATTAATAAACATTCATTCATTCATTTAATAAAGTTCCTCATGACAAATTAATCTTGAAGTTAGAGAGTTTTGGTATAAATAAAGACGTTGTGTGTTGGGTAAAAGAATTCTTAAGTGGGCGAGAGCAGAGGGTTGTCATAGATGGTATCATGTCGGACACAATCGAAGTCACATCGGGAGTTCCCCAGGGTAGCGTAGTAGGTCCGCTTCTATTTCTTTTATACATAAACGATTTGGGTACCGTAGTTAGTAGTAACCTTAGACTTTTTGCAGACGATGCGGTGGTGTACAGGGGTATATCAAACGAAGAGGACACGAAATCACTTAGCAAGGATTTAGATGCAATTCAAGAGTGGTGCGACAAATGGCAGTTAGAACTCAACCTTAAAAAGTGTGTAGCTATCAATATTTGGAGGAGGAATAATTTGATAGAGCGATCCTATAGAATTAATAACTCGAAGATCGAAAACGTTGAAACCGTAAGATATTTAGGTGTAACAATCACTAAAGATTTATCGTGGGGAAGACACATAAGGGAAATATGCGGCCGAGCGAAGAGAAAGCTAGGATTTATAAAAAGAGTACTTGGGAAATGTGATGAGAAGACAAAAGAGCGATGCTATTTTTCACTAGTTAGGCCCCACCTTGAGTATGCAGCCAGTGTATGGGATCCTAATAAATTAGGTTTGATGAGAGAACTAGACAGTGTGCAGCGTAGAGCAGCTAGGTTCGTCAAAAAGTGTTACGATAGGTTGAGTAGTGTATCAGAATTAGTAC
Source organism: Platycnemis pennipes (assembly GCA_933228895.1). NCBI lineage: Eukaryota > Metazoa > Arthropoda > Insecta > Odonata > Platycnemididae > Platycnemis > Platycnemis pennipes. The sequence goes on from OW121851.1 coordinate 139,760,790, forward strand.
AAGAATTAGGGTGGGAATCATTATCAGAGCGTAGATTAAAGTTCAGATTAAATCTATTGCAGAAATTTCAATCGGATAGCTTTACTGAAGATGTTACGCAGATATTAAAAACACCAGCGTATTATGCTAGATTCGACCAGATAAATAAGATTAGAGAGATAGATTGTCGTACAGATAGATTCAAAATGGCATTTTTCCCCCGTACTATAAGGGAACAGAATAGGCAGCATAGGAAAGGGATCGGTAGGGGAAATATTTTAGAGTATTCTGCAGTGCATGATGCATGTATTAACCCCTCCAATACTATATACATATACTAACAATCTAGTTGCATGAGACACTTTAGTTGCTTGTTTGCATGTTAGTAGTGTATGCTTGGTGATCTTCACCCCCTGCCACACACCCTCGCGGTGGCTTGCAGGGTATCGTGTAGATGTAGATGTAGATGGTAACCTAAGTCCCCCTTGTGAGATTATGACGCTCTGACGTTGAAACCGCGTACGGTAAATTCAATAGTCTGTAATATACCAATTATTTATTTTTATTCTAATAACGTGAGTAAATTCCACAAAGTTACGCGTGAAGACATCTCTTCTAAACTCCCGTTAGCTAATATATTACGATTTCTATTCTTAGACAGAAATCCTGAAGTACATTGAAAGGAAGTAAAGTATTTTCGTCAGAAAATCTGCCACTAATGAAAGTCCACCCTCCTGTAGGTTCCAGGCAGCATAGGAAAGGGATAGGTAGGGGAAATATTTTAGAGTATTCTGTAGTGCATGATGCATGTATTAACCCCTCAAATACTATAGATACTAACAATCTAGTTGCATGAGACCCTTTAGTTGCTTGCTTGCATGCTAGTAGTGAATGCTTGGTGACCTTCACCCCCTGCCACACACCCTCGCGGTGGCTTGCAGGGTATCGTGTAGATGTAGATGTAGATGTAGGTCGACCACTCTACTTATGCAAATATTATTATCAGTAACTGGACAATATTGCTTAAAAATGAAATGGCTCATACTTTCTCGCGCTAACGTGCAGGAAACAAGCAAATATAATGAAATATCGAATGATTTCCCGGCTAATGATGTTTGTGAAGGCTGTTCGGTTACTCTACCAGGTCAAACTCTGCCAACGTTTCGGTGGTAGAGTCGATGCCTTGAAGGCGACTCGACAACCAAAACCTTGGCAGCAATGCAGAGTTTGGAGTACAGCCTTCACAAAGCAAATACAAAGTTTTCAATCTCACCGATCCATTCCCTTGTAGCAGTGTTAAAAGTACACGGACCATAACAATGAACAACTTACGCCCTTATCAATCCAGCCGAGAGAAAGTGGAGACGATTAGGTCTCCAGTAGGACCACATCTACATCTACACGATACCCTGCAAGCCACCTCGAGGGTGTATGTCAGGGGGTGAAGATCACCAAGCATGCACTATAAACATGCAAACAAGAAACTATAGGTCTCATGCAGCTATATTGTTAACTTGAAATTCAACGGGTGTGAAAAACATTGAACTTATTTTGTAAGAAAACCACTGTCTGAAGAATACTGTTAGCGCGGCCATTTGAGGAGTTGGTGACCTATGTTGTACATAGTGGTCGTTGTAGTAGACACGCTGACCGTTTTCCAGGTGCACGGAGAGATGAGTGACTGCTGATCCTCTTTCATGAAAGGAAAATCCGAAAATGGCCCACGAAAACTCATCATCACGTAAGATAGATGGCCATCTCGTATTTTCGGTTCTCTTATCCGTATCTTGAGTGAATTAACAGCTTCATCGCTACCCTTGTGTATATACAATATACATACATTAGAATTCAATGACTTAATTGAGTTGTTCTATTTAACGTTGATATGTGGGTTGAGTATCTTAATCAGGATCTTAATATAGTGAAGTCTTTATAATTTCCGCGATCTTTAAACAAATTGACGTTTCGAAGCAGATGAGTCAATATTTGAACCAGATTTATAGGTGGTTACCCGTCCGTAGTTTTGGATAAAATGAAATTTATGAGGTTCTTAGCGTAACCCGGGAAACGCCATGAGGAGTTGATCGATTTAGTTTATAATTTTTCTTGGTGTATCTTTTTGTTTCTTTTTTAAATAAAAGTTTTTCGTTAAATGTTGATAAACACTAATCATCATTCAGGAATACGTTTTAACTGATTAGAAAATAGACTTATGCACTATATTTACAGCGTTTACCTCAGGAGTGTTGATAAATAGGTTATTGCCGCTCGAAGCGCGGGAGCAAACCCTATGAAGCTGCCCATTGGTGAAGCAGTGGCTTTCCAATTGAAGGCCAGCCACTTGAAGAGTCTGCCGTTGTGACTTATGTATTGTCATAGAAAAGGCTACTCTCACTGGGAACTGGAGACGCTTGAATGTGAATGGAAAGTCTGAAGGAATCATAGGAATTCTAGGAATTAAAACTTCCTCTCCCTTTGCGCACCCAGTCAAAATGGTAGCATATATAAGATTTTGTCTCAAAGACTTAACCAAGAGCCTTGTACCATTACAGGGTATAGGTGCCTCGAGGTTTCTTAGTAGTATTACTGGGACACCCACTTTAAGATTAATTTTGTGGGGTGCAACTCCTGGCAGTTCCAAGGTATTCAGAAACTCAACCGGATAATTTACCGCTTGATCCTCTTCAAGGACAGAATTGATTGGTAAATAGGTCTTTGTTTCTGCAGGAATCAGGATGAGGATAACTTTCTTAACTTTATTTACAGTGTCATTTTTCGGGGCGAGGTTTATGGTAGTTTTCAGCAATCTCGGGAAAAACCTTTGAAATTAGCTCATCAGTAGAAGAAACCAACTGCCCAAAGTTTTCAGGAAATACGATTCTCTACCTCTCGTCTGTGTTGATGGTTCATACGCCGATTTTTAACAGATCAGCTGAAAACTGGCCAGCATTGTGATCATTGTGAAGATGAACCCGCATAAAGGTAGTTGTTTCAGGCTTAATTTGGTGGAATATCATAACGAAAGAGAAACTGGCAATTTTCCACAAGAATAAGGATATGATGGTGTTGTACACCGAAACCGGTCAGATTAAATATCCTTATTCTTGTGGAAAATTGCCAGTTTTTCTTTCGCAATGAACCCGCATGTTCTGCGTCAAATGGCATTTCTCGATGTGACTCCATAATACAGAATTTTTCAGACTAGCTTTGATCTCGTCTGTGGCTGTACCACGTTGAATAACTGGCAAAGTTTGTCTAAAATCACCGGCCAGCAGAACGGACAAACCTCCCATCAAATCATGACTATTTCTGAGATCTCTAAGAGTAAGGTTCAGCGCTTCAAAGGCAAGCTTGTGAGACGAGTTACACTCGTCCCATACCAGTAGTTACATATTCTATGTGGCCCGTCTCTCTTACTGGGAAGAAATTTTTTTTACGGTTCTTAACATAACCCGAGAAACGCCACCAGGCGGCGACCGTTATTCGTTTCTCTTTTTTAACTTCTTTTTCAGACCTTAAGAAACATCAAACATGGAACCCTCGAGACTCTGGGCCCCTCTTATGTAGAATTCATTTCTATGTGTTATCATGGGCCTGCAGAAAAACATGATATTTAAATGCTAGAGGCTTGAATGTTCTTTGAAAATCAAAGACATTCACACCGATCTCTGGTTGTCAAGGAAATATGCTATTGTTGATTTCAGAGAAAAATGTGACATTTTTCAGGTAAAAATATGATTTTAAGACAAATACTAAGCGTAACAGGAAATTGATTGAAATAATCAGAAACTTCATTTATTCAGCCATCCGATAAAATAAATTCCAGCCCTCTGTCTTGAATGAAAGTACTTTAAATAAGCAAAAATGAGACCACTACACCGAACTCAATGCCAGGGACCACCAGGACCCATCTAAGGGCCCATTCAGGGGCATTTGGGGACCCTGAGGGTATTTTAACATAGCCTATGTTCTGCCCAGACACATTTCCCATCTAGATACCAAATTTCAGCTCAATCAGTCTCGTAGTTTTTGCGTGGTTGCCCAATAGACAGAGAGACAGACAGACACCATTACATTTTTATATATTAGTATGGATATCTATAGTATTTAAGGGATTAATACAAGCATCAGGCGCTACAGACGGTCTTTTTTAAATAGTGTAGTTCTGACTAATATATTAATACTATTCCTTTTTTATGCATGATATGTAGTGCATGTTTGGTGAGAAATCACCCCCTGCCACACACCCTTGTGGTGGCTTGCAAGGTATTATGTAGATGTAGATGTTGCCGATTCTGTTCTCTTATTGTGCGGGGGGAAAATACCATTTTGAAACTATCTGTACGACAATCTATCTACATCTACATCTACACGATACCCTGCAAGCCACCGCGAGGGTGTGTGGCAGGGGGTGAAGATCACCAAGCATGCACTACTAACATGCAAGCAAGCAACTAAAGTGTTTCATACAACTAGATTGTTAGTATCTATAGTATTTGAGGGGTTAATACATGCATCATGCACTACAGACTACTCTAAAATATGTTACCCCTACCTATCCCTTTGCTATGCTGCCTATTCTGTTCTCTCTAAGTACGGGGGGAAAATGCCACTTTGAATCTATCGTTACGACAATCTATCTCTCAAATCTTATTTATCTGGTCGAATCTAGCATAATACGCTGGTGTTTTTTATATGTGCCTAACATCTTCAGCAAAGCTATCCAATTGAAATTTCTCTAATAGATTTCATCTGTACTTTAACCTACGCTCTGATAATGACTCCCACCCTAATTCTTGTATTAATTCTGAAACACCACTCGACCTATCGTAACACGTTTTAACGAAGCTAGCTGCTTTACGCTGCACACTGTCTAGTTCTCTGATCAAACCTAATTCATTCGGATCCCATACACTGACTACGGCTACACGATACCCTACAAGCAACCACGAGGGTGTGTGGCAGGTGGTGATAACACCAAGCATGCGCTATATACATGCAAACATGCTACTATAGGGTCTCAGGCAACTAGATTTTTAGTATCTACATAGTAATTAAGGGATTGGTCATTAATACATGTATCATGCACTACAGAGTACTCTAGAATATTTCCCCCTCCTATCCCTCCCTTTACTATGCTACCTATTCTGTTCTCTAAAAGTACGGGGGAATATGCCATTTTGGACCTATGAGCACGACAATCTATCTCTCTAATCTTATTTATCAGGTCGCATAGAATTATACGCTGGTGTTTTGTATGTATGCCTAATATCTTCAGTAAAGCTATCCTATTTGAATTTCTGTAAGAAATTTAATCTGAACTTTAATATACGCTCTGATAATGATTCCCACCCTAATACTTACCTATCGTAACAAGTTTTAACAAACGTAACTGACCTACGCTGCACACTGTATAGTTCTCTGATCAAACCTAATTCATTCAGATACCATACACTGGCTGCATACTCAAGGTGGAGCCTAGCTAGTGAAAAGTAACATCGCTCTTTTATCTTCTCATCACATTTTTATTAGCTACACACTTTTTACATTAAGCTCTAACTGCCTTTTGTCGCACCACTCTTGAATTGCATCTAAATCTTTGCTAAGCGATTTCATGTCTTCTTCTTTTGATATACCCCTATCCACTACCGCATCGTCTGCAAAAAGTCTAACAATAAGCTTACTACTAACTACTGTACCCAAATCCTATATGTATAAAAGAAATACAACCGAAAGAAACCAGTCTATTAAAAGAATTAAAATGGGAATCATTGTCAGATCGCAAGTTGAATTTAGATATTATCTCCTAAATAAATTCCTTTATAATATTTTCAGTGATGACATTAAAAATATTTTGCAAACCCCAACTTACTATGGTAGACTGGACCATAATCACAAAATTAAAGAAATTGATTACCGAACTAACAGATTCAAAATTTCCTTTTTTCCTGGTACCAATAGGGATATTAATAGCGGTAAATATGTCCAATACGAGTGATTCAATCCATAGCATAGGTAGTTGCATGTTCGTGTAAGGACTTGAAGCTAACCCAACTAACGGCATGTTTTTGCATGTTAGCTTTGCTATTTTTATCTTTTTTAAAATAGTGAAGTTTAGAACAGTATATCAATACTAATCCTTTTTTATGCGTGCAATGTAGTGCATGTTTGGTGAAAATGCACCCTCTGCCTGTGTATACATTTATGGAGCATTGCAGGGTATTATGTAGATGTAGATGAAATAGAAGCGGACCTACTACACTACTCTGGAAGACTTCCGATGTGACTTTTATTGTGTCCGACATGATACCATCTATGACAAACCTGTGCTTTCGCCCACTTGACAATTCTTTTACCCATCATACAACGTCTTTATTTATACCAAAACTCTATAACTTCTAGATTAATTTATCACGAGGAACTTTATACGATGCCTTTTTAAAATATCGCATCAACTTCAGTACTTTTTTCGCAGTAGACTAAAATATCGTGTACGAATAAAGCTAATTGTGTCTCGCAAGATCTACCTTTCCGGAATACGCATTGGAAGAAGGTTTTAAAGTATTGGCTTTTTCTACACTGCTGGTGACTCTGATTCCTTTATCGTTTTTAAGTGTGTGCACTGTGGACCTATTTTCCTGAAGCTCTCTCACATATGACCAAAACGCTTTAGGATTGCTATCTAAATATTCTCCTAACATCTTGCTCTTGAAATGTGATAACGCTTGCCGACATGATTTCCTTGCTAATGCTCTCGATTTTTTATAGTTTTGAACTAGCTCATGTTTTTCCTCTACCGATAGACCCCGTCCTGCATTTTTCATCCTAGCGTGGCATACCCTTTGTCGCTTTAGTGATTTCCTAACCTCCGCGTTATGCCACCTTGGCTCTGTATTATCACTAATATATTTACTTGGTATGTATTTATGAACAGCGTTACGGGTGACCTCAAGAAATTCTCTCCATGAATCCTCTGTATTTAATCCTTTACTTTGTTCGCTAAATAAATTAAAAGCTTCCCTTAATTCCTCTTTCATACCTTCGTTATTAGCCTTGCCAAATAAGTATACCCTCCTCCTTGGTTTATAACGTCTTTCAACGCCTACAATAAATGTCGCGTGCACTATTTTATGATCACTAATTCCTATGTCTGTAACCTATATTTAGAACTCTCTCGGGTATATTTGTTGCTAATAAGTCTAGAATGTTGTTTCCCCTGGTCGGTTCTGTTACTAGCTGTTGTAAAGAATGTGACGTAAAGGTGTTCAACAGTGATTCGCAATGTTCCTTATCCTTACCTCCTGTAATGAAACTACACGTATTCCAGTCTATCGAGGGGAGATTGAAATCTCCGCCTACTATTATTCCTCTATCATTGTTCCGAGAAAGTAATGTGGCTATCTCTGACTCTATAGTAGTTCCATTATAGAATTGACGTCTGCGTCCGGTGTCCTGTAATGTGCACATACACATAACTCCTTTTTACATTACTACTTTTACTTTTAACGGAACACCAAATACTTTCTACATTTCGCTCTGAAATAAGTTCTCTTCTACTGACATACGGGTCCTTCACAGCTATGAAAACTCCTCCTCCGTTTCTGCTTACTCTATCCTTTCTGTATACGGTAAAACACTTCGGAAATACTTCATGATCTGATATGTCCTTCGAAAGCCAGCTTTCTGTACCTACGATTATATCTGCATTAGTACTCTTAATGAGGTGGTGAAATTCTGCTACTTTATTTCTTATACTACGACAATTCACTACTATCACTGAAATTTTTTCTTCCAATCTGTTTCTCTCTTGGTGCTCCTTTCCAACTAAAATTTTCCTCGATAATTTTTTGACGGACAAACTATTTGGTCTACCTATTACCTTTGATGAATTATCATGTTCGTTCTCTCCATGTGTTTTTCTCTGACCTTCTAAAACTACTCTGCATGTTCTGTCAAATTCTTGCACGATTTTTCCCCCGCGGATTGACCTGCACTCTGGGCTACCACCTGAGCTAAACCCTACGTGTATGCTCCAGTATCCTACGCGCTACCCTAGACGATGCCTCGTCCGTGTAGTGGACACCCGAGCGATTCAGGGGCACCCGACACGTTTCTTTCACCAATGCGTCCTATTTCTAACGGGTTTGATAACATAATCGGTGTTGGTGATTTTGGCTGAGAGAGTCCGTATTCCCGATTGACGCATGCCGTGTGGTGGAGCTCTTTGCGCGGATTCGGGGAGAAATAGGTCGGCCGCCCTCCTGACAGAGCAGGTCGTGGCCTTCACATTGGCCTCCACTTCGATGAGTCGATCCAATCTTCCTCCTGCGTCGCGCAGTTCGACTCTCGTGTACAATTCGATGTAAACATCACCGTGGATACATTTTCAGCGCACTTGAGCTCATGACAGGAAATAACTGTGGGGATTTGGTTTTCCTGAGCCCTTCTGCGTCGTCCGTTGTAATATTTTTTATCAGATACCTTTTCAGAGACGAATGTAATTGTGACTTTATGCGTCGAGGGGGAGATTTGCCTGCTAACTTTAATGGTATTTCCATAACTTGTGGAAAAGCTTGTTATAAAATGACAAGAGGATGTTTGCTATCTGCACGCATAAGGTATTACCGTTATGAAACAACATGATCCGTTAGTGGTATTAATGTAGCCAGATTGTGTTGTGGAATGATGAAGATTAAACGGATCGACCGAGTGACGAACGGAGAGGTCTTAAGAAGAGTGGGAGAAAAGAGAAGTCTGCTGAAAACTCTAAAAAGAAGACGGAACAACTTACTTGGCCATATCTTGAGACACGGTGGCCTGATGAAGTTAATCGTCGAGGGAAAAGTGAACGGGAAGATTGGAAAAGGCAGGCCTCACATGAGTTACATGGAACAGGCGGTAAAGGACGTGAGAGAGAGAGGAACTACGTCAATATGAAGGGGTTGGCCGATGGAAGAATCGAGTGGAGGGCTGCGTCAAACCAATCCTAGGATTGTTGACCAATGATGATTGTTGTGTTATAAGCAACGAAACCTGGGTCTTGGATAATTAATTGTGTGTGGAAAATCTTTGTCATCTATTGCTATTTAAAACTTCAATAGCAACTCAAGTCTTGACTAGTCCCGTCTCTCCGTTACTCTTTCACGTTATATTTTTCGCATTGATATTTAAACCATTATAAGTTTTTTATTGCCTGTAATATTTCGAGAATGGCGATGAAAAAGTAATAAAAAAATTAGCATGAATTTTAAAATTAGCAAAGCGTTGGTCAGGTAACCGATTAATTTCGGATAGGTTGAAGTGCAATGCTATAATTTGAGAATCGAAAATGCTGCTGTAATTTATGAAGGAAGGCATTTATAATGGCAACATTTTACTATGGTGGCTCATTCATAATTTATTCATGTTCATTGCAATTGATAAATTGTGGTTTTGGTTTGCCTGGTGGCGAAACAATTATCCCCCTCCCCTCATTCATGTGGTCGCGGGTTCCAATCCGGTTTTGTTGATTTATCCGTTCTATTGTCCGTTGCTATCCATTTTGTTGTGTGAAACATCGGACTTGTTTCTTTCTGGGCATTGTATTTAAATGTTCACGACACAATTTGAGCAAAGGGAGCTCAAAGCTCAACTTTTGAAGAATGGCTACCGAAGTGAGCTGAAGAGGATCTGCTTTTCTTGTCTTCTGAGTGCCGTGGTCGTCGAACTTTGCCATTAGTCTACATGCTCTGAAGAAAAATGGGGATTTACTGTAACTAACAAATCATGATTCCATCCCTCTATCACTTAATCATTTGGAAGAAATTTATATGGTTTTTAGAATGCAATTTACTTAAGAAATAACAATTAATGACGTTTAGTATCTTACCTATGTTCTGGAATGTCACTGTGCCGCCGCTTCTCATTTTGTCTTCGAGAATTACATCTATAGATATCTACCTGAATACCCTAAATACAAGTAAGAGATGCAATGACACTATGCTTCATGGAAACAAGTTAGATACAAGAATCACGTGCAACTACATGCATCTACATCTACATAATACCCTGCAAGCCACCATATAGGTGTGTAGCAGGGGGTAAACTCACCAAACATGCACTACATATCATGCATAAAATTTGTAATTAAAAATTAAAATAGCAAAGCATACATGCAAAACCATTCTGTTAGTTGGGTTAGCTTCAAGTCTTTATACCAACATGCAGCTACCAATGTTATCCATTGCTACACTTGTACTGGATACATTTACCGTTATTCATATCCCTAATAGTACGAGGAAAAAAGGACATTTTGAATCTGTCAGTTCGGCAATCAATTTCTCTAATTTTGTGATTATGGTCCAGTCTACCATAGTAAGTTGGGGTACGCAAAATATTTTTAACGTCATCGCTGAAAATATGGTCTTGGAATTTGTTTAAGAGATTAAGTCAAAATTTCAACATGCGATCTGACAATGATTCCTGATTTAATGGATTTAATAGACTGGCTACGCTAATAAGGTTATCGTACCGTCCCTTTACAAATCTTGCCGATCTTCGCTGCACACGTTCAAGTTCGTTATTTAGAGAGATTTCTTAGGGAGAATGGTTAGTATCTACATAGTCATGACGGGATTCCTGGTTAGAATGGCTCAATGTAAATATATACATTTGTATATCCGTATGATGCATGGGTTAGGAAACTTTGAATACGTTTCATGCACTACAAACTACTGTAACAATATGGTATTCGTGAAAAATTACATTTTAAATCGATCGGTCGAATCTTGTTAATCTGGTCGTATCCAATGCCTTTCTAACGTCAGGTAAGACGCCGTGCAACCTTTCTTCGTCACCGCGAGTGTAGGTGCGTGCCTGATTGCGGTGCTGAGTACGCACGCTTTGACAGCGTGTGCAGTGGTGAGGGATTTGGCTCCGCCCTCGCAAGTCAGAAGAGCGCCTCGGAATTCATTTATCGCTCTCTCTCTATTTCGAGGGAGTCGGTGCCATCCTCAGGGCGTCTGTTTCGCGGATATAAAAAGTGAGTGTTCCCCCGCCTTCTGCCAGATGGGGCGGTAAACGGAAGACAAATGGCGTTTGGAACGACGAGTTTGACTCTCTCCCGTGTCATTCCGCGGTGGAGGTCGCCGCTGCTGCTGTGGAAAGTGTTCCTAAAATGTTCGGGAGTGAGAAATATTTTCCCTCTTGCAAAATATCTCCGTAGAGTCCTTCATTTCAAGCGATACGCCTGACGCTTCCGCTGGACGCCGGGCGGGCGTCATTTTTTTATCGCATTCCATTTTGAACGTGAGCATTTATTTGCCTGCGGATGGCGTCCCGATTGGCATCGAATTTACTGACATAAATTAAAACCCGCCCGGTCAGGTCTCCCTCGCCTGGGGAAATCTTTCGATAACGGGCACTCGTGAGATAAATTGCGATCGATATAATATATCTGCATCATATTTCATCGCCGAAAGCTCATGGGTGGAAGGCTCGTGCTCTCGCCTCACTGGAAGAAGAAACTGTATATAAATATATTTCGTCGCCGCTGTCGAGCAGGGTGGTTCTATGGGTGCATGAATAATGTGTGATACGCTTTGCAACCTCTCCTGGTCCAGATCTGCCATCTACACCCACATGCCCCGCGAGCCACTGTACCCAGTGGTTATCGTGGGGAGGCGACGGACAGCTAGCGTCGTCATTTTCGCCGCTCAGGATGGCTGGCTTTATAGGCATAGCAGGAGCGATTCGGGGAACGGAGGGAGAGTGAGAGGAACGAAATACCCTGGAGGGCACCGCAAGGGTGCGTGACGGGTCGAGGCATCGCAAGGCGTGCATCATGAAGAAGGGAGGACACTTATTGCCATGCCGATGAGCACTGCCCTGAGAATGGAAGACGAGTCGTTTTCTGATACGTCGACAAAAATGGAGGCATTGATCTGGCGAAAGACCCAAGAAAAACCTTCAAATGGCCATGCAGACATTAAAAAATCAATAACATGGCAATCGAAAGCGTTGAAACCATGAGGTACTTAGGTGTAAAAACCACTAACGATTTATCGTGGGGAAGACACATCAGGGAAACATGCGGCCGAGCCAAGAGCAAACTCATCATTATGATTGGTCATCAATCCTCAGATTGGTTTGACGCAGCTCTCCATTGAGTTCTTCTATCGGCTAATCTCTTCATATTTACGTATTTCTTCTCTTTCACATCCTTCCTCACTTGTTCCATATATCTTTCACGAGGCCTTCCTTTGCCATTCTTCCCGTTCACTTTTCCTTCGACAATTGCCTTCATCAGGCCATCATGTCTCATGATGTGGCCGATCAAGTTGACCCGTCTTCTTCTTAGGGTATTCAGAAGACTTCTCTTTTCTCCCACTCTTCTTAGCAATTCCTCGTTACTCACTCGGTCGATCCATTCAATCTTCTTCACTATTCGGTAGCACCACATTTCGAATGCTTCCACCCTTTTCTTCTCCGCTGCCCTTATCGTCCATGCCTCACTACCATAAAGAAACACTCTCCAGATGAACTTTCCGATGAATTGCTTCCTTACTTTTAGGCTTTTATTTCCAGCGGTAAGTAGCTTCTTCTTTTGATAGAATGACCTCTTTGCCTGGGCTATTCTATTGATTTCTATCTTGCTTCGTCCATAATTGGACAATTGGCTTCCAAGGTAACAGAACTCTTTCACCTCTTCCAGTTTTTGTTTTCCTTGTTTAACGTTGGTTTTCGTCTCTTCTCTCTTGTGCACATCAATATCTTAGTTTTCTTCTTATTGATCTTAAGATGATATCTGGCCATTGTCCTTTCCATGGTTATTAGAGTCTTTCTCAGTCTGTGCTACGAGTGCAATGTCATCAGCGAATCGCAGCATTCTTACTTTTTCTCCGTGGATATTCACTCCAGAAGACTTCTCCTTGATTTCATTGATGGCTTTCTCGATGTAAACATTAAAAATTACAGCAGACAGTGCACAGCCTTGTCTCACTCCTTTCCTTATTTTTGCTTCTTCAGAGCTGGGTCCAGATTTAATCACAGCTACATGGTTTTGATACAGACTGGGGATGATTGACTTGATTGACAGTGTCCTACAATGACTGGGGGTCAGTGTAGGACACTGCAATTCCTTTCAGAACTGTAGGCATTGAGTTCTAATCCACGTTGTCAAAAGCCTTCCCTAAATCCACGAATGCATAGAACGTCGGTTTTTCCTTCTCCATTCTCTTCTCCATGAGCAGACTAAGGGCCAATTTTGCTTCTCTGGTTCCCTTACTTTTTCTGAATCCGAATTGATCTTCATCCAGTAATTCCTCAGCTATCCGTTCTATTCTTCTGTAGATGATCCTGGTGATCTTAGATGCTCGTGTCGTCAGGCTTATAGTCCTAAAATTCTCACATTTCTCTGCTCTATTCTTTTTGGGAATAGAAATTATTATGTTTTTCTAAAAGTCCCTGGTTATTTCTCCTGTTAAGTACATGTCGCAGATGGTTTGTGCATACGCATGTGCAGACACGTGAAATTTTATCAAGAAATGACACTAAATTGTTTGTTAAATCAATGTAATATAATTGTTTTTAATTAGATAATCATTTCTATCAAACCCGGCGTTTTTATTAACCCATTTATGCCGAAGGTTTGAATAATGTGAAATTCACCATGATTTTTACATATTATAGATAAAAGTATGTGTGAAAGCAATATCTGAAAGAAAAAAACCATGTATTACTTCCCAATTATTAATTATAAGGTGTTCCAAAAATGAAACAGTATGCAAATCCACTACCATAACATACCTACTCAATGTTAAAAAGCAAATATTTTGATTCAGACATTGATTAACTCTCTATTGAGATTTATGATTTTATAATTGAATTTTATAATTTTAAATACGTTGTGGAAAAGTGCTTAAGTTTTTTTTTACTCATCTAACAGCATGCACGGATAAATTACATTTTTCACATTGAAAAGTGAAACTTTCGTTGCATTGGTCACGGAGAGTTCGCTGTTCTTGCCTCACGATCGCATGATTCATGCCGTCATGACGTGAATCAGGATTTCGCTTCAGAGATCCCTTTGCTACTTTCAGTCTCCCTTTCCTAACAGTTTAAGCAGTGGTTAACATTGGTCTCTATATAGTGACAGGCCACACGGCTACGAAAGCCAAGAAGATCCATTCTTCACATCGCTTCGTTTACATAATTGCCAAAGTGTTTTGTAAAAAGCCAGTTCAAAAACAGAATAACAGTGCGCTTGAGTACCATTCTTTTCCACGGACAGATGCTACACACTTGACAATATTTTGGTCAGCTCTGTACACCCCTCCCATATAAACTCATTGTAGATCTGATTAAATTTGGCTGAGTACCTTTTATCTTGTTTTTCAGCTTTTGAGAATAATGACTCGCCTGTTGCAAAGGATTGACACCGACACTAAATGATGCAACAGCCACAACACTATTATCGTGCCATCTACTAACAATATTGTCTTTTCCATCAATTTGGTAATCAAATGTTCCTCTATTTTTTATCTCTATGGTAGCATCAGATTGTAATGGAGGTTTATCTGCGTGATATTTTCTCGCTTTGTCTGTTACTTGATGGCCCATTGAAACAAGCTTATCAAGGAGTGCAATGCTTGTGAAAAATGTTTGAACATAAAATAGTATTTTCCAGGGTGCTACTTTGTGAGTGCCTCAGTCAATTGCAAAACAACTGAAGAACCAACACCATATTCTCGGTATTGAGTGTTCACGTGCTTTCCCTGACGAGTCTAAAATCAGCAAATGTAGCCTAGGCGCGTTGCACCACGCCATAATGTATGTCCAAACCGAATAGGCTTACCTCGAATGAATTGTTTGCACCCGTGACGACCGAAATAGCGAGAGATGGCCTCATCAAAGCTGAAGTGTATTTCATTTGGTACACATTTCATGCAACTGCTATTTAGTTGGTCTATGAGAGGGCGTAATTTGGAAAACTTGTCCATGTGGTTCAAGTAGGCATTGTCAGAAACATGCAAATTAGAAAATATTGTTTGAAATCGGTCGCGTCTCATTGCACCACTAACTAGGGCATTATGCGAATCTGGTCTTTGCTCCCAAAACATACGTCGTCCGTGGGGAACCGAGACGTAACCACTCAGGAAAATGATTCCCAGAAAATGTCGACAGTGTCTAACTCTCAGTTCAAGGCTTACATCCTTACTTTCAGCATATACATTAAAATATTTCACAATTATATCAATCGCCTCATTATCCAGAAAGAGCTCTAAATATTCTTTCGGGGATTTCATATTCGTGACTCGTTCTTGTATATTTCCCCCAATGGGAGAGTCCCGAATGCAAGAGTGCGCAGCGTGACTTTCATTTGATATCTTCTCTCTACTCTCAAGTGATCAGTTGGTTATCGATGCACTTATTCCCTCACTAAAATGGCAACTGGTCAGAGCCGTGACGTCTCGTCACTTCCCTCAGTCACATGACGTCACAGTGCTTGTGCTTGAACAGAAAGCGAAGTGAATCGCTCAGGGGCCCAATTCTGAAACAATATCACTTTATCAAGAGGCATAGGAAGAAAAACCAAGACATATTGTAGTATTATGTGTTATAGTCATTAAATTACTTAGTCATGACAGGTATTCTAAAAATAGAACACTAGGCATAAAGGTTAACCTTCTCTTAAAGAAAGGTGGCAGGGGGTTCACGTTTTACTTGTATCGTAATAACGTATTCTAATTCTGTCTTACTCTATTTCATATTCTTTGTTTGCAATATTCCCTGCTTTGTCACGAGAGAGGTTTTGTATATAAATTTTTTGCATCTTTAGATTAGCTGTCCCCCTTAAATTTTAGCTAAAGATGTTGCATAATATTTCATACAATTTGAAGCCACCGCCATACTTATCTTAAAGTAAATGTATAAACAGCTTCGCCAAGGGATGTTCAATGTCGACATCAGCGTTCCACGTGTATCGGCACCGCCTAGGCTGGAACTAATGACTTAGGAGAGTCTAGTTTCTTCTCATACCATTTCCCAAGTATTACTTTGATGCATGCCAGATTTTTTTGTATTGTTGTGTATTTTAGCCGGAAATCTGGAGTTGTTTAAACAGATATCATCGCAATATGCTAAGGGAGTTATCGTCAACTATTTCTAAGTCTAAGAAGAGGTTTGAAGTCACTGATGCATGCATGAGTAATGAAGAATATGATGAAGAATGTTATCGATTAGAGAGATTTATGACGCATTTGATTCTATTTCAATTCATGGACAATAATGGATCAAAATAGAGTTGGCGAAGAGCAATTAGACGCTTGACAATGCACATTGCCTTATTCTTAGCGGGACTGTGAAATTCTGTCATTTATGGTTACGCAAGTCATGCCCTGTCGTATATTACTGCCGGGGGAATGAATGCCGGAATGTAAAGGCTAAGTAGTGTGGTGCGCCTCTTATATTGTAGGAACAATTCATGTAAAGTTTATTACTTCTATATATAACCGCATAATTGTTTGGTGAAGTGTGGCGTTGTTCATGTTTGGGCTGAAGACATGTGACGCGACCCTTAACGGTGGTCAACAGGGTACTCTGATGTTGTAACGAGCGATACAACTCATTTAGAGTGAAATATAGTGTTAAATGAAATACATTGTGTGTTATCGGCTTTCGTAAGATGTTTATAGGTTTTATACATCTACATAATACCCTGCAAGGGTGGTGGCAGAGGGTGAATTCTCACCAAACATGCACTACATATCATGCATAAAATAGGATTAGTATTGATATATTAGTCTAAACTTCACTATTTAAAAAGGTAAAAATAGCAAAGCAAACATACAAAACATGCTGTTAGTTGGGTTAGCTTCAAGTCCTTATACCAACATGCAGCTACCAATGTTATCCATTGCTACACTCGTACTGGATACATTTACCGTTATTCATATCCCTAATTGTACTATTCCTTCACGTAGTTGTATACCTCTCCCTTTCAATAAACTCGGGAGTAATCGCAAAAAAGAATTAATTTGAATGTGTGGCGAGCATTGATTTGTTATTTGAAGCCGTCGGGTTGATGGGAGATCGTTTGAGAGATCGTCAAGCGGCTCGCATTGTTCCAGGTGGGACATTGCCTTTTCAGCATGATTGATGATTCCCCGGTGTCCTTTTGGGGACAAAGAGCTGTCTGCTGATCGTAATTGAGCACTTTTTATCCCTCTTCACGCTCCAGCTCACGCTTACTCACTCAATTCGCTGACATCGATTACCACTCGCTGGCGACGAACAGACGTCAACATTTGTCAGAGGGTGCGTGAAGGACGTCTCGTGGCGAGCTGGAGTGTTCGATGTGTGTTGAAAACTGAATTATGCGACTGTGTAACTTGCATGCTTGATGTCTTTATGACTGCGAATTTGAGCATTGCTCTTCTGATTTATGGCTCGCATATCAAACACAGCAATTGAAATGACAGATATTTCTATTTACTTCGCAGAACTGTAGAATAGACACGATATATCTAAAATCGGTGACGGTTGGCGTATCGCCGGAAAGTGCATCACAGGGTTACTTATAAAATATCGGATGAATATATAATCTTTCCCTAAAAATTTTACAAAATCCAATTCTAATTCAAATTAAAAACGTATATGCTTGTTTATTTTGTATTTTATTTTTTTAATTGTTTAAATGAGTTATCAGTAAAGTGGACAGCAGCGTCTGGTTTTTATTATGAAAGTTAACTACAACGATGTTCTGTTACAGTTAACTGTAATGAAGAAAAGTTGTTGCTATTCGTCAGTCTTTTAGCACGTGATATTAATCCATTCTGTAATTATCTGGTCATGGAAAAATTTAATTCAATGGAAGTATGTAAAATGAAATATATGCGAGGTTGAAAGCAGAAGAAGATAGTGAAGTATTCAAGAGTTAAAATAACATTAAATGAATGAATTGAAAAATTCTGTTCACAGAACTATTTAATAGACCTAAGCATGACGTTGCGGCTGAGGTAAATTTAGGTTTGGAGATTCATAGCTTGAAGATTTGCCGTGAGGTATGTCGGTCAATTTATTCTGGAAGGCTGCCTGGAAGGGAGGTTGTCCGGGGGTGGGCTGTGTGTCCATGCATGCAAACCGCGTCGTTAGTCGCTTGGCAACTCCTCCTTGCGAAGTGTGCATCCGGGAGGTCCAGGACATTTGTCGTGTGCTCACGGGGCCGAAGTACGTCTTTCAACCTGTCCGGAAACAAGGCCATCTTAGCCAACAGCGGTTTACTCACAGACGCAGTTCTATCGCTTCACGAGAGAGATCGCGGTCAGTCAGTCTTGCTCGAAGCATAAACGTCTCCTCGCTTTGCATCTACACAATACCCTGCGAGCCACCTCAAAGGTGTGTGGCAGGCGGTGAATTCTCACGAAACATGCAATATATATCATGCATTTAAAAGGATTAGTATTAATATATTAGTCTGACTGCAACATTTACAAGGAAAAAAATAGCTAACTACGAACGCAAAAACGTGCTGTTAGTTGGGTTACCTTCAAGTCCTTATACCAACATGAAACTACCTATGCTATGGATTCAATCACTCGTATTGGACATATTTACCGCTATTCATATCCCTAATTGTACGAGGAAAAATGGGCATTTTGAATCGGTCAGTTCGGCAATCAATTTCTCTAATTTTGTAATTATGGTTCAGTCTACCATATTAAGTTGGGCTTCGCAAAATATTTTTAACTTCATCACTGAAAATATGGTCTTGGAATTTGTTTAAGAAATTAAGTCTAAATTTCAACCTGCTATCTGACAATGATTCCCATTTTAATTCATTTAATAGACTGGTTGCACTAATATAATTAGTGATGACAATGATTCCAATATTAATTCATTTAATAGACTGGTTACGCTAGTAAGGTTATCATACCGTCCCTTTACAAATCTTGCCGATCTTCGCTGCACACGTTCAAGATCGTTATTTAGACCGATTTCGTAGGGATCCCATACACTGGCAGCATATTCCAAATGAGGTCTAACAAGGGAAAAGTAGCTGATTTTTCGTGCATGATCGTCACATTTCCCCGGAACTCTTGTGATGAATCCCAGTCTACGATTACCTCGACCCATTATTTCACGTATGTGTTTACCTCAGGAAAGATCATGTGCCAGTCTTATTTCAAGATGGATGCCACGCTTGTTATTTCATTATAACTTATTTTGTACGTGCTAGGAGGAGAATAATTCTTTTTCCAACAAATCATTAGTACGCATTTAAAAAAATTTAATTCTAACTGCCTTGTATCACACCATTTTTCAATTGCTTGTAGGTCATCATTTGAATATTATTTATCATTTGGGCATAGAATTTCAGTTTGAGCAATTAAGCAACAATTAGCTATCTATGTATGCCAATTCTGCTCTGATATATATTCGCAGGCGGCTCCCTATGGTCTCAGCTAAGGGATAATATGGGCTATGCATAATCCTGGGTATTTCTAATTCCCTCGGATGGAATTTGGCCCGAGGTAAGAATTCAGTTCTTGGGACCTCCACTTTTCGTCATGTCCCCAGGTAAAAGTGCTGTTAGTGACACTAATCCCCTCCGAGTGATAAGGGAACTTGTCGTGGATTGGATGAAATTGCTTCCGGGTGACGTATTCTGGCTTATGGAACGCACAGTAGCCTGAGTACCTTAACGAAACTGGGATAAGCATTACGTTAAATAGTTGCACTTGAGCCAAAATACCTGTGACGTGGCTCGAATCCGAGAGCTTAGAATGCCAGACCTCTCGATTTGGTGTAAGTATCGAAGTCTCACGAGATATTAACCCCATTCACTTGCTCTGTTTCCGGAATCGCAAATTTTTCCTTAAATGTCAGTTCGAAGAGACCGATCTAGTTTTCAATGGCTGTCACTAGCGCACGTTTGATCGTTAATATGCATTTCAGTTTTCTCACTTCTGGTTTGCAGTTAATGTAGGATTATTATTATTAACGGAATTCATTTCAATGACCAAATTGTCACTGGGCAAAATTCCACTTGTCGTAATTCGATCGATTTTGGTGGAAAACGATTGCTAAACTCGATACACTTCATGGGAGTTTTTTCTGAACTCTCTTCCGCACGAGTAATGAGTGATGTCAGTTTCGTACTTACTGAGATTGGCGGCTGAATGAAAACAATTAAAAGTTTGGGATTTATGCTTTTCAGTCAACTACCTTAAGATTGTTCTGACCCATAGGCTAAGATCTTAATATTCACGTTCTTCTTCTCTTCCACAGTTGCTCCATGCGAGGCCTTACTTGTCCATTCTTCCCGTTCACTTTTCCATCGACGATTATCTTCATGAGGCCATCCTGTCTTAAGATGTAGACGATTGAGTTTTCCTGTCTTCATAACCTTTTCAGCAGACTTCTCTTTTCTCCCACACTTCTTAAGACTTCTTCGTTGCTTACTCGGTCGATCCATTTTATCATTCATCATTCTTCGGTAGCACCATATTTCGAATGCTTCCACCCTTTTCTTCTCCGCTGCTCTCATCGTCCATGTCTCACTGCCGTAAAGAAACATGCTCCAGATAATGGAGAAATGATTCTTTACTTCCACGATTGTTTTTCCAGCTGTTTTTAGGTTCTTCTTTTGATATAATGCTCTCTTTTTACTTAAAATTTCTTTCTTGATTCATGCAGTGCTGATTACTCGGCTTCCCACGTAACAATACTCTTTCACCTCCTCAAGCTTTTGTTTTCAATAATTACACGTGAATATGTTGTCACCAATCGTCTTACTGCCTCTGTTTATTTGGCCATATCGGAAATCTGAAATAGATTTTCTTGGAACTATAGTTTTGTTTTCTGTGATAGTTGATTTAAAGCATTTCAAGATGGTTTCAGGATTGTTTTATAGGTGGGTACGATAACCGTAACTGATGAACGGAAAGGCACTATTCCAAATGGCACTAGTGTCGTGGAAATGGCACTAGTGTCGCATGATATCGCCGTGAGCCCCGCGACATTCTCAGGGACCCGTTGTGGAGTCGATGAAAAAATAATGGAGGGAAGAAGAAAAATTAAATCTGAGATATAAAGATGAGAAGCTGATGAATGTAACCCTCACTCATTCTTTGACGCACTGCATTTCCTCCAAGTTATTTCAGTTTTTCAGAGAGATCAATAAATTAAACTATTGTATCCGAATGTGATCTCCAGTTTCTCTTATCGTGTACTTGCGGTTGTGAAAGTGAACTTCCGGTGATACAATGATGTGAAGGAATAATAGTTCACTCAGTTTATGCCTTCCGTTTCACACTTCGGCATTTATGGATGCCAAATTAAACCGCGTTTCGACTATCTGCATAATACTCTGCAAGCCACCTTAAAGGTGTGTGGCAGGGGGTGAATTCTCATCGAACATGCACTACATATCATGCATAAAAAGGATTAATATTTATATACTGTTCTAAACTTCACTATTTAAAAGAAAGATAAAAATAGCTAAGCAAACATGCAAAAACATGCTGTTAGTTGGGTTAGCTTTAAGTGCTTATGCCAACATGCAACTACCTATGCTACACTCGTATTGGACATATCTACCGCTGTTCATATCCCTAACTGTACGAAGAAACAAGGAAATTTTTAATCTATCATTTCGGCAATCAATTTCTCTAATTTTGTAATCATGGTCCAGTCTACCATAGTAAGTTGGGGTTCGCAAAATATTTTTAACATCCTCACTGAAAATATTATCTTGGAATTTGTTTAAGAGATTAAGTCTAAATTTCAACCTGCGATCTGACAATGATTCCCAATTTAATTCATTTAATAGACTGGTTACGCTAATAAGGTTATCGTTACAAATCTTGCCGATCTTCGCTGCACGCGTTCATTATTTAGACCGATTTCCTAGGGATCCCATACAAAGTGGTTGATGAAAATGGATACCATGGTTTGATGAAAGGCATATTTGTGGCAAAGAGCGCTTACGAAATCTTTGCGTGCACCGAAATGACTTGGCATCGCATCTTACTTATATATTTTGCCGGTGAGACTTGTCCTTAACGTTGTCGAATGATGCCGCGATCGTTTCCTTAGATGCCTTGCCTCATCTTGGAAGATGTTGGGAAGTGATGGCGCCTGCGAGTGAGAGATTAGCGGCGAACAGTCAGAGCGAGCTGCGTGCAGATTAATAGCCCCCCCACTGCTGCAGCCGGGGAGAACAAAGCCTGAAGGTGACAGGGCATCCCGGGGAAGTCGGCACGAGATCTCCATCCGGGAGTCATCCGAGAGCGCCGTTTCGGTCGACGTCCGGAGTGCCTTCATGTGGAGAGGGATGTGCTTCCCAGGACGACCCCTCGTTCACCCACTTCCCTGCACTCGCACGAATGGTGCATTGCGCCGAAAATCACGTGATAATGATTCTCTCCCACGGGTTCAAAGCATTCATTCCTACAACCTGTCAACTGTGTGAAACTACCGCACAGTGAAATTCCCCTCCCTCCAAGACTGATTTCATTTTCATTTTAATGAAATAAAATATTCTGGAGGAAATTGTGCAATACAAATAAGAAATAATGCAGACAGTTTATCAAATTGAACGTATTTACTTATTAGTGATCTATATGCGTGATTAAAACCAGCGTTATTGCCTCATGCCGACGTTAATCTTCTTTCTTCGTTGTCTTATTGCTACGTATCCACGTTCTTATTTGGTTTCATTCTTGTCTAAAAGAAATTATCTTACCCGAAGAGGAATAATTTTTTATCTTGCTTTGGCATCCTTTTGTATGAAACTTGGGTTATAATTAATTGAACCTATTTATACTCATTTAAGAGCCAGAAATGACATTCTAATTGTGATTAGATATAGTTTGTGAAATGAATCCTTGTAGCTGAGAGAGTAAAGTGGTTGGAATGTGTCGATACTATTTGTGTCAGTATGCTTTATAGGTTATACAATTGCGTTGTTTTTTCAACGGCCATCGTCTCTTTCGTGTGTGATAATGGAGTTCTTCCATTTTTCGAGACACGTTTTCTCTTGTGCTGTCGCGTAATTTACCAATTTATTTTCCTCATACAGTGACAATATGGCTGATTATTGAATCGTATTGCTTATTTAATATTTTGTAATGCGAAATTAGAATGAACATTAGGTTAGCTGTTGCTTTTTCTGCCAACTCACGCAAAATACAATAGTTTTGTGTTTTTCGCCCTCAAGAATAGTAAAACAGACGTTAGAGACTTTTCAGCCACAGTATTTCCCTTGCGTATACACTATTCGTTCCGGTTAAATGTCAAATAATATATTTAGGTGAAATGAGATTGCTAGTTGTGATAAGATTACTCTCGAGATATACTGGATTTAAACCGAGGAATTTAGTTGAACATTTAAATTCATAGGCGTAGAGATAGGTATACATTACTCCAAATGTGGATATTGCATCGCCCGTTTCATCATAACGCTAAGAAAAACACGTCGCAAGAGGCTTTGAACACTTTGACTTCTTAGCCAAAGTGTTCTTTGTCCAGCTTCCATGGTCGGTTTTTATTAATTTGTGCAACTTTTGCCCTGATTTAAAATTTAACGCAGAATCATATTGACAACTGACAATGGGTGTGCAAAATTCATAGCTTTAGTGAATAGGTGTAAGATAATTTTTATATTTTCTCTTCAGATGTAGCACGTATTCGTGCACAACGGCTAATTAAGTATTTTGGAAACTCCCTATTCACTGCAGATACGTTTTGCGGTAAATTCTGAGGCTTCGGTTCAGGATCAATTTTACGTATTAGTCTCTTTTCCTGCGTGTCACCTTACTCATTAAATGTTACACCATTGTTAACGATCACCAAAGAACTGAACATTTTCTGGACACTCACAAATGTGATGAGATGAATAGATTGATACATCTACATCTACACGTTACCCTGCAAGCCACCGCGAGGGTGTGTGGCAGGGGGTGAAGATCACCAAGCATGCACTACTAACATGCAAACAAGCAACTAAAGTGTCTCATGCAACTAGATTGTTAGTATATGTATATAGTATTGGAGGGGTTAATACATGCATCATGCACTACAGAATACTCTAAAATATTTCCCCTACCTATCCCTTTCCAATGCTGCCTATTCTGTTCTCTTATAGTACGGGGGAAAATGCCATTTTGAATCTATCGGTACGACAATCTATCTCTCTAATCTTATTTGGCTGGTCGAATCTAGCATAATACGCTGGTGTTTTTAATATGTGCCTAACATCTTCAGTAAAGCTATCCGATTGAAATTTCTCTAATAGATTTAATCTGTACTTTAACCTACGCTCTGATAATGATTCCCACCCTAATTCTTGTATTAATTCTGAAACACTAATCAACCTATCGTTATTTTGACGAACCTAGCTGCTCTACGCTGCACACTGTCTAGTTCTCTGATCAAACCTAATTCATTAGCATCCCATACACTGGCTACATACTCAAGGTGGGGCCTAACTAGTGAAAAGTAACATCGCTCTTTTGTCTTCTCATCACATTTCTCAAGTACTCTTTTTATAAATCCTAGCTTTCTCTTCGCTCGGCCGCATATTTCCCGGATGTGTCTACCCCACGATAAATCTTTAGTGATTGTTACACCTAAATATCTTACGGTTTCAACGTTTTCGATCTTCGTGTTATTAATTCTATAGGATCGCTCTATCGAATTATTCCTCCTCCAAAAATTGATAGCTACACACTTTTTAAGGTTGAGTTCTAACTGCCATTTGTCGCACCACTCTTGAATTGCATCTAAATCTTTGCTAAGCGATTTCCTGTCTTCTTCTCTTGATATACCCCTATACACTACCGCATCGTCTGCAAAGAGTCTAAGCTTACTACGGTACCCAAATCGTTAATGTATAGAAGAAATAGGAGCGGACCTACTACGCTACCCTGGGGAACTCCCGATGTGACTTCACTGTAAAAAGTAGATCTGATTTTAAGGCACCAAAGCGATCTGAATTTCAGATGCAACAATTTTAAGACAGGGTATGTTGAATTTCAGCAGTAATATCTTGTCTAAAAATAAGGCAGGTGAACGACTGAAAATCAGACCATCCAGAATCCTGCTTCCTCTGCTTCCTGCTTAACTGCTCCTGTACCAACCATCCATGTTCCTGCCTCTTCCGCACCTTGCACCCGTGTTCCTGCCTTAAACCAGACAGCGCTTAAATTCAGATCGCACTGAAAATCAGATCAACTTTTTACAGTGTTTCATTGTGTAGTCTAGTGTAGTGACTTTGACTTGACTTTGATAGTGGTAAGTCATCCCGAGTCCCGGCACAACCGAAACATTAGGGCAGTATCTCGCATCCATCGACCATTGGGGTGTCGCTATCATTGTCAGCTGCGCAATCTAATCTAGAAACACACTCAGCGCGCTGATTACAGAAACCGTCCTAATCATTTGCTCTGCCAATTCAGATTTGTGATTTAAAACTAATGGTAATGAAGAATTGGCGTCGAATTCGCCTGCAGTTAGAAAACTGATGTGTTTTCACGTGAGGGATTTTTAGATCAATGATGGACTTTAAAAGTTCCATCAGACATTGCCCAGTGCTACTTGCCATTACGCTATACATTTTATAATAGGTTGCGCCGTGGACGCGGCCTCAAGATTTGATACGACTCACAAAAATTGGGTTTTAGACTAGAACGTAGATACAGGCCAGAACGTTTGGGAGTGAGGTCATCAGCAGGAGGCCTTTCAGCCTTAAGTACGGCGGCGCATGATTTTCCATATCTGAAAGACTGAAATTGTATTCATGAATTAACTTAAGCAATAATTAATATCGTTAATAATAAACTCGGTGAAGCTCATTATGAAAACGTAAAAAAGAATGACATAGACATGGTGACCGACATTCTCTAATTGCCCCTGAAACACTCCCATGAGGCTAACGTTCGAACAGCTTACTGTTCTTTGATAGTTTTGGCCGAAGGACACTTGAATACTCGTACTCTTTCTACAATAATTCTTCAGAAGAGTAGCTCCAAGTTACACCTCAATACTCATTGAATGCTAGTCATTTCCATTTGAATTTCTGCAACCCAAAAAAATAAAGGAGTCCCTGCACACTCCTTTAAATCTACCCTCGACCAGATCTTATCACTCAGTCAACTACTCCAGTCGGTAAACATAAATTAAACAAACTGCACATTGCTTATAAAATGAATTCACCTACCCGAGAGTTCTAAGTAATTTTGTAGTCCTTCCTTGGGGATTGAAGAAAGCCATTTTCTCTTTAAGTTCTCCTCTCAGGGAAACTTGAAGATATGCTCTTTTGGAACACAGAACGTATTAACCACTGAATTCACAACCAAGCAATAAAAAATGGTTAACAAAGTAAACGATGAAGACCAAAAAAAGACTCAAGCACAACACCACTCAACACCAGCACAAAATCTCGATAACGTTCAGCTGCTCACTACGTGGTCTCACAAAAGCAAGCTCAGGTATACGTAAGAAATACCTTTTAAACCGTCTAAAAGCACGCAACAGAGTTAATAATTTTATTTTTCGACAACTGAAAGTAACATTTACTTACGTTGGGCAATAAAAATTGTTTTATTTATCTAGGAAAAATTCGCTGATTTTTCGGTTCAATTTTCCATTTCAAGCTTTTTCTGCAAAAATGCGTAATGATACACAATTTACCTTATTCATACACAATCTTGGATACAGAACTTTTTCACCTGGGTAGATTTTACCGACCCTTTTGCCGGCTTGGTCATATAAAAATCTAGCAATTAATTTAATTTTTATTAGCATTACCGAAAATCAGTACAGGCGTGAAAATTGAAAATTGTTGTCGGTAAAATATATATGTTCAATTAAGTCGGGAACTTCATTTAGATCTAAGCGAGAATCACTGCAAAATAAAAACGCTACTGAGGTTTTCTTCATTCATAAAGTTGTCGGCAGCCAAGTAATTTCGAGATTTTACCGCCCAAGTTCGAAGTGCAGTAAGTGTATAAAAGAAGCTATTAATTATACTATATCATCCAACTATCAAATTTATTATTCACAAAGATTTGTGTTCACACAAGAAATACATGTCAATCCTCTCATTTCTAGCAACCCGATCCTCAAATTCCTTCTAAACAAAAAGGATTTACGTAGAATTTTATCAACAACCCGTTTCCAAGCAGGTTGCTAAAGTGAAACTCAGCCAAGGTATAATATTAAAATACCTTATAAAATGTAATGGAGAATATAGTTTTTATAAATGTAGCATGATTGTTACAAGCTTCGAAAATCTTGAAAAGACTTGGGACTCGTGTTTTCCATTTTTGATGGACACCCTGATATAGGATGAGAGATTGATTCCTGCAATAGTAGGCACCAACGGAGAACTTTACACCCACGGATAAAGTGCTAGGGAGTCTATGCGGATATCTTCGGCACGGATTGTCTCAAGGCGTAGCGGCGTCTTAATAGCTAATCCGCCCATCGCCTCAGCGGGCGAGGCACGTAACGACCGCATTTCGACGGATTATATCCGGAATTACTCCCCCGGAGCGTCGCTTCTCTCTTGTTTTTCTCAGAACGTGCGATTTCACTCGGAAAGGGCCGTGGCCGCCAGTTTCAATAAAACTCGCATGAACATATTATTGATTTGCAACTTGATGCGGCAAAAACCTACTCTAAGTGCTGTTAAGTGGGTACTAGCTGAATTTCTAGGAAATATCTTCGGAATATCTGTGTTGTTTCGTTGCTGAACATCTTTGATACTACTGTATCGTGGAAATATATGAGAAATATCACCTTTATATATTATATCAGTTTATATATTTTATCAGAGACATATTAGACGCGAAAAGACAGAGAATGTTTACTGCTTGAGGGGTTCAGAACAGTAGAAAGCATTTCGCAAACCGGCGGCTATTGGAAGGTGATTCAATCCTGTGTGCAATCCTGCAGTTTTAAGAATTGTTTTTAAATGCTGACTTTGAGCAAAAATTGATATGAGAGAAATGATAGTAATATATAAAATTGAAGCGGTGTTTGTTTGTCTGTCTTTCCGTCGGTTCTATGTTCGTTACGCATCTTCTCAAAAACTGCGAAACCGATTGAGCTGAAATTTTGTAGGATTCTCGCGTATACACTAGAAGGTGCTGTAGGTGATATAAAAAAAGGCTAAGGGCCCGGGTTCGATTCCTGGTGCCAATTATGTGTTTACATTGGTTTAATTGACATTTTCAATTCATGGTAGCGCAAGAGTTTTTTCTTTCGCTGAGTAAAATAACTAAATATTAATCGATTTATTTCACTCTTTCTGTATTCAATCGGAAAATGTTTAAAATTTCTTATTCTCTTAACTGAGTCACTATTTGTTGTCTAGGTTTATGGGCATTGTGTAATTTACGTTGAAATTTACTTTTTTTTCGGTTCTTTTCGGAGCGTTACGAAGACCTTTGCCATTGTCCTCTCCGAAATGAAAACGTCGTTGATGCTTAAACAGTTCGTCACGGAGTGTTGGCGTAAACAGAATCGTGCTTTTTGCGAGGATATAGGAAGGCACTGAAGGCATTGTGTGCTATTCGTGACGCAAGGTCAGCCATATTTTTGCGCACAAAGATACGTGCTGACTGCTAGCTCTACTCACGGATTTGAAGGTTTACATTCAGTTAAAATTAGGAGTATTTAAATGAATGCTTAAGAGTAGAATGCCGGACATATTGGACCCCCGAGAGAATGCCGGGAGGCTGTCACTTTGACACCCATCTGTTGATGTGCTGATAGCGGTGTTTTTGTGCTGATTATTTTGTCCTGTGGTTGCTAGTATAACAATAACAATAGAAATTGCGAAGTGATTCAGTTAGATGATATCATGGATTTACCAAGAAATTTTATCGATTAGTATGTCAACAACATTACTACAAATAAGCCTTTTTCAGGCAGGCGTTGCGATGAATTTCGTAAGCACATGGAATCCGAGTGTCTACTGCCGGGATATCGGGGCTGCATCATTTGTATTGTGTAAGAGATGAAGCACGCTGTCATACCAATTAGTAATCGCTATGAACAGTAATGCTTTCGGTAAGACTGTGGAACGGAGGTGGGAGGCTCAATTATGCTCTGTGGATAAACGGACAACACTCCTGGCTGGGCGGAGAGACGCGTCGTCTCCCTTCAAATCTGAGACACAGTGACTCCGCCGCTAACACTCTATCCGGGACATCGTGATTATTCACGTAGTATCTGCGTCATTCACGGCTTCCCGCTGCAAGGCTCTGTTCCCTCTTACATCCCCGGCGACTCAGCTAAATTGCCAGAATAAGCGTGTCGCTGCTTGATATCTCAGTTAACGGCAGGTTTTTAATCTGCAATAACTTAATAGTTTTCATTTCCTACTACTTTTTAAAGATAATGGTCAAACCATCCTTATTTTTTCAAAGAGAAAAGTCTATTATGTAGTGAGCAGAGTGGTTTAGTAAAATTTGAGTCATTCCATAATAAAGTCGAAGAACGAAGCTTCAATTTTGTGGAAGGTTGCCATTATGGAAATTAAATACCTTAGTGACTTCCACACTTTTATTAAAAAAAAACTGTAGACCGGTTTCGGCAGTTGCGCCATCTTCACGTACAATATACGTGAAGAAGGCGTAACTGCCGAAACCGGTGTACAGTTAAAAAAAATAAAAGTTTGGAAGTCACTAAGGTATTTAATTTCCATAATTGAGTCATTCCATTTAAAACCAACAAACTTTTCATACATAATAAATTCAATAGATTCAGGCGAGATATCGAAGTTCTTCATTATGTAAGAGAAACAATGCAATTTGTGGAAAAGTGCAATTGTTTCTCGTACATTTTCAGAAATATTTTATTTCACAATCTCAGATTTCATCGAAAATTGGTGCAAAGATAATAGTGTCAACCTTCGTGTGTCAGAATCAATACCCTGGTTTCGTAGGAAAAATTCCCCCTGAAATATATAGGCCAACTTGCATTTCGTGAACGCCTGAAAAACCTTCATTATCTCACTAGCACCAAAAAAAGACATGGTGTCGCTGAAACTTTGTAGTATGGACGGAAATCGATGCATGTTGCCTAGAGTTTATATTGGTTGGAGAGGGAGGGGGGGGGGGGTAGAAGCAGGTTAAACGTTTCCTTTCCAGCCACTTCCAACAGGTTACTGACATTTTTCACTGGGATCGGGTAGCGACCCCCTTCCTTCCCTCACTAACCCCAACCCCCAGGAAACTGTTCATATCCATGCATCTATTCCTGTGTCTTATACTGAGTTTCAGTGCCTCTTTTCATTCTTTTTATTGGTACTAGTGAGATAATGTTGGATTAAAATATTATCATTGGAATGCGTGTCTGATTAGGCCCCCGTTGCCTACGGGAATTGAGCACAGCTTTTCCGCCGACCATATCTTCCAAACCCCCAAATTACACAAAACATAAAAGCACCAAATTAAGACTTTCCAAATCAGTGAAGTTTTAATTTTTGAACCCTGTCTCGCATGGAGTTTTTTTTTGCTCCGAAAACAACTTTTTCCAAATTTCTTCAATTCGAGCGATCTTTCTCATAGAGGGGCACTCACATTCCCTGTCGATTCCTAGTGCCCGCTATTGCAGTGACATATGCGATTGACCTCAAATAAGGCGTTAAGAAACATTGCAATTACTAATTTTTGCTCCTCAGATAGCTATCGTACGCTTAACAGTTGGACCAGATTTTTAATCTTCCTCCATGGGGCCATGAAGAAGGAGAATTTCGCTTAAATTCTGATTGTGACTGATGTAATCAAACCATATTGTTGCGCAATTCTGATGCAAAGGGGAAGGTTATTTGCATTTGTTTCCCTGCATTTTTATTTTTATGGATGGTGGGTATAGCCTTCGTCGCCTCAGAATAAAAGCATCGATGACGCTTGAAGAGTTTTTCCTAAGGGATGCCGTAAACTGCACTGAATTACTGTCAGAAGGTACTGGAGGCAGCTTTGTTGATTCGTGAAGAAAAGTTGGCATGTTATTTGGTTCATGAACCCATGCTCCTTAGTAATCGCGGTCAAGTGGTTTTTGCGCGCAAAACAATCTAAGAGTATCAAGGTTCGCGTGCACAAAATGGACAAAAAAAAACGCAAACTCAGGAAGAAATGCGAAAAACACGCAACAAATAATAGGTTGGTGAAAAATAAATTGTACTTAAAAAATGCATCCAATCAACAATGAATATTGTGTAAATTGCCAAACTAACGCCATGTATGTACTTAAATATTTAACATTTGTACCAGCTTAAAGGAACGCATTTGACTCCTAACGGAAAAAATCATAATCAATTCTCCTCAAAAATTTACGAAGGAGTTTTATGCGCTAGTTGCTGCGATGGCATCAGTATGGCAAACTCCGTGAGAGGTCGTTCATAAACGAAGCGCTTTACGCAGAGGAGTAAGCCTTCCCAAGCACCCCCATTCTGGATTCATTTTCACACGTCAGTTACCATGCGTGTGCCCGCTCCTCTACATTCTAAACTACATACTTGGTTTCCCTCAGCCTGAAAAGTATGGAAAACTGATTTCAGTTTTGTGAAGGCCCGGGCTCAATTATTGGCATCAGTTTATATCGGCATAAATTAGATTTCGAATCCCGGGATAGAATTTGAGCTGGCGAGCACAAGATCGACTCCGGTTCCTTTATAAAACATTTTAACAATATTCAATAACGTCCGTTTTTGTAATATTTCTTCCTCCCCTTGAACTCCACCTTCTGCTGGTAATATGCGCCATCTGCATGGAAAACATGTGACGTAAAAGTTTTAGTTATTTCATGGGAAAGGGTCTTTACTCCTCCCTTGTATTGCCTTAATTAATTTAATTTATATTCAATGGGTGAAAAAAAACAGTGGCATTTGTAAAGAAAGATGAAGCGTAAGACTTCATCACGTCACCTCTACCGCTCTCGTCAATTGTCTCGTGTGCCGTTCCACACCTACATTATACCTTGCAAGCTACCATGAAGGTGTGTGGCAGGGGTTGAATGTAGACCAAAAATGCTTTTCATATCATGCTTAAAAAGGTTTAGTAGCTATATTCTAGTCTAGTATCTAAATCTACAAGACACCCCGCAAACCACCGCGAGGGTGTATGACAGGGGGTGAAGATTACTAAGCATGCACTACCGACATGCAAACAAGCAACTATAGGGTCTCATGCAACTAGATTGTTAGTATCTGTAGTATTTAAGGGATTAATACATGCATCATGCACTACATACTACACTAAAATATGTCCCCTACCTATCCCTTTGATATGCTGCCTATTCTGTTCTCTGATAGTACGGCGGAAAATGCTATTTTGAATCTATCGGTGCGACAATCTCTAATCTTATTTATCCGGTCGAATCTAGCATAATACGCTGTTTTTTTTAAATATGTGCCTAACATCTTCAGTAAAGCCATCCGATTTAAATTTCTCTAATAGATTAAATCTGTACTTTAACCTACGCTCTGATAATGATTCCCTCCCTCATTCATGTATTAATTCTGAAACACTACTCAACCTATCGTAACACCTTTTAACGAACCTAGCTGCTCTACGCTGCACACTGTCTAGTTCTCTGATCAAACCTAATTCATTCGGATCCCATACACTGGCTGCATACTCAAGGTGGTGGAAAGTAACTATTGAAAAGTATCATCTCTCTTTTGTCTTCTCATCACATTTCCCAAGTACTCTTTTTATAAATCCTAGCTTTCTCTTCGCTCGGCCGCATATTTCCCGGATGTATCTTCCCCACGACTTCCCCAAGTACATGCAGTACCTTTATTCCTTCTCCTTGGTTTGTGCCTAAATTTGCGTTGGACTTTCCAAACCAAAAGAGGAAGAGGTTTACGGCAGACTATGATGCGATAGTTTGCCAAGTATACGCTCTGGTAATAACGGAATGCCTCAATTAAGCTATTCCATCGATAGGGAAATGTCGTTGGAAATGGGAAATGTGCGCTGATCAGAAGGAGTCATTTTTTCTATATCTTAGGTAGAACTTTTACTGTGGGCGTTCGACCGAAAGAAGTCTTCTCTCTTGCGCGTGGGAATGGAAGTTGGGAATCACTCATTAGAAGTTGCATCCCGTACCATTCGTGCTTGCATCGAAGGGGGCATCACAGAAGAGACTCAGGGAGTGAATATTCACGGGGGTTAAATCAGCTCGCCGCGACTTGCCGACGAAATAGCAGTCATGGCAAAGACAGAAAAATAATGTTGACACGAACCTAGAAAAGGTACTGATCAGACATAATTTAAAGGCAATGAATGAGAAAACAGGGGTGTGCAGTGGAAGAAAAGAGGCCGGAATTGCTATCTGGGAATCCAAGAAACCGGCGATCGAAGAAGGTGCAGGCGAGAGGACGTTGGACCGAATGAAGTCGTTCCGGCTGGAAAGGGAAGTTGGAAATCACTCATTGGAAGTTGTGTCTGGAGCATTCATTTTTATGGCAGTGTATGATTAGATTGAATACGTTTGAATTGTGACCTTGCATAAGAATGATGAATATTAAGTTCGATTTACCGAGTGATAATGGAGAAGTCGTAAGAATCTGGGGAGGAAAAGAGAGTTCTAGATAAAAATTTGAGAGGTGGAAAATGTTGACCTAATCGGCCATATCTTGAGGCATGATTGTGTGATGGAAGGACCTGATTGGAAGAGCGTGAGGGGGGGGGGAGGTCGGTAGCGAGGCATTGGAGAGGGGTGGGAGGGCAGCGATGTCCCTCATCTCGGAGCGCACATTCAGCGTTCATTCATTTGCATTCCATTTCCGGAAGTTTAAAATTTAGGCTGTATCCGAATCCATTAGCCATTAGAAATTAGCCATGATTAGCCATTGGCCATCGAATTGGTGCCTGAATTCCCCGATGACTAAAGGGAGCACGAATTCGGACGAAAGCTACAGTGTCGCAACCTACGGTATAACAGTGGTACTTTAAAAAGAGTCGTTTCAGGCGTTATATGGTGGAATAACATAATGATAATCACCGGTTTCGATGTGATACATCATCATAGGTGATACATCATTGATGATGTATCACATCGAAACCGGTTGAAGTAAAGATTTCTTTGTGGAAAATTGCCAAACTTATTTAAAAAGTGGTACTTTAAAACAAATGAGTAGCAATAACCTGAATTGAGGTATTTCACTCGCGGTCATTTTTGAAGAACTTTTGTAAAAGTTCTTTTGTTGTTTTTGGAGTTAAAAGGATGATCACCGGAGATATTCTGTTTTGAATTAAAAACTATTTTATCAGCAAATAAACTAGCTTAAGCTCGAGCGTTGACATAGATTGCTATTATATTATTATTTGATCAAATGCTCGCTGTAGCGGTAAGACTTTCTCCATTTTCGCCTACGTCTAGCATTACAAAGCCTTCATTTCCAGATATTCCAAGTAGCAATCACCTTTCGGTTATTATTTGACGTAATTTAATGCTTTTTCCATTATAATTACACAAACTTTGTTTTGAAGTGCTTCAATTTACAACCTAATCCATGGTTACGCCCAAGTGCAATGTCGTACCTAGAGTACATCTACTTACAAATTGTTAGTGCAGATAATAAAATGGAAAGGAACAGATCTGTTGGTGAAATACTCGGTTTGGTGATGAAATCGAGGCTGACGGTATTCATTTACTAAATATCGGCCGCGTTTTATCACAAATAATGCACAAGCAGAAGAGAAAACTACCGTACGAATTTCAAAAACTCATATCAGCCAATTCAACCACTTGCCTCACAATTATTGTTTAAAAAACAGAAAAGCAATTTATCTCACCGATTTATAGAAATATTTGTGTTCTTTGAATATTTACCACTCCGAGTTTAATGTCTTAGCAAGATATAGTCATGAATTATTTTCCGTTATACACTTAGGAATTGCCTATTTCATTTATAATTGTCATATTTAACATTTGAATTTCAATCTTTCTGATGGGAAAAAAACGAAATAATATGAAACTCACACATGAAGTATTTCGTCGGCTCCTTTATGAGCTATAAACATCGCGCAAGTAATTGTTTACATTTTGTTACCACAACAACCATTCTTCTACCCTCCAAAGGCGCTAAGAATTATGGGATGGTTTTTAAAGATGGCGACGCAAAAGGATACACTTCCTGCTCACTTTGCTGAAGGCAACATTAGGTGACTAAATTCGGTGACTAAACTGATGCCTACGAATTCGGACACACTACAAGATGGCTTCCTCCCTACGAAGGGAGCATTTAAGGCAGCTAATTGGCGAATTCGGACACGGCCTCATCAATGGCCATCAGTTCTAACAAGAGCCTTACGCTGATGTGTATTCGACTTTGCCATCGGCCTTCATTGTTGTATTATTCCACCTCTATTTTCATATTTTACATCTACATCTACACGATACCCTGCAAGCCACCGCTAGGGCAGGGGGTGAAGATCACCAAGCATGCACTACCAACATGCAAACAAGCAACCATTGGATCTCATGCAACTATATTGTTAGTATCTATAGTATTTAAGGGATTAATACATGCATCATGCACTACAGACTACTCTAACATATTTCCCCTTCCTATGCCTTTGCTATGCTGCCTATTCTGTTCTCTTATAGTACGGGGGAAAATGCCATTTTGAATCTATCGGTACGACAATCTATCTCTCTAATCTTATTTGGCTGGTCGAATCTAGCATAATACGCTGATGTTTTAATATGTGCCTAACATCTTCAGTTCAGCTATCCGATTGAAATTTCTCTAATACATTTAATCTGTACCTTACATCTTTTTAGCTTACCTCGATTGAGTTCTTCATTTGCTTTTCTTTCCATCCCCGTTGTTCTCACTTAATATCACTTTTTGTCATATCGTGCGTAGCATAGATACAATTAAGTAGCATTGTCCTTCTGCAGATCCGTGTAGAGGACGTATTTAGTGTAGCTCTCAACTGTCTTGAGAAGAGCATTATTCAGGCGTTTGATCAATATAGGCAATATTTTCCGCCTTGAAAGAGAAGGAAGGTTATTGGAATACCTCGAGAAGTATTATTTGCTGGCTTGCTTTCCTCCTCTTCCCCTTTATCCAATATCCAATTCCCTTCAGTCACACACAGAGGGCTCGGCTGCTTCTCAAGATCTCTTCCACTTGCCTTTTTGCCGTTTTTTCTCATCTCTACCATTCCTTTGAGCGATTGAATAATATGATTTCCGTTCATTTGAACTTCTTATTTTTTGGTTACGCGGTTTAGACTATCTTTGTGATTTCTTACAGGCCAAAACAATGCTAAGTTTTGACGACTGGGGAAGGTTACATCGCATTAATTACTTCCTCTATTTCCAGGGGATGAGCTTTTTGGAATATTTCCTGCTGTAACACTTGTTTTTTCAGTTTAATTTCCTTCTTAAAATTGTCATTATCTCAATAAGATCGTGTTGTGACATTACTCTCTTTTTAAATGTCAGAACTAAAGTCTATAATCTTATTCTTCTATTCTCCAAGGCATCGACGAGCCATTGATCGCTATTTCTTCCACCTCAAGAGTGTTGCAGCCTCGTGTCGTCGCACCGTTCTTGTCTTCCCTCCTGTTTCTCACTCCTGCGAATTCGCTCCACCTTTCTCTCTGCCTCGGCGGCGGCGGTGTCTCGTTACCTGCGACGTATTATGTTCCTCGATACATTCGATAGCACGCCCGCCTTTGCCGCCCCCTTCCACTCGCCCGATTCCATCCCCACCCCTTGCCTAACTCTGAAAACGTCACTCCCTTGTTCGTTTCCCTTCTGAAAAAAACGTCTTGCTGTCACGTGTTCGGCGCAGCGCGGAAAAACCTTTCTTCTTATGGCATTTCTTCTCGGTTGCTAGGCGGGTAACGTGACGACCTGGCAACGTAGAGGTGGTGGTTTGGATTGGCCATGGATGAGTTAGTTGACCTACGTTCAAAGGTTAAAGTTAGGTTTAAGATTAGGTTAGACGGTGCGACATAACCTTAGCAGTTTACTACTTTTTAGTACTGCTACAATAATTTCTTTCTTAGATCTTTGACCAGTTGTTAATTCCTTTTCGTTCCTGCTTGTCACCACCGCAAGACGGCATTGCTAGTTAAGTGGGAGCCAAGTGATCATCATCATCATCATCATCGGTCAACAATCCTGGTTTGAGGCAGCCCTCCACTCGTTTCTTCTATCGGCCAACCTCTTCATATTCACGTAGCTCCTCTCTTTAACAATCCTTTACGACCTTTTCTATGTAACTCATACGAGGCTTGCCTTTTCCATTCTTCCCGTTCACTTTTCCTTCGGCGATTGTCTTCATCAGGCCATCGTGTCTCAAGATGTGGCCCATTAAGTTGTCCCGTCTTCTTTTTAATGTTTTCAGTGGACACATCTTCTCTCCCACTCTTCTTAACACTTCTTCGTTTATCACTCGATCGATCCATTTTATCTTCATCATTCTTCGGTAGCGCCACATTTCAAATGCTTCCAGCCTGGACTTCTCTGCTGCTGTTATTGTGCATCCTTCGCTGCCATATAGTAAAATGCTCCAGCTGTATGCTCTAATGAAATGTTTCCTCACTTCAACCCTTGTATTTGCAGCCGTAAACAGAATCTTCTTCTGGTAAAATGCCTTTTTGCTTGGGCAATTCTACTGGCAATTTCTCTTTTACTCCAGGTATCAACGTCAATCTCTTTGGGCCGGTTCGATTAATATTGCTGGTACCGTAGGTATACAGGGAAATCTTCGGTAAAACTCGATTAATTGAAAGTAAATGTTAGCTGAATATATTATTATTCTTAGACTGTGTCATGCGTACAATCGACCATATTGAATTGGCAATGAACTGACGGTAACTTTCACAGATTAAATACGCGGTTATCAAACAATCACAATGTTATATTACCTACCCTAAAATGAAACGGATTAGGACATGGAAATTATCACGCAAATGACCTTGAAAGGAATTAATCTTTTTTTTAAGCAATGCGGACAATTGACGTTCCGACGATAGTACTTCGGTACATCAATATTAAACAATGTGAATGAGGATAACTTTTTATGTGTGTCTGAAAATGAAAGCAACAACTTCACTCGCTCGCTCAAAACGCGGAAATGTTAAGGGGGCACCTTCAGCCGAGTCATTGGTGACTTTACCACGAATATCAGGTTTATTTTCAATACTTCAAGGACAAATCTTTCAAAGTCAGGATAAATTTGTGGAATGCACAATTGGGCGAGTGAAGCCACCGTTAACTTGAACGATTAATCACAGATTGGTGAGATTAATATGCCACATTATAATTATAAATATTGTTTCATGTCTTTCGGGGTATTACGAGCGTGAATTACCATTAAGTATTGCGTATATAATTTATTCGATACATTGCTTTGAGATTCATTTTAAGGTTTCACCTTGTTTTCATAAACATCTCGGATATTGCTCTTCCCTTCCGGTCGTGTGTGGCTTTTCGCGAATTATTAAAAATATCATCTCATACGCCCTGAGACCAGGTTTTATCGGCCAACCCGATGCGAGGCAGGGATTTAATCCATTTCAACAGCTATACAAGATCACTGGAAACCGAAAAAAGGTGCTCCTTCTCCGGGTTGCTATCATAACCCGATGTGCAGCCTGGGGTGATGTAGTGGTGCCCTTGCACACCCAAAAGGGTTGCCAAAGCGGAATTAATTTTCTCAGTAAAACATGCGCCCACAAAATGTCGAATCACCGTTACTTTTTGCCGTTAAATGAGTTTTTGTCCTGGATTTACCAGTATATTTCACATCCCACAGCAGCTAGTGGTAGTGCTAACATCTATTGGTTTAATTTGTTTTCGGAGACACAGGCGGTGACAAGATTTAAGGGAAGTGTCCAGTCCTTTAATTTCTACGCGTGTGCTCACAACTAATGAAATTGTAAATGACATGGATATCCTTCGCCATAATTGATTTCCCTGTTCATGGGCGGGCACGCTATTTTTGCTTTGTGAGATAAGAATCATGGGATATTATGAACACATTATGGATCCGGTGATCGCCTGCCTCGTGTAGTTGAAATCAATAATTTTACATCACTTTCTGTCTAAAATTTTCAAAGTGTAAGAATGTCTCATTTCAATTGTTGAATATCTCGCAGCAGGGAAAGTGGCTAGACAGGAATGCGGTGCTGTTAGAGGATTTATTGATGAAATGGGAAGATAGCTGGATTATGGTGCATTCGTTTGATAATTTATGTTCAGTAATATTCACTGTCATGCAACCGTCTATCACTCTGCAGCCACACACTATAGAGGTGGAGGTGAAATAAGGGCAGGCTGCTTAAAAAGTAGGCGGTAAGATATCCTTTCTCAATATTTTTGCTCTACTAGAGAAGAGTTCAGTTAATGAATGGGGGCTTTACTCGGAACCGGAATTTTGTACACGAAATCGTTAGATGGAAACGAAGAAAGAATTTTAGTGAAAAAATTAATCTTCTAACCACAACCATTCACTCATAAATCAAAATTTTAAATAAGCAAAAGGTGAAGCCCACCGAAAAAGCTGCACTGTGATAACATTGACGTCATTTTCCTCCCGTCCTTGACTGCTCTTATGAGAAGGGAAGGCAGTGGAAGGGGGTTCTCGGAAGGTCTGCTCGCACAGATCCTATCGCAATCGCTCCCATTGGGAGAGCCAGCTGTGTCCCCCCCATTGCGATAAGGCAAAGTAGCTTCGAGGGCTCAGTTGTGATTGGACGAAGTCGATATACGTCAGAGGTTACACCACGCCCACTTTTCCGTAAGGGTTAAATACATCAGTTTTTCGCCGCTTATAACTCGGGAAATAATTAACGGATCAAAAAACGGAAAAATTCCGGTCTTTTTATTTTACAAACTCTATCAGATTCGACAATAAAAACTATGGTAAACGACCCCATTGGGAATCGCATGATTTAATAGCGATACTAATGATGATGAAGAAAAGGTTAAGAATCACTGTACAAGTCCTCGTAACCCTTGCTCACAGGTATTATAGGGAAGGGGAATCAGATCCTAATTCCGCCTCGCTGCGCCGCTGGCGGCTTAGATGGTGCCTACGCCCGAGGCGGGGTTCGAACCGGCGACTTTTGGATTGTCAAACCGGCCTGAATACTGCGGCTGTCACCTTGCATTAACTGGAGGCTGGATTTGTTAACAGCCGACCGCCTGTCGGGCCTCTCCGCTGCAAGTAAGACGACCGATATCTTCCAACACAACGGTTAATGAATGGAGGCGGATAGCTCGAATCACTGGAACGCGTTTGCTTCTGAAATTGCGAGCGTGGCGGCCAAACATTATCGATCCTCGTCCAGTCCAATCGAGAGGAATACACATTTTTCAATGGAGAAACCTTTTGAGGGATTCCAGGGAAGATCCGGCCAATTGAAAACGAACTATGAATTCTAGCTAATGTGGCTAAATCTATTTCAATAACGAGGGGCGAGCTTGGTGATCCAAGAGTAATTTGAATTACATACGTAGTGTACTTCTATCAGCAGCACTGTAAAACTGATTATTATTTACTCTATCAGCAATAGTTTGTAACAAATATTTATTTGGTAGCCGAAGCCCGTTCGACATGGTGGTCCAATTCATTAGCCAATACATTTACACAGTAATGGGGCACACTATCGGGTGGAAAATTGGTCAATATGTTTGGCATGACAGACAGCAATAGTAGTCATAACAATGTTCCTGTACATCCCGCAACAGCTCGCCATATTATATAAAAAAAGAGCATCCTGAGACGCTAGTGTATTGAATACGAGATAGAAGATGGCGATTAAAGTTTTAATTATTATAATATGCATTAGAAGTGTCTTTAAAATAAATTTGGAAATTAAAACAGCCTAGAAATTAATGCCAAATAAGCAGCATTGACATATGTTGGGTGCTTTCCAATCATCGACGCAAGTCGACACAAGTCAACTTGTGTCGCGTGTAGTGCTTTCCAATCAGTGTGTGTCGCTGTTGTGTCAAACGCGAGTCGACACACGGTGACACACCGGTAATAGTGAGTTACTGAAAAAAGAAATAAGGACGGCGCAAGCTCTAAATCGCAATACGTCTGCAAGAGGCATATTGAAAATAACCGATAAATCAGAACAAATGTTTAAGTTAAGTATTTTCTTAATTAATCATCCTACAACTCATTTTTTTTGTTTATTGGTAACGATCTTGCTATAACAAGAAGGAAACATCTGTGGATTCAATTTCCTTCCCACAAAAACGCACCAATCACGAGTCCCCGTGGAAGTCCTTAGCGCATCAGCTTCTGCGCACTGAAACTTGCTTTCCATTCGCGAAGACACAAGTCGACTTGAGTTTCCGCGAGTTAACTCAAGACGACGCATGAGTCGCTTGAATGGAAAGCACCCGTTATTGTTTTTGTCACCAAGATACGACAAAGCTAACCTCTGATTGGATATTGGCCGGCGGAAAACAGAATGCTCTCTGCATTGAACTATTGGACTCGAGATAGTCGATGAGATTGTTGGGTGGGAAATGTGTGAATTGTGCCAAGCGGCACTCAATCCAATGGATTGGCCAACAAATTGGACCGTGACAAGCGGGCTTGAAGGTGCCCGTTGGAATTCAACAGGAAAATTGTAAATACAGGCGGTATCATGCCGGCACTAAAATTAAGGCGGCATGTATTATCGATCAGAGAGAACACTTAATGCCACGCAGGCCTACAAGAAAACACTTAAACGCCTTTTACAAACTATTTACGTGAAACCAAGAGTCATACCACCCTGAGGAATATATTAAGCATGGATTCGTGAGACACGTTTTATTTTAGCCATAAAGGGCAATACATTGTTACTTAATATAGTTTTCATAATGAATTAATTTATAACGTTCTAATACATTGAATTATGAATTTATATTCCCTAAACCATGCACGAGTTATTAGTGCTAAAATATGTACATGTTAATCGATAAAATCACCACATTCAAATTTCAGTCAGAATGGAAAATACTTCTTCTGACTCTCCCGTGTGTCTTCGCTGTATTCTGTCAATGGCCCACATTGTGAGCGGTAAAAATTAATCGGTGAGGTTTTCCGAAGACCAAGCGATGGTAAATAGGACTACCAAACGATTGAAATCATTGCCAAGTGCGTTAAAAATCCTGTGCGATAGATTTGTAATGTAATTGTTTCAAAAAAAAACTAAAACAAAATTCAAGCAAAAAGTAGGCAATATTTAATATGATAGTCGGAGAGTAGTGGCTAGAACTAGCGGAACAGTTTTGTTTCAGTGGTAGCGTACTGTAAATTGTAGTAATGATGCAAGGAGGAGAAATTCTTTAGCTGAGTAGACGTTTGCAGACTGGAGAAGAAGGAAGGAAAAAGCGAGGGTGTGTGGCAGGGGGTGAAGATAACAAGCATTCACTACTAACATGCAAACAAGCAACTATAGGGTCTCATGTAACAAGATTGTACGTATATATAGTATTTACGGGTTAATACATGCATCATACACTACAGAATACTGTAAAATATTTCACCTACCTATC
Source organism: Platycnemis pennipes (assembly GCA_933228895.1). Classification (NCBI taxonomy): domain Eukaryota; kingdom Metazoa; phylum Arthropoda; class Insecta; order Odonata; family Platycnemididae; genus Platycnemis; species Platycnemis pennipes. The sequence goes on from OW121851.1 coordinate 139,803,294, forward strand.
CCTTTGCTATGCTGCCTATTCTTTTCTCTTATAGTACGGGGGAAAAATGCCATTTTGAATCTATCGGTACAACAATCTATCTCTCTAATCTTATTTATCTAGTCACATAGCATAATACGCTGGTGTTTTGTATATGTGCCTAACATCTTCAGGAAAGCTATCCCATTGAAATTTCTAATAGATTTAAAATGTACCTTAACCTACGCTCTGATTATGACTCCCACCATAATTCTTGTATTAATTCTGAAACACTACTCAACCTATCGTAACACCTCTTAACGAACCTAGCTGCTCTACGCTGCACACTGTCTAGTTCTCTGATCAACCCTAATTCATTCGGATCCCATACACTGGCATCATACTCAAGGTGGGGCCGAACTAGTGAAAAGTAACATCGCTCTTTTGTCTTCTCATCATATTTCCCGAATACTCTTTTTATAAATCCTAGCTTTCTCTTCGCTCGGCCGCATATTCCCCGCATGTGTCTTCCCCACGATAAACCTTTAGTGATTGTTGCACATAAATATCTTATGTTTTCAACGTTTTCGATAGGTACGCTCTATCGAATTATTCCTCAAAAAAATGCATCAGAGACGTGGACTTACGGGGAAGATGACGAGAAAAGATGGCAGCCTTAGAAATGCGGGAGTGAGATAAAATTGAATGACGAGCGAAGAGAAATCGAACGGACGGAAAGGCGAACGAAGAAGATATGATGACGATGTGGAAGGGGAATGAAGAAATAAGGGGAGGACGAAACTGGAGAGTGGAATTCTGGGAGTGGAATGCTGAGGGTCGAGGAAGAAATGACATCACGGGGGAGGATAAATGTTAGAGGGATACGATGGGAGGATGAATTATTGAAGGGAGACATTCCATCGCGACCTACCCCTGGTCGGTACTAAACTCTCAATAGATCAAACAATACGGATGCCGAAAAATGGAATTGTTGTGCGAAGAATTGTGCAACGAATTATGCAACGCATGTCTCAGGAGACTGCTCCATATCTTTTCTCAATCGAAGCTAAAATGCCAATTTTGTGCATCATCGAAATAAAATAATATCCTAACTCCTTTAATGTAACTAACAGTTGAAACTTTTAAATACTTAAAATTTGAATTCCTGGCTTTTTTCCCCTCTCCATCAAATAGCTCCGCGGCCTTGCATTCCACTCTAATTTCCCAGGGTGCTCTGCGCCTTTCATTTATTTAGAACGGAACTTCCCGAGCCTGAGCTTTTGTGGTCGGAGAGAGAGGGAGTGTTGAGTGCTTCCCGCTCTTGCCTCCAGAGTGCAGGGCAGGGCGGGTGTCTGGCGGGCGGTGCAAAAGTCACATCCATCTGCCACGAGCGGCGGGATTGGGCGAGACTCCTGTGCCCAAGGTCATTTGCGAGATGGGCAGTCAGGGAGGCGACGACTCGGGTCTACTAATGGCGGTGCGGTTCACGGCGTCCCTTCCGACGGACCTAGCACTGAACTAGAAGACCCCTGGAGAGGAATGCATTTCCTCTGGAAAGAAAACTTTCCATTACCGGCATTCAAAGATCAGTTGTCGAATAAGAGAGCTAGCTACGATCTCCGCCATCTTATTTCTCTTAATGTGTTTCACAGCTTGATTAAAAGCTGGCGCCATAAAAAAGAAACACTTTAACCAACCATTTTTAGGCAAGCCATCTCCATAAAAGCCACCAGTCGTTCTGCTATTCTCCTTGTGTGGTGTAAAATGTTGAGAGGCGATTAACATTTTTGGATTGCGCCTAGGGTTGAGGATGAATTTCTATCGATTCAGTCTTCATTTCGCTTCATCATGAACGGTCAACAATCCTAACATTGGTTTGAGGCAGCTCTCCACTGGATTCTACTCTCGGCCAACCTCTTCATATTGACGGAATTCTTCTCCTTCTCATCCTTTACAACTACATCTACACGATACCCTGCAAGCCACCGCGAGGGTGTGTGGCAGGGGGTGAAGATCACCAACCATGCACTACTGACATGCAAACAAGCAACTATAAGGTCTCATGCAACTAGACTGTTAGTACTTATAGTATTTAAGGGATTAATACATGCATCATGCACCACAGACTACTCTAAAATATTTACCCTACCTATCCCTTTGCTGTGATGCCTATTCTGTTCTCTTATTGTATGGAGGTAAAATGCCATTTTGAATCTATTATAACGACAATCTATCTCTCTAATCTTATTTATCTGGTCGGATCTAGTATAATACACTGGTGTTTTTAATATGTGCCTAACATCTTCAGTAAAGCTATCCGAATGAAATTTCTCTAATAGATTTAATCTGCACTTTAACCTACGCTTTGATAATGATTCCCACCCTAATTCTTTTATTAATTTTGAAACACTACTCAACCTATTGTAACATCTTTTAACGAACCTAGCTGCTCTACGCTGCACACTGTCTAGTTCTCTGATTAAACCTAATTCATTCGGATCCCATACACTGGCTGCATACTCAAGGTGGGGCCTAACTAGTGAAAAGTAACATCGCTCAACAACTCCTTACATATATCTCACCCGAGCACGTCTTTTTACCTGATGATGACGATAATTCGGTCGAAACCCGGGTCGTGAGAGTAGTGTATATATCAGAGGTATTTTTGTAAAAGTTTGTTTTTGATACATCATTCGACTGTGGAATACCACAAGATTACTGAAGATATTGAGTTTTATTTATGACCGAATAATTTGTCCCGTTTTCTTATTAAAGTTTCCCGGAAACTTCTCTTTTCTCCCGCTCTTGCTAAGACTTTTTCGTTTGTCTCTTGGTTTATCTTGATCACTCTTCGGTAGCAAGACATTTCAAAGTTTCCAACGTCGACTTCTCTGTTGCTGTTGTTGCCATGCTTCACTGCGATAACGAAACATACTCCAGACCGTAACAAAATGTTCCCTCACATCAACGCTTCTATTTCCAGCTGAAAGCAGAATGTTCTTTTGGCAAAACGCCATTTTCCCCTGCCCTTTATTCCAATGACAATTTCTCTTTTGTTTCGTCCATCGCTGGTTACTCCGCTTCTTAGAGAACAGTACTCTTTCGCCTCTTCAAGTTTTTGTTGTCTTTGTTTGACATTGACCCTTGATTCTTTTTTCTCCTAATGCATATCTTAGTTTTATTTTTATTGATCTTTAGATGATGTCTGGCCATTGTCCTTTCCATATTTCCTAGCGTTTTCTTTAAGTCTCTTTCTGTTTCCTTCTTGGTTGCTATGTCGTCGGCGAATCACGCAGATTTTCTCCCCATGGATATTCACTCTCGAAGTCTTTTTTTTGACCTCTTCGGTGGCTTTCTCCATTTAGATATTGATTACGTCGCTTATCATGAGTGATTATTATTATCGGAGAGAACGACAGCTCAAACCTGTACAATCTACAGTATTATCCCTTGATTTGTTGTATTTAATTATCCCGACTGACCACGTGTCGTCGTGGTGGGGCGGGACTTGTGTGTTTCATTGTTACTCCTGGAGCGGCACTTGCCCTAAACTTTCCACTTCGCGCAGTCACCCACAAGTCTTTTCTTTTTCGGTGGACTGACAAAAGGCAATCGACGTACCTTGACTGACAGCGTCCACTCCGAGGTGAGGCGGCTGTGAGAAGGCGTCTGACCCAAGTGTCACGTCAAACACACTATTGAAGCAGACAACGGTAAGCCACTTCAATTACTAATTGGTTGCGATGGCCTCCGACCATTTATTAACGTTGTAAAATGATGCATTATTATGCAAATAGTGCAGAATTTTCTCCAGGAATTTCAGCTTCCAGTTACCAATTCCTGACCATTATCATTCTTATCTGAGGCCTGCTGGGGCCAGGATGCGGCGTAGAATCTTTGTTTTCCTGCCACTTAACCCATGACTTCATTCTTGGAAATTTTCTTGTTTACAGCGCGTCTGTGTCTTGTGCCATCTCTTTTTCAGCCTCGATGACAATTTTAATCTATTACAATTTCTCCAAATGCTGTTTTCTGATTTTACTGACATGATATCCCTCCATATTTTCGCCAATCTGATTAGAATAGAATGCCACCGATAGCTGAAAAGATCACGGTGGTCTTAGTACGGGGGGCTGACTATCTAGTGCGCTCTTGTGAGCATTAAAAGGCAACAGGCTATTATTGCGTCACCTGAAAGCCCACCAAACTGTTCGAGGCTGTGACTAATTCTCCAAGCGGTATCATCGTGGCAATATCAACCCTCAACCCATTTTCCAAAACGGTTTTCATCTGAGTCTGCTTCTGAGGGCAAGGGAAAGTGAGACAATGCGTACAAATACTTGGATTTCGTCTTGTAATGGTCATCATCATCGGTAAATAATCCTAGGATTAGTACGACACAGCCCTCCACTCGATTCTTCTATCGGGAAACCTCTTCATATTAACGTTCATCCTCTCTTTTACATACTTATGATAATCAGTTCATAATAGCCATGATATCTTCACTCCTCTCTTGTAATGGTAACGGTAACAAAATCCTTATTACTTACTAATAAAAGAAAGTCTATGCGATGAATGCATTGACTCTGAATAATGTTGTAGGCATATCCAGGCATGATAGTGAGCAAAGACACTATGAGCTGCACACTGTGCTAACTTTCTGCTTGTTGATCAGTAATTTCAGCAAAAGTTAACAAGGGAGTCTTAACATAAGAATTCTGAATAAAGACATAATGCCGAGATAAGGCGAGACAAAGACCCAGCGGTTGGGAGCGACGAGACGTTATTTGTCGCCAACTCAGCTGCTGTTTAGCGCCAGGTGTCTCCACGGGGACTACGGGGCCTCCAGGGTCTCGTCCCCAGCCCCCGAACCCTTTTTTTGTGATTTATCGATTTAATTAGCGATACGAACGTAGTATTGGAAAGCGATGTGAGGCGACACCTGACGATATTTTTTAGTGAGCGATGTTATGAAATACATCCAATATTACCCAGTTACGTTGCATGAAATATAATGCCATAATTGCTATTCACTTCGCGAAGTCGATAAATAGAATGTGATGGGGAGAAACGAAGCACCTCTCGAAGACCCCCGGTGAACGCTAGAGAAGTGCATATCGGTACAGCCCTTGGCTCCCATGCTGATGATGCCTTCATGAAATAAATTTACCCTAGCATGAAAATGAAATAGCACCCATTACATTAATACGGATCAATGAAGTAGAAATGCAATTAAGATGTTTGGTTTTTTCCTTTTTTTAATATTTTCACTATTATTTCTTAAGTTGAAACCTTTGTTGAAACCATAAGATATTTAGGTGTAGCAATCACTAGAGATTTATCGTGGGGAAGACGCATTCGGGAAATGTACGGCCGAGCGAAGAGAAAGCTAGGATTTATAAAAAGAGTACTTGGGAAATGTGATGAGAGGACAAAAGAGCGATGTTACTTTTCACTAGTTAGGCCCCACCTTGAGTATGCAGCCAGTGTATGGGATCCGAATGAATTAGGTTTGATCAGAGAACTAGACAGTGTGCAGCGTAGAGCAGCTAGGTTCGTTAAGAGGTGGTACGATAGGTTGAGTAGCGTTTCAGAATTAATGAAATAATTAGGGTGGGAATCATTATCAGAGCGTAGGTTATTTACAGATTAAATCTATTAGAGAAATTTCAATTGGATAGCTTTACTGAAGATATTAGGAACATATTTTAAAAAATACCAGCGTATTATGGTAGATTCGACCAGATAACTAAGATTAGAGGTATAGATTGTCGTACAGTTAGATTTAAAATGGCATTTTTCCCCCGTACTATAAGAGAACAGAATAGGCAGCATAGCATATTTTAGAGTAGTCTGTGGTGCATGATGCATGTCTTAATCCCTTTAATACTATGGATACCTACAATCTATTCGCATGAGACCCTATAGTAGATTGTTTGCATGTTAGTATTGCATGCTTGGTGATCTTCACCCCCTCCCACACACCCTCGCGCAGGGTTGGGTCATTACACGTAGAAATTATTTTTCTACATACACGTAGAAAATAGTGTAGACAATGTAGATTACGTAGAATATTGCGAAGATTGTGTAGAATATTATGTTGATTATTTTTGTGTCTGTAAAATAATGTTTTACATTTAATAAAATGTAGAAAATTACAATTAAAAAATAAAGTTAAGTATTACATTAATAAGGAGTTGTGATGGCCTAGTGGGTAGAGTGCTGAGCTACTGACCGGAGGGTCCCGGGTTCAAATCCTGGGCGATGGAGATGGGTTGGAAGACCTAGCGAAATTCATCAGAGATAGCAAATACAGTGTTTTTCGTGTGCTGAGAAATCAGGGCATCAAATGTCCATCAAACTTTCGGGAGCTTGCTGAATGCAAGTATTCAGGTTTATGAAATCTTGCAAATAAATTACTTAATGTCCCTGCATCTTCTGCACAACTTGAAAGAGTGTTTAGTAATTGGTCATACATACATTGCCCATTAACACTAGAAGGACCAGGGTTGTATGGCTACCTAGAAGGACCATTACCCGTCATTTTGACGGGTAGTAATTATTTTAAATATTTCTTCTTTTATGCTAAAATTAATTGATAACTTCATTAAATATAACCTTTTTCTATATTTATCAATACAACTGAGTAAATTTTGCAAATCATTTTACAATAAATATTTTAAAATGAACAGCAGTCAATTTTCAAACTGTTATATAATTATTTTAAATATTTCTTCTTTTATGCTAAAATTAATTGATAACTTTATTAAATATAACCTTTTTCTATATTTATCAATACAACTGAGTAAATTTTGCAAATCATTTTACAATAAATATTTTAAAATGAACAGCAGTCAATTTTCAAACTGTTATATAATTATTTAAAAGTCGTGCTTGCCTTTTTTATTGGAAGGAGTTGCACTTTAACGTATTGTTCACATATAGCAATTATTTACACGTAATCTAGCTTGGAAAAAAAGGAAATACTTCAATTTTCATCATCACTGCATCTGATACAAATGTACTGTGTGTTTCCTGCACAGGCCTGTGTACATATTGCAATGTACGCATTTTTACCAGATCTTGTTTTTGCCTCTACATCCTCCTGTTTGACATGTCTTGCGCACATCACTCTTGGTAGTTGTTTGTAGTGGAATTGGCCCTGGTCTTCTAGTTTCGAGAATGGAGCTGCTAGTTCCTCTTTGATTGCTTGCTGACGTCGCCGCCGCTAGTTCCTCTTAATTGAAATATAAATTTCCAGCAAGATATTTTTTCCCCAGTGACTTCTTGGTACAGTATCCATGTGTTTATAGCGGCATTATCCAATACATTGCAAAATACATGTATTGGCCGTCTGCGGCATCCATATTTTACGATATACATCCCAGTCATTCGGTCAAGAATATCAACTCCACACTTGGTAGTGTTATAAAATACTACGGTTTCTGGGAGCTTTTTTGGGCTTTGTGCATCGATAGTCACTGATTGGTGCAACGTACTGAGAAGAAGGATGTTTTTCCTTGCTTTACCCTAATAGGAGGTAAGCGTGGTGTCACCAGACTTGTAAAGGACGGTTTTACATAACAATCCCGTGTTTTCTTAGCGGATGGAGGAACCTCGTGTCGAATTTTATTCATGGTGCCTACCAAACTTCTTCCTTTCCTCTTCAATGTATCCCCAAGTTTCTTAGAGGTAAAGAAATTATCACAAGTAACTCTTCATCCTTTTGAATAAAATGGTTGAATAAGACGTGATACCACGTGTCTCCACAAGTGTTTTGTCCATGGGCCGTGACTCATCTTTACCAAGATACGGATACCCGTTCAGCATGTCTTTGCATCTGCAGCATGCCAATATTTAATACCAAACTGATCTGGTTTATTTCTCATGTATTGAATAAATCTACAGCGAGCCTTGCATAGAAGTAGTTGTTCATCTACAGTGATGTTCTCGTCAGCCTTGCAACACAAAATGCAATGGGCCACGAAGGGATTCCAGGTTGGGGATGCAGCTGCGAACCTGTCGGTCTGAAGTCGCTGCGAATGTTTTTTTTTTCATCGAAACGAAGGAATCTTAAGATTTCAATCAACTTGTTTCTGGCCATTGTCCGGCTAAAAAATGGTGGACCCCAGGTTTATGACCATAAAGTTTTTATGGGAAAATTTTTTGCACCGTACACTCCACGGGCATACATTATTCTTGACGTCGCTTCCAGCACCTTAGATTCTAAGGTACAGGTATCATCAAGAACTTCTCTAGCTCTATTCTCAGTATATTACCTGATGTTACCCAACATACTGCTCTCAATCAAAAGTTGCCATGCACTCAAATACTGCCCGTTTGAAATATACCGCTTAGCATGTGCTGAGGGTCCAGGCTTTTCCCTCAAAATATTCTGATGGCTGCGTCGACCAGAAAAGTTCTCCGGTTCTATGATCGTCCACTTTGATCCATCTGCTGCGGTTTCACTAATTACTGTGCTATGTGCTTGCACTGTTATTGCACTGCACTTATGCACTGGGATGCACTGCCGTTTACTTCCATTCAAAATGTAATAAGGGTTGTGAAATGCATAAATGTGCTAATTAAACATCAAAATGACCAGACATAATATAGTGCAGTGATTTCCTGAATAAAACACTCGTTACCGTTACAAATAAAATAGAAATTCCTAACTCGTCATTTTAACGGGTGTTGGTCTTTTAAGGCAGACAGGTGGTATAACTCCATTTGTATGTGAAAAAATTAAATTATATTCTAACAGAATACGTACCATAAAAAATTAATAAAAGTCAGAAAAATTAAGATGATAGAAAAAGAATTGTAGGCAATATGATGAAAGCAACCCGCGTCATATACATTGGAATCTCTCCTTAGGTGAGGTATGTAAACTGTAGTGTATGTGCGTAGTGCATGTTAGTTGACAACTGCCGCACATCCTCGAGGTGCCTTGCAGGGTAGTCAGTGGATAGAACCCCTGTGAGGCCGTCCCACGTGGACCCTGCCTTTGGCCCCGGCACACGACCCTGTGGGACCTCGAATTGGAAGCGGCCGCACAGCAAGAGGCGATGGGGCGGAGAAAGACGGCTGCTCGCTGACCCTCGTCCACAATTAAGGAGACATTTCGTCCCCCTTGTCCTTTGACCCTGCCCCTTTCACGCCTCGGCCACCCCTGCCCCTTTCGACCCTCAGGAAACAGTGTGGGAAGTGTTTAATGGGTGCGTGTCGCGATAAGGTCTACTTTGGTCCCCTCTGAGGGCCCTCGTCTGAGGCTCCGCTGAGTTCAAGGCGGAAGGAACGGGTTCGGCCACACGCTCCGATTGGCTCCTCTCGAATCACTCGCCCGTCCAATTGCGACGGCGGTCTCTTCCCGGTGACGCCCTCCGCAAGGTAGTATCCATGACGCGCACAATTTCCTCGTGGCGATTGCAATTAGATCCCGGCGAAGACCATCATCCAAAGACAGATCTTTTTATGCACTCTCTTCATTTGGAAGATTCTTTTCCTGCTATCGGATTGGCGATCTACTGCTCAATGCTATCATGTGGTCTTGAGAACGCCTGTTCATTTTAAATCCTGGTGAACATAAGGAAGAAAAAAATGCATTCTACATCTACATAATACCCTGCAAGCCACCACAAGGGTGTGTGGCAGGGGGTGATTGCTCACCAAACATGCACTACATATCATGCATAAAAAAGGAATAGTATTAATATAGTAGTCAGAACTACACTATTTAAAAAGATAGAAATTGCAAAGAAAACATGCAAAAACATTCTGTTAGTAGGGTTAGCTTTAAGTACTCATACCAACATGCAGCTACCTATGCTATTCATTGCTACTCTCCGATAGGACATATTTACCGTTATTCGTATCTCTTATTGTGCGAGGGAAAAAGGACATTTTGAATCGGTCAGTTCGGCAATCAATTTCTCTAACTTTATGATTATGGTCCAGTCTGCCATAGTAAGTTAGGGTTCGTAAAATATCTTTAACATCATCACTGAAAATATTGCCTTGGAATTTGTGGAAGAGATTAAGTCTAAATTTCAACCTGCGATCTGACAATGATTCCCATTTCAATTCATTTAATAGACTGGTTACGCTAATATAATTATCGTATCGTCCCTTTACAAATCTTGCCGATCTTCGCTGCACACGTTCAAGTTCATTACTTAGACCGATTTCGTAGGGATCCCATACACTGGCAGCATATTCCAAATGAGGTCTAACAAGGGAAAAGTAGCTGATTTCTCGTACATGATCGTCACATTTACCCAATACTCTTTTAATGAAACCCAGTCTGCGATTCGCTTGACCCATTATTTCACGAATATGTTTACCCCAGGAAAGATCATTTGTCAGTCTTATTCCAAGATATTTAATGGATTCCACGTTTGTTAATTCATTATTACTTATTTTGTAAGTGGTAGGAGGAGAGCTATTCTTTTTCCAAAAATTCATTACAAGACATTTCTTAAAGTTTAATTCTAACTGCCATGTATCACACCAAGTTTCAATTGCTTGTAGGTCAATATTTAAATATTCTTTATCGTTCGGGCATAGAATTTCCCTGTACACTACTGCGTCATCGGCAAATAGACGAAGCTTACTTTTTACCACCTTTTGGATATCATTAATATACAAAAGGAATAGGAGTGGACCTATCACACTACCTTGTGGGACACCCGAAGTGACTTTAATTTCCGGTGAGGAAACACCGTCCAAAACAACCCTTTGAACCCGATCATGCAGAAAATCATTAATCCCTGATATAATGTTACTGTCTAACCCATAAGATTTTAACTTCAAAATTAGTTTGCTGTGAGAAACCTTGTCAAAAGCCTTCTTGAAGTCGAGAAATATAGCATCCACTGGAATATTATTTTCGCCAGAAACTAAAATATCGTGGGAAAAGAGAGCAAGTTGGGTTTCACACGATCTGCTCTTTCGGAAGCCATGCTGGACATTGGACAATAAATTCTGGCTATCTCGGTGTCCCATGACTGAACTGACAATTATATGTTCTAGGACCTTGCATGAAATGGATGTGAGGGATATAGGTCTGTAGTTAGATGGCTGCTCCCTATCGCCACTTTTAAAAATGGGTGTTAAAATTGCTGTGCATTTTGCCAAAGTGCATTGCTGGTCCACAGGATAGAATTTTTATTGCGACCGGTTTCTATACAGCGTATCACCATCTGGCAATTTTACAGGATGGTACGTGGCATTTATACACTTGAAGCGGGTGAAAGGGAGGAGTGTGGGTGTGGGAGGAAAAGGGTTGCGGGATCCGGATGGGAAGAGAGGGGGAGAGAAAGGGAAGGGAAGGTCAGTTTGGGGAAATAAGAGACGCTGAGGAGAGGTGAGTGGTGTCTGTGATGGTTTCGTGGAAAACACATTAAGCAGAGGTGAGTGGTGAGAATACAATTGCTCATTAACTAGTGTGACGTTGGGTAAGGATTGGTCCACAAATATTTCCAACTGCTCGAGTGCTTCAAGCCTTGGGCCGTTATTTTCTCTGTGAATTGGTTTGAATTCGCTAGTATGGTTGGAGTCCAAGAGGTTCTTGGCAAAGTGTGAGGTGTGGTTGTTGTTGATAAAACATGAATGATGTTCCTTGGCCCTGATGTTGAAATTCCGTCCAGTTTTTCCCATGTAACAAGAGTTGCAGTCATTAAATTGAAGTTCATATACTCTGCTGTGTTTACCAGCATTTATTTTGTCTTTTGTACTCCCCAACAGTTTGCCTAATGTGTTTTTACTGTAGAAGGCAGCTTTCACTTAGTCTTTCGGTAAGACGTTTTCGGTTCTGGTAGATATACGGCCGAGATACGGGATTCTGTGCCATTTCTTATTATCATCGTTCACTCTTTGGGTGTAGATACGGTTGACTGCGTGTCGGTTTAGTTTTTTGTGGTACAGTTTAGTGATAAGTTCTTCGGGGTACCCGTTGTTGGAAGCAATTTGCTTGATTGTGTCTAACTCCTGCATCCTATTGGAATTTGACATTGGGATCATACATAGCCTGTGAATCATGCAATGTATTGCAGATAGTTTGTGGGAGATATGGTGTCGTGAATTGCGGTGTAGTATCTGGTCTGTGTAAACATTTTTCCTGGAAATGGAAAATTCAAAGTTCCGGTTGACATTCCGAATGGTTAAATGTAGATAATTTAACTTCCCTTCAAATTCCACTTCACTAGTGATTTTGATGTTTTGGTCGAAAGAATTCAGGAGTGACACGAAGTTGTCCAACTGTCTTAGCGAGCCTGTCCATACACAGAAAATATCGTCGACGTATCGATACCACCGAAAAACATTGCATTTAAATCCTGCTCTTACGTGGAAAGAAGTGAACCCATGCCGTTAAATCAAGAGGGCAGCGTTTAGCACGAGTTTGCAGATCTGACCAGCATTGTGAAACTTAGAATGAATAAATCCTCAATTTTTTCCACTGCAGAAAATGGTTTCACCAATGAAGTTTTTCAGGGAAAACGTCGACTCACCAGGAGCCTACTTATATTGTTTCCGTGATGAACATTATAAGCCGCGATGAGTTTATTTTTAAATCGCTGTAATTTGAGCCAATTCACCGTGGATTGCGCGATAACCAGAGAGAAACCGACGGCGCGGAGTTCATGTGAACTTGGTGAAATTCAATCGCGTCTCGCTGTCATGCAATAAATTACTTGGCAATTACCTGGACGTTTTATTTCGATTCCCCGTCCGGTTTCAAGATTCCAGAGTCATTACCGAAGGTACAAAGCACGGGGCGTCAAATGCTGGCGTGTGCAAAGTGGAGGGAGTGAGGGTTGCGGGGATGCGAAATTGATGAGGGTTGACGAATCAGGGTGCAAGTGGGGTGGGGGTGCGAGTGCTTGGCCAATGGGAGAGCTGGACTCCGCGTCGCGGTGAGTACGGGTTGGAGCGTCGGTAGAGTGATTTAAATTCAATACATTAAGTGGGTTACACCGGAATGGAATTTCAAATTGTTCCGCAAAATCCAGTTTAAAAACATTGTCACTCGTATAATAAACTCCTGGAGTTGGAAAATTACCTCTGTTGCCAATTTAAGCTGTGGGATTCGCAGTGACAGATTTAATATCATAATTATTTCCACAGCGCCTGTGTCAACTTGTACTTTCAGCAAATTTTCCGCCTGTTTATTGGAAATTAACGCCGCTACGGTAACAAAACATTCCAGCATGTAAATATCCCGTTTTTGTCCCCTTCCACGTCCATGGAGTGACAGGTAATTGTTATGGGGGTTAGTAATACATATTTCAATATTGTCTTCGGGTATGCATCTAGCTCTTTTTGGGGTGGTATTACCTAAAAATGGGAATTCAAACCGATTAATGGATTTGTGCTGCATGAATGTTTATATCGTACCTAAATCAATACAGCAGTTTTCCTTAATCCTTTAGCTCAATTTTTCGCCTGTGGACTAGATGTTCACGATAAATTTCCTCTTTTAATATTAATTTTTTCGAAAGAGAACGTCAGAGGGTGGAATGGGTGGGATACTGCCTATTATGTCATCAAACGCTGTCAATTAGTGCGTGCTTTGTTAAAGAGAAACTGTTTAGATATGTTAACTGAGAACCTGCCAGTGCCATAATTATACATATTTCTCCAGGCGCTGTGTTCGTCCAAGGATAGAGGACTTTGGTTGGAAGGCGCAATAGAACCTTAACCGTTGGATCTTCTAAAAATCTAAGTGTACTACTAATTTCTCTTGATGGACAAGATCCTTTGATGTGGGAATAGCAATATGTGAATTAGTTTTCGATATGATCTAAATTACCAAGTAGATCTTCTTTAGCTCTGGAGTCTTTGATGAAATATTTAAGTGGCCAAGACGATGAAACATTACGGTTAACCGCTAAGGTTAAATCGTAATCAAACCGAGGTTAATCTGAATTCGATGAAAACTACAAAATGTACCCTAAACTGACACCTACGCTACGTAATCCCCAGTGAGTCACCCTAGGGAGTGATGCAGGGAGTGCAAATTCACCGCGCATGCGTAATCTTACACCCAACTTAGCGGTATAATTATACGACTCCATGGAAACATGTTAGATAAGCATTCACTTAATATGTGGAACTAACTGGTTGGTAACTATGTAGTAATCTAATAATTATTTATTTTCCCAGCATACTTTTAATATTTTTAATATTTCCCTATCATGCTTGAATTAGCAGTGATGAAGCACCTCTTAGACGAAACACCGCCGAAAAATATATGAAACACCAGGGGCAAGAAGTATCCTTACTGTATTCTCATCGCATTTTCCTATAATCCTTCTTACGAGGGCGGTTCATTAAGTACCCGTGTTAGGAAAGAAAACACAATTTTTTCAAACCCAAATTATTTATTTTTCAACATAGTCCCTTTTTAGGGATATACTCTTTTCCCAATGTCCCTGCCATTTTTTTTAATCCCTACAAAAAATAGGAATTGTCGAGCTCAGCAAATTACGCCTGGACGATGATCTCCTTAATGGAACTAAATATTTATCGAGCGAGCTATTTCTTCAGGTTTGTGAATAAGAAAAAATCGCGTGGAGCCAGGTCTGGCGATTAAGGGGGGTGGGGTAGCAATGCATAATGCAATTCATATCGCAATTTGGCGGTGACATCTCTGAATGAATGTGCTGGTGCGAATTCGTGGTGAAACAGGACTTTCTTCTTCGTCAAATGGGGCGGTGTTTCCTTCAATTTCCTGTCAAAGCGGCCCAATAACTCGCTGTAGTATTCTCCAGTGAACGTTTTTCCTTTTTCTTAGAAATCCATCAGTATTACGCCCTTCACATCCCATCCCAAAAAATTGTTGCCAAACCTTTTCCGGCCGATGGGATCGCCTTCGCCTTCTTAGGAGCAGGCTCACCGGAAGAAACCCATCGTTTTTATTGTTGATTGATTTCCGGTGTATATTGATGAATCCAGATCTCATCGACGGTGACAACTCGATGCAAAACTCCTTTGGATTTTGCTTAAATTGGTCCAAATACAGCTTTGAAGTTGGAAGCCGCTTGTTGCCCACCGCCAGCAATGGAGTCGTTTACCATCTTTTTTTTTATTGCCGAATATGATAGAGTTTGCAAAATAAAAAAACCCGAATTTCTTCGTTTTTTGATCCATCAATAATTTCTTGAGCTATGAGCGGCGAAAAACTGATGTTTTTAACCCTTTCAGAAATGTGCAACCTCTGACGTGTATCGACTTCCTCTAATCACAACTGAGCCCGCGAAGCTACTTCGCCTTATTGCAACAGGGGAAACACAGCTGGCTCTCCCAATGGGAGCGATTGCGACAGCATCTGTGGGAGCAGACCTTCCGAGAACCCCCCTCCACTCCCTTCCCTTCCCTCAAAAGCAGTCAAGGACGGGAGGAAAATGACGTCAATGTTATCACAGCAGCTTTTTCGGTGGGCGTCACCTTTTGCTTATTTAAATTTTTGATTTATTAGTGAATGGTTGTGGTTAGAAGATGAATTTTTTCACTCAAATTCTTTCTTCGTTTCCATCTAACGATTTCGTGTACAAATTGCGATTTCGGTTGCGAGTAAACGCCCCCATTAGGGATTCATCGGCCCGACCACTTTTTCTTTGTAAACATATCACGTGTAAAAATATCATTTGCCGTTCCCGTCGACACACCAATGGCCTCTGCTACTTCGCGCACTTTCGTTCGTCAATCAGCGAGAATCATGTCGTGGACTTTTCCAATGATTTCCTCGGTAACCACATCTGCCGGGAGTCCTGGGCGATCTTCAGCAAAAACGGGCGTTCGAACACGTCTAAATTCGTTGACCCAATATCTAACTGTTGTCCTTGATGGCGAAGGGTCCCCATAAACAGCATCTACTTTCGCTTTCATCTCCTCACGCGTTTTACCCTCCACAAGCAAAAAGTGAATCACTTAACGATATTGAACTCCCTCCATTTTAGCGAAAATCACGTTGCACTGCTACCTGCAATGGCTCTCCAATACAAACTAACCAATGAATCAGTGTGAAATTGTTACTGATGTCTTCAAAATATAGCAGAACACAATGGTACCAGCAACTTGCCTCAGCAATGGGGGCGTTTACTCGAGCACGAAATTGTTAGATGGAAACGAAAAATGAATTTTAGTGGAAAAATTAATCTCCTAACCACAACCATTCACAAATAAATCAAAAATTAAAATAAGCAAAAGGTGACGTACACTGAAAAAGCTGCTGTGATAACATTGACGTCATTTTCCTCCCGTCCTTGACTGCTTTTGAGGGAAGGGAAGGGAGTGGAGGGGGGTTATCGGAAGGTCTGATCGCCCGGATGCTGTCGCAACTGTCCTATTGGCAGAGTCAGCTGTGTCCCCTCCATTGCGATACGACGAAGTAGTTTCGCGGGCTCAGTTTTGATTGGACGAAGTCGATATACGTCAGAGGTTGCACCACGCCCACTTTTCCGAAAGGGTTAAAAACATAAGTTTTTCGCCGCTTATAACTCGATAAATAATTGACGGATCAGAAAACGGAAAAATACGGGTCTTTTTATTTCACACACACTATCAGATTCGGCAATGAAAAAATATGGTAAACGACCCCATTCCATTGTCGTCAAACATGGGTACTTACTGAACCACCCTCTTATGAATCCTAACCGACGCTTTGCTACACCTGTTATTTTCCTGATATGTTTCCTGCACGATTATATTTCCATGATGGTGATGCCGAATTATTCATAAGTGTGCGTTACATATTTTAGTTTGTATGATACAATATGTATTTAAGGCGTAGCATTTCGTTTTCCAAAAGTTAGTAGATACGTATATTTCTTCTAGTGTTTTTCTCGCTGCCAATTAACACACCAATCATCAATTACTTCTAAAGCCTTAGTCTACCGCCAAACACTGTGTACTACTTTTTCTAGATGGACCTAACTGTTAACTACGACTTGCAAGTTACTTTCCTCATGAAGGTAAAGAAGTGGTGAAAATAAAAATGACTTGGTATATTACACACTTTTATTAGCAAGACCGACCGCGGTTTCGACGGCTATAGTATCATTATCAAGGCAACTTTTAGTTGGCATAACAAGGACACTATATGTTGCCTTGATAATGAAGCTATAACCGTCGAAACCGCGGTCGGTCTTGTTAGTAAAAGTGTGTAATATACCAAATCATTTTTATTTTCATGATGATTCAGTTCCGCAAAGTTACGCCTGAGGGTATTTCTTCGTAAAGAAGTGGGCCTATTACGCTTTCCTGAGGAACATCTGACGTAACTATTACATCATTCGAACTAACAACATCTAATGCCAAATTTTGAACCCTTTTATTTAAGAATTCTCCAATCCAGCCTATTTTTTTGTTGTCTAAGTGATATAATGCCTTCTTCCCGGGTGACTTTAAGTGGGGCCCCGTATCGAACGCTTTTCTGAAATCAAGATACCAGAACGTAACCTTTGCGCGAAATAAAATATGAATGATAAGTCCGATATCCTTTTCACAAGACCTACCCTTCATTAACCCATGACTGCACCCTGAGCCCCAAACTGACAGATTAACGGATAAATATCCTTGGCAGCACTTAGGACCTATTCAAGTAAGTAACTCCTGTCGTCGAGTGAGAAAGAAAGGATGCGGAAGGCTGACTGGAAATTAAGTGCTCCAATAAAGTATGGCCATTGGCTGTAAAGAGAATATCATATTGCCTGTGATAGTCACAGTGGGCATTTTGACTGTGTTGTTTGATACAATCAACCAACAAAAAATCCACAGTTAACACTCTTGGTGTAATGAGGTAATGATGTCACGCATGTAAATAGTTGCCAAGGCAAAATTATATTTATCCGTGAATGTCTTTTGTTTCGTGTAATTGAAAGAAAACCTCTGCTGGGAATGAAATTCATTGAGCTTACAACTGGACTGCACCATGGATATTATTAAAACTATCACAGGAAATACAGTACGTCATCATGCCAAATCTATGTCGTCGTAATACCCTTCAAGCCAATCCAAGATTTTGTGTCAAGGGGATGAAAGATACGTGTATTAATTAGATGCGGCGAAGAGGTGCAATGCTAATACCTGTTGCCGTTCCGTGCTTAGAACTTTGACAAGCGTATATATGCCGATGACGATGTAAATTTTCTGCCCAAATGATAAAGAATATTTAAATGATGACCTACAAACAATTGAAAAATGATGTGATACATGGCAGTTAGATTTAAATTTAAAAAAATTTTTGGTAATGATTTTTTGGAAAAAGAATTGTTCTCCTCCTAGCACGTACAAAATAAGTAATGATGAATTAACAAACGTGGAATCCATTAAATGTCTTGGAATTAGACTGACGCATGATCTTTCCTGGGGTAAACACATACGTGAAATAATTGGGCAATCTAATCGTGAACTGGGATTCGTCAAAAGAATACTGGGTAAATGTTGACGATCATGTACGAGAAATCAGCTACTTTTCACTTGTAAGACCTCATTTGGAATTTGCTGCCAGTGTATGGGATCCCTACGAAATCGGTCTAAATAACGAACTTGAACGTGTGCAGTGAATATCGGCAAGATTTGTAAAGGCACGGTACGATAACTATATTAGCGTAACCAGTCTATTAAATGAATTAAATTGGGAATCATTGTCAGATCGCAGGTTAAAATTTAGACTTGATCTCTTAAACAAATTCCAAGACCATATTTTCAGTGATGACGTTAAAAATATTTTGCGAACCCCAACTTACTATGGTAGACTGGATCATAATCACAAAATTAGAGAAATTGATTGCCGAACTGACAGTTTCAAAATGTCCTTTTTTTCCTCGTACAATTAGGGATAAGTATGAACAGCGGTAGATATGTCCAATACGAGTGAATCAATCCATAGCATAGGTAGTTGCATGTTGGAATAAGGACTTGAAGGTAACCCAACTAACAACATGTTTTTGCATGCTTTGTTTTCTATTTTTATCTTTTTAAATAGTGAAGTTTAACTAATATATTAATACTAATCCTTTTTTATGCATGATATGTAGTGCATGTTTGGTGAGAATTCACCCCCTGCCACCACACACCTTTATGGTGGCTTGCAGGGTATTATGTAGATGTAGATTCGTTGAGGGAGGACATTTTTGTGACGTAAATTTTCAAGCAAAGGTATATCGCTTTCAATGCCTTCGACCGCATATAATGTGCTGGGACTTCGATGAAACAGTTTCAGCGTGTGTCCTACTCTGGAATTTTCTACTATACCCTTCCGCAGGATACAGCTGACGCCACTTACTTCAATTTCGGGCGCCTATAGCGCCTCCAAGCGCTTGGCTTCTTTTCTGCTGGGCGGGACAGAAAATTGCCCTTGACAGCATTCCGTACGTCTCTAAAAGAAAAGTACGTCACGGATAAGAACGTAACCAATCGCGGTGATTGCAGTAACTGTCGATAATTGAATCTATATTCACTCCTGCGATCACGTTGGCTAGCAACCATTCGGGAGAGACATGGCCACAATGGGGGCGTTTACTCGGAACCGAAATCGCAATTTTGTACACGAAATCGTTAGATGGAAACGAAAAAAGAATTTTAGTGAAAAAATTAATCTTCTAACCACAACCATTCACTCATAAATCAAAATTTTAAATCAAAAGGTGAAGCCCACCGAAAAAGGTGCACTGTGATAGCATTGACGTCATTTTCCTCCCGCCTTTGACTGCTTTCAGGGGAAGGGAAGGGAGAGGGTCTCGGAAGGTCTGCTCGCACAGATCCTGTCGCAATCGCTCC
This sequence comes from Platycnemis pennipes, assembly GCA_933228895.1. Classification (NCBI taxonomy): domain Eukaryota; kingdom Metazoa; phylum Arthropoda; class Insecta; order Odonata; family Platycnemididae; genus Platycnemis; species Platycnemis pennipes. The sequence continues at coordinate 139,823,034 of OW121851.1, forward strand.
CATTGGGAGAGCAAGCTGTGTCACCCCCATTGCGATATGGCAAAGTAGCTTCGCGGGCTCAGTTGTGATTGGACGAAGTCGAAATACGTCAGAGGTTGCACCACGCCCACTTTTCCGAAAGGGTTAAAAACATCAGTTTTTCGCCGCCCATAACTCGAGAAGTAATTAACTCATCAAAAAACGGAAAAATATCGGTCTTTTTATTTTACAAACTCTATCAGATTCGACAGTAAAAAATATGGTAAACGACCCCGTTGATCCACTTGGGAAGTGAAGGACGCCGGCTTTAAGTGCCGAAGACGTGTCACACGTTTCCAGTCCAGTATCTGAGTTGCGTGTGCCTTTTTCGGGCATGGGTGTGTCCGCGACTGTTGTGTGTGTAAGATGCTATGTAGTTCTCAGTTCCTTGCAGATTTTAATGGATGCCAAATTTTTCTCTCATTAATAATTATCCAACCTCCAGTCGCACTCCTGTGACCGTTAATATTCAAACCGTTTACGCGTTAATTTAACCCAAAGACCACTTCTGGAAAGTAGGGGCAACGTTGTCGCTGCAAATACCAAACCTTTTTTGTACTCATGAGAGGGCTGTTTTTAATTCTTATCTCTACCAACAAGTGTAAGAGAAACTTAACTTTGTATTTTTTTAACACTTTTATTGTAACACCCTACCGGTTTCGACACTCCCGTATCGTTGTCAAGGCTTCTGATATGTGCACGGTGGCAAGCCCTTACATACATACTCCAAGAATACTGCAGGAGTGGGAAGGTTAGATGCTATGTGTTTGAAGGTCAGGATGACGGGGAAATGCTTATTAAAGGTGGGACGGGAACATGGTACAGTGGGGATAGATTGAAGTGTACCATTTCATTTAATAATTTTGTTCTCAAAGACTGACTTGTTGTCGCTATGAATAAAAGAATTAAAATGTTCCTTTGTCCTAATGTTAAAACTTCTACCCGTCTGACCTATATGAAAACAATTGCAGTCCTGAGTATCACATTTTAAAACATACACTCAACTTTTATTCATGGTGACTACAAGTCTGTCTTTGCTTTTCATGTATCTGGTTTTAATCACAGTTCTGATTTTAGAGTAGAGATTTTTAATGTTCATGACAAAGGTGCAAAGCTGGATTTCTTAGAAAATTTTTAGATTGTATCTGCTCCCAATGCTTTGGGACCAAAATTATTAAATGAAACAGTACCCCTCAATCTGTCCCCATTGTACCATATTCCCGTCCCGCCTTTAAAAAACATTCCCCCGTCATCCTGACCTTCAACACATACCATCTAACCTTCCCACTCCTGCAGTTTATCCCTCTTGGAGGCTTGCCACCGTGCACATATCAGAACCCTTGACAATGATACGGGAGTGTCGAAACCGGCAGGGTGTCTCAAATAATAGTGCGAAAAAAATACAATGTTTCTCTTACACTATGTCAATTTTTCACAAAGTATCGCCTTATTCTATTCAATTTCTACCAACAAGGTTGCTTACACGCACAGTGTGGAGAGTATAGATAAGAGAATATGAGATTATTCAATATGATGAAGAGAGGGTGTTCTTCAGTGCACAAGATGACGTACACAGATGTACCCGATGTGTCTTAAAATATGTTCATTGGGTCTTCATTGATACGCACCATCGAAATTGTGTCTGGTGAAAATAGGCTTTTGATGTTTTCCGACCATTTTCAATTAATAATATATATGTAAGGGATTAGAAGGATGAGTAGTATAACTATGTAATTAATCATAGGCACCCCAAAGTGTGACGACCTAAAGGGAAGAGGGAGGCAGGGTGCAAAAGGGTCGATTGAAACTTTGGGGCCGTATTCTGTAACTCAGGTGATGTCTATCACCGGAGATGGACGTCACCGAAAAAATTCACCCGCCCTTATCGTTTCCGATTCTGTAACTGGATGGTGAAGTTTCTTCACCCGTTGATGGGGAGTGCTATGAAAATTGAGTGGTCTAGTAATGGCAAGATGAGATTAGCCAATAAAGAGAGCCATGTGAATCACATGACCACAAGGCAGGCAAGGAATGTGCAAATTAAATGCCTGTAATCACGAACATGTATGTTCATGCTTGCATTAATGGTTTCCTGAGTGATGATATGTTTGATAATATTTAATATGATGTTCTAATAACCCAGCTAGGTGATGATTAACAGTAGGATTAATATTACGAAGTGAACCTTTATATTTTTTTGAATATCAACAAAAACAATAGTAGTATTCTATCGTAACATATGGAATAAGGCAAGGTGAATGTGATTAATTTTTCAGTGTCCTATTTTCAACTTCCACTCTACTAGTCATGAACAACGTAAATGGTGTTTTTCATTTGTTTGCGAAGAATGACGAATGCACACGGGACTGTCATTCGCGTAATAAATATAACATCATAGAATGTACAAGTCGATAAAGAGCGAACTGCTAAAAACAAACGTAAATCTATAACGAGAAACTGAAAAATTTCTTAGTTAGTCAAATTAATTGTAATAATTTAAACCAACATAATTACTCGTCGAAGTGAAATTAATTGGTTCTATTTCGTTGTCGACAATTATATATGTTTGTGTCCATATAATCTTATTTCTATACTCATACAAACAATGTTGACTTTTCTAAGTAAATTAGATGTTTTTATTGCTCTGCCATTGTTCAATCAATCAATCTTATAAATATCAATAAATCTTATAAATATTTATTTCAATGCTTGTAGGCTTAGTAGGTATGCGTCTTTTTACCCCTGAAATTTTGGATGGTATGCAAAATTTGGTATAGCCTGGCACAGGTCGTATCTTACTTACGTCAAAACACATTAATTGAGAGTTGTATGACAATAAATATACAATTGTGATTATCATTATTAAATGCACGTGCCATTTTTTCCATTGCAATTTCGTCGGAGTCACTACATTAACGTCATTAATTAACTCACATGTTTATTTCTCGCTTAGATGATGGCGGAACCTCAATATATTTACGGGATGATGGGGATAAGGGTGGCTATTGAGGGAGTGATGTGATATCACTCTGTTTGGAGTGAAGAACATCACCTCGTCGCGTTACAGAATGGAAAGAGCGGTGATAGGCGATGTTCATCACCGGTGATAACGAGTTACAGAATACGGGCCCTGGTTAACGCTCTGCCACGAGTAATATTTTACTATAACAAAGAATGAACTCCGAAATTAATATTTTGTTCTGATGTGCTGGAGATGGCCACCGACGACAATTGAAACAGACATTTTCTCAAGTCACAGAGTGAGGTAGGCCTCGTGGTTTTTGGGAGCAGGCAGTGAAATAATTCGAAGAGGGCTTCACGAGCGTTGGTGGGATGATTTAGACCCTTTCAGGCTGGAATCTACCAAGTTTCTCAAGTTGAGGTAGGGCTCGTGGTTTGGGCGGGCCTTGCTTTGTGGGGCAGGGGAGGTTCTTGGGAGGGCCCTTTGGGAAAGACGAGCTCCTTAGAGTGGCGAGCAAAGACACGAGACGAGTACACCTGAGGAGTCCTCCCCATTGCGCCGAGGCTCCTAACGCCATCCGCAACACGTCTTCCCTCGAGCATTTGCTTTGCCGAGCTTCGCTTATGAGGCGCTTCACGTCCAAGGGCGCCCTCGCGGGATATATGCAAGTATCTTTCTTAACGCGTGAAATTAGTAAATCCGCAACATTATTAGGCGCACCCAAAGCGAAGTCTGTATATTCGTCTCGTTCCCAATGGACAATGCAAAACCTTCGAGTGGTGAGTTATGTACCCAAAAAATTATTTGAGGTCAAAGTTTCTCAATCTCAATAAAGATTTTAAATATTGTTTTGCCCTGGCATTTTTTGCTAGTCATTTATCTAATTTTTATCATGAGTCTGATTTCCAAGCGGAGGTTTTACCTGAATCTGACAAAGGTTCAAAATAGGTTTTTATGGAGAACTTTGGAATCATGGCTCATGCCAAGAATTTTGGCAAGGGTTTGCTCATTGAGGTAGGCACATGAAGCAATTCTCCTCTGCACCTTGTTCCTGTGTCCCTCCCCCTCACCCCTGCCCACCAAACCCCTCACTCCCCCTGGTCACTACCGATAAAAGGGATACGAACTCGCTTCTGGAAAGTTGTCCCTGCATAAGGACTTGAAGCCAACCCAACTAACAGCATGTTTTTGCATGTTTGCTTTGCTATTTTTATCTTTTTTGAAATAGTGAAGTTTAGAACAGTATATTAATACTAATCCTTTTTTATGCATGATATGTAGTGCATGTTTA